>CM066166.1:104284975-106684975 GCA_033629205.1 Lithocarpus polystachyus | reverse complement strand
TTTTTTTCCTAGTTACTGCTAACAATTTCTACTTAACGCATGTATAAATAATTGAGGAAAATAAAATATTCTTGTAAACATTGCTCATTTGATGTGTAGATGCTCTTATCTTAATCATATACTTGATCTTCCAAATTCAGCCTAATCATGGGTGGAAGTTCCCTTCAATTTCTCCTCACTTTAATTCTCCTTTTTTTGTTGTGCATGAAACAACTATTGCAAATTATTTGGGGTTTGGAGATACTCACCTTGGCTGCAAAGAGCATGAGAGACAAGCTCTTCTCAATATTAAACAAGACCTTATTGATAACTATGGCCATCTTTCTTCTTGGAGCTCCGACCAAGATTGTTGCAAATGGAGTGGAGTCAGGTGTAGCAACCAAACAGGCCACATCATCATGCTCAATCTCAATGTCTCGTTCTCCTTTCTCTCGACGCCTTTGCGAGGTAAACTTAATCCTTCCTTTATTGAGTTGAAATATTTGACTTATTTGGACATGAGCAACAATGATTTTAATTACAGCCAAATCCCAGAATTTTTTGGTTCTCTCTCCAACTTAATACACCTTGACCTTAGTACTGCTAATTTCGGAAGAAACATTCCTTTTCAGCTTGGGAACCTTTCCAACTTGAAGTACCTTGATCTTGGCTGGAATAATTTTAATAAACCTGAAAACATAGAGTGGCTCCCTCAACTTTCTTCTTTAGAATACCTTGGCCTGAGCAGCGTTAACTTGAGCAAAGTCAATAATTGGCTCCATGTTGTGAATAAACTGCCGTACTTGACATCCTTGTCCTTGCGCTCTTGTAATCTTCCGAATATTTTCTCTGTTCCCCTTGTCAATTCTTCTACTTCTCTTGATGTCCTCAATCTCTATGATGCACGGACACGGACACGACACGGACACGGATACGGGGATACGGCAATTATTGAAAAAGTAGGACACGACACGGCGTGGACACGACAATTAAATAGTTAATTAAATTTTTATATTTAGGCATATTTTTAAATATTTTTAGACATAAAATATGTAAATGTCTAGAATTTAAATTATGTAAGAACTAAAAATAAGTAAATTAATACCCAAAGTAGTACAATAATACACATAAAATGTTTAGAGTACAAACCAAAAGCTTAAATAGGTTACATTCAATAACAAACTAAAAACATAAAAGAAAAACAAGCAAAACACACAAAAACAAAAATCACAAAAACAAGTTTTAGTAAAATCACCTACAATATTTAATTTTAATAAATAAATAAAACTATAACAGGACACACAAAAACAAAAATCACTAAATTCATAATAAATGATATAATTTATAAGGCAAGGGTGAGCAAAGAGAAAAAAAAAAAAAAACATATATATACACAATAAAGTATAACCCAGAAAGTGGGATTAAAAAAAAAAAAAAAAAAAAAAAGCTGGGTGTTATAAATATAACACGCCACAGTACACCAAACAAAGGGCCTGAAGCAGTCAGCAGATAAAAGAAAGAAAGAAAGAAAAAAGAAAAAGGACAAAAACGAAATCGGAAGGCCCTATCCACGCCGAGAGAGAGAGAGATCGGAAGGGACAGAGGGACAGACGGAGCTCGCCGGTCAGCCTGATGTAGCGCTCGCGTCAGCCCCGTGTCGGCGCCGCATCGGCGCCGTGTCGGAGAAGCGAAAAAAAAAACGACACCGCTTGGACACCGGAGTCCGGCGGGTCGTACCGGTATCGGTGTCCGACACATGTCGGACACCGATACTTTGGCAAAAATGCCGTGTCGGTGCAACCTAGCTCAATCTCTCTTCTAATAATCTCACTTCTTCTTCTTCAGTACTGGAGTGGTTGTTCAACTTCGACACTAGTGTTGTTGAACTTTATCTTGATAATAACCAATTTCAAGGTTTAATTCCAGATGCTTTTAGTAGAATAAACTCTCTTGCTTTTCTCTATCTCAATCTCAGTAATAACGAGTTTGAAGGCGAGATACCAAAAGCCTTTGGTGGTATGTGTAATTTGAAAACATTGTCTCTATCAGGGAACTATCTTAGCGGACAGCTTCTTGATTTTATTCATACCTTGATCGGGTGTGCAAACCACTCAATAGAGGTTTTGTATTTTGATCAAAATCAAATCATGGGATCGTTACCTGATCTCACAACATTTCCATCGTTGAGAGAATTATGGCTTTCTCAAAATTGTTTGATGGGACAATACCTGTAAGTTTGGGAAAACTATCCAACCTAGAGTCCCTATCTTTTGAAGATAACCCACTGGAAGGTGTTATTTCTGAAGCCCACTTTTCAGAGCTCACAAAATTGAAGGATTTGTACTTACCTATTACTCCATTGATTTTCAACTTCAGCTCAGATTGGATTCCACCATTCCAATTAAATGTGATAGGTTTACAATTTTGCCAACTAGGCCCTCGATTCCCAAAATGGCTTCAAACTCAAAAAAATTACTATTATCTTGATATTTCCAATTCTGGAATTTCGGATAGCCTTTCCAATTCCAATTTGGTCTTTCCTCCTCAATTAGAATATATGAATTTGTCTTACAACCAAATAAGTGGCCAAATTCCCAATTGTCGTTGGAGTTTACTTTTTCTCCAATTTTGGACTTGAGTTCAAATAAGCTTAAAGGCAGAATACCACAATTTTTATTTGAATCTACATATTTGTATCTTTCCAAGAATATGCTTTCAGGCCCAATTTTTTCCTTATGTGAAGTTCAAAATGGGAATTTGAACTTTCTAGATCTCTCCAATAACAGGTTATCAGGACAGTTTCCTAACTCCTGTTGGATGTATCTTAAAGGATTACAATTTCTTAATTTGGCAAGCAATCATTTTCATGGGAATATTCCAAGCTCGGTGGGATTTCTACATGGGCTTGTAACATTGGATTTAGGCAACAATAATTTTAGTGGGGAACTTCCTTCTTCCTTGAATAATTGCAAGGAGTTGATCTTCCTTAATCTTGGAGACAATGCTCTGACAGGACAGACACCGTTGTGGTAGGGACTAGTTATCCAAATTTAATTATCCTTGTCCTTCGATCCAATCACTTCAATGGAAGCATACCTATACGTCTTTGCCATCTAGGCATCTAGCACATCTTCAAGTTTTAGACCTCGCTTTAAACCAAATCTTGGGAAGTATACCAAAATGCCTCAACAATCTTTACACTTTGAATCAAAAAGATAGTCCAAATGCTACCATCGCCCATTCTTCTATAGAAACTTTGGGAAACGTGGGATACTTTTTTTCTTATATTGATCGTATGTTTTTTTATGTGAAAAGGAAAAGAGCATGAGTATAAAAATATTCTTGGACTATTAATAGCATAGATCTCTCGAGCAATAATTTAACTGGGCGGATTCCAGGAGAAATTATGGAACTTGTTGGATTGGTTTCCTTAAATCTCTTAAGAAACCGTTTAACTGGACAAATCACTTCAGAGATTGATATATTACCGTCATTAGATTTCTTGGATCTATCTAAGAACCAGCTTTCCGATGGAATTCCTTCAAGACTTTCTCATATTGATCGCCTAAGTGTCTTGGACTTGTCAAACAACAATTTGTCTGGAAAAATTACAACAAGCCCTCAACTTGATACCTTTAATGCATCCTCATATGAGGGGAATCCAAATCTTTGCAGAGCCCCGCTTTCAAAGAAATGTTCGGGAGAAGAAATAGCTCAAAATCCATCTATGAACGGGAGCAAAGAACGTGCTGGCATGCAAGATGAGAAAGAAGGGTTTATATCCGTAGGATTTTATGTTAGCGTAGCCCTTGGATATATCGCAGGTTTCTGGGGAGTTGTTGGCACATTAGAATTGAATATGTCACTGCGAGTTGCATATTTCAGGTTCTTGAACGATTTTAAAGATAGGCTATATGTGGCAATATCAGTGAATATGGCCAGAATTCAGAGGCAGCTTCAAGACTAACTGGTAATAATTCTTTGTTCCCAACTTTTCTTTTTTACTAGGCAAATAAATCTACCACTTTTACCGCAATTTGTTTCTCTAGGAAAAAGTCTTTACATTGTTTTGATAGTACAATCAATTTCTCAGTAGATCATTTGATGATTATAGTTACTATTGTCTATTGACGTTAAAATCATTATTATCCTTTCTACCACTGATGATATATTATTAATAGTTCATTACTATTATTATTATCTTCATATGCTGCAATTATTTTTTCTTGACGTCTAAATTAGTATTGTTATCACTATTCTAAGTTCCAACTTTATGAACACGTATCTGTCCTTCATTGTTTCAACATGTCTAACTGTCTAAGTAAACTCTGCTTCTTTTATGTCATCTCAAGAGATATCACAACTGCCGAACTGCAAGGATGGAGAATTGGAGTAAAGGATGACACACTGCAATAGACTGGATCAGATTGAATTTCAGTGCAGCAGCAGATGAGGATACATAAATGGCACTGGATTAGGAGTAAATGATCAATTGTATTATCTTTCAATTTAAATTTAATTGTAATTGATGGATTATTTCAGTCTTATTTATGTACTTTGAATGGAAGAGGGAATGAAGCAGAACTAAAAAAAAAAGAAAAAAAAAAAAAGTATCTTTCTCTCATGTTTAGGAGATTAGTCACGTTAAATCCAAATAAAAATTTAATTTAGTTTCTCAAATACAACTCAGTTCATAACATTTTTAGTTGTGTAAGGTGATTTTTAGAGTTGGACTGCTGGAGTGGGAGCCTTTCGGTGTGGTGGTTTAAAGGATTTGAGCCCATTAAAAGTAGTTTGGTTGCCCAAGTCACTCCAATCTTTCCTATAGTTTCCATTTAGAAAGTTTAACAAAATAATTTTTATATTTCTCTTTAGGCCCCAATTGGTTGGGGTGATTTTAGGAGGATGGAAAAAGGGGGAGAGAAATGAAAAATGGATATAATAATTTCATTGGGTGTTTAGTTAGAGTGATTTTAAGATGGAAAACTAGTGGAGCCCGAGAGTTTTCTCTTCAGGCCTAACAAAATGTTTTCTCCTCAAATAGGTGAGAAAACTAGAGAGAAAAACAAATTTATCAAAAAAACAGAAAACAAAAAATAGAATCTGATCTGATGGATGGTACTAGAGTGTCAGCAATCTTGCTTATAGATTTTTTTTTTTGTTGTTGTCATTTTATACAAATTTAAAAGACAACTTAAAAGTGGTATTTTTTGGTGTTTTCAATATATTTAGAATTCAAATTCCTCTTCTTCTAATTATGGAATTATAGAAAATAAAAACACCAGCGAAAAAATTAGGTTTATATATTATTTTTCTAAGACTTACACTTAAGTCACTTGGTAGTTCATAATTTCGAAGTCCACAGAGAGAGAGAGAGAGAGAGAGAGAGAGAGAGAGAGAGAGAGAGAGAGAGGAATTTCGAAGTCACTTGGTAGTTCCTTTAAAGCTGGTATCCAAGTAGTGTTTTGTTGAGGCCCAACTTTTTATTTATACTACGTGATAGCTAATCTCTCAAAAGCCGACAGAAAATACAGCACAAGTAACGAAATGAGCGCCATACCTATCGTTACGAACTGATGGGTAATTGAGTAACGGACACCCGTTGGACAGAAAAACGGCATGAGAGATAACGTTAAACTAATAATGTTAGTTCCATCATGATTTATTTTTTACTATCGGTCAAGATATCGTTTGGTTTTTAATATGGGCATGGTTTTAATAAACCTTCAAATCACCTTTTAATGGCCACGTTACATCAGCATTTTATGTCCAAAACCTTGAGACACAATTCAATAGGCAAGGACATATATATTCCCCTTCTTATGTGTTCAAAAACTAATATGGGCTAGCTTAAATTACACATTTGGTATAAATTAGAGCAGGCCTAAGGTTTCCTCTCTCTCTCTCTCTCTCTCTCTCATTAACACTTCTCAAATTATTGGGCAATTTTTTTTAAAATTTTTTTAAATGAATTATTAAGCAATTCTAGGAACATAAAATTGTTTACTTGTTAATATGATAAGTTTAAAGTTTTGATTGAAATAATATCACTTTTACATAGTCTACCATTAACATTATTATTATTATATATTGATCACAACCTTAACAATTCAAACAAACAATTATGAAAAGTGTGCATTACTAGATTTATTAGAGAAGGAAAAAAAATACATGAAAGTAGTTTATTGTTATTAAGAGCCTCGTATCTCAACTAGCATTTCTTTAAGTTTCCAATGAAGACGTCTAAGGTTCAAATCTCTCTCTCTCTCTCTCTCTCTCTCTCTCTCTCTCTCTCTCCAATAGTGAATTATTAAAAATAAAAAGAAGAAATCACTCTCTCTCTCTCTCAAATAGTGAATTATTAAAAATAAAAAGAAGAAATCACTCTTGATATGATTTCTCTTTATCACCAGACCCAACAATTAGATTTTGGTGTAAGCCAGATTCGAACTCCAAAATCACTTATTCGAAAGAAAAAAACAAATCTTCTATTAGTTAAGCTATCTAGATTCTAGAACCCACAATAAAAATATATAATTGTTAATTTTGAAAATGTTTGCCACCCCATGGTAGGTATTAATATAATTCCTAATGAAACACATCTACCAAACAGTTCAATGTGCTTAACTTTTAACGTCTCTTGACATTAAAAACATTTTAATATTAGATGAATAATGCTACAGATACAAATTATTTTACAACATTTTTATAAATTGCTAATGTGGTTTTAGCATTTTCTAATAATTATTGGTAAATAAAAATGTGATGTTAGTGGTAGATACAGATTAGAACTAGTAAAAATTTGTCATATCAATAGTTTATAAAAATATTGTAAAATAATTTGTCTATAGCATTACTCATATTAGATAATGGAATTTGATATTCTCAAATAATAATAATAATAATAATAATAATAATAATAATAATAATAATAATAATAATAATAATAATAATTATTATTATTATTATTATTATTATTGTAGGGGTAAAAGGCCCAATGCCAGATAATGGGCCGTGGGCCTGTCCGAGGAGACCCATACGTCCGAGAACAACAAATCGTGAGGAATATGCCTGGTCTAACTCATTTCTGAAATGTAAGTTACGTGGAAAGAAAAAGACTGGTTCGAGGAGATTTGCCTGTTTGAACTATCAAAGGGATGTCCTAGATGGATACTTCAACATTGATCCTAGCATTTCTGGAGAGTCCCCTAATTTATATAGGCAAAAAGGACATGTGGCAACGATGAGATATTAGGTAAAAGGCTGCTACTACCGCATTTATAATCCTGCAGCTAACATCATGGACGCATTAATGGGGAATAGACATCTGAACAGTGGCCCTGATCCTTTATAGCTACAGTATAAAAGCTTTAGGGGAGGTTGATGGGAAAAATATCAAGAAGGAACCACCTAACTGGCACGTGAGAGGAACTGGCATATAAATAGAGTGGAAAGCAAAGAAAAGGGGGAGATGGAACAATAAAAAAAAAAGGGAAGTCATTACAATGGAGAGCAATCAAAAGAGAGAGAGAGATACTCATAGCAGTAGCCTAAATTCACTCCTCGGACCGTACCAAGAAGAACCCTGTGTTATCTTAATATTCCATTAATGTTAACCTGATCATTTACCACATCTGGGCCATCAACTCATATGTTCTCAACCAAGTTTTCTTCGGCCCACTCTCTTTACAAATTTATTTCAAGGATATTGTATACGGCGTGGGCTTCAACTTATTCTGCTCGTAGGCCCAAACCGGAGATTTGTGTTCTTACAATTATTATTATTATTATTATTATTATTATTATTATTATTATTATTATTATTATTATTATTATCAAACTCATGTTAATGGAAAATTATTCACTCTTCCTGTAGGACCATGTCAAGGTCTACAGTGTATAATGGTCCTCTTAGCTAATAAAGAAGGGTTAGGTATAGGTGTAAATGTACTTTTAGTCTCTACATTTGGACATTTTTCTATTTTGGTCCCTACATTTTCATTTTATCTCTTTTAGTCCCTAAATGAAAAATGCGTTCTATTTTGGTCCCTGCCGTCACTCACTTAACGAAAATATCTTACGTGGCAAACGGAGTGCACTGTTAGCACAATAAATGCTGACGTGGCTATTAAAGTAATAATAATAAATTTTATTTTTTATTTAATAAATTCCAAGTCAACTTAGAATTTTAAAAATTAATTTATCAACTTTAATTAAAAAAAAAAACACATGAATTTAGATCTACAATCCTTTTCATCAAGAACACAGAAGAACACAAAACCCAAAAAAAAAAAAAAATTATACAAACCCAGAAAATCAAACATAAGAACACAAGAAAATCCAACCCAGAAAAATCATAAATGAATATTGTACAAAACAAAATCAATTCACATATATACGCAAACCAAATTATCCAAAACAAAATCAATCCACATATACCAACACAAACACAGCTCAACCATACCAACACAACCAAAATTAAAATTAAAAAAATACTTGAATTTAGATCTGGTATTATCTTCAACAAGAACACTAAAGAACACAAACCTAGATTATACATAAGAACACAAACTCAGATTTTCTAGGATTTTCTTACCCTTTCTTGTCAACCAAAGACAAACACAAACTAATCTCCAATAAGAACACCAATACATCTCAAACCTAGCAATCAACAATAAAAAAACCCACCCTTCGACCCACCACTAGACCCAACCAACCACTGCTTCACAACCATCGACCACCACCACCGATTTTTGTTTCACAACTACCTCTCTCTAAACCTAGATTAAAGTTATGGAAGGTTGTGGAGAGGGGAGGAAACAAGGAGGGGCAAGCAGAATGGGGAATCGGAGAGGGAGAGACACCGGTCTAAGACAGAGAGACCCACCGAGAGAGTACGACATCGATCTGGGCCAGAAAGAGAACGGCATCGATCTGGGCCAGAGAGAGAAAGTAAAGCACCAATCTGAGCGAGGAGCTTGAGGCATTTGGGTTTGGGTTTGAGCAAAATCAAGAGATAAAAAGAGTGGGTCAGTCAGAGAGAGAGAAAAAGCACCACAACCAGTTGTGGTGATGATGAGCAAGGGGGTAGAGCTCGAAGCTTTTGGTAATGAACATGTTTTGGAAGAGAGAGATCTCTGTGTTTTGGCAGAGAGAGAGAGGAAGTTTTGAGTTTTTTGGAAGAGAGAGGAAGCTTTGAGAATGTTTTAGAAGGGTTAGGGGAACAGGTTTTTGATAAGGAAGTTTTGGGTTGAAGTTTTTATTCTAATTGTGTGAATTTTTTTTGGGTTTGTAATAAATGAAAATTTGTTGCGTTGGGTTGCCAAGAAAATGCTTAATAAAATGTAATTTTGTTTAACTTTTATTGATCTAAGAATATAATTCATGCTTTGGGGATGAACACAAAGAACATAAACATGTTCTTCAGAAAAAATAATGAAAGGAATAATTTTTTTTAATTTAATTATCTTATTTTATTTTAAAAGAATTTAGAAAAAACGTGAAAATGTCTTCTTTAATTATTATTTTATGCTGACGTGGCATTTATTAAATAACAAATAAAATTTATTATTATTATTTTAATAACCAAGTTAGCATTTACTGTGTCAATAGTGCATTTCGTTTGCCATGTAAGATATTTCTATTAAGTGAGTAACGGTAAGGACCAAAATGAAACGCATTTTTCATTTTAGGGACTAAAAGTGGTAAGATGAAAATGTAGGAACTAAAATAGAAAAATGTCCAAAATGTAAGGACTAAACATGCATTTACACCTCAAATATATTGATTGGCACGAGGACCACTAGACATAGTTGACATGGTCCTCCACAAGGAGTGAATATCTTTATGTTGATATTCTTCAGCAACAACAACAAGAAAGAAGAAGTTAATAAGACCAATAACAATAATAATAATGCTTATGTGATGCAAAAATTGAAAAAAAAAAATCTTTGAACTACAAAAACACTTCAATAATATAATTAAAATTAAACAACAACAATAATAATAAAAGAATATTGTGTAAGACCAAATTTTTAGTAAAACAAACACTATTATATTTTGATATTAAAATGAATAATGATACTCTTTTTAAAAATTTTCAAATTTTTGCTATATAATTTTAATTTGAGAATTTTCAAAATTTTCTCTGCTCTTAGGTAATGGATTCTAGTTAGCAAAAATTATGTTAATTATGTTAATAATTTTAATATATTTGTGACATGTCAAATGATGAAAGAACATCATTAGATGTGTAAAACTTATTTTAATTAAAGTTCATCAGTGTATGTGTTTGGTGGAAGACTAGGAAAGTTTTGGCAAAAAAACACGTTGGTAATAATGATACAATGGCTTGTGAAACACATGTATTCTCCCCATCGAGCTTTATGGCCTGTTTGGAAGTTTAGAGAGGGAGGAGAGTAGAGGGGAGTAGAGTAGTGGAGAGGAGAGGAGAGTAGAGGAGAACGGTTCCCTCTACATTGTTTGGATGTTTTTAAAATTAAAAAGGGAGAAGGGGGTAATTAGCCATTTAGAAAGGATAATTTTGTTAATTTAGAAAAGGTAAATTAGAGAATTCATTTTGCCAATAATTTATCCACTCTACTCTCCCTCCAAACCTCTCTAATTTGGAGGAATTAAAAATGAGGGGTTAGAGGTAGTTGAAACCCCTCCAAACTCCTCCAAACCCCTTCCCCTCCTCCCTTAAAAAACTTCCAAACAACTACTCCCCCTCATTTTTTTAACTCCCAAACAAGCCATTACTTTTAATTAATAACGGTGAACAATGGGGATAGCCACGGCAAGGATTGGATATGAAAAAAAAAAAAAAAAAAAAAAGTCATGGGGCCAAAAGCATAAACCAACTCGTTGTTTAGGCTTTAGAGGGAGAAATCAGTGATTAAACAAAGATTGGTGCAAGAGCTGAAATTAATCTGATTGGTTAAATGAATTTTTTCTAATAATTATGATAGTATTTGACAGGTACACAAAGAATTTCACATTTTGTTAAGATGGTAAAGTTTTGATTGTGAAAAATATTTTCACATGAATCTAGAACTGATCAACCATTCAAAGGCATACTTCAACGTTGTAAACAATATATAATTTGGCTTAGTGGATTAATTTTTATTTTATTTTATTTTATATTATCTTGCCTCCTTATATACGTTGGATCTTTACAGTCACTTTTAATTGAAGACGATGTAAATTGATTAATAGAGAAGTGTGATTTCAATATGTTCATTATTTACGGCTTTACTAGATGAGAAAAGCATGTGAGAGAAGAATAGTGTAAAAAAACCTTTAGTTAAGTTTGAAATATAATTTTCCTATAATTTTTTAATAGATAACTTTTTTGACTACTTCTTAGTTTGAACCAAGTTCAGTGCATGTCTTTGGTGGAAGACTTAAAATTGACAATAATATATTCGTTTATAAAACACATGTACAAGATATTACTCATTTACACCTGTTCACGGTTTACATCCATTATTTTAGGAACAAAATGGGCAAATGTCCTTTTCACGCAAATAAAGCAGCATTTTGCCCTCTTTTCCAAATTAATTAGGAAAATGCCCCTTTTTTGAAACTTGATTTTCTCAAAATCGAGTTAAAAAAAAAATTTTTGGAGCCCTATAGTGGCGTTTTAAGGAGCCTATAGTGACGTTTTCAAGACATATAGTGACGTTTTGTAACTCGACCTCTACGAAGTCGAGTTATAGGCAATTTTTTTCATTTTTTTTGCCTATAACTCAACTTCGTAGAGGTCGAGTTACAAAACGTCACTATATATCCTGAAAACGTCACTATAGGTTCCTTAAAAACGCTACTATAGGGCTTAACTCAATTTTTAGAAAATCGATTTTCAAAAGAGGGGCATTTCCCTAATTAATTTGAGAAAGAGGGCAAAATGCTGCTTTGTTTGCGTGAAAAGGACATAGGCCAATTTTGTCCATTATTTTAGTACTTCTGTTCGCAGTTTACGTCCTTTATTTTACTCACATATCTATAGTGATGTTAACTGTCAATATTTTAAAAATGCTCATATTTTAACTAATAAAAATAAATATAAAAGAGAAATGTAAAATAGTGGACGTCTAAAAAAATAAAATCAAAACCTAATGTACAATATACACTTTCATTTTGTTTAACTTTTAACAAACGTGAACAATAAAGCATATTAATACGGAAGCAGTATGGCGTTGTACGTGGTTCGGGATTTGTGATTGTGCGATAAAATAACGTGAAAGTATAGCATATTTATTTATTATGAGAAAAAATTAAAAATTAAAAACACAATGCTGTAAGCATCACTTTTTCTTAACAACATTGGTGAGCTTCTCAATTGAAAAACACAAATGTGACTTCTGATAAAAAACACAGTGGGGTCTAATCTTTTAAAAGAGATAATACTGATAAAGAAATCTATTAAAAGAAATTTTCAGTGACTTTCGCCTTCATCTTCTTCTTTTATATATTTTTTTTTTATTAATTTTCCTTTTGCAAATTTCCAGTGAACACATGTATAAATAAAGATAGGGTTCTAAGCAAATGAAAACATACTTGTAACATTACACATTTGATGTGTTGATGCTATTATCTTAATCACATACTCGATCTTCCAAATTCATCCTAATCATGGGTGGAAGTTCCCTCCAACTTCTCTTCACTTGTATTGTCCTTTTGTTGTGCTTGAAACCAACCCTTGGAAATTACTGGAGGGTGGGAGACGCTAACCATAGCTGCGTAGAGCGTGAGAGGCAAGCACTCACTAAAAGAAAAAATGTTTATTGCAACGAAAAAAACCATTGCAATAACATTAGAGTCATTGCAATAATTGATACAAGATGTAATAAAATTTGAGATAATAGGTTTATGCAACAAAAATTTTTGTTGCAATAAACTCCAGTACATTCCGACCAAGACCTTCTGCCTCTTCTAGCAACTTTTAGGTTTAAAGTCTTAGATTGAGATTTATGGTGTATTTGTCTATTTTATTGTAATTGGGTTGTTCTTGTATTTGAGCATTTCATTTTGTAAATAAGTTTTGTCACGGATTGCTGAAGGGGGAAATTGTTAGGTTCTAGAAGTTTAAAACAATTGGCTAACTGTGAACACAAACTTGTCTAGGTATAGATCTTAGAGTCTATAAGTATGATTAGACAATACTCAAGTTAATACAAGTCAAAATTCAAGAACATAAAAGCTGCAGAAAGAAGAATTCAAAATCTGCTTAGTTCAACCGACCAAGAAGAAGGCTCGACCAATCGAGATGCGGTTTTGCAGAATTTTAAGTTTGGCCCATTAGTCCAAACCTGTCCATTTGAAGCCCAAATTATGATCTACTTGCTACAGTATTTAAAGGACATTATATGTTAACCCTAACTGGGGTTTTAGAGTGAGAAGAGTCCTTCTTGTACATAAAATTCTCTAAAATCTTCTAACGGCAATATTCCTTGAAGAAATCCAAGATCCAGGGCACGTTTGGTACACTGTAATGATTATTACATGGGAATAGGAATAAGTATTACAATGAATACATTAAGTTGGAATGTAATAAGTATTACTATTCATTAGTTTGGTGACCATTTAGGAGTATAATCTTGAAAATGCATCCACAATTTAGTAAAGTAAAAAAAGAAGGTATAATTAAATTATTTTTAAGTCAAATTTCCTAAAATACACTTATTTTAGGGTGTTCAAAGTAAAGCTAATAATTAACAAGAAGGAAAATTAATTTTCTTTCCTTTTGAAGATATGACAACTAATGGCTTTTTAGGAAATTTTTTTAAAAAGTTATTATATAAGGTGAAAGAATAGATATTCAGTACTTTTGATAAAGAATAATTATTCCTCATTTTGAAGAATAGCTATTCATAAGGAATAACTATTCATTGTAATAAAAACAAAAACCTTTGTTTTGGTGATTAGGGTTTTTTGTTGTAGTTTTTGATAGAGAGAAAAACTGTACAGTCGCACTTTGTATTTTTCCCTGATAATAGTGAAATTCTTGTAACTACGTGGACGTAGGCAAATTGCCGAACCACGTAAATACTGTCTAGTGCGTGTGAATATTTTTCTTTGGCGTGTGTTTTCTCTATTTTGTTTCTCAGAGGGTTAGAAATTTCGTGTTAATTCCCAACACCTTCCAATTTCTCCTCACTTTAATTCTCCTCTTGTTGTGTTGTGCGTGAAACCAACAATTGGAAATAATTTTACTCTATTTCTATCAACAACTTTCCATGGTGGCTATCCATCCCCAATGACCATTGTGGACTGAGCAAACAAGGTTTGGACTTTTAAGTTTAGAGTCTTGGCTGGAATAATTTTAATATACCTGAAAACATAGAGTGGCTCCCTCAAATTTCTTCTTTAAAATACCATGACATGAGTAACGTTAACCTGAGCAACGTCAATAATTGGCTCCATGTTGTGAATTAACTACTGTACTTGACATCCTTGTTCTTGGACTCTTGTAATCTTTCGAATATTTTCTCTGTTCCCCTTGTCAATTCTTCTTCTTCTTTGGATGTCCTCTATCTCTCTTATAATAATCTCACTTCTTCTTCTTCTTCTTCTTCAGTACTAGAGTGGTTGTTCAACTCCAACACTAGTGTTGTTGAACTTAATCTCAATAATAACCAATTTCAAGGTTCAATTCCGGATGATTTTACCATAATAAACTCTCTTGCACATCTCTATCTTGATTCTAATAAGTTTGAAGGCGAGATACCAAAAACCTTTGGTGGTGATGATGATGATGGTGGTGGTGAGGAGGATTTGGAGGTGACTCCTAGCTACCAACCAAAAAAGATGAGGCACCATTGATTATCTGCAATTCAAGACACATAGGCATACAACAGCCCCCTTTTTTTTTTCTTTTTTTTTTCTCTTTCTTTTTGCTTATAATGTTTTTCTTTCTCTTAGCAAACATTTGGATTTAAGTTTGAGACATAGGATTGTATTTAAGAACATCTTTTTACATTTATGCTTTTAATTGGGACTAGCACTTAATTTACCAGATATATGGTTAATTGTATGTTTCTATACAACTTTGTTTCCTTGCTGCTTGAATCTTATGCTTGGAATGTGTCTTGAACGATCCTTTAGGTCATAGGAACCCTAGGAATGCTTTGGAGTGAAAAAATGTGCTCAAAATAGGGGAACATGGGCTTCTGCCAAGCGCCCTGTGTATGTGGAGATGAGCCTGCATTCGTAGCTTTCACTGTGCGTACTTAGGCCGTGAATTAGAAAAACCTTAACCAAATTACTTAAGTATAAAAGTAACTGTTTGAATTCAAAACCTTAACCAACGTATTTTCAACCCAGAGAGCCCTTTTTTGAGGTCCCCCAATGGTAAAAAACTCTCCTCTTAATGTCTCATCTTGGATTAGGAGGCTTGGTCCCGATTTCAAGGATTTCATTGCTGCCTATGGTCTTTCTTGCATCTTTCTCTACCATCAAATCAAGTTGGATGAGCCTCTTCTTCGTGTTGCTACCAAATATTGGGTTCCTTCTCGGCATGTGTTCCACTTCAATGGAATAGAATTATGCCCCACTATTGAAGAATTTGGTGCTATCATGGGTGAACCGGAGATTGATGATCTTATCTTCCCTACCATGGGTGGGGATCTTCCTTCTTTGCTGCGAGTTGTGTTGGGTGTTCCTGCTGCCACGACAAATAGGTGGTGTGTTTTTGGCAAGCTTAACCTTAGGTTGGTCTTTGAGTATTTTTTTGATTCGACCCTTCTTGAGGGTGAGAGGCCACGCTCGTACTTTGTTTGCGCCTTTTTCTTGTGTGCCCTTGCAAGGTATTTCTTGGTTCAAAAGTCATTGTGTGAACCTCCGGATGTGCATGGTGGCTTATGAGCTAAAGAGAAGTAATCCGGTGGCCTTGATCTTGGCAGAAATCCTCAATAGTTTGGATGACTTTCATAAGAAGGAAGCAAGCTTCTTTGCGAGAGGTCCACTTCTTCTTCAGGTATAGTCCCTAACTTTTGCCTAGGTTCTCAACCTAGTGGGATTTCTCTAATTTTGCATGGATTGATTTTCGGTTTTCAACCCATCGAGGCACCTTATATCGTTTTTCATCATTATATATATATATATATATTTTTTTTTTTTTCTCACTCATGTTCTCCATTTTCTCTCTCTCTCTCTCTCTCTCTCTCTCTCTCTCTCTCTCTCTCTCTCTCTCTTTTCTAGATATGCTACAAGAAAGGCTTCAATTGCTTCAACCTCCTACTGTACCCCTCAACACCTACCTTCCTAGGCATCTAAGGGATTACCAGCTTCATCAAAATGACATGAGCTTTGAGGCAAACATGGAACTTATAGGTCACCTCAAGGAGACCGACATTCAATGGGTCATGGAATGGTGGCATATCTCAAACATGGTCCATAGTTGCTGCAAGGATCGTCGTGTGACTTTAGTTGGGCTTCATTGCTGCTCCTCTTACTCTACTTGTCGTATCTCAAGGCAATTTTGGAGAATGTCAAGGAGCTCCTGATGATGAAGTGCCTTCCACACCGAGGTTTTCACTAATAGGATCTTAGGCGAGATCAGTGAGGCTTGGCAATGCGGTTGGGTGACAAAAGACATTGTTCCTCCTCAATACATCTACCCCACTGCGAGGTACAAGCAATGATTGGAGGATGACATGAAATGGATTCTGAGGGACGAGAAAGCTTACATAAGTACTAGTAAGAAAGTAAGGAGGACTAAGTGACCACCCTAATATGCCCCATATTTTACTTTTCTGCACTTTTCTGATTCTCAAGTTTTTATTTTTGAATTTAACAAAGGATTGAAATGTTCTAAATCTCCTATGAAAACAATCTTATTATCTTTTAATTTAAGTAATGAGAGAATCATTTTTTATTATCTTCGCTTATTGTCACCTCATTTATTTATTCTTTTCTTTTCATTTCTTTTTCCTTTGCCATATAATTTTTGCCCATGGTCTTTTCCCCTAACTTTTGCCTAAACCGCCCTTTTGGGTTTTCAATCTAGTGGGATTTTTTTGTCTTAATTTTTGCCTAGGCCGCCCTTTCAGATTGTCAACATAGTAGGCTTTTTTTATTTCTTTAAATATGGTATTTCCAAACTCTATCTATGTTAATGGGGCAAAGCATCTCTTCCCCATCCAAATATGTGATCCTTGTGGCACCTCTAGACATGATCTTCTTAATGATAAAAGGCCCAGACCACCTTGGCTTCATCCTTCCTTTTGGATCAAAAGTCTAATCTCTAAGCACATTTAGGACCAAGTCCATTTCTTTAAGGTTTCTCGGTTTCACTTTCTTACTAAATGCTTTAGCAATCGTTTTTTGGTACCCTTTTGCATGGTATTGGGCCCTAGCCTTCTTTTCGTCTATCAAAGCCAATTGTTCATATCTCGCTTTAGCCCAATCCTCTTTAGGACCTGGGTTTCCACCAACACTCTTAAAGATTGTATCTCCACCTCAATAAGAAGCATCGCCTCACTACCGTAAACCAAAGAATAAGGTGTTGCCCCAGTCAATGCTTGGACAGAAGTTCTATAACCCCATAAGGCAAATGGAAACTTCTTGGCCCAATCTTTGCATGTCACTACCATCTTGGCTAGGATATTCTTCACATTCTTATTAGCTGCTTCTACGGCCTCATTTGCTTGTGGTTGATATAGTGAAGACTTGTGATGCTCAATGCCATATTCTTCCATGACCCTTCGAACTTCACTCTCAAAGTGGGAACCTTTATCGAAGATGATCTCCTAGGGTACTCGAAACTGACATATGATGTTGTTTTCTAAGAACTGAACCACATGCTTAGCCTTCAACACAGAGTAAGAGGCTGCTTCCACCCACTCGGTGAAATAGTCAATTGCCATTAGGATGTATTCATGCCCATTTGAGGCCTTGGGAGCTATCCTTTCAATCACATCTGTGCCCTAAACTGAGAATGGCCACGGGGAAGTCATGCTATACAACTCACTAGGTGGTACATGGTTCAAGTTGGAATGTGTTTGACAATCACAATAACTCTTCACATAGTCCACGCAGTCAGTGTCCATTGTATTCCAATAATACCCAATCCTTAGGATTTTCTTGGCCAACATTCTTCCAATCATATGAAGGCCACAAATCCCTTGATGAACTTCTTCCATTACCCCCTCGGCTTCTTCTTTCTTCAAGCAACGAAGATGTACACCATCATAGGACCTTCTATAGAGTTGTCATTTACATAGAATGAATTGTGTTGCCATCATCCTAATGGAACGACGTTCTCACTTGTCGGCACCATCCGGATATGCCCCTAGTTCCAAGAACTTCACAATGTGATAGTATTATGGAACTTCCTCTTCCTCTATGGTTAATACTGAAGCCTCGGTCTTCCCTTTGTGCACTTCCTCATAACTTTACTTAATCTCTAAGGGACATGTCCACACTCCCTTGGGTATTTCAACCATGGAGGCCAAAGTAGCTAAGGCATCCGTAAATTGATTTTGAGTTTTAGGGATGATAGTGTACTCAATCTTGTCAAATGTCTTGGTTAAGTCTTCCCAAGTATTGTTGATAAGGCTTCAAGTGTTCCTCTTTCACCTTCCACAATTTTTGTGCTTGGGCTGTAACCAAAGTAGAATCTCCAAAAACTTCGGCCTCTTTTACCCTAAATTCTCGAGAGCTTCCATTCCAACTATACAAGCTTCATATTCAACCATGTTATTTGTAACTTGAAAGTTCAACTTGATTGCCAAAGGTATGTGAGATTCCTTGGGAGTGATCAAGAGTACTCCTACCCCATTCCCATATTGGTTTACGGCTTCATCAATGTACACCTTCCATGTCCCGACCTCGACACCCAAAATGTCCTCATCTAGAAAGTCTTCTTCACCATCTTTCCCATCTATGGGATTCTTGGCACAAAAATCTGACACGACGCTCCTTATGATAGTTTTTCTAGCCACATATTTCAACTCAAATTCTGCCAACAAGATCAACCATCTTGACAATCTTCCACTCAAAGTGGGTTTCTCGAAGAGATACTTCAATGGGTCCATTCTTACTACTACCCATATTTGAAAGGGTAAAACGATATGTCTCAATTTCTATTCGGCCCAAATAAGTACAAAGCATGACTTTTCTATGGGAGTGTACCTAGTCTCATAATCATGGAACCTCTTGCTCAAGAAGTATATGGTCCTCTCATTCTTCTCATCATCTTCTTGTGCTAGCATACTTCCAACCGCATCCCCTGTGATAGAGAGGTATAAGAGAAAGGGTTTTCCATGTTGTGGAGGCACTTGGATAGGGGGTGGAGGAGATATTCCTTGATAAATTTAAAGGTTTTTTGGCACTCATCATTCCATATATATGGTTCATTCTTCCTCAAGAGTTTAAAGATGGGCTCACAAGTGGAAATGAGCTTGTAAATGAATCGACTAATGTATTGTAGTCGACCCAAGAAACCCCCTATCTCTTTCTCACTTTTGAGTGGAGGCATCTCCAATATGGCTTTAATCTTGGATGGGCCAACTTCTATTCCTCTATCACTTACTAGGAAGCCTAGCAATTTTTCTGCGATTACTCCAAGGGTGCACTTTTGTGGGTTCAACCTCAATCTATATTCTTTAATCATTTTGAAGAACTTCCTCAAGTTTATGGTATGGCTTTCTCCATCCTTGGATTTCACTATCATATCATCGACATACAACTCTACCTCATTATGCATCATATCATGTAACAAGGCTATGGCCATCCTTTGGTGAGTTGCCCTAGCATTCTTAAGGCCAAACAACATCACCGTGTAACAATAGATTCCCCATTTGGTAGTGAAAGTGGTTTTGGTCATGTCCTTGGGAGCTATCTTGATTTAGTTGTACCCTAAAAAATCATCCATGAAAGACATTAAGGCACTTCCCGCCGTGTTATCTACCAACATCACATTTGATCATACCTTTCTCACATCTGGTGGTATATTAATTTTTTTTTCTCACATTTGACAGTTCCATCGTTACATTAGGTAGTACCAACATTACATATGACTGTACTTTTTGTCACATTTGGTGGTCCCTTTTTTTTTTTTCCTCACATTTGATGGTTCTATTATCACATTAGGTAGTACCAACATCATATTTGACCGTACCTTTCTCACATTCAATAAAACTTTAATATTTTTTCTCACATTTGACAGTTCCATCGTCACAAATTGGGTAGTACCAACATCACATGTAACCATACTTTTGTCACATTTGAAGGTTCACTTTTTTTTTCCTCACATTTTTATGGTTCTATTGTCTCATTAAGCAGTATCAACATCACATTTTACTGTACTTTTCTTACATTTGGTGTTACTTTTTTTTTTTCTCATATTTGATGGTACCATTCTCACATTATGTAATACCAACATCATATGTGATTGTACATTTGTCACATTTGGTGGTTCCCTTATTTTTATTTTATTTTATTTTTCACATTTGATGGTTCCATTGTCACGTTATAGGCAAAACCAATATCACATTTGACCGTACCTTTCTCACAACGTTGATACTTTAATTTTTTTTCTCACATTTGACAGTCCATTGTCACATTGGGCAGTCCTAGCAATATCACATGTGATGTACTTTTGTCACATTCGATGTTTCCTTTTTTTTTTTTTTTTCACATTTGATGGTTCTATTGTCACATTAGGTGGTACCAACGTCACATATGAGTGTACTTCTGCCACATTCAGTTGTAACCTTATTTTTTTCTCACATTTTACTATATCATCTTCACATTGTGCAATACCAACATTACATGTGACTGTACTTTTATCACATTCAATGGACAATCATGCACATCAAAAGTTTGTCTTACACGAGAAGTCATTTCTTTCCAGGTACAAGACTACACAACATTGTGAAGCCATGAATGCATTTTTGAATAGAATTTTGGATAGGCAAACTAAGCTTCATGAGTTGTTTCAACAAGTTGATAGAGCACTTTCACGTATTTGACACAATGAGATGGGGGTAGATTTTACTTGAAAATATATTAAATCTATTATGATTACTAGGTTAGTTAAAAATTGAGAAGCATATCACTAATATATTAACAAGGGAGATATTCCATATGTATATGTCACAATTTTTTTTTTACTAAAAATCACTTTTCCATGAATTCACATATGAAAGCATAGAATTCACTGCTAGTTCTGTTTGTATGTGCCATAGATGACCTAAAGAAATCAAATCACCTACTTACACTTGGATCTAAATATGGTAATTTTTATCTCATAATATTTATAACTTGAATTGATATATAAATCACTTTCGGTGCTATACTTGTTAACTCTCTTGATGTGAATGCTATTTGAAACTATTTTTCCACAAGTTCACATATGAAAGGATAAAGAATTTATTACTTCTACTACAAAGAAATCCATTACAAGTAGCTTGACTACTACTTACTCTACTACTTGCTCATCACAAGAAGGAAAAAGTAATATACAAAGAAATCCACTACAATGTGTTTCCTTTACATTTATATTTGAATACCATCATGGCAATAATTGAAAAAGAGACAATCTAAAGCATCTTGCAATGGGCTTGCATGTCTAGATCATTTATTCCTAAGTTCTTAATAGGGCAGCTTCTAACATGTAGGAATTTCTTATCGTCCCTTTTGCAACTCAAGTGGTAATTAAGTGAAAAATGAGATGTTCATAAGAGCACATTTCTTTGCATAGAGCCTTTATTATTTATCTATATGACTAAAAATGATTCAACAATTTTGACTCATCTAGCTTAAACTGAAAATATCAGCAAGTTCAAAATCATATAAATAAGTTTAAAAGAAATTCAAAAAAACAACAGCATGCTAAAAAATAAGGAAATGATGAACCTCTAAGAGGTTTCTTATAATCTGAAAGTTGAGTAATAATGTAAATGACTACTGTTGCAATTGATATTGGGCTTCTTCTAAAATTTAGGAAAAAGTAGGTTCATTAATATAGACAATTGCTGACTTAAAAAAAAAAAAAAATCAACAAACCTGTTATCAAAGCACATGAAATTTCAGTCACACTCAACACCATATTATCTCACATTTATAAGTTCCTATAATTTGTGGTCTCTAAATTATACAATCATTTTCAAGTATTTGTGCAGCTTGCTTCATTTGAGTTGGAGTCAGTTACTCTAAAATCTAACATTAACATAATAGTCCAAAAACATGGCTTATTTTCATCTTATAATTAAGCATTAGATCAATATGCCTTGCATTAGCTTTCAGGGAAAATGCAAATGGATGGGGAAAATGGAGAACCAGTAGCAAGATCTCAATTAGGGAGATACTTACAAAGCGAAAGAAAACCACAATTGTCAAGAGAAAATGCCTTTAAGGAGAATATGAAGACTACTTCTGGTATTTTTCTGCACGTCAAAGTCGAATTTATCAAATATAGCATACAGACATTATGACTAAAGTGATAAACACAAAAGGAATATAAGAATTAAAAATAAATTAATATCCTTTAAGTTTATAACAAAATATTTAAATGCAGGCATTTACTTAGCATTCTTTTTGGATTTTGATCATTTATGCAGTATTGCAATTTTCATCATAATAACATGCAAAAAAAAAAGAGAAAAAAGAGACAAAATATCAATAGCTTATATGGTTATATTCCTATTGCCATTCACCATTTTACAGGATGTCTTGCACATGGGTCACACATACGGGGAAGCTTCATTTAGCAACAAGTGAAAATAAAACATATTGCAAAGATGAAAAGCTGATCAAATGGGACTTGAAAAAGTGCTTCTGCTGCATTACATATATCCCAATCCCATTTTCCAACCATCGAATCTGTTAGGTTCTAAAAGTTTAGAACAATTGGCAAATCGTGAGCACATAAGAACATACAAGCTGCAGAAAGAAGATTTCAGAATTTGCCTGATTCGACCGATCGAAAAACAGGCTCGATTGATCGAAAGTCGTATCTGCAGAATTTTAAGTTGGCCCAAACAGCAGTTCTAGCTTATTAAGGATTAGGGTTTCAGATCTACTTCTCCCACTATATAAAGGAAACCCTAAGCACGTTTTTTATGAGGTTTTTTAGAGAGAGAAGAGTGTGCCTCTTTTGTATTTAGGGTTTTGTTCCTAAAACCTCTCTTATAACTTCTACCGGTGTTGTTCCTTGAAGAATCTCAAGATCTGGTATTGCTGAAGTTGCTGCCTTCTTTAGTCATCAAAGATGCTGATGATCTAAACCTTCAAGGGTGGTCTTGGAGTCACAAACAGGAGAGTTTGTGTTGCTAAACCTTTGAGTGGGATCTCAAAGTCACAGGCGGTGGTGTTTGTGTTTTGCAAAGATTAAAGAAAGAAGGAGTCCGTGGTCTCAGAGCTGTCACATGGTCGTGGTAGTAAGTTTCCTACAGGCAGGTAGCAATAGGATGTTAGTGGTCTAAGTCGCTATTGTGTAAACTTCAACTCTTTCTAGTGGATTTGCTATTTTACCTTAAGGATAGCTAGGTTAAATCCTCTCTAGGTTTTTTACCGATTTGGTTTTCCTGGGTCATCATATCTTTGTGTTCTTTATTTTTCCGCTGCTTTTCTTGATATGATTGATATTGTTTTAACCTAGATCTGAATAATAAACCTAAGTATTCACTTGGTTAATTAATTAGGTTAAACAATCTAGTTTTACAAGGGTCTAAATTCTAACAGAATCAGATAAAGTTAAGACTTAAGAGAGAGTAGTTCATCACCAATAAACCATATAATAAATAATCAAAGCCAGGAAGGAGATACATCCGAATACTTCAGATACTTCCCAAAACTGATGTCCACAATAAGAACTCTCCAACCCATATAGTTGAAATTATGTTAGTTCTTTAACATATCAAAGCACCTAGCAATAGCCAAACTATTATCACAGGACAGATTACAAAACTATTTTGAATCAATCAAGGCTATTTCTCTATAAAATAAAAAATAAAAATGAAAACTAAGAACACAAGCAAATCAATAACACCGAAAACACGTCCGCAAGAGAGAAGAAACAAATATACTCAGAAGGAGCTATATGTCTTAAAAGCGCTTGGTCGCCCCCCCAAAACTCATAAAACACGAGAGTGGAGATGATTTGGTTCTTTGTTTTTGTTTTTTTTATTTGGCTTTTTTTGTTTTTTGTTTTTATACGGTAACTTTCTCTACCAGTAATTGGTTTTCCACTAAACTTAAATATATGGTTTGGATTAAAAGCACTAGAATATGGTCAAGATCTTAGTAGGTACCGTACCCACTAAAAAAATAGGAGTACTGTAGAACAACCAATAACTCAATAATGGTGTTATATACCTTTATAAAGTAGGATTACAATTAAGCAGCTTTTCCTCTCAATTATTTTTGTTTTCCTCAATTTGTCTCTTGCTTCCATGAGGAATCCCTCGATGCTCACCCCTGTTGTTTCCATCTTCTGCTTATTCTTCCTTTATCAAATCACACCAGTAGCTTCTTCCACACCTCCCCTCTATTTCCCTATTGATGATATTACCCTCGACTGTGGCAGTGCCACTTCTGGCAAGTCGATGGATTTGAATGGGCGCGACTGGACTGGAGACTTTCTGTCCAAGTACTTTCCCAAAGAAGAACTTAATAATCTCAAATCTAAAATCTCTAGAGCCCCAGTAGAAGGCATCGTCAAAGGAGTCCCTTACTCCACTGCACGTATATCTTCTTCTCAATTCACGTACGTATTTCCAGTCACCGTTGGTCCGAAATTCGTTCGGTTGCACTTTAACTCAGTCATTTACCCAGGTTTTGAAGGGTCTAAGGCCTTTTTCACTGTCATAGCAGGTTCGTTCACCTTACTTAGAAACTTCACTGCTTTCGTTCCTGATGATTCTTTGCAGGAAAAAACTTTCTTCAAAGAATTCTGCATCAATGTCGGGAAGGATAAAAAATTGAACTTAACCTTCATCCCTTTTTCGACTACTTTCCATGCTTTCATTAATGGAATTGAGATTGTGTCCATGCCTGCCGACCTGTACTACAAGCCAGAGGTAGCCATTCCGAATCTCAGCGGACTTCCTTTCTACATAGACGATGACATGGCATTCGAGATGGTTTATCGATTAAACGTTGGTGGATACTTGATAGGACAAACGGACGACACTGGCTTGTTTAGAGAATGGCCCACAGATGATAATTATTTCAAGGGTGAAGGCCAAATGCCACACGAGCCATCTTTGAAACTCGACTACATAAAAGTACCAAATTACACGGCACCAGATGATGTCTATCGGTATGCAAGGACAATGGGTTTTAACCACACCAAGAACTTGCTTTCCAATTTGACGTGGGAATTACCAGTTGATTTGGGATTTTATTACCTGGTGAGGCTTCATTTCTGTGAAATAGACCCCAATACGAATTTCGCTGGTGAAAGGATGTTCAACATATTTATAGACTATATCTTTGCCGAGCAAGATGCTGATGTAATATTTTGGACTGAAAAAAACGGTACGCCTATTTACAAAGACTACGTAGTAATGATCCAAAAGAAGGGAGTTGAGGACAACAGCCATATTCTCTCGATTGATCTACACCCTCGTATGGACTCTCTTTACCAAGATGCCATTTTAAACGGTCTGGAAGTGTTCAAACTGAGCAATACTGACGGCAATCTTGCTAAACACGGTGCGGAAATTTTGCTCAATACAGCCATGATGTCCAAGACAAAGAAATTCATTGCCATTGGAATTGGTACCGGTTTCTTGGTCCTACTCTTTCTTATGGGTTGCATGGTATTTTGGAAAGTAAAGAAGGCGAAACGCTATGTTTCTTACTATCCACCATCAAGGTACAGGTGCTTGTGCTGGCTGAGGCTCTACCCATACAAAGGAGAGCAAACAGGGAAAAGGACATCCTCACTGAGGAAAGAACAGTGCCATCACTTTTCACTTGCCGACATCAAAATTGCAACCAACAACTTCCATGAAGATTTAATTATAGGAAAAGGTGGCTTTGGCAACGTATATAAGGGTCAAATTGATGATGAGGAAACCATGACCGTGGCAATCAAGCGTTTGAACCCTGAGTCGCGACAAGGTGCCCACGAGTTCCAAACTGAGATTGAGATGCTCTCTCAGCTCCGATATGTTCACCTTGTCTCTCTTATCGGATACTGCAACGAGAAGGGTGAGATGATCCTTGTCTATGATTACATGGCTAATGGAACTCTCCGTGAACACCTTTATGACACAAACAATGACACACTCCCATGGAAAAAGCGGCTCGACGTATGCATTGGAGCGGCACGTGGATTAGACTACCTTCATAGAGGTGTGAAGCATACTATTATCCATCGAGACGTGAAGACCACCAACATTCTTTTGGACGACAAATGGGTTGCCAAGGTTTCAGATTTTGGATTGTCTAAAATGGATCAAAATAATACTGCAGTTAGTACCATGGTTAAAGGTACCTGGGGCTATTTGGATCCGGAATACGCACGTTGTCAAAAGCTCTCAGACAAGTCTGATGTGTACTCATTTGGTGTAGTGTTGTTGGAGGTATTATGTGCCCGAAAGGCACTAAATCAAAAACTAGAGGAAGAAGAATGGAACCTGGCCCATTGGGCTCGAAAGTGCATTGAGAGAGGGACAATCAATGAAATCATTGATCCATATTTGAAGGGGAAGATAGCTCCAGAGTGTTTCAAAGTGTTCATGCAGATTGCAGAGAGTTGCACGCGTGATCAAGGCATCCAACGGCCCACAATGGGTGATGTGGTGGAAAAGCTCAAGTTGGCATTGGAGCTGCAAGAGAATGCGGACGCTGAGAAAGAGAGTATCAATCCTAGTGGTGAGCATATTTACTTGGATACATTATCATTTTGTATTGATGTTACAAATGATGGTCTTTGGGCTACTAATGTTCACATGGAACATGGGATGACATCGGATAGTACAGGGATTGGGACTGGGTTAACATGTTCAAGTTTTGAGATAGATAGTATCACATCACACAAGACATTTTCATAAACTCCACTGAAGTCTAGGAAATGGGTTTTTGTCTTTTCTTTTATTTATTTTTAGATTCATAAATAAAGTTCTCAATGTCGGTTGTACTATTAAGCAGATTAATTATTATAATTGTGTTGTTATGAAATCTTGTGAAAATATAAGGTGATGTCAAGTGTTCTAGAACACACTTCATAATCCAAATCCATTGAATAAACAATTAAAAAAGGGGTTGTATGATAAGTATTATAGGAAAATTTAATGACTTTCAATTCATGCCCGTATTATTGTAAAACTTTTGGTATTTATTATTCTTATCAGCTAGTTTATATGTTTAGAGAAAACGTTCAGTCAGGCTGTGGCGTAAAACAAGTGTTTTACGCCAGCCAATAAACTACTGCCACGTGGACAAAACCATTAAACATTTGAAAGAACAAAAATAAAAAGAGTTTTTGGAAGGAAAAAAAAAAACGAGAAGAAGACTGAACAATGACATTGAATAAGGGTGAGAAAAACGAAAAGAAGCAAGACTTTTTGGTTTTGTTATTTACCCAAAGACAGTAATCCTCATCCTTGAAGCCATGAAAGCTACTTCTCTGCACAAGATTTTGTTTTCTCTCTGGTTTTTTGGGCTTTTATGTTAACATTACAGCATTTAATCTTTCTTTCTTTCTTTTTTTTTTTTTTGGTTCAAAAACGAATCTAGTGGTGGGAAAGCAAAATCTCAAAGGTTCTCTCTCATTTTGAAACGGGGTTTCGTTGTTTTCTGATTCTCTCTCTTTTTTTTTTAATGATTTTTTCTGATGTGTTGTAACTTTATTTGTGCACAAAGTTAGGCTTTTGCAATGTGGGTATGGGCCTCTGAAAGTGGGGGCAAAGCGCAAAGGTGGTTGCAGAATCCAGAGTGAGTGACGCTGAGATTCTCTGAGCCTCTTTGCGCTGTTTTGGTTCAAATTTTGTTGGGCATGTACTTCTTTTTGTGGTGTGGTGGAGGTTTTGGCAAGCAAAGATGGAAGAGAGAGCTTTTGTCTGAGGGCTGTGGCAGTGAGCTTTTGTTTTTCCTTCTTCGTTCTCTGTTTGGAGTCCGTTCAGAGAGAGATTTAAGTATGGACTTAATATTGTCTATGTGGCAGGAGTTTATTGGCTGGCGTAAAACACTAGTTTTACGCCACAGCCTGACAGAACGTTTTCTCATATGTTTATTAATTCAAATTTTTTCACTCACCAAATAGTGGGTAAATACAACAGGAAAAGTGAATTGTGTAACAAAAAGTTAACAATCTGTATCTCGGCATGGTTACATTTGAACAAAAAATTTTAATCTACATCTGCAAAAAATTATTGAGAATTTCAATTTATGCCCATAGCAATGTTAAATTTTAATTGATATCATCACCTACGTCAAGTTATAATTGAGCATACTAGTAACCATTTTGTAAGTTCAAACTTTCAAATAAACATTCAGTGTGCAAATTAGCATAATTTCAGTATTATAATTAGATATACTCATGAGAATTTATATAGTACAAACTTTGAGGTAATCTTAGTTTGTAGTTTTGTACATGAAATCATAATGGCTCAAGTTCTTAATTTCTCATGAAAATGGTCAGTTGTTCTCAATTAAAGGTGTCTATCTTCACAATTGGATTTACACCAAAGGGAGGATTTTTCTAAGCTTGACACAGACAGCTTAGTTTTAGGCAACCCACAAGTAGGAGGCCAGAACATTAAGTGATCATCTCAAAATATATGGCAATCAGTTATATCCAATACATGTCCACAAGCTTTTCTTAGAAGTAGATGCCCAATCGGTAATCCTTCCTCAAGAGAGATTCCAACCTCATTTTGGACTCTCACGTATCAAGTGCTATGGTTAATGATTGTAGGGCGATACCCTCATGGCACAATTGGAAATCTTTCAGCTTGGTCGCTCCGTTGAGAAGGAAACATTTTTGTGTTAAAATCTTTGCAAAGAAATGTCATATGACTAATGTTCCTTTGTATATTGTAGTCGAACTCTCTCGGAAGTTTTCTAAGCTAACTAAACGCAGATGCTTCGGGTGCATATTTACTCTTTGATGTTTAGTTTTTTGTTTAATGCTTTCAACTTCCACCCGAAAAAATGCAATAAAATAAAATAAAAAATAAAAATTGAATTGACAAACTTTCCCGATTCCATTTATCTAATTACTTCGGTGCAAGAAAAAAAAGAGATTTGGAATGAGCAGGAGGGAGATGAAGTACCGCCAAAGCTAATGGTGGCTCCGAACAGTAACGGCACTAGGAATTTTTCTAGGATTGTTATTAAGAAACTTAAATTATACAAAATCTAAAAAAGAAATGACTTGAATTTGTCGATGTCACAAAAAAAAAAATACATGCTAATACATGAAGTACTACAATTTCTTTCTACTAACAAAGAGAGAAAAAAAAAAAAAAAAAAAAAAAAGACTGATAAGTGACAAATTGGGAACTGAGAATGTTGAGATAAGAGTAATAAAGTGAGAGAGAGAGTCTAAAATGATAATAAAAAAAATAAAAATTGAGAGAGAGAGAGAGAGAGAGAGAGAGAGAGAGAGAGAGAGAGAGAGAGATTATATTTGCTATAATTGCGAGCCAAGTCGCTGAGGAGAGCAAAATTGTTGCAATTATAAAGTCCAAGAGAGCATAACTATTGACACCGCCAAGGAGAACTCACAACCATAATATTTCTTTTGGTACATTATTTAAGAAAAAAATGAAATTAATAATTATTTTTTATGTAATAGGTTGAGCAAATTACAAATTTAGGCTAGCTTGTTCGTAAAGGTTGTTATTCATGGCACTCTTGCAATAATGAGAACAACCAATTATCCACAATCAGAGAAGCATTATATGAGGAAAGGAAGCAAGGTTTCAGGGAAATAATCCTATTTCTAAAATCAAATCAAGGAGTGAAGCTAATTCAGACACATCGCCTTACTAGCTTTGAAAATGTTCCCATCATGGATGACGTTACAATATTAAAAAAGATGATTAAGCACATTCACATCCAAGTTGCTCAATTGATTTTCAAGATATTCAGGGACTAGCAAATAAGGCGACAATAAGTTTTACAAAACTCTCCTAGTAAAAAAAAAAAAAAAAAACCCAAAATGGTAGGTGACAATTATAAGGACCCTTTTGCTTTCATGTAATCTCATTAAACCTACACAAAGTTCAGATTCAACAGAATTTGAAGGAACTTCTAACATCCATGTTGTTAGATTATTATTGTCTTTAAAAGCGGGCACCTCGGGGATACTCTACAACATTTTTTGTGTGTGTAAAGATAGATAATTATTCTTCATTTGTCAGCGATCAATATAAGATTACGTATAAACCTTTTTAGCATATTATTTTTCATTAATGTATCATACAAGTTGGTCATTAAATTCTGTGTTCGAAATCTCTAGATAAAAACATAGACTATTTTTAAGGGATTTTTCTTTTTTAATACCTGATGTGCATTGACAAGAAAACTGTGTGCACCTAAAAAATAGTCAAATATTTAAATATTTTTATTACTGTCGTTAAACACGAGAAAATTTTTTTGTAAGAAAATTCGAGAATTGCTATAAGATCTGATTTTCACTGTCATTTTTAAACGCAACAACTGCGAAGGTTGCTTAGCATGATTCTCGTAGTCCAGCTGGTCGCCTTTCTTGAGTTGAATGATTGGAACTTTGCAGTCCTCTCTATTGAGTGATTGGCCAGAACTAAAGCAACATGATTGATTTGATGGGCAATGGTAATAATGGAAAAGTAAAAGGGCAAATGAAGACTCTCTAATGGAAGAGAGGAGAAAAAGAAACGTGATTATGCAAAAGTGTTTCAGATGAGAGAAGAGATAGAACCATAGAAAGCAAAAACAAAGGTGATCACGTGGGCTTGGCCATTGCTTACTGGATATTGCCTACCACTTTTGCTTTATCCCACTATTGCCATGGCGACAATTTAAAGCCTCTTTCTAAGATAGAATCTAAAATCAACAAACATGATAAGAGCCTCTTCTAAAGTTTTTTTTTTCTTTTTTTTTTTTTTTTTTTTTTTTTTAAGAAGGAATCTGAAGTCATCAAAGATATACATGGCAAACCGCGGGCGAGGTCGGGTCAATCAGGTTGTGGAGCAAATGGGTTACGAGTCAAAAACAGGTCATTTTAAACGGGTTAAAAAAGGGTTTAGGTCAATCAGGTTGTGGGTCGGGTCAAGCCAGGTTGGGTTAACCCGTATTTGCCACATTAATTTTTTTTTTTTTTTTATAAAGAAAACAACATGAATTTTCCATTTGGAAAGTCATGCAACAAATTATTCGATGTAAAATGCATTACTTTGAATTCATCACTTATATCAAGAATGAACTCAGTTAAACTTATTAATACTTATTCAATAATTTTAAAATTATATAGATCCCAACATTGCTAACTAAAACTAAATAACACAAAAATAAGTAAAACAAATACACAAGTTTTATTTTTACACAATATCAACATCCAAAAATATAAAACAAAATTACAAATGACTGATTGGATAAGTCATTTGAAAAAGAATAAAAACATATAAGAAATTTACAATCTTGAAAATTAATTTTATAATTTATTATCAACTGTAGTTGACATTTTATTTCAATTTGAGAATATACATTAAAGTTTGACTGTTTACTTATTTATACATTGTCTCTTTTATGAATATCATATCATTGTAAGCAACACAGACTTTAGGAAATATCATAATTTATTTTGAAAAGCCATTTATTTTGGACATAAATTGTTTAAAAAATAGGTCCAAACATTCATAATTTATGTTAATATGATATTTTGGCTTCACTATTTTCACACTTATGAATGTTTTTTATACATGTCTACAATTTTAAATCTATGTTTTTAACTCTACTGTAACCAGATTATCTTAGCATGTACTTTGCTATTTGATACCTAAAAATCTTTACTCATTACAAAATGCTCAATCATTCATCTTTTAATTCATTTGCATGCGGTTATGTAAATGTCTCAATTGTTTCCTTAAATCTCATAACAAACAATTAAATCAATATTGTCTTAATTTTATTACTTTTTTACCAAAAAAAAAAAAATTAAAAATGGTACAATCAGGTTATAGGTTGGGTCGTGAGTCGGGTTGGGTTGACCTACTAAAATCACGGGTCGAGTCATGATTCAACTTGTTTTTACTTCAGGTCAAAAAAACCGAGTTCAGTTTAGGTCGGGTTGAGTCAGAAAATTCTAACCTGTTTTGCCATGTCTAATCAAAGATGATAAGAGCAAATTATTGATTTCAAGGCCAAAAGGTTTGACTCCAAACAGATTTGGAGTTATTTTGCTATAATTTATTATGTGACGATTAAAAATATTATATTCATGTGTAGTTTTATTTAGATAATTTTTTAAATAAGTTGTGTAACTTATTTAAATAATACATATGAATAGTTTTATAAATCATCAAGTAAAGAGTTGCAAAAGATAATTCTTGTTAGGGTTTAAGACCCCAGTTATCTCATATTTAATCAACTTTTAATCAAATAGTTAATTAGATTAATTATGCAAAAGATCTAAATCAAATAAATATCACAAAGATATAAATCACATGAAAACCAAGAATGATGACCCACGAAAACTTTTGAAACTATGATTTCAAAGTAAAAAACTTAGAGATGATTTAACCTAAACAATCATCAAGGCAATATTTCACGAATAGAATCAAAGTTTATAAAATAGACTTAACTCTAAATCTACTATACCACATGTAGTACTTACTGGTATGATCACACATAACTCTGAATCCACGAACTTTTCTACTGTGAAACTGTTGCACACAAACTCTCATATTTGTGACTCTAAGATCTCCACTCAAAGATTTGAATCAACAACACTAACTTTCCAGTTTGTGACTTGAGATCTCCACTCAAAGATTTAGATTAGCAACTATGATTAACTAAATGCAACAACTTTGCTTTATGATTGGATCTATTGTTTACACAAGGTCTCCAGTTGTAACTCCAAAAGGGTATGAAAAATTTCTAGATTTGTGCACATAATACTGCCCTCTTGAATATGGAAAAACATGCTCTAGGGTTTATATTTATATATACTTAAGATCCATTAAAATCCTATATCAAATGGCTGAGAAGAAAACCAGATCTGCAATCTGCACGACTCTCGATCGGTCAAGATGTGCATCTCGATCAGTCAAGATATGTGTAATTTATTTGCACTTCAATTTTTCTGATTTCTTGAGTCTTCAACTATGCTGAACTTCATTTTTCTTGTTTAATTTAATATTTCTAGACTAAACAACTAAACAAACTAAATTCTAACAGTTACAATTTGTTCATGGTTGTCAACCTAAAAATATAGATTTTATAATTCCATACTAGTTTGGAGTCAAACTTTTTTTTGTCATCACCATACCCTATGACGGATAGGAGAGAGGCCAACGGATATTCCATATTGCATTTTTAAAATGTTATGTTTTTTAAAGGAAAAAAAGATTATAAGATAATACAATAATTACAACAAAGTTTACCTTTTAACTAGTTTGAAAGAATATCCCACAACCGACTACCTTTCAATTTATAACATTATCCATGTATATTATTTAAATAACTCACATGACTTTTTAAAAATTTTATGCGATTAAAAGTCTAAAACTATACTTGAATTGTCTTTTCAACCATCCAATAGGAGTTGGAGAAAGATTCCTCCAAACTAGTTTGGAGATAAACATTTTCCATAAAAAAAAAAAATAATAAAGCACAAAATTAAGTGGATTAAAAACCTTTTCTGCTTTACTTTGAAATTAAAAAAAAAAATTACATTTGCTTATGTATTTTTTTGAAAGTAAAAGATTGAAAACATTTGATTATGTATACATGAGGCAAATGGCATAGTCCTAAACAAACTTTTGATTATGTATGCATGCGGCAAATGCACAGTGCTTATATAGTAGTGTTAGGTTCTAAAAGTTTAGAACAATTGGCAAATCGTGAGCACACAAGAACATGTAAGTTGCAGAAAGAAGAATTCAAAATCTGTCTGGTTCGATCGATCGAAAAACAGGCTCGATCGATCAAGAATTGTATCTGCAGAATTTTAAGTTGGCCCAAACAGCAGTTCTAGCCCATTAAGGATTAGGGTTTCAGATCTACTTCTCCCACTATATAAAGGAAACCCTAAGCACGTTTTTTATAAGGCTTTTTAGAGAGAGAAGAGTGTGACTTTTTTGTATTTAGGGTTTTGTTCCTAAAACCTCTCTTATAACTTCTGCAGGTGTTGTTCCTTGAAGAATCTCAAGATCCGGTATTGCTGAAGTTGCTGCCTTCTCTAGTCATCAAAGGAGCTGATGATCTAAACCTTCAAGGGTGGTCTTAGAGTCACAAACAGGTGAGTTTGTGTTGCTAAACCTTTGAGTGGAGTCTCAAAGTCACAAACGGTGGTATTTGTGTTTTGCAAAGATTAAAGAAAGAAGGAGTCCGTGGATCTCGGAGCTATCATGGGGTCGTGGTAGTAAGTTTCCTACACTTGGGTAGCAATAGGATGTTAGTGGTCTAAGTCGCTATTGTGTAAACTTCAATTCTTTCTAGTGGATTTGCTATTTTACCTTGAGGATAGCTAGGTTAAATCCTCCCTAGGTTTTTACCGGTGTGGTTTCCTGGGTCATCATATCTTTGTGTTATTTATTTTCCGCTGCTTTGTTATTTTTTCTTATTTGTGTTAACCTAGATTTAATTAAATTACCTAAGTTAATTACTTGGCTAATTCACTAGGTTAATCTGTTGGGTTTAAGGGGTCTAAACGAACTGACAAGTGGTATCAGAGCGGGTAGCTCTTCTGTTGTAGATCCTTTGATCTAAGAGTTGATCCTTGATCCCTGTTATCATGGATAATTTTAAGTGTCTTACTGTTTTTGATTGTGATGATTTGTATAAGAAGGACACTGTTGTTTTTGTTGATCTTTTTGATGCCTGTGAAACTCTTCGTAAGGAATTATTGAAAACTATGAGAATTGCTAAGAAATTCAAGGAAGAGTTAAAATTGGCTAATCTTAAAAAAGAGGAATTGATTATGAGATTAGATGAATCTAATAAAAAGAATGAATTTTTGAGAAATCAAATTTCCTCTTAAGATGAGAAGATGAAAAGCTTGGAACAAGAGTTAGCTGAATCTAAAGCTAAAATTGAAAATTTGACTAGTACCAAGCTTGCTGATGATAACAGAAGTGTTTCTCTTTCTCTTAAGCCTAAAGCTGAAAAAGTTTATATCCCTCCTTTCAAGAGGAATAATAAAGAAAAGGCTTATTTTGCTAGGTTAGACAAAGGTAAAAGTTCTGATGTAGACGCTGAAGTTTCTAAACCTAAGTCTAAACCTACTGTTAGAGAGCATAATAAATCTGTTTTTATGCCTACCTGTCACCTTTGTGGTGTTGTTGGTCATATTAGATCAAATTGTTCTTTGTTGAGGCAAAAACCAAAATCTGAGACTAGATTTGCTGTTAGGAATACTGATGTTCCTAAATTTGTTCATGTTTGTCACTTTTGTGGTGTCTCCGGTCACATTCGTCCTAATTGTCATAAATTGAAATTTAAGCATTCTGTGTTTCAATCTAGGATATGTGATGATATTTCTCCTGCCATAAGTCCAAATAAATTGTTTCATATGCTTTTGAAAAATTTGAGCTTGTTGGCTTGTGAAAGGAAATTGCAGGATTTTAGTCTTTCTCAGAAGATTGGTATAATCCCTCAAATACACTCTGCTTCACATGGATTTTCACCTACAAAGCCGAAGACTCGTGCTATATGGGTGAGAAAAGATTTCCTGAGGTGAGTGTTGCTGACTTGTCCCTGTTTTAATTCTTTCAATTATTTGTGGACATGTTTTGTTTTTTGTTTTTGGTTGTTTTGTTTTTTAGTTTTTTTTATTTATTAAAAAAAAATCCAAAAACATTGAAAATTTTCAAAAAGACAAAAATATTTTATTTTGTATCTAGTTTTATTTTTCTTGAGGATTACATCGAATTATGATATCTCTCTCTTGATTCAGAACATGCTTGATATTGTGGAGAAACATAAAAAGTATGTGTTCTATAAGTGATAAGCTATTTTTTGATTTTGTTTGAGTATGTACTAGTTTGTACATATACTCATGGGTTAATTAAGAAATTGATATTTCTTGTTTGTGTACCATCTATAGCTTAGTTAAGCACTATCATGCATAGTTTTGCATTGTTCATTTAGCATAATGTGTGCCTTTTGTTTTTGGTCATAAAATTTTTTTAAACCAAAAATATTTTTATGTGTTTTGTATTATATATCTTGGATTTATAATTAGGGTTGGCCATATTATCTTTACATAACATGTTTATGTACTTTGTTTAGCTTGGATGAGCTTATTTTATTGCACTTTACTAGTTTAAGCTTTGTAGTGCATGTTGTGTGGGAAGATGTTTATAATTTTTGATCACTTTGTCTTGATCTTGAAGTCACATGCCTTTGATTGTTGGACTTGAACTTATTGAGAAAGGCATAAATAACCATCTCACTACTGTTTACTAGCCAATCATGAATACCTTAGTGCATATCGTAAGATTTTGTGCTCGAGAAAGTGTAGCACATGCACAAAAAGAACATAAGGTGTAGCCTCTATTAAAATTGGTGTGTACATTTTTGGGCTATAATAATCTCACAAATTCAAATAAAATTAGTGTGTACATTATCCCGGCTATATTATTAAGTTTCTAATCAATTAAATTGAATAATGAGGCAAATCAAGAAACTTACATGATTGCAAGCTTTTATTCTAGGAGATGTGAGAGTTATATGATGTAACTCTTTAGGTGATAGTCTCTTTCAAATTCTATGTGATGAATTTTGTAGACTTTGTGATTGATTACTATTCACATATCACCTCACATGTCTATCAAGTTTTTACTAGTTGCACACACTACACAAAGTTACTCTTTGCTAAACTTTGTACATGTTATTGTGTGTGATTTTGTTGTGGCCATCCAAGATTATATGTTCCTTGATTTTGATGCAAAATTTGAGTTTTAAGGACAAATTGATTGAAAATATTAATTTTGAAAGATCTAGGCTGTATTCATGTGTTTTTGAAAAACTTTCAGTCTCATACTCATGCATTTCATTCATGAAATACTATGCTTTGAGGAGTTTCTGCATAAAATTGCTCTGTTTTTCAAAAATTTAAGTTTTCCAGATTTTCGATCGATCGAAGCTGTTTCTCGACCGATCCAAATTGCGATAAAAATTTTGGTTTGAATCTGTCTGACTCGATTGGTATTCGATCGATGCTCAATCGATCGAAACTGAAAAATTTTCAGTTTTTAGAGTTTTTGACCAATTTTTTTTTCATGCATTATTTATATTTAGGATTCACATGAATTGCATTGTTTTTGTTTCTATCTTGCAGTTTTGCAGTCATATCTCTCATTGTTTTCACACATAACATGCATACACTTTGCTAAATTGGGTACTCAACTTGATTTAAAAATTGATTGATTAATTTTTGAGTCCTTTGTACATTTTAGTATATGCTATTTTTTTGATGTGTGAACTACAGAAAATATTTTTCTTCAGAGATATGATGGATAATCAATGTGCAAATATTTTCTCTACTCATGCAACTATTTATGGGTCACATAGTGTCCAGTTTGCATTTATTAAAAGAGAGAATATTTTTCTTCATGTGTATCCTCGACTTTATTTTGTTTGGGTTTGTGTATTTTTTATTTATCCCCACCTCCTAAATTTTCCCCAAAACTGTTTTTCCCAAAAACTTGTTTTGTTTTTCCTATTTTTATAGGGGGAGAAAAGTTTTTTTTAACCTTTGTTGTTCATAGGGGGAGTTGTTGCTCTTTATAGGGGGAGTTATCTTTATTTTCTATAGAGCTAAATTATTTTATGTTCCCTTAGTTCTCTTTTTCTCTCATGTTTACTCTTTGTTTGAGTTGTATTTGTCAATACGTGACAAAAAGGGAGAGAATTAGATGAAATGTGGGAATCCTGTTTGTCTTGTTTAGGGGGAGAATATAAAAACTTTTTGATATATCTAACTTAGGGGGAGAGTTAGTTTACTTTTGTTTTTATATTGTGCTTCATTTTGTTTATATGTCTTTCTTTCCACACATGTGGTGATGTGTTTGTTGAGTATTTCAGGAAAGACAGGTGCATTCTAATCAAGACCTTCTAGCTCTTCTTGGCAACTTCTAGGTTAAGAGTCTTAGATTGAGATTTGTGATGTAATTGGGCATTTTATTGTATTGTGTTGTTCTTGTATTTTAACATTTCATTTTGTATGAAAGTTTTGTCACGAATTGCCAAAGGGGGAGATTGTTAGGTTCTAAAAGTTTAGAACAATTGGCAAATCGTGAGCACACAAGAACATGTAAGTTGCAGAAAGAAGAATTCAAAATCTGCCTGGTTCGATCGATCGAAAAACAGGCTCGATCGATCGAGAATCGTATCTGCAGAATTTTAAGTTGGCCCAAACAGCAGTTCTAGCCCATTAAGGATTAGGGTTTCAGATCTACTTCTCCCACTATATAAAGGAAACCCTAAGCACGTTTTTTATAAGGCTTTTTAGAGAGGGAAGAGTGTGACTCTTTTGTATTTAGGGTTTTGTTCCTAAAACCTCTCTTATAACTTCTGCCGGTGTTGTTCCTTGAAGAATCTCAAGATCCGGTATTGCTGAAGTTGCTGCCTTCTCTAGTCATCAAAGGAGCTGATGATCTAAACCTTCAAGGGTGGTCTTAGAGTCACAAACAGGTGAGTTTGTGTTGCTAAACCTTTGAGTGGAGTCTCAAAGTCACAAACGGTGGTGTTTGTGTTTTGCAAAGATTAAAGAAAGAAGGAGTCCGTGGATCTCGGAGCTATCATGGGGTCGTGGTAGTAAGTTTCCTACACTTGGGTAGCAATAGGATGTTAGTGGTCTAAGTCGCTATTGTGTAAACTTCAATTCTTTCTAGTGGATTTGCTATTTTACCTTGAGGATAGCTAGGTTAAATCCTCCACAGGTTTTTACCGGTGTGGTTTCCTGGGTCATCATATCTTTGTGTTATTTATTTTCCGATGCTTTGTTATTTTTGCTTATTTGTGTTAACCTAGATTTAATTAAATTACCTAAGTTAATCACTTGGCTAATTCACTAGGTTAATCTGTTGGGTTTAAGGGGTCTAAACGAACTGACAAGTAGGCTAGTAGCTAGCTATGCCAAATTCGAAATTTTGTGCAAAGGAGCAAGGAGATTTGAGATTTAAGGCTTTTAAAACAGAGCAATCCAAGATGAACAATTTTCAATTTTTCTGATGTTGTAGTCAGTAGTCCATACTTTTATTTTTATTTTTTTTACGAGAGTACGTTGTCCATACCTACTACACTTTCAATGTGAGACCTAACAAACGTCCATGCAATAAACATTTATATAATCTAATTTGATATCCAATCAATTTGGGGATCATATGAGATCTTGTATAATGTAGAGACATTTGATCGCTTAAGTAACAAAATTAATGAATGTCTAAAATATTTGTCCAAATCCCTTCCCCCCCCCCCCCCCCCCCCCCTCCCAAAAAAAAAGTATAGTCCAAAATTAAAAGTAAAAAAATAAAGACTACCTTTTCATTTATTTACATCTTTTTCATCTTGTTTTTGTACTAACTATGCTACCTACCGATTAAAAAAAAAAAAACACTATGCTACCTACCGTTTTAGTAATTCTTTTCTTTTTTTTAGGGACTGTTTTAGGAATTCTTAGTTGATTACAATTTCTTTAGAGGCAAATAACTTTTATGGTGGACCGCTTTTAGATTAGATTGGCCTTTGCTGCCTTTACCAAAAGTGATGGGAATGGGACTACTGAAACGGAATGCGAGGCAAGGAAAACAAATTATAACGAAATAAGAGTAAACAAAAAAACTGGGACATAAATTTTTTATCACTGGAATCTACTAGTGCAACTGTGCAAATAATTATAACTAATATATATATATATATATATATTTATTACTTTAACTGTTATATTACTTTAACTGTTGAGTTAATTTAAGATTAGTTTATGCCCACCAATAACTTCTAGATGCATGATATTTTTTTGTGTGTTTCTAATGAAACTGTTTAGGATTCGAATTTCTCTCTCTCCTCCCATATAAAATATTAAAATGTATCTAAAAAAATAGCATGTATCCATTAATGCATTCAGAGTAACGTACATACATAATTTTATAGGAGTAGTAGCATGTGACCATTTATCCTTTTTGTTATCCTAAATTGCATATATTATTTTTCTCATAATTTTTAAATTTTTTATTCTATACTGAAATTAGAGTTATGTTTAGTATTTTCTAATCGTAAACTTAATTAACTCATTATAGGAGGTTGATTGAGCCAAACTTAAGACTAGGAGGTTGATTGAGCCAAACTTAAGACTGTTGGTAGTTCAGCAACGTGATAGTTAGAAACCAAAAATTAAAATCAAACTTACATCCAACTAAATAATTGTCACGGAAAAAGAAGAGAATATTCATAATATCACAATATTTATTTTATCATAATATTCATACTTGAGGATACTCAAAAATCGTTAGTAGGTCTATTGTCCACACCCGCAGTCTTCAGTGAAAGGTAAAGAGTAGTGAACCTCACAATGATCCTCTAAACATTAAGGGTCCGTTTGGATACCTCTGAAACTGAAAACTGAAAACTGAAAACTGAAAAACACTGTAGCAGAATAATTTTTAAATGTGTAAATAGTGTAGTGGGACCCATTTTTAATGAAAAAGTTACTGAAAAGTGGTATTTTGTGGGTCCGTAAACAGTAAAAAAGAGAGGAAAAAGTCAAAAGTTGCGGCTACTGTTCATGAACAGTAGCCGCACAGTACCGCACAATACCAAAAGTGGGCTGAAACGTGAGCTCTTCCGGGGGAAAGAAAAAAAAAAAAAAAAAAAGAAGGAAGACGCGGAACGCAGACGCGTTCCGCTATCCAAACGTACACTAAGTCAGAAACTCATAATGATCTCTATGAACTTTAAAGAAGGAGTTTGTGAATAATATTTTTTGCGTACCTTGAGATGCGAGTGTCTTGGTGTTTATATAGGGGTCTGTGGATGACCACCTTAGATGAATTGTAGGGATATGGGGTTATCACTCAGCTAACTTGTAGGAGATGGGAGTTATCCCTTAACTGACTTGTAAGAGATGGGAGTTATCCCTTTCTCGGTGGTTGTTTGAATATAGGAGAGTCTTAGGTGATGCAAGCATTGTAATGTAGGCTTAGTGTGCGTGTCTTTTCTCGTCCATCCCTGTGGGTGACGGTCGCATATGAATTCAGGCTCATGAATGCTTACTTGTCAGCTCTTATGCTTGATGTGCATCTTGCTAGAGTAGTTGTGATAACTTGCTTTAGTTACAACTAGTCTTCCATTTTTGATAGGTAGGTAATTTTGGAAAGAGTAATCCATTCGGGAAAAGTAACCCGTTTGCGAAGACTAGCTCATTTAGGAAGACTTGCTATGAACTTGAAGTTAGTTAAAAAATTCTTTATCAGCTGCCCCTCATTCCGTGGCCGTCCCCCCCTTTTTTTCTGGGTGAGCCATAGAATTATTCGTTTTTGTTCTTCGCTCTTTTTTATTATTATTTTTTTTATTTTTATAATAAATGGTGATACGTGGTGGCCCAAGATTAAACAATAGTCACATCGTTTGGTATTCCCAAAATTTTTGCCTATAAATAGGCAAATTTCCCCTCCAGTCCTCACTCATTTTCCAAAATTTCTCTTAAGCCATCTTTAGTGCTCTCTTGGTTATCTGCTTTTTTTTTCTTTTGTCCGCTTCGTACTTGTTGCTTTTCATATTTGTCCGAATTCTTCTGCTTCGAGCTTGGGTCGTCAGCTTTCGTTACTCGTTTGGATTTTTCTGCTTCGACCTTTGGTCATTAGCTTTCATTACTAGGCCGAATTTTCTACTTCGAGTTTTGGTCGTTAGCTTTTGTACTAGTTCAGATTTTTCTACTCCGAGTTTTGGTCATTAGCTTTTGTACTTGTCTGACTAGTGTTGTACATTTAAATTTAGCTGGTAAGTCACGTCAACCATTCTTTATTGCCTTTTCTAGATAGTGCCCATAAAATCAGACAAGTAGAGTGGACTTAGTTTTATTTCATAATTGTAGGTGTAAGAATGAGTGAGTTCGGGTCCACCAAAAGCCCTTTATCATCCAAACGTAGAAAACTGGACGATAAAGGGTTGCCTCCAAGTGTGAGCACAGATTTTCTTGACGACATTCTATCTTTAGAGTCATCTCATACTAGCCCATCTAGAGATGAGTCAAGGGAGGACTTGTCTGATGCTAAGTCTTCTGAGTCCAGTTCAGAAGTTGGGTTGTCAGGCTCTGCTTTAACGAGTGGAGATGATGATGATTCTTTGTTTGAGGGCCCTGATTGTCCCTTTATCTTGCCTGATGATTGGGAGGTGAACAAGCATTGTTCTTCCCTTTCTGCTAAGAGGTTACCTAAGATACAAACTGAATTTCAGATCCCCCACAATGTTGCTACTAGGTTGGCCAAGGTTGGAGAAAAAGTGTTACTCCCATGATGGCGAGGGTGTTGGATTTTATGAGGCTTCTTTTACAAGTGGGTGGAGGCTCCCATTGAATCGCCTTACTAGGATGTTATTACAGAGGTTAGGCATAGAAATATCTCAATTGGCACCAAACTCTAGGTGTACTTTTATAGGGGCCCAAGTACTATGGGGAATCATAAGTGAAGGTCAAGAAACTCTTTCCTTGAATGAGTTTCTATACTGCCATAAACCTGTTCGAGTCCCTAAAATTAAGGGGATGTATTACTTTAAGTGTAGGAAAGAAGAGCGAAAGCTAGTCACCGAGGTTCCATCTTTCAATAGGGATTGGAAGAGGAAATTTTTCTTTGTTAATGGTTCCAACTGGGCAACTAGGTACGTAGTCCTGAGGAAGTTGGTGGCATGTAGCTTATAGATTCTACTTGGGGGGTGTTGCCAAAGTCTGGTGAGTCGTCAATCTAGCTTGCTCATCTGTGTTTTCTTCTTAGAATATGATCTAACTTCTTTTTGGTCATAGTAGATAATATTCACAAGTATTGTTTTGGATCTATTCCCTCTGCAGCCACTCGTCACCATGAAAGAATATCTCACAGATGTAAATACTTCTTACTTCACTCATCTGTTTCTCTTTAACACCTTGGCCGATGAGTACTTTGTAGAGATGGAGGCGGGTTCCGCTAAAAAGAACAAGAATGTCTAGAAGGCAACTGCCCTTGCTCGATCTATGATTTCAGAATTTTCAGATTTGAAATCCAACCTAAACTTGTGTGTATGTGTAGGGTTTCTTTTCTTATAACCCTAGATATATATAAGACTTATTTTAAAAGTCATCACACACGGAAAAAGTGACCTAGTGCTTTATTCTCTCTACAAGAAGCTACTGTGTTTGTACATCATAGGGTTTTGTTAGGTTCTAAGAGCTTAGAACAATTGGAAAATCGTGAGCACACAAGAACATGTAAGCTGCAGAAAGAAGATTTCAGAATCTGCCTGGTTCGATCGATCGAAAAACAGGGTCGGCCGATCGAAAATCGTATCTGCAGAATTTTAAGTTGGCCCAAACAGCAGTTCTAGCCCATTAAGGATTAGGGTTTCAGATCTACTTCTCCCACTATATAAAGGAAACCTTAAGCACGTTTTTTACAAGGCTTTTTAGAGAGAAAAGAGTGTGCCTCTTTTGTATTTAGGGTTTTGTTCCTAAAACCTCTCTTATTACTTCTACCGGTGTTGTTCCTTGAAGAATCTTAAGATCTGGTATTGCTGAAGTTGCTGCCTTCTCTAGTCATCAAAGGAGCTGATGATCTAAACCTTCAAGGGTGGTCTTGGAGTCACAAACAGGAGAGTTTGTGTTGCTAAACCTTTGAGTGGGATCTCAAAGTCACAAGCGTGAGTGTTTGTGTTTTGCAAATATTAAAGAAAGAAGGAGTTCATGGATCTCGGAGCTATCATGAGGTCGTGGTAGTAAGTTTCCTACACTTGGGTAGCAATAGGATGTTAGTGGTCTAAGTCTTATTGTGTAAACTTCAATTCTTTCATAGTGGATTCAGTTTACCTTAAGGATAGCTAGGTTAAATCCTCCCCAAGTTTTTTACCGGTTTGGTTTTCCTGGGTCATCAGATCTTTGTGTCATTTAATTTCCGCTGCTTTATTGTTTTTGTTTATTTTGTGTTAACCTAGATTTAATTAAATTACCTAAGTTAATCACTTGGCTAATTCTCTAGGTTAATCTGTTGGGTTTAAGGGGTCTAAACGAACTGACAAGTGATATCAGAGCGGGTAGCTCTTTTGTTGTAGATCCTTTGATCTAAGAGTTGATCCTTGATCCCTGTTATCATGGATAATTTTAAGTGTCTTACTGTTTTTGATTGTGATGATTTGAATAAGAAGGACACTGTTGTTTCTGTTGATCTTTTTGATGCCTGTGAAACTCTTCGTAAGGAATTATTGAAAACTATGAGAATTGCTAAGAAATTCAAGGAAGAGTTAAAATTGGCTAATCTTGAAAAGAGGAATTGATTGTTAGATTAGATGAATCTAATAAAAAGAATGAATTTTTGAGAAATCAAATTTCCTCTCAAGATGAGAAGATGAAAAGCTTGAAACAAGAGTTAGCTGAATCCAAAGCTAAAATTGAAAATTTGACTAGTACCAAGCTTGCTGCTGATAACAGAAGTGTTTCTGTTTCTCTTGAGCCTAAAGCTGAAAAAGTTTATATCCCTCCTTTCAAGAGAAATAATAAAGAAAAGACTTATTTTGCTAGGTTAGACAAAAGTAAAAGTTCTGATGTAGACACTGAAGTTTCTAAACCTATATCTAAACCTACTGCTAGTGTGCAAAAGAAATCTGTTTTTGTGCCTACCTGTCACCTTTGTGGTGTTGTTGGTCATATTAGACCAAATTGTTCTTTATTGAGGCAAAAACCAAAATCTGAGACTAGATTTGCTGTTAGGAATACTGATGTTTCTAAATTTGTTCCTGTTTGTCACTTTTGTGGTGTTTCCGGTCACATTCGTCCTAATTGTCATAAATTGAAATTTAAGCATTCTGTGTTTCAGTCTAGGACATGTGATAATATTTCTCCTGCCATAAGTCCATATAAATTGTTTCATATGCTTTTGAAAAATTTAAGCTTGTTGGCTTGTGAAAGGAATTTGCAGGATTTCAGTCTTTCTCAGAAGATTTGTGTAATCCCTCAAATACACTCTACTTCACATGGATTTTCACCTACAAAGCCGAAGATTCGTGCTATATGGGTGAGAAAAGATTCTCTAAGATGAGTGTTGTTGACTTGTTCCTGATTTAATTCTTTCAATTATTTGTGGACATATTTTGTTTCTGTTTTTGGTTGTTGTGTTTTTCTTAGGTTGTTTTTTTTATTTAAAAAAAAAAATCCAAAAACATTGAAAAATTTCAAAAAGACAAAAATATTTTATTTTGTGTCTATTTTTTATTTTTCTTGAGGATTACATGAATTATGATATCTCTCTCTTGATTTAAAATATGCTTGACATTGTGGAGAAACTTGAATAGTATGTGTTATATAAGTGCTAAGCTTTTTCTGATTTAGTGTGAGTATTTACTAGTTTGTACATGTACTTAAGGGTTAATTAAGAAATTGATATTTCTTGTTTGTGTACCCTCTATAGCTTGGTTAAGCACTGTCATGCTTTGCATTTGCATTTTTTTTTTACCATTTAGCATAATGTGTGCTTTTAGTTTTGGTCATAAAATTTTTTTAACCAAAAAGATTTTTATGTGTTTTGTATTATATATCTTGGATTTATAATTAAGGTTGGCCATATTATCATTACATAACATGTTTATGTACTTTGTTTAGCTTGGATGAGCTTATTTTATTGCACTTTACTAGTTTAAGCTTTGTAGTGCATGTTGTGTGGGAAGATGTTTATAGTTTTTGATCACTTTGTCTTGATCTTGAAATCACATGCCTTTGATTGTTGGACTTGAACTTATTGAGAAAGGCATAAATAACCATCTCACCACTGTTTACTAGCCAATCATGAACACCTTAGTGCATATCGTAAGATTTTGTGCTCGAGAAAGTGTAGCACATGCACAAAAAGAACATAAGGTGTAGCCTCTATTAAAATTGGTGTGTACATTATTGGGCTATAATAATCTCACAAATTCAAATAAAATTGGTGTGTACATTATCCCGGCTATATTATTAAGTTTCTAATCAATTAATTTGAATATTAATTTTGAGGCAAATCAAGAAACTTACATGATTGCAAGTTTTTATTCTAGGAGATGTGAGAGTTATATGATGTAACTCTTTAGGTGATAGTCTCTTTCAAATTTATGTGATGAATTTTGTAGACTTTGTGATTGATTACTATTCACATATCACCTCACATGTTTCTTAAGCTTTTGCTAGTTGCACACACTACACATGTTACTCTTTGCTAAACTTTGTACATGTTACTATGTGTGATTTTGTTGTGGCCATCCAAGATTAAAAGTTCCTTGATTTTGATGCAAAATTTGAGTTTTAAGGACAAATTGATTGAAAATCTTAATTTTGGAAGATCTGGGCTGTATTCATGTGTTTTTGAAAACTTTTAGTCTCATACTCATGCATTTTATTCATGAAATATTGTGCTTTGAGGAGTTTCTGCATAAAATTGCTTTGTTTTTCAAAAATTTGAGTTTTCCAGAATTTCGACCGATCGAAACTGTTTCTCGACCGATCGAAACTGTTTCTCGACCGATCGAAATTGCGATTAAAATTTTTGGTTTGATTCTGTCTGACTCGATTGGTATTTGATCGATTCTCGATCGATCGAAACTGAAAAATTTTCAGTTTTTAGAGTTTTTTTGACCAAATTTTTTCATGCATCATTTATGGTTAGGATTCACATGAGTTGCATTGTTTTTCTGTATCCATCTTGCAGTTTTGCAGTCATATCTCTCATTATTTTCACACATAACATGCATACACTTTGTTAAATTGGGTACTCAACTTGATTTAAAAATTGATTGATTAATTTTTGAGTTATGTACTTTTCTAGTATATGCTATTTTTATGTGTGAACTACAAAAAATATTTTTCTTAAGAGATGTGATGGATAATCAATGTGCAAATATTTTCTCTTCTCATGCAACTGTTTATGGGTCACATAGTGTCAAGTTTGCATTTATTGAAAGAGAGAATATTTTTCTTCATGTGTATCCTCAACTCATTTTTTTTGGTTTGTGTGTTTTTATTTATCCCCACCTCCTAAATTTTCCCCAAAACTGTTTTTCCCAAAATTTGTTTTTTTACCTATGTTGTTTATAGGGGGGAGTTGTTGCTCTTCATAGGGGGAGTTCTCTCTATTCTCTATCTCTTTTTACTCTCATGTTTACTCTTTGTTTGAGTTGTCTTTGTCAATACGTGACAAAAAGGGGGAGAAATAGATGAAATGTGGGAATCCTGTTTGTCTTGTTTAGGGGGAGAATATAAAAACCTTTTGATGTATCTAACTTAGGGGGAGAGTTAGAATTTATTTTTATATTCTGTTTCATATTATTGTTTATATGTCTTTCTTTCCACACATGCGGTGACGTGTTTGTTGAGTGTTTCAGGAAAGACAGGTGCATTCTAATCAAGACCTTCTACCTCTTTTTGGCAACTTCTAGGTTAAGAGTCTTAGATTGAGATTTGTGATGTAATTGGGCATTTTATTGTCTTGGGTTGTTCTTGTATTTTGACATTTCATTTTGTATGAAAGTTTTGTCACGAATTGCCAAAGGGGGAGATAGTTAGGTTCTAAGAGCTTAGAACAATTGGCAAATCGTGAGCACACAAGAACATGTAAGCTGCAGAAAGAAGATTTCAGAATCTGCCTAGTTTGATCGATCGAAAAACAAGCTCGACCGATCGAAAATCATATCTGCAGAATTTTAAATTGGCCCAAACAGCAGTTCTAGCCTATTAAGGATTAGGATTTCAGATCTACTTCTCCCACTATATAAAGGAAACCCTAAGCACGTTTTTTGCAAGGCTTTTTAGAGAGAAAAGAGTGTGCCTCTTTTGTATTTAGGATTTTTTTCCTAAAACCTCTCTTATTACTTCTACCGGTGTTGTTCCTTGAAGAATCTTAAGATCCGGTATTGCTGAAGTTGTTGCCTTTTCTAGTCATCAAAGGAGCTGATGATCTAAACCTTCAAGGGTGGTCTTGGAGTCACAAACAGGAGAGTTTGTGTTGCTAAACCTTTAAGTGGGATCTCAAAGTCACAAGCGTGGGTGTTTGTGTTTTGCAAATATTAAAGAAAGAAGGAGTCCGTGGATCTCGGAGCTATCATGGGGTCGTGGTAGTAAGTTTCCTACACTTGGGTAGCAATAGGATGTTAGTGGTCTAAGTCTTATTGTGTAAACTTCAATTCTTTCATAGTGGATTCAGTTTACCTTGAGGATAGCTAGGTTAAATCCTCCTCAGGTTTTTTACCGGTTTGGTTTTCCTGGGTCATCAGATCTTTGTGTTATTTAATTTCCGCTGCTTTATTGATATGATTGTTATTGTTTTAACCTAGATCTGAATAATAAACCTAAGTATTCACTTAATTAATTAATTAGGTTAAATAATCTAGTTCACAGGGGTCTAAACGAACTGACAGGTTTTATGACTGGGAGCTTCTTAAACTTCATTGTTGATGAAGTAAAGAATTTTGCAGCCAACAACAACTCGTCAAGTTGCTGGAGTTAGTCACGTACTGGGATCTGTGCATAGGGTTAGTCACAGATTGGAGGTTTATGCATTAAAGAAAAGAAGGCAACTACAACATCAAGTCCAATTAAGTATTGGAGTGAAGATTCAACTGTAGGTTGGTATTTTGGAATAGGCCAAGGGTAGTTAGTAAGATTCCTTATACTTGTAATTACTTGATTGTTAATTAGTGGACTCTTGGGAGTAGTAACCTTAAAATCACTCGGTTGGGTTTTTTCCCAATACACTGTGTCAAATTTATTTTCCGCTACACTTAAATTAATTGGTGATTTGTTTGTGCCTCCACATTATTGCATACAAATTAAACTTAATTAATTAACTTGAATAATTAATTAATTAATTGGGTCAAGCCATTCTTAAACCAACAACGTATATCATATTTTTCACTTCCACATTATTGCATGCAAATTAAACTTAATTAATTAATTTGAATAATTAATTAATTAATTGGGTCAAGTCATTCTTAAACCAACAAATTTTTCACTTCTTCCCTTTTGCTACTAAAGCAAGGCACAAGGATAACTTTTTTGAATCCATGCTCACTGATTACTTAAGCTAGGAATTTGTCGTGGCTATCTAGCTTCTTCTTCTTCTTCTTCTTCTTCTTCTTCTTTTTTTTTTTTTTTTTTTGAGAAGGGCTATCTAGCTAATTTGCTTCATCACAATTGAATTTAAATGTGAATGATCATGGTAGGTGTAACGGTGCCTTTCTTTTAAAGTAGATTATTACAGTCTTATCATTTAGTAATCCTTTTTATAAGGTAAAATGTGGTTTTAAGTGAATTATATCAGGATTTACATTTTTTTAAGACTTTATTAAAAAGAATACATTCTTTTAGACTAGTGAAAAGTTCAATTTTTACCGTGAAGTGATGGCCATTGTTTTATAGTCCAGTGACCTTCAACTTCTTATGAGTTTAGTTTTGGTTGTCGAATACTCCGAAAAAATAAAAATAAATAATCTTTATAACGAGATGTACCATCTCAATAACATTTTTTCTCAAAAAAAAAAAAAAAAAAAATCTCTATAACATTAGAAAAATACAATTTTATCAGTTTAAAAAAATGGGAAAGTGGTTGGAGTTTTATCATTTTCTACTTCGACTTGAATTTAATTATAGTGGTTGTTGTATTTTCATGGCCTTTGAAATGTCAATTTCACTTACAGCTAAGGTGCAATTTTAATTAGGAATAGCCCTCATGTATCTTTAACACCCAACGTTTGGTAAAAAACAAAAGACAATTAAAATTAACTGGTACTTTTTTTTTATGTTTATAACTAAGATGTTTAAGGTTAAATCCTTTTGTAAGTGATAATATTGTAAGTTTTGTCTTTTCACTTCTTTCTTCCCCATTCTCTATGTCTTCTGTCTATATTATTTAAAAAAAAAAAAAAGATAAGCGGTTTAAAATACCATATTGGTTAGTTAGTAAGTCTTAGATTTATAAGTATTGCTAGTACTTACAAAAGTTAAGCATTTTTGTAAGTTTTTGTAAGTGTTATTGTTGTAAGTCTTGACTTTCCATCTCCTCCTTCCTCATCCACTGTGTCAACAGGTTCTACATTATTTTTCTAAGCTTCACCCTTTTGTCATTAGATTGTTCAAAAGAGAGAGAAAGAAAGATATGATATAGTCATTGATTCCAACCGGGAATTTTGATCCAGCCTGATTCTAATTATAGTTTTTGTTTTTTTTTTTTTTCTATAAAAAAAAATTACAAATGGCATCCCAACAGGCCTTATTGTTAGACAAAAATAAAATCCCAAGTTCCCAACGAAAAAAGTTCAAAGAAGAAAGGAGAGGCCATATTCTCTCCTCTTAAGAATTTCATACAATCTCGTAATATCAAAGCCTGCATCCTAATATTTTCATAAGGATAAAAGGACCTAGTTTGTTGAGGCTCAATTTTTTCATCAGTGTAATCATACATACAGGCTCAATACTGATGGCTGATGCCCAATACTTATGCTACGCGGCAGCTATTTATCTTTCAAAAGCCCACAGAAAAAACAGCACAAATAGGACCCAAGTCAGTTACTCATGGATTTTTAGGGCCTAAAAGCCGAAAATAAAAAAGACTGAATGGGCTTCATACCTATTATTACGGCAAGATGGATCATTGAGCCGCAACCAAAAATATCAAGTAAATGTGATTCGACAAAGAATAGTGCAAGAACTGATATTTGATTGGTTACATCACTAGTTAACCAAGGCTTTTCTTTTCTTTTAATTTTAATTTGAATATGATTTGTAACTACTAGCATATTCTCTATAGTAATTATTTTTCTTACCATAAAGTCAAGACATTAGATGATTTTTCTGAGTTTGAGATAGACACGATTCGAATTAGTCTTTAAATCACCTTTTAAACCACAATGTACAATTAACATGTTATGTCCAAAACCTTGAGACACAATTAAGTATATTGCCCTTCTTTTGTGTCCAAAAACCAAACTAAATGGGCTATATATAGCTTAAATTCCATATTCAGTATGAAGTCTAGAACTAGCCCATAAACTCCTGCGGTCCTAAAATTTTTGGTAAATTTCTAGAAAAACACGTGAAAGAAGAATACATTGTGAAAAATAAAAACAATTTATTAGGTTGTGTTTACTACTTAGTTCGATGGAAAATATTCAAGTTTTTGGTTGCATTCTTGAAAAATTTTCCGAAATATATTTTTTAGTGTTTGGTAACATTCTAGTAAATTCTATGAAACACATACTTTTTACTATTTTTTCATATTCTCTCATCTTCCAAGCATAAATATAATAAGAAAGGGAAAATTTTTATATTAAAAAAAAATTGTGATCGGGGACTGGTGGTAAGCCAACAACCTATAGTGGTTTCATTTTTTAATGATTGCACAATTTCTTGATAAGTAATAAATTTTATTAGAAAAACAATTAGAATTCATCTAGTACACAGGAAGTATACTAGATGAACATGACAGCTAAGCCATTTGAACAAAGTTCTTAGGAAGTGCAATTCAGATATAGAATTTTTCCCCACATCCTTCAAAGTTTCTTGCATTTCTTCCCGTCTAGATGCACTGCCAACAAGGTGGTAAGTCAACAACCTTGCCAAGCATCACCCTTTGGACCCCAAAAAGAGCAAAAACCATATCCCACCTCCCTTGCAACAGAACAATGCAACATCAAGTGATCCATTGTCTCCCCACCCCTCTTGCTCACACAGCACCATCTCACCAACACATAGTTCCACTTCCTCGGGTTTTCTGTTAGTATTTTTCAAAAAGAACCAACCCATAGAAAAAATCCCACTTTTGTTGGGACTTGACTGATGAGCACTACAAACTTCTATGTTATTGTAGTTGTTATTACTATTATTATTATTATTATTATTATTATTATTGATTTCCCTTCCCCCCTTGGGACCAAAACTTATAACTTATCAAAAAAACTAATAATAATAAATTAATAATATTGGGCAAGTGTGGATTGCATTGTTATGGACATATGTTATTTGAATGGTTATAATTGCCATGGTTGGGGTTTCACTTATCAGTTAGTACCAATGTATATTTTTATAGGTTTTGATGAATGGGATTTCCTGGTCTGTGGACATAATATTCAAAAAGTAAATTAGCATTTGTTTGGATTTTAATTGAAATTTTGTTTGCAAATATCAATTGCTTCAACCAAACACAAACTTTCTTTGAAAAGGAAACGATTTTAATAACAAAGAGAGACTCAAACTATACATATACAAGAACAAACTAAAGCTAGAAGCATAACCAAAAAAATTTCCAAATATGAAAGCAAACTACCCAATGTTGATCTTTTGAAATCTTTCCTAGTTAGGACTTTGTTTGAGTCGTCTAGGATTTGAAGCTTTACGCAATGTTTTTTCATTTTTGATTTCCTACAATCTGTAATTTCCTTTTCATGATTTGTTTGTAACTGTTTCAAGTACATTTTGTTCACTATTGTGAACACAATGTACTTTTTTCAATAATGAAGCTTTTATTACCTAAAAAAAAAAAGGGGGGGGGGGGGGGGTAAACTACCCAATTTATAGTTACCAAAAATATCCCTGTTAATATTTTTTCCCATACTCTGAGAATGCTTCAAAGTACGTTTGGAAATTATTATGAGGTTTTATTTTTTATGGAAGCCAGATTGACTCTGCCAATCCCAAGGATCCCATTCTTCATCATTTTCCTTTTGTTCTCTGGTTATTTGTTTCTTTGAATTGCAAATGTTTGCTGTATATTCTTTAATTCTGATATGTTCTAACATGTGTAGATACTGGATGATGATGGGATTGCTTCACCAGGGGAAATTATTAGGCCACAAGATATCTATACAAATAAACAGTCCCCTGCTGTTACTAGGGGGACGAGAGTACCACCATCAAAATTACCAAATATGTTAGTTTCACTTTCCGGCGAAAATTCTTGATAGATTCCTTTAACAACAAGATTGCCTATGCTTGTTTTTAAATGCAGAGGATATAAGAGCAGTAGACAAACATGAGATTCTAAAATAAGTTAAAAGTTTCACAAGGTGTACATTCTAGGAATAAATTTCTATGATTTGCCCTGATTTGATTATGAATCCTCATGGGTTTCCTAGGTAAATAAGTTAAAAGTTTGGAATAGTGGAAAACTCAACAAGCAAGTGATGCAAGAAGATTAATACTGAATTTTCATTAAAAAAGATTCGAGAGAGAGAGAGAGAGAGAGAGAGAGAGAGAGGGAACTCAGACCTCAATCTAAACTCAAATACGAGATTCTTAAATTCACTATCAATCTATCTATCTTTACAATGCATGTACATGGATATTTATAGCTTGGGAGTTGGTTATTGTTGATGACATCGTCCATAACTAACTCACATTTAACACATGCTTGAGTACAATTGTAACATACTAATCACAAGCTAGATTTAATAAAGCACATGGCTTTTGCTTCTAAAAGCTTTCTAAAATCTAACATGTGCATGTGCCACTAAATAATTTTCCCTCCAATTTTCTACAAACTTGGCACATGTGGACTCAACTGCAATAATCATATGGAACGTGAAATCCAGCCCTTAGGCTTGACTGGCCTCGTGCCATGTCATTATCATCCATGTTTTGTGTTACAGTCTATAGTTGCTAGCAGTGCAAGCACCCAAGATGTTACTTAATGTTTTGATATTCTGTTACCATTAGTCGAATGACAGTGGGGAAGATGATAGAGCTTCTTGGGGGTAAAGCTGGATTTCATGTGGTAGGTTTCATTATGGCAGTGCCTTTGGGGAACCAAGCGGTCATGCAGACGATGCTTCCTTGCTCTGTGACTGTGAAATTCTTGTGAACAAAGGCTTTAGCTACAATGGCAAAGACTTTCTGTATTCAGGTTTAAATTTTTACATCTGAAATATGTACATATGGGAATTCTATTGCAACCTTTCATTTTAATTCTTCTTTTGGAGCTTTGTTACGTATTGTGTTCAATTTTTTGAAACCCTAGAGGTGAAAGGAAACTTATTTTCAATTTAAATTAGACAATAGATTTCTAGCATGTTTCTGGAAGTTACTGTCATTAATATAAGTTGGATGTTCTCATAACAATAATAATTAAATTGTGTCATTTCCTTTTTATCATTAGTGTCGCAAGTTTGGTGCATGGAATATGACCTTGAAATGGAATAACTATTTTGTGTACTTGTGTTTGTAAACTAGACCTTGCTTGCATATGAAAGGAAACTTCCTAATACTTTTTGTCTTCTCCAGGTATCACAGGTTGCCCACTGCAAGCATATATTTTCATGGGTCCTATTTACTATCAAAAGTTAAAACATATGGTAAGATTCAAAGCCACGTTTATTATGTTCCAGAGTCCAATCATGCTTATGAATCCTAGGTTCTAAATTTTATGTTGTTACCATTATTTGGTTTCTTGTGGGGTTGGTTGGGGTTATTAACATGCATTGAAAAATCCTTAAGTTGCTTGATGAACTGTTTAGTCACTACAGGAGGCTGATAAGCAGCTAAATTTGACCATATGTGCTCTTAATTTTGACTGGTAGATAAATTAGAAGGCATGCGTATAACCCCTCACTGAGGGTAAAGGGGAATTGCCTTCAGGCTAAAGCTTTCTGTCTGAACACAAGTGTGATTCTCACTTGATCATGAAGCAGATACCTCACACCATTTACACTGGTATAGCGGAGTCTAAATCAGTGTATGCAAAACCTACAGTTTCCTATCTTGCTCTTCCCTCCTTGCCTCATCAGTGATTCTTTTAACCTTTTGAGGCTCTTGTTTTGACATTCCCGTGACGTGCCAACCTGAATAAATTGAGAGAGATCTTTTGGTGCATGGCATGTCTATTTTTATGTCTGGTGATTCTGGTCAGCATTGTTTCTATGATTTAGATTAGTTAATATTCTTTTACTCATAGCATCTAGAATTTCTGTGACAGAAATGCCTTTATTAGTTGTAGTTTTAAATAATCCTAGTAATTTTTCTTTGATGTATCACACCTTTTCTTCCCTGTTACATAAAGCATGTCATATTGATTTAGAATATTAGCCTGAAAATATTTATTTTTGATATTGATATTTTGTGATATCCATTATTTCATGACAAGTAGGTCCTAGATAAAATGCATGCTCGAGCCGATGGACCCCGTGTTCTGCTAACAAGACAGCCTACAGAGGGGAGAGCTCGCAATGGAGGTTCTTAATTTCTGGTTCTTAGATATTTTATCAGATGCAAATTTACCTTGCATAGTTCTAATTTCTGCTAACCTTTCATTTCCCAGGACTACGTGTAGGAGAAATGGAACGTGATTGTTTGATAGCTTATGGTGCTAGTATGTTAATTTTTGAGCGCCTGATGATCTCTAGCGATCCATTTGAGGTTCAGGTATCAGCTCATGCCTATGCCACTCCTTGATAATTGTTTGCTGAGTATGTATTACAATGCTTGCTTGTAAGTCATTTAACAGGAAGACTAGTATATTAGCATCATCATCGTCTAACATGTTGTGTTCAGCCAGAAGAATTAAAGTATGATTTCTAAGCACTGTTTTCCTCAAAGCTCTCCTGGTACAAAACTGCTGTCTGACAAAATTCCGGCAGAATTTCAGCTCTTTCTCCCAAAATTTTCTTGATTTTCTCGAGTTGCAGCCCTTATGCATAGGGTGGAAGTTGATCAGAAATCAGCTCTTCACCAGCCCGTAAGATTCTGTATTAGCGTCTGGTTGTCTATCCCTCTTATTCTTTCTTTTCTATTGTAATAGCTATATAAAGTTTCCTTCTTAAGGAGGCCTCCTGGAACTGCAAGAACAGATGACTTTTGATAGAAATCAGCTTCCAGAACAGATCTGGAACACCAGCTAAGTTTGCTTGCTGGAAAAATATCCAGCTATGCACTTGGAACGAAACCCATTTTTACTGTAACCCAAAATTTTTTATATATATGCAATGCTGTTTGTTAAAGCCATTTTATTTATCTCTTTGTCAAAGCCATTTTATTTTTCTCTTTGTCAAAGCCATTATCTAACCTCTGAAGGCTTATTTGGGCCTTTTTAGGACTTCACTATTGTTGTTCCAAAAACTGTCAGTACAAGGGATACTAACCAACGAAAAGGCTTTTTGTGATTGTTGTGGATATCTTTGGAGAGATTTTTAACTATAACTTACAGTAATTTCCTTTAGACCAACACTATGCTGTGTGTAAGCAAAATGTTTATTGGTTTGGTTTTTTTTTTTTTTTTTTTTTTTTTTCTTAAGATTGTTGTGGTCCTTCAAGCTTCAACAACATTCTTGTTATGCTAGACCTAGACCTGCGTGTAATTAAGAATTTGTCTCATACCAAAAATTTCTTTTTTGCATTTGATTTGTTTGTTTGGCTCTTTAAGTATGTGGCAACATCTGCCTTTTGGTGTAGGTCTGCAGAATATGTGGTTTGTTAGGATATTACAACCATCATCTGAAAACTGGAATCTGTTCATCTTGTAAAAAAAGGGATGGTATGTCTACTATGAAGCTTCCGTACGCATGCAAGCTCTTAATCCAGGTATGAATTGACATTGTATTGATTGGTTTATCCATAGCATAGCTCTCATTTCATTCTGTTGATATGTTCTTTCTTTGAGTTATATAACTTGGTTGAGATCTCATCTTTCTTGTTCGATTTGTTGGAGGTCTCTATACACAAGTTATTCTTTAACATCTTTTTTCCTGCTTTCACTACATAAACTTGGTGTTGGTACTTCTTGTCTGTGTATTATTTTCTCTGACAAAGAATAATATTCTCTCTTTAGAGACTTTATCTTCCTTTTGACATGCATTAAGAGCTGTATAATGACCTATGCATTTTTTGTTACTCCTATACAGTTTGTCTGATTTCACTAGATTAAATTTGGATCTATGGCATATAGTGTATTTTTAGCATCAAGATTTGCACGTGGTGTTTTGAAAACATTTAAATGTGGTGCTACATTCTTGTTAAAAAAAAAATGTATAAAATCGAAAACAACAAATTGAAAGAATACAATTACCAAAAAAAAAAAAGGCAAAAAATGTTTGCATTTCCAGTGTTCACTCTTGGATGAATATGTTTACTCCTGTCAGTCGTTGGCAGATGTTTTATGTTTAAATTCTCACCACTCAACCGCATGCTTTCAGGAACTCCAATCGATGAATATCGTTCCCCGCTTAAAGCTAGCCGAGGCATGAGTTGAAAGAGATTCTCTTTAGTTCCTAAAGATCATAAAAGGAGAGAAGGATTTATTAATGGGTTTTGTATGCTGCACATATCCTTCTGGAGGCTACTGCTATCCAGCTAAGTTTTCATTGCAAAGTTCGATCAGGAACGTAAATACGAGCTACATGGAGGTCTTGTTAGAGGGATGCACAGCCGTTGAGCACACTTTTCACTCATCTAAGCCAACCATCATGCCATCTATCTATGACATATGGAATTTTATAATGTAGAATGGGTTCTCTCTTAGCACGTGTATATATTTTTTTCCATTACCTTTTTTTTTTTTTTTTTTTCTTTCTGTGGGGAAATTATAGGAATGGATGGACTTTTTCATGGACGAGACTACAACCTTTGATTTGTTTCTATTGATCCATCTTTTGTGTGTTTTTTATTTTATATATATATATATATATATTTTATTTACTTTATTGAAAAAATCAACAAAAGAAAGGTAAATTGAGGCAAAGATGGAGACATTATTTGTTTTGTAGGTATTTATTTACCAGTTATGTCTTTGTATCGACCTAATAAATGTTTTGTAGGTATATATTTACCATTTATGTCTTTGTATCGACCTAATTTGTTTTATAGGTATTTATTTACCAGTCAAATCAATGCAAAAGATCGTTTTCCACTCTCTATTATCACAACTTTTCATAAAGTTAAAATAGCATTAGAAGTCCCCCAAGGAAGACTATGGACCAGTGACAGAGTTGCCAATTCATAGATTCTTGATTTTTTGGTAAACATATTGTGGATCATACATTTTAAGCCAACTCGGAACTTTTGGAATTATTGAATTAAAAACTAGGTAAAGGGTCATTATCATTATCAACATCAATATCAATTATCAATTATAGAAAAGTTCCACAAAAATGGCAAAACATATAATTCAGTTGTATGACTAAAACTAAAGATTTCAACTAGTGTGATTCATACGAAGGAAAAAAAAAAAGGATTAATTCATTAGGAAAAACAAATTTATTTTGAAATAGACTCATTACCAAATTAAAAAGAAATACAACCTAGAGTAATTTACTCTGACATCAAGTATTGTAAATTCAATATATATATGAAAAATTCAATGATAATTGCGCTTTGAATTTGCAAAAGAACCACTATATATATTTTTCCTGATGAATTTGTGATATTCTTTGGTTAATATTCTATTTCAGATATACAGTAATGGAGCTCTATCTCATCAATATCGATAGTTCCTCACTAATTTTTGTTTAAAACATTTCTTAGATTTATTAAGGGTTCTTGTACAAGGAAATTATGTAAAATAAATATAGTTTTCCCCCTACGTACGCATGTGATGCTATTCATTAACTTCATTCACTTTCTAAGTACGATTAAATATGTAAATTTATTTATTATTTTTATTATTATTACTTTTTCTAAAAAAGAAAAGAAAAAAAGAAGATGCACACACAAATGAGAGGGGATAGAGTTATAGCACAAATACATACCAAAAAGTTAAATTTAACTTGGAAGACATGTTTAACTCTCTATAAATCTATTCAAGCAGTTTTGAATCAGTTATGTAATATAATAAATATGTAAAAATGATTGAGGCCTTGTGAATTTTGATAAGATAACACCTTATTATAATTTATGGCTATAATTATTCTATTGAATATATTAAACTAAAGAGGTTAAATAATTTTTGAAATTGTAATGCTCTTCTTCTTCATTTTCTCTAATTGTCAACTTGAACATAGGAAGTTGGGGAGGTTAAGGAAGGAAGAAGCATAATTTACCCTTCTTTTCTTAGGTTATTTTTTATTAGGGTTCAAAGTAAAAGAAAAATCAATATAATAATTGAAAAGTGGAAGATATGGGGCATGCCATGTACACAAAAATCAATATTAATTTTTATTAAAAATGTTATAAAAAATATTATTGAGAGTCTCAGAGTTATTAATTACAAAATTAAAAAAAAAAATAGTTACAATCTTTCTAAGTTCGTCTTTTGTGCACATTTCATATTTGTATGATATTATAAAAAAAATTATTTGAATACTATTTTCTAAGTACATTTCTTGCGGACACTTCTTATTTATATTTTGCTCAATTATCAAATACTTGACATGGATAAAATTAATATGTGTGACAAAATAGACAGAAGAGTTATGCATGTAGGTACGGATTTTAAGCAAGATGTACAACCAGAAGTTTTATTTAACCCTTTTAAATCTATTTATTGTAAGTAGGAGTTATCATTTGAATTAGAGTAAATTTTGTTCAAGAAAAGAATCAGAGTTAATTAACCACAATGTTCTTTTAAATTTATTTTAAATAATTCTTAATCGCATTACCACTTTTATAAGAAAATAAAGTTTCATAGTCAAGATGTCACAAAATGCGGCACTAAAATAAGGAGCCAACCTTTGTTGAAATAAAATACAATGTAACATGTGAGTTTGACATTTCATAATTTTCGATAGCTTAGAAATTAAAAAGAAAAAACTAAACTAAACTTTTTCCTCATTAATAAAAAGTGAGTGATTTTGACACAACTTTAAGAATCTGATTTATTTATTTATTTAATTTTATTGAAATGAACTTAAAATTAAAACTCAAAAGTCACAACAATAAAGACCGATGAGGTCGACAACTCATGCCTACAACCGTAGACAACTACAAATGGACTTCAAATGGCACAAAGGAAACCATGTGTACAAGGTCCCACGCAAATTAATGTACCTTATTTTTAAAGACACAAACCTAAATACATTGGCAGTTTTGAGAAAAGTACATTCTTTTTGTGTGTGTGTGTGTGTGTGTGTGTGTGTGTGTGTGTGTGTGTGTGTGTGTGTGTGTGTGTGTGTGTGTGTGTGTGTGTGTGTGTGTGTGTGTGTGTGTGTGTGTGTGTGTGTGTGTGTGTGTGTGTGGCTGTGTTCTTTGTCTGTCCACAATTTTGACAGTGAAACCATGTCGGTTGCCCTTCATGTTTTCTAGATATGTAGAAGATTTGTTTTTGCTATAATTCAAGTGGAAAATGATGCCAAATGTGATTTGGGAAAATAATACTTTTTAGGATTTCAATTTCTCCTTATAATTTTACGAGATTTGACGGGTGTGAAAATCTAAAAGAATTATGAAGAGGGGTCGAAATTGCAAGTTTTTTTTTTTTTTTTTTTTTTTTTTTTCCTTTCATTTTTGCATTTTTGCCAATACTAAATATATTTAATGCCAACTGCGAAACCATGTAATTGACATCACATAATTTGAGTACCAAACACATTTATGTTCGTTCACATGTTTTCCTAGTGTTTTCTTTTAGTTCCCACATCTCACCCATTTTGTGCCTCACTTTTTTCTTATAATTTTACGAGATTTGGCGGGTGTGAAAATCTAAAGGAATTATAAAGAAGAGTTGAAATTGCAAGTTTTTTTTTTTTTTTTTCAATACTAAATATATCTAATGCCAACTACCAAATCATGTAATTGACACCACATAATTTAAGTACCAAACACATTGATGTTCGTTCACATGTTTTCCTAGTGTTTTTTTTTTTTTTTAGTTCTCACTTCTCACCCATTTTGTGCCTCACTTTTTTCTTATTTCTTACATCAAGTACTAGTCTTTATTATTCTTGCTTTTTTTATACTTCTCTTTTTCAATTTTATTTTTGAAAAAACATATTCTCCTTTGTATAAGAGAGTTTAGACTCTAGAGGATAATTTTATTCCAAAAACCAGAAGGATTACAAAGTTTTATTTATTGGAAAAATAGATGAGTGAGATCAAAATCTCATCTAGATTTAAGATCCTGGTCGATATATTTTTTTTATTGTAGCATATATTATAAATTTTTTATTTTCAAGATATTTTTCTCATATTTTCTAGGATTTTTGCTGTAAGACTAAGATTTCAATTTTTTTAAAATTATTTTATTTTTAAGCTACTAGGAAATAAAAATCAATTGACTATTGAAATAAAAATTTACCATTATAAATTTAATTATATTCTAATTTGAGTGTTTTAAGTGTCGGTCAGGTATTTGGTTGTTTCTAATAGTTTATTTGCATAGTATTTATAAAAATATATAGTTTTTAGTAATTTTTATACTAAATGTGCAAGAAAAAGCTAATTTATTTTTTTAAAAAAAACTAGTTTTGTTTAATTTAAAAAAGAAAAAGAAAAAGAAACGTGAGACAAAAAATAAAAAGCTAAAGGCTATTTAGCTTTTCCCATATAAACACTAAATTTAAGATAAAAAAGATATATTATATATTACAAGCACAAGTATGTATATATTAGTCAATCTTTTCACTACTTTCCATTGTCACTATACTTTTCTCCATTAAAAACACTATTTTTAAAAGAAATTTCTAGTGACTTACGTCTTCTTTCTTTTTTTTCCTAGTTACTGCTAACAATTTCTACTTAACGCATGTATTAATAATTGAGGAAAATAAAATATTCTTGTAAACATTGCTCATTTGATGTGTAGATGCTCTTATCTTAATCATATACTTGATCTTCCAAATTCAGCCTAATCATGGGTGGAAGTTCCCTTCAATTTCTCCTCACTTTAATTCTCCTTTTTTTGTTGTGCATGAAACAACTATTGCAAATTATTTGGGGTTAGGAGATACTCACCTTGGCTGCAAAGAGCACGAGAGACAAGCTCTTCTCAATATTAAACAAGACCTTATTGATAACTATGGCCATCTTTCTTCTTGGAGCTCCGACCAAGATTGTTGCAAATGGAGTGGAGTCAGGTGTAGCAACCAAACAGGCCACATCATCATGCTCAATCTCAATGTCTCATTCTCCTTTCTCTCAATGCCTTTGCGAGGTAAACTTAATCCTTCCTTTATTGAGTTGAAATATTTGACTTATTTGGACGTGAGCAACAATGATTTTAATTACAGCCAAATCCCAGAATTTTTTGGTTCTCTCTCCAACTTAATACATCTTGACCTTAGTACTGCTAATTTTGGAAGAAACATTCCTTTTCAGCTTGGGAACCTTTCCAACTTGAAGTACCTTGATCTTGGCTTAAATAATTTTAATAAACCTGAAAACATAGAGTGGCTCCCTCAACTTTCTTCTTTAGAATACCTTGGCCTGAGCAGCGTTAACTTGAGCAAAGTCAATAATTGGCTCCATGTTGTGAATAAACCGCCGTACTTGACATCCTTGTCCTTGCGCTCCTGTAATCTTCCGAATATTTTCTCTGTTCCCCTTGTCAATTCTTCTACTTCTCTTGATGTCCTCAATCTCTCTTCTAATAATCTCACTTCTTCTTCTTCAGTACTGGAGTGGTTGTTCAACTCCGACACTAGTGTTGTTGAACTTTATCTTGATAATAACCAATTTCAAGGTTTAATTCCAGATGCTTTTAGTAGAATAAACTCTCTTGCTTTTCTCTATCTCAGTAATAATGAGTTTGAAGGCGAGATACCAAAAGCCTTTGGTGGTATGTGTAATTTGAAAACATTGTCTCTATCAGGGAACTATCTTAGCGGACAGCTTCTTGATTTTATTCATACCTTGATCAGGTGTGCAAACCACTCAATACAGGTTTTGTATTTTGATCAAAATCAAATCATGGGATCGTTACCTGATCTCACAACATTTCCATCGTTGAGAGAATTATGGCTTTCTCAAAATTGTTTGATGGGACAATACCTGTAAGTTTGGGAAAACTATCCAACCTAGAGTCCCTATCTTTTGAAGATAATCCACTGGAAGGTGTTATTTCTGAAGCCCACTTTTCAGAGCTCACAAAATTGAAGGATTTGTACTTATCTATTACTCCATTGATTTTCAACTTCAGCTCTGATTGGATTCCACCATTCCAATTAAATGTGATAGGTTTACAATTTTGCCAACTAGGCCCTCGATTCCCAAAATGGCTTCCAACTCAAAAAAATTACTATTATCTTGATATTTCCATTTTGGAATTTCGGATAGCCTTTCCAATTCGAATTTGGTCTTTCCTCCTCAATTAGAATATATGAATTTGTCTTACAACCAAATAAGTGGCCAAATTCCCAATTTATCGTTGGAGTTTACTTTTTCTCCAATTTTGGACTTGAGCTCAAATAAACTTAAAGGCAGAATACCACAATTTTTATTTGAATCTACATATTTGGATCTTTCCAAGAATATTTCAGGCCCAATTTTTTCCTCATGTGAAGTTCAAAATGGGAATTTGAACTTTCTAGATCTCTCCAATAACAGGTTCTCAGGACAGTTTCCTAACTCCTGTTGGATGTATCTTAAATGATTACAATTTCTTAATTTGGCAAACAATCATTTTCATGGGAATATTCCAAGGTCGGTGGGATTTCTACATGGGCTTGTAAAATTGGATTTAGGCAACAATAATTTTAGTGGGGAACTTCCTTCTTCCTTGAATAATTGCAAGGAGTTGATCTTCCTTAATCTTGGAGACAATGCTCTGACAGGACAGATACCGTGGTGGTAGGGACTAGTTATCCAAATTTAATTATCCTTGTCCTTCGATCCAATCACTTCAATGGAAGCATACCTATACATCTTTGCCATCTAGCACATCTTCAAGTTTTAGACCTCGCTTTAAACCAAATCTTGGGAAGTATACCAAAATGCCTCAACAATCTTTACACTTTGAATCAAAAAGATAGTCCAAATGCTACCATCGCCCATTCTTCTATAGAAACTTTGGGAAACGTGGGATACTTTTTTTCTTATATTGATCGTATGTTTTTTTATGTGAAAAGGAAAAGAGCATGAGTATAAAAATATTCTTGGACTATTAAAAGCATAGATCTCTCGAGCAATAATTTAACTGGGCGGATTCCAGGAGAAATTATGGAACTTGTTGGATTGGTTTCCTTAAATCTCTCAAGAAACCGTTTAACTGGACAAATCACTTCAGAGATTGATATATTACCGTCATTAGATTTCTTGGATCTATCTAAGAACCAGCTTTCCGGGGGAATTCCTTCAAGCCTTTCTCATATTGATTGCCAAAGTGTCTTGGACTTGTCAAACAACAATTTGTCTGGAAAAATTCCAACAAGCCCTCAACTTGATACCTTTAATGCATCCTCATATGAGGGGAATCCAAATCTTTGCAGAGCCCCGCTTTCAAAGAAATGTTCGGGAGAAGAAATAGCTCAAAATCCATCTATGAACGGGAGCAAAGAACGTGCTGGCATGCAAGATGAGAAAGAAGGGTTTGTATCCGTAGGATTTTATGTTAGCGTAGCCCTTGGATTTATCGCAGGTTTCTGGGGAGTTGTTGGCACATTAGTACTGAATATGTCACTGCGAGTTGCATATTTCAGGTTCTTGAACGATTTTAAAGATAGGCTATATGTGGCAATATCAGTGAATATGGCCAGAATTCAGAGGCAGCTTCAAAACTAACTGGTAATAATTCTTTGTTCCCAACTTTTCTGTTTTACTATGCAAATAAATCTACCACTTTTACCGCAATTGGTTTCTCTAGGAAAAAGTCTTTACATTGTTTTGATAGTACAATCAATTTCTCAGTAGATCATTTGATGATTATAGTTACTATTGTCTATTGACGTTAAAATCATTATCATCCTTTCTACCACTGATGTTATATTATTAATAGTTCATTACTATTATTATTATCTTCATATGCTGCAATTATTTTTTCTTGACGTCTAAATTAGTATTGTTATCACTATTCTAAGTTCCAACTTTATGAACACGTATCTGTCCTTCATTGTTTCAACATGTCTAACTGTCTAAGTAAACTCTGCTTCTTTTATGTCATCTCAAGAGATATCACAACTGCCGAACTGCAAGGATGGAGAATTGGAGTAAAGGATGACACACTGCAATAGATTGGATCAGATTGAATTTCAGTGCAGCAGCAGATGAGGATACATAAATGGCACTGGATTAGGAGTAAATGATCAATTGTATTATCTTTCAATTTAAATTTAATTGTAATTGATGGATTATTTCAGTCTTATTTATGTACTTTGAATGGAAGAGGGAATGAAGCAGAACTAAAAAAAAAAAAGAAAAAAAAAGTCTCTCTCTCATGTTTAGGAGATTAGTCACGTTAAATCCAAATAAAAATTTAATTTAGTTTCTCAAATACAACTCAGTTCATAACATTTTTAGTTGTGTAAGGTGATTTTTAGAGTTGGACTGCTGGAGTGGGAACCTTTCGGTGTGGTGGTTTAAAGGATTTGAGCCCATTAAAAGTAGTTTGGTTGCCCAAGTCACTCCAATCTTTCCTATAGTTTCCATTTAGAAAGTTTAACAAAATAATTTTTATATTTCTCTTTAGGCCCCAATTGGTTGGGGTGATTTTAGGAGGATGGAAAAAGGGGGAGAGAAATGAAAAGTGGATATAATAATTTCATTGGGTGTTTAGTTAGAGTGATTTTAAGATGGAAAACTAGTGGAGCCCGAGAGTTTTCTCTTCAGGCCTAACAAAATGTTTTCTCCTCAAATAGGTGAGAAAACTAGAGAGAAAAACAAATTTATCAAAAAAACAGAAAACAAAAAATAGAATCTGATCTGATGGATGGTACTAGAGTGTCAGCAATCTTGCTTATAGATTTTTTTTTTTGTTGTTGTCATTTTATACAAATTTAAAAGACAACTTAAAAGTGGTATTTTTTGGTGTTTTCAATATATTTAGAATTCAAATTCCTCTTCTTCTAATTATGGAATTATAGAAAATAAAAACACCAGCGAAAAAATTAGGTTTATATATTATTTTTCTAAGACTTACACTTAAGTCACTTGGTAGTTCATAATTTCGAAGTCCACACAGAGAGAGAGAGAGAGAGAGAGAGAGAGAGAGAGAGAGAGAGAGAGAGAGAGAGAGAGAGAGAGAGAGAGGAATTTCGAAGTCACTTGGTAGTTCCTTTAAAGCTGGTATCCAAGTAGTGTTTTGTTGAGGCCCAACTTTTTATTTATACTACGTGATAGCTAATCTCTCAAAAGCCGACAGAAAATACAGCACAAGTAACGAAATGAGCGCCATACCTATCGTTACGAACTGATGGGTAATTGAGTAACGGACACCCGTTGGACAGAAAAACGGCATGAGAGATAACGTTAAACTAATAATGTTAGTTCCATCATGATTAATTTTTTACTATCGGTCAAGATATCGTTTGGTTTTTAATATGGGAATGGTTTTAATAAACCTTCAAATCACCTTTTAATGGCCACGTTACATCAGCATTTTATGTCCAAAACCTTGAGACACAATTCAATAGGCAAGGACATATATATTACCCTTCTTATGTGTTCAAAAACTAATATGGGCTAGCTTAAATTACACATTTGGTATAAATTAGAGCAGGCCCAAGGTTTCCTCTCCCTCTCTCATTAACACTTCTCAAATTATTGGGCAATTTTTTTTTAATTTTTTTAAATGAATTATTAAGCAATTCTAGGAACGTAAAATTGTTTACTTGTTAATATGATAAGTTTAAAGTTTTGATTGAAATAATATCACTTTTACATGGTCTACCATTAACATTATTATTATTATATATTGATCACAACCTTAACAATTCAAACAAACAATTATGAAAAGTGTGCATTACTAGATTTATTAGAGAAGGAAAAAAATACATGAAAATAGTTTATTGTTATTAAGAGCCTCGTATCCCAACTAGCATTTCTTTAAGTTTTCAATGAAGACGTCTAAGGTTCAAATCTCTCTCTCTCTCTCTCTCTCTCTCTCTCTCAAATAGTGAATTATTAAAAATAAAAAGAAGAAATCACTCTTGATATGATTTCTCTTTATCACCAGACCCAACAACTAGATTTTGGTGTAAGCCAGATTCGAACTCCAAAATCACTTATTCGAAAGAAAAAAAAAAAAACTCCTATTAGTTAAGCTATCTAGATTCTAGAACCCACAATAAAAATAAATAATTGTTAATTTAGAAAATGTTTGCCACCCCATGGTAGGTATTAATATAATTGCTAATGAAACACATCTACCAAACAGTTCAATGTGCCTTTAACGTCTCTTGACATTAAAAACATTTTAATATTAGATGAATAATGCTACATATACAAATTATTTTACAACATTTTTATAAATTACTAATATGGTTTTAGCATTTTCTAATAATTATTGATAAATAAAAATGTGATGTTAGTGGTAGATTTAGATTAGAACTAGTAAAAATTTGTCATATCAATAGTTTATAAAAATATTATAAAATAATTTGTCTATAGCATTACTCGTATTACATAATGGAATTTGATATTCTTAAATAATAATAATAATAATAATAATAATAATAATAATAATAATTATTATTATTATTATTATCATCATCAAACTCATGTTAATGGAAAATTATTCACTCTTCCTGTAGGACCACGTCAAGGTCTACAGTGTATAATGGTCCTTTTAGCTAATAAAGAAGAGTTAGGTATAGATGTAATTGTACTTTTAGTCTCTACATTTGGACATTTTTTTATTTTGGTCCCTACATTTTCATTTCACTTTTAGTCCCTAAATGAAAAATGCGTTCTATTTTGGTCCCTGCCGTCACTCACTTAACGGAAATATCTTACGTGGCAAACGGAGTGCACTGTTAGCACAATAAATGCTGACGTAGTTATTAAAATAATAATAATAAATTTTATTTTTTATTTAATAAATTCCAAGTCAACTTAGAATTTTAAAAATTAATTTATCAGTTTTAATTTAAAAAAAAAACACATGAATTTAGATCTACCATCCTCTTCATCAAGAACACAGAAAAGCACAAACCAAAAAAAAAAAAATTTATACAAACCCAGAAAATCAAACATAAGAACACAAGAAAATCCAACCCAGAAAAATCATAAACGAATATTGTACAAAACAAAATCAATTCACATATATACGCAAACCAAATTATCCAAAACAAAATCAATCCACATATACCAACACAAACACAGCTCAACCATACCAACACAAACCAAAATTAAAATTAAAAAATACTTGAATTTAGATCTGGTATTATCTTCAACAAGAACACTAAAGAACACAAACCCAGATTATACATAAGAACACAAACTCAGATTTTCTAGGATTTTCTTACCCTTTCTTGTCAACCAAAGACAAACACAAACGGATCTCCAATAAGAACACCAATACATCTCAAACCTAGCAATCAACAATCAACAAACCCACCCTTCGACCCACCACTGGACCCAACCAACCACTGCTTCACAACCATCGACCACCACCACCGATTTTTGTTTCACAACTACCACCACTAGTTTTTGTTTCACAACTACCTCTCTCTAAACCCAGATTAAAGCTATGGAAGGTTGTGGAGAGGGGAGGAAACAAGGAGGGGCAAGCAGAATGGGGAATCGGAGAGGGAGAGACACCGGTCTAAGACAGAGAGACCTACCGAGAGAGAACAACATCGATCTGGGCCAGAGAGAGAAAGCAAAGCACCGATCTGAGCGAGGAGCTTGAGGCATTTGGGTTTGGGTTTGAGCAAAATCAAGAGATAAAGAAAGTGGGTCAGTCAGAGAGAGAAAAAAAGCACCACAACCAGTTGTGGTGATGATGAGCAAGGGGGTAGAGCTCGAAGCTTTTGGCAATGAACATGTTTTGGAAGAGAGAGATCTTTGTGTTTTGGCAGAGAGAGAGAGGAAGTTTTGAGTTTTTTGGAAGAGAGAGGAAGCATTGAGAATGTTTTAGAAGGGTTAGGGGAACAGGTTTTTGATAAGGAAGTTTTGGGTTGGAGTTTTTATTCTAATTGTGTGAATTTTTTTTGGGTTTGTAATAAATGAAAACTTATTGCGTTGGGTTGCCAAGAAAATGCTTAATAAAATGTAATTTTGTTTAACTTTTATTGATCTAAGAATATAATTCATGCTTTGGGGATGAACACAAAGAACATAAACATGTTCTTCAGAAAAAATAATGAAAGGAATAATTTTTTTTTAATTTAATTATCTTATTTTATTTTAAAAGAATTTAGAAAAAACATGAAAATGTCTTCTTTAATTATTATTTTATGCTGACGTGGCATTTATTAAATAACAAATAAAATTTATTATTATTATTTTAATAACCATGTCAGCATTTACTATGTCAATAGTGCATTTCGTTTGCTATGTAAGATATTTCTATTAAGTTAGTAACGGTAAGGACCGAAATGAAACGTATTTTTTCATTTTAGGGACTAAAAGTGGTAAGATGAAAATGTAGGGACTAAAATAGAAAAATGTCCAAAATGTAAGGACTAAAAATGCGTTTACACCTCAGATATATTGATTGGCACGAGGACCACTAGACATAGTTGACATGGTCCTCCACAAGGAGTGAATATCTTTATGTTGATATTCTTCAGCAACAACAACAAGAAAGAAGAAGTTAATAAGACCAATAACAATAATAATAATGCTTATGTGATGCAAAAATTTAAAAAAAAAAATCTTTGAACTACAAAAACACTTCAATAATATAATTAAAATTAAACAACAACAACAATAATAAAAGAATATTGTGTAAGACCAAATTTTTAGTAAAACAAACACTATTATATTTTGATATTAAAATGAATAATGATACTCTTTTTAAAATTTTACAAATTTTTGCTATATAATTTTAATTTGAGAATTTTCAAATTTTCTCTGTTCTTAGGTAATGGATTCTAGTTAGCAAAAATTATGTTAATAATTTTAATATATTTGTGACATGTCAAATGATGAAAGAACATCATTAGACGTGTAAAACTTATTTTAATTAAAGTTCATCAGTGTATGTGTTTGGTGGAAGACTAGGAAAGTTTTGGCAAAAAAACACGTTGGTAATAATGATACAATGGCTTGTGAAACACATGTATTCTCCCCATCGAGCTTTATGGCTTGTTTGGAAGTTTAGAGAGGGAGGAGAGTAGAGGAGAGTAGAGGGAGGGAGAGTAGTGGGGAGGAGAGTAGAGGGGAACGGTTCCTTCTACATTGTTTGGATGTTTTTAAAATTAGAAAGGAGGAAGGGGGTAATTAGCCATTTAGAAAGGATAATTTTGTTAATTTAGAAAGAATAAATTAGATAATTCATTTGGCCAATAATTTATCCACTTTACTCTCCCTCCAAATCTCTTCAATTTGGAGGAATTAAAAATGAGGGGTTAGGTAATTGAAACCCCTCCAAACTCCTCCAAACCCCTCCCCCTCCTACCTTAAAAAACTTCCAAACAAGGTAATTGAATTTATCTCCTTCCCTCTACTCTACTCCCTCTCCTTTTTTTAACTCACAAACAAGCCATTACTTTTAATTAATAACGGTGAACAATGGGGATAGCCACGGCAAGGATTGGATATGAAAAAAAAAAAAAAAAAGTCATGGGGCCAAAAGCATAAACCAACTCGTGGTTTAGGCTTTAGAGGGAGAAATCAGTGATTAAACAAAGATTGGTGCAAGAGCTGAAATTAATCTGATTGGTTAAATGAATTTTTTCTAATAATCATGATAGTATTTGACAGGTACACAAAAATTTTCACATTTTGTTAAGATGGTAAAGTTTTGATTGTGAAAAATATTTTCACATGAATCTAGAACTGATCAATCATTCAAAGGCATACTTCAACGTTGTAAACAATATATAATTTGGCTTAGTGGATTAATTTTTATTTTATTTTATTTTATTTTATCTTGCCTCCTTATATACGTTGGATCTTTACAGTCAATTTTAATTGAAGACGATGTAAATTGATTAATAGAGAAGTGTGATTTCAATATGTTCATTATTTACGGCTTTACTAGATGAGAAAAGCATGTGAGAAAAGAATAGTGTAAAAAAAACTTTAGTTAAGTTTGAAATATAATCTTCCTATAATTTTTTAATAAATAACTTTTTTGACTACTTCTTAGTTTGAACCAAGTTCAGTGCATGTCTTTGGTGGAAGACTTAAAATTGACAATAATATATTCGTTTATAAAACACATGTACAAGATATTATATTACTCATTTACACCTGTTCACGGTTTACATCCATTATTTTAGGGACAAAATGGGCAAATGCTCTTTTCATGCAAACAAAGCAGTATTTTTCCCTCTTTTCCAAATTAATTAAGAAAATGCCCCTCTTTTGAAACTCGATTTTCTTAAAATCGAGTTTAAAAAAAAAATTTTGAAGCCCTATAGTAGCGTTTAAAAGAGCTATAGTGACGTTTTCAAGACATATAGTGATGTTTTGTAACTCGACCTCTACGAAGTCGAGTTATAGGCAATTTTTTTTCATTTTTTTTGCCTATAACTCAACTTCGTAGAAGTCGAATTACAAAACGTCACTATATATCCTGAAAACGTCAATATAGGTTCCTTAAAAACGCTACTATAGGGCTTAACTTGATTTTTAGAAAATCGATTTTCAAAAGAGGGGCATTTCCCTGATTAGTTTGGAAAAGAGGGCAAAATGCTACTTTGTTTGCGTGAAAAAGGCATAGGCCAATTTTGTCTGTTATTTTAGTACTTCTGTTCGCAGTTTACGTCCATTATTTTACTCACATATCTATAGTGATGTTAACTGTCAATATTTTAAAAATGCTCATATTTTAACTAATAAAAATAAATATAAAAGAGAAATGTAAAATAGTGGACGTCTAAAAAAATAAAATCAAAACCTAATGTACAGTATACACTTTCATTTTGTTTAACTTTTAACAAACGTGAACAATAAAGCATATTAATATGGAAGCAGTATGGCGTTGTACGTGGTTCGGGATTTGTGATTGTGCGATAAAATAACGTGAAAGCATAGCATATTTATTTATTATGAGAAAAAATTAAAAATTAAAAACACAATGCTGTAAGCATCACTTTTTCTTAACAACATTGGTGAGCTTCTCAATTGAAAAACACAAATGTGACTTCTGATAAAAAACACAGTTGGGTCTAATCTTTTAAAAGAGATAATACTGATAAAGAAATCTATTAAAAGAAATTTTCAGTGACTTTCGCCTTCATCTTCTTCTTTTATATTTTTTTTTATTAATTTTCCATTTGCAGATTTCCAGTGAACACATGTATAAATAAAGATAGGGTTCTAAGCAAATGAAAACATACTTGTAACATTACACATTTGATGTGTTGATGCTATTATCTTAATCACATACTCGATCTTCCAAATTCATCCTAATCATGGGTGGAAGTTCCCTCCAACTTCTCTTCACTTGTATTGTCCTTTTGTTGTGCTTGAAACCAACCCTTGGAAATTACTGGAGGGTGGGAGACGCTAACCATAGCTGCGTAAAGCGTGAGAGGCAAGCACTCACTAAAAGAAAAAATGTTTATTGCAACGAAAAAAACCATTGCAATAACATTAGAGTCATTGCAATAATTGATACAAGATGTAATAAAATTTGAGATAATAGGTTTATGCAACAAAAATTTTTGTTGCAATAAACTCCAGTACATTCCGACCAAGACCTTTTGCCTCTTGTAGCAACTTTTAGGTTTAAAGTCTTAGATTGAGATTTGTGGTGTATTTGTCTATTTTATTGTAATTGGGTTGTTCTTATATTTGAGCATTTCATTTTGTAAATAAGTTTTGTCACGGATTGCTGAAGGGGGAAATTGTTAGGTTCTAGAAGTTTAGAACAATTGGCTAACTGTGAACACAAACTTGTCTAGGTATAGATCTTAGAGTCTATAAGTACGATTAGACAATACTCAAGTTGATACAAGTCAAAATTCAAGAACATAAAAGCTGCAGAAAGAAGAATTCAAAATCTGCTTAGTTCAACCGACCAAGAATAAGGCTCGACCAATCGAGATGCGGTTTTGCAGAATTTTAAGTTTGGCCCATTAGCCCAAACTGTCCATTTGAAGCCCAAATTATGATCTACTTGCTACAGTATTTAAAGGACATTATATGTTAACCCTAACTGGGGTTTTAGAGTGAGAAGAGTCCTTCTTGTACATAAAATTCTCTAAAATCTTCTAACGGCAATATTCCTTGAAGAAATCTAAGATCCAGAGCACGTTTGGTACACTGTAATGATTATTACATGGAAATAGGAATAAGTATTACAATGAATACATTAAAGGTACGTTTGGTACACTGAATGTGAATTACGACAAGAATTGTAATCTTTATTACTATGAATAAAATGTGTTGTAATGTAATAACTAAACATATTCATTAGTTTGGTTATGAGTTATAACATTAGAACGTAACTTAACATTTATTTTAGGAAATTTCTTACACAATTATATTTTCTTAAAAATTGTTATTTTTAAATTTAAGAAAGATATGTGTTATTTTTTATGATTTTTTATTTTTATAATTGTTAGATGTATATGGAAAGTTTGTTTACTTAGAAATATATTAAGTTTTGAAATTATTGCACTTACTAAGGAATAACTAATACAACCTTTTAAAGAGGAATAGTTATTCCTCATTTTAAAGAATAGCTATTCATAAGGAATGATTATTCCTTGTAATAAAAACATAATCAAACTAAAGAATAACTATACCATAGGAATAACTATTACATTACAGCGCTTATTACAATCTACCAAACATGCCCTAAATTGGAATGTAATAAGTATTACTATTCATTAGTTTGGTGACCATTTAGGAATAGAATCTTGAAAATGCATTCACAATTTAGTAAAGTAAAAAAAGAAGGTATAATTAAGTCATTTTTAAGTCAAATTTCCTAAAATACACTTATTTTAGGATGTTCAAAGTAAAGCTAATAATTAACAAGAAGGAAAATTTATTTTCTTTCCTTTTGAAGATATGACAACTAATGACTTTTTAGGAAATTTTTTTAAAAAGTTATTATATAAGGTGAAAGAATAGATATTCAGTACTTTTGATAAAGAATAGTTATTCCTCATTTTGAAGAATAGCTATTCATAAGGAATAACTATTCATTGTAATAAAAACATAATCAAACAACCGAATAGTTATACCATAGGAATATTTATTACATTACAGTGTCTATTACAGTCTATCAAACGTGCCCCCAGTGTTGTAGAAGTTAATGCATACAAGATCAACTACTACTGATGGTCTAAAACTTTGAGTGGGATCTTAGAGTCACAAAGGTGGGTTTTTTGTGCACGACAAATTTAGATAGAAGAGTCCATGGATTTGGAGCAACATGTGGTCGTGTGAGTAAGTTCTACAAGAGGTAGCTTTAGATTTAGGGTTTAAATCTATTGTAAAACTTTCATTCTATCATAGTGTTTTTGTTGCCTTCAGGATCGATTAGGTTAAATCTTCTCCAGGTTTTTTACCTTGGAACTATTGGTTTCATTGGTTTTCCTAGATCATCATATTGCTTGTCTTCTTTACTTTTCTGCACAAAATAATATGATTGTATGTGTTTAACTTAGATTTGAATAATAAACCTAAGTATCAACTTGGTTAATTAATCAGGTTAAACTATTTAAGTATACATTGGTCTAAACAAAACAAACACTTTGCCACAACAAATTGGTAATAGAACTTCCACAATTCCACTATTATAACATAATTATATGAGAAAAATGTCATGACACATCCTAAACTTTAAAGTAGTGGCCAAGAAACCTTTGAACATTTATTTTGGGCAATTTACTCCGTGAACTTTATATACCTGCCAAATCAATACTTTTGTTTGTCAACTGTTAACAAACTAATTAAACTCATGTGAGAGTCACGTGAACTTTAAAAAACAACTCTAATCCCATGAATCTATGTCTAACCGAGAAAACGAGAAGATAGGGAGAGAAAGACGGTGTAATTCTAGACCCACCATGGCACCTTCTTTTCGACGGCCAACCACCATTGTGGTATTTTCTTTTCTTTTCTTTTCTTTTTCTTTTTCTTCTTTCTTTCTCCTGCTCTCTATTTTTCAAATCCTTGTGCCAATCTTATTCTTTGGTTTGGTTTATGTGGATCCCTAAGTGATTTTTTATGAAAAAAATTAAACAAGCTCACAAACCCATTTAAATATCATATGAAAGACCTTAACCGACCTATCTGAGAAGGCTTCATATTTTCTAAACCCTCACAGTCATAGACCCCCCAAACCTACAGAATCTTTAAGTGGGCATGGCGCGAAGTGCAAGCAATGATTTTCGTAGGAATATTTTGCGCTCTCTCAAGAAGAAGAAGACATATTAAAGGTTGGCTAAGGGTTCACAATCATCCTCCTCCCCAAAGAATCCAAGAATAGTGTTCTTTGGTGCAATTTGTAATCTTAATTAATCGTATTGATTTGTGGTTAATATCTCATTCAAAGCCGAAGAAGAATCAGATAGCAAGACTAAGAAAAAGATGCTCACATAAACTCCAGCGTCGGAGAGAAGAATGGTGGTTGGTTGTCAACGGCACGGAAGGGCAAAGAACTGTGGTGGGTCTGGTTCCACCGTCTCTCTCTTCTCTCTCGGCCAGACTTAGATTTCTTTTCAATTTCAATTGGTTTCCAAGAACATAGGATAAGATTTGTATTTTAAATTTGCTTATGGGTTTTACCGTTACTTTGTTAATAGCTCATTAACAGAGGTCTTTTTTTTTTTTTTTTTTTTTTGCTGGAAAAACATTCATTTATTTAGACATTAGTTAAAATAGAGTACATCAGGTACAGAGTACATCACAGGCACATGCGTGCACAATTGGGCTAGGACATTCCTCTAGCCAAGCATGAAAGTCCTCAACATGTAAAGAATGTTGAGCCAACAAGTGTGCAGGGACATTTCCCTGCCTTTTAACATGTGAAATATCAAAATATCTAAAAGTTTGAAGCTGAACAAGAATTCCATAGACTATATTCTGTATAGATGAGGGCACAGCAACCGAGCCTTGAATCGTTTTGGTAATGTTTAAAGAATCACCTTTGAAGATTACCTCTCAAACACCAACATCAGTTGCGAATTGAACTGCTATTTCCATTGTTTTGGCCTCTGTCTCTAGAGCTCCAAGTAAACCAACCATTCTTTTGCTAAGTGCAGCAATCACCTCACCATGACAATCACGTATAACCACTCCAAATCCCACCTCTTTGCATACCATCAGGTCTAGGGGCCTTCAATGGATGCATCTGCTTCAATGCTTTTTCTACCTCGGTTGCTTGAAATTCTTGAAGTAGTATTGAGTTCATTCTGTCTATCACCTTTGTAAGTACTGCATCGATCAGTTCTTTGCTAATTACTGGTTGTGAAGATGTAAAAAGCTTTTCAAAATATTCAATGAATGTTTTACCAATCTGCTCTTCATCTTCTTGCCATTCACCATTTGAATCCATAATTTTCAAGATAGCATTGCTTGATATCTGTTAGATGCCTTGCTATGAAAAAAGGAGGTATTGCGATCTCCTGACTTCAACCAGCAATTCCTGGACCTTTGGTTCCACATGTCTTCTTCAGCCAGTAACATCTTATTCAATTCCATTTTAATCTCATGAATATCATCCATACCATCCAGATTTCTTGTTTGAAGTTCAGTCCATTGAAGTTTCTTCTGCAACGCAGAAATTTTCCTCCCCACATGGCCAAAAGTGTTCTTATTCCACTGTGTAAGTGAGGAACGACATTCTTCTAAGCATTTGTTAAAAGGATAAATAGCCTCCCTGCTCCTTCCTCTTTCCCATGCCTCTATCACCATTTCATCACATCGGCTATCTTGTAACCAAATCGATTAAAATCGAAATAACTTATTCCTACGAGCAGGTCGCCTTCTGTGATTGACATCTTTGAGAACTAGCATACAATGATCTGATGTTGAGGCTGCCACATGATGTAATCTAAAATGTGGAAAAATTGATGACCAATTAGTAGACACTAGAGCTCGGTCTAGTCTTTCTCGAATCCAACCCCGTGACCCCCATTTTCTACTCCATGTGAAGTCGGATCCTACATAGTCAAGGTCCCTTAGATTGCACTTGTTAATAACCTCCCAAAATTGATTAATTGGCTCTGTGGCCTTTGGTTTCCACCCACCTTTTCTCTTAAGTGCATAATTTCATTGAAATCTCCCATAACAATCCATGGCAAATCACTCCTTCTGCTCAGTTGATCTAGTAATGCCCAAGATTCCTCATGTTTACAAGTTTCAGGGTGTCCATAGAAGCCCATGAAACGCCACCTCTTGTTACCTTGTTCTTCAGTTACAATAGCATCAATATGCCTAGGAGAGTAAGTTTGTACATCCACCTTCATTGAGTTCTTCCATAACAATGCTAATCCTCCCCCACGTTTAACACTAGGCACTACTAAACCTTGTTGCCGATCGATCCAGCTTGTTCTTGATCCATGTCATCTCTGATACATCAAACTTAGTCTCAATATGAAAGACCAATATGAGATCTTCCTCCAAAACAATTTTTTGGAGAGCTTTGACTGTGCAGGGGTTCCCAAGCCCCCGACGGTTCCATGCTATGGTACTCATTGCTCCTGGCAGGGCTGACCCACAGCCTCCGCCGATCCCAGATGTTGAGCCATAAGTTGGCTTAGAAATTGAACCTCCCCTTCAAAACTTGGGCTTCTTTACAAGTTCTAGTGGAGAGCAGAAATCCGTCAATGGAACAGGTTCTTGGCGTTTCTCTCCTAACTCCATACTGACCTTCCCTGCCTGTGTTTCCTTATATTTTTCCCCATACTGACTACCCATGTTTTCTTTACCTTGGTGTCTTCGAACCATTTTGGCTTTCCTCTGATAAACACCTCTATTTTTTGTTATTTTACCCATACTATTTGCCTTAGGAGAAGCCAACCCAACGTTGAGAACATTATTCTAAGAGGCACAATCCTTAGCTTGGCCCAATATCAACATCTGGCCAGTGTGTGTTGTTGTTTTATTATCTTTTAGAGTTGGGCCAATTTCACAATTAGGCCCAAACAAAAGCCCAGACTCTGGTCCTAAGGAAACCTCCAATTCACTGGAAATTAAGTTGTGATCATTTACCCGCAAACCATCCAAAGAATTCGTTGATGTAGACACCTCCTGGATTAATTCTGTGTTCATCTCAATAGATTCATCAATCTTACTAATTGTTCCTCGAAATCTGTATTCAGCGAGATTTTAGGGGTGGTTTCCTCGCAATTTTTGCTCACTATAACCGGCACCTTCATATTTGCTGCAGTTAATGCCACGTCATCAATCTCCTTTGCATGGTTAGAAACCATTTTTTCCGAGATCCTCCTAATTTCCGGCGCAGCAGCCGACCCAGTCAGATCTCTATTATCATCTTTAGAAAAAGAAGTACCAACACTACCCAGTCTAGATGCTATAACTATCTGTGGTCGCTGTAACCGGTCTTGAGTAGCCCTCAGCCATGAACCATACTATTTGTCTTCAGCCCTGGGAGTTTCCTTACTACGAATCCACAATAAACAGTCCCTTTCGTCATGATCCACCTTCCCACAGCAGTAACAAAATATTGGTAACCTTTCATACCTGAATTCCACCCACACCGGCAAAGTACCCCCGAGTTTAACCATTCGACCTCTACATAGTGGCTCTTATATGTCTAAAGACACACGGATCCGTAAATAGCCCCCCAAACTAAATCCCTTCACATCCACATCTACCTTCTCAACAGACCCCAATGTGCTACCTATACGTAATCCAGTGTCTTTTGTCTGATTCATAGTGGGTAAACCATGGATTTGAACCCAAAACGTCACCCTATCAAATTCGATTTTATTCACTGCATCACCGGCTTCTAGTTTGTGGAGGATTAAGAGGTATTTGTCAAAAGACCATGGACTTAACAACAGAACTTTGTCCAAATCTTCTCCCTTCTCAAATCGGAATAGCACCTTATTCTCACCCATATCACAGACCTCAAAATTCCTCTCTGTCTTCCAAATTGATTTCAATACCCGTGCAACAGATTCCAGATTAACCCGTCTTTTAGTACAGAATTTCCCAGCAAGAACACGACCCTCTTCAATTCCTGGTGGTAACAGATCTATTTCACTACCTTCCTTCTTCGACAATCGTAGACCAGAACACTTGTTTGTAAGATCATCCATTATCAACTCTAAAGAAAACCCCAAAAGAGATCTTGATTTCTACCGTAAAGATGGAGAGAAGATCTTGCCGAAAGGCAAACCCTATCTTTCACCTCTAGGTTCCGTGGGAAAGCCCAGAGAGAAAACTGTTCCTCATCCTTACTTAGAAAACCTGTCACTTAGAATTTGTTGTAACTTTTGTTTTGTTTTTTCCATTAACAGATGTCTTGATTTGTTTAAAAAAGAAAAAAGAAAAAACAGAGGTCTTGATTTGGTAGATATGCAAAGTTTATAAAATAAATTAGTCAGAAATAAAAGTTTAGGGGGATGTCAAGGCATTTTTCCCTAATTATACAACAGTGGTATACTTATTCACTTTAAAGTGCTAACGAATGACATCAAATGATTGGCTATTTCATTTTTTTAAACTATGTTTATGGTCACTGACAATTTTCAGAAATCCTTTTTCTAAAAAAGATAATCCTACCCAGAGCCTTAATGACCCCATACCTCTACTCAGAAACAATTATGCTCTAGCACTCTGAGTTTATACCCAAAAAAAACAAAGCCTTTCTCCGTGGAACAGACATTAATTTGGAAATTGGTCCCATAATAAACGCCACTGAATGGTCCACTTGAGTTGCGTCCAAAGAGTACATCAAACAATACCAACAACGGCACCAATTCTGGCAACTCAAGTCCCACATCAACAAGGGGACTCCGACTTCCAAGTATTTTCAACAGTAATGTCACAATCCCAAAAAAATTGGGTGAACCCAAAGCTGTAGAATAGGTTGATCCACGATAAAATAAATAATTAATGATGCTCTTTCTAAATTTCTTAAAAATTCTGGCATATAGTTTTAATCAGTATAATACAGATCTAAGTAAATAAATTTCTATAAACTTTGGAACTATAATTCATTTTAAAAAAATAATGTTAATAATTTTAATGTATCTTTATAGCGTGCACGGTGCACCTACGGATACATAGACATGTATCTTTCTAGAAACCTTTGGTCATTTGAATAATTTTTTTTAAGCTTATTGAAAATCTGGCAAAAATGTTTCCCTTCAAGCAAATTGTGTCAATATTTATTTTTTATAGGTAGACACTAGAAGATACAGTGGGTAAATCGGAGTTCTAACCATAGACATGGGACACCACAACTAATGTCACTTTTATTAAAAAAAAATTATATTAATAACTTAAATATACACAATGCCATATTGTGGCGAGTCCTTTTAGGGACACAGGCTCTAAAAAAGTTCACAACATTAGTCATAAATTAGCCTTCTACCTTACCCATTGTTTGCCTGCTATATATCATAATCACTGTCATTAACATAAATGTCATTCTAACTATTATTATTATTATTGTTATTTTATTTCTTCTTTTCACTCATTATTTTTTTCTTGATGACTAATGTAGTAGTATTATCATCATTACTACTCCCTAAATTTATAAATATCTCTGTCTCTGTCCTTCATTGATTCAACATGTTTCCAGGAAATAGACCCTATACTTCTGATGTGGAATGCGAAAGCGTCAAAAAGAAGAACACGTCTACTTCTAAAAGCAAGAAATAAAACACGTTTGCTTCTAAAAATAACCTCGGATTCACGAGAGTTCTTTGAATTCACAAGGAGAAAGAGTTTGAAATCTACCAGAAAATAAAAAGACAAAAGTCTGAATTTTTATTGATTGAATAAATGTTAAAAAATGTTTATAGACTTAGAGACCTATTCAAAGGTTCCGTAAAACTTGACAGCCAATAAAATATAGGGTCATGCTAACAAGTAACAATTTAATTTAGGAATATTTTGACACCACTTTTACGGGAAATGAAAAAAGCTATCAAAACATTATTTATTTTTTCTTTTTCCATCAAAACTTTCTTTAAATGGATTATTAACCATTACCCCAAGGGCATCCGTTAGCATTTCCTTAAAATATATTCTAAAATAACTCCTAATTAATACCTAACCATAACAGGGAACCAAATTTAACCCTAAAAGCATTAAAAGCACCTAAACCAAGGAAATAAATGAATTAGACCTAAAATAACGAAAATTACATAAAAATACCAATAATTAATAAATTACAAAAATTAGTATTACTATCATCATTATTAGTCCCAACTTTATGAACACATCTCTGTTTTTGTTCTTCATTGATTCAAACATGTCTTAGTGAACTCTACTTTATGAAAACACGTGTCATAGACCCTCTACTTTCCACCAATTACGTAATTGTCCTTTTACACAACTATGGTTGATCCCAATAAATTACACTATATTGAATTGAATATAGTTTATAGTTATCAAGTACAAAAGTTCTCTATACCAATCTATCAAGATGTGTTACATCTTTAAGTGTCTAACTTAGGTAATTGTTCAAGTAAACCTTAGTTATGTTGCATGCATCCCAAATTTTGATCTAGTATGAACTTGTTTAGGTTATTATTGCCATAGGGGGATGTCAAGGAATTTTTTAGGAAATAAATAAAGTTGAAGAAAAAATTAATATTTTGTAGTTAAATCTAGTGTGATATTATTGACAAATTTTCAACACTTTTGGTAACAAGTTTTCTGTTAGGTATGAAAAACAGACATCACAATAGATATTACAACTACTAAGCCACTAGGATGGAGATATGGAGTTGAGTCTAAACGCAACAGCAGATAAGGATACATTTAAGTGTCAGTAGAGATTATTACTAACTCTTGAAGAAACTAGTGTAATCTAGGCAAAAACTTGAAGCAAATGAACTTGTTTATAGTGACCATATTCTGAACATTCTAATTGATTAGTTGTATGATTTTTTTAATTGTAAAATAGTTATAGGCATATAACATTTAGAATTGCTTTTTGAATATAACATTTAAATATAAGAAATAATAACATAAATATAAACATAAACATAATGAGAAGAATTTTATTGTAATCATAAATATATAGTTTTTTTTTTTTGAGAAATAAAAGCATTAGAAAATGTTTATATATAAAAAATATATCAATTTTGAATTTATTAGGATTCTACAAATTTATTTAATACATATATTTTGTAATGTTATATGTATCATGTGTATTTTGAATTTTCGTATCAATATTGATATTTGTGAATATTGGCTTCATTTTTTTTTTTTTTTTGCATAATAAGTTTGGCACATTCTTAGGAAGTCTTTAGTTCTTTTGACCACTCTTAAATCAACTCTCAAGCACCAAGTGAAATTTTTTTGCAAATGAATATGTTAAATTTTTAGTAATTAAATAAAAGAGCATGTGCCAAACTAACAAGTATTTTAACATGCAAAAAAATGAATCCAATAAATTGATTATTCATTGAGTGGATTATAATGTCCAAGGCTTATATAATCTGGGAGAATAAAACAATTTATTAATTGAAATTGTCATACAAATTGGATTTTAGAACACAAATCCCAATAGATCAACCAATAGAATCCACTACATCCCCGATGCGGAAGTATACAAATGAATTAAATCTATAGTTTGTAGTGGAGTAAAGAGAAGTAACAATGTAGCAACAAGAAATGAAATCATTACCCATGGACTACTGAAATAATTGCATTTTAGTTTTGCAATTCATACTTCTAACGTTAACTATAGTGCATATTCACATTGTTGAAGATTTTAGAGTAATTCATTAGATGGGTTGACGAAGTAACCAAGCTTGAATATTGAGGAGATTGCTTAATAATCATCAAATCCAATTTTCCACAATTCCTTTGAGACGCACCAGTTCAACATCATGGCAGTATTGTTCATATGTAATTAGATTTCAAAAGTTATGCTCTGCTCAATCCTTAATTGTCAAAGTTGGGATTTCCATTACCTAATTTCTAAACTTTAAATCAACTATTTTTCATTTCAATTTTCATAAATTCAAATTCGGCCCTATGAAGTAGTGTGACACAAGGCATTGACTCCCAGTTCTTTGAATTATGTACTATTTCATGGAAAGAATGGCACATGTTCATACAGACCATACCAAGTAAATGCTCAACATCAAGGATTAAATTCCAAGATTATAAACATAAACATAAACAAGAAAATATTTTTGTACTCAAACATATTTTTCTTTTTATAGATACAAATATTAGCAAATATAAAAATTAATTCTATCAATATGTGACTTTATTATGCTTTTTACAAATAAATATATTGATTATATAATAATATTAATATTTTTCCAATGAATGTCTATTATTTAATTTAGAAATGTAATTACAATCATACATGCATTAAATATAATTACGGTTAATCTTGTAGTTGTCCTTTTAGCCAATTAATCTTGGCTAAATTGATGCCACTATACAAATAAAATGGGTACTTTAAAGTAATATTGTTGTAAAAATTATATTCTAATAAACATATTTTTATCAAATCATAATTTTAAGAATGTTAAAATTATGATTAAGTATGAAAAACTAAATCATAATTTTATAATGTTATGATTCGGTTTCCTTAGGTGTTATCATATGGAGCCCATTGTTATGATGAGTTTGTTAGCCAAATTAAAGATGCTTGGAATGCTGTGATGGTAGGTATATCATTTACGTGAGGTTGTTTAGGCATTCTAGAATATGAGGAAACAATTATTGCTCTTTTCGGTTTCTTAGTCATTAAATAAAATGTTGGCTTTTTTGTTTTGTTGAGAAAACTGACGCATGGGTCAATATTATTGTAGAAGATAATTTCAGTCTTATTTATCTACATTAAATGGAAGAGGGAATCAAGCAGAATTATAACACAAAACAGTCTCTTTCTCTCATGTTTAGTAGGATTAGTGACCTTTGAATCCGACTAAAATTTTATGGTTTATAATAGGGGTGTCAATTTGAGTTAGCGTGTCGGATTAGTGTCGTGTCGAGGTAGGGGTATTCGACTGTATTGCTCAACCCTAACCCGGCCCATTTAATAAGCGTGACATGATCCTTCAATCCTAACCCGATCTGTTAATAAGACGGGTTGACCTGACCCAATCCATTTGACCCTCTTAATAAACGAGTCATGTTGGGTTGACACGAATGTAACCCACCCCATTTCAACCTACATAATATTAAATATAATATCCATCTAGAAATAATTTTTTTTTACATCCCAAAATAAGTGCATACACTTCAACCCAAATTCAAAATAATATAATTCAACAAAAATTTAACATTCATCTAGAAATAAGTTCTTTACACTCCAAAATAAGTGCATACACTTCAACCCAAATTCAAAATAACATAGTTTAACAATAATAAAATAACATAGTTCAACAAAAATATAATATTTATTGGAACTTGCCAAATGCTAAGTATCAATATTAAAAGAATTGGAGCAAAAAGTAGACTAATCCTGACTATGACTACGATTATCATCCATAGATTCTAGTTTATAAACTATCTCAACAAACCCACTTGCAAGATATGCAGACGGTGTTCAACACTAATACAAACACCAAAAAAAACACACGGCGCAAGACAAAAGCTACAACCGTGGCTTTAATCAACAATTAATAAATCTCATATATTAATAGCAGCTCATGGGTTTAAAGTATATAGAACAAAAACATTATGCAAAAAAAATTATTGCAAAATTTTGAAACACCAAGCAAACGGTTTTCTTTAATTGTAAAACTCACTAAACACATGAGAGAGAGAGAGAGAGAGAGAGAGAGAGAGAGAGAGAGAGAGAGAGAGCAATAACCGGCTTGAGACCTTGAGTTTGAGAATTGGGTGTGAGACTATAAGATAGTAGAGTGAGTAGTACGGTTGAAATAAAAAAAAATTAAAAAAAAAGATATTTATAAGAAGGTTTAGAGATTTAGGGTTTGTAGAGTTTAGAGATTTGTAAAGTTTTAATTTTCATCTACATCCCTTGTAAGTTTTTGTAATTACTCACTTTTCTTTTTAAATTTAAAATATATGTTGGATATAAAAGGTATTTGACAAATCTAAAATAAAATGAATATTTATTTGTTATACGAGTTAAATGAGTTGTGTTAAGTAGGTCATTTTGGGTTAACACAAATAAATTGACATGTCAAACGTGTCTATTGCGGGTTGACTCGCTTATGACACGTTTCTTATTGTGTCGCTTTTGGGTTGACCTATTTACGACCCAAACCCATTAAAGCCTAACCCTAACCCACAAAAACCCGTGTCGAGTTTGTGTCGTGTTCATGAGTTGGGTCGAACACTGACACCCCTAGTTTATAACAATATTCAATGGATTATGGGTTTACTTTTTGGCGGTGTAAAAGGGGTTTGGAGTTGGATTGAGAGTCTACTGGTGTGGTGGTGATTTGAAATCATTTGAGTAATTCTGCAAATAAAAAATTTATTGAAATGATTCAATTATTATTTTTGAATAATTGAACCTAAGACAATAAAGTGGTATATCGTATTTTTCACTTCTTTCACTTTTGCTACCAAAGCAAGGCACAAGGATAACTTTTTTGAATCTATGCTTGCTGATTTCTTAAGAGCATTCCCAATAAAGAAAGTATAATTACTAAAAACTCATTTTAGAAACTTATTTCACAAAAAACACACTACAGCAAGGTTGTTATACTCAAAATTTTTACCAACTAAGCTACAGTAGGCTGGTATAAATAATAGCTTACTGTAGCTAACCCTTAAAAAAATAATAACATTTTAATAATTCTCTCTCACTATTCACTCTCATTTCTTTGGATTTTTTTTTTTTTCAAAATAACAATAAAACCCCAACTATATAGTTAGTAAACTAAGGTTTGAAACAATTTTGGTTTATAACAATTCAAGTCCTCTGGACTCGATTTCACTGTAACAAATTGAGTTCAAGACACTCGATTTTTGTATTTTAGTAGAGCTGATGTGGAGAAATGATTCACGTGGAAATTGAGTCTTTAATGCTCGATTTCACTGCTCATCATCTCCTACCTTCCTTCTCTCTTTTTTTTCCCCAACTGCGCGCTCCATGAGGACTCCTTGCTCCAGATGCTCTCCCAATCTCTCTACGTCGTTCGCCTCCTCTGCGTCAAACACTCCCTCAACATGCACGACAAGCCTTTTCTCTACCTCTTCTTCAAGTACCTGGAAACCGATCTGAAAAAATTCATCGATTCTCATCGCAAGTGCGCCGATCCCCGGCCCCTCCCTCCTGCCCTGGTTTAGAGTTTCCTCTACCAGCTCTGCAAGGGCGTCGCTCACTGCCAATCCCACGACGTTCTCCACTGCGATCTTAAGCCCCAGAATCTGCTGGTTGACAAGGGCAGGGCGATTCTGAAGATCGCAGATCTTGGACTCGGACGCGCCTTCACCGTTCCTCTAAAGAGCTACACGCACGAGATCGTTACTCTCTGGTACAGGGCTCCGGAGGTTCTACTCGGATCCACTCATTACTCCGTCGTTGATATTTGGTCCGTCGGTTTGATTTTGGGGGCTGGGAAGAAGCTTGTGGAACGGCAGATGGAGGAGGAAAAAAAAAAAAAAAGAGAAGGAGAAGATGATGAATAGGAAATCGAGTCTTTAAGACTCGATTTCCACGTGAATTCATTTTTCACATCAGCTATGCTAGCATACTGAAATCGAGTGTCTTAAACTCAATTTGCTACAGTGAAATCGAGCCTCACATACTCGAATTGTTAGTTTCTTAAATAGTTTGAAAACGTTCTCAACTAATAAAATTGTTTGAGTTTTATAGTTTTTTTGAAAAAAATCCCATTTCTTCTCTCTTTTTTTCTTTCTTTTTCTCTCACCGGTCTCATTTTCTTTTCTCTTTTCTTCTTTCTCTCTGCTTCTTTTACCGGCCTTTGGTTTTTTTTCACTTTCTTCTTTCACCCCAAGAGAAAAACTTTGAGATTTTGGGTTTGGGTTTGAGCAAAAATCAAAAGAAAATGAAGTCTGGGTTAGAGGAAATCTTGAGATTTTGGGTTTGGGTCTGAGAAAAAATCAAAAGAGGTGGGGTTGGTCGGAGTGTGGTGGTGGTTGGTTGTGGGTTTGTGGAGGATGGCCGGTCGGAGTGTGGTGGTCATTGGTTGTGGGTTTGTGGAGGTGGGGCTGTGGGTTTGGGATTGTGGAGGTGGGGTTGTGGGTTTGTGGAGGTGGTAAGTGTGGGGTTATGGAGGATGGCCGGTCGGAACGTGGTGGTCGTTGGTTGTAGGTTTGTGGAGGTGGGGCTGTAGGTTTGGGAAAGTGGAGGTGGGGTTGTGGGTTTGTGGAGGTGGTAAGTGTGGGGTTGTGGAGGATGGCCGGTCGGAGCGTGGTGGTGTTTGGTTGTGTGTTTGTGGAGGTGGGGCTGTGGGTTTGAGATTGTGGATGTGGGGTTATGGGTTTGTGGAGGATGGTTGGTCGGAGCGTGCAATGTTTGGTTGTGGGTTTAGAGCAATAATTGGATGATTAGTAACTAATTAATAGCATATTCTCTATAATGATTATTTTTTTTACCGTTAAATCAAGGCATCAAATGATTTTTTTGAGTTTAAGATAGAGGCGATTCAAATTAGTCTTTAAATCACCTTTTAAACCATAGTGTACAATTAGCATTTTATGTCCAAAACCTTGAGTCACAATTCAGCATATTCCCCTTCTTTTGTGTCTAAAAACCAAACTAAATGGGCTATAGCTTAAATTCCACATTTGGTATAAAGTCTAGAACTGGCCCATAAATTCTAGAAGCCCTAAAATTTCTGGTAACTTTCTAGAAAAACACGTGAAAGGTTACATTGTGAAAAAAAAAAATTATTTAGGCTGTGTTTAATTTGACGAAAAATATTCAATTGGTTGGTTGCATTCTTGAAAAATGCTCTGAAATATATTTTTTGTGTGTTGGTAACGTTCTTGTTAATGCTATAGAAAACATACTATTTACTATTTTTTTTTTAACATTTTCTTATCTTCCAAGCACATATATAATAAAAAAAAGTTTAGATTGAAAAAAAATTATGATTGGGGACTATTGGAGACCGGCCACCAATGGCAGTGGTTGGCCACTGAAAATTGGAGATGTTAGTGGGGTGGTAGTGGTTGGATGGTAGATAGTGGACTGTAGAGGACGGAGGTTAGTGGGAAAATATTATCTTTTGACCTAACCTTTTTACTTTTAGTTTGAACAGGGTGCAATCTACCTTGGAGAAATTGGAAAGTTTTCCAGGTCTAGAATCTTTTGTGAAACACATGTACAATATACAAGCTATCCTCCTAGATCCATACCATTAATCATAACTTTTGTTACAACTTAATGATATGTGCAACTATAATTCGTCATGAACCATTACTTTTACATAGACCTAAAAATTTTTTTTGTCGTTCAAAATTGTTAGGTAATTCTTATTTGTCGTTCAAAATTGTTGTCTTAGAGCAACCTATACATGTTCTCAGTTTGTGCTATTTGCACTGTTAATTTCTCTTCCTTTACAATGTAAGATGGAAAGGTGATGACCAGGTTATACATATAATCTCACAAGCTCGGATAGCCAGGCTTAAACATAACGAATATTATGATTGGTATAACTATATATATCATGTCACCACGCTTAACTTTCCTCCCTTCAAAATTCAAATCAAATTAGAATCAGGTGGGTTGTAATGTCTGTGATTAAGCACTCTACTGCAGCTATTCATCTTTCAAAAGCCCACACAAAATACAGCATAAATAGGGCCGAAGTCAAATAGTCTTTGAAGTGCTTGGGTTTTAAGGGACCAAATTTGAAATAAATGATGAAATGGGCTCCATACCTATTATTTCGGATAGATGGATCATTCAGTAATGGATCACCAAGGCCCACATGACAACAATCTTTTAACCGCCATGTACAATCAGCATTTTATGTCCAAAACCTTGAGACGCAGCACAATTAAGTAGGCAAGGGCATATTCCCTTATGAATGAGCCATTGCTTGAATTTCGCAGTTACTCTCTCTTTAGGGCGGCATGTGCAATGCCGCCTATATAATAAAATATTATATAATTTTTTTTTATAATAATCGGCAAATTTTTATTAATTCTTATCTAAATTCATCACCAACATCAATTTTTTATTTACTACACCATCCCAGTGTTAAAGTTTTCTGCAAATTTTGTGCTATAGACTCTCTTTGCGCATAAAGAAAAACATTTGGAGAGGAAAATACAATGTGAAAACTTTTTCTACAACTTTTGGAAAATGATAGAACCACAATCTTTGTTACAACTTGTTCACGTGATAAGTTGTTAGTGGTGAAGTAAAAGTGGTGGGTCCAAAATGACACAATTCCACCACTTGTAACTTGCCATGTGAGTAAATTGTTACAAAAGTTGTGGTAAAAGTTATGATTCTAATATTACTCATAAATTTTTTAGTGTGAAAATAGTATCTTTCTATAACTTGACTTTTTAGTGTGCGTTGGGCGCTAAATTAAAAATTCAGCTTATTTTACTATTCAACTTATTTTTGCTACTATTTATGGTCCTTACTGCATTTTTTGGTACTATTCATGAGTCCCATTGTATTATTTCAGTTAACTTTTAATTTTTAATTTTATCTACAATTCTTTTAATAAAAAATTTTTAATTTCAGCAAAGTAAGGGGAACAATATAGGTGGTGTTTGGGTTTCGCCTTTCCTGCGGAACCTGTGTCGCGTTTTTAACTTTTTTTTTTTTTTAAACAGCCGCAAAAAGTTGAATTTTCAAATGTGAACAGTACACTCGTGCACTGTTCATAGACCCATAAATCACTTTTCAGCAACTTTTTCATTAAAAATGAGTCTTACAGTACTATTTACACATTTAAAAATTATTTTGTTACAATATTTTCAGTTTTCAGGTTTCAACTGTATCTAAAATGACTGAGGAATATAATATACTCTCTTATATTCCTCAGTCATTTTGCAATAATACAATATACTCCTCAGTGGCCTCGCTTTAACTTAATAACTTTTATCAAAACCTGAACAATATATAAAGCATATTAATATCGAAGCCGGTAATGAAATATGTATGTATGGGAAGAGTGCAGTGTGAAAACAACATTATTTAGTGAATATTATCTTTGTATAACTTTTTTTTATTAAGAGTTGGAAGACTTTGAAAATTCGCAACTAAAAAAGTTGGCAATAATACAATGGTGTATAATCTATTAAAAGAAATTTCCAGTCATCCAGTGACTTTCGTCTTCTTTCATTTTACTATTTGCTGCTAATAATTTATACTTAACACAAGTACAAATAATTAAGACATATTTTAGGTTAATAAAATCACTCTTGAAACATTGCATATTTGATGTGTCGTTGCTCTTATCTCAATCACATTCTTGATCCCCTAATTAAATTCATCCTATATAATAATGGGTGGAAGTTCCTACTGTTGGGTTTTGTGGAGCAAATTTGTGTTTGATTCGGTTGACGACTCGACCTAACCTGTCCCAAAATAATATTGCGTGGTTTTTAATGGGAGACTTTCTGAGGCTTAGTTCATGGAGCGGAGGCTTAGGCTGATAGGCAATGCCCTCAGGAAAAATTTTTGTTTTGTAGCCCATTGTGAATCCTGTGCGCAGAATATAGAAACCGCTATTTTGGTGATTAGGGTTTCTTGCTGTAGTTTTTGATAAAGAGAAAAAACTATACGGCCGCACTTTGTATTTTCCCCTGATAATAATAAAATCCTTACAACTATGTGGACATTGGCAAATTGCTGAACCATGTAAATACTGTCTTGTGTGTGTGATTATTTTTCTTTGACGTGTGTTTTATCTATTTTGTTTCTCACAAGGTTGGGAATTTCATGTTAATTCCCTACACCCTCCAATTTCTCCTCACTTTAATTCTCCTTTTGTTGTGCGTGAAACCAACAACTGGAAATAATTTTACTCTTTTTCTATCAACAACTTGCCGTGGTGGCTATCCATCCCTAATGACCATTGTGGACTGAGCATACAAGGTTTGGACTTTTAAGTTTAGATTCTTGGCTGGAATAATTTTAATATACCTAAAAACATAAAGTGGCTCCCTCAACTTTCTTCTTCAAAATACCTTGACATGAGTAATGTTAACCTGAGCAACATCAATAATTGGCTCCATGTTGTGAATAAACTACCGTACTTGACATCCTTGTTCTTGGACTCTTGTAATCTTTCGAATATTTTCTTTGTTCCCCTTGTCAATTCTTCTACTTCTCTTGATTTCCTCTATCTCTCTTATAATAATCTCACTTCATCCTCTTCAGTGCTAGAGTGGTTGTTCAACTCCAACACTAGTATTGTTGAACTTTATCTCAATAATAACCAATTTCAAGGTTCAATTCCAGATGATTTTACCAGAATAAACTCTCTTGCACATCTCTATCTTGATTTTAATAAGTTTGAAGGCAAGATACCAAAAGCCTTTGGTGGTGATGATGATGATAATGATGGTGGTGAGGAGGATTTGGAGATGACTCCTAGCTACCAACAAAGGAAGATGCGGAACCATTGATTACCTGCAATTCAAGACACATAGGCATACAACACACAACCCTTTTTTTTCTCTTTCTTTTTGCTTATAATGTTTTTCATTTCTCTTAGCAAACATTAAGATTTAAGTTTGAGACATAGGATTGTATTTAAGAACATATTTTTACATTTACGCTTTTAATTGGGACTAGCACTTAATTTACAAGATATATGGTTAATTGTATGTTTCTATACAACTTTGTTTCCTTGATGCTTGAAATCTTATGCTTGGAATGTTTCTTGAACGATCCTTTAGGTTACAGGAACCCTAGGAATGCTTTGGAGTGAAAAACTATGCTCAAAACAAGGGAACATGGGCTTCTGCCAAGCGCCGTGCGTATGTGGATATGAGCCTGTGTACGCAGCTTTGGCTTTGCATACTTAGGCCATGAATTAGAAAATAAGTATAAAAGTAACCGTTTGAGTTCAAAACCCTTACCAACGTATTTTTAACCCAGAGAGCCCATTTTTGAGGTCCCCCAATGGTAGAAAACTCTTCTATCCCTTATGGTCTTTCTTGCATCTTTCCCTACCATCAAATCAAGGTGGATGAATCTCTTCTTCGTGCTGCTACCAACTATTAGGTTCCTTCTCGACATGTGTTCCACTTCAATGGAATAGAATTATTCCCTACTATTGAAGAATTTGGTGCTGTCATAGGTGAACCAGAGATTGATGATTTCATCTTCCCTACCATGGGTAGGGATCTTCCTTCTTTGCTGCGAGTTGTGTTGGCTGTTCTTGCTGCCACAGCAAATAGGTGGTGTGTTTTTGGCAAGATCAACCTTAGGTTGGTCTTTGAGTATTTTTCCGATTTGACCCTTACTGAAGGTGAGAGGCCACGCTCGTCCTTTCTTTGCACCTTTTGCTTGTGTGCCCTTGCAGGGTATTTCTTGGTTCAAAAGCCATTGTGTGGACCTCCGGATGTGCATGGTGGCTAATAAGCTAAAGAGAGGTAATCTGGTGGCCTTGATCTTGGCAAAAATCCTTAATAGTTTGGATGCCTTTCGTAGGAAGGAAGCAATGTTTTTTGTGGGAAGTCCTCTTCTTCTTCAGATATAGTCCCTAACTTTTGCCTAGGTTCTCAACCTAGCGGGATTCCTCTAATTTTGTATGGATTGATTTTCGGTTTTCAACCCATCGAGGCACCTTATATCGTCTTTCATCATTATTTATATTTTTTTTCTCACTCATGCTCTCTGTTTTTTTTCTTCTTCTTCTTTTTTCTCTCTCTCTCTCTCTCTCTCTCTTCCAAATATGCTACACGAGAGGCTTCAATTGCTTCAACCTCCTACTGTACCCCTCAACACCTACCTTCCTGGGCATTTAAGGGACTATCGGCTTCATCAAAATAACATGAGCTTTGAGGCATACATGGAACTTATAGGTCACCTCAAGGAGACTGACATTTAGTAGGTCGTGGAATGGTGGCGTATCTTAAACATGGTCCATAGTTGCTGCAAGGATCGTTGTGTGACTTTAGTTGGGCTTCATTGTTGCTCCTATTACTCTACTTGTTGTATCTCAAGGCAATTTTGGAGAACATCAAGGAGCTCCTGATGATGAAGTGCTTTCCACACCGAGGTGTTCACTAATAGGATTTTAGGCAAGATCAGTGAGGCTTGGCCACGCTGTAGGGTGAAAAAAGACATTGTTTCTCCTCAATACATCTACCGCACTGCAAGGTACAAGCAATGATTAGAGAATGACATGAAGTGGATTCTGAGGGATGAAAAAGCTTATATGAGGACTAGTAAGAAAGCAAGGAGTACTAAGTGACCACCCTAATATGCCCCATATTTTATTTTTCTGCACTTTTATGATTTTCATGTTTTTGTTTTTGAATTTAACAAAGGATTGGAAGGTTCCAAATCCCCTATGAAAACAATCTTATTTGGTTGTACCTTGAAAAACCATCCATGAAAGACATTAAGGCACTTTCCGTCATGTTATCTACCAACATCACATTTAATCGTATCTTTCTCACATTTGGTGGTACATTAATTTTTTTCTCACATTTGATAGTTTCATCATCACATTAAGTAGTACCAACATCACATGTGACCATATTTTTTGTCACATTTGGTGGTTCCTTTTTTTTTTCCCTCATAATTGATGGTTTCATTATCACATTAGGTAGTATCAACATCACATTTGACCGTACCTTTCTCACATTCAGTGATACTTTAACATTTTTTCTCACATTTGACAGTTCCATCATCACAAATTGGGTAGTACTAATATCACATGTGACCGTACTTTTGTCACATTTGATGGTTCACTTTTTTTTTCTCACATTTTTTATGGTTTCATTGTCACATTAGGCAGTATCAACATCAAATTTTACTGTACTTTTCTTACATTTTATGTTACTTTTATTTTTTTCTCATATTTGACTATACCATTCTCACATTGTGCAGTACTAACATCACATGTGCAGTTCCCTTTTTTTTTTTTCCACATTTGATGGTTCTATTATCACGTTATAGGCAAAACCAATATCACATTTGACCGTACCTTTCTCACAACGTTGGCACTTTAATTTTTTTCTCACATTTGACGGTTCCATTGTCACATTAGGCAGTCCTAGCAATATCACATGCGATGTACTTTTGTCACATTTGATGGTTCCTTTATTATTATTTTTTCTCACGTTTAATGGTTCTATTGTCACATTAGGCGGTACCAACGTCACATATGAGTGTACTTATTTTTTTCTTACATTTGATGGTATCATCCTTACATTGTGCAATACCAATATCACATGTGACTATACTTTTATCACATGCAATGGACAATCATGCACATCAAAAGTTTGTCTTACATGAGAAGTCATTTTTTTCCAGGTACAAGACTACACAACATTGTGAAGCCATGAATGATTTTTGAATAGATTTTTGGATAGGCAAACTAAGCTTCATGAGTTGTTTCAACAAGTTTGATGATGCCCAGATTGTCAATCAAAGGGATCATCCAGTAGAATTGCTGACCAAGATTGTTCCTGAAACCCCACAAGAACAAATGACCAAAGAGGGGCATCGGTGTGTTGCCTGCCACAAAGTCTTTGATAATTAAGTCAGATTGCTGCTAGAGAAAAAAAAATTTGGTATTCAAGAAATCTAAGTTTTTGTAATAGAATGTCGTACCTTTGCAAGCCCAGGGGTGCCGGTATTTATACGTGCTTGTTTCTTCCATATAGCCATTGGTGCCTTAATGGTGACTTCAATGTAGAATCTGTAACCCTTGTGGGGTGTTAATGATTAAATTCCATTTCAACGGTGTGGAAGGTCATTATTGTCCTGTAACATCTCATCACTTGATTGTGGGTGCACGGCCTTATCCTTGTCTGGTGGATACAGTGATATGGATGAGGGTTTGTATTGTGTTTGTCCATCTTCTGTTCTTTGGACAAATATATATAATCGGGACTATCAAAGCTGATAGAACACTTTCACGTATTTGACACAATGAGATGGGGGTAGATTTTACTTCAAAATATATTAAATCTATTTTGATTACTAGGTTAGTTAAAAATTGAGAAGCATACCACTAATATATTGACAAGGGAGATATTCCATATGTATATGTCACAATTTTTGTACTAAAAATCACTTTTTCATGAATTCACATATGAAAGCATAGAATTCACTAGTTCTGTTGTATGTGACATAGATGATCTAAAGAAATCAAACCACCTACTTACACTTGGGTCTAAATATGGTAATTTTTATCTCATAATATTTATAACTTGAATTGATATATAAATCACTTTCGGTGCTATACTATTTTAACTCTCTTGATGTGAATGCTATTTGAAACTATTTTTCCACAAGTTCACATATGAAAGGATAAAGAATTTATTACTTCTACTACAAAGAAATCCATTATTATCTTGACTACTACTTACTCTACTACTTGCTCATCACAAGAAGGAAAAAATTATATACAAAGAAATCCACTGCAATGTGTTTCCTTCACATTTATATTTGAATACCATCATGGCAATAATTGAAAAAGAGACAACCTAAAGCATCTTGCGATGGGCCTGCATGTCTGGATCATTCATTCCTAAGTTCTTAATAGGGCAACTTCTAACATGTAGGAATTTCTTATTGTCCCTTCTACAACTCAAGTGGTAAGTGATGAAAAATGAGATGTTCATAAGAGCACATTTCTTTGCATAGAGCCTTTATTATTCATCTATATGACAAAAAATGATTCAGCAATTTTGACTCATCTAGCTCAAACTGAAAATATTAGCAAGTTCAAAATCATATAAATAAGCTTAAAAGAAATTCAAAAAAACAGCAGCATGCTAAAAAATAAGGATATGATGAACCTCTTAGAGGTTTCTTATAATCTGAAAGTTGAGTAATAATGTAAATGATTGCTGCTGCAATTGATATTGGGCTTCTTCTGAAATTTAGGAAAAAGAAGGTTCATTAATATGAACAATTGCTGACTAAAAAAAAATCAACAAACCTGTTATCAAAGCACATGAAAATTTTAGTCACACTCAACACCATATTATCTCACATTTATAAGTTCCTATAAATTGTGGTCTCTAAAATATTATACAATCATTTTCAAGTATTTGTGCAGCTTGCTTCATCTGAGTTGGAGTCAGTTACTCTAAAATCTAACATTAACATAATAGTCCAAAAACATGGCTTATTTTCATCTTATAATTAAGCATTAGATCAATATGCCTTGCATTAGTTTTCAGGGAAAATGCAGATGAATGGGGAAAATAGAGAACCAGTAGCAAGATCTCAATTAAGGAGACACTTACAAAGCGAAAGAAAGCCACAATTGTCAAGAGAAAATGCCTTTAAGGAGAATATGAAGACTACTTCTGGTATTTTTCTGCACATCAAAGTTGAATTTATCAAATATAGCATTCAGACATTATGACTAAAGTGATAAACACAGAAGGAATATAAGAATTAAAAATAAATTAATATCCTTTAAATTTATAACAAAATATTTAAATGCAGGCATTTTCTTAGTATTCTTTTTGGATTTTGATCATTTATGCAGTATTGCAATTTTCATCTTAATAACATGCATAAAAAAAGAGAAAAAAGAGACAATATATTAATAGCTTATATGGTTATATTCCTATTGCCATTCACCATTTTACAGGATGTCTTGCACATGGGTCACACATACGGGGAAGCTTCATTTAGCAACAAGTGAAAATAAAACATATTGCAAAGATGAAAAGCGGATCAAATGGGACAGCAAAAAGTGCTTCTGCTGCATTACATATATCCCAATCCCATTCTTCAACTCAAGGTTTTCAGACTCAGACCGTTTAATGAACCGTAAAAGAGAAATGTTCAAGGTTTTTAAGGTCGGACCGAGATTGAACAGTGATCGAACCATGATGACGTCATATTTAATTAAAATATAAATAAATATATTAAATTAATAAAAATTGAAAAATTACCTAAAATAGTTCCAAATATTTGACTATTCAATCCAATAAACTTTTTTATTTTATTTTTATGAAACCCAATATAAAAGTTAAAAAACATTTCCCATGAAATTAATTGGAAAAAAAAAAGTTAATAGACATTTCCGGTTTGTCTCCCACTAAACTTTTGTTGAGAGACCCAAGGCTCTAGTACTTTACCCATTCCCCTATGAAATTTTAAAAATAAAATATAAAATAAAGCTAAAAGCCTAAAAGAGTAAGGCTGTGGTACTTTACCCATTCCCCCATGAATTTTAAAAATAAAATATAAGCTAAAGCTAGAAGCCTAGAAGAGTGAGAAAACACTGTTTTGTCCCCCAGATTAAAATCGAAGCCCAAGAATATATGCTGTGGTTGACACTCAGGTTGAGTAACTGAGAAGGCAAAAACAAGAAATAACAAGAGAATAGAGGAAGAAAGAGAAGGCAAAAACGCAGAAATAACAAGAGAGAAGAGAAAATGAAGAATACTGAGAAAGAGAAAGAATAAGAGAGAGCGATATAGAGAAGAAGAATGAGAAGAAACTATGATGTGATCTCAAGTCTCAACATCTAACAGCATGTTTGAAGCTACAATAATGGAGATCTACTTCTGTAAGCTTGTAGACAATGGTTTTTTTTTTTTTTTTTTTTTTTTTTTTTTTTTTTTTTTTTTTAGGTTCATATTCAAAGGAAAGTAAGGAACCATGAGAAGCGGTCTAATCACGGTTCTCAGAATTGTGAGGTCTGACCGCGGTTCGCATGGGTCCTTGCATTTTTCCCATAGAGCGGTTCTTGAAGCTAAAAGAACCTTGCTTTAACCATCGAATCAGATAAAGTTAAGACTTAAGAGAGAGTAGTTCATCACCAATAAACCATATAACAAATAATCAAAGCCAAGAGGGAGAGACATCCGAATACTTCAAATACTTCCCAAAACTGATGTCCACAATAAGAACTCTCCAACCCATGTGGTTGAAATTATTTTAGTTCTTTAACATATCAAAGCACCTAGCAATAGCCAAACTATTATCACAGGACATATTACAAAACTATTTTGAATCAATCAAGGCTATTTCTCTATAAAATAAAAAAATAAAATAAAATCTAAGAACACAAGCAAATCAATAACACAAAAAACACGTCCGCAAGAGAGAAGAAACATAAATACTCAGAAGGAGCTCCCCCCCCCCCCCCCCCCCAAAAAAAAAACTCATAAAACACAAGAGTGGAGATGATTTGGTTCTTTGTTTTTGTTTTTGTTTTTTTTGGCTTTTTTTGTTTTTTGTTTTTCTACAGTAACTTGTTCTACCAGTAATTGGTTTTTCACTAAACATAAATATATGGTTTGGATTAAAAGCATTAGACTATGGCCAAGATCTTAGTAGGTACCGTACCCACTAAAAAAATAGGAGTACTGTAGAGCAACCAATAACTCAATAATGGTGTTATATACCTTTATAAAGTAGGATTAAAATTAAGCAGCTTTTCCTCTCAATTATTTTTGTTTTCCTCAATTTGTCTCTTGCTCCCATGAGGAATCCCTCGATGCTTACCCCTGTTGTTTCCATCTTCTGCTTATTCTTCCTTCTTTATCAAATCACACTAGTAGCTTCTTCCACACCTCCTCGTTATGTCCCTATTGATGATATTACCCTCGACTGTGGCAGTGCCACTTCTGGCAAGTCGATGGATTTGAATGGGCGCAACTGGACTGGAGACTTTCAGTCCAAGTACTTTCCCAAAGATGAAAATAATTTCAAATCTAAAATCTCTAAAGCCCCAGTAGAAGGCATCGTCAGAGTAGCCCCTTACTCCACTGCACGTATATCTTCTTCTCAATTCACGTACGTATTTCCAGTCACCGTTGGTCAGATATTCGTTCGGTTGCACTTTAACCCAGTCATTTACCCAGGTTTTGAAAGGTCTAAGGCCTTTTTCACTGTCATAGCAGGTTTGTTCACCTTACTTAGAAACTTCACTGCTTTCGTTCCTGATGATTCTTTGCAGGAAAAACCTTTCTTCAAAGAGTTCTGCATCAATGTCGGGAGGATAAAAAATTGAACTTAACCTTCATCCCTTTTTCAACTACTTTCCACGCTTTCATTAATGGAATTGAGATTGTGTCCATGCCTGCCGACCTGTACTACAAGCCACAAGGTAAAAGTGAGGAAGGCATTCCGAATCTCAGCGGAAATCCTTTCTACATAAACGATGACATGGCACTCGAGATGGTTTATCGATTAAACGTTGGTGGGTCCTGGATAGGACGAACGGACGACACTGGCTTGTTTAGAGAATGGTCCACAGATAATTATTATTTCAAGAGTGAAGGCCTAGTGCCGGTATTCAGGCCATCTTTGAAACTCAACTACGCAAAAATACCAAATTTCTCGGCACCAGATGATGTCTATCGGTGTGCAATAACAATGGGTTTAAACCGCACCAAGAACAGGCTTTCCAATTTGACGTTGGAATTACCAGTTGATATGGGATTTTATTACCTGGTGAGGCTTCATTTCTGTGAAATAGACCCCGATATAAATTTCGTTGGTCAAAGGCCGTTCATCATCTATATAGACTATCTTATTGCCGATCCAGATGCTGATGTAATATTCTGGGCTCACAAAACCGGTACGCCTATTTACAAAGACTATGTAGTAATGATCCAAAAGAAGGGAGTTGAGGACAACAGCCATATTCTCTCGATTGATCTACACCCTCGTATAGACTCTCTTTACCAAGATGCCATTTTAAACGGTCTGGAAGTGTTCAAACTGAGCAATACTGACGGCAATCTTGCTAAACACGGTGCGGAAATTTGGATCGATATTCCACTACACGATCTTCATCAAACAACAGCCATGATGTCCAAGACAAAGAAATTCATTGCCATTGGAATTGGTACCGGTTTCTTGGTCCTACTCTTTCTTATGGGTTGCATGGTATTTTTATTTTGGAAAGTAAAGAAGTCGAAACGCTATGTTTTTTACTACCCACCATCAAGGTGCTGGTGCTTGTGCTGGCTGAGGCTCAACCCATACAAAGGAAAGCAAACAGGGAAAAAGACATCCTCACTGAGGAAAGAACAGTGCCATCACTTTTCACTTGCCGACATCAAAGTTGCAACCAACAACTTCCATGAAGATTTAATTATAGGAAAAGGTGGCTTTGGCAACGTATATAAGGGTCAAATTGATGACGAGGAAACCATGACCGTGGCAATCAAGCGTTTGAACCCTGAGTCGCGACAAGGTGCCCACGAGTTCCAAACTGAGATTGAGATGCTCTCTCAGCTCCGATATGTTCACCTTGTCTCTCTTATCGGATACTGCAACGAGAAGGGTGAGATGATCCTTGTCTATGATTACATGGCTAATGGAACTCTCCGTGAACACCTTTATGACACAAACAATGACACACTCTCATGGAAAAAGCGGCTCGACATATGCATTGAAGCGGCACGTGGATTAGACTACCTTCATAGAGGTGTGAAACATACTATTATCCATCGAGACGTGAAGACCACCAACATTCTATTGGACGACAAATGGGTTGCCAAGGTTTCAAATTTTGGATTGTCTAAAATGGATCAAAATAATACTGCAGTTAGTACCATGGTTAAAGGTACCTGGGGCTATTTGGATCCGGAATACGCACGTTGTCAAAAGCTCTCAGACAAGTCTGATGTGTACTCATTTGGTGTAGTGTTGTTGGAGGTATTATGTGCCCGAAAGGCACTAAATCAAAAACTAGAGGAAGAAGAATGGAACCTGGCCCATTGGGCTCGAAAGTGCATTGAGAGAGGGACAATCAATGAAATCATTGATCCATATTTGAAGGGGAAGATAGCTCCAGAGTGTTTCAAAGTGTTCATGCAGATTGCAGAGAGTTGCACGCGTAATCAAGGCATCCAACGGCCCACAATGGGTGATGTGGTGGAAAAGCTCAAGTTGGCATTGGAGCTGCAAGAGAATGCGGACGCTGAGAAAGAGAGTATCAATCCTAGTGGTGAGCATATTTACTTGGATACATTATTATTTTGTATTGATGTTACAAATGATGGTCTTTGGGCTACTAATGTTCACATGGAACACGGGATGACATCGGATAGTACAGGGATTGGGACTGGGTTAACATGTTCAAGTTTTGAGATAGATAGTATCACATCACACAAGACATTTTCATAAACTCCACTGAAGTCTAGGAAATGGGTTTTTGTCTTTTCTTTTATTTATTTTTAGATTCATAAATAAAGTTCTCAACGTTGGTTGTACTATTAAGCAGATTAATTATTATAATTGTGTTGTTATGAAATCTTGTGAAAATATAAGGTGATGTCAAGTGTTCTAGAACACACTTCATAATCCAAATCCATTGAATAAACAATTAAAAAAGGGGTCGTATGATAAGTATTATAGGAAAATTTAATGACTTTCAATTCATGCCCGTATTATTGTAAAACTTTTGGTATTTATTCTTCTTATCAGCTAGTTTATATGTTTATTGATTCAAATTTTTTCACTCACCAAATAGTGGGTAAATACAACAGGAAAAGTGAATTGTTGTAACAAAAAGTTAACAATCTGTATCTCGGCATGGTTACATTTGAACAAAAAATTTTAATCTACATCTGCAAAAAATTATTGAGAATTTCAATTTATGCCCATAGCAATGTTAAATTTTAATTGATATCATCACCTACGTCAAGTTATAATTGAGCATACTAGTAACCATTTTGTAAGTTCAAACTTTCAAATAAACATTCAGTGTGCAAATTAGCATAATTTAAGTATTATAATTAGATATACTCATGAGAATTTATATAGTACAAACTTTAAGGTAATCTTAGTTTGTAGTTTTGTACATGAAATCATAATGGCTCAAGTTCTTAATTTCTCATGAAAATGGTCAGTTGTTCTCAATTAAAGGTGTCTATCTTCACAATTGGATTTACACCAAAGGGAGGATTTTTCTAAGCTTGACACAGACAGCTGAGTTTTAGGCAACCCACAAGTAGGAGGCCAGAACATTAAGTGATCATCTCATAATATATGGCAATCAGTTATATCCAATACATGTCCACAAGCTTTTCTTAGAAGTAGATGCCCAATCGGTAATCCTTCCTCAAGAGAGATTCCAACCTCATTTTGGACTCTCACGTATCAAGTGCTATGGTTAATGATTGTAGGGCGATACCCTCATGGCACAATTGGAAATCTTTCAGCTTGGTCGCTCCGTTGAGAAGGAAACATTTTTGTGTTCAAATCTTTGCAAAGAAAGGTCATATGACTAATGTTCCTTTGTATATTGTAGTCGAACTCTCTCGGAAGTTTTCTAAGCTAACTAAACGCAGATGCTTCGGGTGCATATTTACTCTTTGATGTTTAGTTTTTTGTTTAATGCTTTCAACTTCCACCCGAAAAAATGAAATAAAATAAAATAAAAAATAAAAATTGAATTGACAAACTTTCCCGATTCCATTTATCTAATTACTTCGGTGCAAGAAAAAAAAAGAGATTTGGAATGAGCAGGAGGGAGATGAAGTACCGCCAAAGCTGATGGTGGCTCCGAACAGTAACGGCACTAGGAATTTTTCTAGGATTGTTATTAAGAAACTTAAATTATACAAAATCTAAAAAAGAAATGACTTGAATTTGTCGATGTCACAAAAAAAAAAAAAAAAATACATGCTAATACATGAAGTACTACAATTTCTTTCTACTAACAAAGAAAAAAAAAAAAATGATTGATAAGTGACAAATTGGGAACTGAGAATGTTGAGATAAAAGTAATAAAGTGAGAGAGAGTCTAAAATGATAATAAAAAAAATAAAAATTGAGAGAGAGAGAGAGAGAGAGAGAGAGAGAGAGAGATTATATTTACTATAATTGCGAGCCAAGTCGCTGAGGAGAGCAAAATTGTTGCAATTATAAAGTCCAACAGAGCATAACTATTGACACCGTCAAGGAGAACTCACAGCCATAATATTTCTTTTGGTACATTATTTAAGAAAAAAATGAAATTAATGATTATTTTTATATAATAGGTTGAACGAATTACAAATTTAGGCTAGCTTGTTCGTAAAGGTTGTTATTCATGGCACTCTTGCAATGATGAGAACAACCAATTATCCACAATCAGAGAAGCATTATATGAGGAAAGGAAGCAAGGTTTCAGGGAAATAATCCTATTTCTAAAATCAAATCAAGGAGTGAAGCTAATTCAGACACATCGCCTTACTAGCTTTGAAAATGTTCCCATCATGGATGACGTTACAATATTAAAAAAGATGATTAAGCACATTCACATCCAAGTTGCTCCTCAATTGATTTTCAAGATATTCAGGGACTAGCAAATAAGGCGACAATAAGTTTTACAAAACTCTCCTAGTAAAAAAAATAAATAAATAACCCAAAATGGTAGGTGACAATTATAAGGACCCTTTTGCTTTCATGTAATCTCATTAAACCTACACAAAGTTCAGATTCAACAGAATTTGAAGTAACTTCTAACATCCATGTTGTTAGATTATTATTGTCTTTAAGAGCGGGCACCTCGGGGATACTCTACAACATTTTTTGTGTGTAAAGATAGATAATTATTCTTCATTTGTCAGCGATCAATATAAGATTACGTATAAACCTTTTTAGCATATTATTTTTCATTAATGTATCATACAAGTTGGTCATTACATTCTGTGTTCGAAATCTCTAGATAAAAACATAGACTATTTTTAAGGGATTTTTCTTTTTAATACCTGATGTGCATTGACAAGAAAACTGTGTGCACCTAAAAAATAGTCAAATATTTAAATATTTTTATTACTGTCGTTAAACACGAGAAAATTTTTTTGTAAGAAAATTCGAGAATTGCTATAAGATCTGATTTTCACTGTCATTTTTAAACGCAACAACTGCGAAGGTTGCTTAGCATGATTCACGTAGTCCAGCTGGTCGCCTTTCTTGAGTTGAATGATTGGAACTTTGCAGTCCTCTCTATTGAGTGATTGGCCAGAACTAAAGCAACATGATTGATTTGATGGGCAATGGTAATAATGGAAAAGTAAAAGGGAAAATGAAGACTCTCTAATGGAAGAGAGGAGAAAAAGAAACGTGATTATGCAATCACGTGGGCTTGGCCATTGCTTACTGGATATTGCCTACCACTTTTGCTTTATCCCACTATTGCCATGGCGACAATTTAAAGCCTCTTTCTAAGATAGAATCTAAAATCAACAAACATGATAAGAGCCTCTTCTAAAGTTTTTTTTTTTTTTTTTAAAGAAGGAATCTGAAGTCATCAAAAATATACATGACAAACCGCGGGCGAGGTCGGGTCAATCGGGTTGTGGAGCAAATGGGTTACGAGTCAAAAACAGGTCATTTTAAACGGGTTAAAAAAGGGTTTATGTCAATCAGGTTGTGGGTCGGGTCAAGCCAGGTCGGGTTAACCCGTATTTGCCACATTAATTTTTTTATAAAGAAAACAACATGAATTTTCCATTTGGAAAGTCATGCAACAAATTATTTGATGTAAAATGCATTACTTTGAATTCATCACTTATATCAAGAATGAACTCAGTTAAACTTATTAATACTTATTCAATAATTTTAAAATTATATAGATCCCAACATTGCTAACTAAAACTAAATAACACAAAAATAAGTAAAACAAATACACAAGTTTTATTTTTACACAATATCAACATCCAAAAATATAAAACAAAATTACAAATGACTGATTGGATAAGTCATTTGAAAAAGAATAAAAACATATAAGAAATTTACAATTTTGAAAATTAATTTTATAATTTATTATCAACTGTAGTTGGCACTTTATTTCAATTTGAGAATATACATTAAAGTTTGACTGTTTACTTATTTATACATTGTCTATTTTATGAATATCATATCATTGTAAGCAACACAGACTTTAGGAAATATCATAATTTATTTTGAAAAGCCATTTATTTTGGACATAAATTGTTAAAAAATAGGTCCAAACATTCATAATTTATGTTAATATGATATTTTGGCTTCACTATTTTCACACTTATTAATGTTTTTTACACATGTCTACAATTTTAAATCTATGTTTTTAACTCTACTGTAATCAGATTATCTTGGCATGTACTTTGCTATTTGATACCTAAAAATCTTTACTCATTACAAAATGCTCAATCATTCATCTTTTAATTCATTTGCATGCGGTTATGTAAATGTCTCAATTGTTTCCTTAAATCTCATAACAAACAATTAAATCAATATTGTCTTAATTTTATTACTTTTTTACCAAAAAAAAATTTAAAAATGGTACAATCAGGTTATAGGTCGGGTCGTGAGTCGGGTTGGGTTGACCTACTAAAATCACGGGTCGAGTCATGATTCAACTTGTTTTTACTTCAGGTCAAAAGAATCGAGTTCAGTTCAGGTCGGGTTGAGTCAGAAAATTCTGACCTGTTTTGCCATGTCTAATCAAAGATGATAAGAGCAAATTATTGATTTCAAGGCCAAAAGGTTTGACTCCAAACATATTTGGAGTTATTTTGCTATAATTTATTATGTGACGATTAAAAATATTATATTCATGTGTAGTTTTATTTAGATAATTTTTTAAATAAGTTGTGTAACTTATTTAAATAATACATATGAATAGTTTTATAAATCATCAAGTAAAGAGTTGCAAAAGATAATTCTTGTTAGGGTTTAAGACCCCAGTTATCTCATATTTAATCAACTTTTAATCAAATAGTTAATTAGATTAATTATGCAAAAGATCTAAATCAAATAAATATCACAAAGATATAAATCACATGAAAACCAAGAATGATGACCCACGAAAACTTTTGAAACTATGGTTTCAAAGTAAAAAACTTAGAGATGATTTAACCTGAACAATCATCAAGGCAATATTTCACGAATAGAATCAAAGTTTATAAAATAGACTTAACTCTAAATCTACTATACCACATGTAATACTTACTGGTATGATCACACATAACTCTGAATCCACGAACTTTTCTACTGTGAAACTGTTGCACACAAACTCCCATATTTGTGACTCTAAGATCTCCACTCAAAGATTTGGATCAACAACACTAACTTTCCAGTTTGTGACTTGAGATCTCCACTCAAAGATTTAGATTAGCAACTATGATTAACTAAATGCAACAACTTTGCTTTATGATTGGATCTATTGTTTACACAAGGTCTCCAGTTGTAACTCTAAAAGGGTATGAAAAATTTCTAGATTTGTGCACATAATACTACCCTCTTGATTATGGAAAAACATGCTCTAGGGTTTATATTTATATATACTTAAGATCCATTAAAATCCTAGATCAAATGGCTGAGAAGAAAACCAGATCTGCAATCTGCACGACTCTCGATCGGTCAAGATGTGCATCTCGATCAGTCAAGATATGTGTAATTTATTTGCACTTCAATTTTTCTGATTTCTTGAGTCTTCAACTATGCTGAACTTCATTTTTCTTGTTTAATTTAATATTTCTAGACTAAACAACTAAACAAACTAAATTCTAACAGTTACAATTTGTTCATGGTTGTCAACCTAAAAATATAGATTTTATAATTCCATACTAGTTTGGAGTCAAACTTTTTTCTGTCATCACCATACCCTACGACGGATAGGAGAGAGGCTAACGGATATTCCATATTGCATTTTTAAAATGTTATGTTTTTTAAAGGAAAAAAAGATTATAAGATAATGCAATAATTACAACAAAGTTTACCTTTTAACTAGTTTGAAAGAATATCCCACAACCGACTACCTTTCAATTTATAACATTATCCATGTATATTATTTAAATAACTCACATGACTTTTTAAAAATTTTATGCGATTAAAAGTCTAAAACTATACTTGAATTGTCTTTTCAACCATCACATAGGAGTTGGAGAAAGATTCCTCCAAACTAGTTTGGAGATAAACATTTTCCATAAAAAAAAATAATAATAAAGCACAAAATTAAGTGGATTAAAAACCTTTTCTGCTTTACTTTGAAATTTTAAAAAAAAAATTACATTTGCTTATGTATTTTTTTGAAAGTAAAAGATTGAAAACATTTGATTATGTATACATGCGGTAAATGGCATAGTCCTAAACAAACTTTTGATTATGTATGCATGCAGCAAATGCACAGTGCTTATATAGTAGGCTAGTAGCTAGCTATGCCAGATTCGAAATTTTGTGCAAAGGAGCAAGGAGATTTGAGATTTAAGGCTTTTAAAACAGAGCAATCCAAGATGAACAATTTTCAATTTTTCTGATGTTGTAGTCAGTAGTCCATACTTTTATTTTTATTTTTTTTATGAGAGTACGTTGTCCATACCTACTACACTTTCAATGTGAGACCTAACAAACGCCCATGCAATAAACATTTATATAATCTAATTTGATATCCGATCAATTTGGGGATCATATGAGATATTGTATAATGTAGAGACATTTGATGGCTTAAGTAACAAAATTAATGAATGTCTAAAATATTTGTCCAAATCCCTTCCCCCCCCCCCCCCCCCCCCCCCCAAAAAAAAGTATAGTCCAAAATTAAAAGTAAAAAAATAAAGACTACCTTTTCATTTATTTACATCTTTTTCATCTTGTTTTTGTACTAACTATGCTACCTACTGATTAAAAAAAAAAAAAAAACACTATGCTACCTACCGTTTTAGTAATTCTTTTCTTTTTTTTAGGGACCGTTTTAGGAATTCTTAGTTGATTACAATTTCTTTAGAGGCAAATAACTTTTTGGTGGACCGCTTTTAGATTAGATTGGCCTTTGCTGCCTTTACCAAAAGTGATGGGAATGGGACTACTGAAACGGAATGCGAGGCAAGGAAAACAAATTATAACGAAATAAGAGTAAACAAAAAAACTGGGACATAAATTTTTTATCACTGGAATCTACTAGTGCAACTGCGCAAATAATTATAACTATTATATATATATATATATATATATATATATATATATATATATTACTAGTTTGGGCAGCAAGTGCAAGGCACGTGCTTGCCATTATACTTAATAGTCACATAAAGTCAAATATAGAACCTATTATCAGCTTCTCTCTATAATATAAATTCCAATTTAGATCAAACCCACTTCTACAATCAAATCCTAATTAAAGAAGACACATATATTCTATGTCATGAAACAATATACTTTTCAATGCCATCAAAACATTGAACATTATCAAAATTCAAAACATCATAAAGAATTATAAACAATGATCTTTCTCTAGACTTTTTATACTCTTAATCTCATTTGCTGATCCACACTTTCTACTCTGTCAAAGGTTTAGGCTCTCAAGTATCTGTAGTGTTAAGTCATAAAACCTTTATGAATTGGCACCTCCACTTTAACACCATTAATTTCCTTCCTCAAAGTAGTTTTATAATTATAAGAACATTAAGCCAGTCAAGCTCAACCGAATAAATCATGAGTCTTGTTCTGATGCATTGTCACTCTTTGAAGGTGTTTACAAAACTCCAAGAGTACAATTCTATCCCTGCATGGATTCTAGCACCAGCCACCTTATTGAAGGCCATAGCATCTATAATCTCTTTCAAGTCCTCTGCAGTGAGCTTCACTTTCAAGGAGCCAACATTATCATCTACATGCTTAATCTTGGTTGTCCCTGAATGTTTGCAGAAAAGGCAAGTGAAATGTAAAATAGAAAGTTTGTGAAGCATGAAAGTGTATGGTCTAGCCATAGGGCTATGAATATGCTAGTACTTATTTTCCACAAAACATTACTGAATGATACTAAATAATGACATGTAACAATGAATATTTTAGGAAAGCTTACAATGCTGATCCTTGTGAAAAGAGTACCAAAGGATGAGTTAGAGACGAATAGAAATGAAGTGCATCAATTTTGTAAACTCTTTAAGCATTTGTGTTCAATTAATAGATTAATTTATACCAAGGAATATGATTATGTAACAAACCTCAAACTTCAAAAGTAAAAACTTTAAGGAACCTCAGGTGTAATGCAGAAAAAAATATCCTTTGAATGCTTAGGTTGCTTTTCACAATTCAGCTTTCCTACTATGATGAAAGGTGACCCATCATTAGTTCCGAGAGGACTTGTGCTCTAATAGCTACTTTGAGATTGACAAATTCCTTTAATGCACTGTGACAAGGGGGAGATAGAGGAGAAAACTAATCATTTATTACCGTCAGCTTATCAATTTTCTGCAATTTCATTAGATTCTCTCTTGAACAAAACACTAATTGCAGACCAGCAATTGCCATATAGCAAGTCTACTGCAAGATGTTTGGATCAAAGTAACAAGAAATAGACAGTGTACAAACACTTGAGATGCACATAAATAACAAGTACAAAAATGATGACATCCAATTGCTCTTAGAAGAATATCCAACCTTATTTCAGATGTCTGTAAGTAACATCAGGATTGAGATATTTTTGGATTTCTAGTGTTGGCTAATTCCATGCCAAATTTTTTCATTGTAATATGCAAACATTCCTTGTGTTGTATTTCATTGAGTTCTATTTGTATTGGAGACAAGATGATCAGAAACATCCCATGTTAGGCGAATTTACCAATTACTCTAAAAGCTCAAGCTAAGAGACAAGAGTGTAAGCTACTTATTCACAAGTTCTAATAACCTCATTGCTTAATTATGCACCAAATTTGATCCTTATTGACGAATTGAAAAAAAAAAAGCATTCACTTAATTTTATTGCTTAAAATTCGAACCTCTCCTAAGAGAGGCAAAATTGTTAAGCTCTCCATTTGTTTACTTAAAAATAGGAAAGAAAGCAAAATTTTGAGCAATTCATTCTTTTTTCTTCTATTGGGATTTTTATATTTTAACTCTGACCTCAGCTTCCTAAATTCATAGCTTTGATAAGACAAGTAATAAGCTCAGCTTCTTTTCTATTTTTTCTCTTACTAAAAGACCCAATATCCAAAATGACACAATCTGGACTATTATTTTTTTCCTTTTCTTTTTTCACCCCTCTTAAGTTTCTCATAATTGAACTCACATTAGCTCAACTAAGCTTATAGCTTCAAGAAGAGAAGTAATAAGCTCACTTTCTTTTCCATTTTTCTCTTACCAAAAGACATCCTTAAATAAGAAAACTTGTACAATTTCATTAATTTATACTTTTGTCACCTTCTGGATTTATTATAATTTAATTCTTACATAAGCTAATAGCTTCAACATGTAAAGTAAAAAGCTCACTTTCTTTTCTATTTTTTATTTTCTAAAAAGCCAAAATTACAGTAAAACACACACACACACATATAGATGTGATATATAAAAGACCATGAAACAAACATTAGAAAAAAATGATATTTAGCCAAAGGAAACAAACACAACCTTATAAATCATTATATGATGTGCCATATATCAAAATTGTCCATTCCTTTGGCTTCATAATTACTGTTTACAATTCTTGTGGCTTTGACAAGCAAGAAAGGAGCTTCAACTCCAAGAAGCACATTTTTCTAAAGAAGTCACATTCACATAATTTCTTGCTTTAACAAAGAAGGCATAATTTCAACAAACAATGTAAGTTAAATTTCGTTTTTCTATTTATCTTGGTGGCAAGAAATAAAAAGAGTCAAAATTATGGTTGAACTGAGTTTAAATTGCAAAGAGAAATCTCATTTAAACATCTACTATATCATTTGTCTTAATGACAATTGTAAACCATGAAATTGCAATATTCCAAAGCCAAAATAGGCTTAAACTACAAGCAAGTATTATGTAGTTTCCTATAAAATGTAACAAATGAGGAAAAACCACACATTTGCACAACTATTAACAAAAACATATTTATGCAATATTCTTATATTAAACAAAAATTTAATTACAAATTACAAAAAGTATAAAAATAAATAAGTGAAAAATGATAAGGCAAACAGAAACAAAAGGGGAAAGATAATATTTGAACTCCAAAAAAAAAAAAGGCTATTGTTAGGTTCTAAAGATTAGGAACTAATGTGTTTAGAACTTCAATTTGTATGTTGGCAAACCATGATCAAAACAATGTTTAGTCGTGTGTTAGACTTGCTCAAAGTATGGGTCTTATTGTAAAGTTGGAATCGAGTTTTTATGCAGAAGTACTGTTCACTTTCTGTATGACTCGATCGATCGAAAATTAGACTCGATCGATCGAAAATCGTGCAGAACATTTTTCTGCAGAAAATTCCAACTCAGCCCTAGTCCATTTAATGTATAGGGTTTTATGTTTTGCCCTAAGTATAAAAGGGAAAACCCTAGCCACGTTTTTAGAGTTCTGTTTTGCTGTGTTTGTGAATCTCTCTGTGAGATCTAGAGGTGTTTACCTTCACATACACTTAGGGTTTACAAACTTGAGATTTATGTCAAGAGTTGTGTAGATCATTACAGTTGCAGAATCAAAGAGCATAAAGATATACAAGCAGGTGCGCTTGTGGATTTGCTGAAGAATTCAAGAAAGAAGGAGTCCGTGGATCTCGGAGCTATCATGGGGTCATGGTAGTAAGTTTCCTACACTTGGGTAGCGATAGAATGTTAGTGGTCTAAGTTCTATTGTGTAAACTTCAATTCTTTCATAGTGGATTCAGTTTACCTTGAGGATAGCTAGGTCAAATCCTCCCCAGGTTTTTACCGGTGTGGTTTCCTGGGTCATCATATCTTTGTGTTGTTTATTTTTCGCTGCTTTGTTATTTTTGCTTAATTGTGTTAACCTAGTTTTAATTAAATTACCTAAGTTAATCACTTGGCTAATTCACTAGGTTAATCTGTTGGGTTTAAGGGGTCTAAACGATCTTACAGCTATAACCCAAAATATCTTAGAATTGTAAAATTCAAATCGCTAATACTTTTCTTCTTATCCTTTCTGAGTTACCAAATAGACTTCCAATTCATTTTACACATTTCATTGCTTACGTAAGAAAATGTCAGAAAACAAAAGAAATCAAATCTAAATTTTAATACTCACCCTTCACTATCTCCGTATTTGAACGAACACACACACACACACACACACACACACACACACACACACACACATACTTTTCTTCTTTCTTCTTATCCATTTTCAGTAACCAACAGCCTTCCAATTGATTACACAAACTTCAATTGACTAAATTAGACAATGCTAGAATATTAAAAGAAAACAAATCCAAATCTTGCTCTTAACCATTCTCATCTCAAAAGACACACATGCAACATTTTCAAAGCAAAGAAAGAAGCATGGATATAGCTATATTTGAACAAAAATGTGAAATCTTACATGAGGAAAACTTTGGGCAGAATCAAGAACACCTTCTCCATCTGCAATGTACATAAATGGTGATTTTAGAAGAATAACCACAAAAAATAGCCTTGGAATCAGAATATACATTAGGGTGAAAGAGAGATAAGATATGATTGAACCTATTCTACCATGGTTAGGTTTTGCCTAGATTAATAGAATCTGATCCTTGATAATTTGGATAAATTGGCACTTCAGGTTGGTCAAGCTCTTTTTAGTTATGCTAACTTGATTTAATGCAAATAATTTTCCAAACCAAATTTGTAAAAAAGACCTAGGATAAGAATTGGGATTAGCAACTCAAAAATCTCACAAACGAAAAGGCAAAGAAATTAGGAATGAAACATCTTAACAGAATTCTGATGATGTTATTCAAAATTATTCATAGATGGGGTAAAAAATTTAGTCATACACACCGATTTAATATACAAATATACTTCAGAAGTTCAGATCACATAGTGTAAGATTTCCCATTTAAAATATAAGAGATTTAAAACATATATATATATATACACACACAGATGTAAAGTTTAGATCAACAGCCAAACTAAGCTTAAAATAAATAATAAAAGAACAAAATTAATCATCCTCCCAAAATTTCAAGAACTATGAAACTAACGTTCCAGAATAATAGAAATATATAGTTAAATAAGAGAGAGTGACAGAAGCGCATTTTTGGAAAGAAGAAAGATGAGATGAAATCCAAAACCCATGATGAAAATGAATCAAACAAGAAGAAAAGAGATTAATGTGAGTGACAATTAATTTGATTACAGATCACTGATCATGTTATGCCTAGAATTAATATATCAAATATTTACAAATATATATATATATATATATATATATATATTCAAGACCTAACATTTTTTACGAAAAACACAAAGCATTCCTTACCTTTGTGAGGATGATATCCAAAAGATTAGTGTGTGTGTGTGTGTGTGTATTTAAAGACCTAACATTTTTACCAAAAACACAAAGCATACCTTACCTTTGTGAGGATGATATCCAAAAGATTAGTCCCTACTTTTGAATCAAATAGCTCAGCTTGGTGGCTGCAAATCGAATATAACAAATTAGCACTTCCAAAAAAATTGTTTAAACCAAAAAAAAAAAAAAAAATAAAAAAGAGGAAGATTACAAACCCATGGCCAACAAAAATTGATATATTCTTCTAGAATATTATAATTTGTATGGTTCTTTTAATTCTTTCTACAGGTAGGATCATTCATTTATGTGTATAGAGAGAAACATAAAGCACAAATTTTGCTATGAAATTGATGGGAAAAAAGCAACTTACAATCGAATGGTGTAGGCAGCTTTTCTTTTAGGCAAAATTGGATTTGTCTCTAGTGTATAGGTCTGTATCATCAGTCCAGTTTTTCCTGTTATTAAAAAATAGAGAGAATGACATGGGATTAGCTTCTTCTATAATGGAACTACAACAAAGCCGTAAGGAAATGAAAATGAAGATGAAACTTCAAGCAAAATTCAATACCATCAATTCGTCAATTCGCAGAAACACACTAACAAATTCAAACACATAGGTGGTTGAAAGAAGGATAACAAAAATAAGAATGAAAAATGCACCTGAAATTTTGGAGAATTGGGTTTTGGTGAAATTCCCAAGCATGAAACAAACAATTCATCAAACATGTAAAAGGCTCACCACTGGATTTGTGAAATGAGTATCAATACTAAAGACAGAGAGGGATCAATCAAACCATAGATAAATTTAGAGAGAAAATACTCGTTGAGAGAAAACACGAAAGCCACCCTGTCTACTTTGCTCCAACAGTACCATTAACATGGAATATGAGTCTAAGTTATCGCTACTTAAAGAAAGCACATATGATGTTAATTAGCACCAACAAAAGCACTGGGCTGTGGTCATTATGTCTAGCTAAGAAAGCAATTTGATATATCTCAGCAGGCTACATAGATTCAAATTTAGACATCATTTTTTGATCTGTGAAAAAACTGTAGTCGAGTAGTTTTCTACATAACTAATATGCATACCTGGAACATCACTGCAAGAAGTTTGTTGGCTTCACCACATGCTTAAGTTATTTGGCCCATCACACCACATGGAGCTCCAACAGTGTGATTCTCTACCTAATAAAAAAAATGAAATAATAAATAAAGCAGTATAGCATGCACAAGGTACATAACAATTAAATATTCTATGATTAAGGAAGAATATCAATCTGAAGGTTTTGCTAAAAAGTCAGACCTTTTGGCAGACAAAGCATGGACTGATGTTTAATCCTGCGAAGTATAAAAGAATAATTAAGTTGATTGCTTCTCCATGAAAGAATAAGAATAAATGGAAGCTTTTTTCTATATCAACCTCACATAGTAAAAAAATCAACTTCTCAGCAAAATGAAAGGGATAAAAAAAATATTATGTTCAAGATTTACACAAGGATAATTCATAAAGTGCAATGCATCAGTCTAAATTCAGAAGTGAACTGAACAAAATAAACTCACCCAAGCTATAGGATAGAAAATTATCATTAAAACTCTCACAATCCATATGAACTTGGCCTCGATAGTAAGTCCATATCTTATGCATATTGCTTGTAGAATGACCTGACAAATGAATGACAACAGGATAATCAATCCCATTTAAATCCATCAAATGTAGTAGCTTCAAACATCTTAGCTAAACCAGCAAAATCAAGAAATTTAGTAAAACAAGCATACCTCCCCCAAAGCCAAAACAGAAGTTAAGGAGCGAACAATTGCAACATACTGATTGGAAAGTTTATCCAGGTATATACGAAAGGCCTAAAAATTGCAAATATCAAAGCCAATAGCTGTTAATTGAAACTAAGAAGTCTAACAAGTAATATGAAGTTAATATAACAAAACTTTAAGGACAACAATAACAAAGGGATATCTACTATTCTCCATGTGACTTCTCTGAATTGATGAAGAAGGCTCCACCTCTAGACTCCAAAGCTACTTTAAAGTACAATCAAACCATAGATAAATTTAGAGAGAAAATACCTGTTGAGAGAAAACACAAAAGCCACTCTCTCTACTTTGCTCCAATTATCTCAAATCTCAATCATCCATTTTCATTACAAATCCCCAGTCCTCTCTCCCTCTGTCTCAGTGCCAAGCCTCACCAATTCTGTAAAAATCCCACTGCCACACGCATTCATCTCACTTAATCACTCTCTTTTTTCTCTCTAAGGTATATCTTTTCAATTTTGTCTCACCCATTTACTGGCTCACCCAGCAGAGATATTTTCTCACCGACTTGCTTGGCCTTCTTGCTTGCTTGTTATTTCAAAGTTCAGAAGGCGATGTTGTTATTTAAACTTACGGATATGACAAAAGAACACCTAATAGCAAATATTAACATACAAAATTTATCCAATCTGAGTAAAAATCCAAACTTTCAATCTCACGCGCAGGGATAATTGCAAAGAAGAACATCTACAAATAGCAAACACAACACAAATTCAACCTGAGTAAAAATCCAAACTTTCATTCATATGGTCTAAATATTCTGACCCATCTGAGTTTACCAAACATTCACATAAACATACGCACAACAACTCAAAACTTAGTATTTTGGGAGAATTGAGCTCCGAATTTTTAATTCTGAAACCAAACACCAAAAATCCTCAATTTCCTTCCATTTCTTTCATTTGTCCCCAATTTTCACAGCAACAACAGTTTTGCAGTACCAGAAACCAAAAATAAGTAAATAAAACAGAGTTTCAAACCTGCAATCGTCTATCTCTCGCACATCCACCAACCAACAGATCGAGATCACGAACAACGTTTGAGGCTTTGAGCTCCATTTTTTTTTTCTGGCTCTTCTCTCATGCAGATCAGCTGCAAATGTTCTTGGGTTTCAAATTTTTTTGTTGATCTGGATTAGTAGAGAGAGATCGGTGCAGATCGGCTGCAAATGTTCTTGGGTTCCAAATTTTTTTGTTGATCTGGATTAGTAGAGAGAGATCGGTGCTGAGGCTGGGTTGTGAAGGGGTTGAACAGATCGGTGGTTTGGGAGGAAAAGAAAAAAGAAAAAAATATACGTTTATTAGAGAGAAGGAGAAGAAGATAAGAGAGAGAGAAGAGATACAAATAGTTTTAGAAAGAAAGGAGAGAAAGAACAAATACGGAATACAGAGTGTTTCAGAAAGAAAAGAGAGTTCTAGACCCTTTGGCCAAACGCATCGTTTTAGCGCTCCACAAACGGACAAAAAATAAGGACTCACGAAACCAAAGTTTTACTGTAGAGGCATAGGCTCTTTTTATATAGTTAATAGACTTTAACTGTTATATTACTTTAACTGTTGAGTTAATTTAAGATTAGTTTATGCCCACCAATAACTTCTAGATGCATGATATTTTTTTTTTGTGTTTCTAATGAAACTGTTTAGGATTCGAATTTCTCTCTCCTCCCATATAAAATATTAAAATGTATCTAAAAAAATAGCATGTATCCATTAATGCATTCAGAGTAACGTACATACATAATTTTATAGGAGTAGTAGCATGTGACCATTTATCCTTTTTGTTATCCTAAATTGCATATATTATTTTTCTCATAATTTTTAAATTTTTTATTCTATACTGAAATTAGAGTTATGTTTAGTATTTTCTAATCGTAAACTTAATTAACTCATTATAGGAGGTTGATTGAGCCAAACTTAAGACTGTTGGTAGTTCAGCAACGTGATAGTTAGAAACCAAAAATTAAAATCAAACTTACATCCAACTAAATAATTGTCACGGAAAAAGAAGAGAATATTCATAATATCACAATATTTATTTTATCATAATATTCATACTTGAGGATACTCAAAATCGTTAGTAGGTCTGTTGTCCACACCCGCAGTCTTCAGTGAAAGGTAAAGAGTAGTGAACCTCACAATGATCCTCTAAACATTAAGTCAGAAACTCATAATGATCTCTATGAACTTTAAAGAAGGAGTTTGTGAATAATATTTTTTGCGTACCTTGAGATGCGAGTGTCTTGGTGTTTATATAGGGGTCTGTGGATGACCACCTCAGATGAATTGTAGGGATATGGGGTTATCACTCAGCTAACTTGTAAGAGATGGGAGTTATCCCTTAACTGACTTGCAAGAGATGGGAGTTATCCCTTTCTCGGTGGTTGTTTGAATATAGGAGAGTCTTAGGTGATGCAAGCATTGTAATGTAGGCTTAGTGTGCGTATCTTTTCTCGTCCGTCCCTGTGGGTGACGGTCGCATATGAAGTCAGGCTCATGAATGCTTACTTGTCAGCTCTTATGCTTGATGTGCATCTTGCTGGAGTAGTTGTGATAACTTGCTTTAGTTACAACTAGTCTTCCATTTTTGATAGGTAGGTAATTTTGGAAAGAGTAATCCATTCGGGAAAAGTAACCCGTTTGCGAAGACTAGCTCATTTGGGAAGACTTGCTATGAACTTGAAGTTAGTTAAAAAATTCTTTATCAGCTGCCCCTTATTCCGTGGCCGTCCCCCCCTTTTTTTCTTGGTGAGCCATAGAATTATTCGTTTTTGTTCTTCGCTCTTTTTTATTATTATTTTTTTTATTTTTATAATAAATGGTGATACGTGGTGGCCCATGATTAACCAATAGTCACATCGTTTGGTATTCCCAAAATTTTTGCCTATAAATAGCCAAATTTCCCCTCCAGTCCTCACTCATTTTCCAAAATTTCTCTTAAGCCATCTTTAGTGCTCTCTTGGTTATCTGCTTTTTTTTTCTCTTGTCCGCTTCATACTTGTTGCTTTTCATATTTGTCCGAATTCTTCTGCTTCGAGCTTGGGTCGTCAGCTTTCGTTACTCGTTTGGATTTTTCTGCTTCGACCTTTGGTCGTTAGCTTTCATTACTAGTCCGGATTTTTCTACTTCGAGTTTTGGTCGTTAGCTTTTGTACTCGTTCAGATTTTTCTACTCCGAGTTTTGGTCATTAGCTTTTGTACTTGTCTGACTAGTGTTGTACATTTAAATTCCGCTGGTAAGTCACGTCAACCATTCTTTATTGCCTTTTCTAGATAGTGCCCATAAAATCAGACAAGTAGAGTGGACTTAGTTTTATTTCGTAATTGTAGGTGTAAGAATGAGTGAGTTCAGGTCCACCAAAAGCCCTTTATCATCCAGACGTAGAAAACTGGACGATAAAGGGTTGCCTCCAAGTGTGAGCACAGATTTGCTTGACGACGTTTTATCTTTAGAGTCATCTCATACTAGCCCATCTAGAGATGAGTCAAGGGACGACTTGTCTGATGCTGAGTCTTCTGAGTCCAGTTCAGAAGTTGGGTTGTCAGGCTCTGCTTTAATGAGTGGAGATGATGATGATTCTTTGTTTGAGGGCCCTGATTGTCCCTTTATCTTGCCTGATGATTGGGAGGTGAACAAGCATTGTTCTTCCCTTTCTGCTAAGAGGTTACCTAAGATACAGACTGAATTTCAGATCCCCCACAATGTTGCTACTAGGTTGGCCAAGGTTGGAGAAAAAGTGTTACTCCCATGATGGCGAGGGTGTTGAATTTTATGAGGCTTCTTTTACAAGTGGGTGGAGGCTCCCATTGAATCGCCTTACTAGGATGTTAATACAGAGGTTAGGCATAGAAATATCTCAATTGGCACCAAACTCTAGGTGTACTTTTATGGGGGCCCAAGTACTATGGGGAATCATGAGTGAAGGTCAAGAAACTCTTTCCTTGAATGAGTTTCTATACTGCCATAAACCTGTTCGAGTCCCTAAAATTAAGGGGATGTATTACTTTAAGTGTAGGAAAGAAGAGCGTAAGCTAGTCACCGAGGTTCCATCTTTCAATAGGGATTGGAAGAGGAAATTTTTCTTTGTTAATGGTTCCAACTGGGCAACTAGGTACGTAGTCCTGAGGAAGTTGGTGGCATGTAGCTTATAGATTCTACTTGGGGGGTGTTGCCAAAGTCTGGTGAGTCATCAATCTAGCTTGCTCATCTGTGTTTTCTTCTTAGAATATGATCTAACTTCTTTTTGGTCATAGTAGATAATATTCACAAGTATTGTTTTGGATCTATTCCCTCTGTAGCCACTCGTCACCATGAAAGAATATCTCACAGATGTAAATACTTCTTACTTCACTCATCTGTTTCTCTTTAACACCTTGGCTGATGAGTACTTTGTAGAGATGGAGGCGGGTGCCGCAAAAAAGAACAAGAATGTCTAGAAGGCAACTGCCCTTGCTCGATCTATGATTTCAGAATTTTCAGATTTGAAATCCAGCCTAAACTTGTGTGTATGTGTAGGGTTTCTTTTCTTATAACCCTATCCAGAATAGTATTTTGCCTGGGGCTGCTTTTCTGAATAGTGACTGGTTCTATCCAGAATCTTCTTTAGGGGCTGTCTAGCCTGTAAGCTTCATTTGGATCCTGGGAATCCTGGAACAAGGGATCATTTGGATCAAAATTTGCTGAGGCTTCTGAAGAAACAGGGGAACCTTTCTCCTGGGACTGTAATTCTTCTGATTGGAGAAGTAACTGGTGAGCTAGATCTTTTAATTCTTTGCTGGACTTTCCTGCAAAAGAATCTAGACTGGATTGGGACCTTGTGACTATATTCCTCTGCACTAGAGGAGGAAGATCCTGATGAATTTGACTGATGATGGTGTCGATTTTGAGACTATCCCACCACTTGACTGAAAATTCTCTGTCTAAAAGGTTTCCTTTTATCTCATAGTTCCACATACTGATCCAGTGGATTCTGTACATAACCGTCATGTGCAGGATTGCTGGAAACTGGGTACCATGAGGTGTGATAAGAGCTTGGCTCCTTGTACTGAAATACCTAAGAGCATCTTGGAGGGGTTTTGGGAAGATCTGGGGAACTGACCCAAACATGTCCCACCACTTAAGGAACCATACAGGAATTCCGGTGCAGGAGAACTTCTTATCAAACATTATGAACCAGGAGTGATCAAACTGCTTGTTCTGGTAAAAAAGAACCTTTTCAAATGCATCCATATAATCATAATAGCTGTAATGGAGATTTGAACCTGTGACGGACTTGAGTCCCCTGAGAGTTCTTAACAAAGAGGGATGCTGTCCCCATTCTTTGCTATTAATAAAACCTGTGATGATGAACTTGTGATAAAGGACTGCTGAGGGGTCCCTTTTGTTCATGATATCTTCAATTCTGGCAGACTCCTCCTCAATGAGGATTTGCCTGTAATACTTGATGTTTTTCTCCGGATGTTTTGGGAGAAAGTGCCATCCTTCTGGGAATACTTCCATGGCCAAGGCCAGAGGATCTTTTATATGGACTATGTGGGGTTCAATATAGGAGATGTGCTGGGTGTATGGCTTTTTGAAGTAGGGTGACCTATTTTTTCTGGACAATGGTTGGGATGACTTTTGGGACTGGAGGGGGCCAAAAGGATCATCAACTGAATAGGGTGAGATTTGCCTAGGGGCTGGGGATGCTAAGGCTTAACTATAACTGGGCTGGACTGGTCTGTTATAGTTAGGTCGAGGAATAGTGGATGTGACATATCTGGTGGAAACTGAGGCTGAGGATGCTGGAACTAACTGGCCAGGGTTCTTTGCCTGACTAGTGCTACCTGGGGTTTGCTGTTTAGGCAACTTTGGGGGGACGGGTTTCTTTCTCGACATCTTGGTTTGGACTCTGCAAAAATTCACGGGTGAGGAAATCAGGGATACTGTTTTGAGTTCCTTTTATGAATTCTATGTCAAAGTCAAAAACTGAAAGAATAGCTTGCCATCGGGCAAAAATCTGTTTTGATGCAATATTTTGAACATCTTTTTCTAAAACATGCTTTGCCGATTTACAATCAATTCGTATTAAAAATCTTTGATTCAAAAGATCACTTTGAAATTTTGAAATGCAAAGTACAATGGATAAAATCTCCTTTTTAATAGTACTATAATTTAACTGAGTAGAGGTCCAAATTCCTGAATGGAAACAGACTATCTGTTCCGGAGAATTGGGACTGACACGCTGGAGAAGAATGCCTCTATAACCTATGTTTGAAGCATCAGTTTGAACAATCTTGAAGGAATTGACTGAGGGAATTCCTAAACAAGGGAGTGTTTTGACATATTTCTTAATGTCCTGGATTATTTTTGTATGAACTGGGGTCCATGGGGATGGATTGGTCTGAAGTCTATCAAAAAGGGGTTTGCACTGCTGTTTAAGATTTTGATAGAAATCTGAGATATAATTGAGAGATCCTAGAAATCTCTGGAGCTGGGTTTTGTCTAGGATTTCATCTGGGAACTTGTCTGCAAACTGGATAGCTCTGTTAATAGGTTTGATAACACCATGTTTTATATCGAAACCTAAAAACCTCACACTTGTCTGGAATAACTTGATTTTAGGTGCTGACACAACAAGACCATTAGACTTGATTGTGTGGAGAAAAGCACGTAGGTGCCTCCAGTGTCTTTCTATTGAATCTGAGAAGATGAGTACATCATCAATATAAACAATGGCATGACTGGAGAATGGATTAAAAATCTCATTCATGATATTTTGAAATTCTGAAGGAGCATTTTTGAGGCCAAAAGGCATTACATTCCATTCATAATCGCCAAAGGGTGTGGTAAAGGCTGTCTTATACCTATCAGACTCTCTGATTTGTATCTGCCAAAAGCCACTCTTCATATCAAACTTGCTAAAAACTACAGCTTTGCTAAGTCTGTTAACAAGGTCTTTCTTGTTGGGAATTGGATACCTTACCCATTCTAAGACTTTGTTAAGCGGCTTGTAGTTGATAACTAGCCTGGGTACACCTCTCTCTATCTCAGCATTTTTCTGGACATAAAAGGCTGGACAAGACCATGGTGATCTAGAGTTTCTGATGATCCCTTTTTGAAGGAGATCTTCTATCTCTGTTTTGCAAACATCCATGAGTTCTTGGTTCATTTGGATGGGTCTAGCTTTGGTTGGAATGTTCTTTTCACTGAAGTCTTTGGTATAAGGAAGCGCTACCTCATGCCTCTTTCTATACCAAAAGGCTGTGAGTAAATCAGAGCAGACTTCCTGCTTGAGTTTTTCTTCAAACTTTCTGATATCTTGTTGGATGGTTTTACAAGTCATTTTTTCTTCGACTTTCTTGTATCTTAGATCGTCCTGGAGATACTTAATCTGCTGGTTTTTGGCACTAATAAGGCTAAGAGTCTTGGAAACAGAAACATCATGGAGAATACTAATATCTCTTGGTTCTGGGCTCCTAAGAAACTTAAACTTGACTGGTTGGCCAAAGGGATGGGTAGTGATACCTTCACTATCTGTTGTAAAAGGATACAGGAGACACATGAACGGGTTTCCTAGAATAACCTTGTCCGTCATGTTCTTAACCAAAACAAATGTTGTCTTAAAGCACGCATTATCTTGGCAAACGTGTGCTCCTGGGATTTTGTACTTGATTTGCATCCGGCCTCCACTTGCAGACGTTAACCTTTCTCTGGTTTTCTGAAAATACTTGGAGGGGATAATTCCTTCTTGGATACAATTGAGATCAGCACCTGAGTCTATTAGGGCGACTGCCTTGAACTCATAATCTTTGCTAATCACAATTCTAACCTCAGAATGCCATTTCTGGAAATTCATCCTATTCAAAGTCTCTAGAAACTTTGTTGTTTCTGGTTGGTCATCATGGGTCATATCTGCTGTAGGGTTTTCTATGTCTTCGTCGTCAGAAGTTTCTATTTTCTGATAAGAGGAAGTGCCTTCAAGGTTTTTTACTCTCTGATCTAAAAGAGTATTGTCTATTCTAAGGATAGTTAGTTCTTGTTTGAGGGTTCTTACCTCAGACTTGGTTTCTTTGATATCTTTTTGGAGATCATTGACTGTGATCTCTTTCTTAGATCTAGAAAATCTTTCATAGATTTTTTCTAAATCTACCTTCGGTTCCTTAATCCGGGGAGGTTCGGGTTTGGGTGTTTCCGGAACTAAGGTTGCACGAAATGCACTGAGTTTTTGGGCTTTAAGGACTGGATCTTCGATCTGTTCTATTAGATCTAAAAGCAGTTCTTCTTGCTTACTAAGGGTTTTTACTTCACAAACCTTTTTCTTGTGGTAGTTCTCAAAATATTCAAAGAAAAAGATATGTTCTTGTACCTTCTTCATGAATGCTATCCAAGCATTGAGAACTTCAACCTTTTGTTCTCTGGTATGGTTGGCTTTATAGGCTTCTCTTTTGGCTTTGTTTCTATCTAAGTCAAATTCTGCGCCTAAAAGCTTCATGTCTGGCTTAAACTCTTTTCTTAGAGTTTTGAGCTCATAATTTGGTTCATCCTGGTATGGGTACTCTATATCAGGGTTTTCCATATCTGTTCCTGAAGGGGATCCTACCTTTTGACCGTTATTGTCACCGTGATCAATAACCGAGTCATTCTTGGCTGTGTAGCAAGGTGTGCTAACCTGAGATCTATTCTTGACTCCTTGAAAGTCTGCACTTAAGTCTCTTCTAGATCTAGGGAATGGTGCTAGAGGTCTAGAGGAACTAGCTTGGGATGCTGGTTTATCTCTCAAGAGAATAGGTGGATTCTTAGAAGGAAATCGACTAAGATCTATTGGGGACCTAAGTCTATAATCATCTAAGGGTGTTCTAAACCTGGATTTGTCAAAACTAAGCCTAACAGAACCATCTGCTAGTTGCTGGACAAAATCTATTTCTGGATCTTTGTCAACTTCTTGGATCAATAAGGGGTGGTTTTCATTATGAAGTTTCCAATCGTCTGGAAAGGAAATTTCATCCCATCTAAGGGTTCTAGGGACCATGATCTTGGCATCATGTATGTTGGTCTGGATGAGAAGGGTTTCTCCTACCTTCTTTCTATCTAAGGCTCCAACATTCATGTTTGTCTTGATATACTTATAATACACCCTGTATATAAGTGCTATCTGACTGGTTCCTTGAGTGGCTAAGGTTCCATGGGTCTTGATATTAAGGGTCAAGGCCTGTAGGACATTCTTGTCATGGATGTGAACTGTAAAGTTCGGGAAACAGTCGAAATGGACTGGTCCGTTACTTAAACTGGCTTGAACTGTTCCTAAGAGACTGTCATCAAATCTTACAAGACGAGTATCTCTAAGGGCTAACAAGACTGAATTGTTTAATCCTGACCTAATGAGTGGCTTAACTCCAATCTGGACTAAACCTATGTGGATAAAATTAAAACCTTTGTTTTTGTGTGCCTTAATCTGATCTGGGTTAAACAAGTAGCACGTCTCGTATTCCTTGTTTATTCCATAAACTTGTTCTATGGTTCTAACATGGAAATCTGACTTAAATGAACTAAGTTTCCAGGTAGAAGATTTGTAGAACTCTTTAAGGGGGACCTTGGGGAGGTTCCAATCTCCTAGTTTGAGGTCTAAATCCTGTACCTCATATTCTTCACTATTGATAATTCCAGACTGTTGTGGAATTTCTGGGAGTGATGTAGATCTACTGGCTAAACTGGAGGTAGAGTTACTTCTAAACAGTTTACTCAACATCTTGACTATCTGTAAAATTTAATACAATTAAATCCTAATTTTTCCTATCTCCAAAACTTGTCAATGAGCAATAGTCTGCCATAGGAGCATGTTTGCGACCTGCCCTCACTGTCTCACTTGGTTACCCCAACAATTGCTACAAAACCACTATCCTGACGACACAACGCCTCGACGCCTCACTCCGGCTAAACGGCTACAGTCTTTCGGATACCGTGGACAAAGTAGATCGGGACAAGCACAGATCAGGACCTACGTTCCAAACACACACGTAACTAGGCTATTGGCGAAATTCAAGTATCTGGAAATACAGAAGATCGGGATAATAACTGGGTTAACTGAAACAGATAAACAGGATATAGAATAAAATGAAGATAAGCAACTGAATCAACAGGTTAAACAGTGGATAAAGATCACAAGATAGAAATGCACAATTGGAATATAGTGAGAAATAATGCTGTGAAAATAATGATTAGAAAACATATGCATTAACTGAAAATAACTTTGATAACTATGGCGGTATAACCGGCCAACTGGATTGACTTTGAAAATAACTTGAAAATATAACTGGATATGAAGGCGGTATTAACCAGCCAACTGGATAAATGTAACTTACAACACTGATCGGCCAAACTTGGCTCTGATACCAAAAGGGGAGCAAGTTACAACAACTGAGCGGAAGACTGGATTACAAGTGTAAAACTGACTGAAGTAATACAAATGTAAGCTGAGAAGACTAACTGGGATACAAACAAGACTGGATTACAAGTGTAAAACTGACTGAAGTAATACAAATGTAAGCTGAGAAGACTAACTGGGATACAAACTTATTACAAGAAGGGAGAGAGGATTCTAAAATTGGTTCTTGCAATTTTTGGTCTCTAATGGTCTCTAATGGTCTCTGCCTTCAACTGGAATGGAGACTGGTATTTATAGGAGGCTGGGAGCCTCAGATGCTTGGACTGATTGCTGAAATCACGGAGAGTGAATTTGCTTTTACCTGAGTGAATTTCTTTTCACAAAAGCAAATAGTAAATCTGAAAGATGCTGTCGGGTACTGTTTATGAATAGTAAAAAGTCACCATTCATGAATAGTATTCTGTCCCTTACTGTAGCGTCGGCTGAGTGCTAGTTACTGTTCATCCGTGTTGACTGGTACTGTGGATGAATAGTATTTTGCCTGGGGCTGCTTTTCTGAATAGTGACTGGTTCTACTTATTTTAAAAGCCGTCACACACGAAAAAAGTGACCTAGTGTTTTATTCTCTCTACAAGAAACTACTGTGTTTGTACGTCATAGGGTTTTATGACTGGGAGCCTCTTAAACTTCATTGTTAATGAAGTAAAGAATTTTGCAGCCAACAACAACTCGTCAAGTTGTTGGAGTTAGTCACGTACTGGGATTTGTGCATAGGGTTAGTCACAGATTGGAGGTTTATGCATTAAAGGAAAGAAGGCAACTACAACATCAAGTCCAATTAAGTATTGGAGTGAAGGTTCAACTGTAGGTTGGTATTTTGGGATAGGCCAAGGGTAGTTGGTAAGATTCCTTATACTTGTAATTACTTGATTGTTAATTAGTGGACTCTTGGGAGTAGTGACCTTAAAATCACCCGGTTGGGTTTTTTCCCAATACACTGTGTCAAATTTATTTTCCGCTACACTTAAATTAATTGGTGATTTGTTTGTGCCTCCACATTATTGCATACAAATTAAACGTAATTAATTAACTTGAATAATTAATTAATTAATTGGGTCAAGCCATTCTTAAAACAACAACGTATAACATATTTTTCACTTCCACATTATTGCATGCAAATTAAACTTAATTAATTAATTTGAATAATTAATTAATTAATTGGGTCAAGTCATTCTTAAACCAACAACGTATATCGTATTTTTCACTTCTTCCCTTTTGCTACTAAAGCAAGGCACAAGGATAACTTTTTTGAATACATGCTCACTGATTACTTAAGCTAGGAATTTTTCATGGCTATCTAGCTTCTTCTTCTTATTCTTCTTTCTTTTATTTATTTATTTTTTTTTTTTGTGTGAGAAGGGCTATCTAGCTAATTTGCTTCATCACAATTGAATTTAAATGTAAATGATCATGGTAGGTGTAACGGTGCCTTTCTTTTAAAGTAGATTATTACAGTCTTATCATTTAGTAATCCTTTTTATAAGGTAAAATGTGGTTTTAAGTGAATTATATCAGGATTTACATTTTTTTAAGACTTTATTAAAAATGTCAGTTCGTTTAGACCCCTTAAACCCAACAGATTAACCTAGTGAATTAGCCAAGTGATTAACTTAGGTAATTTAATTAAAACTAGGTTAACACAATTAAGCAAAAAATAACAAAGCAGCGGAAAATAAATAACACAAAGATATGATGACCCAGGAAAACCAAACCGGTAAAAAACCTGGGGAGGATTTAACCTAGCTATCCTCAAGGTAAAATAGCAAATCCACTAGAAAGAATTGAAGTTTACACAATAAGACTTAGACCACTAACATCCTATTGCTACCCAAGTGTAGGAAACTTACTACCACGACCACATGATAGCTCCGAGATCCACGGACTCCTTCTTTCTTTAATCTTTGCAAAACACAAACACCACCGTTTGTGACTTTGAGACTCAATTCAAAGGTTTAGCAACACAAACTCTCCTGTTTGTGACTCCAAGACCACCCTTGAAGGTTTAGATCATCAGCTCCTTTGATGACTAGAGAAGGCAGCAACTTCAACAATACCGGATCTTGAGATTTACCAAGGAACAACACCGGTAGAAGTAATAAGAGAGGTTTTAGGAACAAAACCCTAAATAACAAAGAGGCACACTCTTCTTTCTCTAAAAAGCCTTTTAAAAAACGTGCTTAGGGTTTCCTTTATATAGTGGGAGAAGTAGATCTGAAACCCTAATCCTTAATAGGCTAGAACTGCTGTTTGGGTCAACTTAAAATTCTGCAGATACGATTCTCGATCGATCGAGCCTGTTTTTCGATCGATCGAACCAGGCAGATTTTGAAATCTTCTTTCTGCAGCTTACATGTTCTTGTGTGCTCACGATTTGCCAATTGTTCTAAGCTCTTAGAACCTAACAACCTCCCCCTTTGGCAATTCATGACAAAACTTTCATACAAAATGAAATGTTAAAATACAAGAACAACCCAATACAATAAAATGCCCAATTATATCACAAATCCCAATCTAAGACTCTTAACCTAGAAGTTGCCAAGAAGAGGTAGAAGGTCTTGATCAGAATGCACCTGTCTTTCCTGAAACACTCAACAAACACATCAACGCATGTGTGGAAAGAAAGACATATAAACAATAATATAAAACAGAATATAAAAACAAAAGTAAACTAACTCTCCCCCTAAGTTAGATACAACAAAAAGTTTTTATATTCTCCCCCTAAACAAGACAAACAGGATTCCCACATTTCATCTATTTCTCCCCCTTTTTGTCACGTATTGACAAATACAACTCAAACAAAGAATAACAACTCAACAGAGAACAAGAGGAAATAGAGAATTAAGGGAACACAAACAATTTAGCTCTATAGAAAATAGAGAGAACTCTCCCTATGAAGAGCAACAACTCCCCCTATGAACAACAATGGTTAAAAACAAGTTTCTCCCCCTATAAAAATAGGAAAAACAAAACAAGTTTTGGGAAAAATAGTTTTGAGGAAAATTTAGGAGGTGGGGATAAATAAAAACACACAAACCAAAAAAAAGAGTTGAGGATACACATGAAGAAAAATATTCTCTCTTTCAATAAATGCAAACTTGACACTATGTGACCCATAAACAGTTGCATGAGTAGAGAAAATATTTGCACATTGATTATCCATCACATCTCTTAAGAAAAATATTTTCTGCAATTCACACATAAAAATAGCATATACTAGAAAAGTACATAACTCAAAAATTAATCAATCAATTTTTAATTCAAGTTGAGTACCCAATTTAGCAAAGTGTATGCATGTTATATGTGAAAACAATGAGAGATACGACTGCAAAACTGCAAGATGGACACAAAAAAACAATGCAATTAATGTGAATCCTAAACATAAATGATGCATGAAAAAATTTGGTCAAAAACTCTAAAAACTGAAAATTTTTCAGTTTCGATCGATCGAGTATCGATCGAATACCAATCGAGTCAGACAGAATCAAACCAAAATTTTAATCGTAATTTCGATCGGTCGAGAGATAGCTTCGATCGGTCGAAATTCTGGAAAACTCAAATTTTTGAAAAACAGAACAATTTTATGCAGAAACTCCTCAAAGTATAGTATTTCATGAATGAAATGCATGAGTATGAGACTAAAAGTTTTTCAAAAACACTTGAATTCAACCCAGATCTTTCAAAATTAAGATTTTCAATCAATTTGTCCTTAAAACTCAAATTTTGCATCAAAATCAAGGAACATATAATCTTGGATGGCCACAACAAAATCACACACAATATAATGTACCAAGTTTAGCAAAGAGTAACTTGTGTAGTGTGTGCATCTAGTAAAAGTTTGAGAAACATGTGAGGTGATATGTGAATAGTAATCAATCACAAAGTCTACACAATTCATCACATACAATTGAGAGAGACTATCACCTAAAGAGTTACATCATATAACTCTCACATCTCCTAGAATAAAAGCTTGCAATCATGTAAGTTTCTTGATTTGCCTCATTATTCAATTTAATTGATTAGAAACTTAATAAAAGCCGGGATAATGTACACACCAATTTTATGAATTGTGAAATTATTATAGCCCAATAATGTACACACCAATTTTAACAATTTAATCCGAGGCTACACCTTATGTTCTTTTTGTGCATGTGCTACACTTTCACGAGTACAAAATCTCATGATATGCACTAAGGTGTTCATGATTGGCTAGTAAACAGTGGTGAGATGGTTATTTATGCCTTTCTCATTAAGTTCAAGTCTAACAAACAAAGGCATGTGACTTCAAGATCAAGAAAAAGTGATCAAAAACTATAAACATCTTTCCACACAACATGCACTACAAAGCTTAAACTAGTAAAGTGCAATAAAATAAGTTCATTCAAGCTAAACAAAGTACATAAACATGTTATGTAAAAATTATATGGCCAACCTTAATTAAAAATCCAAGATATATAATACAAAACATATAAAAATATTTTTGGTTTTAAAAGAAATTTTATGACCAAAAACAAAAAGCACACATTATGCTAAATGAACAATAATGCAAATGCAATGCATGACAGTGCTTAACTAAGCTATAGAGGGTACACAAACAAGAAATATCAATTTCTTAATTAACCCATGAGTACATGTACAAACTAGTACATACTCAAACAGAATAAAATAGCTTATCACTTATAGAACACATGCTATTCAAGTTTCTCCACAATGTCAAGCATGTTTTAAATCAAAAGAGATATATCATAATTCATGTAATCCTCAAGAAAAATAACAAAACAAACAAAAAAAAAAAAAAAAAAAACAACCAAAAACAGAAACAAAACATGTCCACAAATACTTGAAAGAATTAAATCAGGGACAAGTCAGCAACACTCACCTTAGAGAATCTTTTCTCACCCATATAGCACGAGTCTTCGGCTTTGTAGGTGAAAATCCATGTGAAGCAGAGTGTATTTGAGGGATTACACCAATCTTTTGAGAAAGACTAAAATCCTGCAATTTCCTTTCACAAGCCAACAAGCTTAAATTTTTCAAAAGCATATGAAATAATTTATATGGACTTATGGCAGGAGAAATATCATCACATATCCTAGATTGAAATACAGAATGCTTAAATTTCAATTTATGACAATTAGGACGAATGTGACCAGAGACACCACAAAAGTGATAAACAGGAACAAATTTAGGAACATCAGTATTCCTAACAGCAAATCTAGTCTCATATTTTGGTTTTTGCCTCAACAAAGAACAATTTGGTCTAATATGACTAACAACACCACAAAGGTGACAAGTAGGCACAAAAACAGATTTCTTATGCACACTAGCAGTAGGTTTAGACTTAGGTTTAGAAACTTCAGCATCTATATCAGAACTTTTACCTTTGTCTAAATCAGCAAAATAAGCCTTTTCTTTATTATTCCTCTTGAAAGGAGGGATATAAACTTTTTCAGCTTTAGGCTTAAGAGAAACAGAAACACTTCTGTTATCAACAGCAAGCTTGGTTCTAGTCAAATTTTCAATTTTACCTTTAGATTCAACTAACTCTTGTTCCAAGCTTTTCATCTTCTCATCTTGAGAGGAAATTTGATTTCTCAAAAATTCATTCTTTTTATTAGATTCATCTAATCTAACAATCAATTCTTCTTTTTCAAGATTAGCCAATTTTAACTCTTCCTTGAATTTCTTAGCAATTCTCATAGTTTTCAATAATTCCTTACGAAGAGTTTCACAGGCATCAAAAAGATCAACGGAAACAACAGTGTCCTTCTTATTCAAATCATCACAATCAAAAATAGTAAGACACTTAAAATTATCCATGATAACAGAGATCAAGGATCAACTCTTAGATCAAAAGATCTACAACAGAAGAGCTACCCGCTCTGATACCACTTGTCAGTTCGTTTAGACCCCTTAAACCCAACAGATTAACCTAGTGAATTAGCCAAGTGATTAACTTAGGTAATTTAATTAAAACTAGGTTAACATAATTAAGCAAAAAATAACAAAGCAGCGGAAAATAAATAACACAAAGATATGATGACCCAGGAAAACCAAACCGGTAAAAAACCTGGGGAGGATTTAACCTAGCTATCCTCAAGGTAAAATAGCAAATCCACTAGAAAGAATTGAAGTTTACACAATAAGACTTAGACCACTAACATCCTATTGCTACCCAAGTGTAGGAAACTTACTACCACGACCACATGATAGCTCCGAGATCCACGGACTCCTTCTTTCTTTAATCTTTGCAAAACACAAACACCACCGTTTGTGACTTTGAGACTCAACTCAAAGGTTTAGCAACACAAACTCTCCTGTTTGTGACTCCAAGACCACCCTTGAAGGTTTAGATCATCAGCTCCTTTGATGACTAGAGAAGGCAGCAACTTCAACAATACCGGATCTTGAGATTTACCAAAGAACAACACCGGTAGAAGTAATAAGAGAGGTTTTAGGAACAAAACCCTAAATAACAAAGAGGCACATTCTTCTCTCTCTAAAAAGCCTTTTAAAAAACGTGCTTAGGGTTTCCTTTATATAGTGGGAGAAGTAGATCTGAAACCCTAATCCTTAATAGGCTAGAACTGCTGTTTGGGTCAACTTAAAATTCTGCAGATACGATTCTCGATCGATCGAGCCTGTTTTTCGATCGATCGAACCAGACAGATTCTGAAATCTTCTTTCTGCAGCTTACATGTTCTTGTGTGCTCACGATTTGCCAATTGTTCTAAGCTCTTAGAACCTAACAAAAAAGAATACATTCTTTTAGACTAGTGAAAAGTTCAATTTTTACCGTGAAGTGATGGCCGTTGTTTTATAGTCCAGTGACATTCAACTTCTTATGAGTTTAGTTTTGGTTGTCGAATACTCCGAAAAAATAAAAATAAAAAATCTTTATAACGAGATGTACCATCTCAATAACATTTTTTCTCAAAAAAAAAAAAAATCTCTATAACATTAGAAAAATACAATTTTATCAGTTTAAAAAAATGGGAAAGTGGTTGGAGTTTTATCATTTTCTACTTCGACTTGAATTTAATTATAGTGGTTGTTGTATTTTCATGGCCTTTGAAATGTCAATTTCACTTACAGCTAAGGTGCAATTTTAATTAGGAATAGCCCTCATGTATCTTTAACACCCAACGTTTGGTAAAAAAATAAAAAATAAAAACATCCAACGTTGATTAAAAACTTAAAATGGAAATTGATCTCATGGCTGATACTAGTATCTGATTAGTTTTTTTTTTTTTTTTGGTAATTTCATTATATATGGACTTAAAAGACAATTAAAATTAACTGGTACTTTTTTTTTATGTTTATAACTAAGATGTTTAAGGTTAAATCCTTTTGTAAGTGATAATATTGTAAGTTTTGTCTTTTCACTTCTTTCTTCCTCATTCTCTGTGTCTTCTGTCTATATTATTTATATATAAAAAAAAAGATAAGCGGTTTAAAATACCATATTGGTTAGTTAGTAAGTCTTTGATTTATAAGTATTGCTAGTACTTAAAAAAGTTAAGCATTTTTGTAAGTTTTTGTAAGTGTTATTGTTGTAAGTCTTGACTTTCCATCTCCTCCTTCCTCATCCACTGTGTCAACAGGTTCTACATTATTTTTCTAAGCTTCACCCTTTTGTCATTAGATTGTTCAAAAGAGAGAGAAAGAAAGATATGATATTGTCATTGATTCCAACCGGGAATTTTGATCCAGCCTGATTCTAATTATAGTTTTTGTTTTTTTTTTTTTTCTATAAAAAAAAATTACAAATGGCATCCCAACAGGCCTTATTGTTAGACAAAAATAAAATCCCAATTTCCCAACGAAAAAGTTCAAAGAAGAAAGGAGAGGCCATATTCTCTCCTCTTAAGAATTTCATACAATCTCGTAATATCAAAGCCTGCATCCTAATATTTTCATAAGGATAAAAGGACCTACTTTGTTGAGGCTCAATTTTTTCATCAGTGTAATCATACATACAGGCTCAATAGTGATGGCTGATGCCCAATACTTATGCTACGCGGCAGCTATTTATCTTTCAAAAGCCCACAGAAAATACAGCACAAATAGGACCCCAGTCAGTTACTCATGGATTTTAAGGGCCTAAAAGCCGAAAATAAAAAACACTGAATGGGCTTCATACCTATTATTACGGCAAGATGGATCATTGAGCCGCAACCAAAAATATCAAGTAAATGTGATTCGACAAAGATTAGTGCAAGAACTGATATTTGATTGGTTACACCACTAGTTAACCAAGGCTTTTCTTTTCTTTTAATTTTAATTTGAATATGATTTGTAACTACTAGCATATTCTCTATAGTAATTATTTTTCTTACCATTAAGTCAAGACATCAGATGATTTTTCTGAGTTTGAGATAGACACGATTCGAATTAGTCTTTAAATCACCTTTTAAACCATAATGTACAATTAACATGTTATGTCCAAAACCTTGAGACACAATTAAGTATATTGCCCTTCTTTTGTGTCCAAAAACCAAACTAAATGGGCTATATATAGCTTAAATTCCATATTCAGTCCTAAAATTTTTGGTAAATTTCTAGAAAAACAAGTGAAAGAAGAATACATTGTGAAAAATAAAAACAATTTATTTAGGTTGTGTTTACTGCTTAGTTCGATGGAAAATATTCAAGTTTTTGGTTGCATTCTTGAAAAATTATCCGAAATATTTTTTTTAGTGTTTGGTAACATTCTAGTAAATTCTATGAAACACATACTTTTTACTATTTTTTCATATTCTCTCATCTTCCAAGCATAAATATAATAAGAAAGGGAAAATTTTTATATTAAAAAAAATTGTGATCGGGAACTGGTGGTAAGCCAACAACCTATAGTGGTTTCATTTTTTAATGATTGCACAATTTCTTGATAAGTAATAAGTTTTATTAGAAAAACAATTAGAATTCATCTAGTACACAGGAAGTATACTAGATGAACATGACAGCTAAGCCATTTGAACAAAGTTCTTAGGAAGTGCAATTCAGATATAGAATTTTTTCCCACATCCTTCAAAGTTTCTTGCATTTCTTCCCCTCTAGATGCACTGCCAACAAGGTGGTAAGTCAACAACCTTGCCAAGCATCACCCTTTGGACCCCAAAAAGAGCAAAAACCATATCCCACCTCCCTTGCAACAGAACAATGCAACATCAAGTGATCCATTGTCTCCCCACCCCTCTTGCTCACACAACACCATCTCACCAACACATAGTTCCACTTCCTCGGGTTATCTGTTAGTATTTTTCAAAAAGAACCAACCCATAGAAAAAATCCCACTTTTGTTGGGACTTGACTGATGAGCACTACAAACTTCTATGTTATTGTAGCTGTTATTATTATTATTATTATTATTATTATTGATTTCCCTTCCCCCCTTGGGACCAAAACTTATAACTTATCAAAAAAACTAATAATAATAAATTAATAATATTGGGCAAGTGTGGATTGCATTGTTATGGACATATGTTATTTGAATGGTTATAATTGCCATGGTTGGGGTTTCACTTATTAGTTAGGACCAATGTATATTTTTATAGGTTTTGATGAATGGGATTTCCTGGTCTGTGGACATAATATTCAAAAAGTAAATTAGCATTTGTTTGGAAATTAATTGAAATTTTGTTTGCAAATATCAATTGCTTCAACCAAACACAAACTTTCTTTGAAAAGGAAACGATTTTAATAACAAAGAGAGACTCAAACTATACATATACAAGAACAAACTAAAGCTAGAAGCATAACCAAAAAAATTTCCAAATATGAAAGCAAACTACCCAATGTTGATCTTTTGAAATCTTTCCTAGTTAGGACTTTGTTTGAGTCGTCTAGGATTTGAAGCTTTACACAATGTTTTTTCATTTTTGATTTCCTACAATCTGTAATTTCCTTTTCTTGATTTGTTTGTAACTGTTTCAAGTACATTTTTTTCACTATCGTGAACACAATGTACTTTTTTCAATGAAGCTTTTATTACCTAAAAAAAAGGGGGGGGGGGGGTAAACTACCCAATTTATAGTTACCAAAATTATCCCTGTTAATATTTTTTCCCATACTCTGAGAATGCTTCAAAGTACGTTTGGAAATTATTATGAGGTTTTATTTTTTATGGAAGCCAGATTGACTCTGCCAATCCCAAGGATCCCATTCTTCATCATTTTCCCTTTGTTCTCTGGTTATTTGTTTCTTTGAATTGCAAATGTTTGCTGTATATTCTTTAATTCTGATATGTTCTAACATGTGTAGATACTGGATGATGATGGGATTGCTTCACCAGGGGAAATTATTAGCCCACAAGATATCTATATAAATAAACAGTCCCCTGCTGTTACTAGGGGGACGAGAGTACCACCATCAGAATTACCAAATATGTTAGTTTCACTTTCCGGCGAAAATTCTTGATAGATTCCTTTAACAACAAGATTGCTTATGCTTGTTTTTAAATGCAGAGGATATAAGAGCAGTAGACAAACATGAGATTCTAGGAATAAATTTCTATGATTGCCCTGATTTGATTATGAATCCTCATGGGTTTCCTAGGTAAATAAGTTAAAAGTTTGGAATAGTGGAAAACTCAACAAGCAAGTGATGCAAGAAGATTAATACTGAATTTTCAGTACAAAAAGATTCTAGAGAGAGAGAGAGAGAGAGAGAGAGAGAGAGAGAGAGAGGAAGTAAAGAAAGAGAGGGAACTCAGACCTCAATCTAAACTCAAATACGAGATTCTAAAATTCACTATCAATCTATCTATCTTTACAATGCATGTATATGGATATTTATAGCTTGGGAGTTGGTTATTGTTGAGGACATCGTCCATAACTAACTCACATTTAACACATGCTTGAGTACAATTGTAACATACTAATCACAAGCTAGATTTAATAAAGCACATGGCTTTTGCTTCTAAAAGCTTTCTAAAATCTAACATGTGCATGTGCCACTAAATAATTTTCCCTCCAATTTTCTACAAACTTGGCACATGTGGACTCAACTGCAATAATCATATGGAACGTGAAATCCAGCCCTTAGGCTTGACTGGCCTCGTGCCATGTCATAATCATCCATGTTTTGTGTTACAGTCTATAGTTGCTAGCAGTGCAAGCACCCAAGATGTTACTTAATGTTTTGATATTCTGTTACCATTAGTCGAATGACAGTGGGGAAGATGATAGAGCTTCTTGGGGGTAAAGCTGGATTTCATGTGGTAGGTTTCATTATGGCAGTGCCTTTGGGGAACCAAGCGGTCATGCAGCGATGCTTCCTTGCTCTGTGACTGTGAAATTCTTGTGAACAAAGGCTTTAGCTACAATGGCAAAGACTTTCTGTATTCAGGTTTAAATTTTTACATCTGAAATATGTACATATGGGAATTCTATTGCAACCTTTCATTTTAATTCTTCTTTTGGAGCCTTGTTACGTATTGTGTTCAATTTTTTGAAACCTAGAGGTGAAAGGAAACTTATTTTCAATTTAAATTAGACAATGGATTTCTAGCATGTTTCTGGAAGTTACTGTCATTAATATAAGTTGGATGTTCTCATAACAATAATAATTAAATTGTGTCATTTCCTTTTTATCATTAGTGTCGCAAGTTTGGTGCATGGAATATGACCTTGAAATGGAATAACTATTTTGTGTACTTGTGTTTGTAAACTAGACCTTGCTTGCATATGAAAGGAAACTTCCTAATACTTTTTGTCTTCTCCAGGTATCACAGGTTGCCCACTGCAAGCATATATTTTCATGGGTCCTATTTACTATCAAAAGTTAAAACATATTGTTGTTACGTGGCTTTTAATTTGGTCAAAGGAATTGACCAAGTCCTAATACTAATAGGACTATGTTTTACTGACTTAAGTAATTCTACTCCTAGGTGGAGTTTGTATTGTACTCCACCACAAAAGGCCCACATCTCATCTATATATACACTAGTTATGCAGCTATTGTTCTAAGGAGTGTATGAGAGCCGCATATAGTATAGAGTTCTAAGGCGTGACTTTGTTCTAGAGATTTTCAGGTTTCTCTAGTCACGTGCTTCTGGTGATTGAGAGCTCTTTTGGGTGTATTTGGGGTTTGGGTTTTGTGAGAGTATTTTGGTACCACCTTTGTAATCTCTTTCTTTTGTTAGTGAAGCTTTTTCCTCGACGCCGCCCGTAGATGTAGGCCAAAAGCCGAACCACGTAAATCTTTGTGTTCCTGTATGATTGTTTCTTTTGTCGTTCTATTTCTATTTTGCATAAACCCACTGTTATTTAGATACACACACAACAAATAGATATTCATGCTTCTGCTATTCTCAACAAATTGGTATTAAAGCTTCCGCTTTTACAACAAACTGGTATCAGAGCCTTGGGTTCTTTGTTTTAAGTTGAGATTGTCCATCAGATCTATTTGGTTGTATTGTTATTGGTTCACTGGGTTTTTTGGTATGGTGACAAAGGTTTTGTCGGCAACAAGATTTGAGATTGAAAAATTCAACGAGAAGAATGATTTCAGTTTATGGCGTGTCAAGATGCGTGTTTTGTTAGTGCAACAAGGATTGTGGAGAGCACTAAAGGGCAAGAATGCTTTGCCAGCGACACTATCAGATGAGGAAAAAGAAGATCTCTTGGAACAGGCACATAGTGCAATTCTATTGTCTCTTGGAGATGAGGTTCTGAGGGAGATTGTAGACGAAGAAACAGCTGCAGGATTGTGTCTTAAGTTAGAGAGTCGGTACATGACTAAGTCTCTTACAAATCGCTTGTACATGAAGCAGCGGCTATACACCATTCGAATGAAAGAAGGTACACCTATTTCTGACCATCTTGATGAATTTAATAGGATTGTTATTGATTTGAAAAATATTGAATGCAAAGTAGAAGATGAGGATCAGGCTCTAATTTTGTTATGTTCATTGCCTCCTTCTTTTGAGCACTTTGTCGACACCATGTTGTATGGTTCTGGAAGAGATTCTATCTCAATTGATGATGTTAAAGATGCATTGAATTCTAAGGAGTTGAAAAAGAAGGTTTCTGAAAATTGGGGCGATAATCAAGCTGATGGTCTTGTTGCTAGAAGTAGATCCAAAGAAAATGGGTCTAGTAGTAATAGAGAAAAATCTAGATCAAAGTCTAGATCTAGTAAGTGTCACTACTGTAAAAAGGAAGGACATTGGAAAAAAGAATGCACACTACTCAAAGAAAAAAAGGAGAATGACAGTACTTCAAATACTAGTAATGTAGCTAGTGTTGCGGAGGTTAATTCTGTGGGTGATGACATAGTTCTATCAGTAGCTACTGGTTGCTCCGGCGACGCTTGGGTTCTTGATTCATCTTGCTCCTATCATATGACTCCTAGAAGAGATTGGTTTACTACCTATCGATCAATTAGTGGTGAAGTTCTGATGGGAAATAATATGACCTGTAAGGTCTTGGGGATAGGAATCGTGAGAATTAAGATGTATGATGGTATTGTTAGGACTTTGTCTAATGTTCGTCACGTGCCATATTTGAGGAAAAATCTTCTATCTTTGGGTATATTCGATTCTCAAGGGTATAAATACACCGGTGAAGGTGGAGTTTTGAGAATTAGTAAGGGTGGTTTAGTTTTCATCAAGGGAAAATTGGTGAATGGTCTCTATATGCTACAGGGAAGCACAATTGTTGGTGTTGCAACAATATCATCATCAATAGATCCAGATTCAGATAATACTCATTTATGGCATATGAGTGAGGTTGGCATGTCAATATTATGTAAACAAGATTTGTTGCATGGTCAGAAAATTGGGAAGTTGGACTTTTGTGAACATTGCGCCTTTGGGGTCAAGTTCAATATAGACTTTTTGGTGTATTTTCTGAAATACAAGAGTGATGTTTTTGTCACCTTGAAGCAATATAAGACGCTTATTGAAAAGCAGACTTGTAAAAGGATTAAGTGTCTCTGGATAGCTAATGGTTTGGATTATTGCTTAGGTGAATTTGATGAGTTCTGCAAGAATGGTGGTATAGTGAGACACCGCACTGTTAGAAGATAACCACAACAGATTGGGGTTGTAGAACGTATAAACAAAACTCTTTTGGAGAGAGCTCACTGTATGCTCTCAAAATTTGGTTTGTCTAAGGACTTTTGGGCTGAAGCAATAAATATGGCCTGCTATTTGGTAAATAGGTCTCCATCAACTATCATTGAATTTAAGACTCCTTTTGAGGTATGGATTGGTACTCTTGCTGATTACTCTATTTTGAGAGTATTTGGTTGTCCTATTTTTGTTCATGTGAATGATGGTAAACTTGAACGGAGGGCAAATAGGTGCATATTCCTAGGCTATGCATTGGGGATAAAAGGTTATAGGTTGTGATGTATGGATTCAGGATCCTCATGGTTAATTATCAGCGGAGATATGAAATTTGATAAGTCTGCTATTGTTGACCAATCAAAAGAGAGTATTGAGATAGTCAAAGACCACGGTGTTGGTGAGCAGGTGGAGCTTAAGATTGAAGCTTTGTGGATTGTTGCTTTGGGTGAAGAGATTGTGTCTCTTCAATATTTGAAAGGTACTGCAAATGTTGACTTGGTATATTATAGGGATTCTACAGAGAGTAGTAGCATTGTTGGATTTGTGGATTCTGATTTTATTGGTGATTTAGACAAGAAGAGATTTCTGACAGGTTATGTCTTCACTTTTGGTTGTGCTATTAGTTGGGAGGCGACACTACAGTCAACGATTGTTTTGTCTACTACAGAGATAGAGTATATGGCAGCGATGGAGGCAGTGAAAGTAGCTATTTGGTTGAAGGGTTTGGTTGGTGATCTGGGTTTACAGCAAGATGATATTGTTGTATTTTGTGATAATCAGAGCGCCATACATTTGACTAAAAATCATATGTATCATGAGATAACCAAACACATTGATGTCAGATATCACTTCATTAGTGAGATTGTATCTCAAGGCACTGTTGCAGTCAGAAAGGTTGTTACATTGGATAATCCAGCAAATATGATGACCAAGCTAGTTCTTTTGGACAAGTTCAAGTATTGCTTGGACTTGATTTGTGTTTGCAGTTTGTGATAGCCCTTAGGGGCTTTGGTTTGGCGGTGGAGAAGTTTCGTTTGTGGGGCTTGACCAAATTCAAGCCAAGGTGGAGATTTGTTGTTACGTGGCTTTTAATTTGGTCAAAGGAATTGACCAAGTCCTAATACTAATAGGACTATGTTTTACTGACTTAAGTAATTCTACTCCTAGGTGGAGTTTGTATTGTACTCCACCACAAAAGGCCCACATCTCATCTATATATACACTAGTTATGCAGCTATTGTTCTAAGGAGTGTATGAGAGCCGCATATAGTATAGAGTTCTAAGGCGTGACTTTGTTCTAGAGATTTTCAGGTTTCTCTAGTCACGTGCTTCTGGTGATTGAGAGCTCTTTTGGGTGTATTTGGGGTTTGGGTTTTGTGAGAGTATTTTGGTACCACCTTTGTAATCTCTTTATTTTGTTAGTGAAGCTTTTTCCTCGACGCCGCCCGTAGATGTAGGCCAAAAGCCGAACCACGTAAATCTTTGTGTTCCTGTATGATTGTTTCTTTTGTCGTTCTATTTCTATTTTGCATAAACCCACTGTTATTTAGATACACACACAACAAATAGATATTCATGCTTCTGCTATTCTCAACAAATTGGTATTAAAGCTTCCGCTTTTACAACACATATGGTAAGATTCAAAGCCACCTTTATTATGTTCCAGAGTCCAATGATGCTTATGAATCCTAGGTTCTAAATTTTATGTTGTTACCATTATTTGGTTTCTTGTGGGGTTGGTTGGGGTTATTAACATGCATTGAAAAATCCTTAAGTTGCTTGATGAACTGTTTAGTCACTACAGGAGGCTGATAGGCAGCTAAATTTGACCATATGTGCTCTTAATTTTGACTGGTAGATAAATTAGAAGGCATGCGTATAACCCCTCACTGAGGGTAAAGGGGAATTGCCTTCAGGCTAAAGCTTTCTGTCTGAACACAAGTGTGATTCTCACTTGATCATGAAGCAGATACCTCACACCATTTACACTGGTATAGCGGAGTCTAAATCAGTGTATGCAAAACCTACAGTTTCCTATCTTGCTCTTCCCTCCTTGCCTCATCAGTGATTCTTTTAACCTTTTGAGGCTCTTGTTTTGACATTCCCTTGACGTGCCAACCTGAATAAATTGAGAGAGATCTTTTGGTGCATGGCATGTCTATTTTTATGTCTGGTGATTCTGGTCAGCATTGTTTCTATGATTTAGATTAGTTAATATTCTTTTACTCATAGCATCTAGAATTTCTGTGACAGAAATGCCTTCATTAGTTGTAGTTTTAAATAATCCTAGTAATTTTTCTTCGATGTATCACACCTTTTCTTCCCTGTTACATAAAGCATGTCATATTGATTTAGAATATTAGCTTGAAAATATTTATTTTTGATATTGAAATTTTGTGATATCCATTATTTCATGACAAGTAGGTCCTAGATAAAATGCATGCTCGAGCCGATGGACCCCGTGTTCTGCTAACAAGACAGCCTACAGAGGGGAGAGCTCGCAATGGAGGTTCTTAATTTCTGGTTCTTAGATATTTTATCAGATGCAAATTTACCTTGCATAGTTCTAATTTCTGCTAACCTTTCATTTCCCAGGACTACGTGTAGGAGAAATGGAACGTGATTGTTTGATAGCTTATGGTGTCAGTATGTTAATTTTTGAGCGCCTGATGATCTCTAGCGATCCATTTGAGGTTCAGGTATCAGCTCATGCCTATGCCACTCCTTGATAATTGTTTGCCGAGTATGTATTACAATGCTTGCTTGTAAGTCATTTAACAGGAAGACTAGTATATTAGCATCATCATCGTTTAACATGTTGTGTTCAGCCAGAAGAATTAAAGTATGATTTCTAAGCACTGTTTTCCTCAAAGCTCTCCTGGTACAAAACTGCTGTCTGACAAAATTCTGGCAGAATTTCAGCTCTTTCTCCCAAAATTTTCTTGATTTTCTCGAGTTGCAGCATTTATGCATAGGGTGGAAGTTGATCAGAAATCAGCTCTTCACCAGCCCGTAAGATTCTGTATTAGCGTCTGGTTGTCTATCCCTCTTATTCTTTCTTTTCTATTGTAATAGCTATATAAAGCTTCCTTCTTAAGGAGGCCTCCTGGAACTGCAAGAACAGATGACTTTTGATAGAAATCAGCTTCCAGAACAGATCTGGAACACCAGCTAAGTTTGCTTGCTGGAAAAATATCCAGCTATGCACTTGGAACGAAACCCATTTTTACTGTAACCCAAAATTTTTTATATATATGCAATGCTGTTTGTTAAAGCCATTTTATTTATCTCTTTGTCAAAGCCGTTTTATTTTTCTCTTTGTCAAAGCCATTATCTAACCTCTGAAGGCTTATTTGGGCCTTTTTAGGACTTCACTATTGTTGTTCCAAAAACTGTCAGTACAAGGGATACTAACCAACGAAAAGGCTTTTTGTGGTTGTTGTGGATATCTTTGGAGAGATTTTTAACTATAACTTACAGTAATTTCCTTTAGACCAACACTATGCTGTGTGTAAGCAAAATGTTTATTGGTTTGGTTTTTTTTTTTTTTTTTTTTTTTTTTTTTTTTTTTTTTTTTTTTTTTCTTAAGATTGTTGTGGTCCTTCAAGCTTCAACAACATTCTTGTTATGCTAGACCTAGACCTGCGTGTAATTAAGAATTTGTCTCATACCAATAATTTCTTTTTTGCAATTGATTTGTTTGTTTGGCTCTTTAAGTATGTGGCAACATCTGCCTTTTGGTGTAGGTCTGCAGAATATGTGGTTTGTTAGGATATTACAACCATCATCTGAAAACTGGAATCTGTTCTCATCTTGTAAAAAAAGGGATGGTATGTCTACTATGAAGCTTCCGTACGCATGCAAGCTCTTAATCCAGGTATAAATTGACATTGTATTGATTGGTTTATCCATAGCATAGCTCTCATTTTATTCTGTTGATATTTTCTTTCTTTGAGTTATATAACTTGGTTGAGATCTCATCTTTCTTGTTCGATTTGTTGGAGGTCTCTATACACAAGTTATTCTTTTATATCTTTTTTCCTGGTTTCACTACATAAACTTGGTGTTGGTACTTCTTGTCTGTGTATTATTTTCCCTGACAAAGAATAATATTTTCTCTTTAGAGACTATGTCTTCCTTTTGACATGCATTAAGAGCTGTATAATGACCTTTGCATTTTTTGTTACTCCTATACAGTTTGTCTGATTTCACTAGATTAAATTTGGATCTATGGCATAGTGTATTTTTAGCATCAAGATTTGCACGTGGTGTTTTGAAAACATTTAAATGTGGTGCTATATTCTTGTAAAAAAAAAATGTATAAAATCGATAACAACAAATTGAAAGAAGACAATTACAAAAAAAAAAAAAAAAAAAATGTTTGCATTTCCACTGTTCACTCTTGGATGAATATGTTTACTCCTGTCAGTCGTTGACAGATGTTTTTTGTTTAAATTCTCACCACTCAACGGCATGCTTTCAGGAACTCCAATCGATGAATATTGTTCCCCGCTTAAAGCTAGCCGAGGCATGAGTTGAAAGAGATTCTCTTTAGTTCCTAAAGATCATAAAAGGAGAGAAGGATTTATTAATGGGTTTTGTATGCTGCACATATCCTTCTGGAGGCTACTGCTATCCAGCTAAGTTTTCATTGCAAAGTTCGATCAGGAACTTAAATACGAGCTACATGGAAGTCTTGTTAGAGGGATGCACAGCCGTTGAGCACACTTTTCATTCATCCAAGCCAACCATCATGCCATCTATCTATGGCAAATAGAATTTTATAACGTAGAATGGGTTCACTCTTATTAGTACATGTAATATATTTTTTTTCCATTACCATTTTTAACTTTTCTTCTTTCTGTGGGGAAAATTATAGGAATGGATGGACTTTTTCATGGATGAGACTACAACCTTTAATTTGTTTCTATTGATCCATCTTTTGTGTTTTTTTTTTTTTATTATATATATTTTTATTTACTTTATTGAAAAAATCAACAAAAGAAAGGTAAATTGAGGCAAAGGTGGAGGCCTTATTTGTTTTGTAGGTATTTATTTACAAGTTATGTCTTTGTATCGACCTATTAAATGTTTTGTAGGTATTTATTTACCAAGGTAAATCAATTCAGAAGAACGTTTTCCACTCTCTATTTTCACAACTTTTCATAAAGTTAAAATAGCATTAGAAGTCCCCCAAGGAAGACTATGGACCAGTGACAGAGCTGCCAATCCATAGAGTCTTGATTTTTTGGTAAACATATTGTGGATCATACATTTTAAGCCATGTAAAGAAGTAGAAAACTTGAAAAGGTAACCAAAACATGCCGAAAATGGCATGAGAAGCATCACTAGTTGCAGTGACGACTCCAGAAATTTTGTTCAGGATGTTTCTTAGGAAGCATAAATTACATAATCTTATTTCTTTTTAGCCTTTAGGTAATTAAGTTTGATTCAATGTTATTAATTCCACTCCGTTCTGGCCATAACGGCCGGAAAATACCGTGCCGGTAAATAAACCGGAACAGTAACCCATCCTATTTCACTTCAAAAAAAATTTTGGGTCATTCTAGTTTATTTTGAGTATTTCGGTAAATACCAGCCGAAATTCAAGATTCAGCCGACATGAAGTTTGCACTTAAAAAAAATTGTTCTTAAAACCAAAACAAATTTGCATTCTGTAAACCAAAAAACCTCAAAAGGAAAAAAATAAAATAAAATAAAATAAACAAAGGTACCTGTACAGCTAAAAAAAAAAAATCGTATTGAGAAATTTGAGACTCAAAACTTGAGATGAGACACTGTCGCATTGGTACTGGTAGAAGACATAGAAGTTGCGAATAAGGAGGAAGGCAAAACATAGATGTAAAAGTGTTGATGAAGATGTGATAAAATTTAATAGTATGAATTGTAAAAATCGAAGAGACAGAAGACGTGTGTGGTTAAGAATAAACAAGAAAAAATAATTAAAAATGAGAAGTAAGCAATATATGTCTAGTGAGGAAAAATAATACTGTAATAAAAAATAATAAAATGTTGAAAATTGTGTTGTATTAAGGAGTGTGCTTAATTGAAGGAATCAAGCCACTGCTCAGTCTATAGTAGTTTTATTATATATATATATATATATATTTAGATTTTAGTTCAATTTTTTTTAATTTTTTCATTTTTACTTGAAAGACCCTAATATATTGTTAAGTTGCTCAAATTATGAACCAAAATTTAATTTTATTGGTATAAAAAAAATTTGGGATGGTTCCAAAATTTTTTTTAAAGGTAAATAAATATAAAATTTTAAATTATTATGTATATAATTTTTTGAACCACCCTAGCTAGCCATAAGGTGTCACAGCCACTGACTAGTTGTAAGCCCACAATATGGTGTTTGTGATGCATGTTCGACGTGTACAAACTATCCAAACCCTTCGAGTACAAAATGATGAACAAGTTCAACTATAAATAAGCGGTCATTTGTGACCCAATTTTCATGCCAAGCTCTATCTCATTACCAAAAAACCAATCAAGTAATGGAGGAGAAGAAGAAAAACTAAGCCATGAATGCAAGGAACTTCTTCTTTCTCTTCCCAAAGAAAAAGGGTGGAGAACCCCTCATCTCTACAAGTACCAAGAGTTTTGGTGCCAAGCAATTGAAATCCAATCCATAGTCTCATTCCAAATGCACTTCCAAGCAAGTGACAATGATGTTGTATTAGCCACCATTCCAAAATCAGGCACCACATGGTTAAAAGCTTTGGCTTTTGCTATTGTAAATCGTAAGCGTTTTTCTCTGGAAAATAATTATCCTTTGCTTACTTCAAACCCTCATGATCTTGTATCTTTCTTTGAATACAAGCTCTATGCCAACCGCCAACTTCCTGATCTCTCCAACCTTCCAAACCCTAGACTTTTTGGCACCCATCTTCCATTTCCTTCCTTGCCTACTTCAATCAAGAAGTCTGGTTGCCGGGTTGTTTATATTTGTCAAAACCCTTTTGACACTTTCATCTCCTTATGGCATTTTCTTAACAAAGTTGATCCTGGATCTAAAGCTCCAATGTCACTAGATGAAGCCTTTGAAATGTATTGTAAGGGGGTAACTGGATTTGGCCCCTTTTGGGACCATATGTTGGGGTACTGGAAGGAGAGCATAGAGAGACCTCACAAGGTATTGTTCTTGAAGTATGAGGACCTCAAAGAAGACGTCACTTTAATTTTCACCTGAAAAAGCTAGCAGAGTTTCTGGGGTTCCCATTTTCTTTGGAGGAGGAGAGAGCTGGTGATGTTGAAAAGATAGCAAAACTTTGTAGTTTTGAGAATATGAAGGAGTTGGAGGTAAACAAGGCTGGCAAGTCTATTAAGTACTTTGAAAACAAAACCTTGTTTAGGAAGGAAGAGGTGGGAGACTGGGTTAACTATCTGACACCAAGAATGGTAGAGCAATTGGCAAAGGTTGTGGAGGAAAAGTTAGGTAGTTCTGGTTTGTCATTTAAAGTGTTCTCTTAGGATAAAGAATAAAGTCATTTGTTCCATTATTAGTGTTCTACTTTATATTTATACTCCTCTAATTATAGTCTGCCACACAATTTTTTTTTTTTTTTAATAAGTAACCAAAGTTTGGCATGCTACAATTTACGAAGTATAAAGTAGAATATTAAGATTGAGACAGGATTTTCATTCTAGCATAAGTAATATGGGTGCTGTTTGCATTGTTTTGTGTACAACTTCTCCTTTCCCATTTAGGTTGAAAGGTGGAGATCCTCAAGTAAATTCACATGTTAAATTAATGTGCCGCAATTCAAACAACTTGGCTTCTTAATGTTGTAAGGTATTTCTCTTTTGTGCAAGTTATTTCATTAGCATGTTATTATCAATGAAATTTTAGTTTTTGGCAACTCAAATGAAATGATTGTCTTTTTTCCTCACCTCATTTGACCAAACTCAAATGATGTCTAAAGATTGTTATTTATCCAAAAATCATTGTTATCATTAATATAATATTATTATTTATAGTTATTAGCGCAACTACACACTAAGTACTTAATCTCTTCTAAAAAAAAAGTACTTAATCTAATATTTTTTTGAGCATTTTCTCAAAAAGATTTGTTTGAATTCATTGAATTATTACAAAAAAAAAGGGGTAAAACTTAGGTATTTTTAGATTTTTCAATTAAGTTTAAAGATGTGTTTATATAAGTCAATGAAGCACATCTTTTTGAGAGAACCTAAAATATAACATTTATTAGTCAATGCAACCATTCAAATGATTAAATTTAATTAGAGAACCTAAAATATAACATTAAAAAAATTGTATCTAAGTTGCCATTGCCATATTTGAGTAGGTTTGCTATGAAAAAGTACAACTATTACTTTCTTGATTTGCTTTCATGGAATAATAATCACCATGAAACTTCACTCATATATGTGTATCTAACAGTTGGACATACAGTTCTCTTTTTCAATATTAAATATGAGTACACACTTTGTAATACCAAAAGACAATTTATGTATTTGATATAAATATAAAGGAATAGAACTTCTACACCCCACTCTAAGATATCTACTTTATGTATGGGTTCTATCAATTGCAGTATGTTATGTATTTAATTTTTTTTTCCATTTTTAATTTTGATTGTTTTATTAAGAAATAAAAAAGGCACATGTGACAAATTACAATTGGTAAAATATAAAATGGAACACTCAAAATAGGGCAAAGGATTTGTATACAATTCGCATAAAAAAATGATTTGTATTCAATATGAATAAAAAGAGACTTAATTAAAAAAAACAAATTAATGTGTTTGAAACAAAAACTTGTGTAAGAAGGGTGAGGCGATACACTTGGTAAACTATATTTGTCCCATAGTATGGTTTAGCAATTATCCATAGTCATGGAGGAAGTTAGGTAATTCTTGTTTGTCATTCAAAATTGTTGTCTCAGGGCAACCCATACATGTGCTCAACTTGTGCTATTTGCACTGTTAATTTCTCTTTCCTTTACAATGTAAGACAGAAAAGTGAAGACCATGTTATACATATAATCTCAAAAGCTCAGATAGCCAGGCTTAAACATAATGAATATTATGATTGGTATAACTATATCATGTCACCACGCTTAACTTAATTTCCTCCCTTCAAAATTCAAATCAAATTAAAATCAGGTGGGTTGTAATGTCTGTGATTAAGCACTCTGCGGCAGCTATTTATCTTTCAAAAGCCCACAGAAAAAACAGCATAAATAGGGCCGAAGTCAGATAGCCTTGAAGGGCCTGGGCTTTAACGGACTAAATTTGAAATAAATGATGAAATGGGCCGGCTCCATACCTATTATTACAGATAAATGGATCATTGAGTAATGGATCACCAAGGCCCACTTGACAACAATCTTTTAACGGCCATGTACAATCAGCAATTTGTGTCCAAAACCTTGAGACGCTGCACAGTTAAGTAGGCAAGGGCATATTCCTGTTCTTTTGTGTCCAAAAACGAAATCATAATGAGCCATTGCTTGAATTTCACATTTACTCTCTCTTAGGGCTGTATGAGCAATGCCTATGTGGTAAAATATGTTATAATTTTTTTTTACTACAGTTGAGTTGGCAAAAATTTATTAATTCTTATCTAAATTCACCATTAATATCAATTTTTTATTTACTACATCATCCTAGTTTTAAAGTTTTCGGCAAATTTTGTGCTATAGACTCTCTTCGTGCAAAAAGAAAAACATTTTGAGAGGAGAATACAATGTAAAAACTTATATCTTCTACAACTTTTGGAAAATGATAGGTCCAAAATCTTTGTTACAACTTGTTCACGTGGCAAGTTGTTAGTGATGAAATAAAAGTGGTGGGTCTATAACTCCACCACTCATGACTTGCCATATGAGTAAGTTGTAACAAAAGTTATGGTAAAAGTTGTGATCCTAACATTACTCATAACTTTTTTTTTTGTTGGTAAGACTCAACTTTTTTAATGTGAAACTGGTATCTTTCTATAACTTGAATTTTTTGTGTGCATTTGGCTTTATATTAAAAAGCCAACTTATTTTACTATTAAGCTTATTTTTTATACTATTTATGGGGTTTCGCTGCACTTTTTGATACTATTCATGGGTCTCATTGTACTATTTCAGCTAACTTTTAGTTTTATCCAAAGTTCTTTACCATTTCAGCTAACTTTTAGCTTTATCCACAGTATTTTCAGCAAAAAAATTTTATTTTCAACAAAATAAGCGGAACAATATACTCTATTATATTCCTTAGTCATTTTGCAATAATACAATATAGTGATATGCTCCTCAGTCACCTCGCTTTAACTTTTATCAAACCTGAACAATATTATATGAAGCATATTAATATCGAAGCAGGTAATGAAATATGCATGTGAGAGAAGAGTGCAGTGTGAAAACAACATTATTTAGTGAATATTATCTTTGTATAACTTTTTTTTTATTTAGAGTTGGAAGACTTGGAAAATTCTCGCAACTAAAAAAGTTGACAATAATACAATGGTGTATACTCTATTAAACGAAATTAGATGATGTCCCGCGCAATGCGTGGATTACTTTACAATTTCATTTGAAATTATTTTTATATATATTAAGACCTACATATAATACTTATTTTATTGTATAATATTTATTTTTGCCCACAATATTATTGTATACTTTGAAACATGATTTTCTTAATTCATATTTTATTTAGAAAAATTTTGTATAACACTATGAGACTATTGTAAACACAAAATTTTTCTCAATTGTAGAAAATCAAATCAAACAACTGAAAATAAATATGGTTTGCAAATATACATTTGTATTGATGAATAATGAGTACAATCTCTATTTCAATTCTTTTACAAAAGAATACCCTCTGATTCTATCTTCGTTGAACTTGACTCAAACAAGAAATCTTCTTAAATTTGGCTAGAAGATGGATTGAATGGTCTCCACAACAAATCTCTAGTTTCGATCTTATTAGAGATTTATTGTTCTTCAAGTCTTTGAGTGTGAAGGTTTTTAGGTTGAAGTTCTTCAGGGCTTTTGAGGCTTGATCCGTTGAGCTTCAAAGATTTGGGGTTTGTTAAAGTTTATGGAGGCTTTTTGTAGCTTAATTCCAATAGAACTTCAAGGCTTATTTGAATGTTCTTCGTATGTTCTTGAGGCAGAATTTCTCCAGAGCTTTGACGTCTTGGAAAAATCCTCCTTCAAATGAGAGGGGATGTCCTCTATTTATAGTGGTTTCAGAGGATAAGCTCTCCTTTGAATTGGCCCAAGTTCTTTTTTAGAGATAATTATCTCTATTTATCTATTTTGATAAAGATCATGTTTTGATAAAGATAATAATCAACAAAGATAAATAATTATCTCTATTTAATTTATTTTAATAAAGATAATTATCTATCAATTTTGAATATAAAATTTATCTCTATTTTATTTATTTATTTTAATAAAGATAGTTATCCATAAATTTTGAATAGGAAATTTATCTTTATTTTGTGGGCCAAGTGACACGTGGCGAATTTTAATATGCCAACGTAATATCCATTTGGATGACACATGTCATCATTTGATTTAGTTAATTTAATGACAAATTAATTTAAATTTTGTCACTAAATTTTGATGTGGCATTTTATGATTGGCTTAAAATTTTGCCTCCTACAAATGCCCCCTCGAGACTTGATTATGTCCACAATTTTAAGTGTGGAAAGTGATCAAGTCTCGATAAATTGCATGGTTTGATGCAATTAACTTCAGTACCTTTCATATATACATACCCCTTTTTTTTTATATCATAATGATCCCGCTGTTGGTTCACTACCCAAGTAGGAATTGTATAATGCAATAGTAGCCACGTTCAAATCCACTAGCCGAGGCATTTCAAGACTTAAAAAAAAGATTCTATTGCATGGAAGAATCCACCCATGCAAGAGGCCATGTTTCAAGAATTCCAATCTAAAAGACATAGAGCAAGACTCCACCATGCAAGAGAGGCTACGTTTCTTTTGTTTTTTGTTTTTTGTTTTTTTTTTTGTTTTTTTGTTTTTTTTCTAATCCAAGTTGAAGAAGAATTCATGCAAGACTCCACCGTGTCCACCATGCAAGAGAGGCCACGTTTCTTTTATTTTATTTATTTTTTTTTTTTTCTAGTCCAAGCTGAAGAAGAAATCTTTTCCCCTGAGAAGACAATCTCAAGAAGGAATCGGTCCTAGCCAAAGTGGTCCTTGAGAAGACATTCACTCCTAATCAAAGTGTAGTTGAAACATGCCACGTGATAGGAAAGTTTCTATTACGATTTGGCTGTTGGCTATGTATCTTTTTTTTTTTGGTATAATTGTTGTTTCGGTGGGTTTTTAGGGGAAGCACTCGGTATCTAATCACACAAATGAGGCCATGAACTATATTACATACCTGGAGAATAAGATCCAAGAATTGAGTGTGGGGAGGAATGAGCTTAAAAAATTTATCTAAATTGAGTGACGTAGTCCAACCTTGTTGTGATGGGGTGCAAATTTTAATAACAACCAATGTCAATGAAGGTTTGCTTTTATCGAAAGTGCTTGCATTCTTGCTCAGAGAAGGACTTAATGTAGTTCACAAACAGCCAAATTTGACAATCTAGGATTCCATATTTGCTTCAAGTTGTCGGCCATAAGGGCTTCCACTATTAAGAAGTTTGTTTCCTAGTTGAAGTAGTCTTGCAAAGATAATTTCAATGAGGAGAATCGGCTTCCTACTTGATATCAACAGCCACAATACACAACGTTTTATCTCTTAAAGAATCCTCCCTTATTTTGACTTCTTTTCCTGGCCAATCTAGTCTTGACTTAGATGAGTTTTAGTTGCAATTAAACTCTTTCTAACCAGCGCTATAAAAGGGTAGCCTCAGCTGCACATAATTCACTCTTTTTTTTTCTCTCATAGTGCATAAGTTTAGTAATCTCAAGAAAACTTCGTTGAAGAAGGCACAAGATTTTTTTTTTCTTTCTTCTTTCCCAGTCAGGTAGCAACGCATGATCTCTTCCTCTTTTTTTTATTATAACCTCATTTTTTTTTAAAACCGCGCTCATGACTCTTTTTTTTTTTTTCTTGTAGTATCCGGCCTCACAATTTTCATTGTTTCTAAAGACCATCGCAACTGTGTTAAATTTTACACAAGCTCGATTATGGAACTTCCTCTCCGAGAGGTACATTCTTGTACTCGGTTTTTTTTTCTTCCTTTTTCTTATACGCAATATTTTCTTCTGCATGCTGTGATTTTTTTCTTGACATACATACTTGAGATGCGGGACTTGGGTTATCCATCTCTCTCAAGTGTGTAAAAAAAAAAATTTTTTTTTTTGAAAGAAAATACTTGAGATGCGGGACTTGGGTTATCCATCTCTCTCAAGTATGTAATTTTTTTTTTTAAAGAAAATACTTGAGATGCGGGACTTGGGTTATCCATCTCTCTCAAGTGTGTAATTTAATTTTTTTTTTGAAAGAAAATACTTGAGATGCGGGACTTGGGTTATCCATCTCTCTCAAGTGTGTAATTTAATTTTTTTTTTTTTTGAAAGAAAATACTTGAGATGCGGGACTTGGGTTATCCATCTCTCTCAAGTGTGTATTTTAATTTTTTTTTTTGAACGAAAATACTTGAGATGCGGGACTTGGGTTATCCATCTCTCTCAAGTATTAAGATTTGAAAGTACTCACTTGAGATGCGGGATTTGGGTTATCCATCTCTCTCAAGTGTGTAAAATTTTTTTTGTTTCTTTCTAGAAATAATTGTGAAAACTGACTTTTTTTTTTTTAGTTTATCCAAGCCTTTTCCTTTGAAGATTCGTATATTGGCAACGAACCGGCCCTATTCATTTATTCAGAGAAAGACAACAAAGATGCGAAGCCTTCGACTTTAATCACCCGTCCTCCCATTATTGGAAAGTTTTCACCAAAATGGGATTGGGATATATGTCCACCTAACTTGCCACAATGGTCACAAGCTGCTCCCCACAATGTCGATGCAAGTGCAACACTTCTACTTACTTCTCATCACACAAACATTGCAAGTACGAAACCATACTCAACTCTGGGACGAGAAATAATTGCGGGTCGAGCAAACTGGGAGTACTCCTTCAATGTGAATGGAGGAATTTCCTATATTCCATTATATTGGGAATGGTTGGAAGACGTACTCAATCGATGCAAGGAACTCCTTAAGGCTGCTAGCCTTTATGAAGCTGTTTTTGCTTCCTTGTTCACATATGATTACAATGATCATCTTGTGAAAGCATTTTGTGAGTGTTGGAGTCTAACGACAAACACTTTGCACACTTTGGTTGGAGAAATTTCTATTACAACGTGGGATTTGCATAAGCTTGGTGGGCTTCCCATTAAAGGACTTTTTTATGATGAAGTGGTTCCTACTGCAATGGAGCTTGAAGGAGTTGATGATCAAGGGAAGAATTACTTGCCTCAAAGTTGTCGTTATTTGTTTATGGTCTATCATCATCTCCAACATCGAATGAAGAGGCAAAGTAAAGTTAATGTCAATAATTGGATTGCTTTTTGGTTTAAAGGAGATGAAAGACATCCTATTCCAAAGAAACAAGCAAAGAAAGGACTCCATCCAAAACGCAGCCAAAATCCATCAGGTCTTATCCTTGATCGTGGGCCTTGGAAAGACAAAGAACACGCGGCTCTTTTCGATCTCCAGGTTCCTGAGGACCTTAAGAAAGAAACTTATTTGGCAGCTTTTCTTGTTTGTTGGCTTTGTGTATTTGTTTTTCCTATTAAGGACTTGGGTAGCATTCGTCCTAGTACTTTTAAGATTGCTAGTCTCATGGCTAGTGGTGAAGTTTTTGGTCTTGCCATTCCTGTTTTAGCAAGCATTTATCGAGGACTCAATACAATTTTTAACAATCCTGTACCAAGCAAGTCTAGCAATGGTTTTGCTGTCCACTATGTTTATGCATGGATAGCACACTTCTTCAAAAGCCATCGTGTTGTAAATGATGGACTGGGCAAGCCTATGATGACAAGATATTCTGGAGTAAGCTATGAGGCGCCGTTTGATGAAACATCTGCTCGTAACCACATACGGTCTGGTAAAGATTTCTTTTGGCACGGGACTTCTTTCAGGTCGGACCTTGACCTAACTTTTGAGGACAATGGAGGACTATCTATTCCAAGACTGGGTTATTTTATGTCTCTCCGCTCTGGATATTTATCTCTTCGATGTGAAGATCATTGTGTTGTAGAATCATATAGCCCACACCGATTTAGTAGGCGTTTTGGGTTCTATCAAAACATTCCAGGTGACCTAAAAAAAAGAATTCAAACTGGTACTTTAAAGGAATTGTATCAATATTATCAATCATTCACCCGTTCCAACACATCTTCCATAGTGCGTATACCATCTTCGTCCACAGATTTTGAAAAGAGAGTTACTCGTAGCTACATGGATTGGTGGACAAATATTTGCAAAGATGACTTCACTACGGGTACTGATTCATTAGCCAAGATTGCACTCCTTCTTGCTAAGCCATCAGTTAGTAAATTCCGTAAAGGAAAGAAGGAACAAGCAACAATGAGTCCTAGCCATCAACCTCAATCTACTAAGAAGCCTTCTAGCACTACTATTGCTGTTCAAAAGAGAGGTACTAAACGTTCAAGTGATATACAACATGAGGACACACTTGAAGCTTCTGATGATGATGCAAGCAAGGATTCTGATGCTAACTGGAAACACAAAAGAAAATCATCAAAAGGTAGTAGCACAATGACCTTGGCTGACCATGTTCCTACTTTAACCCACAACGAGCCTTCTATTGTGGACTTGGAGACCAAAGAACATGAGGTTGATAATGCTATAGCATCTTCTAAACTTGTGAATGACACAAACGAGGTTTCTTCACAACAAGAACAAGAGATGTCTATGAGTAAACAAGGAGCCTTAATGCTTGGAGACCTCCTTTTGTCACAACTTTCAGACTTCCCTTTGAATAAGATCTTTCCCAAGAATGAGGTAAGCAAGATTTATCATGGGATACAGAATTTTGGGATTGACCCTCAGTCATTGCAGGAGCATGTTGATAAATACTTAACAGATGTTTCATACTACATAGAGAAGGAGGCATCTATGAGCAACTATGTGAGTCTAGAGATTCAAACACGTCGTGTGAATGATACTGAACTTCTTATTACGGAAGCATTGAGTAGGAAAGAATCTCTAGACACTAAACTTCGAAATACCAATTCAAAGATTGATGACCTGAAGGCAAAGCTAACTGAGTTAGAACAATTAGTGCCACAAATAAAGTCCAAGCAAGTTGAAGAGGATGACATCATAGAAACTTTGCAAGATCAACTTGAAAGCATTAAGTCAACTACTGTGCTTGAAGACCAAGACGTGGAGGCCTTGAAGAAGATACAAAGCACCTTAGAGAGCAAGCGTTCCAATTTGAAGAACTTGAAGTGGATGCCTTGACCGTGCCCCCCCCCCCCCCCCCCTTTTTTTTTTTTTTGATAGGACATTTGTTTTGTTCAATTAGGTAGCTCAAGGAATTGGAGTTTTTTTTTTTTTTTCTTTTTAGCTATTGTTGCTAGATTTTTTTTTTGAAGAAGAATTCTGCAATGCATAGGATTTAGTCATGATGTAGTTTGGAATTTTCCTTCAATATGATTGAACTTCTTAGTCACTATTCTCCTTTTTTTTTTTTTTTTGACATGTGATTGAACTAATTTTGTTCAATTTGTAGTATGTAATTGAACTTCTTAGTTAAAAACTAATTGATCAATTTGAAACATGTAATTGAACTTCTTAGTTAAAAACTAATTGCTTGAAATTATTTTTTCAACAAGCAACTAAACTTAGTGTAGAATACCAAGCTCTTTACGTACCCCTTGAAAGAGTTCAAAGCCATCACATGATTCAAAGGACTTTTGTTTTAACATGTGATTGAACTTAGTATGAAATACCAAGCTGCCCACGTACCCCTTGAGAGGGTTCAAAGTAATCACATAATTCAAAAGGTTTTGGTTTGAGACATGACTGAACTTAGTATAAAATACTAAGCTGCCTACGTACCCCTTGAGAGGGATCAAGTCACCACGTAGTTCAAAATGAATTTTGGTTTGAGGCATGACTGAACTTAGTATAAAATACTAAGCTGCCTACATACCCCTTGAGAGGGATCAAGTCAACACGTAGTTCAAGAGGTTAGAGGGTTTTTTTTTTTTTTTTTTTTTGGTGCCCTAACTTTTGCCTAGGCCGCCTTATAAAAAGGTTTTCAACCTAGTAGGCTCTTTTTTTTTTTTTTTTTTTTTGGTGCCCTAACTTTTGCCTAGGCCGCCTTATAAAAAGGTTTTCAACCTAGTAGGCTCTTTTTTTTTTTTTTTTTTTTTTTTTGGTGCCCTAACTTTTGCCTAGGCCGCCTTATAAAAAGGTTTTCAACCTAGCAGGCTTTTTTTTTTTTTTTTTTTTGGTGCCCTAACTTTTGCCTAGGCCGCCTTATAAAAAGGTTTTCAACCTAGCAGGCTCTTTTTTTTTTTTTTTTTTTTTTTTTGGTGCCCTAACTTTTGCCTAGGCCGCCTTATAAAAAGGTTTTCAACCTAGCAGGCTCTTTTTTTTTTTTTTTTTTTTTTTAACACTTTCAAAAGTAATGGGAGAACATTATGTACTTTTTAAGTGTTGAAGTAGGCAGTTTTAAGCTCTTACCAAGGAGCATTTCAAATTTCAAGCATAGTAACGTTTCAAGAATTTGCCATTGATGGGGCCAATTCTTAAACCATCTTCAGCAACCAACTTGTATGCGCCATTTGTATAAGCTTCTTGAACAACATATGGTCCATCCCATTTTGACAAAAACTTATTCTTGGTGCGATGAGTGATGATGATGGGTCTTCGCACAGCAAGAACCAAGTCTCCAACTTGGAAAGATCGAGGACGAACCTTCTTATTAAAAGTCCTAGAGATGCGAGCTTGATAACACTCAAGGCGTTGTTGTGCCTCAAGCCTTTTCTCATCCAAAGCTTCCAATTCTTCAAGTCGTAGACGAACATTGTCCTCATTAGAGAGGCCTTCTTGAATGGCAATTCTTAATGAAGGGATTTGGCGTTCAAGTGGTAAAACAGCTTCTACTCCATAAACAAGAGAGTAAGGTGTAGCTTGAGTAGGTGTTCGGTATGTTGTGCGATATGCCCACAAAGCTTCTTCAACTCTTTCATGCCAATCTCTTTTTGACTTCCCTACAACTTTCTTGAGAAGATTGCATAGAGTTTTGTTAAAAGCTTCTGCAAGACCATTAGCAGGAGCATTATATATTGAGGAGTTATGTTGCTTAAAACCAAAGTCATTGCAAAGCTTGTCCATCGACTTGTTGTAGAATTCTTTCCCATTATCAGTGATTATGTAACGAGGCACACCATATCTGAAGATGATGTTTCTTTTGATGAAGTTCACAACAGTTTCTTTCTTCACTTCTCGAAATACAGTAGCTTCAGCCCATTTGGAAAAATAATCTGTTGCAGCTAGGATATACGAATGCCCACCAGAGGACTTTGGGGTTAATGGTCCAACCACATCTAAGCCCCAAGCGTCGAATGGCCATGAAGCTACAGTAGGGTGTAAGGGTTCTGGAGGTTGATGAATGAAATTTGCATGGAATTGACATGCTGAACATCTTTTTGCATAATCCATACAATCTTTGACCATAGTGGGCCAATAATAACCCATCCTCTTAATTTGAAAATGAAGTTTGGGACCAGATTGGTGAGCACCACAAATCCCTGAATGAGCTTCTTCAAGTGCCTTGGCAGCTTCCTCATCATCTAAGCAACGAAGGAGAAGGCCATCAAAAGAACGGCAATATAAAGTATTTTTATAATAAACAAAGCGTGGAATTCGTCGCCGAATCTCTACTCTATGTCGAGGATCATTAGGCAACTTCCCATGTTCTATGTAATCAATGATGGGTTGTCGCCAATCTTCTCTTTCTATCTCAAATACTGAAATTGCATTAACTTCTTCTTCTATCTCATCTTCTTCAAAGTTTGGAGGTATTACCCATGTCTGGTATATTGGAATTTTCACCTCAGGCTCTTGTAGAGTAAGAGTTGTTGCTAATTTTGCCAAGGCATCAGCTTGCTTATTCTCATTTCGCGGAACATGTGTAACACTAATATGATCAAACCAGCCCAAAAGTCTTTTGGCATATTTGCAATATGGGATCAATTCAGGTTTCTTCACATCATAGTGCAAAAGCACTTGATTTATGACTAATTTCGAATCACCAAAAACTTCCAAACGAGTTGTTTTCGCATCTATTGCCATTTCAAGACCTAGGATTAGTGCTTGGTATTCGGCAACATTGTTTGAACAACATTCTATGAGAGTGAATGCATATGGGAGTACATCTCCTTCTGGAGTTACAAACACCACCCCAGCACTAGCACCACTACGTTGAGCAGCTCCATCAAAGAACATTTTCCATGTTTGTGAGATTTCAATGAGCATTACTTCTTCATCAGGAAGGTCATCAGACAGTTCCCAATCATCAGGAATAGGATGGTCAGCAAGGAAGTCGGCCAAAGCCTGTCCTTTCACCGCCTTTTGCTGGATATATATTATCTCGAACTCTTGGAGTAAAAGAGCCCATTTTGCTAGCCTCCCTGAAAGAACTGGCTTAGTCATAATGTACTTGATAGGATCTGCCCGTGAAATGAGTCGTATTGAATGGGCTTGTAGGTAATGCCTTAACTTTTGAATGGCAAACATCAAAGCTAAACATGTCTTTTCAATTGGTGAGTAATTAAGCTCAGCACCATGTAAGGTTCTACTCAAGTAATATAGAGCATTCTCCTTTCCTTCTTCATTTTCCTGTGCCAGGAGCACTCCTAAAGATTGTTCTTGTGCTGCTATGTAAAGAATAAGCGGCCATCCATGTAAAGGTGCTCGTAGGACAGGAGGATTTAACAAGTATGTTTTGATGCTCTCAAAAGCATTTCTACATGCTTCATCCCATACAAATGGGACATCTTTCTTCATAAGGCGACTAAAAGGTTGACAGCGCCCAGCCAAGTTGGATATGAACCTCCTAATGTAGGCAAGCTTTCCCTGAAGACTTTTGAGATCATGAATATTTCGAGGCTCCGGCATTTTTTGAATAGCATCTATCTTCGAACCATCTATCTCAATTCCTTTGTGTCGAACTATGAATCCTAGGAATTTTCCCGATGTAACTCCAAATGCACACTTCAAAGGATTCATTTTGAGTTGGTACCTACGAAGTTGCTTAAAAACTTGACGCAGGTCTTGAAGGTGCTCCATCCTTTTCTTCGACTTTACCACCAAATCATCAACATAGCATTCCACATTCTTATGGAGTATATCATCAAATATTTTTTGCATTGCCCTTTGATAAGTGGCACCAGCATTTTTTAACCCAAATGGCATAACTTTATAACAATAAATCCCTTTTGGTGTACGAAAAGCAGTGAGCTCTTCATCTTTCGGAGCCATGCGGATTTGATTGTAACCAGAGAACCCATCCATAAATGAAAGAGCTTCATGGCCTACTGTAGCATCAACCATAATTTCTGTTAAAGGGAGAGGAAAATCATCTTTTGGACATGCCCTATTGAGGTCACGAAAGTCAACACAAATGCGGATTTGCCCATTCTTCTTTCTTACTGGAACAATGTTTGATATCCATGAAGGATACTTGACTTCACGAATGAAGCCAGCTTCAATAAGTTTGTTGACTTCACCTTCAATTTGGGAGATTAACTCAGGCCGAAACCTACGTTGTGCTTGCTTTGTTGGTCGTACCCCATGTCTTATTGATAAATGATGAACAGCAATCTTTGGATCAAGACCGGGCATTTCTTTGTACGTCCAAGCAAAAACATCCCTATATTCTTTGAGGAGTTCAATATAGGCATCTTCCTCTTTTAGAGGTAAACTTGCATTTATGAAGACTGGCCTAGGGTCCTCGGTGGTGCCAATGTTGACTTCTTTCAATTCATCAACTGTAGCTTTTATGCCTTCTTCAAATAAGGGTGGAGCATCTTCGGTGTCATCTTCAACAGGGGGTTTTTCTTTTGTGTCTTCAATGATTGTTATATGATTGACTGAGGTAACAGTTTCATCTTCTAGTTCTTGGTTTGTGGTCACCATTGTACGCCTCTTTAATGTCAAGACTTCTCCACTATTCACTTCCCAAGTGGTTCTACGTTTCATACGAGATGGAACGGAGCTTCGAATCTCATTTGAATCTTGATCAAGAATAAGTGTGTCGTTAGCACCTCTAGGGAGGAGATTTGTCCTCTCATTTTGCTCTTGTTTTGCCTTCAGATCTTTTGAGAATCTGGAAGGGATTGCATGACTGAGCCTTGTGAGAACTGAACCTCGAGTGCCAACTTGAGAAGGAGTTGAGTGACTGAGTCTTGTAAAAATAGAACCTTGAGTGCCAACAACAGAGTTATCTTCTTGTGTCCCCAACCTATCAAAGACTGAGATATGGGAAGTGGGTCGACCAATGCGGTCAAAAACAGATAATTTCTTTGATAAGTTCGAAGATTGTTCTTCTTCTTCATCATCTGTTGAAATCATCAAAACGCTAGCTTTCCAAATGGGGATGTGAATGGTAGTTGGTGGAGTGTATCCAACTCCGGCCTTAGAACTTGTTCCCCTAACACCCTTGGCTTTCATTGTCTTTTGTCCTTCTTTTCCAGAGGCTTCAGGGATGAGCTTACCCAAACCACTTGGCTTTTCATGGTTATAACCAGCTTTTTCCATGAGTCTATACGCGTTGGGGTCAAATCCTTCTTTGGTTCTTTTGGTGGGCAAAGTCCCATGCTCCACAATTGGTCCTTGGGATGGTCTTGTAAACCCTTTCAACGGTTGACTTAAGGGTCTTGGTTTTGTGATTTTAGTAACTGGCAAGTTTAATCCTTGCAAATTCTTTGATATTGACTTCTCATCTCCTGAAAATGGGGATTGGCCTTCTTTTCTTTTGGCGACTGGAACATAGTGTAGCACAGGAGCTACTTTAGTTACTTCTGAAGTATGATGCTTCTCCTCTTCCATCGAAGTCTCGGTTTGCTTGATTTCCTTCTCCTTAATTGGAGTATCAATTTTTTGAGCCTTGGAGCGGGGCTTTTCTTCTTTGCTAGATGGTGAAGCCACAACTTGGGTTTCTTCCATCGTATCATCTTCCAAATAAAATTTTGCATCAGCAAAGTGTGACTCAGCTATAGTAAAGGGCTTATCATCAGCTACAATCTTCTTTACTTGTCCATCTTGGAAATATTTAAAGCATTGGTGATATGTAGACGGCACAACACCATACTCATGCAACCATGGTCTTCCAATTAGCAATTTGTAGGTGGTCTTGGCATCAATGACATGGAAGAGTGCACTTGATTCCATTTCACCTATGAGCATCTGGAGCCTAATCTTCCCAATGGCTCTTTGTCCACCTTGATTAAAGCCTTGAATCATCAACTTACTAGGAAGTAGTTCATCCAAGGAGATTCCAAGCTCTTTCAATACTTTGAGTGGAAGGATATTGACTGCAGATCCACCATCAATAAGGATGCGATTGACTTGTTGTTCTCGAATGTGCCCAGTTACAAACAAGGGGCGATTGTGAATCTTGGAGCCCAACAAACGATCATCATCAGTAAAAATAATTGAAGACCAGTATGCCCTATACACGATAGCTCGTTCTGTCTCTTTTTCACTACCTGAAGATTCTTCTTCATCACTTACTTGATAACATGTAAAAGATGAAAAGATATAATCCTCGGGAATTGGCACTGTGAAGAAAGGTACTTTCACCTCAATAGGCTCAAATGAACCAAATTGAATGGTGGGAAAAGTAGAAGTGGTTGTTGAGGCCACCATGGCAAGATTAGAAGTCACAGCTTCATCATCAAATGTGATCTTTCCTTGATGGGCTAGCTCCATAATTTTGTCTTTCAACACAAAGCATCGCTCAATAGGGTGGCCTATGAGGCGATGATACTTGCAATACTTAGGGTTATTTGTTTGGTCAGCTTCCTCAGGCCGTTTCATCTCTGGTAACTCAATCAACTTTAATTCAAGTAAATGATCCAACATCTCAGAGACATCAGAATCAGGGAATGGATATTGCTTCTCTTGCATCTCTTGTAACGTCGGTCTTCTTCTTCCCTTATCTTGGGCGAAATCAAGCGTTTGTTCTTTCGTCTTGGGCTTAATCGGAACTTTGAGAGGAGTAGTAGTTACAATTAAAGACTGCTTGTTTTCCGGTTTAGGAGGGAATTTGCCCCCTTTGCGAGTATCTTGCCCTTCTCTCCCCTTGCGAGGTTCTTGAACAGGGGGACCTTGGCGACCATTGGAAGCAATGCTAAGCTCCATGTCATGAGCACGTGTTGCTAATTCTTCAAATGTTTTAGGCTTTATTCCTTGAAGAATATAGCTTATAGCCCAATTCATTCCTTGAATGCACATTTCAATTGCGGATGCCTCAGATAATTGATCCTTGCAGTTAAGACTAAGGTTTCTCCACCGTTGAATGTAATCAATGACAGGTTCTTCTTTCCACTGCTTTGAATTGGTAAGTTCTATCATGCTAACAGTACGTCTAGTACTGTAGAAACGGTTTAGGAATTCTCTTTCCATTTGATTCCAACTATCAATAGAGCCAGGCGTTAGATCAGTATACCAATCAAACGCATTTCCCTTCAAAGAGCGAACAAATTGTTTGACCATGAGATCCCCATAAGTTCCAGCATTGTTACAAGTTTCCACAAAATGAGCTACATGTTGCCTTGGATTGCCTTTACCCTCAAATTGTTGGAACTTTGGTGGCTGATAGTTTTGAGGCATCCTCAAGAGATCTATCTTTTGAGTGTATGGTTTAGCGTAGGCAATGGATGCCTGACTTCCACCCCCAACTTGGTCTTTGATAGCCTCCTTGATTAATTCCTTGAGCTGGTCAGGAGAGATAGACCCCTCTGTAGAAAAATTGAGATCCTTTGTTGAATTTTCAGGTTTGTCATTATGGGTTCGTTTCGTCCTGGAGCTTTCATCTTCATGATTTAGTCTAGATGTATTCCCCATCTTATCCATTAGGAGAGTTATTTGTGCATCTCTCAATGCTTCCCTCTCTTTCATGGACTTCATTAGCTCTTCTAAAGTTTGGGCTATAGTTGAGACTTGCTCCTCCAAAGATGTTGTGTTAGTCATCATGACTGGCATGGCAGATGAACTAACAAAGTGAGGGGATTCCCTACGTTTGGAAGTAGGGATATTTTCTGAAAAAGAAAATTCAGAGCCATCAAGTGATTCATCCTCTTCTTCAACAATTGGAGCTTCTTGTGCAGGCTTTGGTGATAAAGCTGGTTGAGACAACACTTCTTTGACGAAGCTAGCTACATCTTTGTTTGCCCCCTGAGTAGATGAGGCTGTTTGTGACTCCTTGGTTTTAAAAGTGTTGAAAACAGATGAGGATTGGGGTAGGGGTGTTGTTTGAGCATAGACTTCTGCAAGGGCTTTTGTCCTTCCCCTTGTCATGGGTCCAATATAGAGAATATCAGAGTTTGAATCAAGTGTAGGATCAACTTCACTTGTTCCAAAAAGAGGGTTGTCAATTTGAGTCTTCTTTGAAGCCATATGGCTTTAAAGGATGTGACAAGTTGATGAAGAAGAGATGAGAGGTAGAGATGGTCCCACCGGGCGTGCCAAAAATTTGTAAACACAAAATTTTTCTCAATTGTAGAAAATCAAATCAAACAACTGAAAATAAATATGGTTTGCAAATATACATTTGTATTGATGAATAATGAGTACAATCTCTATTTCAATTCTTTTACAAAAGAATACCCTCTGATTCTATCTTCGTTGAACTTGACTCAAACAAGAAATCTTCTTAAATTTGGCTAGAAGATGGATTGAATGGTCTCCACAACAAATCTCTAGTTTCGAGCTTATTAGAGATTTATTGTTCTTCAAGTCTTTGAGTGTGAAGGTTTTTAGGTTGAAGTTCTTCAGGGCTTTTGAGGCTTGATCCGCTGAGCTTCAAAGATTTGGGGTTTGTTGAAGTTTATGGAGGCTTTTTGTAGCTTAATTCCAATAGAACTTCAAGGCTTATTTGAATGTTCTTCGTATGTTCTTGAGGCAGAATTTCTCCAGAGCTTTGACGTCTTGGAAAAATCCTCCTTCAAATGAGAGGGGATGTCCTCTATTTATAGTGGTTTCAGATGATAAGCTCTCCTTTGAATTGATATGCTTGAAAATATGTAGTTGGCTTTTGATTGGCCCAAATTCTTTTTTAGAGGTAATTATCTCTATTTATCTATTTTGATAAAGATCATGTTTTGATAAAGATAATAATCAACAAAGATAAATAATTATCTCTATTTAATTTATTTTAATAAAGATAATTATCTATCAATTTTGAATATAAAATTTATCTCTATTTTATTTATTTATTTTAATAAAGATAGTTATCCATAAATTTTGAATAGGAAATTTATCTTTATTTTGTGGGCCAAGTGACACGTGGCGAATTTTAATATGCCAACATAATATCCATTTGGATGACACATGTCATCATTTGATTTAGTTAATTTAATGACAAATTAATTTAAATTTTGTCACTAAATTTTGATGTGGCATTTTATGATTGGCTTAAAATTTTGCCTCCTACAACTATAACATATTATAATATTTACTGTTAAAAGTAGATTTTATTTTTTAAACTGATTTAGTGATTTTGAAACCTATAAATAAGAATTTAAAGAATTAAATATTTTTATATCTTAAAATTATATAAATTTAAGCAACCTCACGAACACTTCCTCAACCACATTATTCTCATAATCAAATATAGAGATTAGAGACCTCAATCACAAACTTATCTTAATGAAATTAAGGAAATCATTTGTAAGTATCAACATAAAGAGAACATGAATAAACTAAGAGAAATTGGCTAAAAACATATCCATTTATCAAAATTAAATTGTTTTTAGTTAGGCTTCCGTATCTTAAAAAAAAATAGGAAATACTTTGAAATCATCATTGATTTTTATTTTTATCACCATATGGCCCATACCGTATAAAATAGCAGTATAAAAAAAAAAAAAAAAAAAAAAAAAAAAAACCAACTTCATAAATAATCAATTCTTTAGTTCTAAAACAAAAACATTTATGACTTTTCCAATCCAAAATTCCAAACACCCAAGACTCAAAACAAATCATGACATTCACAAAATCCACAATGTCTTACTGTAATATCAAAACTGCAAGCTACCATCATTAAATAAAAAACACAAACACCCTTCCTTGGTTATAGCCTACTCATACGGGTTAAGATCAAATGATACTGCAATGTTGGAGTTATATAGGTGTCGTTGAAAGATTGATGATAAATGACATCATTTTTTGTTTGAGTATATTTGAGATGGGATAGCATAAAGGGCTCTAGACATGTATATATAAAGGAGTAGAAGTGAAAATGGTGAATGTAAATGCAAAGAGATTTTTGTGTGTAAGAAAGAGGTAAAGTCTTGAAACATTGAACCAAATGAAACAAATATTAGTCTTAAAACATTGAATAAAAATTATAACAAAAAAGTTGTCTTAAAACATTGAACCAAAGGAAATAAAGAGTCTCTATTTTAAATTTATTCTTATCTCTAATATGACATAATAGTATTTCAATTCTCTTCATAGCGTGTGCCACATGGCAGAATCTTATGTTTTTCTGCATGAGGTCTCTGCTTTTATATATAATATATTGATTGATTGATTTCTAGTGACTTTTGTCTTCTTTCATTTTACTATTTGCTGCTAATAATTTATACTTAACACAGTTATAAATAATTAAGACATATTTTAGTTAAATTCACATTCTTTATCTTAATCACATTCTTGATCCTCTAATTAAACTCATCCTATATAATCATGGGTGGAAGTTCCCTCCAATTTCTCCTCACTCTAATTCTCCTTTTGTTGAGCATGAAACCAAATACTGGAAATAATTTGGGGCTAGCAAATACTCACCCTCGTTGCAAAGAGCATGAGGGATGAGCTCTTCTCAAGATTGAACAAGACCTTATTGATGACTATGGCCAAAAAAGTTATATGCAAATTAGTGAATTACAAAAAAGTTCAATAATATAATTAAAATTGAACAATGAAGTAGATAATAATAGTAATAATAAAAAAGAATACCGTCTAGGACCAAAGTTATAGTAAAAAACAAGAGGCATGGGACCAAAATTTCATAAACCAACCAAAACAACCAAGTGAAGTCGATATATCAAGGGCGTCAATCTCGTACCAGAGGTTGTACCAGTTTGACCAGTGGAACGATATATTTCGTTACCGGTCAATACCAGTGTACCATTTCGGGTTTACTGTTATTTTATATACATACATATATATATATATATATATATATATGTATGTGTGTGTGTGTGTGTGTGTGTGTGTATATATGTATTATAATAAATATAAAAGTTTACCATAAAACATTTCCTCAATTCAGAACAAATTATTCATGATTTTAGACTTTAGTATCAATTAAAAGAAAAAAAAAAACATAATATAAAAAGTAGAAAGCTTAATTGTTCATTGCATACTAAGAAAACAAATAATACTAATAAGTTAATGTAAATAAGTTACCATTTTGCTTTAACAAAAATTCAAAAATTACAAAACTAAAAAAAAATAAAAAATTTGTACCAAAATTAAAAAACTAAAAAAAAAAAAAAAATTATGTACCAGCTGGTATTATCCAAAATTGGCCAGTATGGCCAATACATGGCCGGTACGGCCGGTATTTAAATCGGTACGAAACGTTGACATTTCAATACCGATATACACACCGGTACGGTATTGACTACCTTGCTATATATGCATGTGATACCTTCTGGGAAGATACTAGAGTTTAGAGGGAGACACCAGTGATTAAACAAAGACTGGTGCCTATGTTTTTTACACTTTTTCTATCAACAACTTGTCGTGTTGGCTATCCACCCCCATTGACTATACAAGGGTTGGACTTTTAAGTTCAAAGGGAGGCAACAGTGATTAAACTAAAGATTGGTGCAAGAGCAGAAATCTGATCGGTTCATGGATTTATTTATTTATTTTATAGTACTTTATTGTAATATTGGAGCATCCTATATGCATATATATGCATTCGGACTTGTAGTTACAATTGTGAAAAAGTATGTATCACTAGATTTATTAAGAAGGAAAAGTACATGAAAGGAGTTCAATGTTCGTGGGAGTTTTCTATCTTATAGCTAACACCTCTTGAAGTTTCAACGAAGATGTCAGCAGTTCAAATCTCCATGCCCCAATTAGTAGTTTTTTTTTTTTAATTTATGAAAGTATGACTGAGAACATTTATAATGCATAGAATTTTAACTTATAACATCTGCTCCATATGATAATTCTTTATCATGAGATCAAGAAACCAAGAGAATTCGATATGCTTCTTAATAATATGAGATGGAAAATATGAAACTCATATATTCTTCTTCAACAACTAAAAGAAGATAATAAATTAATAATAATGCTAGAAATACAAACTATTTTACAAAAATTTTTACAAACTGTTGATGTGGTGAGTGATTATTGGTAAATGAAAAAATAATATTAATAGTGAGCCTAGCTTAAAACCAATAAAAGGTTGGTCATATTAACATTTTGTAAAAATGTTGTAAAATAATTTGTATCTGTAGCATTACTCATAAATTAAAGACAAAATTTGGCTAAAAATTTGATTGTAACTAATGGCTACAATTTCACTCAATATAATTTTTATTGGATATGAATTTTGACAAATTCATTATTGGATTACGTTTTCTTTTCATATCCTCTATGCTTGAAAAATTTCTAAAAAATCAATAATTATATCATCAATCAAATGTTTAAATTTCAAATTTTTGTAGGTATGCTTAAAAAATAAATTTATAGATCAAATAACAAATAATATATGATTGACACAAAATTTGACATGCGTATTTAGAACACAAAGAACATGCAATTCAACAATTAAATTTTTAATATATGTAGTTATGTTAATTCTTTTTAGTGGAAGTTATAGCCATTAGCTACAACCAAGTTTGTAGTCAAACTTTTTCCATAAATTAATAAAAACAACAACAATACTTATGTTTATGTGATGCACAAAATTAACAAAAAAGTTTTATGCAAATTGGTAGCTTAAAATGAATTGACTCCTTGCAAATTAATTAATTAAGTTCAATTACATGTAATAGCGCACAAACAAATCATCAATTATACTAAATGCAACAGAAAATAAATTTGACATGGGTGATTTGTTTATGAATGAAAAAAACCACCGAGATAAAACCCTACCGGGTGATTTTAAAGTCACAATTCCCAAGAATCCAATCACAAGCGATTACAAGTATAAAGAATCTTACCAAAACCTTTGGCCTATTCCAAAATACCAACTTACAGTTGAACCTTTACCCCAATACCCAATTGGACTTGTATTGTAGCGGCAGTCTTTCCGTTCAATGCACGAATCCTAGTACGTGACTAACCAATAATGCACGGATCCCAATACGTGACTAACTCCTTTTCACGAATCCCAATACATGACTAACTTCATAGCAATCCTTTGATTGATGTAGTTGATTTGCAACAACTTCACGTAGAAACACCAATAAGATCTTCAATGATGATGTGAGAGACTTTGCTTGGTTACAGAACCCAAAGGCATACAAGAAATGAAGCAAGAACTCTTTCTTCTGTTGGAGGAGGCTAGAGTTTCAAAAAGAAAACCTTATGAAGCTCTCTAAGGTTAGGTTTTTCTTTTTCCACCTCCTTTAAATAGGAGCTTAATGAGCTCTCCTATTTCAAATAGGTTTACATAAACCTTGGGATTTCCTAGTCCAATAAGAATTATACAAACCCACGAACCTTGGGTTTTCCTAATCCTATAAAAATTATACAAACCCATAAACAAATAGCCTTTTAGAATAAAAACATTGCTGGCTATAGTCTAAATCCTGTATGCTCGATAGATCGAGACATGTGTCGAGCTTTAATGAATCTTGACAGATCGAGCTTCTGTCGAGGAGGTATCAAGACCTGCAGATTGCACTTTTCTTGAGCATTTCTTGAGTAATTTTCATGTCTTCAATGTAACCACTTATAATGATCATCTTGAACCTACTTAGATTTACCCAAATATAAGTAAAATACGTTTTGTCAAAGAATATGCCAATTACATAAAAATATGTTCCTTGCAATCTCCCCATTTGGTAATCCGTGACAAAACTAACAGAGTACATTGAATGTCCTAGAATACATTTTACTCAAGATTACAGAATAAATAAGCCTAGTCTAAAAGATTTGAACCTTTAAAGTTGCTGCAAGAAGACAGTTTGGAATCTTGACTTAGCTTTTAACTTGTCTTTCCTGAAAGGCACTAAACAAAACACATCAAGGTATCGTGTGGAAAATAATGACAAGTTAAACAAACAAGAAACATGTGTATAAAGAGAGAAAAGAAACAACACATATGAGATAAAGAGTGAAACACATACATCATCATCAAATATAGAAACAATACATGATGTATGTAAATGGTTACAAAACCAAAAGATACATAACACAAAATATATATTAATATCAAAGTGTATCAGACTAACTCTCCCCCTAAGTTAGTTACATCAAAAACTTTCTTCCCTTTAACATGAAGTTCTTCCCTTAAGTCTATTACTCCTCTTAGGGAATGACATTCAATTCTCAAAATTCTCCCTCTTTTTGACACGATTGTCAAAGGGCATAAAAGGCCAAAAAACTTGACCGGGATAGAAAACTGATATAAAGGGAATGAGGAGAACAAGGAACCATAGACCTACAAGAAAAAGAAAAACAAGATGCTATGGACACAAAGGAAAAAAAATACAAAACAAAGAAAAAAACAATGCATGCAAGGGTATCCCGATTGATCGAGAGGAAGTGTTGAGAATCTATCGAGAAGAAGCCAACCTCGATGGATCGAGAATTTGTCGAAGATGTGTCGAGCAAACAGAGAGCATAAGATTTTGGCTAGATGGATCGACCTATCTATCTAGCAGCTGTCAAGATTGTGTTAAGAAGAAACCCAGAAATCTCGATAGATCGAAGATCTGTCGAGATTCTATTGAGGCTGAAGAAAGAAAGCTCGATAGAAGATAATTTGTCGAGCTTGAGGAAAACAAGTTTTTTGAGGAGGAAAAACACAAAAAGATGAATGCAACAAGCAAGCTACTTAAACATAGATCCAATAATCAATATATTAAGCTCTCAAAACATCTCTTAACATTTATGCAAAGCATTCAAGATCCAAAACACACACACACACACACACACTAAACAAGTCTAACCAATTTTATATTTCAAAAACAAGTTAAGACAGTTTAGTATGCATATATTAACTCATGCATTCCTTGTGATGGTCAAATCACATTGTACCTACACATGTATCAAAAGTAGCAAAGAATTCGCGTGTTGTGTGTGAAAACATAACAAGTTTGTACAAGTTTCTCATATTATGACGATTTGAGAGATGAGAACATCTAATACACTCACACACAATCATAACTGTTTGATGGGGACTATCACCTTTGAGGTACATCATATAACTCCCACATCTACTAGAAACACGCTTACAATTATTTTGAAAGTATTTTGATTCTTTTTGCTTTTATATTCTTTGCATATATATTTTTTTGAACATATTATGCATGGGCATATAAGAGAGAAAAGAAATACCCAATTATGTAAGCTAAAACATCACAATTTTGCTATGCCGAAACACACATATGTTATATATAATTGGCGAGCTTTAGTGGTGAGATGGTTATTTGTGTCTTTCTCTTAATATTTTCTAGTCCTTCCTATCAAAAAGAGTGATATAAGTATTAAGTATAAGAGATTACTTAATCGTACTCATCACTAACACGAGCCACAAAACTCACTTGCTTAGTTATGCATTAAAATGCTCATCTAAGTTACAAGAGATACAAAGTTTTGAAACTTTGTTTCAAATGCCATCTAAGGTACACAAGTGCCAATATACACAAAACACACACTATTTTTGTATTTTTCTGATTTTCAATTTTTTTAAAAAAATTTTGAAATAAACAAAACAAAACTAAAAACACAAAAAAAAAAAAAAACAACTATAAAGCATAAAAAAAAAAACCTAGATGCATATGCATAAAGCATGATTTCAAAAACAGATAAGAAATCAAGCAAGAGAGTCCTACTTTAGATAGAAAAAATTAAAGTAGAGGACAAACAGAAAGACAATTAAGTCATAGGCTCCTTTATCACCCACACAACACGAGTCTTTGGCTGTGAAGATGAAAAGACACATGTCCTAGTATGACTACTAAAGGAAATAGTGGAATCAGAATTCCCTTGAAATTGAGTCAAAAAACTCAAAATTTTTAATAATTCATCAAGAATAGGTACATAGCCTTTAGTCAAAGGATGAAACCTATTTTACACTCGTTTATGAGGAAACAACTTGAAACAATTAGGACGAGTGTGACCAGAAACACCACAATGGTGACAAACATAAGTAGTTTTCGAATACTGCTATGCTTCCTAGAAGAAGGTCTAACCTTAGAGGTTGACAAAGACCTTAATTTAGGACAATTTGGCCTAATATGAGCAACAATATGACAATGATAACAAGTGGGGACAAATTCATAATTTTTATTCTTCCTAGGAGGAGTTTTAAACATAAATTTAGAAATTTCAGTGTTAACATTAGAATTTTTACCTTTGTATATCTTAGCAATATTAGCCTTCAACTCTTCATTATTCCTTTTAAATGGAGAAACTATTCAACTAGTTGCTCTTCCAAACTCTTAATTTTGTCCACCTAAGATGAAATTTGATTTTTAAAATTCTCATTCAAATTTTTGGTTTCATCCAATTTTGCAATCTAATCATCTTTTTCAAGCTTGACCTTTTTCAATTTAGCTTTCAATTCTGTAGAACTTTTAAGATATCTCATACAAAATTATAAAGCTAACAATAGGCATCTTGAATATCATCATCATCATTCAACACAAGATCATGCAAATCAAAACAATTAAGAGTTTCCACGATAATAGGAGTCAATGGATCACACAACAATGATTAAAACCTAATCAGAGTGTGCCCGCTCTGATACCACTTGTTGGGTTAAAATGAATTGACCCTTTACAAATTAATTAATTACTCAAGTTAATTAATTAGGTTTAAATACATGCAATAGCATAGTAGCATAAACAAATCGTTAGTTATAATAAATGCAGTGACACTGGTGATTTGTTTACAAATGAGGAAAACCACCGAGACAAAACCACACCTGGTGATTTTAAGGTCACCACTCCCAAAAATTTACTATTATCAATCACAAGCGGTTACAAGTATAAAGAATCTTACCAAACCTTTTGGCCTATCCCGAAATACCAACCTACAGTTGAACCTTTACTCCAATACCCAATTGGACTTATATTGTAGCGGCAATCTTTCCGTTCAATGCACGAATTCCAGTACGTGACTAACCAATGATACACGGATCCTAGTACGTGACTAACTCCTTTGCACAAATCTCAGTATGTGACTAACCAATGATACACGGATCTTAGTACGTGACTAATTCTTTTGCACGAATCCCAGTACGTGACTAACTCCACAGTAACCCCTTCATTGATGTAGTTGATATGCAACAGCTTTACATAGAAACAATAATAAGATCTTCAATGATGGTGTAAAAGACTTTGCTTGGTCACAGAACCCAAAGGCGTACAAGAAACGTAGCAAGAACTCTTTCTTCTGTAGGAGGAGGCTAAAGTTTCAAAAATAAAACCTGATGAAGCTCTCTAGGGTAAGGTTTTTCTTTTTCCATCTCTTTTAAATAGGAGCTTAATGGGCTCTCCTATTCCAAATAGGTTTACAGAAACCTTAGGCTTTCCTAGTCCAATAAGAATTACACAAACCCATAAACAAGTAGCCTTTTAGAATAAAAGCGTTGCTGATTATAGTCTGAATCTCGTAAGCTTGATAGATTGAGACATTGTCGAGTTTTAATAAATCTCGACAAATCGAGCTTCTGTCGAGGAGGTATCAAGACCTGCAGATTGCACTTTTCTTAAGCAGTTCTTGAGTAATATTCACGTCTTCAATTTAACCACTTGTAATGATCATCTTGAACCTACTTAGATTTACCTAAATATAAGTAAGATGTGTTCTATCAAAGGATATGCCAATTACATAAAAATATGTCCCTTACACAAATTACAAACACTTTAATAGTATAATTAAAATTGAACAATGAGGTAGATAATAATAGTAATAATAAAAAAGAATACCGTCTAAGACCAAAGTTACAGTAAAAAAAAGAGGCATGGGACCAAAATTGCATAAACTAACCAGAACAACCAAGTGAAGTCTATATATGTGCTACCTTCTGGGAACATACAAGAGTTTAGAGGGAGACATCAGTGATTAAACAAAGACTAGTGCCTATGTTTTTTACTCCTTTTCTATCAACAACTTGCCATGTTGGCTATCCACCCCCATTGACCATTGTGGATTGAGCGTACAAGGTTTGGACTTTTAAGTCGATTGGTGCAAGAGCAGAAATCTAATTGGAGCGTCTTATATATTAGGACTAGTGCTCTTAAATCCTATTGTATGATGCTATGTATAACATTATGTATGATTTAATATTGTGATTGATAAAACTGTTTTATTATTATCTAAAATAATGGTAACATGAATATTTGGACATTATCATATAGTCCATGAAATGAATAGTATGTGATTTATGTGAAAAGTTACAAAAAATATAAATCACAAGTTCTTTGTAAACTCAGAATTTTAATTCATATTCGGTGATGAAATTAAGCGTTTCATCTGTAAAGACTATAACATATCAACTAAGATAACTCGTCTTGATTATGGAAGTGGAGACTTCTAGTTGATATGTTGATATGTCTTAAGAGTTAAGACATATTAAATTGGACCGTTGTGAAATTTATTATTCTCCTAACATCTGTCAAATGAATAATAAATCTCACGACTTTTATTTACATGAACTCTTAATCCTGAGAGAATAATAGACCTGATCATAAAGTGTAAGTTGTTTTGATATATCAGGAGTGAGATCTAAAGTAATGGTCAAAACCTCAATATGTTAGGCAGTCACATTTAGTGTTGATGGAACATATATTCTTAAGATGAAATTCATAGTCTCTTAACGGAGATATAAAATATTCCTTAAAATAAGTTTAATGGGTTCAGTTATTCAGAGAGTTAGGCCTAACCACTTTAGTAAAAAATTACTAAAATATATATTTATGAAATTGGATTTCATAAATATATGATGAATAACTTAAAAGGATTAAATCGGGTACTCAAGGATTAAGATGTAGTAATTTACAAAGTGACAGTCTACATTAATGACTTTGTATTACTACGAATATTTTATGAAGTTATTGCATGTATAATAAAGTCTTAAGATATAATTTATTAATAAGGCCTAGAGTACAATTATATTTATATAGTGGTATTAAATATAATTAATGGTAACTTTGGATTTATCAAAAGTTGACAAAAAAACTCAAGACCCATTGGAGCTAGCGTCTTATTTGTTTCCTTTTGGTCCCACTCCAAGTCACATACTAAAGCCCAATTAAAAATGCCCAAAAAGCTAGCACAATTAAATAATCAGCTATAAGGAGAGAAACATATAGAATTTTGGTATGAACATAAAATGGTTTGTATGTGAGTGTTAGACACTCTTTCATTCTCCCTTGAACAAATTCATAATAACTAATTAAGAGACCACATTTCTTGAGCGTTAGTGAATTTGGAGTGAAGATTAAAAGTATTTTCAAGAACTTCAGATCTTTGTTTTGAAATTCACCACATCAAGGTACACTCTCTTATTCTTGAATTCTGAAATTTATATAGTACATGTTATCAACTGCGAATGAAGTTGATCCGTTAATTTTTCGCTACGTATGTTTTGTATGTGATACAAAACATGTATTTTTCCAACATTATATGCATTTTTATCCATCTTTCCAGAAAATAAAACCGGCAACCACTGCATTGGACCACAAAATTTGGACTCGTAGTTAAACAAATACTTTTCTTAAAAATGGTGTCTATTGTCTAATCTATTAAAGCTTAAAAGAAATTTCCAGTGACTTTTGTCTTCTTCTTTTTTTCTAGTTAATGCGAATAATTTCTACTTCATGCATGTATAAATAATTGAGGCAAATAAAATCATTCTTGTAAACATTGCTCATTTGATGTGTTGATCTCTTATCTTAATCATATACCTGATCTTCCAAATTCATCCTAATCATGGGTGGAAGTTCCCTTCAATTTCTCCTCTCTTTAATTCTCCTTTTTTTTTGTTGTGCATGAAACCAACTATTGCAAATTCTTTGGGGTTAGCAAATAGTCACCTTGACTTCAAAGAGAATGAGCGACAAGCTCTTCTCAAGATTAAACAAGACCTTATTGGTGATTATGGCCATCTTTCTTCTTGGAGCTCCGATCAAGATTGTTGCAAATGGAGTGGGATCAGGTGTAGCAACTAAACTAGCCACGTCATCATGCTCAATCTCAATGCCCCGTCCATTCCCTTAAGGCATTTGCAAGGTAAACTTAATCCTTCCTTGATTGAGTTGAAATATTTGATTTACTTGGATGTGAGCTCCAACGATTTTAATTACAGCCAAATCCCAGAATTTATTGGTTCTTTCTCCAACTTAATACACCTTGACCTTAATACTGCTAATTTTGGAAGAAATATACCTTTTCAGCTTGGGAACCTTTCGAACTTGCAGTACCTTGATCTTAGCAAGAATCATTTTAATAAACCTAAAAACATAGAGTGGCTCCCTCAACTTTCTTCTTTAAATTACCTTGACATTGGTAACGTTAAGCTGAGCAACATCAATAATTGGCTCCATGTTGTGAATAAACTGCCGTACTTGACATCCATATTCTTGTACTCTGGTAATGTTCTGAATATTTTCTCTGTTCCCCTTGTCGATTCTTCTACTTCTCTTGATGTCCTTAATCTCTCTTATAATAATCTCACTTCTTCATCTTCAGTACTACAATGGTTGTTCATCTCCAACACTAGTTTTGTTGAACTTGATCTCTCTTCTAACCAATTTCAAGGTTTAATTCCGGATGCTTTTACTAGAATAAACTCTCTTGCACATATCTATCTTGATTGTAATGAGTTTGAAGGTGAGATACCAAAAGCCTTTGGTGGTATGTGTAATTTGAAAATGTTGTCTCTATCAAGTAACTATCTCAGCGGACAGCTCATGATTTTATTCATAACTTGACCGGATTGCAAATCACTCATTAGAGTTTTTGGATTTAGGTCAAAATCAAATCACGGGATCATTACCTGATCTCACAACGTTTCCATCATTGAGAGAATTATTGCTTTCTCAAAATCGTTTGAATGGGACAATACTTGAAAGTTTGGGAAAACAATCCAACTTAGAGTCTCTGTATCTTGAAGATAACTCATTGGGAGGTGTTATTTCTGAAGCCCACTTCTCAAACCTCACAAAATTGAAGGGTTTAGGCTTATCTAATACCCAATTGGTTTTCAACTTTAGCTCTGATTGGGTTCTACCTTTCCAATTAAAATCAATACTGTTAGGGTCCTGCCAACTAGGCCCTCGATTCCCAAAATGGCTTCAAACTCTAAAAAATTTCACTTATCTTGATATTTCTAACTCTAGATTTTTAGATACTCTTTCCAATTCTAATTGGATATTCTCAAGCCAATTATGGTTTTTGAATCTGTCTCACAACCAAATCAGTGGCCATGTTCCAAATTTTTGAAGGAAGTTCTCCAGTTTTCCCGTGATAGACTTGAGTTCCAATAAATTGGAAGGCAAAACATAACATTTTGATCTTTCCAAGAATATGTTTTCAGAGCCAGTCCAATCCCTATGTGCATTCGCTGATGGAAAATGGAACCTTGTAGATCTTTCCAATAGCCAATTATCAGGAGAGCTCCCTGACTGTTGGATGCATTTTGAAGGATTGAAAATTCTTAATTTGGCAAACAATCATTTTCATGGGAAAATCCCAATCTCGGTGGGCTCTTTACTTGGGATTGAAACATTGGATTTAAGCAACAATAATTTTAGTGGGGAACTTCCTTTGTCATTGAAGAACTGCACAAAGTTGAGATTTATTAGTCAAGATAATAACTTATCGGGAGAGATACCAATGTGGTTGGGGAGCAACCATCCAAATTTAATTTTCCTTTTACTTCGATCTAACCGCTTTTTCAGAAGCATTAATTCACATCTATGCCATCTAATACATCTTCAAGTCTTAGACCTTGCCTTAAACCAAATCTCAGGAAGTGTACCAAAATGCCTCAAAAATATTATTGCTTTGACTCAGAAATGGACTCCAAATTCAACCATATCCCACTCATATACAAATTACCTCTCTCCAGATTCTTTTAGTTCTATTAGCTATGATGATCATGCAATTTGGATGTATAAAGGAAGAGAGTACGAGTACAAAAGTATTCTTGGCCTATTAAAAAGCATTGATCTTTCGAGCAAAAAATTAACCAGGGAAATTCCTTCAGAAATTGTGGAGCTTAATGGATTGATTTCTTTGAATCTCTCAAGAAACCTTTTAATTGGAAAAATACCTTCAGAGATTGGTTTGTTACGCTCATTGGAAGCCCTAGATTTATCTAAGAACCAGTTGTGTGGCAAAATTCCTTCAAGCATTTCTCTAATTGATTCTCTAAGTTCTTTGAACTTGTCGAACAATAGCTTGCCTGGTAAAATTCCAATTGGCTCTCAACTTAATACCTTTAATGCTATTGCATACGAAGAGAACCCAAATCTTTGCGGATTTCCTCTTCCAAAGAAATGTTCAGGAGAAGATACAATTCAAAACCTAGCCGTGAATACAAGTAGCGGCCATCTTGGCATTCAAGTGGAGGAAGATGGGTTCGTAACCCTAGGGTTTTATGTTAGTGTGACCCTTGGATTTTTTGTCGGTTTTTGGGGAGTTGTTGGGACAATGGTACTGAACAGGTCATGGCAATATTCCTATTTCAAGTTCTTGAACAATTTCAAAGATAAGCTATATGTAACCGGAGCAGTGATTATGGTTAGGTTACAGAGGCAGCTTCAAACATAATTGGTAATAATTGCTTCTGTATTATTATCAATATCATTCTAATTATTATTATGATTGTTGTTGTTGTTTTACTTTTTATTCCTTTTTTTTCATTAATCATTTTTTATATTGATGACTTAAGCAGTATTATTATCATCATTATTAGTCCCTCCCAAGTCCCAACTATAACACATCTCTACTTTCCAATTAGTTATGTAACTATCCTTTTACCCAACTATGGTTGATCCCAATAAATTAATTACACTATATAAATAGTTTGTAGTTATCAAGTACAAAATTTCTCCATACCATTCTATCAAGATGCGTTACATCTTTAAATGTCTAACTTAGGTAATTCAATTGCTCTTAGTTATGTTGCATGCATCCCAAATTTTGATCTAGTATGAACTTGTTTAGGTTATTATTACCGTAGGGGAGGCCAGGGAATTTTTAGGGCATAAATAAAGTTGAAGCAAAAATTATTATTTTGTGGTATGGTATTATTGACAAATTTTCAACAATCTCGGTGACAAATTTTCTGTTAGGTACGAAATTTAGACATCACAAGAGATATCAAAACTGCTGAGCCACAGCTTAAGGAAGGAGACAAGGAGTTGAATCTAAACGCAACAGCAAATGAGGGTAAATAAGGGTCAATAGAGATAAGGAATAAAATATCATATTTTGTTATCTTTCAATTTGAATTTAAAATGTAACTGATATTAGTTTGTTACTATCTTTTAGAATAAGATTATATATTTCAGTCTAATTTATCTACATTGAATGGAAGAGGGAATCTAGCAGAATTATAACAAAAAACAGTCTCTTTCTCTCATGTTCAGGAGGATTGGTCACCTTTGAATCCGACTAAAATTCTATGGTTCATATATAACAATTTCAATGGATTATGGGTTCACTTTTTGGCTGTGTAAAAGGGGTTTGGAGTTGGAATGGGAGTCTGGTGTGGTGGTAAAAAGGATTTGAAACCATTAAGGGTAATTCTGCAAATAAAAAATTTACTGAATTGATTCAATTTTTGTTTTTTTGAATAATTGAACCTAGGACAGTAAAGATGTATATCATATTTTTCACCTCTTCCCACGCTATATAATGAGTAATTGAACCTACAACAGTATATCAATAGCATTAAATTCCCCCATCAATGCTTCCGTTTCTACAATTGAATTGCTCTTCACCGGACTTAATCATAAATCTACTGCTACATGATCATGTAGTACTTATTGGTGTGATCACATATAGCTCCAAATTCATAGACTCTTTTATCTGGGACATTGCACACAAACTCTCCAGTTTTTGATTTTGTAATCTCCACTCAAAGGTTTTAGATCAACAATTGTGCTTAATGTATGACATCCTCTCTCTCTCTCTCTCTCTCTCTCTCTCTCTCTCTCTCTCTCTCTCTCTCTCTCTCTCTCTCTCTCTCTCTCTCTCTATATATATATATATGATAATACTTTGTCCCCAGGCCAAGACCTCAATAAAATTTTATTCTTCTAGCTATAATAATATTAGATGAATAATACTAAGCCATACTCTTCTTCAACAACTAGGAGAAGATAATAACAAAAAAAATAATAATTATGTTTATGTGATGCACAGATTAACAAAAATTTATATGCAAATTAAAAAAAATTACTTCAATAATATAATTAAAATTGAACATTGAAGTATATAATAATAATAATAAAATAATATCGTGTAAGACCAAGGTTTTAGTAAAACAAAAACTATAATATTTTATTATTATTTAAATAAATAATGATTTTTTTTTTCTTTATAGTTTTGGTATATAGTTTTAATTTGTGAAATTTTAAAAAATCTCTTTAAACTTAGGTAATGGATTGTACTTAGAGGAAATTATTATGTTAATTATTTTACTATATTTATAACATATCTAAGACGGTGTGGGAGACTAGGAAAGAACATCATCATAAGACGAGTAATACTTATTTTAAGTTTGAACCGTAGTCAGTGACTCAGTTCAGCAGTGTACGTCTTTGGTGGGAGACTTGGACAGTTTTGGTGGAAGACTTGCGAAAGTTTTCGCAACAAAACATTTTGGTAATAAACTAACAATGATACAATGGCTTGTGAAACACATGGCATACACAGTACACTCCACAATGGGGATGGATTACCACCACGTCAACCAGTGGATAGGAAAAGAGAAAAAAAGGCATAGGATCAGAATTTTTTGTTTAGAGGCCGATTTGTGTCAATAATTTATTAGTTTATGCAAACTTTTATATACATAGACAAACACATACATAAATAAAAATATACAGGAATTAGTATCTTTCATAGTGACATCCTTGAAATTAAATGTTTCATAGAATTAAATTCATTTTTCACCATCTTCCACAATGAAATCCTTACAATTTTTGTTTTCAATATTAGTTACCGAATTGTCTACTAGTGTGAGTAAAAAATTTTCAATTGAACTATTGAAGTGTTCAAAGACATGAATGATCCAAAACTCATGTTTATAGGGACATAAAGATTTTTACAACTCTTATGTTTATTTTTAATAAATTATAGGGACATGAAGTTTTTTACTAGTAAATTTTGATTGAAATAATATCATTTTGAAATGGGTCTATTATTGACATTATTTTTATTATATGAAAGTTGTTCATTGTTACTAAAAATCTTGTAGCCCGCCTAACACCTTTTGAAGTTCCCAACAACTGAACAAAGAAGTCCTTGTTTCAAATATACCTTACTATTTTTTGAAAATATGAACGAGGACTTTTATAATGTAAATGATTTTTTCAATTAAAATGTCTAATTTTTTATATACAAATACAATAGAATTTTAAAATATGTCGTCCTTTCCATATATATATGATGCTTCTTAAGCATCGGGCCAAAACATTAATGGAATTTGATATTCTTCTATATTAATATTAGATGAATAATATTAAACCCATATTTTTCTTCAACAACTAGAAGAAGATAATAACAATGATAATAATTATGTTTATGTTATATACAGATTAACAAAAATTTATATGCAAATTAAAAAAAAAAAGTTCAATATTATAATTAAAATTGAACAATGAAGTAAATAATAATAATAATAATAATAATAATAATAATAATAATAATAATAATAATACCGTGTAAGACCAAGGTTTTAGTAAAAACAAAAACTATAATATTTTTTTTTTATTTAAATAAATTATGATAATTTTTTTTCTTTAAATTTTTGGTATATAGTTTTTATTTGAGAAATTTAAAAAAATCTCTTTGAACTTACGTAATGGATTGAACTTAGAGCCTAGAGGAAATTATGTTAATTATATATATATATATATATATTAAAAACCGAAGCCTCTAAAACTCCCACAATTTTCCACATCATCATTTTAATTTATAATTTTTTTAAATTTTTAAAACTAAATTGTGAGAGAGTCCTAACAGGAGTCTCGCTCCCTCTTTTTTCCTCATCATTTTAATTTATAAAAAAATTTAATTTGTTAAACTAAATAGTGAGAGAGTCCTAATAGGAGTCTCTCTCTTTTTTCCTTAATCCTAATAGGAGTCTCTTTTCTTTTCTTTTTTCACGTGAGTCTTTTTTTTTTAACCTAAAAAAAATTATTTTTTAATCCTAAAACTAATGTAAGTCTTTCAAAAAGTTAAAATTTTCAGTTTTATATTATATATAGATAATAACAATAATGTGGCAAACTCTAAGAATACGATAATGCAATTTGTAGATCTACTATCAAGATAACATAGATTAGATTGGTAGTGGATAGTAAATATAATTGCAGTTGAATATTATGTAAAGTTATCACCATAGAATAGCCCACGTCGAAATGTGTTATGTGAAACCAATGATATGAAAGAAAAAGAATTTTTCTTAATCATTATATTGAAGAAATTAGTTATTTTCATTCATTTTTAAATTATACATTTTTAAAATTTAAGTCATATACCTTTAAGTAAAATAAATATTTTTAATATTTATTTAATTATCTCGTGCATCGCACGGGTTAGCGACTAGTTTTAATATATTTATAACATATTTAATGATGGAAAAGCACATCATAAGACGCGCAATACTTATTTGTAGTTTGAACCGTAACCAATGTACATCTTTGGTGGAAGACTTGGAAAGTTTATCATTCTAGTGGAAGACTTGGAAAGTTTTTGCAACAAATACTTATTTTTGTTGCCCACTCATAATTGCAAAAGATAAAAACAATTAAACATCACTTTTTTTTTTAAATGGTGTTTAACCTATTAAAAATCTTAACTTTTTTTTTTTAATGTTGTTTAATCTATTAAAAATCTTAAAAGAAATTTTCAGTAACTTTCGTCTTTTTACTTTTTTCTAGTTATTGCTAATAATTTATACTTAACACATGTATAAATAATTGAGGCTGCGATTCCAGTCTATATATGTGCTACTCTCAGGGAAGATACAAGACTAGTGGTTTGGCCTTGAGATTTATTACTTATAGAGAATTGAAAGAAGTGTTGTGTCAACAAATCATAACTGGTAAATTGTTTTTAGTTATAATTTAAATCCACAACGTAAATTACTTTTTTGTCTATTCATAACAACCAATAATGAACTACTACTTACAATTTGTTATGAAAGTGTTGTGAAAATATTTTGAACATAACATTTCTCTATTCGTTCTCTACCATCTTTTCCAAAATTAAAAGTAAAACCACTTAGGGGCAACTCATCATTGAAGTTAGGGTGATCACATGGCCACCTTGGAAAAAATTATTAATATATAAAAAAATTAAACACTTATTATATATAAAATTTAAAAAATTTATGATTTTTTTACCTTAAAAAAAATGTGAACACCCTAAATTTTTTCAAGCCCAACATAATTAAACTTTGGACAAAGTTTAGCAACAAATTTAGTTATAGACTAAAGTTATAACTCCACTTAATATTTTTTATTGTATGTGAATTATGACAAACTATTGGATTACATTAGCAAAATTTTAATTAGATCAAAGATCAATAGTTTTGTCATCAATCAATTGTTTAAATTTTGAATTTTTGTAATCTAAAACTATACATATAAAGTTTATGAATCGAATAGTAAATAAAATCCTATTGGCATGAAATTAGACATGTGTTTTATTGGCATGAAATTAGACATGTGTTTTAAAAACATAAAAAAGGCATGTAATTTATCAGTTAAATTTTCAAAATATGTAGTCATGTTAATTTATTTAGCCAAAGTTGTAACTTTAGGCTTAGCTAAGTTTGTAGCTAAATTTTATCCTTAAAATTTGGTCTCCTAAACAATAAATTAGACTCTTATAAACAAAAAGGAAAAGCCCAAGACAAATTTTGTTGAAATAAATTTTTTAAAAAGATGTAACTTGCTATATTGATAATGAGACTGTCATGTAAAGATTTCAAAATAAGAAAGATTGTACAAGGAAATTGTAAGATTTTATGTATTTACATGTTTTCTTTTATTAGGATCTGTTTAGGATCCGCTTATTTTGCTAAAATTGAAAACTTTTTGCTGAAAGAACTATAGACAAAGGTAAAAATTAGCTGAAATAGTATAGCAAGGCCCATGAATAGTATTAAAAAATGCAATAAGGCTTATGAATAGTAGCAAAAATAAGCTGAATAGTAAAATAAGCTGGCTTTTTAATTTTTGCCAAACACACATTTAGTGTAGGCTGGCAGCAATAGGGAGAAATACTAAAGGTAGCTTCTTGAGATTGATAAAAATAGAAAAAAGGTAAGTTTTTGTTTGAAGAATGTTAGAAATTTATACCCCTTAAACTCAAACAAATTAACCTAGATATTTAGCCAAGTGATTAACTTAGGTAAATTTAGATGATCTAGGTTTACACAAATATATCATATAATGCAAAATGCGGAAAATAAAGAACGCACGATATGATAACCCAGGAAAACCAAACCAATAAAAAACCTAGGAAGGATTTAACCTAACTATCCTTAAAATAAAACAGAATTCACTATGAAAGAATTGAAGTTTACATAATAGCGACTTAGACCACTAACATCCTATTGCTACCTCGAGTAGGAAAAGGGGTCTCACCCGTAGATTTTCGAGGAGTAGTCTGGAAGGTCCACAGCACGTGTGGTAGTTCTTCAACCCACTTGCCCTTGGAGTCGTCCAGCCTCTTCTTAAGCCCGCTTATTATGACTTTGTTTATGGCCTCGGCTTGTCCATTCCCTTGAGGGTAAGCTGGAGTTGAGTACCGATTTGTTATCCCTAAACTGCAGCAGTATCTTCAGAAAGACTTGCCGTCAAATTGAAGTCCGTTATCAGAGATGAGGGTGTGCGGGACTCCGAACCGGGTGACAATGTTCTTCCAAATGAACCTCTTCATGTCGGCATCTCGGATGTTGGCTAATGGCTCTGCTTTGACCTATTTAGTGAAGTAGTTCGTGCCGACCACCAGGTATTTCTTATTTCCCACTACTTTAGGGAAAGGGCCAACGATATCCAAGCCCCACTGGGCAAAAGGCCAAGGACTGGATAGAGGATTAAGCTCTCCTCCCGGCTGGTGTATGTTCGAGGTGAATCTCTGGCATTGGTCGCACTTCTTTACATACTCCTGGGCCTCTCTGTGCATGTTGGGCCACCAATATCCTTGGGTGAGGGCTCGATGAGATAAAGATCTGCCCCTTGTGTGACTTCCACAAATTCCTTCGTGTAGTTCTTTTAGGAGAGCTTCCACTGCTTCGGGGTGCATGCACAACAAGTATGGTTCGGAGAAGGATCTTTTGTACAGCTTTAGATCCTCAGACAACCAGAATCGAAGAGCCTTCCTCTGTACTTTATCGGCCTCCAGTTTGGTCTCAGGTAGAGTGTCGTCTTTGAGAAATCGAATAATGGGATCCATCCAGCTGGGACCCGCTCTTGCCTGATGGATGGCTGACACCTCTTTTCTCGACCGACGAGGTTGCAGGAGATCCTCAACGAGAATCACCCTCGGCAAACCTTGTACCGAGGCTGTTGCTAACGTCGCAAGTGAGTCTGCATGTGCGTTTCTGCTTCTAGGAATTTGCGTCAAGTTAAAGGACTTGAATCCAGATTGCAGATGTCTAAATTGATTAAGGTATTCTTGCATTCTTGGGTCCCAAGCTTTTAACTCTCCTCGGACTTGACCTACCACCAATCTGGAGTCCGAGAATATGTTCACGTCCTTTCCTCTCATCCTTTGGATCATGGCCATCCCAACTAGCAGAGCCTCATATTCTGTCTCGTTGTTTGTGGCGGAGAACCCAAGTCATAGTGATTTTTCAATCGTGATGCTCTCGGGCGAAATTAAAACTAGCCCCACTCTAGATCCCTTGAGGTTCGACGCGCCATCAACGTATACCTTCCATGGCGATGCCCGTTCTATAGAGATGACTCCAACTGAATTTTCATCCATATGGTGTTTATGTTCATCTTCTTCTATCGGGGTCTCGGCAAACTCAGCCAGAAGATCGACGAGGACCTGACCCTTTATGGAGGAGTGGGGCATGTACTTAATGTCATAGGCCCCTAGTTTTGTACCCCACCTCGAGTTTCTCCCTGTATAATCAGCGCTTCCAAGCAAGGCCTTGAGTGGCCATTGGGTCAAGACAACAACTGTATGTGCCTAAAAATAATGCGGCAATTTGCGTGTGGCGTGCACCAAGGCCAGGATGGCTTTCTCCAACGGCAAGTATCTGACCTCGGCTTCATGAAGGGACTTACTTATATAATAAACGGGCCTCTGTACTCCATTGTCAACCCTCAGTAGTGCCAGACTTACCGCGTAGGTGGCTACCGCGATCTAAGCAAATAGGACCTAATCCGCCTCAGGTCTGGACATTATTGGTGGCCAAGAAAGATAATCTTTCAATTGCTGAAATGCTAAGGCACACTCTTCGATCCACTCAAAATCCTTCTATTTGTTCAACAGACAATAGAAGGGCCTGCATCTGTCTGCAAATTGGGCTATGAAGCGATTCAGGGCGGCAATAATTCCCGTCAGCCTTTGCACCTCTTTGGGATTCCGAGGTGGTTGCAGTTTATTAATAGCTCGGATCTGGCTTGGGTTGACCTCGATTCCTCGGTGAGTGACCATGTAGCCAAGGAACTTTCCTGACCCCACCTCGAAAGAACACTTAGAGGCATTGAGCCGTAATTTGTGCTCTCTCAAGATTCCAAAAATGCTTCCGAGGTCAGCGATATGGTCGGACTCCTCCCTGCTCTTGACCACCATATCATCGATGTAGATCTTGATATTCTTCCCCAGTTATGGTTTGAACATCCGTGTCATCATCCTCTGATACGTAGACCTTGCATTTTTAAGTCCAAATGGCATCACTTTGTAATGATAGTTGCTAGTAGGGATGACGAAAGCTGTCTTCTCATGGTCTTCTAAGGCCAAAGGTATCTGGTGATAACCTTGGAAGGCATCTAGAAAGCTCATCCGAGAATGTCTTACGGTTGCATCCACCAGTTGGTCAATTCGAGGCATGGGGAAGGGATCCTTTGGGCAGGCCTTGTTCAGATCTATGTAATCCACGCATATATGCCATTTGCCATTCTTTTTATTTACCCCCACGGTGTTAGCTAACCAATTGGGATAGAACACTTCCTTGATAGCTCCGACCCGCTTAAATTTAGCCACCTCTTCTTTAACAGCATTAGAGTGTTCCCTCGAAGATCGCCGAAGAGGTTGTTTTTTAGGGGTGACGGATGAGTTCACATTTAAATGGTGGCAAGCGAATACGTCAATATTCCGCCTAAGGAATTGCACCAGCTCTTCCCTCTTTTGAAGAGGTAGTTGGGCGTCGATTTGAAAGAACTTCTCAGGATCATTGTTAATGAGAGCTTTCTCCAAATCTTCGCATTTCACCTCCTCGGCCTCCTCACCGAATGTTGAGGACGTGGGCTTTAATTGCTAGAAATCCTTTCCAGCTGAGGCCGAGGATTCCGATTCAGGTTGGTGCGTGATAGCCGTCACTAGGCATTGCCTGGCTACTACCTGACTTCCAAGCAACTCCTCGACTTGATCCCCAGATGGGTATTTTATTTTGAGATGAAGGGTGGACGAAACAGCTCCAAGGGCGTGAAGCCAAGGTTGCGCCATGATAGCTATGTATGGGGAAAAAGCATCCACCACTATGAAGTCCACCTCTACCACTTCCGAGCCAGACTGAACCGGCAATCTAATTTGTCCCCTCGGAATAACCACTCTCCCGTTAAAGCCGACCAGAGGTGAGTCATAGCTGGTCAGATCTTCCTGCTTGAGGTTGAGGCCCTTGTACAGGTCTGGGTACATACTCTCAGCCCCACTATCCTGGTCAACCAGTACCACCCTCTTCACATCATAGCCCCCTATCCTAAGAGTTATAACCATGGCATCATCGTGGGGCTGTATGGTCTCGGCCTTGTCCTCGTCCGAGAAGCTCAATGCTGGATGGGGACTCGTTTTGGCCCTCTTCGGCTCTTGTTCGGGGTCTCTAGTATACGACCCAACTACCGTCATTACCCTGGAAGGGCATGACCCTGTCCTGCCTGGCGCAGCGAGGATGACATGAATTGTTCCTAAGGGGGGTTTCGAGGGGTTGTTGCTCTGGGCCCTGTACCTGTCTGGCCTCCTTGTCTGTTAGGCCGAACTAAGAACTGCTTTAATCTGCCTTCTCAGATTAATTGCTGCAAATGGCTCCATAGAGTCCTGCAATCCTCGGTCGTATGCCCGCACTTTCTATGATACTGACAATGCAGGCTCTGGTTACGTGTTGTGGAGTCTCCGCTCATCTTGTTCGGCCATCTAAAGTATGGCTCGTTCTTGATCTTCTCCCAGACTTGATGCATTGGTTCTCGGAATACGGTATTAACGGTTTGGGAGGCCTTAGACCCAGCTTCGCCTCCAAATTCTCGCCGTGGTTGGTTATTGCCGTAACGATCCAACCTAAAATCCCTCCTCTCTTGAGGGATAACCTTACCCTTCCCTTTTTCTTGCTGCTGATCTTCTTCAACCCTCTTGTACTTGTCGATGCGATCCATGAGCTGACGGACACTGGTGACTGGCTTTCCTGTCAGGGACCTCCGCAGCCCATGGTCGGCTGGAAGGCCGACCTTAAAGGTTCTGACAGCCACATCATCGAAATCACCCTCGATCTCGTTGACCATCTCCCAATACCGGTTCGAGTATGTTTTCAGGGTTTCTCCCTCTCTCATGGATAAAGACAGCAAGGAATCCAGAGGCCAAGGAACCCTACTGCACGTGATGAAGCGGGATCCAAATGCTTGGGTGAGTTCCTTGAAAGAGTCGATGGAACCCGTTCTTAGGCCGTCAAACCATCTCATCACCACAGGTTCCAAACTGGATGGGAACACCTTGCACATTAAGGTCTCGTTATTGGAGTACACCGCCATTTTCTCGTTGAAATAGCTAGCATGCTCAACTGGGTTTGTACGGCCGTTGTAGAGAGTGAATGTCGGCTGGGTGAATCGCTTGGGAAGTCGCCCTCCATCTATCTTACGCGTAAAGGGAGATCTGGATATCCGATTGAGCGCTTTGCTCATGGCATCGTTTCCCAAGCCCCTTGAAGACGAGCCTGCTCCCTTGCGCTCTCGGCGATGGTCATCGTCATACAAGAAAGTTTCGCTCGGGGGCGTTCGTGATCTACGCCTGTACTCGTCATCCCTCTAGCTATCTGAGGAAAGGTCAGAAACTGAAGGGCTCCTCTTCCTCCGTTCACGTCACAGCTTCTTCTTCAAGTGGTTAATCTCCTTCTGCATGGCTTTAGCACGTTCGTCCCAGGAGACAAGGCTATCTCCCCTAGACTGACCCTCGCCAGAATGGGTGATATGTACGCTTCCCTCCTAGCCTTCCTGGAGGTGTTCTTCTGGTTGAGATCCCATAGACTCCAAGTGGTGTGGACCTGAATCTGCCATGTTTGAGAATCTAAAAATCTAGTCAATTAGCCCTCCCCACAGACGGCGCCAATTGTAAGGCCACAATTTTGAGGATCCGGCCCAAAGATGGATGGATTCGTCTAAAGGGCCCTAATACAATGAATTTGAAGAGAGTAGGTTGAGAAGGACTGGGCTAGTGAAGGTTAGATGGTCAATTGGCTGGGCTTAGATCATCTACCAGGATGAAACACAAATTTTTGGCTTAAGGGAGCGCTCTAGTCTTACGTCCGAGAATGATTAACCGGTTTCCGTCCTTTTTTCTTTTCTACAAAAATCCCCATTCTTCTCCTTTCTCCTTTTTCCTTTCCTTTTATATTTCCTCCCCTCTTCTTTGAACCATCCACGTGTAAATGCTCTGGTGTCCTTTGTTGACGTCTGTCCCTTCTCCTTTTTCCAGAACACTCTACTTAGCAGTGGCGGGACTGGGAGTCACTGTTCAGACGTCTTCTCCACATAAATGCGGCCAGGAGGTTAGCTGTGGAGCATTCAATGCGGGGTTGGCAGCCTTCTTCCTTGATATTTTGGGGCTTTCTTCTGGTACACGTCTCCACAGAGTTGTCCCCGTCCAGTGGAATCTTCTGGGGGGTCCTCTTGACTGGTGGAGCTCCGAGTTTTACTTCGGCTTTACTAGACCGAGGTGAAGGGCGTCCTCGGCAGAACCCTAGGATCACTGAGTTCGCATTTCTCTCTTTCGACTGTTGACTCGGGCAAACTAGGCCAAGCTGAACCATCCTCGGGCTTTCCTTAGTCCTTGGCTTGGGCTAGTGGGTGCGCTACACAAGTGGGTGGAAACCTTTTGGGCCCATTATCCTTACTGGCGCGATGTTCGTTTCGGCCTATCTCTCCTAGCAACCCATCATCCCTACAAATATATATATATATATATATATATATATATATATTAATATTATCGCATCATTTGGGTTTGAAAGGGGGTGTTTGATACTGTTATTTAAATAACAGTTTTTTACACACTTTTTCATCCATATATATTTTCACAAAATAACAACAACAACATTATTAGAAATCTCTTACAAAAAAGGCCCAAATATTTTGGCCAATTTTGTGCATGTATAGACTTTTTCTTACCCCATCAAGGAAACCATGTGAGGGAGAATACAGTGTAAAAACTTATTATCTTCTATGACTTTTTGACTTTTGCTTACAAAAACAAAAAAACCTTTTTGACTTTTTATGAGTGAAAATAGTACCTTTCTATAACTTTTTGATTTTTTTAGTCTGAACCGAGTTCAGATTTTGTCTTTGGCTTAATACATTTGCAATAATACAATTATTTTTATGAAACACATGTTTGTATGGGAATCATTTATCTAAATTTTTGTTGAAATTTTTTTTACTAAAAATATGTATACTTATATATTGAAAAAAATTAAAAAAGTTATAAAATGTAAAATAAAAAAAAAATTTTAAAAATTGTACATAAAATCTAAAAATGCCAAACTAAAGCTAATGCCAAATAGGTTCGCTTAAGACCTTCTCCTCTCCCCATTCGTGTGTTAAAATACTTAATATTCTAAAAAAATTTTATTAAATGTGAACAATATATAAAGCATATTAATATGAAACAGGCAATGAAATATGCATGGTGAGAGAACAGTGCAAACCGTGCAGTGTGAAAACAACTTTATTCTAGTTACATGATGGTTCTCATAAATTATATCGAGAAACCTGTCGTGATAAAATAATTTCACTTTTAATTAGATTTATTATTCACAATCATTTTTATTCAGAACTAATAACAATAGGCCTAGTTAATGATGGTACTACTTCTTATGTTTTAATTATCTCCCATCTTTTCAGAAATTAAAACCGGAAACTACTAATACTTTTTGTTGCATAAGACAACAACAGTGTAAACATCACTTTTTCTTAGCGATGGTGTATAATCTATTAAAAGAAATTTCCAGTGACCATCACGGTTATTTATTGCTAATAACCGTCTCACATCGGGTAGAGGGCGCTCCCACTCATGGTACACTCTTAGTTGTCCTAGAGGCTTATAAACCTTGAGTGGGAGCGCCCTCTACCCGATGTGGGACTGCTGGTAGTGCTTGCCACTTCCTCTAGTGAGGTGCAACGCTAGCCACTTCCTATACTCATGGCTAGAGAGATAAACCGTGAGGGCCTGGCTCCCCAAAGCGGACAAACTTTCCTTGGTGTGTCGGGAAAAAATCCCCCACAGATGTAATTCGTAGCATTGATAATAAAAATATTATGTAACGATTTTAAAATATAAAATATTGTAGAAAGTGATCATAAAACTTTATGTATTTCGGTTTTTGTTTTTGTTTTTGTTTATTTTTTTTTTATATAGATATATTCAAGTTTTCTTTTGTTTTAAATTTTTTATAATTAAAATTTTTTTTTATTGACTTCTCTAAAAAATAATTTTGGAGTCACCACTGTGTAAAAGGGATTGAAGTTGGAATCTGTCATGGTCCCATGGCTATCACTGATTTCTTAAGCTAGCTAGGAATCTTAAATGGTTCCATGGCTATCTGATTTTCTTTCATCACAATTAATAAGGTCATAGTGACACGAATTATAATCTCGGATGACTTTGAAGTCTATGTTCCCTTATTTATTACGTTGATAGTGACACGAAATGATCGATGATTTTCTTAGAAACAATCCAATATCTAGATTTTAAGGCTTCAGATAAAATAGATATATATCGTTGTGATAATTGATTAATTCATTATTAGTGCCTAGATTCTAATTTACTCTCGGCAATATATATATATATATATATATATATATATATGACTTTAAAACATTATAAATTGTCAGTACTGTATGTGTATGGTGGAAGACTTGGAAAGATTTCGCAGCAAAACACGTTAGTAATATTGATTCAATGGCCTGTGAAACACATGTATACTCCATTATTACTCCCTATCTTGACTTTTAATTAACAACCATGAACAATGGGGATAGACACGGCAAGGGTTGGGTAGAAAAAGATTTTAAAAAAAAAAAAAAAAAAATGGCATGGGACCAAAACCATGAACGAACAAAACCAGTTGTTTGGACTTTAGAGGGAAACATCAGTGATTAAACAAAGATGGGTGCAAGAGCTGAAATCTGATAGGTAAAAGGAATTTTTTTTGTGTTTATTTTATTCATAAATCATAATGATAGGATTTGTTAGCCACACTAAGTTTTTTTGCAATATTTTAAGATGATAAGTTTTGATTGTGTAACATATTTTCAAATAGGGTAAAATATCATTTTCGTTTTTAAAATTTCACAAAAGTTTGTTTTTCATCCCTAAACTTTCAGAAGTTTTTATTTTTCATCTTTAAACTTTGCAAAATGTTTTACTTTTCGTCTTTCTGTCTATGTCGGTTATTTATATCCTACATGGCTTAATAGAGTATTAACATGGTATTTGATTTGACTAAACTATTTTACTTTAAATAAAAATAGACACATGGCCCACATGGAAACTATATTTTAAAATGATGAAAATATCCCTCAATCCTATGAGATATAATTCATGTGTCCCAAACTATAAAGGGCTAGCTTAAATTTCACTTCTTTTTTTCTTTTGCTAAATTTAGGCGTTCAAAATTCTTTGAATATCTAACTATTTTTTAGATATGTGTAGTCCCTTGTTCCAATTTCAAAATATATATTTTTATATTATTTGATACGTTTCACAAATATTCGTTGAATTTGAACCAATCAAAGAGAACAAAACTATTTGACATAGTCACAAAGGGGTCAAGCTTGTTGGATGTAATTGCTCCTCATCCGTTGTTAATTTCCAGCCAAGTTGGTCCATCTTTAATATTATTAGTAATGTCAGTAGCTCTAGTGAGTTCTTTTCTTCTTGCCCTTCGTTTGCGTTAGGATTGAGGTCGTGCAACTTTGCTGCCCGTGAAATACACGTACAAGAAAAATTACACACATTCTAATACACTTGTTCATGGTTCACATTCATTATTTTACGCACATATTTATAGCGATGTTAAACTGTCTATATTTTAAAAATGCCCATATTTTAAGTAATAGAAATAAATATAAAAAAGAAATGCGAAATAGTGGACGTTTAAAAATCGAAACCTAATGTACTACTCTTTCATCTAGTTTAACTTATAACAAATCTGAACAATAAAGCATATTAATATGGAAGCAGTATGGTGTTGTACGTGGTTCGGGAAAGAAAAGCGTGTCAGTGAAGAATACAGTGTGACAAAGACTTCGCCATCTTCTGTAACTTTTTGACTCTGGGAGGGTTTGGTAAAGTAATTTAAAAATTATTTTTTATTATTTTTTAAAATTTGTGTGAGTGAAGAAGTGTATAAAAATACGTAAAATGTTGTTTAAAAATTAAAAATTACTGTTTAAAAACACAAACAAAACAGAGCAGGAAAAAAAACCGAGTTCAGTTTCCGCAAAAGATTTTTATAATTTTCCAACAAGTTTGCGCTTATGAAACACATGTTAACGTGTCGGCTGGCTTGAATTATAAGCTTAATTTTTAGCTTTTATTTACATTTTTTTAAATCTCAATTTTTGTTACTTTTCACTGTAATGGCTATCACGCCTTTGAAGGAAAGAGATTGATACAAAGATGGCTGGAAATAATAATATCGCCATCAATGAAATACTTCTCCCACTCCCATTTTAAAGACTCGAACAGTGGAACTAGCTAGGTCTAGATGTCCACATCTTTTAATTCTTTGACCCCGGTCTTTACCGAAATCAAAATTTGCTACTTTTCTTTTGTCTAAGCTAAGAAATTTCCTATGATTTTCATCTTTGAGGGGCTTAAAGTTACCACTTCAAAATTTCACCGCCAGAGACTTGAACCATACCATTACTTTTTCTTTAGCATTTTCCTTTTCTTAACAATGGTGTCTAAACTGTTGGAACAAATTTCCAGTGACTTTCGTTTTTTTTCTTTTTACTATTTATCTTTTTACTACGTGGTAGCTATTTATCTTTCAAAAGCCCACAAAAAATACAGCTCAAATAGGGCCCAAGTCAGTTACTCATGGGTTTTAAGGGCCCAAATTCCAAAAATAAAATATACTGAATGGGTTCCATACCTATTATTATGGCAAGCTGGATCATTAAGCCGCAACCGAAAATATCTAGTAATTGTGATTCAACAAAGATTGGTGCAAGAACTGAAATTTGATTGGTTACGCTTACACCACTAGCTAACCAAAGCTTTTCTTCTCTAAAAAAAAAAAAAGAAAAACTAACCAAGGCTTTTCTTTTATTTTAATTTTAATTTCAATATGATTTGTAACTAATTAATAGTGTATTCTCTATACTGATTATTCTTTTTATCGCTAAGTCAAGACATCTTATGATTTTTCTGAGTTTGAGATAGACGCAATTCGTAATGTACAATTAGCATTTTATGTCCAAAACCTTGAGACACAATTTAGTATATTCCCCTTCTTTTGTGTCCAAAAACCAAACTAAATGGGCTGTAGCTTAAATTCCACATTTGCTCTAAAGTCTAGAACTAGCCCATAAATTCTAGTAGTCCTAAAATTTCTGGTAACTGTCTAAGAAAACACGTGAAAGAAGAAAACATTGTGAAAAATAAAAACAAATTATTTAGGCTGTGTTTAATTTGACAGAAAATATTTAAGTGTTTGGTTGTATTCTTGAAAAGTACTCCGAAATATATTTTTTAGTTTTTGGTAACTTTCTTATAAATGCTATAGAAAACATACTTTTTATTATTTTTTTCACATTTTTTTTTAATCTTCCAAGCATATATAATAATAAAAAAAAGTGAAAAAATTTTAAATTAAAAAAAAATTGTGATCGGACTAGTAGAAACCAGCCACCAACGGTGGTGGTTGGCCACTAAAAGTTGGAGATGTTAGTGGGGCGGTGGTAGTTGGATGGTAGATAGTGGGAACTGGAGGATGGAGGTCAGTGTGAAAATATTATCTTTTGACACATACGTTTTACTTTCAGTTTGAACCGGGTGCAATCTACCTCGGAAGAATTGGAAAGTTTTCCAAGTCTAGAATCTTTTGTGAAACACATGTACATTATACAAGTTATCCTTCTAGATCCATACCATTTATCATAACTTTTGTTACAACTTAATGATATGTGCAATTATAATTGGCCATGAACCATCACTTTTACATAGATTTTTAAATTTTTTCCTCACTACTAACCGTCTTACATGTCAAAATCTAGGTAATATTAATTGTGATGCTCCAATTTGATTGAATGTGTAATGTGTGTGGGTGTGTGATGAGTCCCACATCAGATATATACTGAGTTGAATTAAGCTTTTGTTAACAATTATAAGGAGTCTCACTAATTCTTCTGAAGTATAGTACAAATATGACTAATGATTTTCCTTAGGTTGTTACATTTATTATTGAAAATGAGGAAAACCAAAATCCACAAGATTGCATGGGATTTGAGGGGCAACTAGAACAACCAAGTTTATGTGCTATTAATCAAATTATGTAACCTCCTTGTGTTTTTTGTAAAGAGAAGTAGAGAATAAAACTATTTTTTATATGATTACATAGGGTCGTTTAGTACATGTATTTAAATATGTGTTCTTAGTTTAGTACATGTATTTACATAGATTTTTAAATTTTTTCCTCACTACTAACCGTCTTACATGTCAAAATCTAGGTAATATTAATTGTGATGCTCCAATTTGATTGAATGTGTAATGTGTGTGGGTGTGTGATGAGTCCCACATCAGATATATACTGAGTTGAATTAGGCTTTTGTTAACAATTATAAGGAGTCTCACTAATTCTTCTGAAGTATAGTACAAATATGACTAATGATTTTCCTTAGGTTGTTACATTTATTATTGAAAATGAGGAAAACCAAAATCCACAAGATTGCATGGGATTTGAGGGGCAACTAGAACAACCAAGTTTATGTGCTATTAATCAAATTATGTAACCTCCTTGTGTTTTTTGTAAAGAGAAGTAGAGAATAAAACTATTTTTTATATGATTACATAGGGTCGTTTAGTACATGTATTTAAATATGTGTTCTTAGTTTTTAAACAATATTATACGCATTTTCACGACATTTTTTTTCAAAACTAAGAGAAATTATCCAGTTCTCATGGTAGATCACGTCATTTATCTACCATTCCAGTAAAAGACTCCAACCTATTTGAAATTGTTGAGTCAATATTCAATTTTTATTTAAAAATTCACAATTTTAAATAAGTAGAAGTCTTTTACTGAAATAGTGAATCACATCACTTGTCGATCAAGAGGAACTTATAATTTCTTTAGAACTAGCTAGTAACAATGGCCACATCAATGGTTGTAAACTTGTAATAAGTCTTACGCTTTCCTTTTAATTATCTCCTATCATTTTCAGAAATTAATATCGGAAACCACTACTACTTTTTGTAGCCCAGGGTATTAGGACTCTAAATTGCAAAAGATAACAATGTAATGTAAACATCACTTTTTCTTAACAATGGTGTCTAACCTATGAAAGAAATTTCCAGTGCCTTTCGTCTTTTTATTTTTTATTTTTTTATTTCTAATTAACAATAATTTTTTATTATCAAACTAAAACATCAATGAAATTTGATATTCTTTTATAATAATACTAGATGAATAATATTAAACCCATATTTTTCTTCAACAACTAGAAGAAGATAATAAAAATAGTAATAATTATGTTTATGTGATATACAGATAAAAAAATTTATATGCAAATTAATAAAAATAAACTTCAATAATAATAATAATAATAATAATAATACCGTGTAAGACCAAGGTTCTAGTAAAACAAAAACTATAATAATTTATTATTATTTAAATAAATTTTTATTTTTTAGAAGAATTATTTAAATAAATTATGATACCTTTTTTTTCTTTAATTTTTTGGTATATAGTTTAAATTTGAGAAATTTAAAAAAATCTCTTTGAACTTAGGCAATGAATTGTGCTTAGAGGAAATTATGTTAATTATTTTAATATATTTATATCATATCTAATGACGAAAGCACATCATAATAGATTCAACATGTAGATCATCATTGCTACTCCCTAAATTTATAAATATCTCTGTCACTGACGTTCATTGATTCAACATGTTTTTAGGAAACAGATCCCATACTTCTGACGTGGGATGCAAAAGCGTCAAAAAATAAAACACGTCTACTTCTAAAAAGCAAGAAATAAAACACGTTTTCTTCTGAAAATAATCTCGAATTTACGAGAGTTCTTTGAATCCACAAGGAGAAAGGATTTGGAATCCACCAAAAAATAGAAAGACAAAAGTCTAAATTTTTATTGATTGAATAAATATTAAAAAACATTTATAGATTTAGAAGCCTGTTTAAAGGTTCCGTAAAACTTGACAGACAATAAAATATAGGGTCATGCTAACAATTAACAATCCATTTTAGGAATGTTTTGATATCACTTTTATAGAAAATGAAAAAAAAACTGTCAAAACATTAATTGTTTTTTTTTTCCTATAAAAATTTTCTTTAAATGGATTGTTAACCATTACCATAAGGGCATCCGCTAGCATTTCTCTAAAATATATTCTAAATAACTCCTAATTAATATCTAACTATAACAGGAAACCAAATTTAACCTAAAAGCATTAAAACCACTTCAAAACAAGGAAATAAATGAACTAAACCTGATGATGCTAGATAATGCTTCTTAAGATCAGTAGGCTGAACGTTCTGGACTTAACGATCCTGTAGGCCTGTAAAGAAAGAAAGATGAAGAATTAAGGGAGATCAGGGTTGGCCGGTCTAAGACCCTCCGATGATAAAGTCAGTTTTTCTCCTCTAGATTGATAAACTCTCAATTTTTTAAGAAGTTATTATAAAGAGATTCACTTACTTTCCTGTGTCGGAGAAAAGGTGTTTATATAGGGCCAAAGTGACGGTTACTATCCTGTAACTTCTCCCTCATTTGTGGAAGCCAGGAGATAACTGCTATGGGAAGTTGAAATATTTGTAGAGGTTACAATGATGTCTTATAATCCTTCCACGTAGCGTGTATTTCTTTACTGCGTAGCAGGATTTCTATTGAGACTCGTCCATGCTTGGACGAATGTTGCTGTAAGTACTTTAAACGAGATCTTTAAATCCTTAGATCCAAATGAAAGGAGAGAGAACAGTTTGTATGTATGGTTGCAGTGTAACGTTATCAAGCTGGTCTCATGGATGAGCTTGCCTTTTGCAGACGACAACGCAAGGACGAGCTGTGTGAATTTTTGGGACGGACTCGTCCTTGTGGAGGACAACACAAGGACGAGCCATTCAAGTACCATATCAGTTGCCCCTTTGCCCTTGTCTTGTCGTCTCAGAGGACGTATCGTATTCTTCTTTTTCTTTTTATTGTTATGTATACATCTTTATTATTATTTTATTATTTAGAAAACGCAACTCAAACATGACTCCTCGTTTTTCGAGTTAGGCCACGTGGCGTGTTCTGGTTGGCTCCGCTGCTTTTAAGGTGGCGCAAATGTTATCTATAAATAGTAAAATTCCTCCTCTGCCCCTTTCATTTCGAAATATTTTCCTTCTTGATCTGTCGTCTAGAGCCTTGTCTAGAATTCGCTCTGCGTCCATAGTCTTCCTCCATCTAGAGCCAGGTATTTCTCCCTCCTCGTCTTTAGGTTTTCCTTTAAGTTTTCAAAGAATAATGTCAACTGTGATTTCGTTGTCCAGCAATAGTACAGAAAAGGCTATTGACGAGTATCAGGACGTCACTAGCTATAGCAGTTCTGATAATAGTAGTCATAGTAGTAGTGGTAGTGGGGGGAGTAGCACGGACGAGGGGTACATCTCTGGTGTCCCTGGGGTCCCCTTAGACGTTCTACAAGAACAACTAAGGAAAACTTCTGGGTCTCGCGCTGGTACCTCGTCCAATGTCCCTCCGTCTAGTCCTTTGGACGAGGAGGAGACCGTTTATAGCTGTGCCATAGGCGTTTCGTCAAAGACAAATGAGCAAAGGCTCAACAATCTTAGGTCATGGTATCAAATCCCTGACGAGCTTAATCCTAGATTGCCCGTCCGTGGAGAGTGGTGTTGTAGCCCTCGTTTTGGTATAGGCGTTTATGAGGCCTATTTTTTGGGGGGTTTGAGGTTACCTTTAAATTCCTTTGCTAGAGAGTTACTAGTTAGATTAGGTTTAGGAGTTTGTCAATTTAACCCCAATGCATGGAGATTGATCATCTCTATGCAAGTTTTGTGGAGGGAAGTGTTTGGAGGGGACCGTCCTCTCACAGTGGACGAGTTTCTCTATTGTTACAAGCTTTCTGAAATAAACCAATCCCTTGGCTTCTATCAGTTCATAGCTAGGGGCTCACATTGTAGGTTGATTAAGTCCCTGGCCTCGTCTGATAGGAACTGGAAGACGGAATTCTTTTTCGTCTCTGGTAGTTGGGCCGGGCACCCTGTGGACGTTGGTAGGGATACGTTTGCCCCTTATGAGGGAAGCTTAGGGAACCTTCGTCTTGAGGGTAAGTCCCTTACCCTCTTCTCTTTTTTTTTTTTTTTACTTATACTTTCAGTGTCTAACTTTCAATTGCTTGTTTGCTTTATAGCTGTTGCACGTCCTTCCCTAAGCAAGTTCCTCCGCAATCGCGTCCAGAGAGCTCGTCTACACTCTGACAGGGATTTCCACTCTTTGGTTTCCCTTAGACGTCTAGCCAAGTGGGGGCTTGGCCCAGTACCGTCCGACAAAGCCATTGCTCACGAAATCACTGTTCGTAAACGTAAGTTTCTGACTTAGCAAAGATGTTTCTTTGTTTGTTCTTTTCTCTTTTACTTTGGTTTTATTTTTAATTTCCATTTCCTTACTTTGTAGGATTGACGACCATGAAAGAAAATAGGGGAAAGGAGCCCATGGGTGAGGGGAGTCGTCCTTAGGTCCATTCCCAGGCTTGTCCTTCTGTAGGGGACAAGAGGAAGTCTGTATCTAAAACTTTAGACTTAGGAAATTTACCTAGTCGTAGAGGGAAGAAGCCCAAGCATGGGTCGTCCCAAACAGTAACCAGGTCTACCCTCCCCTCGTCTCAGACACTAGTCCAAGTTTTGGACGTGGATTCTCCAACTCCTGACGTTACCCAGTCCAAGACCCCTCCGTCCAAGTCAGTTGTGCCTACCTCGTCCCAGCCTCCAAGAATCCCACTGAATCTAATTGAAAACGAAGACCTAGCTTGGGAACGATTCGAGAGGGTTGTGCTGGACGAGGACATAGCTGCATGCTATGACATGTCTTTAAAAGACTTCGAACATTCCGGCGTCCATGATCTTTTTAAGGTACATAGCCTTATCTTTGGGTCGTCTTTCCCTTTTTCTTTTTTTCTTTTTTTTTTTTGAATTTTTCCTCGTCTAACCTTTATTATATCTTACCATTGTAGGCAATGTCCAAGTTCATTGCGGCGTCTAGGCAGGCCACTGAATTGGACAAGACGAGGATCTTGTTGGAGACGAGGGTGCAGGAAGTGAAGGACGAGTGCAAGAAGTGGGCTAAGTGGCAGCCAAGTCTAAAGACGAGGTCAGGGAGTTGCAAAATCATGCTGAGGAATTGAAGGCTGACATCGTTGAGAAGGATACTCGTCTTGGTCACCTCCAAAAGAGGAACAACGAGCTGAGTACCCTTCTTGAGAAAGCTAGGGAAGAAGCAATTGCTCAATTCAAGGCGTCCAAGGAATACACTAATCTATTGGACGCCAATTATGCAGCGGGGTTCGAGGACTTCAGGATGGACGCTGCAGAAAACTTCCCTGAGCTGGACTTCAGTTCCATCAAACTTAACATTGGTGGTGCCACCACTAGCTCCCTCCTCCAGATGAGCTCAGAGGACATGAATATTGAAGACGATGCCACCACCCAGCCTACTCAAGACGAGCCCAATAACGCCCCTCCCCAACAATGAAGACTAGCTTTTATCTGCTCATCTACCTTGTTATTTTTTTCTTGTTTTTGTTTTTGGTCCGTTGTTTTGGCCCATTTTGATGTAACTCAAGTACAATTAGCTCGTCCAAATTACTAGGACGAGCACATAAACAAGTTTAATTTCGTTTCTAAGTTTCTCAGACGTTGGTTGTCCTTTGTGATTAATGAATGTATGTTTACTTTCCTTTATCCTTTTCCTTCATTTGAATGTTGTATGGACGGAATTACTTGTATTGTTGTATTCTCAATTTTAATGTCCATGAATTTATTCACTTTGAATATCATTTGATTCTATAACACTCCTCCATGGATGTTACTTTTTCAAACGTCATGGAATTATCTTTCCCCTTCACCCATTTGGTGGACGGCTCTTTGCTCATCTTTAGAGCAAGTTCTTTGTAAGTTTCAAGTGTTTCAACTTTACTCGTCCATGGACTTGATTCCTTAAGTTGAAGTTGCCCCAAGGATCATATGCATTTCTCGTCCATGTCTAGTCCGAGTATTCCTCGTCCACAGTCGAGTTTGTCTAGCTTAGGCTGGTCTTTTATTTAAAGTTTCCTTGTTTAAGGAAAGTTTAGACGTTAAGCCCCTTTATCTAGGGGTTTGTGCTCGTCTTTAAGCCTTGGTCTTTTTAGCGGACGTTGTTATGGAGTAGCTACATTATATGTATTTAAAAATCCAAACCATTCTCATCAACATAAGCATTGTCAGCAAGCATGGCACATACACGTAGAAAGTATTGCCTTATTTATACAAATCAAACATAACTTCATCCATAGCTAATTTAAAACTAACTTTAGAAATAAAAACACTACATAACGCTAGTTAACACAAAAGCAAGTACTGGTCTTGGACTCGTCCAGGATGGAGGGTCTCGTCAAGGGCGGTGCTCATCAAAGTTATTACTGGTAATACCTCCTCAGGTGCTCAACATTCCATGGGTGTTCCAACTTTCTTCCATCCAAGGCTTCCAAGTAATATGACCCTTGTCTTTTACAATTGACTACCCTGTAGGGTCCTTCCCAATTGGGTCCCAACTTTCCATGAGCTGGGTTCCTGGTCGCGAGAGAGACCCATTTCAAGACGAGGTCCCCTAAGCTGAAACGTCTTGGTTTCACCATCGCGTCATATTGTCTGGACATGAGGTTTTTGTACCTCGTTGTCCTCTGCTCCGCATCTACCCGTACCTCGTCTATAAGATCAAGGTTAAGGCGCAGTTGATCTTCGTTGTCCTTGGACTGATACTTCATCACCCGGTAATTGGCCATGTGAATTTCGGCAGGTATCACTGCTTCACTCCCACAAGCTAGTTTAAAAGGAGTTTCTCCCGTAGGAGTTCTCGCAGTGGTTCTGTAAGCCCATAGAACGCCGGGTAGCTCGTCTGGCCATACCCCCTTTGCCCCCGCAAGCCAAGTTTTGATGATTTTCAGCAAAGAACTATTTGCCACTTCTGCTTGTCCATTTGCTTAAGGGTGGGCGGGTGAGGAGTAATGATTGTGGATTCCAAAATGTTCGCAGAAATCTCTGAAAAGTGCGTTGTCAAATTGCTGTCCGTTATCTGACACCAACACCCTGGGTACTCCAAATCTACACACGATGTTTTTCCAGACGAAGTTCTTGACATTTTGTTGTGTGATTTTTGCCAAGGGTTCTGCTTCTATCCACTTAGTGAAGTAGTCGATCCCAACCACCAAGAATTTCATCTGTCTGGTTCCAAGTGGAAAAGGACCCAAGATGTCTAATCCCCACTGTGCAAAGGGCCAAAGGGCCATCATTGGAGTTAGATATTCTGCTGGTTGTCGGGGGATGTTGCTAAAGCGCTGACACTGGTCACATGCCTTGACGTAAGCTTTTGCATCTGCTTGGATAGTTGGCCAATAATACCCCGCACGGACAACCTTATGAACCAACGCTCTTGCCCCCGAGTGATTACCGCACGCTCCTTCATGGATTTCTCTCAACACATAGTTCGACTCGTCTAGGGCTAAACACCTCAAGTAGGGCTGGGAGAACCCCCGTTTGTACAACACTTCACCGATAAGAACATATTTGGCTGCCCTAATTCTTACTTTCCTGGCCCCATCCCCGTCCTGTGGAAGCCTTCCGTCTTTCAAGTAGGCAATTATTGGAGTCATCCAGTTTTCTTTCTCTCCTACCTCTTGAATTTCTGGGAGGTCTATGCTTGGCATGTATTGAACTTCGTCAATCTTATCCATAGCTTCTCCTAAAGAGGCTGCTTTCGCCAAGGCATCTGCTTCCATATTTTCCTCCCTCGGGAGTTGGACGAATTTGGTGTCATTGAATCCCTTGATGAGTTGCCTTACCTTACTCAGGTATTTCATCATTCGTTCTTCCTTGGCTTCGCATGCTCCATTTACTTGGTTAATGATCAACTGGGAGTCTCCTCAGACGACGATGGATTCTGCCCCCAGAGATTTGGCTAATTCTAACCCTTTAAGGAGTGCTTCATATTCGGCCTCATTGTTAGTGGGTTGATATTGTAGTCGGACGGCGTACTCCAATTTATTCCCCTCGGGTGATCTAAGTACAACCCCAACTCCTCCAGAATGCAACGTGGACGAGCCGTCTACGTTGATATCCCACTTCTGAACTTCGTTCAGCTCGTCTAGGTCTCCTTGTCCAGGTGTAAACTCCGCAATGAAGTCCGCTAGCACCTGTGCTTTGACCGCCTTCCTTGGTTGGTATCTAATGTCGAACTCACTTAGCTCGACAGCCCATTGGACGATCCGTCCGGCTGCTTCCACCTTGTTCATCACCTTCTTTAATGGATGGTCAGTCTGGACGTTGATGACATGGGCTTGGAAGTAATGCCTTAGTTTCCTTGAGGCTGTAACCAACGCAAAAGCCAACTTTTCCATTATAGGATACCGTCCTTCCGCCCCTTTGAGTGCTCAGCTAGTGTAATAAACTGGTTTCTGAACTTTCGCGTCTTCTCTTATTAGAGCCAAGCTTACTGCATGAGGGGACACTGCCAAGTATAGGTACAATTCTTCAACAGGGATCGATGGGCTCAACAAAGGAGCTGTGGTAAGATATGCCTTCATGGCTTCGAAAGCTTGACATTCGTCCGTCCATTCAAACGCTTTCCTAAGAATCCTGAAAAACGGCAAACACTTGTCAGTGGCTCTAGAAATAAACCTGTTAAGGGCAGCCACTCGTCCGGAAAGAGATTGGACGTCTTTAGTGTTGTACGGAGGTTTCATATCCAATATTGCCTGAATCTTGTCAGGGTTCGCTTCAATCCCTCTCTGTGACACCATGTACCCAAGAAATCTTCCTGATGAAACTCCGAAGGCACACTTGCTGGGGTTTAGCTTCATGTTGTACCGCCTGAGCGTGTCGAAGGTTTCCTGTAGGTCGTCCAAATGCCTCGTCTCGTCCGGGCTTTTTACTAGCATATCATCCACATAGACTTCCACATTTCATCCAATCTGGGGTCGAAACATGTGGTTTACCAACCTTTGGTATGTTGCCCCTGCGTTCTTCAAACCAAAAGGCATCACCTTGTAGCAAAACAGGCCTTGACTAGTGACGAATGATGTTTTCTCTTGATCTTTTTCATCCATTCTTATCTGGTTATACCCGGAAAAGGCGTCCATGAAGTTAGCAATTTGTGACCCGCAGTCGAATCCACCAATTGATCAATACGCGGTAACGGATAACTGTCCTTGGGACAGGCTTTGTTTAAATCAGTGAAATCCACACACATTCTCCATTTTCCATTAGCCTTCTTGACCATCACTACGTTGGCCAACCAATCCGGATAGTAAACCTCTCAAATGAAGTTTGCTGTAGTTAACTTTTGGACCTCTTCCTTGATGGCCTTATCTCTGTCAGGGGCGAACACTCTTTTCTTCTGTCGTACCGGCTTCGAGGAGGGATATACATTAAGACAGTGGGTGATAACACTAGGGTCTATCCCCGGCATATCTTCATGCGTCCATGCAAATACATCAACATTCTTCCTCAAGAACAGGATGAGGCCCTCTTTTACCTTGTTTTCCATTTCTGCTCCAACCCTTGTCTGCCTTTCGGGTTTATCCTCATCTACGAAAACGTCCTCCAGTGCTTCAGTTGGTTCAGCTACAACTCGTCTCTCCTCAATGTTCATCACTTGTGCGCGCTCGTCCATGGCTAGCATAGCCAAGTAGCACTCTCTTGCTGCTAATTGGTCTCCTTGTACTTGTCCTACTCCGTGTTCTGTAGGAAACTTGACCGACAGGTGATAAGTAGACGTGACTGCCTTCCAACTGTTTAAAGTTGGTCTTCCGATGACGGCATTGTAAGAGGATGAGCAGTCGACTACCAAGAAATTGACGTTGTTGGTTTCCTGTTGTGGATGTGTGCCTACTACCACAGGCAAGGTGATAATACTCACTGGCTGCACTTTCATCCCACCGAACCCCACCAAAGGCGAGTTCACTAGGCGAAGTTGGTTTCGTCCAAGCTTCATTTGTTGAAAAGCGTGATAATACAAAATGTCTGCTGAACTTCCATTATCTACCAACACCCTCCTTGTTGTGTAATCTGCGATGAGTAGAGTGATGACGATGGCATCGTCATGGGGGTGATGAACCCTTCCAGCATCCTCGTCCGTGAATGTGATGGCCTGCTCCTTAGTTGTCCTATCTCCGGACGACCGTCCAGAAAGCTGGACGTTCTGCACTACTGTAACACCCCAAACCCATATCAAGGATTTGGATGCATAACCTGTCCTAGAAATAATCAACAATAATATAATGGAACAGAGCGTAATAATTATCTTCAATTTAAACATCTATCCATCATCATATTTCCTTATAAATTCGTAAAACACAAAATCCTCCACAATAAAGTCTATAAATACAATCTCAAAATAGTTCCATAAAGTTAAACTCATTGTCCTGAAGAAATTTTACTAAAACAATTCACCAACTAGCATAGCTCCAAACGAAGTCGTCAATCTAAGGCTCCACTGATCTACCACCAAAAGACACTCCATATCTCTAATCTGAAAGGGTGGAAAAAGGGGGTGAGCTAGAGGCTCAATAAGAGACTACATAACATGAGTATGTCTTCCAAACAAAACATTAGTATCATTGACAAAATATAGTCTTCACGATACATTTACAAATAGTTTAAATAGTAATATAATATATTCTATAAAACTATTAAAATAAAATATTTCACTATAACGCTGTAATCATTAGTAAAATAGTAACCACGTTAATATGCCAATATGCACCAAATAGGTGGAAACAATTTATTATGAAAAATAAACAATTTTTCACTTACACAGATCAGTAGCAATAAAACAGTGGTTCAATATGGAAAATATTAGTCAAACACAGACAAAAGCTGCTAAACACTCGGTGGGTGATTCCCATGGGAACAATAACACTAACCTCAAAGAGGCAACACTAGCTCCAAAGAGCAACAATAATACTGCACCACACCACACTAACACTACTTCGGCCGAAGACCAACACTTAACCCTGTGTTGGCAAAGGTTGCAGACTGTCTAGTTGACCATTTGAAACAATTCTTGACAAATACAATTTCATAATAACATACAATGGATAATAAAATTCAAGTATGTGCAAAGCACTAACAATAGTATAAGTTTTTGGAACTTCACCTTTGCAATTATATACATATATAGATAAATATATATTTTTACCACGTGTATATATATATATATAAATATATATGTCCTGAGAGACGTCATGTGCTGAAGTCTACTTACCTCAAATCACCAAGACACGCTAGATCTCAACTATCCAAGCTGATGCCACTTGAACCTAATACACAAATAGATAATTTTTGCTGCGTTAAGCCATACTTATACTTTTTATATAAACATTTGTGCTAACCCTCTCCAAAATCACACATGGACCCTTTATATATATATCCTAATTACATATTAGAACCTAACAATGTTTCTAACCCAAAGGCCATTAGTATTAAATCATTACAATCAGATCCGAAATAATCTACCAGCACCAATCATACTTACACCTCATGATAGTTTATGCATATAGAATATAGGGGAAATCGATTTCAATGGGTATTAGATCACATGAAGTCACTTGACTCATCCATCAAATATATATAACTATCTATATTTCAATTCCGTAAGACTACAAATAAGTGTATATATATATTCCTATGGACCGCATCCCTAATCTATATATATATATTCATCTCTACAATATTACAATTCTTTACTTTCTACGCATTAGTGCATACATATGTTGATATATATAAGATATAATGTAGAACTTCCAGTAAACAAACACCAACAATCTAACGATATCATGCCTATGAAACAAAGCAATATAAACTCCATTCCGCAACCATTATTATAACTCTAAAATTGCACTAGCAAGAGACCAACGTTTCCTCTAAATCCAAAAAGGTGTCCAGCAAAAACAATACTTTAATCTATAAAGGAGGTTTACCTCAATACCAAAATAAGGTTGCTGGCTGCCCAGGTGAAGTGCACGGCCTTCAATTTTTTTTTTTTTTTTTTTTTTTTTTTTGCCTAGCGTCTTTCTCTCTACCTATCCCCAAGAAGCCCTAATTTTCTGTCATATTAAAGCTGTTTTCACTTGGGCTGAAAATTTAGAAGCCCACTAAAAACTAAAATAAGCTTCCAAGACCTACCTTTCCACTAAACTCATTATAAGGTTGTTTAAATAGGCTAAAACCCTAAAGAATTCCAATAACAATTAAACTCCTAGCCCAAGTAGGTTTTAGTCTCTTATCCTTTTCCTTAACTGATAAGGAGACTAAAGGTTAAATTTGAATAACCCACAAAAATAACTATTTCACGTTACCCATTATTATTATTATTATCATTGTTATTATTATTATTATTATTGAAGAAATCATAATATAAAATAATTATCTCCTCCAAAATAAATTAAGCAATTTATCAAATCCACTCTCTAGAAGCAATTAAATTAAATTTAAGTGAGACAGGTGTTACAACTACATTCAAGTATGACTTCTTTGCCTTGGACTACTATGCCATTGAATTTCCTCCTATGATTACTCTTATTTCTCCGAGCGGGGGACGTGGCGACTCCTCCGCCTTTGCTTTCAGTTTTTCATCCTTGTGATCTCGTCCAAGGAAATTCCTTAACTTCCCTTGCCTGATAAGGTTTTCTATCTGCTGTTTCAAGTCAAAACACTCGTCGGTGTCATGCCCATGGTCCCTGTGGAAGCGACAATATTTGTTTCTATTGCGCTTGTTGGGATCTCCTTTCATCTTTTCAGGCCATTTCAGGGAGGGGTCATCCTTGATTTGCATGAGCACCTGTTCCAGCGGCGCATTCAATGGCGTGTATTGCTGGGTTCTTGCTGAGGGGCCTACCTTCTTAATGTCCCAGTCTTTCTTATCTTCCATCCGTCCCTTCTTTGGACAAGTACCTTGTTCAGAGTGACGCATGGAGTTCATCTCCATTCTCTCAGCTCTCTTCCTTTTCTTGGCTATGATTGCGTCTTCTGCATTCATGAAGTTTTGGGCCGAGTGGACGAGCTCGACCATGGTTTGAGGTTCCTTTTCGTAAAGCTTGTAAATGAATAAATCAAAGTTTACTCCATTGTGGAGGGCTGCCAACAGCAACTTGTCATCTACTTCGTCTACCGTCAGGGCTTCTCTATTGAAACGAGTGATAAAGGATCGCAAACTTTCATTCTCTCCTTGTTCGATGGTCAACAGGCTAGACGAGGAACGTTTATGCCTTTGTCCTCCAATGAAATTGTAAACAAACAATTTGCTCAACTCCTCAAAGGAACTTATTGTATTTGGTGGTATCTTACTGAACCACACCCGCGCTGGCCCTTTAAGGGTAGTAGGGAAGGCTCTGCACATGATCTCATCTGAGACGCCTTGGAGATGCATCGTAGTCTTGAAAGTGGCGATATGGTCGAATGGGTCCCTCGTTCCATCGTACGAATCTAAGGAAGGCATCTTGAACTTTGGAGGTAATGGATGGCCATTGATCGCAGCCGTGAAAGGGGAGTCCGTTCGATGGACTAAGTCTTCTACAGGATTTGCTCTTCTCATATTCTCCCGCATCTCATCCATGACTTTCTTCATCTGGTCCATCTCCCTCTCCAAATGTGGCACCCTTCGTGAAGTGGCACTGCGCGATTGGCTTTCTGGACCAGGATCTCCTCTATCCTCCTGACTCTGAGCTTGTCCTTCTCGATGTTGTCTCCTTAAATTAATCTCCCTTGTCAACTCTTGGTTTTGGCGGGTTAACTCTGCCATGGCGGCCGCCATGGATTGTATATGTTGAACTGAAGATGGTTGTATGACAGGCGCTGATTGGCGATCTCGGTGGGGATTGCTAGAAGCATCCCTACTCTCTTGGTGGCCCGGGCTAGTGGCCCTTGATCTTGTCCGAACCATACAGCCTTTTGTCGGAGAAAGCGTGAAAAGAAACTACGAATACCAAAATTCACGAACTTCCCACAGATGGCGCCAACTGATGATGCTAAATGATGCTTCTTAAGATCAGTAGGCTGAACGTTTTGGACTTAACGATCCTGTAGGCCTATAAAGAAAGAAAGATGAAGAATCAAGGGAGACCGGGGTTGGCCGGTCTAAGACCCTCCGATGATAAAGTCAGTTTTTCTCCTCTAGATTGATAAACTCTCAATTTTGTAAGAAGTTATTATAAAGAGATTCACTTACTTTCCTGTGTCGGAGAAAGGGTGTTTATATAGGGCCAAAGTGACGGTTACTATCCTGCAACTGCTCCCTCATTTGTGGAAGCCAGGAGATAACTGCTATGGGAAGTTGAAATATTTGTAGAGGTTACAATAATGTCTTATAATCCTTCCACGTAGCGTGTATTTCTTTATTGCGTAGCAGGATTTCTATTGAGACTCGTCCATGCTTGGACGGATGTTGCTGTAAGTACTTTAGACGAGGTCTTTAAATCCTTAGATCCAAATGAAAGGAGAGAGAACGGTTTGTATGTATGGTTGCAGTGTAACGTTATCAAGCTGGTCTCATGGATGAGCTTGCCTTTTGCAGACGACAACGCAAGGACGAGCTGTGTGAATTTTTGGGACGGACTCGTCCTTGTGGAGGACAACACAAGGACGAGCCATTCAAGTACCATATCAAAACCTAAAATAATGAAAATTACATAAAAATACCAATAATTAATAAATTACAAAAATTAGTATTACGTCTCTGTTTTTGTTCTTCATTGATTCAACATGTCTTAGTTAACTCTACTTTATGAAAACACGTGTTGACGCTTTACTTTCCGTCAGTTACGTGACTATCCTTTTACACAACTATGGTTGATCCCAATAAATTACACTATATTGAATTGAATGTAGTTTATAGTTATCAAGTACAAAAATTCTCCATACCAATCTATCAAGATGTGTTACATCTTTAAGTGTCTAACTTAGGTAATTGTTCAAGTAAACCTTAGTTATGTTGCATGCATCCCAAATTTTGATCTAGTATGAACTTGTTTAGGTAATTATTGCCATAGGGGGATGTCAGGGATTTTTTTAGGAAATAAATAAAGTTGAAGCAAAAATTAATATTTTGTAGTTAAATTTGGTGTGATATTATTGACAAATTTTCAACACTTTTGGAAACAAGTTTTCTGTTAGGTACGAAATATAGACATCATAATAGATATCACAACTACTAACCCACCAGGAAGGAGATAAGGAGTTGAGTCTAAACGCAACAGCAGATGAGGATACATTTAAGTGTCAGTAGAGATTATTACTAACTCTTGAAGAAACTAGTGCAATCTAGGCAAAAACTTGAAGCAGATGAACTCGTTTATAGTGACCATATTCTGAACATTTTAATTGATTAGTTATGTGATTTTTTTCATTGTAAAATGGTTATAGGTATATAACATTTAGAATTTCTTTCTGAATATAACATTTAAATAAAAGAAACAATAATATAAATATAAACATAAACATAATGAGGAGAATTTTATTGTACTCATAAATATATAGTTTTTTTTTTTGAAATATAAAAGCATTAGAAAATGTTTATATATATAAAATTATATCAATTTTGAATTTATTAGGCTTTTGCAAATTTATTTAAGACATATATTTTGTAATGTCATATGTATCATGTGTATTTTGAATTTTCGTATCAATATTGATATTTGTGAATATTGGCTTCATTTTTTTTTTATTGCATAATATGTTTGGCACATTCCTTAGGAAGTCTGTAGTTCTTTTGACCACTCTTAAATCAACTCTCAAGTAACAAGTGAAAATGTTTTGCAAATGAATATGTTAAATTTTTAGTAATTATATAAAAGAGCATGTGCCAAACTAACAAGTACCTTAACATGCAAAACAATGAATCCAATAAATTGACTATGCACTGAGTGGATTATAATGTCCAAGGCTTATATAATCTGGGAGAATAAAACAATTTATTAATTGAAATTGTCATACAAATTGGATTTTAGAATACAAATCCCAATAGATCAACCAATAGAATCCACTACATCTCCTATACGGAAGTATACAAATGAATTAAATTTATAGTTTGTGGTGGAGTAAGGAGAAGTAACATTGTAGCAACAAGAAATGAAATCATTACTCATGGACTACTGAAATAATTGAGTTTTAGTTTTGTAATTCAAACTTCTAACGTCAACTATAGTGCATATTCACATTGTTGAAGATTTTAGAGTAATTCATTAGATGGGTTGACGAGGTAACCAAGTTTGATTATCGAGGAGATTGCTTAATAATCACCAAATCCAATTTTCCACAATTCCTTTGAGACGCACCAGTTCAACATCATGGCAATATTGCTCATATGTAATTAGATTTCAAAAGTTACACTCTGCTCAATCCTCAATTGTCAAAGTTGGGATTTCCATCACCTAATTTCTAAACTTTAAATCAACTATTTTTCATTTCAATTTTCGTAAATTCGAATTCGGCCCTATGAAGTAGTGTGACACAAGGCATTGAAGTTCTTTGAATTATGTACTATTTCATGGAAAGAATGGCACATGTTCATACAGACTAGACCAAGTATATGCTCAATGTCATGGATTGAATTCCTAGATTATAAACATAAACATAAACAAGAAAATATTTTTGTACTCAAACATATTTTTCTTTTTATAAATACAAATATTAGCGAATATAAAAATTAATTCTATCAATATATGACTTTATTATGCTTTTTTACAAATAAATATATTGATTATATAATAATTTTAATATTTTCCCAATGAACATCTATTATTTAATTTAGAAATGTAATTACAATCATACATGCATTAAATATAATTATTGGTTAATCTTTTAGCCAATTAATCTTGGCTAAATTGATGCCACTATACAAATAAAATGGGTACTTTAAAGTAATATTGTTGTAAAAATTATATTCTAATAAACATTTTTTTTATCAAATCATAATTTTAATAATGTTAAAATTATGATTAAGTATGAAAAACTTAATCATAATTTTATAATGTTATGATTCAGAGCCCATTCTTATGATGAGTTTGTTAGCCAAATTAAAGATACTTGGAATGCTGTGATGGTAGGCCTATCATTTACGCGAGGTTGTTTAGGTGTTCCAGAATATGAGGAAACAATTACTGCTCTTTTCGATTTTCTCAATCATTAAATAAAATTTTGGCTTTTTTGTTTTGTTGAGAAAACTGACCCATGGTTAATATTATTGTAGAAGATAATTTCAATCTTATTTATCTAAATTGAATGGAAGAGGGAATCAAGCAGAATTATAACAAAAAACAGTCTCTTTCTCTCATGTTTAGTAGGATTAGTGACCTTTGAATCCGACTAAAATTTTATGGTTTATAACAATATTCAATGGATTATGGGTTCACTTTTTGGCGGTGTAAAAGGGATTTGGAGTTGGAGCCATAGTCTGTTAGTGTGGTGGTGATTTGAAAGCATTTGAGTAATTCTGCAAATAAAAAATTTATTGCAATGATTCAATTATTATTTTTGAATAATTGAACCTAAGACAATAAAGTCGTATATTGTATTTTTCACTTCTTCCCTTTTGCTACTAAAGCAAGGCACAAGGATAACTTTTTTGAATCCATGCTCATTGATTTCTTATGAGCATTCCCAACAAAGAAAGTATAATTACTAAAAACTCATTTTAGAAACTTATTTCACAAAAAATACACTACAGCAAGGTTGTTATACTCAAAATTTTTACCAACTGAGCTACGGTAGGCTGGTATAAATAACAGCCTACTGTAGCTCAACCCTTAAAAAAATAATAACATTTTAGTAATTCTCTCTCACTATTCACTCTCATTATCTTTTCTCTCTTTTCTTCTTTCTATTTCTCTCATTGATCTCATTTTCTTCTCTCTTATCTTCTTTCTCTCTGCTTCTTTCACCGGCCTTTAGTTTTCTTTCACTTTCTTCTTTCACCCCAAGAGAAAAACCTTAAGATTTTGGGTTTGGGTTTGAGCAAAAATCAAAAGAAAATGAAGTCTGGGTTAGAGGAAATCTTGAGATTTTGGTTTGGGTCTGAGCAAAAATCAAAAGAGGTGGGGTTGGTCGGAGTGTGGTGGTGGTTGGTTGTGGTTTTGTGGAGGATGGCCGGTTGGAGCGTGGTGGTCGTTGGTTGTGGGTTCATGGAGGTGGGGCTGTGGGTTTAGGATTGTGGAGGTGGGGTTGTGGGTTTGTAGAGGTGGTAAGTGTGGGGTTGTGAAGGATGGCCAGTCGGAGCATGGTGGTGTTTGTTTGTGGGTTTGTGGAGGTGGGGCTGTGGGTTTGAGATTGTGGAGGTGGGGTTTTGTGGAAGTAGGGCTGTGGGTTTGTGGAGGTGGTAAGTGTAGGGTTATGGGTTTGTGGAGGATGGTCGGTTAGAGCATGGCAGTGTTTGGTTGTGGGTTTGTGGAGGTAGGGCCGTGTGTTTGGGATTGTGGAGGTGGGGTTATGGTTTGCTTCAGATGAAAGAGAATAAGAGAGTCTAGAAAGAAGAGAAGAAGAAATTAAGAAATGAATAACAAAAAGCGATAATTACACTTTACTCACTTGTGGTTTGCCTCTAATTCTATTTGCCTACCCGTGGTTTCATTTTTGACACTTTACCCACCTGTGATTCCCTCCGTTACTCCTCCGTAACCCACCTCTAGTGCAGACGTTACTCTAACACATAAACTCATCAAAAACAAAAACTAAAATAGATCAAACACTCCTCACTCCCAAAAGACACTCTCATCCAACGTACTCACCAAACGAAGATCACAATGCAATGTGCCTGAGATAATGGACTGAGAACCTCTTGGGTTTTGATCGTGCAAGCAAACCGAGAAAGTAGGAGACACAGTGTTCATCTGTTCAGCTGTTACAAATAGTATTTTTGATTTTTGGTGCTTGGTCCATTCGTCTTCTTTTGATTGGGTGAGTTCTTGACTTTGTCAGCTTCAAGTTTTGGTTTTCTTTTACTGTTATATGCTCTGTTTATCTGATTTTAGGTAGATCCTTTTAATTTTTGAAACCTAGGGTTTTAAAATTCTTTTTTCAAAATTGAGTTTTTGCTTGTATTCATCAATGTGGGGCTGCTGGACCATAGGATTAGGCTTTATCAATGTGGGGCTCCATTGATTATTACTTTTCATGATTTTACAATAGTATTGATTATTGCTTTTTTGCTTTCCCTTTTCATGGGTTTGTCTCCCAAAAATAGAACAAAAACTTTTAATAATATTGTCTGTTTTTGTGTTGTTCTTTGTGTGGACCACAGGACCACATTATACATACCCAATTACTGGTATATAGTTGATTACATTCATCAAGCCCATCTCATTTATTGGTATGTAGTTAGGGAAATTGAAAGAGAAATTTGACTGCCTAATAAAGAAATGATCTATAATAGATTATACTTTTTCACATGCAAGCCCATCTCATACTTTATTCTATTGTATTTATGTGCAGATAGCTGACTTGACATTCAATTTTGAGATTCATCATGGTGGCCAGTTTGTGTGGAACTCAAATTTGGTATATTTAGGAGGTAGTACTTCTTTTATTGATGAGGTTGACCTAGATAAACTTAGTTATTTTGAAATACAAGATATGTGTTATGATTTGGGGGCAAATAGTACAAGTAGATTTCATTATCTTATTCCTGGAGGTAATTTGGAGCAAGGGTTAAGGCTTATAAATGAAGATGATGATGTAGTTTATATGTGTGAGATTCATGTTACATGGCCTACAGATAAGATTGCACTATATGTTGAGGGTGGTGAGGAGCCATTTGCAGTTGAACAACCATTTGCTAATGAAGAAGTAGCAAATGATGATGATGTGCATGAGGCACCTCAGAATGGTGATAATGTGCATGAGATGCATAAGGGAGGTAATGTGGATGCTGAGGGGCTTGATTTTGATTGGTTGGAGGAAGGGTTTGAGGGGGTAGATTTTGATGATGATGTATTTGGAAATGTAGATGATGAGCCATCTACACATGATGGAGTTAGTGGTCGTGCAGCAGCCCCACATAGGCCATCTGAGGGAGATATTGTTAATGCAGCCCCACATAGGACTACTCTAGCTAACAATGACCCACCTTTTGAAGATGACATGGAAAGTCTAGTAGATTCTGATGATGATCAGCCAGCACCAACTGCTGCAAAAGAACCTGAGTTTAATGTCCAAACTGACATGAGAAAACCAGTGTTACAGAAAGGAATGGAATTTCCAAACTCTAAGGTATTTAGGGAGGCATTAAGGGAATATACTATACACAAGCTAGTAGATATAAAGTTCAAGTTGAATGAGAAGAAGAATATATTAGTTTATTGCATAAATAAATGTGGATGGAGGTGTTATGCATCTCAACTATCTGGAGAGTTGACATTCCAAATAAAAACGTTCAATCCTTTAAACACAGTCAAGTGACTTCAAGATATGTTGCAAAGAAGTTTATGCAGGAGTTTGACAAAAATCCCAATTGGAAAGTGGCTGGTGTTCAACATCATGTGAAGCAAACACTTAAAGTTGACATAAGTTACAATCTGGTGTATAGGGCAAAAAGGAAAGCTACTAACTTGATTACTGGGGATGAACAGCTCCAATAGGGGAAGCTTAGGGATTATGCAGAGATGATATGATTGAATGATAAAGGAAGTAGGGTTATTTTGCAAACTGAAATGGAATATGAAAATGCACAGCCCAAATTTAAGAGAATGTATATCAGATATAATGCACAAAAAGTTAGTTTTTTGGAGGCTGTAAACCAATCATTGGTTTAGATGGGTGCCACCTGAAAGGGAGATTTGGGGGGCAAATACTTTCTGTCACAGCTAGAGATGGGAATGATAACATTTTCCCTGTTGCATATGCTGTTGTTGAGCAAGAGAACAAAGATTCATGGGTATGATTTCTGCCGCAATTTTCAGGTGACATTGGGAATCCAAAGCAACTTAATTTGGTCTTTATCACTGATAGACAAAAGGTAGGAACTACAATTTTACTAACATATTTAACCCACATATTTAAATTTTAATAATACATGCCTCAGTTCATTTCAACATGTTTAATTAACATATTTACTTGATCTTTTTTGTATATGAATTAGGGCCTTATACTTGAACTTGAGATGTTGTTCCCAACTTGTGAGCATAGGTATTGTGTGAAGCATATCTATAATAATTTTAAAGTGGATCATAAGGGCTTGGAGTTTAATGATTCACTGTGGAGATGTTTTGGAGCCACAACAATCAAGGAGTTTGAGAGAAGAATGCAAGAACTGAAGGATTTGGATGTCAAGGCATGGGTGTATCTTGCTGACATCAACCCTGCACAATGGTTTAAGTCTCAATTTAGTAGTAGAGTTTTGTGTGACTGTTTAGCTAATAACTTGAGTGAGTCTTTTAATGCCATGATCTTAGAAGCTAGGGATAGGCCAATTTTAGCAATGTTGGAGTGGATCAAAGTTAGGCTCATAACCAAACAATACAAAAAGATGAAAGGTATAGCAAAATACACTGGGATCTTTGCTATTGTTAAGAACCTGGAGAAAGTGGAGGACTATGTGCATCCTCGTTACTTGAAAGAGACATTTGCTAAAATTTACGTACAAAGAGATAATACAGCTGATGCCTGGCCAGTCTGAGTGGGTTGAGACTAACCAACCTGCTCCTGTTGCTCCTTATGTGTATATACTACTTGGCAGACCATCAAAGCAAAGAAAAAGAGATCCTGAAGAGCCAAGGAACCCTTATAGAGTTTTTAGGATGAACAAAACAATCAAGTGTGGGAGGTGCCAGAAAGAAGGACATAATGCAAGAAGGTGTAAGGCAAGCATCACTGGTGAAACTCCATGGCATAGAAGAGATAGACTTGCTAAATCAAAAGCTATAAGTATTTCCATGCTTTGAACTATAGTCATTTTCTCATATATTTCATGTGTATGTAACTTGTACAACCCTATTTGTAGGCACAAAGCAGTAGATCTACAACAACAAAGCAAACTGCAACACCTCAAACTGCATCTCAGCCACCAAGTACTAGATCCCAACCTACATACAGAGCTTTTGGTCAAACTGCATCTCAACCTACACCAAACAATAGATCTGATGCAGCAACTCAACCTCCAACTGCATCTAAGGCCAACTAGTTCTCTTCATCCTCACAACCAAGCTTCCATACCCCTAGAGAGACATGGGATTCTTTACCATCTCAGGCACCTCTATTAATATCTATTTTATTTATTTTTTTCCTCTCACTTGCTATTGTTGGACCATCTTGCTAACTGTTGGATTTTAGTTATGCAAGCAAGTGTATCTGTGAGCACTAGTGGTGTACCAAGTCAAGGAAGTGGTGGTGGTGCTGCTAGGGGGTTTAAAGGTAGAAAGTTTGGTATATCAAGGCCAACAAAGTTTCAACCAATAGGTGGAAAGGGCAAGAAGGTTGCTGGCAAGGGCACCAAAAGCAGTAAATGAAGATGGAAGATGTTAAAGTTTCAACCACTTTTTTTGTTATAGTTCTCACACTTAATGTAACTAGTCTTTAAATTGGTCAAGTGTCAAAAACAATATTAGCAATTTTGGTTGGAAGATGTGTATTTCTGATGTGTGGTGGACTAGTAGTTGGGTCTTGGTTGTAAACATGTCTACATGTGACATAAAGTCACAAATGGCTGTCTTCACTTTTGGCAGATTATGACATTATCAGGATTTTATTAATGTTAATGTGAATTGACACGGGATAAAGTGTTTTGATGTCTTGTACTTGTCTTTACTTTTGGTGGATTTGCTTGTCTTGTGCTTTTGGTGGATTTATATAGGTGTATGTATTAACACAGCAAATCATGTGTACGTTATGACCATAGGTCCATTTATGGGCAGGTGTAGCATGAAACCAAAATCAATATATATGGATCCATTTATGGACAGGAAATAAAAACAATAAATAAATAAACTACAGAACATTTGCATAAAAACAACACTTTGTATTTCAAGAGATAGATACAATAATCAAGGACTTAATTCAATTACCCAACCACATTTCAACAACCCCCTAAGCATCATGGTAGATTAAGGGTCCTCACCCTTACATTTTTTGTTCAGTGAGGCAAAACACAACAACAACATTACAAAAATTAAAAATAACCATGACAAAACTAGGGTTACCTTGTACAATCTCTCACTCTCTCTAATCCTCTTAAGTTCCTTCCTAGCTTCTATACAAAGCTCATGAGCTTTTCTTTCCCTCTAGTTAGATCTTTCTTCCATTTCCCACCTCTAAGAGGTTTCTTATAACTTGAAAGTTGAGTAATAATGCAAATGACTACTGCTGCAATTGATATTGGGCTTCTTCTGAAATTTAGGAAAAAGAAGGTTCATTAATATAAACAATTGCTGACTAAAAAAAAAAAAACATCTACAAACCTGTGATCAAAGCACATGAAAATTTCAGTCACACTCAACACCATATTATCTCACATTTATAAGTTCCTATAAATTGTGGTCTCTAAATTAAGTATTTGTGCAGCTTGCTTCATCTGAGTTACGGTCAGTTACTATAAAATCTAACATTAACATAATGGTCCAAAAACATGGCTTATTTTCATCTTATAATTAAACATTAGATCAATATGCCTTGCATTAGTTTTCAGGGAAAATGCAATAAACAGGGAAAATGGAGAACCAGTAGCAAGATCTCAATTAAGGAGATACTTACAAAGCGAAAGAAAACCACAATTGTTAAGAGAAAATGCCTTTAAGGAGAATATGAAGACTATTTCTGGTATTTTTCTGCACGTCAAATTTGAATTTATCAAATATATATAATATAGACATTACGACTAAAGTGATAAACACAAAAGGAATATAAGAATTAATAATAAATTAATATCCTTCAAATTTATAACAAAATATTTAAATGCAGGCATTTTCTTAGCATTCTTTTTGGATTTTGATCTGTAAGTTCGTTTAGACCCCTTAAACCCAACAGATTAACCTAGTGAATTAGCCAAGTGATTAACTTAGGTAATTTAATTAAATCTAGGTTAACACAAAAACAACAAAGCAGCGGAAATTAAAGAACACAAAGATCTGATGACCCAGGAAACCACACCGGTAAAAACCTGGGGAGGATTTAACCTAGCTATCCTCAAGGTAAACTGAATCCACTATGAAAGAATCGAAGTTTACACAATAAGACTTAGACTACTAACATCCTATTGCTACCCAAGTGTAGGAAACTTACTACCACGACCCTATGATAGCTCCGAGATTCACGGACTCCTTCTTTCCTTGAATTCTTCAGCAAATCACAAGCGCACTTGCTTGTATATCTTTATGCTCTTTTGATTTTGCAACTGTGTTGATTTACACAACTCTTGACATGAACCTCAAGTTTGTAAACCCTAAGTGTATGTGAAGGTAAACACCTCTAGATCTCACAATGATATTCACAAACACAGCATTCAGAACTCTAAAAACGTGGCTAGGGTTTTCCCTTTTATACTTAGGGCAAAACATAAAACCCTATACATTAAATGGACTAGGGCTGAGTTGAAATTTTCTGCAGAAAAACGATCTGCCCGATTTTCGATCGATCGAGTCTAATTCTCGATCGATCGAGTTAGGCAGAAAGTGAACAGTTACTTCTGCAGTAAACTCGATTCCAACTTTACATAAAATCCCATACTTTGAGCAAAGTCTAACACAAGACTAAATATTGTTTTGATCATGGTTTGCCAACATACAAATTGAAGTTCTAATACATTAGTTCCTAATTCTCAGAACCTAACAAACTCCCCCTTTGGCAATCCGTGACAAAACACAGACTTAACAAAAAGCTCAAAGTTTACAAATTGAAATAGCCCATTACAAAATAAATAGCCACTTAAACAATTCAACCTAAACTACTATCTAACTGTTGCAAAGTAGATAGCAGCTCGACTGAAAACAACCTGTATATTCCTGTAACACTTAACAAACACATAAACGCATGTGTGGAAGAGAAAAAACAAGGAATATAAAAAAAAAAAACTTCTTGATTTCACATAACACAAAATAAAGACATATATCATGAATAACATCATAAATATAAATCAATAAGCAATGAAGTATAGTAAAACAAGAAACATATCAGTAACCAATGTATCACAAAATATATCTCCTAATCAAGAGCCAAAAATGAAATACAAGGTGAAGTGCCTAGATACAATCTAATAACTCCACAAGCTCTAAGGTATCACAAAAAACTACAAAAGCTCAAAACTCCCCCTAAAACAAAAATCTCCTCTACAAAAATCTCCAAGATATACAATAAGCACTCCCCCTTTTTGTGACGAATTGCCAAAAGGCACTCACTCATCATCAAAAGGAGGTGGAGGAAAACGATGAGAGCTCACAGATCCGCTCGCAAGGCACGTAGCTCATCAAGGATGTCCACCAAAAGCTGACCATGAGCCGCCTGAACGATCATGACAGTATCCAAAGTGCGACGAAGGTCTGAAACCTCATCAAACTGTGGAGGAACATCAGCAGCAGCAGCAACAACAGGATCAGTAGATGGCTCAGCTGCAGGAACATCTGTAGAAGAAGAGGGGGGTGGAGTGACACTGGAAGGCTCTACCCTAGGACGCTTAGAGCTAGCTCGAAGTTGAGTAGCCTATTGCCTCAAAAAGGTAGCACCAATAGGAGCAATAACATGAACAGGCTCAGACGCAGGAAAATCACCTAAACCAAGAAAAAGGAGAATCCTATGAATAAAAACGGGAAAGAATAACACATGAGCCTTAGAGCTAGACCGATGAACCTCGTTCAAAGAACGAAGGAACAAATGAGGAAAACTGATAGGAGCATCAGTAACCAGGGCATACAAAAACACACATCGCTCAAGAGGGATGGTGTGGACATGAGAAATAGGCCACAAAAAATGACACGCTATCCTAAAGAAAAGATAGTGAAGCTCGGAAAGCTCAGCAGAAGTGATCCGAGGATTAGAACCCCACTGGATAGAAGACCCAGTGATGTATGACAGCACGTCATCAAGAGGCGGAGACTCCTCATAGGGAAAAACGGGATGGTCAACAATGGGCACTCTAAGAGCATCAGACACCACCCTAGGGGTAATGCTATACTCTACACCTCGTAACCAAACCTTAACTAAGGTGTTGGCATCATAGATATGGATAGAGAGGTTCGAATAGAACTCTCTAATCAGGGTGGCAGGAGGAGGAGAATGCTCATACTCGAGCAAAGGTAACCAACCTCGACGCTCAAAGTTACGCCTCACCTCAGGATCTTCCTCATCTAGTATGACCCTACGCTCAGCCCAAATATGACGCCTAAGGTTCAGGGTCTCATAGGTCTCTTGGTTCTTCTCACTAGGGAACCGCTCAGTATCGAAAGAAGGTGAAGGGTCAGAAGTCCTATGGGCTCTAGTTTTCTTAGGCATTATGCTAAGGAATAAAGAGAGACACAGAAAGAGAGGAACACAAAAACCAAGGGCAGACTGCAAGTTAGCACAGCATAAAATATAGAAAATAGCAAATCTATATGATGCATGAGCATGAACACCAAATGATGCATGTACTAATGCAGTAACAAGTTCAATTATGATCCAAATTTACAAAATTGGCTTGAGCATGTAATATGTATCAAAAAATACCCAATTTGAAAAACCCAATTTTTTATAAAACACATCAAAGTGATAAATTGATCAACATAACAGTTAATGAACTCAATATAATGATCAAATTAGTCAATCTAACAAGCCAATTCCATCAATTTAACTCAAATTGAACAAATCCCCCAAATTTCTCAATGTTAAGCCCTAGAATTTCAAATTTTCCACAAAACACAAAAATAATCAAATTAAACCACTTGTAGTGCTTGTGTATAGTGTCCCCACAAAAACCCATGAAAAATTTGAGAAAGAAACACTTAAAATCAATTTCAAATTTGCCAAAATCAAAATTCCGAAAATAACCCACAAAATGCATGAAAAAATGCATGAAACTTGAAAATAAATGCAAAGGGAGGGGTAAAAAAGTCTTACCGGCCTTGGGAGAGAGATTAAGCAAAAAGATTGGAAGAAAACGACAAATCCAGCAAAAATGGCTTTGACCGGTTGGTAGGATACAAAAAGAGTTTGAAAAGTTTTTGAAAAAGTAAAGAAATCACGTGGAAAACTCCTTTTTAAAAACAGTCATCCCGATTTTCGATCGATCGAAAATTACATTCGATCGGTCGAAAACAGCTTCGATTGATCCAAATTCAGCTTGGATCGATCGAGTCAACCAGAAACTTTTCCATTTATTTTAAAACATTTTCGATCGGTCGAAAATCAGTTTCGATCGATCGAAATTCTAGAAAAATTAATTTTTGAAAAACACACCAATTTCAGTGCAGTCACTTCTCAAAGCATCAGATTTTATGAGAAAAATGCATGAGTATGAGATGAGATGTTTTCCAAAAACACATGAAATCAACCCAGATTTCTCAAAGCAAAAATTTCTTTCAATACCCCCAAGAAAAACTCAAACAAGCAAACATGTTCTGCATCAATTTCCAGAAATTCTCAAACTTGGTTGGTCAGACCAAAGAACACACAATAACATGTACACAGTTTAGCAAAAAATAACTTGTGTAGTGTGTGCAACTAGCATAAGCTTGAGAAACATGTGAGGTGATATACACATAGAGATCAATCACAATTTCTACAAAATCCATCACATGAATTTGAAAGAAACTTTTACTTAAAGAGTTACATCCTATAACTCCCACATCTCCTAGAATAAAAGCTTGCAATTATGTAAGTTTCTTGATTTGCCTCATAATTAATATTCAAATTAAATGATTAGAAACTTAAAAATAAAGCCGAGATAATGTACACACCAATTTTATTTGAATTTTGATATTGTTATGGCCCAATAATGTACACACCAATTTTATTTAGAGGCAACACCTTATGTTCTTTTTGTGCATGTGCTACACTTTCTCGAGCACAAAATCTTACGATATGCACTAAGGTGTTCATGATTGGCTAATAAACAGTGGTTAGATGGTTATTTATGCCTTTCTCAATAAGACCAAGTCCAACAATCAAAGACATAAGACTTCAAGATCAAGATCATGTGATCAACAAATATAGCATCTTCCCACACAACATGCACAACAAAACTTTAGCTAGTAAAGTGCAATAGAAACAAGTGCATCAAAGCTAAACAAGGTACATTCACATGATATGCAAAATTTGATTGACCAACCTTTTCTTCAAATTTAAGAAAAATAGCAAAAACACAATTTGCAAAAATTTTTTTTTTTTTTATATATCAAAGAAACAAACATCCTAGAATGAAATGCATGGATGTAATGTAATGCAAATCCTAGAAACAGAGATCACCAAAGATAGAGCAATGAAGCACAAGGACCATGTCAGACAGACTCAATTAGATTGAGCCTTTTGCATCCAAAACCTTTTAGATGCAACTCTTGCATTGGAGTTATGATTCACATTAGAATTCTGAGCAACTCCGGGATTGGAATAAAGGTTTAACGCCTTTACCAATTCACCAATAAGTATCATAGGATCATGTGCTTGGGGCACAGGTACTTTAGTTTTATTTGCTCGCTTCGCAGCTTGCAATTTAAAACAATTTGGACGAATGTGTCCAGGTTTTCCACAAAAATGACAAACCCATGCAGGCTTATCATGCACCTTGCCCTTAGTAGAAGTAGAAGCTCTAGAATGAGAAGCTTGAAGATCAACCCTAATCTTTCTAGGTGGAGTAACATCTACAGGTTTGACAGGTTCACTCACCAAGGGTTTGACAATCTCACTCTTAGGAGGTTCAGAAGAGGGAACAAATTTAGTGGAAGAAGGTTCAGGCACAGAGATGCTATCCACAAAACCTAAACCAGTTTTATCAGAAGAAGACTTTTGAACACTCAGCATGTGATCAAGTTTGGAGCTTGCAGACCTATTAGTTTGTTCTCTAGCAACAGATAAATCAAGTTCCAAACATTTAACTTTATCAAGTAAAAGCATATTCTCAGTTTTCACATTATTCAAAAGCTCATTTGCATCAAACAATTTCACAAGTAAATTTTTCTTTTCAAGTTCAAGAGATGCAATTTTCTTCAAGCCTAAATCAACATTCATGGCATCCTTTGCAGCAACTTTGCAAAGCTTATTATAGGCTTCCTGTAAATCTGCATCCTCAGAGAGTTCCCCATCAGAAGGGTTCTCTTCAACAGACATGCTTTCATTAACTACAGTAGTAGCAGTGAAAGCAATGAAGTTTCCATCCTCATCACTAGCGGATTCATTGTCAGAAACTTCATCATCACTAAGGGTTACAGCCATAGCTTTACCCTTAGACCTCAAGTATGTAGGACATTCAGATTTCAAATGACCATACCCTTGACAACCATAACATTGCTGTCCCAAAGAATTATTAAAAGGTTGACCTACTTTCTCCTTAGGTTTTTCAATGTTATTAACCTTAGTGGGATCATTCCTCCTGAAATTTCTAGATTCAACAGTTTTCTTGCTTTTTGCCCTTCTGTTATTGTTCGTAAGAAAGTTTCTAAAGTTCTTGGCAAGATAGGCAATCTCTGTAGCAGAGAGTTCATCATCAAATCCACCATCCTTAACATCATCAACAGACTTAAGAGCCATTTATTTAGATTTGTTAGTCTTAGGGAGGTCTAACTCATAGGACTGAAGAGATCCTACAAGTTCATCAACAGGGATGGAGTCCACATCCTTGCTCTCAGTGATGGCAATCACTTTGGGTCTAAAATCCTCAGTCAAAGATCTAAGAATGTTCCTAACAATTTTAGATTGATCATAGATTTCACCCAAATTATAAGCAGAATTAACAATATCATTCAATTTAGCATAGAATTCATCAAAAGATTCATCATCATTCATTCTAATGCTTTCAAATCTAGTAGTTAATTGCTGCAATTTGTTTATCTTAACTGCCTTTGTGCCTTCATGCACAGTCTGGAGGATATTTCAAGCAGTATGAGCAACCTCAACATTTGAGATTCTTTTAAATTCCTCCATGGAAACAGCATTAAAAATAGCATTCATAGCTTTGCTATTGAAAGCGGCTGCCTCCTTTTGAGAAGTTTGCCACTCACTCACAGGAGTAGTGGGCTTCTCCCATCCGTACTCAACGGAATTCCAAACTCTCTCATCAATGGATTTCAGGAATGCTTTCATCCTTACTTTCCAATAAGCATAGTTGTTTCCATCAAAGTGAAGTGGAACAACAAGAGAGTGTCCGTGTTCCATGACAACAGGGGTCAAGGATCAGCTAAAAGATCAAAGGATCAAAAACAAAAGCTACCCGCTCTGATACCACTTGTAAGTTCGTTTAGACCCCTTAAACCCAACAGATTAACCTAGTGAATTAGCCAAGTGATTAACTTAGGTAATTTAATTAAATCTAGGTTAACACAAAAACAACAAAGCAGCGAAAATTAAAGAACACAAAGATCTGATGACCCAGGAAACCACACCGGTAAAAACCTGGGGAGGATTTAACCTAGCTATCCTTAAGGTAAACTGAATCCACTATGAAAGAATCGAAGTTTACACAATAAGACTTAGACCACTAACATCCTATTGCTATCCAAGTGTAGGAAACTTACTACCACGACCCCATGATAGCTCCGAGATCCACGAACTCCTTCTTTCCTTGAATTCTTCAGCAAATCACAAGCGCACCTGCTTGTATATCTTTATGCTCTTTTGATTCTGCAACTGTGTTGATTTACACAACTCTTGACATGAACCTCAAGTTTGTAAACCCTAAGTGTATGTGAAGGTAAACACCTCTAGATCTCACAATGAAATTCACAAACACAGCATTCAGAACTCTAAAAACGTGGCTAGGGTTTTCCCTTTTATACTTAGAGCAAAACATAAAACCCTATACATTAAATGGACTAGGGCTGAGTTGGAATTTTCTGCAGAAAAACGATCTGCCCGATTTTCGATCGATTGAGTCTAATTCTCGATCGATCGAGTTAGGCAGAAAGTGAACAGTTACTTCTGCAGTAAACTCGATTCCAATTTTACATAAAATCCCATACTTTGAGCAAAGTATAACACAAGACTAAATATTGTTTTGATCATGGTTTGCCAACATACAAATTGAAGTTCTAATACATTAGTTCCTAATTTTTAGAACCTAACATGATCATTTATGTAGTATTGCAATTTTCATCTTAATAACATGTCTAAAAAAAGAGAAAAGAGAGACAATATATTAATAGCTTATATGGTTATATTCCTATTACCATTCACCATTTTACAGGATGTCTTGGACATAGGTCACACATACGGGGAAGCTTCATTTAGCAACAAGTGAAAAAAAAAAAACATATTGCAACGATGAAAGGCTGATCAAATGGGACAGGAAAAAGTGCTTCTGCTGCATTACATATATCCCAATCCCATTCTCCAACCATCGAATCAGATAAAGTTAAGCCTTAAGAGAGAGTAGTTCATCACCAATAAACCATATAACAAATAATTAAAGCCAGGAGGGAGATACATCCGAATACTTCAGACACTTCACAAAACTGATGTCCACAATAAGAACTATCCAAACCCATATGGTTGAAATTATTTTAGTTCTTTAACATATCAAAGCACCTAGCAATAGCCAAACTATTATCACAGGACAGATTACAAAACTATTTTGAATCAATCATGGGTATTTATCTATAAAATAAAATAAAAACTAAGAACACAAGCAAATCAATAACACAAAAAACATGTCCGCAAGAGAGAAGAAACAAATATACTCAAAAGGAGCTATATGTCTTAAAAGCGCTTGGTCGCCCCCCCAAAACTCATAAAACACGAGAGTGAAAATGATTTGGTTCTTTGTTTTTGTTTTTTTTTTTGGCTTTTTTTGTTTTTTGTTTTTATACGGTAACTTGCTCCACCAGTAATTGGTTTTCCACTAAACTTAAATATATAGGTTTGGATTAAAAGCATTAGAATATGGTCAAGATCTTAGTAGGTACCAGACTCACAAAAAAAAATTGGAGTACTGTAGAACAACCCATAACTCAATAATGGTGTTATATACCTTTATAAAGTAGGATTAAAATTAAGCAGCCATTCATCTCAATTATTTTTGTTTTCCTCAATTTGTCTCTTGCTCCCATGAGGAATCCCTCGATGCTTACCCCTGTTGTTTCCATCATCTGCTTATTCTTCCTTCTTTATCAAATCACACTAGTAGCTTCTTCCACACCTCCTCGTTATGTCCCTATTGATGATATTACCCTCGACTGTGGCAGTGCCACTTCTGGCAAGTCGATGGATTTGAATGGGCGCAACTGGACTGGAGACTTTCAGTCCAAGTACTTTCCCAAAGATGAAAATAATTTCAAATCTAAAATCTCTAAAGCCCCAGTAGAAGGCATCGTCAGAGTAGCCCCTTACTCCACTGCACGTATATCTTCTTCTCAATTCACGTACGTATTTCCAGTCACCGTTGGTCAGATATTCGTTCGGTTGCACTTTAACCCAGTCATTTACCCAGGTTTTGAAAGGTCTAAGGCCTTTTTCACTGTCATAGCAGGTTTGTTCACCTTACTTAGAAACTTCACTGCTTTCGTTCCTGATGATTCTTTGCAGGAAAAACCTTTCTTCAAAGAGTTCTGCATCAATGTCGGGAAGGATAAAAAATTGAACATAACCTTCATCCCTTTTTCAACTACTTTCTATGCTTTCATTAATGGAATTGAGATTGTGTCCATGCCTGCCGACCTGTACTACAAGCCAAAAGGTAAAAGTGAGGAAGGCATTCCGAATCTCATCAGCGGATATCCTTTCTACATAAACGATGACATGGCACTCGAGATGGTTTATCGATTAAAAGTTGGTGGGAACTTGATAAGTCAAACGGACGACACTGGCTTGTTTAGAGAATGGTCAACAGATGTTAAGTATTTCGAGGGTGGAGGTCAAATGTCACACGTTCCATCTTTCAAACTCGACTACGCAATAATACCAAATTTCTCGGCACCAGATGATGTCTATCGGTCTGCAAGGACAATGGGTTTTAACCGCACCAAGAACAGGCTTTCCAATTTGACGTGGGAATTACCAGTTGATATGGGATTTTATTACCTGGTGAGGCTTCATTTCTGTGAAATAGACCCCAATACGAATTTCTTTGGTGAAAGGCTGTTCATCATATATATAGACTATATCTTTGCCGATCTAGGTGCTGATGTAATATTATGGACTGAAAAAATCGGTACGCCTACTTACAAAGACTACGTAGTAATGATCCAAAAGAAGGGAGTTGAGGACAACAGCCATATTCTCTCGATTGATCTACACCCTCGTATAAACTCTCTTAACGAAGATGCTATTTTAAACGGTCTGGAAGTGTTCAAACTGAGCAATACTGACCGCAATCTTGCTAAATACGCTGACGAAATTTTGATGGATACTCTACCACTATATGATCTTCAACCAACAGCCATGATGTCCAAGACAAAGAAATTCATTGCCATTGGAACTGGTACCGGTTTCTTGGTCCTACTCTTTCTTATGGGTTGCATGGTATTTTGGAAAGTAAAGAAGTCGAAACGCTATGTTTCTTACTACACACCATCAAGGTGCTGGTGCTTGTGCTTGTTGGGGAAAAAATCCTAATTACCTCAATGCTTACGTGTGAATTAAAATATATATCTGCCAAGCAATAGCAATATTATGAAAATATTATGGAAACAAAAATTCAGCAAGCATCATATAAACACAACCACACAAGAACACCAAATCTTACGTGTGGAAAACCCTCCAGTGTAGAGGGAAAAACTACGGAGTAGCTCCGAAAAATATCCACTATAAAATAGAGATTACAACTACCAAGTTTATGCTAAACTTAAGTCCACAACAAATTAGATATACAACAAATAAATCTCAAAGAGTAAATACAATCTCACCACAAAACTAGTAGCAAAATCTTCCTTTAAATACTCTAACTCTCCATGGTTGTAGCACTCAAAACTCCACGAGAACTCCACTAATTTATCTTCCTTGTGTGTAGTTTGAGTAAAGAAAAAATGTTTCCTTTTTTTCTTTCACTCTCTCACACTCTCATTGTGTTTCTCTCTATCTTTTTCGGACTGCACCAAGCTGAAGCTCTCTCTTTTTTGTGTTTCTTGCTCTCTGTGGAACTCACACTAAAATGGCCGAAAAAAGCTTTCTGTTTTGCTTCAGCTCTCTTCTAGGCCGAATGGCCTTAGTCGCTTTTTTCCTCTTTTCCTTTCCTTCAGCGTGTTCCACACGCCTTGCAGCACTTCTCAAGAAGAGAAGTCAGACATTTCTATACTTTGGTCATTTCTCAATAAAGGGAGGAGCTAACTTTGAAGACTTTTGGAACAAGCTCATAAATGAGCTTTGACAAAATGTGTGTGCTGGAACTTAAAGGGTGTCACGTGCACCCAACAGTGCTGGCTGAGGCTCAACCCATACAAAGGAAAGCAAACAGGGAAAAAGACATCCTCACTGAGGAAAGAACTGTGCCATCACTTTTCACTTGCCGACATCAAAATTGCAACCAACAACTTCCATGAAGATTTAATTATAGGAAAAGGTGGCTTAGGCAACGTATATAAGGGTCAAATTGATGATGAGGAAACCATGACCGTGGCAATCAAGCGTTTGAACCCTGAGTCAAGACAAGGTGCGCTCGAGTTCCAAACTGAGATTGAGATGCTCTCTCAGCTCCAATATGTTCACCTTGTCTCTCTTATCGGATACTGCAACGAGAAGGGTGAGATGATCCTTGTCTATGATTACATGGCTAATGGAACTCTCCGTGAACACCTTTATGACACAAACAATGACACACTCCCATGGAAAAAGCGGCTCGACGTATGCATTGGAGCGGCACGTGGATTAGACTACCTTCATATAGGTGTGAAGCATACTATTATCCATCGAGATGTGAAGACCACCAACATTCTATTGGACGACAAATGGGTTGCCAAGGTTTCAGATTTTGGATTGTCTAAAATGGATCAAAATAATACTGCAGTTAGTACCATGGTTAAAGGTACCTGGGGCTATTTGGATCCGGAATACGCACGTTGTCAAATGCTCTCAGACAAGTCTGATGTGTACTCATTTGGTGTAGTGTTGTTGGAGGTATTATGTGCCCGAAAGGCACTAAATCAAAAACTAGAAGAAGAAGAATGGAACCTAGCCCATTGGGCTCGAAAGTGCATTGAGAGAGGGACAATCAATGAAATCATTGATCCATATTTGAAGGGGAAGATAGCTCCAGTGTGTTTCAAAGTGTTCATGCAGATTGCAGAGAGTTGCACGCGTGATCAAGGCATCCAACGGCCCAATATGGGTGATGTGGTGGAAAAGCTCAAGTTGGCATTGGAGCTGCAAGAGAATGCGGACGCTGAGAAAGAGAGTATCAATCCTAGTGGTGAGCATATTTACTTAAATACATTATCATTTTGTATTGATGTTACAAATGATGGTCTTTGGGCTACTAATGTTCACATGGAACACGGGATGACATCGGATAGTACAGGGATTAACACTGGGTTAACATGTTCAAGTTTTGAGATAGATAGTATCACATCTCACAAGACATTTTCATAAACTCCACTGAAGTCTAGGAAATGGGTTTTTGTCTTTTCTTTTATTTATTTTTAGATTCATAAATAAAGTTCTCAATCTAGGTTGTACTATTAAGCAGATTAATTATTATAATTATGTTGTTAAGAAATCTTGTGGAAATATAAGGTGATGTCAAGTGTTCTAGAACACACTTCATAATCCAAATCCATTGAGTTGACAATTAAAAAAGGGGTTGTATGATAAATATATATTATAGGAAAATTTAATGACTTTCAATTCATGCCCGTATTATTGTAAAACTTTTGGTATTTATTATTCTCATCAGCTAGTTTATATGTTTATTGATTCAAATTTTTTCACTCACCAAATAGTGGGTAAATACAACAGGAAAAGTGAATTGTTGTAACAAAAGGTTAACAATTTGTATCTTGGCATGGTTACATTTGAACAAAAAATTTTAATCTACGTCTGCAAAAAATTATTGAGAATTTCAATTTATGCCCATAGCAATGTTAAATTTTAATTGATATCATCACCTACGTCAAGTTACAATTGAGCATACTAGTAACCATTTTGTAAGTTCAAATCTTTCAAATAAACATTCGGTGTGCAAATTAGCATAATTTCAGTATTATAATTAGATATACTCATGAGAATTTATATAGTACAAACTTTGAGGTAATCTTAGTTTGTAGTTTTGTACATGAAATCATAATGGCTCAAGTTCTTAATTTCTCATGAAAATGGTCAGTTGCTCTCAATTAAAGTCCACCAATAGGGGCAGCATGCCCATGGGGGCTGTCTTGGCCTTGGCAGCATGCCTTGGCTTTGGCTGCGTGCCCATCGGGGCTGCCTTGACCTTGGCTGCGTGCCCATGGGGGACTGCCTTGGCCTTAGCTGCTGCGTGCCAGGGCCTTAACAACATGCCCATAGGGGGCTGCATGCTTGGGGCAGATCAAAATTGTTACAACTGTAAAGTCCAAGAGAGCATAACTATTGACATTGCCAAGGAGAACTCACAACCATTATATTTCTTTTGGTACATTTTTTAAGAAAAAATGAAATTAATGATTATTTATATGTAATAGGTTAAACAGATTACAAATTTGAATGGTTGTGATTTTGATTTTTGATTTTGAATAGGCTTTTGTTTGAATACTTTGTTCACTTGGTTGGTCTAATCTTGTTTTTGTTTGGGTTATTTTTGTTGTTATTTGGGCTAATTTCTATTTTCTTTCTTTGAATTTTTTTTTCCTTTGTTTAAGGGGTTAAGGATTATGTTTGGGGAGCCAAAATTATTGTTAGAATAAAACTATATCCACAACATTTTCACAACAAATCTTATGGAACAAGTTATTATTTGTAGATAAAAAAACAATATCAATATTGGGCTTAAATTATAATCGATAACAACTTATCGCGTATGATTTGCATGTTGTGAAAAATGTTGCGGATTTAGCATTACTCTTATTTTTGTTGAATCCAAATACTTGTGATTCTCAAGTCAGGTATCCAACATTTTTACAACTATATATATACATTTTTTTGCAAGTCAGGGTGATCCTGTGACCACCCTGACATAAAGGTGGAGCCGCCACTGGATCTGAAGACAATAGCAAATTCAAGGCGGTGGAAATTAGAGGAGAGAGATTGGGATATAGAGGATGGTGAGGTTTGCTGGCATGTAATTTCTTTATAATAAAAATAATTGCCACATCATTAAAAAACTGGCATATCATTGCTTTGTTAGACGCATAAGAAAAAAAAATTATTGGAAGTTGATGAAGGAACCAATATACAATAGTGCTCGCTTGAAATTTGAATGACAAAAAGCACACAATAGGTTATCTTGGTCAATTTTTTAACACCATTGATCAGTAGTTTAATATAAAATCCTTTAAGATACATTGATAGTTGAGGGTTGACAAATTTAAATCTTGAATGTCGCTGTTGAAAATACCGAGGTGCTAATTGAAGTATAAATTCCTGGATAATATACAATACTTTTCCTTTTAATTATTTGTGCTCTTTACTTTACAACTTTGTGCTTTTTCTTTTACTAAAGTTTATAATATGTGATAATTAACCAGTATGTCCGATTAATTATAATTGAAATTGCATAAACTGTTAGTTTGTAAAAATTGATTAAATTCCACTTCAAATCAAACAAGGGGTTCAAATATTCTTTCCAATGCAAATATAAATGCAATTGTTCCAACTAAGATCGGACAAAATGGGAAAATGCCTTTTTCGTGCAAAAAAAGTGACATTTTGCCCATTTTTTCCAAACTAATTAGGGAAATGCCCTTCTCTTGTAACTCGATTTTCTAAAAATCGAGTTTAAAAAAAAAATTTCCTGGAGCTCTTTAGCAGCGTTTTAAGGAGCCTATAATGACGTTTTCAGGATTTATAGTGGCGTTTTGGAACTAGATCTCCATGAACTCGAGTTATAGGCAAATTTTTTAATTTTTTTTACCTATAACTCGAGTTCATGGAGCTCGAGTTCCAAAACGCCACTATAGGTCCTGAAAACGTCACTATAAGCTCCTTAAAACGCCGTTATAGGGCTTAACTCGATTTTGAGAAAATCGAGTTTCAAAAGAGGGACATTTTCTTAATTAGTTTGGGAAATGGAGCAAAATGCTGGATTGTTTTTTTAAAAAGGGATGAAGGACTACGCCAATCGGACACAAATGTTATTTTCACAAGCGTGCTTTGAACTGCTCCCAACCATTTTGTGGAAAATGCAATTCCCTTGAACTATTAGTAGGAGACGGTGAACTCAATTGCTTAACCAAGTCTTTGTTTTGCCTACAGTCAGAATAGCAATAGTCATGCATTATGTATATTCCAAGCTCTAAGATTTTCATATCAAATTAATTAATTTGCATACACATGCAGACAGATATATACATATGAATATAAATATGCTATGCAATTAGGATGCATCAAGAAACTCTTGACAAAATGGACCACAGATTTAGATAAATGTCTCCAAAATGATTCAACAACCGCATTATGTGCTGAAACCAGATTTCATGTCAAAATTAGAATTGGCAAGCCATAATAATAGTTGACACAAAAGCATTCGCGCAAAGCTAATTGGAATGAAGGTGTCTTTGTGATCAAAAATCATTTAGGCTAGCCCGTTCGTAAAGGTTGTTATTCATGGCAGTCTTGCAATGATGAGAACAACCAATTATCCACAATCAGAGAAGCATTATATGAGGCAAGGAAGCAAGGTTTCAGGGAAATAATCATATTTCTAAAATCAAATCAAGGAGTGAAGCTAATTCAGACACATCGCCTTACTAGCTTTGAGAATGTTCCCATCATGGATGACGTTGCAATATTAAAAAGATGATTAAGCACATTCACATCCAAGTTGCTCCTCAACTGATTTTCAAGATGTTCAGGGACTAGCAAATATGGCGACAATAAGTTTTACAAAATTCTCCTAGTAAAAAATAAATAAATAACCCAAAATGGTAGGTGACAATTGTAAGGATCCTTTTGCTTTCATGTAATCTCGTTAAACCTACCCAAAGTTCAGATTCAACAGAATTTGAAGTAACTTTTAACATCCATGTTGTTAGATTATTGTTGTCTTTAAGAGCGGCCATCCCGGAGATACTCTACAACAACTTTTTAGTGTGTAAAGGTAGATAATTATTCTTCATTTATTAGCGATCAATATAAGATTATATATAAACCTTTTTAGCATATGATTTTTCATTAATGCATCATACAAGTTGGTCATGAAATTCTGTGTTCGAAATCGCTAGATAAAAACATAGACTATTTTTAAGGGATTTTTCTTTTTAATACCTGATGTGCTTTGACAAGAAAACTGTGTACACCTAAAAAATAGTCGGATATTCAAATATTTTTATTACTGTCGCTAAACACGAGAAAAATTTTTTGTAAGAAAATTCGAGAATTGCTATAATATCTGATTTTCACTGTCATTTTTAAACGCAACAACTGCGAAGGTTGCTTAGCATGATTCACGTAGTCCAGCTAGTCGCCTTTCTTGAGTTGAATGATAGGAACTTTGCAGTCCTCTCTATTGAGTGATTGGCCAAGACTAAAGCAACATGATTGATTTGATGGGCAATGGTAATAATGGAAAAGTAAAAGGGAAAATGAAGAGTGAAGACTCTCTAATTGAAGAGGGGAGAAAAAGAAACGTGATTATGCAAAAGTGTTTCAGATGAGAGAAGAGATAGAACCATAGAAAGCAAAAACAGAGGTGATCACGTGGGCTTGGCCATTGCTTACTGGTCATTGCCTACCACTTTTGCTTTATCCCACTATTGCCATGGCGACAATCTAAAGCCTCTTTTAAACATAGAATCTGAAATCATCAAACATGATAATTAGATCCTCTTCTAAAGTCTTTTTTTTTTTTTTTTTTTTTTTTTTAAGACGGAATCTGAAGTCATCAAAGATAGATATGGCAAACTGCGGGCCAAGTCAGGTCAATCGGGTTGTGGAGCAAATGAGTTACGAGTCAAAAATAAGTCATTTTAAGCGGTATAAAAGGAGTTTAGGTCAATCGGATTGTGCGTCAGGTCAGGTCAAGTCAGGTCGGGTTAACCCGTATTTTTCACATGAATTTTTTTTATAAAGAAAACAACATGAATTTGTCATTTGGAAAGTCATACAACAAATTACTTGATGTAAAATGCATTACTTTGAATTCATCACTTATATCAAGAATGAACTCAGTTAAACTGAATTTTGTAAGCATGGATAATGCACAAAGATAATATAATCTAATGGTTGATTAGTTTAAATTTACATTCAATTAAAAAATATCGAATTAAAGTTACACCAGGTGTAATTTGAAAAAATATATAATAGGTATATATTTTGAAAAACTAACCATTAGATTGATTATTTTTTTGTGCCCTATTTAACAAATATGTCAAATTTTGTGTTAATTGGATGTTATTTAATGTCATATCTATAAACTTATTTTTTATGCATAATTTTAGACAAAAAAAAAATTTAATTTAAATTTCTAATTGATGACATAGATATTGATCTTTGATCTTCTGAAAATTTCATAAATATGGAGTATATTGATTGATGACATAGATGGTGTTTGACACCTCACGTCAAATGATTGATGGTCACCTCATTTTGACTACTTCTCATAAATTTTTGTTAGGCTCGATAGGTTTAGTGTTGGCAAACCATAAAAAGTAAGTTTTTATTTTTTTATTTTTTTTTATTAATAAGTTGTGTTGTTGAGTCCAATATGGAGACTTGAGATAAGCTCAAGGAAAATGAAATTTCAGTGATTTTGACACCATTTTGACACCTTCTTGGCACCTTTTTTAATTAAACTACTTGCAAACTCACGCAATGCGTGAGAATAAATAATTATTTTGTAATTATAATATAATATATAATTTGTTCTCTAAAATTTGTTAAAAATAATTTTTTTCTAAAAAATTAAACACTAATTAGATCTTAAATTGATTCTTTTTGTAGGTTTCCAAATCAAGTTTAGCTAAAAATTTTATTTTTTCCCTTAATTTTTGGGTTGAAAAGTATGAAATTTTATTATATTTGTTTTAAATCTTTAGTTTTGAGTTAAAAATACAAAGAAAATAGATAATAGAAATTAAAAATTAAAAATTAGAAATATAAACTCTAAAATGAAATAAAAATGATAAATATTTGAAAGTCCTATTCGGTCCAATTTGGTTCTATTCGGTCCACTTGGTCCTATTGTATCCACTTCAGTCATATTCAGTCCATTCTGTGCACTTTTGTTCACTTTAGCCCTATTCAATCCACTTGGCCCACTTTGGTTCTATTCGGCCCATTCTGTCCACTTCGTTTCTATTCAATTTACATTGGTCCTATTCAGTCCATTCTATCCACTCTGATCCTATTTGTTCCTCTTCAGTCCATTACGTTCACTTTGGTCCTAATATGTCCATTCGTTCTTATTCGTTCCACTTCAGTCCTATTCGCCCACTTTGGTTTTAGTCCATTTCCATCCACCTTGTTCCCATTTGGTCCACTTCTTTCCATTTGTGTCCACTTCAGTCCAATTTGATCCATTTTGTCTATTTTTATGCACTTACATATAGGGAAAAGATATGTTTAAGTTGAAAGTACCTATTCTAAATCTAAATTCATTTACATATATATATATATATATATATATATATTAAACTTGTAATATCTTAAATCTTAAGAAAAGCATTTATTGTTACTACACTTTTGTTGAGCCACATTAATGTAGCATATCAGACCACGTCGGTCCGGTTAAATTTAAGTGAAAGTTTTTTTAAACATGAAAGCTATGAATAAACAAATCTAATTTTTAGAGTAGTTACTCATTTGTTTTAAAGTCATTACTTTTAAATGAATTGTATGAGGTTGATTATACCTTCAAGTAATATAAATAAATAAATAATATATGTGTGTGTATATATATATATATATATATATATATTTGTGTGTGTGTGTGTGTGTGTGTGTGTGTGTGTGTGTGTGTGTAGTTTTTATTTATATAAATTATTCAAATCCTCCATTATCTTTAAAGAGATTATTATGATAATCAAAACTCATAACAAATCTTGTTCTCCCTAAAATTTAAACAATTTAAAAAAGTAATTTTCATTGATATTATTCTTTTTTGAAATAGTTTCTATTCTTCTAACTATTGTTGTTATGCATTATATTTTCCTAATTTCTTTTGGTGCAATTAAAATTTTTGAGTTTCAAAGTTATTATTCAAATTTTCATTCCTTGAAGGAGACTGTTATGATAAAAAAAAACTTATCCTATTATTGAAATTGATGTTACTCAAATAATTGATTGTATTGTTCACCTAAACTGTTATTTTCCTATTCTTAAGTAAGTACATTGAATTGGACTGAATTGATCTGAAATAGACCAAATAGACCAAATTGGACCAAATAGACCTAAGTGGACCCGAATGGACCAAAGTGGACCAATGTAAATCAAAGTTAACCAAATAGAGCAAATTGGACTGAATTGATTGAATTGGACTAAAGTAAACCGATCTGGACCAAATAGATGAAGTGGACCGAATTGACCTATTATTTGCATAGCCAAGATTGTGTTTTGATATAAACTCAAATTTTTACTTCCAAAATAATCAAGTATTAACTCAAATAAAAATCAAATCGAAACTAAGAGAGAGAGAGAGAGAGAGAGAGAGAGAGAGAGACTACTTGTAATGGGGAACTAAAAGATACAGCACCAAAATTTATGAACCTAAAATAAGTTTTAAAAATCAAAATGATTCACCAGTATAAAGTAGAGTTGCAAGAAAGAATAAAAATAAAGAGAGAGAGAGAGAGAGAGAGAGAGAGAGAGAGAGAGAGAGAGAGATTCATTCTAGTGATGACGTTAGGATTTCATTAGACGTTCCAAGCCAATGTAAGGCAATGCTAATGACAGAGTAATGCTAACAAGCACAAAATATTTTAACATTTTTACAAACCGTTAATGTGGCAAAGTTTTATTGGTTTACTCCATGCCAACCACTAACATCACATTTTTACTTACTAATAACCATCCATCACATCAATAATTTATAAAATTCCTATTGAAAACATCAAGAAATGTTAGCGAAGGCTCTTAGCCTTTATATTTTACCTGGCGTGTTAATGCAATAATTGAAGAAACATAAAGTTAAGTACTCAAGTTCAATAATGCATAATCAACATATATATATATATATATATTGTGGCGACCCAAACCTACAAACGTTACTATGTTGGTGGGTTTCCTCACAGTCTTATAGATTGTGCTTTAAACATAGCCTTGACAACCCAACAATCAAGTGTCCCTATGGTTTTCAGGCCAATACCCTATTCCACCTGCTTCTTGCTTTCTCTCCTATTTCTTTTCTTTCTATCTCTCTCTGCTTCCCTGAAAAAACCAACCTCCCATTTGTCTGCCCTTACTTTCTTATATAACCCTTTAGTTGGGTTCAAATCATTACTTTTCACTGGTCACCATGCAATCCCACTTTCAGCCATAATCCCTAAAAAAATAATGTATTCTGAAGATTCTTTTGAAACTTGTTCCCAACGCAGAATTGTGTTCGGCAGTGAGTTTCCCAAAGGCACTAACTGCACTCGTTTACTGACCTAAACTTGTCCGCTCCCTCGTCATACCCCCTCGGTTTATTAGTTAGTATTGGGCCCAACTGGCCCTGAGCACAATAATTTTACCCCAAACACTAGTTGTTGGTCCTTCACGCATTCATCCATGAACTGGTCCTAACCCTACAGTGTTAGGCCTTGGTCACATGGGCTGTTCTAGGTTACATGAGCTCGAGCCACTACATATATATATATATATATATATACACACACACATATATAGATGTATGTATGTATGTATGTATGTATGTATGTATGTATAAAGAATTTGTGATTATCTATTGGAGTGTGTGGTCTCAATAGAATTCTATTCTTCATGAATGAAGTTTACATGAGCCATTGGTGCTTTTGAAATCAACTATTCAACATTGTTTAGGTTTTAATTTTTTTTTATTATATTATATGTATTTCTCATGTTGTCCCTTTTAACCTTTGAATTTGTTTCATCAGGTATATAGTAAATTCAAGAACACCATAAAGGTTAGTCCTCTCTCTTTTCTTTGTCATTTTTTTTTTTTTTTTTTTTTTTTTGTTCTTTTGATGGGTTTTGTAACTTTTCTTTGAATATTAATGTTTATGTATGAAAAATTAGAGAATGTTGTCCAAGCTAATCCTATCACCGTTAATCACCTTTTACAATGTTGTTAAGGAATATGTTGCTTCTAATCCTTCTTTGGGTTAAAACCTTCAACTCCACTGCTTTAGTCAATTAACTTGATAATACCTTCAACTCCTCATTCAAGTTTTATGAATGTTCATTACTTAGATTTTATAGAGTCCTAATTTGTTTATGTTGGGGCAAATCGAGAACCAAAACATGTCTAGAATAGGTGTTAGACACTGCTCAAAGTGTTTCAAGTCAAGTCTCAAGAATATTCAAGCCATAGGAAAAAGAATTAAATTTTAGTGAAGCTTGATCGATCGAAGGATAAGCTCGACCAATTGAAAATCGCAGAAAAACAAATTCTGTAGAATTTAATTCAGGCCCAAGTCAGGGAAAACGTTTAAGGTTTCAGTCCAATACTCTTAAGAATAAAAGGAAAACCCTAATTACATTTTGAAGAGTCTTGGAAGACTTATGAGTTACTCATGTGAGATTTGAGAGGTTCTGTAGCTTCTAACTCTACGAGTATCTACTAGAACAAGATCTACAATCAAGTGCTAGTGGAATCTAGTTGTTGCAAGATCAACAAGTGGTGATTTGAAATCTTTGAGTGGGATCTCAAAGTCATAAGCGTGGGAGCTTGTGTGCTGCAAATCCAAGAGAGAAGAGTCTGTGGATTTGGAGCTTGCACGTGGTCGTGTCAGTAAGTTACTACTTGAGGTTGCAATAGATTTAGGGTTAAATCTTTTGTAGAAACTTCACTTCTTTATTAATGGATTTGCTTTCCTTGAGGATAGCTAGGTCAAATCCTCTCCAGGTTTTTACCTTGAAACGATTCGTTGCATTGGTTTTCCTTGGTAATCATATCTATGTGTTATTTACCACTGTATGCATGATATGACCTTTCACCGTTTAACTTGGATCTCATAATTAACCTAAGTAATCACTTGGCTAATATATTAGGTTAAAAAATTTGCTTTAAGGGGTCTAAACAAACAAACACCATTGACTTCATAAATCATATATTCAAGGTGTCAATTGCGGTACATATTTATTCACTCCTATTTTCCCTCTTCTTTTGGGTATCTAAGTTTTTTTTTTTTTTTTTGTTATTTTTAATTTTAACATATTATCATTTCGTATGCCTTTTCAACTGGTTGTGTTGATGTGGTGCTTATGATGAGCAAGAGGTAAATACAAACAACAATTCAAGCCACAAATAAATCTTATGGGTAAGTTTTACAACTAGCTACTTCATTTGGCAGCAAATAGTGTATTCTCTAAAAGGTAGCTTATAGTAATTGTTAGGTCCTAAAAGTTTAGAACAATTTGTAAACCATGAGTACAAACTTGTCTAGATATAGATTCCTAAGTTTATAGGTATGATTAGACAGCGCTCAATGTGCTACAAGTTAGAATACAAGAAAAAGGAAGTTGCAGATTCTATAATTCGAAACATGCCAGGTTCGACCGATCAAGATGAAGGCTCTACCGATTAAGAGAAGGATTTGCAAAAATTAATTAAAGCCCATTAGCTCATTAAGTGATTAAAGTTTTAGATCAAATTCTCCTAGTATTTAAAGGAAATCCTAAGGCATATTTTAAGGAGTTTTAGAGAGAGAAGAGTGCTTCTTGTGTCTCATATTGTAGATCTAGGGTTTTTGTACCCAAAGCTCTCTAAAATCTTCTACTGGTGTTATTCCTTGAAGAAACCTAAGATCTGATGTTGGAGTTAAGTTTTTGCAAATAAGATCAACAACTGTTGATGATCTAAAGCTTTGAGTGGGATCTCAAAGCCACAAACAACGGTGTTTGTGTTCAACAAATTCAAATAAAAGAGTTTGTGGTTTCAGAGTTGCGTGTAATCATGTGAGTAAGTACTACAAGATGTAGCTTTAGATTTAGGGAAAAATCTATTGTAAAACTTCCATTCTATATAGTGAATTCGTTATCTTGAGGATAGTTTAGGTTAAATTCTCGCAGGTTTTTTACCTTGAAATTGGAAAATTTCATTGGTTTTTCTGAGTCATCATATCATTTGTCTTCTTTATTTTTTCGCATTAAGTGATATGATTGTTTGTGTTTAACCTAGATTTGAATAATAAAGCTAAATATCAATTTGTTTAATTAATTAGGTTAAATAATCTGTGCGTACAAGGGTCTAAATTTACAAACAGTAACATCTCAGATTACAACTTACCCATAAAAATTCAAATCAAATGAAAATTAATTTCTAATTGTAGTCTAATTTTGAGATGTGTCCAATTATTTTTTTTTTTAATTTTATTTTCATGCTAAGTGACCTCCGTTCATAATGCTCAGTGTAAAAACCAAGAGGAATATCTCATCTTCACAATTGTTAAATGTTTCTTTAGTTATGCACGGGACAGATGCTAGCTAGTAGTAGTACAATAAAATATTGTAAGTCTTACTCCCAATTTTATTTAGGTGGCCACTATAAACTTCTATGCAGACATTATTAGTCATAGAAAAAATATAATGTAGTGGTGGGTAACACAGAAAACTAAATAGTACATAATTGTAAAAGAATTAAGAACTCGCTATGCCACTCTGAGTTACATAGTTTTGGATGGCAATGGAACATGCTTGCGGTATTCTCCAAGAGCCCACAATGGGAAAACATTTCTATATGCTGCATAGAGCAACATGCAGTTTTTCAAGTAGACTCCTGTGGTTTCCTGCCACAACAAAGTAATTAATGATTAATTAGAAATTGTTGGAAGTAAAATTTAAGTAAAGTATAGTACGTCATGTTAGTTTACATTCTTTTCTGCCTTCTTTTTTTTAATTAAAATAGAAAGTGATAGCTTTATTAGTTGTGTTGCAACTTACAAATTAACTACTATAAAGTTTATTAGTCAAGGGAAAAACCTACGTTCCATTATGGAAGAATGATATCTATGCTCTTGTCAATTTTCATATTTCTATTTGTTATTTGAAGTTATGTTAAACAAAGACACCTGTTGAGGAAAATCGCTATTTTCCAATTGGGAATTGATTATCAACTTCGCTGGGCGATGAAGAGGTGTCGGGTCTCTTTCAGCCTATTGCAAGTAAAATTTTATTCTTAGAATTATTCAAGAAAAACACACGATAACACGATATAAATGTAATGATAAGTTTTTAAACCATAAATTAACCTGTTTGGCAATAATAAGACCCATCATTGCCCATGAAGTTTGTACCAAATTTGATCGATCTACTTCGAGAGGTATATATATCTATGACCAAGCATAGAGAATTTGTTATTTTAATTTTGATGGAAGAATCTATAAAACATCTACAAAATCTCATTTAAAACAAGAGTAGATATAAATTTCTTTAAATTGAATCATTGATCTACAAAAACTTCATTGAACCAAATTGATGTAATGAAAGATACTAAATATGAAAAGATAAAGAATTTAGAGGCTTAAAGCAAAATCCATGGTTAAAAACTACCTTTTCTGGGCATGAAAGATGGCTCTCCGACCAGCCACCATCTTCTTTTTGTGTTCTTAGTAAAAAATCTACAGCTCTACGTATAGCAGAACAATTGTTGTAAGTCTTGCCCACTGCACCTAATGCTCCAAGGGCAAACCATGTACCATACAGGAAACAAATTCCCCAATTTCCATACCTACGACAAAGTCTCATCTGTTAATTGATTTGTATTACATCTATATATAAAACTATGGTAAAAATAACTCTAAACAAATGTTTCAAATTCATCATGTAATTAATCTAACCATAATAACAATAATAATGATATCTAGTAAACTAGTACATGAACATACCAAGAACCATCAGGCATTTGTATGTCTAAAATGTATTGGACTGCTTTTTGAATTGAATTCTCAATCTCCGTTTTCCTGTGCTCAGGGTGCAACTTCTTAAACAAAAGTAAAGCTTGGATTGATGATCAACATACTCTTGCTCAACGACAATACCCTCAAAGAATTCTGAGGGATTAAGCCACTAGAACGGAAAAAAAAGGTAATTAATTTTCCACTGATATATGATAATTAAGAGTGAATATATCTACATAAAATTCCAAATAAACATTTCAACGACAGTTCAACATGTTAAGGTACTAACTTCTAACCACTCTTGAGCTCCTGCAGGCTCCCAAGCTGATAAACCTCCATCCTTACTCTGTATTATTAACATGGAAATTGGCATAAATGTTAAGAACACATAAAACATGTAGTTCAGCAGTAAGATTTTCAAAATTTAAATTTTATAACAAGTTATTGGATAGTGTAACCCAACCCATGTATATATATATATATATATATATAGTAAATATTGAAAACTGTAAACAATTTTGGTTTTTTAAGAAGAATATTCTTAGATTAACAAATCTCTCTAGATTTGAGCAAGTAATTTTCAGCATTTTTAGATACACCTATAACAATGGTAACTTGTATCACCTATTCACACCTACGCATGCAAAATAAGCAAACACAGATATACAGCATTATGTTAGACTAATGGTTAGATGATTTGTTCACCAATTCAAAATTGTTTGAACTTTTAGGAAGAGTGATAATTTATAATGATATCATAGCAATTAGACTATAACTCCCATTAATTTAACAAGTTAAAAGTTTTTGCTATAATGGTAAAATCAATTAAATTCGTCTCTTCCCAAGGGCATATGTTTTTGCAACAAGTAGTAATTTATCATTCTAGGAAAAGTTAATCCTCACCTGTAAATAAAGTAGGATATTTACTGCATCAAACAAGCACTCAAGTTCCATTTTCTCACCAACAATTTCAGGTGGCATCATTGATAAAAGCAAGCAGCACTGTGAAGTATAGGAGAATTTGGTCACACGGTGATTATGGACAAGTAGCAAAAGTAGAACTTGAAGAAGCATTAAACAGAGTTATTTACCTTCAAACATTCTGCAGTGCAATCAGAAACTTGTAATCCATGATCTTGATCAGAGAAAGTCCATGCTCCTTTAGAAATGTGACGATGCATTTTTCTGAAGTCTCCAGCAGGATTGTCTCCAACCTTAACATTGTTTAAGAGAACACAATAACTCCAAATGACATATTGATAATGACTTTCCTAAGCAAAAATGTAGGCTTTTATGATTTAAGAATTGAAAATCATACCTGGGATCTTTTTATGAACTCATGCCCTTTCTTCAATACCGGTCCAATTTCATTAGTGAGATCACTAGCTAAAAGAGCTTGAATACTTAAACCCATATCCCACGATTGACTACCAAAACTCTACACACAAATTGCATATATCAAATTTAGCAATTCATGCAAATGGATAGGTAAAAAGTTCTGCAATTGTTTTGCATAACATGTGTACTAACATGCGCTTTGATTCCATCTTCAGCGACCCATATGTATTCTTTCACCCTAGCAAGATGCTTCTTAAAAGCATCCCCATCTGGATCTTCAACCCAACAAGCAAGCGTACAAATTGACTGTTCAATGCAAATGGTATTAGGAGGAATATTATATAGCCCAAATTAACCATGTCCATGGCTTTTCTAGAGCATTGTAGAATCACATTACCTTTTCCACAACCCCAACGGTAATGTATCTAGTGATTTCGTCTTCATAGTGAATGAGCTTCATTGCTGCTTGAAGAGCTTTTTCTCTAACCAATTTATTTAAAGGCCAACGAGTGGGAAGAGGCTCAGTTAGTATGTATAGGCTATCCCAAAGTAGATCTTGTATTAAAGATAGTAGATATCCTCCTGTAGTAATTGATTTCCATAATCAATACATTAGCAAAAATAAAATAAAATAATTCCACAATCAATGCATTAGCAAAAAATAATAATTCCACAATCAATGCATTGAAAGATATATATAAAAGACTATATGGTATGTGTCATTCCACAATTATCAACCATGAAGGTTGTTGGAATATTGGCGTGTGAGTGACGTGGTTAGCGAAATATTAAATTTCTAGATTGGATACTAATGACAAAAATGAGTGGTTAATATCACATAATTGAGTCCAAACCTACAAGCTTGAACTTTTGGGTCATGTTATGTCCTTCTATGTTATATTAACCCTTCAATTGGAGTCTTCTCATGGTATTATCTCCTCATCAAAGGTAAACTCACCTTTGCGCATTGATGACGTGCTTTGGCCCAATTAACTTCATTGTAAGGTTGAGTGTAAAGTTCCTCCCTTAATTGAAGAATAAGAGGTGTGATTAGCCCAACAAACCTTTTCCCATATAAGTATGAAAAAGGCAAGTACACCAACCGACAATAGATCCACATTTTAGCTGCTTTTTGGGCACCACAAAATTGATATGTTATTATTAGAATTTGGTGCATTAAAAAGAATGTTAAACGCCTGTAGTGACAAAGGCATCAAAGAAATGAACTAACTCTGGTAAACATTGACTAAACTGATTTTAGAAAGGTTCCACATGCAATAATGATTTAAAATAATTAATGAAGAAGTAATCATATATTGTACAAACCTGGATACATGGAAAGATATGGAGGAAGAAGCCAAAATTCCGGAGGCATTGGGTTGGCCCCAGCCCATTCAAACACACCAAGTATCCACAGTTTACAGGACACTGCATACTAGTGTTAATTATCAACAGAAAGTCATCATGCATGGTGAGTACTTGAAACCAAATATGTTCATTTCTCAAATTGCGAAATAAATATGATTATATATTAATTAAATATATATATATATATATATATATATATTATTTTGAGTATTTAACTCTAATTTTATGTGAATTCTTCACAAATAAATAGTCATACCGAAAGCCAGGACTTTCCCCAAGAAGATATGTGTGTTGCACCACCACGCTCTTGCACAAGCATTGTCCTGAGTCCTGACCCAAGTATTCGCATACAAATGTAGCTGAGAATTGTGCAAAACATGATGCTGTGGCCTCCCATGTAAAATCCCCATCCACCATCTTCATTCTATAAACAAAAAAAAAAAAAACAAAAAAAAAAAAAAAAAAAAACAACAACAACAACAGAGAATGAAAGTGAAAAATTTTGCAAAATCTCTATTTTTATTGATTCAATAAACATTTTAAACTTTCAAGAATTAATATATACCTGATGATTGTATATGTAACGAAGAATTTCTTTTTTATACTCAGCTGGGAATACAGTATTAAGATGTCCTGTAATGTAAAAACATAATACCTGCATTTTTTCGATCAAATGCAAGAAAAATAGCAGTTATTTCAGGCTGAATGCCAAAATAGTTCACTAGCAAGGATGTTATTTAGAACAACTTCATTATTCACAGTCAACTCAAACTTAGAAGATAATAAATTAATAACAATATTGAAAGCTTAATAATGATAATGATGCAACTCACAAAAGGAGGAAGGAAAAACAATGGGCCAGAACTTTCAGCAGGCCAATGGCCATCACAAGACTGCAAGGCCGCATAGAACTGGACAGCCCTCCTCAATGTAATCGTGGCCTTTTCATATGTGATTTCCTCTCCGTCCTCAATCTTAACTGGAGGAATTGTGTGTTTGAAGTTTTTCTCCCTCAAAAACTGCAATCATTTCAATAATTCCTAAGTCATTAACAAACAAAATTTCAAAAATTATACTTTTACTAAGGTTCAAAAATTAAAGAGATCAACGAAATGCCCATGTACCAATTATACATTTTTATGCTCACGCAATGCAAAGATAATATCGGTTATATGGTTATTGATGAAAAAGTAATTCTTGCAATAATATATATTTTTTATGAACTGATGTATCTATTTTTTAAGTTTCAAAAAATTAAAAAATTAAAAATTTTATTTATTATATTATTGAAGTGATATCAATTGTTAAGTTCTAAAAGTTTAGAACAATTGGCAAATCGTGAACATAAACTTGTCTAGATATAGATCTTAGAGTCTATAGGTTTTATTAGACAATGCTCAAGGTGATTCAAGTCAAGATTCAAGAACAAGTAAGCAGCAGAAAAAAGAATTCAGAAATTGTCTGGTTCAACCGATCGAGAAATAGGCTCGACCGATCGAAAGTCGTATCTGCAGAATTTTAAGTTGGCCCAAACAGCAATTCAAGCCCATTAAGGATTAGGGTTTCAGATCTACTTCTCCCACTATATAAAGGAAACCCTAAGCACGTTTTTTTATAAGACTTTTTTAGAGAGAGAAAAGTGTGCCTCTTTTGTATTTAGGGTTTTGTTCCTAAAACCTCTCTTATAACTTCTACCGGTATTGTTCCTTGAAGAATCTCAAGATCCGGTATTGCTGAAGTTGCCGCCTTCTTTTGTCATCAAAGGTGTTGATGATCTAAACCTTCAAGGGTGGTCTTAGAGTCACATACAGGAGAGTTTGTATTGCTAAACCTTTGAGTGGAATCTAAAAGTCACAAGCGTGGGTATTTGTGTTTTGCAAAGGCCAAGGAAAGAAGTAGTCCGTGGACTCGGAGCTATCATGTGGTCGTGATAGTAAGTTTTCTACTCGAGGTAGCAATAGGATGTTAGTGGTCTAAGTCGCTATTGTACAAACTTCAATTCTTTCTAGTGGATTTGCTGTTTTACCTTGAAGATAGCTAGGTTAAATCCTCCCCAGGTTTTTTACCGGTTTGGTTTTCTTGGGTCATCATATCGTTGTGCTATTTATTTTTCCGCTGTTTTACATGGTATGATTGTTATTGTTTTAACCTAAATCTAAATAATAAACCTAAGTATTCACTTAATTAATTGATTAGGTTAAACAATCTAATTTACAGGGTCTAAATTTCTAACAAGTGGTATCAGAGCGGGTAGCTCTCCTGTTGTAGATCTTTTGATTTAAGAGCTGATCCTTGATCCCTGTTATCATGGATAATTTGAAGTGTCTTTCTGCTCATGTTTGTAATGATTTGAATAAAAAAGATACTGTTGTTTTTGTTGATCTTTTTGATGCCTGTGAAACTTTTCGTAAAGAATTATTGAAAACTATGAGAATTGCTAAGAAATTCAAGGAAGAGTTAAAATTGGCTAATCTTGAAAAAGAGGAATTGGTTGTTAGATTATATGAATCTAATAAGAAGAATGAATTTTTGAGAAATCAAATTTCCTCTAAAGATGAGAAGATGTAAAGCTTGGAACAAGAGTTAGTTGAATCTAAAACTAAAATTGAAAATTTGACTAGTACCAAGCCTGTTGTTGATAACAGAAGTGTTTCTGTTTCTCTTAAGCCTAAAGCTGAAAAAGTGTATATCCCTCCTTTCAAGAGGAATAATAAAGAAAAGGCTTATTTTGCTAGGTTAGACAAAGGTAAAAGTTCTGATGTATACACTGAAGTTTCTACACCTAAGTCTAAACATACTGTTAGAGAGCATAAGAAATCTATTTTTGTGCCTGCCTGTCATTTTGTGGTGTTGTTGGTCATATTAGACCAAATTGTTCTTTGTTGAGGCAAAAACCAAAATCTGAGACTAGATTTGCTGTTAGGAATACTGATGTTCCTAAATTTGTTCCTGTTTGTCACTTTTGTGGTGTCTCTGGTCACATTCGTCCTAATTGTCATAAATTGAAATTTAAAAATTATGTATTTAATTTAGGACATGTGATGATATTTCTCCTGCCATAAGTGCATATAAATTGTTTCAAATTTTTTTGAAAAATTTAAGCTTGTTGGCTTGTGAAAGGAAATTGCAGAATTTTAGTCTTTCTCAGAAGATTGGTGTAATCCCTCAAATACACTCTGCTTCACATGGATTTTCACCTACAAAGCCGAAGACTCGTGCTATATGGGTGAGAAAAGATTCTCTAAGGTGAGTGTTGCTGACATGTCCCTAATTTAATTCTTTCAATTATTTGTGGACATGTTTTGTTTTTGTTTTTGGTTGTTTTGTTTTTTAGGTTGTTTTTTGTTTAAAAAAATCCAAAAACATTGAAAATTTTCAAAAAGACAAAAATATTTTATTTTGTGTCTAGTTTTATTTTTCTTGAAGATTACATAAATTATGATATCTCTCTCTTGATTTAGAACATGCTTGACATTGTGGAAAAACTTGAATAGCATGTGTTATATAAGTGCTAAGCTATTTATGATTTTGTTTGAGTATGTACTAGTTTGTACATGTATTCAAGGGTTAATTAAGAAATTGATAGTTCTTGTTTGTGTACCCTCTATAGCTTAGTTAAGCACTATCATGCATTGCATTTACATTTTTAATCATTTAGCATAATGTGTACTTTTAGTTTTGGTCATAAAATTTTTTTTTAAACCAAAAAGATTTTTTTTGTGTTTTGTATTATATATCTTGGATTTATAATCAAGGTTGGCCATATTATTTTTACATAACATGTTTATGTACACTGTTTAGCTTGGATGAGCTTATTTTATTGCACTATACTAGTTTGAGCTTTGTAATGCATGTTGTGTGGGAAGATGTTTATAGTTTTTGATCATTTTGTCTTGATCTTGAAGTCATATGTTTTTTATTGACGGACTTGAACTTTTTGAGAAAGGCATAAATAATCATCTCACCACTGTTTATTAGCCTATCATGAACACCTTAGTGCATATCGTAAGATTTTGTACTCGAGAAAGTGTAGCACATGCACAAAAAGAACACAAGGTGTAGCCTCGGTTTAAATGCTAAAATTGGTATGTACATTATTGGACTTCAATTAAATCAATCAAATAAAATTGATGTGTACATTATCCCAGCTATTTTAATAAGTTTCTGATCAAATAAAATAGATATGTACAATATGAGGTAAATCAAGAAACTTACATGATTACAAGCTTTTATTCTAGGAGATGTGGGAGTTATATGATGTAACTCTTTAGGCGATAGTCTCTCTCAATTGTATGTGATGAATTGTGTAGAAATTGTGATTGCTTACTATTCACATATCACCTCACATATTTCTCAAGCTTTTGCTAGTTGCACACACTACACAAGTTACTCTTTGCTAAACTTTGTACATGTTATTGTGTGTGATTTTGTTGTGGCCATCTAAGATTAAAAATTCCTTGATTTTGATGCAAAATTTGAGTTTTTAGGACAAATTGGTTGATAAACTTGTTTTTGAAAGATCTGGGTTGAATTCATTTGTTTTTGAAAAACTTTTAATCTCATACTCATGCATTTCATTTATGAAATACTATGCTTTAAGGAGTTTCTGCATAAAATTGCTCTGTTTTTCAAAAATTTAATTTTTTCAGATTTTCGATCGATCGAAGCTGTTGCTCGACCGATCGAAATTGCGATTAAAATTTTTGGTTTGAATCGGTCTGACTCTATTGGTATTCGATCGATGCTTGATCGATCAAAACTGAAAAATTTTCAGTTTCTAAGTTTTTGACCAAATTTTTTTTTTATGCATCATTTATGGTTAGGATTCACATGAGTTGTATTGTTTTTCTATATCCATCTTGCAGTTTTGCAGTCATATCTCTCATTGTTTTCACACATAACATGCATACACTTCGCTAAATTGGGTACTCAACTTGATTGATTAATTTTTGAGTCCTTTGTACATTTTAGTATATGCTATTTTTCTTGATGTGTAAACTGCAAAAAATATTTTTCTTAAAAGATATGATGGATAATAATGTGCAAATATTTTCTCTACTCATGCAACTATTTATGGGTCACATAGTGTTAAGATTGCATTTATTGTAAGAGAGAATATTTTTCTTCATGTGTATCTTCAACTCAATTTTTTTTTAGTTTGTGTGTTTCTCTTTTATCCCTACCTCCTAAATTTTCCCCAAAACTTGTTTTGTTTTTCCTATTTTTATAAGGGGAGAAAAGTTTTTTTTGCCTTTGTTGTTCATAGGGAGAGTTGTTGTTGTTCATAGGGGGAGTTCTCTTTATTTTTTATAGAGCTAAACTGTTTTAATGTTCCCTTGGTTCTCTTTTTTCGCTCATGTTTACTATCACTTCTACTCTTTGTTTGAGTTGTCTTTGTCAATACATGACAAAAAGAGAGAGAAATAGATAAAATGTGGGAATCTTGTTTGCCTTGTTTAGGGGGAGAATATAAAAACTTTTTGATGTATCTAACTTAGGGGGAGAGATAGAATTTATTTGTATTTTTATATTTCTGTTTCATATTATTGTTTATATGTCTTTCTTTCCACACATGCGGTGATGTGCTCTTTTGAGTGTTTTTAGGAAAGACAGGTGCATTCTGATTAAGACCTTCTACCTCTTCTCGCAACTTCTAGGTTAGGAATTTTAGATTGGGATTTGTAATGTAATTGGGCATTTTATTGTATTAGGTTGTTCTTGTATTTGAGCATTTCATATTGTATGTAAGTTTTGTCAGGAATTGCCAAAGGGGGAGATTTTTAGGTTCTAAAAGTTTAGAACAATTGGCAAATTGTGAACATAAACTTGTCTAGATATAGATCTTAAAGTCTATAGGTTTTATTAGACAATGCTCAAGGTGATTCAAGTCAAGATTCAAGAACAAGTAAGCTGCAGAAAAAAGAATTCAGAAATTGTCTGGTTCGACTGATCGAGAAACAAGCTCGACTGATCGAAAGTCGTATCTACAGAATTTTAAGTTAGCACAAACAGCAGTTTAAGCCCATTAAAGATTAGGGTTTTAGATCTACTTCTCCCACTATATAAAGGAAACCCTAAGCACGTTTTTTATAAGGCTTTTTAGAGAGAGAAGAGTGTGCCTCTTTTGTATTTAGGGTTTTGTTCATAAAATCTCTCTTATAACTTCTACCGGTGTTGTTCCTTGAAGAATCTCAAGATCCGGTATTGCTGAAGTTGCCGCCTTCTTTTGTCATCAAAGGTGTTGATGATCTAAACCTTCAAGGGTGGTTTTAGAGTCACAAACAGGAGAGTTGTGTTGCTAAACTTTTGAGTGGGATCTCAAAGTCACAAGCGTGGGTGTTTGTGTTTTGCAAAGGCTAAGGAAAGAAGTAGTCCGTGGACTCTAAGCTATCATGTGGTCGTGGTAGTAAGTTTTCTACTCGATGTAGCAATAGGATGTTAGTGGTCTAAGTCGCTATTGTACAAACTTCAATTCTTTCTAGTGGATTTGCTGTTTTACCTTGAGGATAGCTAGGTTGAATCCTCCCCAAGTTTTTTACCGGTTTGGTTTTCCTGAGTCATCATATCGTTGTGTTATTTATTTTTCCACTACTTTACATGATATGATTGTTATTGTTTTAACCTAGATCTGAATAAAACCTAAATATTCATTTGGTTAATTGATTAGGTTAAACAATCTAGTTTACAGGGGTCTAAATTTCTTACATCAATCATACACTTTCATTCATTATTATATCATCAGTTAGCAGATTTTTTTAAATAAAATTGGTAATAGCCCTTGATGTAACACACGCGAAGCTTACAAAATCAAGTCAACTAGTTACTAACTAACTAACAACACTTTCTCAAAAAAGAAAAAATAACGACAAAAGTTTGAATAATAATTTATAAAAAAAGAAAAAGATATATTACTAATAACCTATATATGATTATATTATTTATTTATTGCGCATCCTTGAAAAGTAAAATGAGTCAACCATAAAATATTGTTCCCTCATAAAAAAAGAACACCAATAAAATATTAAAGGTTAGGTAAGACTTTCTTCATTGGCTTTTGAAACAATAATTCAGTTTCGATTGTTCCAGATAAACAAAAAAGAAAAAGACACGCAACCAATTAATTTCACTGTTAGTTTTTTTTTTTTTTTTTTTTTAATTTACCGAATGGTAGTTTTTTGTGAAAGCAACCTTGCATTAACTATGATTTGTCATCTTAAATATTGTGAAAGAAGAAAAAATAATTAATACGAAACTATACTATAAACCACCTAAATATATCCTCTGAGTGCAAATGGTTTCTTGAATATTAAGTGAGCGCTATTAGTCCTTCAAGTTTTAAAAATAAATCTTATAAATTCTCTTGTTAACTGATATTAGTAGTATTGTTTACGTGACTAAAAAAGTAGTGACCTGAAATATATATTTTTTTAATAATATGGCATTTATCTAAGAAAAAATTACAAAAAGTAATTTACACTTCAGAAATCCATTAAAATCAAAATACTTGATTAAGTAAGTAACAGGTAATACCAAATCAAACATGATTAGAGCTATTTTTTCCAATTAATTATGTGACAATTTATAAAATTATCCATATTTATCTGTATTGTTTAAACAAGTCACATGACTCAATAAAAACGTTATGTGACTAAAACTATAATGGATGACCTTTTTAATTACTATATCATGGGTTGAAGCAAGATACTTAAAGAATTTGTTAAAATTGTTGTGACATGTTAGATAGCTATTGAATGAAATAAAGACAAGTCATATCATTATTCAAATGGTCATATTAACGAGTGTCCTTAGAGCATGAATAGAATCATTCTTTGGCTTTGGCTTTGGGGAGCAATGACCTCTCCTAAAATTTGAAAAAAAAAATATTAGTATAAACATATAGGTAAAATTTTAGCAATTTGTTCGTTCAATAAAATTACACTTAACCCCCTTAAAAATAGCAAACTCCAAAAATTAAAAAAAAAAAATAACAGCAAAATCACCAACAGCAAAGTTACAAAATTTTGCCCAATCTACCAATTAGGGAGAAATAAAAAATGATTAATCGCATGGATGTAGAAAAGGTGGAGAAAAAATAAATAGAAAAAGAAAGGTTTGGAAGATCAAGAATGGGTGTATAATATAATTTTATATTACCTGAGATACGTTAATATATTGGGATCATAGTTTGTATATACATACTCCCATTAATCACATGAATGTAGAAAAGGAGAAAAAATAAATTGAAAAAGAAAGGTCTGGAAGATCAGGAATGAGTGTATAATAAATTTATATTACCTGAGATACGTTAATATAATTTTATACTACAACCGCCTAGGGTCGGCTCAACATATAATGCAATTGATGCAATCGCCGAAGGCCCCCAAATAAAAGAAAGTCCACACTTGTAAAATATATATATATATATATATAATATATTTATCTATATATTTTAATTAAAAAAAATTAAGTACTTTTATTTGTCAATAAAATGCATTAAAAATGCTCTATTGTATCCTAAAATGCAGAAGATTAAAAAGGGGGAAAAAAAAAGTTAAGACAAGACTACACAAACTGTGGGCTGTGCAGACAAAACTGCACAGTGCACACAACACTACACAGTTTGCCCAAAGCCCACAGCACATCACAACTGGTCCCACTACATACTAATTAATAATTCATCACATTTTTTTAATGCATACTCTTATTTTATCAATTATTATAAATTATCACACTAATTAATAATTTGATGTGTATTATATCAATTCATTTCTAGTAATTTTGCATATCAAAAAGTAAGAAAAATAGATTTTAAATAAAAAATCAATATATATATATTCTTTAATTAATATTTAAATATAAAAAAAACCGCACTTAAAATGTTTGCCTAAGGCCCCCAAAGTTGTTGAGCCGACCCTGTAGCCGCCTTAGCTCGAAGTCTTGACTTTGTCACTCTCGACAATTTTAAAAAAAAAAATAGAAATTCTACTTTAGTCTAATTTAAGTGTATATGTGTGTAAAGTTCCCTTCTAGAGACTTAATCTCCGGCCCTTACTTCCCGTATTCCATAAACACTTATATTTGTGGAGTGATCATTGCACCAAAAGTATGCGGTAATAGCCTTAGGACAATTGTTAAGTTGTTAACAAACCATTTTAGAAAAGTTTTGACATTATTTATAGGCGAAACTACAATATTGGTCCCTAAAGTTTACCATGCAAGCATAATTGTTCCCTTAAGTTTCAAATGAGTACTGTTGGTCCCTCAAATTTAAAAATAAGTGAAGTTAGTCATTTTGTTAACTGCTGTTAATGTTATTGTTTACGTGACTAATAAAAAAGTGAGGCAACATTTTTTTATATTAAAATATTACAAAATTAAAACTCTCTTGCCTATTATTCTTTCTCACTTATTTGCTACCATAAAGACCGGGTCTTTTCACATTTTTCTCTCACTTCTTGCTGAGATGATCCCACCGAATAGAAGCTCTTTCCTGGTAATATAAACCAAACCGATTTCTCAGTTCACACATTTATTTACCCACACCCATTTCTCCAAAACCCAATTTCATTATCATTAATATTTTTATTTTCTTATGGGTTCTCCATGTATGTTCTGCTCTTTCACATTAAACCCACGAAATTCTCTAACTTTCCCAGCATTCAAATTGTTAATCATCTGGTATAACACGATTCAATTCCAAAGAAACAAATTTCCTCATCTGGGTCATCTCTATTTAACTCATGCACATTGAAAAGTTTGTCAAATTTTGTTCATTTTTTTAATTTAAAATTTTAATTAATTTATATTATATATATTTTGGTGGCACAGAGCAAGACCAGGATATCAAGGTCTTGTTGCTCTTCTATCTCTCAGGTTTAGAGAAGAAGTCTAAGTGAAAGTGGTAGCTTTGGGCTCAAGAGGCCGGGCTGGGCATGCTGTCGTGGTGGAGAAGAACAAGTTGTAGGAAACGAGAGGCAGTAAAGAGAGGGGTAGAGATTTCTCTTCAATGTTGTAATATTTTAATTAAAAGAAATGTCATGTTTGTGAAAAAAATGTCACATCATTATTTCGTTAATCACCAAAAAAATAATACTAATGCTAATTAACTAAATTACTAAGACCGTTCATTTTTAAAACTTGAAGGATTAATAATGCTCATTTGAAACTTGAGTGACTAATTACACTCACAAAGTAAATTTTGGAAACCAATAGTATAATTTTGCCTTATTTATATGAAAAATAGATAAATTTAAAATTTGACAATATATATATATATATATATTTTTTTTTTTTTTTTCCACAAAAACTTTTCACTAGAAAATGCCAAAAAGATATTAACATTTCTCTCGTTTAAAAGTGCAAAAGAAATTTTTGTGAACACGTGAAATTAATGTTTTGACAGTGCATGACAGAAAAATCATTAGTTTAATTAAGGTACCTGCATTCGCCAGAGAAGATCACCGCAAGCCGGGAATTGACGTCGATTTTTGTGGAAATTTTGACGAGCCTCTTCAACCTCAGCTCGCTCTTCTGGTGTACCAGCCTCCGGGTCAAACTCCCATGTTTGTCTTCCCGCAAAGTTATTTGTACTAAAAAGGTAAGGGTCATTTTTGCCCTCTCCTATCTTCAGCTTCCACATTCTTTCTTAGTTAATTTGAATCTGCATGTGCAAAGCTCTATTATAGTGTTGATAATGACACCACTCTCTTCTCTTCTCTCTTTTGTTTGTAACTATTAGAGTCTGTGATAGTAAATAATCATGTATATATATAGATACAATGAACATTTTATCAGCAAAGAATATTAGAGTCTGTGATAGACAAACAACATACAAAAAGATCTAGAAATTGACCATTTAGATGATGTATACCAGAAAACAATTATGTGATCCCATTTCACTGTAAACATGTTAGAATATGAGAGAGAGAGAGAGAGAGAGAGAGAGCTACCTTTATGAAATATATGATACTCAAAACATGTAGTACTGTTGTGTTAAGAACTTCCCACCAATACAGATTTGGCTATGGAGAGGAACAAATGGAGATTTGTGGGTTTGCAAGGCCTTAAACTTGAGAATAACTTTTGATCTTCAACAGGCTGAAACTCGCCTAATATATAAAAATCTACACTAAGTATTAGAGAGTGCCCTAGTGACAAATTACGGTTTATTACTCTAATTTCTTTTGGTTGGATCAGCCGGATATATATTTGTTCTCCGACAACTAATTCGCTATTGGGACAACACCAAAGGAATTAAAGGCAAGAGTACTGTAACTTATAACTAATCCTTGTGTGAGTACTCGTCCTCAAGCATGGATTCCTCAGCAAGTACTCTGGTCCACGACTGAAACGTACCCATAGCCTCAGAAACCGTAATTTATTTACCTTTAAAAAAATTTTGGGGCCCCCGAAATTTTTAATGTCAATAAAATTAAATTTTTGTCCATAATTTGAGCAACTTAATAATATATTGGGGTATTTCAAGTAAAAAGAAAAAACTCAAAAAAAAAAAAATTTGAACTAAAATCTGAAAAAAAAAAAAAAATATATATATATATATAATAAAATTACTACAGACAGGGTAGTAGCTTGATTTCTTCGACTAAGCACACTGTCTAATACAACACAATTTTCAACATTTCATTATTTTTTATTACAATATTATTTTTCCTCACAAGATATATATTACTTACTTCTCATTTTTAATTTTTTTTCTTGTTTGTTCTTAACTACGCATGCCTTCTGTTTTCTCGATTTTTACACTTCATACTTTTAAATTTTATCACATCTTTATCTACATTTTGTCTTCCTTATTGTTTGTAACTTCTGTGTCTTCTACCAGTACCAGTGCGGCTATGCCTCTTCTCAAGTTTTGAGTCTCAAATTTCTCAATACAATTTTTTTTAGCTATACAGGTACCTTTGTTCATTTCTTTTTCTTTTTTTTTTTTCCTTTTGAGGTTTTTTGGTTTACAGAATGCAAATTTATTTTGGTTTTAAGAACAATTTTTTTTAAGCACAAATTTCATGCCAGCCGAATCTTGAATTTCAGCTGGTATTTACCGAAACACCCAAAATAGACCAAAATGACCCGAAATTTTTTCCGAAGCAGAATAGGATGAGTTACTATTTCTATTTGTTTACCAGCACGGTATTTTCCGGCTGAAACTTAATGGAATTAATAACTTTATTTCAAACCTAATTACCTAAAGACTAAAAAGAAATAAGATTGTGTAATTTATACTTTCTAAGAAACACCCTGAACAAAATTCTTGGAGCCACTATGGGATGCAAATTTTTATAAAGAAATTACAATAACTTTTGTTAAGAACTTCCCACCAAAGTTAGAATATGGCTACAAAGTGAACATAAATGAGAGGGTATGGGAAGTTTTGTGATCTTCAATAGGCTCAACAGTCTAAGACAAAAGCTACACCTACTACGAGTTAAAATATACATATTGTTGTCAGGAGGCCAGGGACAGAACCACTCAAGGGCAGAGGGGGGCCACTGCCCCCCCCCCCCCCCCCCCCCGCCTTTGAAAAAAAAAATACTAGTATATGTATTAACAAAAAGAATTTTAATTCTAGCTCTTAAATCTATATATTTGGACCCCCCCCCCCCCTCCCCCAAAAAATTTACAAATTGACCTAAGAAATCCAACAAATAGATAATAAGCAAAATCTTTTTAAAAAAAAAATGCACATATCCAGATAATAAGAAAAATCTATGGACAAATCATAAATCCGATCTAAGCAAAAACAATAACAACAAATTAATTACAAATCCTAGCAAAAAAAAAAATCACAAAAACCCAATAACATTTACTCAATTTCTCCCTCTCAATATATTGATCGCTTCATCTACACATTAGTTAGACTTTGAAAATATAAAGATATACCAATTGACTTGCAAAACTTTTTATTATAAAATCCTATTATTAAATTTTTTTCAAAAGAAAAAATTCAAATAATAATTAACAAATTAATGCTAATAATGCAACTTTGTCAGCCTCTAGTATTGATATTCCAATTTTTTAAAATCTAAGAACAAAGAACTTTGGCCCCCCTAAATTTGAATCCTAGTTCCGTCCCTGCAGGAGGCAAATGTTGGGACCTAGTCAACCTCAAGACTTTGTCCTGGATAATCGTTTAGGTTTTGTTAATATATCTTCTTGTAGTCATAAAATATTGACATTAGAAAAGAAAATATTATTTGCAATTCAGTGGCCAATTCAACCATGTGAACTATACTAAGTTTTGATAAGACCAGGCACATTTGCGTACTTCTTAACAAAGCTTTCAGTTTCCTTTCTAAAAAATTTAAAAAAAAAAAAAAAAAAACGTTTTGGTAAGATGACTAAAAAAGAGAATGGGAAAGAGTCATTTTCCACAAGATGATGTAACCTTTTTGTTAGCTAGATTTATATGATTTTTTTTTTCTTTTAACATAACATTGATGTTACAATTATGGGATGTCCCAAAATATTATATATATACTGCATGCTTCAATAATATATCTGTTGATCAACCATTCATTTTCTTTCATTATTTTCATTATTGTCCATGGCACAATAATTTATCCTCAGTAATGGTTGGGATCCCATAGTGTATGAAATGATTAATAATTGATTGAAAGACTTGGAAAGAGATTGGCATTTATACCCGACCACCAATAAATCAAATCTACCAAACTGGCACTTTCAAATATATATATATATATATATATATATATATATATTCTTTTGTCTTGATTACTCTAGATAATTAGAAGTTGTGTCTTGAAGCAATGGTAGATGTCTTCCACTCAAAAACACGTCACATATTCGGGTCCAACAATCAACCTCAAGTTGGAGGTATGGATTACATGACTAAGAGTTTCTTCTTAACTGTAAAAAATTGAGATTTTTGTACACTGAATATGACTTCTTTTTTTTACTAGTTAGACTAAATATCTTATTAACAAATGAACATAAACCAAAAATATTGATATTCACTTATAGGATAAGTACAAGTTGCTATTAAACAATCAACAAGAGAATGTTTTAACACATCTGTTTAAACTACTGTGCTATGAAACTTGCAGATATTTTATTCTTCATGATTCCCTGTATTGCTTTCTAAACCTTTTTGTCTCGATATGACATCCAAGTGTGTATCTCTCAAATTCTGGACATCAAAACTGCTGGGTATAACTTGATGAAAGGTTTATCCTAAAAATTGTTTCTATGATGCATCATTGACACTTGAGAGAACACATAATGGGAAATCAACTCCCTACTAATTATATAATTAGTCGTAGGTCAACACTCAACAATGGCTTCTATTGATGGTAAAATACTACAAGTCAGATATACATCTGTCTAATTTCTTTGATATTAACTTCGGTCTTCTAATCATGATCCACTTGGCCATAATTAAGCCTATGCCTATATAATATTCGGTTATGATACCAAAATTTGAGGATGACGTTGATCCTTATGAGGCTTCCTGTAGGTCAGCAATGGCTTCTATATATTGTTGATAAAATACTGCTAGTCAAATGTACATCTTTGTTTTATTTCTTTGATTTTAATTTCGATCTTCTAATCATGATCCACATGGCCATTTGATACCAAAATTTAAGGATCAAAGATCCACTTGGCCATTTGATATTAAAATTCCTCACCAACTAGCTAATCAAACATGAGCCCCTCCTTAGGTGGATTCCTCCTTTTACTCCTCGGGGCATTAGCAATCATTACCAGCTATCAGGTTCTTACGCATTACTCACCAGTCCAACTTGCATGTGTTAAGCATGCCGCTAGTGTCCCTCTCCATGAGATTCATATATAGTTGCATTACTTAAAACTTCCTTGTTCGTAACAAAACATATATGGAATTGTCTTTCATTCCAAGGCATAACTTGTATCCATGCGCTTCAGATTCGCCTAAAGTACGCTCCTAGAAATATAGCCATCCATACCCCCTCACGTCAATCCCATCCACTTGACCATATGATACAAAAATTTGAGGATGACTTTGCTTATGAGGCTTCCTATGTTGGAGAGATAAACATCTTGTGGAGCTTCTTTGAATAATTAATATAACATTTAAAGACACACTTCAGCTCAAAATGCCTAAGCCTAATGCGTATGTGCTCAATTATGTTATATATTAATCACTCTTTCTTCTCATTATTATTCAATTTGGGATTTTACCTTACACGTGTATACCCAACATCCTAAATGACTATTTGGTTTAGACATCTAGAAGGACAATCCCTAAAAGAGCAATACAAAAAACACAATAATGTTTACAATTTTTGTTTGTATACCTATTAACATGCTTTGTTATGATTAGAATAATATTTCTTTAATATTGTAAACAAATTATATTAACAATTATTATTATTATTATTATTATTATTATTATTATTATTATTATTATTATTATTATTATGGTACAAGACCTTTTTAGGCAGTTTTAGAAAGTAACAATTGTGGAACTTTTTTTTTTTTTTTTTTGCTAAAGAAAAAAGGGAGTTTTCAGTTTGAGCTCATCGACCTCACTCCACGTGACAACAATAAGTAATAAATTGTCAAATATGCCAAGATGATAAATTTTCAACTAATTAATTATCAATGCTGCCTTACAGTACAACAATGGCCACTAGAATCCGCAGGACATCGATATGGACATGGATAGAGTTGAAAAGAAACATCTATCTGATGAAATGAAAATATCAGTTGGCAATATTCCCTAAAGGTGAGCGGAGGGTGTGAAAGTTATCCATGATTTCAATGCATTTTGTATAGTACAATAATAAATGTAGGTGATATAATTAAGGGAAATGCTAACGAGTACCCTTAGAGCACTCATTAAGAATTCATTTAAAGAAAGTTTTTATTCAACTTTTATGAAAAATGAAAAAAACTGTCAAAATATTAATTACTTTTTTTTCATTTCTCATAAAAACTTTCTTTAAATGGATTTTTAATGAGTGCCCTTAGGGCACTCGTTAGCATTTCTCTATAATTAATATATTAAAATGTAAAGTAATTAGTATTAGTAATGTTGGTGATAGTTGGGGAGTGGGAAGAGATCTTAAATGCCATTCTCACCAAATCTAATGAGGACATTTGCAATCGCATAAGACATTTTCTTTCCTGTATAGGTAATGAAATATGTAACAATCTAAAGTAACGTCACTGTTAGTAGGTGAAGAGTTGTCGGCTGATAGTATACGGGGAAAGGATGAGGGCCTACGAGAAAGTATCTCTTAGAATAAATCAACAAAATTTTTGTGCAATAATTTTGCCCTGATGTGTAACGTGACAGACTGAGTAGTGAAGAAAAAATGATGAAATCATATAAAATTAACAAACAATTACTCATAGTCTGCTACATAAAATAGTTGAGAAAAAGAATGATTTCTAGAATCATTCTCAATCTCGCCAGATAAGTTCTCTCATATTTGGTGGACTCCACATATTTATTGTAGGACCCGTATATGTTATAAGAGAAGGGCATCATATATGTGAGCGTGGTTGGAGAGTGAAAAAGGAGTATTGAGACCATGGATTTTAATTAAAATAAGATTTGAAGTTTTTATGGTATTTTTGCTATTTCAAAAATTTTATATAAAATTATGCTTTATATATTCTCTTCATCTCGCCTATTGCATAGTGAAATTATTTATTTATTTATTTTTGTTTATCTAACAGCATACAAATAGTCCCGTTTGTTAGGTTCTAAAGACTAGGATCTAATGTATTTAGAACTTCATTTTGTATGTTGGCAAACCATGATCAAAACAATGTTGAGTCGTGTGTTAGACTTGCTCAAAGTATGGGATTTATTGTAAAGTTGGAATCGAGTTTTTATGCAGAATTACTTGTAACTTTCTGTGAGACTCGATCGATCGAAAATTAGACTCGATCGATCGAAAATCGCACAGAACGTTTTTCTGCAGAATTTTCCAACTCAGCCCAAGCCCGTTTTAATGTATAGGGTTTTATGTTTGCCCTAAGTATAAAAGGGAAAACCCTAGCCACGTTTTTAGAGTTCTGTTTTGCTGTGTTTGTGAATCTCATTGTGAGATCTAGAGGTGTTTACCTTCACATACACTTAGGGTTTACAAACTTGAGATTTATGTCAAGAGTTGTGTAGATCGTTACAGTTGCAGAATCAAAGAGCACAAAGATATACAAGCAGGTGCGCTTGTGGATTTGCTGAAGAATTCCGGAAAGAAGGAGTCCGTGGATCTCGGAGCTATCATGGGGTCATGGTAGTAAGTTTCCTACAGGCAGGTAGCAATATGACGTTAGTGGTCTAAGTCTATTGTGTAAACTTCAATTCTTTCATAGTGGATTCAGTTTACCTTGAGGATAGCTAGGTCAAATCCTCCCCAGGTTTTTACCGGTGTGGTTTCCTGGGTCATCATATCTTTGTGTTGATTATTTTCCGCTGCTTTATTGTTTTTATATTTATTTGTGTTAACCTAGTTTAATTAAATTACCTAAGTTAATAACTTGGCTAATTCTCTAGGTTAATCTGTTGGGTTAAGGGGTCTAAACGAACTGACACCGTTATTTAAAATTTTAAAAATGTACAGCATTAAATCTGCAAAATTTAATCTTATTCATAAAATTAATCCTTTTAGGAAAAGATAGTCCTTTTTCATGTTGTCAATACACACTTTCTACCAGGACTTTTCTAAAATGGGCATGTGCTTGTTCAGGTCAATATAAAAAATGCAAAAATCTTCTCTTTAATTTGAAAACTTCGACACTTTTTATTACGTAGTTTGAAAAGAAAAAAAAAAGAAAAAAAAAAGTTATATGCATTTAAAAATAGTTCACAAAAAGCTACTTTTCTCAAAAGTTAATATTGGGTAATTTTTTTTGTTGTGGCCAATTAATACATTTGTAGTTTTGTACACGTGGTGGGTTCTGAAAATTGCTCATGTGATGGTTGATTGACTTAAATTGCAATAACACCTACAGCTAGAAAATTATTTTCGATACAGTTTCAAAAGTCATCTCTTTCACAACATGTATTAGGACGCACATTTGTGAACCCCACATTTGTGAGAGAAAAGTCTCTCATGAGATACATAGAGGTGCTGGACATTACAGTAGAAGGCATCCTTAGTGTCAATTATCCAATCTTTTGGATTTATAATATTTTATACAAAAAAAAAAAAAGAAAAAAGGATGTTGATGCAAATCTCCTATGTCAGTTCGTTTAGACCCCTTAAACCCAAACAGATTAACCTAGTGAATTAGCCAAGTGATTAACTTAGGTAATTTAATTAAATCTAGGTTAACACAAATATAACAAAAACAACAAAGCAGCGGAAAATAAATAACACAAAGATATGATGACCCAGGAAACCACACCGGTAAAAACCTGGGGAGGATTTGACCTAGCTATCCTCAAGGTAAACTAAATCCACTATGAAAGAATTGAAGTTTACACAATAAGACTTAGACCACTAACATCCTATTGCTACCCAAGTGTAGGAAACTTACTACCATGACCCCATGATAGCTCCGAGATCCACGGACTCCTTCTTCCTTGAATTCTTCAACAAATCCACAAGCGCACCTGCTTGTATATCTTTGTGCTCTTTTGATTCTGCAACTGTATTGATTTACACAACTCTTGACATGAATCTCAAGTTTGTAAACCCTAAGTGAATGTGAAGGTAAACACCTCTAGATCTCACAATGAGATTCACAAATACAGCAAAACAGAACACTAAAAACGTGGCTAGGGTTTTCCCTTATATACTTATAGCAAAACATAAAACCCTATACATTAAATGGACTAGGACTGAGTTGGAAAATTCTGCAGAAAAACGTTCTGCTCGATTTTCAATCGATCGAGCCTAATTTTCGATCGATCGAGTCTGACAGAAAGTTAACAGTAATTCTGCCCAACAACTCGATTCCAACTTTACATTAAGACCCATACTTTGAGCAAGTATAACACAAGACTAAACATTTTGTTTTGATCATGGTTTGCCAACATACACATTGAAGTTCTAATACATTAATTCCTAATTCTTATAACCTAACAAACTCTCCCTTTGGCAATCCGTGACAAAACACAGACTTAACAAAAAGCTCAAAGTTTACACATTGAAATAGCCCATTACATCATAAATAGCCACTTAGACAATTCAACCTAAACTACTATCTAACAGTTGCAAAGTAGACAGCAGCTCGACTGAAAACAACCTGTATATTCCTGTAACACTTAACAAACACATAAACGCATGTGTGGAAAAAAAAACAAGAAATATAAAATAAACTTCTTGATTTCACAAAACAAAAAATAAAGACATATATCATGAATAACATCATAAATATAAATCAATAAGCAATGAAGTATAGTGAAACAAGAAACATATCAGTAACCAATGTATCACAACATATATATCTCCTAGTCAAGAGCCAAGAATAACATCATAAATATAAATCAATAAGCAATGAAGTATAGTGAAACAAGAAACATATCAGTAACCAATGTATCACAACATATATATCTCCTAGTCAAGAGCCAAAAAATGTAAACACAAAGTAAAGCGCCTAGATACAATCTAATAACTCCACAAGCTCCAAGGTATCACAAAAACTACAAAAGCTCACTCCCCCTAAAACAAAAATCTCCTCTACAAAAATCTCCAAGATCTACAATATGCACTCCCCCTTTTTGTGACGAATTGCCAAAGGGCATTCACTCATCATCAAAAGAAGGTGGAGGAGAAAGATGAGAGCTCGCCAGATCAGCTCGCAAGGCACGTAGCTCATCAAGGATGTCCACCAATAACTGACCATGAGCCGCCTGAACGGTCACGACAGTATCCAAAGTCCAACGAAGGTCAGAAACCTCATCAAACGGTGGAGGAACATCAGCAGCAGCAGCAGCAGGATCAGCAGATGGCTCAGCTGCAGGAACATCTGTAGAAGAAGAGGGGGTTGGAGTGACACCAGAAGGTTCTACCCTAGGACGCTTAGAGCTAGATCGAAGTTGAGCAGCCCTTTGCCTCAAAAAAGTAGCACCAATAGGAGCAATAATACGAACAGGCTCAGAAACAGGAAAATCATCTAGACCAAGAAAAAGAAGAATCCTATGAATGAAAATAGGAAAGAATAAAGCATGAGCCGTAGAGCTAGATCGATGAACCTCGTTCAAAGAACGAAGGAACAAATGCGGAAAACTGATAGGAGCATCAGTAACTAGCGCATACAAAAACACACATCATTCAAGAGGGATGGTGTGGACGTGAGAAATCGGCCACAAAGAATGACACGCTATCCTAAAAAAGAGATAGTGAAGCTCAAAAAGCTCAGCCGAAGTGATCCGAGGATCAGAACCCCACTGGATAGAAGACCCAGTGATGTATGACAAGACATCATCAAGAGGTGGAGACTCCTCATAAGGAAAAACAGGATGGTCCACAATGGGCACCCCAAGAGCATCAGACACTACCCGATGGGTAATGCGATACTCCACACCACGTAACCACACCTTTACCAAGGTGTCGTTATCGTAGACATGGATAGAGAGGTTCGAATAGAACTCTCTAATCAAAGAAGCAGGAGGAAGACGCTCAAAATCAAGTAGAGGTACCAACCCCGACGCTCAAAATTCCGTCTCACCTCAGGATCAATCTCATCTAAGATAACCCTACACTCACCCCAAATTTGACGCCTAAGATTAAGGGTCTCATAGGTCTCTTGGTTATGGGCACTAGGAAACCGATCACTATCGAAAGAAGGTGAAGGGTCAGAAGTCCTACGGGCTCTAGTTTTCTTAGGCATGATGCTAAGAAAAAGAAGAGACACAGAAAAAGAAGAGCAAAAACCAAAAACCAAGGGCAAACTACAAGTTAGCACAGCATAAAATATAGAGAAAAATAGCAAATCTATATGATGCATGAGTATGAACACCAAATGATGCATGTACTAATGCAGTAACAAGTTCAATCATGATTCAAATTAACAAGATTGGCTTGAACAATTAATTTTATCAAAAATACCCAATTTGAAAAACCCAAGTTTTCAAAACGCAACAAATTGATAAATTGATCAACACAATAGTTAATTAATACAAGATAATGATCAAATCAATCAATCTAACAAGCCAATTTCATCAATTTCAATCAAATTGAACAAAACCCCCAATTTTCTCAATTTCAAGCCCTAGAATTCTAAATTTTCCATAAAACACCAAAATAATCAAATTAAACCATATGAAGTGCTTGTGTATAGTGTCCCCACAAAAACCCATGAAAAGTTTTAAAGAAAAGGAGCCAAAATCAATCCCAAAAAGACAAAAATCCTAAATGCCGAAAATATCCAAAAATGCATGAAAATAATGCATGAAACATGAAAATAAATTCAAAAGGATGGGCAAAAAGGACTTACCGGCCTTGGGAGAAAGAGATTTAGCAAAAAGATTGGAAGAAAACGACAAATCCACCCAAAAATAGCTTGACCGGTTGGTAGGGAGACAAAAAGTTGAAAAAGTTTTTGAAAAGGTAAAGAGATCACGTGGAAAACTCCTTTTTAAAAACATTCAGCACGATATTCGATTGATCGAAAATTACATTCGATCGATCGAAAAACAGCTTCGATTGATCCAAACTCAGCGTGGATCGATCGAGTCAACCAGAAACTTTTCCATTGATTTTAAAACATTTTCGATCGGTCGAAAATCAGGTTCGATCGATCGAAATTCTGGAAAAATTGATTTTTTGAAAAACACACAAATTTCAGTGCTGTCACTTCTCAAAGCATCAGATTTTATGAGAAAAATGCATGAATATGAGATGAGATGTTTTCCAAAAGCACAAGAATTCAACCCAGATTTCTCACAGCTAAATTTCCTTCCAATACCCAAAAAAAAACAAAAACAAGCAAACATGTTCTGCATCAATTTTCAAAAATTCTCAAACTTGGTTGATCAGGCCAAAGAACACACAATAACATGTACACAGTTTAGCAAATAATAACTTGTGTAGTGTGTGCAACTAGCATAAGCTTGAGAAACATGTGAGGTGATATACACATAGAGATCAATCACAATTTCTACAAAATCCATCACATGAATTTGAAAGAGACTTTTACTTAAAGAGTTACATCCTATAACTCTCACATCTCCTAGAATAAAAGCTTGCAATCATGTAAGTTTCTTGATTTGCCTCATTATTCAATTTAATTGATTAGAAACTTAATAAAAGCCGGGATAATGTACACACCAATTTTACTTGAATTTGTGAGATTATTATAGCCCAATAATGTACACACCAATTTTAATAGAGGCTACACCTTATGTTCTTTTTGTGCATGTGCTACACTTTCTCGAGCACAAAATCTTACGATATGCACTAAGATGTTCATGATTGGCTAATAAACAGTGGTGAGATGGTTATTTATGCCTTTCTCAATAAGTTCAAGTCTAACAATTAAAGACATAAGACTTCAAGATCAAGATCATGTGATCAACAAATATAGCATCTTCCCACACAACATGCACAACAAGACTTTAGCTAGTAAAGTGCAATAGTAATAAGTGCATCAAAACTAAACAAGGTACATACATATGATATGTAAAATTTGATTGACCAACTTTGTCTTCAAATTTAAGAGAAAATAGCAAAAACACAATTTGCAAAAAAAAAATTTTTTTTTTTTTTATAAGAAAAAATCCTAGAATGAAATGCATGAATGTAATGCAATGCAAATCCTAGAAACAGAGGTCACCAAAAGATAGAGCAATGAAGCACAAGGACCATGTCAGACAGACTCAATTAGATTGAGCCTTGTGCATCCAAAACTTTTTAGATGCAACTCTTGCATTGGAGTTATGATTCACATTAGAATTCTGAGCAACTCCAGGATTGGAATAAAGGTTTAACGCCTTTACCAATTCACCAATAAGTACCATAGGATCATGTGCTTGGGGCACAGGTACTTTAGTTTTATTTGCTCGCTTCGCAGCTTGCAATTTAAAACAATTTGGACGAATATGTCCAGGTTTTCCACAAAAATGACAAATCCATGCAGGCTTATCATGCAATTTGCCCTTAGTAGAAGTAGAAGTAGAAGCTCTAGAATGAGAAGCTTGAAGATCAACCCTAATCTTTCTAGGTGGAGTAACATTTATGGGTTTGACAGGTTCACTCACCAAGGGTTTGACAATCTCACTCTTAGGAAGTTCAGAAAAGGGAACAAATTTAGTGGAAGAAGGTTCAGGCACAGAGATGCAATCCACATAACCTAAACCAGTTTTATCAGAAGGAGACTTTTGAACACTCAGCATGTGACCAAGTTTGGAGCTTGCAGACCTATTAGTTTGTTCTCTAGCAACAGATAAATCAAGTTCCAAACATTTAACTTTATCAAGTAAGAGCATGTTCTCAGTTTTCACATTATTCAAAAGCTCATTTGCATCAAACAATTTAACAAGTAAATTTTTCTTTTTAAGTTCCAAAGATGCAATTTTCTTCAAGCCTAACTCAACATTCATGGCATCCTTTGCAGCAACTTTGCAAAGCTTATTGTATGCTTCCTATAAATCTGCATCCTCAGAGAGTTCCCCATCAGAAGGGTTCTCTTCAACAGACATGCTTTCATTAACTACGGTAGTAGCAGTGAAAGCAATGAAGTTTCCATCCTCATCACTAGCGGATTCATTGTCGGAAACTTCATCATCACTAAGGGTTACAGCCATAGCTTTACCCTTAGACCTCAAGTATGTGGGACATTCAGATTTTAAATGACCATACCCTTGACAACCATAACATTGTTGTCCCAAAGAATTATTAGAAGATTGACCTACTTTCTCCTTTGGTTTTTCAGTGTTATTGACCTTAGTGGGATCATTCTTCCTAAAATTCCTAGGTTCAACAGTGTTCTTGCCTCTTGCCCTTCTGTTATTGTTCCTAAGAAAGTTTCTAAAATTCTTGGCAAGATAGGCAATCTCTGTAGCAGAGAGTTCATCATCAAATCCACCATCATCAACAGATTTAAGAGCCATTGATTTGGATTTGTTAGTCTTAGGAAGGTCTAACTCATAGGACTGAAGAGATCCTACAAGTTCTTCAACAGGGATAGAGTCCACATCCTTGCTCTCAGTGATGGCAGTCACTTTGAGTCTAAAATCTTCAGTCAAAGATCTAAGAATCTTCCTAACAATTTTAGGTTGATCATAGATTTCACCCAAATTATAAGCAGAATTAACAATATCATTCAATTTAGCATAGAATTCATCAAAAGATTCATCATCATTCATTCTAATGCTTTCAAATCTAGTAGTTAATTGCTGCAATTTGTTTATCTTAATTGCCTTTGTGCCTTCATGCACAGTCTGGAGGATATTCCAAGCAGTATGAGCAACCTCAACATTAGAGATTCTCTTAAATTCCTCTATGGAAACAGTATTAAAGATAACATTCATAGCTTTGCTATTGAAAGCAGCTGCCTCCTTTTGAGAAGTTTGCCACTCACTCACAAGAGTAGTGGGCTTCTCCCATCCGTACTCAACGGAATTCCAAACTCTCTCGTCAATGGATTTTAGGAATGCTTTCATCCTTACTTTCCAATAAGCATAGTTGTTTCCATCAAAGTGAGGTGGAACAACAACAAGAGAGTGTCCGTGTTCCATGACAACAGGGATCAAGGATCAGCTAAAAGATCAAAGGATCAAAACAAAAGCTACCCGCTCTGATACCACTTGTCAGTTCGTTTAGACCCCTTAAACCCAAACAGATTAACCTAGTGAATTAGCCAAGTGATTAACTTAGGTAATTTAATTAAATCTAGGTTAACACAAATATAACAAAAACAACAAAGCAGCGGAAAATAAATAACACAAAGATATGATGACCCAGGAAACCACACCGGTAAAAACCTGGGGAGGATTTGACCAAGCTATCCTCAAGGTAAACTAAATCCACTATGAAAGAATTGAAGTTTACACAATAAGACTTAAACCACTAACATCCTATTGCTACCCAAGTGTAGGAAACTTACTACCATGACCCCATGATAGCTCCGAGATCCACGGACTCCTTCTTTCTTGAATTCTTCAGCAAATCCACAAGCGCACCTGCTTGTATATCTTTGTGCTCTTTTGATTCTGCAACTGTATTGATTTACACAACTCTTGACATGAATCTCAAGTTTGTAAACCCTAAGTGAATGTGAAGGTAAACACCTCTAGATCTCACAATGAGATTCACAAACACAGCAAAACAGAACACTAAAAACGTGACTAGGGTTTTCCCTTATATACTTATGGCAAAACATAAAACCCTATACATTAAATGGACTAGGACTGAGTTGGAAAATTCTGCAGAAAAACGTTCTGCCCGATTTTCGATCGATCGAGCCTAATTTTCGATCGATCGAGTCTGACAGAAAGTTAACAGTAATTCTGCCCAACAACTCGATTCCAACTTTACATTAAGACCCATACTTTGAGCAAGTCTAACACAAGACTAAACATTTTGTTTTGATCATGGTTTGCCACCATACACATTGAAGTTCTAATACATTAGTTCCTAGTTCTTAGAACCTAACATCCTACATACATTATGTATACATAAGATTAAGTCCAAGAGTGAGAATGAGTATTACTAAGATCCAAATACTCAAAAAATAATCTAGTAAAAAACTTTAGTTGAACCGGTGAGAGGACTAATTCCAAACAAATAAATAAATAAAATACAATGATAGTGTATGCCACACTAATAACTCCATAGTTTCCACATCAATCATAAGAGGACTAGATTCCAAACAAGAAAAATACAATGCTAGTGTGTGTATGCCAAACTAAACTCCATGGTTTCCACATCAAGCATAAGCTAACTAGATTCCAAACAAAAAAAAATGCAATGCTAGTGTATGCCAAACTGATAACTCCATAGTTTCCACTTGAAGCACAAGAGGACTAGATTCCAAACAAAATAATAATGATAGTGTAGTGCCTATAGGCCGAACTAATAATTCAATCTAGCAAGTAAATTAACAACACTCATTAACATTACCTGATGAAGCGCAAACACCCAGAAAACAAAAAGATAATAGGATTATCACAAAAGAATCCGTCCCCAAACTGCAATCCACACAGTAAATGCAGTACTTTTCAAATCGTTTGAACGCCAAATACTTTTCTAAGGAAATTTGCATCACTTCAGCATTTCAACGCCTCATAGTATGAACGCACATCATACCTACCATTACCATTCAACATCTACCTCATGCAATTGGGGCCTTAAGCTAGCATTGGGACTTTTACTAGGGCTCACTTAAGTCCAATTGGCAATATTGTAAGTGGCCCACAATTATAAAATATTTGGATTATTTTTACTCATTAATGGTCATATACATAGAGAGAAAAATTTTAGGAAAACTGAACCGTTGAAAGCAATAGTAAAAATACTCAACAACAATATTTTAGGGTGCCTGCAAAAGTGACATTTATGGAATACAAACAACAAAAACTAAATCTAAAAAACAAAGAGGAAGAAGGTAAAAGTGACATCATTTAGGGTGCCTGCAATGCTCGACAACAATATTCTCCAAGGGCCCAAATAGGAAAAATGTTTCGGTATGCAGCATAGCTGATCATACAATTTTTGTTGAAAACTCCCATGATCTCCTGTATGACAAATGCATAAATTATTAACACACACACACACACACATATATATATAAGGTATTGATATATAACTTTCTTGAGTAGTTGCTGGTGAAACAAGTTGTTTTTAAAAGATTCTTATGCTGTGTGGTCTAAAATACATGAGCGGACAAGCCAAAGATTTACAATATTTATCTTTTCTAGTCTATAAGAACCCAGATATTTAAAGATTTTAATTGTCTAGAGAACCTATAATGTCCATATCATCCATTTAAGCACCTCTAGTAAAAATATCAACAACAAAGTGTCAATACCAAAACTTTGGGGTCGGCTATCCCTAGAAAAAATATGCTAAGAATATTTCTAAGCTTTAAATGTTTTTATCTTGGTGTGGTTTATTTCTTAGTCAAATTTATGTAATAGGATACTGCATTTTTAAAGCCATAGAAACGGACTGTTGGCCTGTTCCTGTCTTTCCTCAAAACATAATACAATTGCACATTCAAGAAATATTTCGCTTTGATGGGAAAGAAAAATAGAGAAACAATGCCTAGATTTACCTCTTGTGGAAAATCTCCATTCTCCATTTGAGAATTTATTAATATCCTTGCTGCACGATGCAACGGTGTCGAATCTCTCTCAGCCTTTCAGAAGAGAGAAAAAAAAATCAATTATTAATGTCAAGACTAGAAAAATTATACAGTAGGTGATATAAATTTCTGTCGGGAAGAGAAAAGTATACAACCAGCTTGATCTTTTTTTGCCTGTCCTTATTTTCTGGTTTTTATAACATTTTTTTTTTAATGAAACTGGGAATGCGATCAATTAAAACTGATAGTTACTTTAATTTTCAAATTATGAGAAATATGGTGATGAATGTGATTAAGATGAATGTAATTTTCAAACATAGCCCATCCGGTATTGACAATATGTGGCCTATTGTCCTCGAGATTGGTATACACCTGTTCAAGAAAAGATTAAGATGGCCTGCATATGGGGGTTACAGAAGAATATAAGAATTAAATATAGTATCAACCTTGTTCTGACATGATAGGTAACTTTCTCCCCAACCACCTGAAGCAAGCTCTTTGGACAACAAATAATTGCATGCTTTTCGGATGCTAGAGCAATTCTTATATGTCCTTCCAGCAGCTACCAACCCCTTTATCCCAAACCACCCACCATAGGTGAAGCAGACTCCCCAGGATCCATACCTATTTAAATATTTTAGATTAATTGGGTGCAAGTAATTTCATAACTGTTCAAAGTTCAAACAATTCCAAGATATACAAGTGACTAATTAGGTTAAGCTCAGGCACTGATACAAAATTAAAGTGGGAGAGAAATTAGTGACTGATAATAACGAAGACATTCAAGCAAATATGCAGAATATAAATAGAAAAGTAATGTGAAAGCAAACCAGGAGCCATCTGAAGCTTGTATTTTTTCAATGAACTCTGCAGCTTTAGCAATACAATTTTCTATTTCTTCCCTCCTATGCTCAGGATATAATTTCTTGAATAATGTCAGTGCTTGAATTGCTGCTGACGTACACTCAACATATCTACATAATCACTTCATTTAACATCATATTAGAATTTTTCAATGAGAGTAAATAGAATTACAAAATGAAGTGTGATGAAATCTTACGGATAATCAATCACAATATCACCAAAGGTTTCAGCAGGATTGATTAACTGAAAATTGATGGAGACAACAGACCATGCAAATATAATTTCAGCATCATTCCAATAAACTTGCAGCATAGGATAAAATGAACTATACAGCCAATTACAAGATAAGAACATGGAGTTTAGGATTACATAACTCGACCACTGTTGCAAAGCCACCAGTTAAAAGCAAGATTGGCATAGTAAAGTATCTTCATTTCACACATCATCTCCTTATCCCCCACTCAAACCCCAAAAAAGGCAAAGAAGAGGGAAAAACACATGAATATGGATTACAAAGAGCTAGATTTTAATTTCCAGTGAATTTCCAACTGACTGCCCTATAAAAATGCGTGTGACTCAACCATAATTTCAAGGGTTAGAAACACCCACCGTGTGTGGATAAATTACTAACTGATACGATTTCTTTACCAGATTCCCTATATCTAAAAAGAGCTCATCAAATCATAATTAAATACAACCATAAAATCATTAGAAATTGATATGGAGTTGCCAATGAGCTCTAGTTCAAAAGGCACCTCCTTCCCCGTAAGAAAGGGCAAAGGGTAAGGCCATAGTTTCAAAACCCACTTAAGTGCACATGCAAACTTAACAATCAAAAAAGAAACTTATATAGAGTTAATCATCAGATTGATCCTAAATTTCCCAGGTCAAAACACCATTGCCCTATATCAACTTACTACAATCCTTTTATTTTAAGATTGATAAGTCTACACAAACATACAGTGAGTTTTAAACCTACATTGTTACCATCCACCATCTCTTATGGGGGTATATGGTACCATTAGAGCGCTCATTGAACTCAATTCCCTACAATCCCTTATCAATGTCATATAATTCTCAATCAACGTAGGAAAGTATAGACTATGCAAAAAACAAACACACACACACATCTATATAGGAAGCCATCTGGGCAATCAGTGATTACCAGCCAGAGCTAACATAGGAGCCATAAGCTGAGTCCCATGACATGTAAGACGGTCTTTTACTCTGGAAACAAGTATTGGTGGTAGACTGCTAGGATGCCAGTATCTCATCTCAGTGAAAAATCAGCTTTTTTAAGTTTGTGAATCAAGGTTATTTTTCTGAACTAAAAATCCCTAATGTATTTTAGCCATCTCAATTCAAGGGCATTCCATACAATGAAATTCAAGGTGGAATAGCTTCTAAAGTGTCATTCTAAACACTGATGGTATTCTTCCAATGGATTAGTATGAATCACAAAATTGGTGCAGCCAAAAGTCACATAAGATTCTAGGGTTGAGTTATATAATATATGTCTAAGAACATAAACAAGGAAAAACAATTCACAAGTAATTTATAATTTTTTTTCTAAGTGAAGGCTAAGCCTAAACATTCATTGTATTTGAATTCAAATATCACTGGGAGAACAGGGCCAGCTTAGTCATGAAGCTCTTAATAAGGGGGTACTTGGCAATAATTCAAACTTTCAAGACATAGCAAATTCATGGTAGGAAAAATTATTTAAAACTAAAGGTAAAAGTAACAGAGAGAAGCCTTAAGAAGTTATAATAGTTACCTCCAACCACTGGTACGATCTAGTTAATTCATAAGTTGCAAAGCCACCATCAGTATTCTGCAGTGATCTAAGAACATCCATTAGAATGTTTATAACTCACCAGCTACTGAATTGCATAATTAATCCGCTAACAATACCAGAGGCAAGCAAACTAAACAAAAAAATATCACAACAAAATGGAAGAACAATAAAGCCGGGTGCACATATCATGCAGAAATGTTCGTATACAGAGCTCTTTTCTTTTAAGAATTACATTTTTTTGATAGAATTCTTTAAGAATTACATAAAACTTCAAAGCTTCAAAGTGCCACATTCTATTCTATGTTTACTTCACAACTTCAGATGTATGATTCTGGAAAGAGTAATAAAACATTAAAAACAAAAAAACAAAAAAACCCAACATGCTTATAACCAAATTTAATACTCTGCATATCATCTAATCCAATCAACCAAGACTCTTTAAGGCATTCATGATGTTAAGATATGTGTAAGAAAAACTATAGAGTAGAAAAACTACATCCTTTCTTGGAGGAATTTCTTTTCCCCTTCCACTATTATCTTCTAAAGATATCTATCTGAATAAAAAAGAACAACCAGAGGTATGAGAATTATGAACTTCAGAGTAATGTCTACATTTTTCAGAGAAAATCAGACAATAAATGTTCAGGTTAATATTTTCATCATTTTTGAATGAATGATAAATCCTTGGATGTTCAGAGTTCAGTACTGCCAACACCTACATTCTTTAAATACTTAAATATTTAAGCAAGCCCAAGCTGAAGGCACAATTAGCTGCCATCAGTGAGGGAAATGAACATATTCTAAATTACTCTAGTCACTTCTACCCAGATGAACAAAGCCTTGAGTTAAACAGCTGACTTAAGTCAATTACAAGAATCAGGAGAGTAAACTATTATGTCTTTTTTCAATCTGTTAACATTTTTTTAAAAAACTTGATATGTCAGATTCCAACTTTGAGCTTCTAAAAATGCAACATATCTAACAATTACCTGTAAGGAAAGGATAAATTTGCAGCATCATATAACCGCTTCACATCTAACGACTTCCCAACTGTTTCTGATGGGAATGTTGCTAGTAATAAAACAGCCTGCACAAAGAAATAGATATCAGAAATTTTTTCCATTATATAGTATGGAACTGTTTGTTCTAACTTTACCTTCAATCCTTCTGCAGTACAATCAGAAATAGGCCATCCATGATCTGCAGTTGAGAATGGCCAAGCACCTTTTGAAATGTGACGATACCAAAAATTTAGATCTCCAGGACAATCTTCTAAGACCTTCAAAGTAAACCACAATTGGTCATGAAAAAATGAAAAAAATAATTTTAAGATATAATAATAAAAAAATCCTGCAAAGGAGAACCTGCGAATCCTTTATGTAGTCATGTGCTTTTCTTAAAGTTGCTCCATATTCTTCAGCAATGTTAGTTGATATAATCGCTTGAATGGCAAAAGAAGTATCCCATGATTGACTCCCATTATAACCCTACCTCAAAATTAACACGAACAGACAATGTATAATTCTCAATATTTGAGGTAGTAAAACATAATCATGGGCTCTATATACTTCATTGAACAATTAAAAAAATTCTAAGGTCTTCCCCCCGCGGAGAGGAATAAATATCTGAACCTGCATTTTCATGCCATCTTCAGCAATCCACAAATAATCAAAGATTCTTGGAAGATGTAATTTGAATGCCTCTGAGTTTGGATCCTCCACCCAACAACAAAGCATATTCAACACCTGCATCATCCACAAAATACAAGGCTAAAAGCTCAACGGAACTACCAATAAGTACAATGAGTGCCTTTGAGTGAAGGTGTAGAGCTAAAAAAGCTAATTAATGTAACTCTTCAATTGATATTATGTTTGAATGACTATCAACCATTTTTCCTCATAGCTTCAAATTAAAATTTTCCAGTGTCAAACTTTGCTCTCTAGTTCTCTCACACATCTTAAAAAAAATTACCTTATTGACAGGCCCTATGCATATATACCGAGTATTTTCATCTTCATAGTGGATATGCTGCATTACAGGTTGTAGAGCCTTCTCCCTCAATCTTTTTGCAGGCCAACGCATAAAAACAGGTTCATAGGCATAGTATAGAGATCCCCAGAGGATATCCTGAACCAGTGGATGAGGGTAAGATAGATCTTCCTAACAATATTTGTAAAGCAACCCATGTAAGCATCAACAGAGACAGTGAAACATGACAGAAGTTGCATATTAAATCTTATGTTGAATCAGATGCTCTATTGCATATTGGTGTATCTATGAACTCAAATTAGCTCATTGTCTAATTCAGTTGTTTTTTTCAGACTAATTCAGAGGGTATGTTAGTAAAACTTAAGAGCAATAGTTATATAGTTAGCTTACATTCACATAGCCCCAAAAAATAAGTTAGCTTATATTCAATAGACAACAAACCTAAGATATGATTTTATTTTTTTATATTAAAAATAAAAATAAAACCTTGATGGTGTTGGAAAGTGCTAAAAAGCTAGCAAATTGTAGTAAGCAATAATGAGACTCTGGGCACCATAGGGTTTTGATACATATCTGTAATTGATGTGACATTTTTTGTTTATGAACTCCACATTTTTTGATACTATGGATAATGGTTTTGAATAGGAAATCATGATACGATTTGGGTTCGGGACAGAAATGGGTTTGAAGTTGACCCTCTGGGAGCCTAACCAAACTCTGCAGTATTGATTAATATCTTATTACAATTCTAAATCTTGATGCAATCATTATCACTTATACAATATCAATTAATCCGATACAGCAGCTATTTTGAAGTATCTGTGCTTCCTATTTTGAAGTATCTTTGAAACCTACTATTTGAATTATTTTTCCGTGCAACAGCAAGAGCTTGAAAAAAGAATAAAAATATTATAGTATGGAAGGGTAAAATTTAAAAGTAGAAAACTTAAAGGAGAAGAAAAGGTATAATTTTGCCTACCTTCGCACAAAGATTGCGAGCCTCATTCCAATCTATCTCATGATAGGGAACCGTATAAAGCTCCTTTCTCAAAGATCGGATTGTGGGTGTGATAGGACCGACAAATCTTTTCCCATATAAATAAGACATGGGCAAATACACCATTCGGCAATGACACCACATCCTTCCTATTAACAGAAAACATGGAAATTCATAACCAAGAAACCGAGGACAAAGCCATTCTACTGCAATTAGCAACCCCCTCAGTTGACACTCATGAATCAAAGTTCTTCCTCACAAATTTTAACAGAGAATATGCAGATTGAACAAATTTTAAGTGATATATGACATTTTCCCAATGTTTTCTAAACCATGTTAGTAAGATTTTTAATCTGTTTAACCATTGATATCATCAACAATCATCTTCCCCACATCACAATTATTCTCTCTATTTTACTTATCAAAAAAAAGAAAAAGATTTTTAATCTATATTCTGTAAGCAATACATGATACTTTTTCCTTGACAAAACTGGGCATGCATTGTGTTAATGGTCTAAGAAAGAGCAATCAAACAGAGACCTGGATGACAAGGAAGAAGGTAAGGGAAGAGCCATATTTCTGGCGGCAGTGGATTATTCCCAGACCATTCATACACTCCAAGTACCTAAAACCGGAGAAAATCAACCACAAGTCAGTTGATATTTTCAAGGTATTAACTTCTTTGGCAATATCTTACAAAAAATAACAATGAGTTCATACTGAAAGCCACATTTTCCCCCATGAAGTGATTGCAGTGGCACCACCATGATCCAAGATCCATTTCCGTGCTTGTTCCATTGCCTCTAATCCATCCTCAGCTCCTTCACCAAGCAATCTCAAAGTAACATAATTTAGTGCAGTACCAAACATGGTGCTTGGGCCTCAATGTGTAGACCCCAACCCCCATCTTTATTCTGCAATTAGAAGAGTCACCATTTCAAGTTCTTTTTTTCATCAACAATATAGAACAAAGCTCTATTGAGTTTAATTCATAACGTTTTCATCAATCATATAAGCAATTTACCAGAGTATGAGGAGTAAAATCATTAAAAAGGTTTCCACAAACTTGAAGACAAAAAAAAAAAAAAAAAAAAAAATCATTAGTAACGCAGTTATCCCTTTATTAATAGTGTGACTAAAAGTGAAATTCAAAGTGGAAAAGGAGCATTATATATAAAACGGTCTATGTTGAAAGAAAATATTCTTGCCTGATGATTGTACAGATATCTGCAGATCTCACGTATATGTTCATTTGATAAGACAGCATTGAGTGCTCCAGTAATTGAAAGAGTAATCACCTATTGCATTTTATAAGAAGGATCACACTTCAGGTCAGCTCTTTAGAGGAAAAATTCAAGAAGTGAAAGAACTTCATTTTTCTTCTGTGTTTTTTTTTTTTCCCATTCCTTGCTAAGCCTTACAAGACCTCTTCCAGTTCATTTTGCGAATCCAACAAATTTTCAAATCAAATATGCTAATCTTATAACATGAAACTGTGTGCTTTCAAATTCAACCACAATACATAGATTAGTCCACTTTTACTACACAAAATTATGGGATAGCCTTCTTTTTCCCCACTCTTATGGAAAAAATTCTGTTTTGTAGGTTTCATCCTTACCAAACCAGGAATTAGAAACATGGGACCCCCATAATCCCCCGGCCAGTGACCATCATGTGCCTGAATTGTTGAGTAGAAATTGATGGCCCTTTGTAATGTGATTGTTACTGCCTCCTTTGTGAGTTCTTCTGTATCTTGTACTTTGATTTTTGGTACAGTAGAAAAAGATGGATTCTCCTTTGCAAACTAAATTTGAGAGGAAAAAGTAAAGCAACATACTGCGAATCAATCAGTACAGAAAGCAAAATAGAAAAAACTAAGTCAACTACAAATTTCAATATGTTCCCAGCAAAAAGTAATTGCCTAAGAATAATATGACCTCAATTTAATTCACAATATATACATTAAGACAAACATACCCAGTGCATCTAAATTCTGATTTTTTTTTTAAAAAAAAAAAAAGTAAAATTGCATATCCTTTCTTAAGCATTAGTTTCCAGAAATTTGATACATGCCACTAACAAAAAATTTAAATACTAAAACTCATTTCATACACCGTCTACATTTCTTTTTCTTGATGATTACAGACCCACTTAATATATCATAGAATCAACTAAGATTTACAATTGTTGTCAAACAGAAGATATTCCATGAGCTCAGAAGAAGAATATGATCCCAATTCAAGTCTCAATTTCTCAGTATATACACATATACAAACACACCCAATCCATCTAAATCTGAATTGAAATTTAAAAGTATATACAACCATTAGCTTCAATTAATGTGGGAATCATAAATAACTCTATGACCAAATTTCTGGATTAAAGGCCCTTCAGGGTGCCAATTGTCATACCACAAGTAGATTTCAGTACCAGGCCCCACTAGGAACTTGAGATGAGGCCTGAATAAGTCTCTTGAGTTTTAGAATTTTCCACCACCCCCATGAACAATCTTAAGGGAACTTAAAACTCCAGAGACTTTGGCCCTTAAGTTGATACAATTCTATCCAAGGAGGTAAGGGACTAGGACAAGGTGATCCCTTATCTCCTTATCTTTTCGCGCTTGGAATGGAAGTATTCTCTTGAATTCTACAATGCAAAATCCAAGAAGCAGTGGCCCTTAAATTTCATCCAAAATGTGAAAACCCCACTTCACAACTGGTGGTTAGAATATGATAATCACAGACACCACATCATGATCTCGATTCAATTGTCAACACATACATAAATACAAACACACCCCAATTCATCCAAATCCAACAGAAAACTAAAGCTTCATATAACCATTAGATTCAATCAAATTGAGAAATGCCACAAACAAAAAAGTTGACAAAAAAAAAAAAAAGTGAAAACCCCACTTTTTTTTTTGGTAATCATAGACCCATATCATGATCTCCCTATATACATAAATACAAAAACACCCCAATTCATCCAAATCCTAACAGAAAAACCAAAACTTCATATAACCATTAGATTCAACAAAATTGAGAAATGCCACTAAAGAATAAGTCAACAAACAAAAGTGAAAACAACCCATTTCACCATATTCACCATAGAACTAAAACAAGCAAGAAAGAAAGAAAGAAAAGTTGAACAGATTTGGGATAGTGGGTACATGGGACCAGACCTGAATGCGCATGAGAAGGTCAGAGCTGTGGCGTTTCTCGAACCGCCGTCCGGAGAAGCCACGTCGAGCATCTTCGATCTTCTGAAGCTCTTCTGGGGTGCCTAGTTCTGGGTGGAACTCCCAAACTTGACGTCCCAAGTGACCGTTCAAAGTTCTCAGCCACGTTTCACTGCCAGTACTGCCACCACTTTCATCATCATTGTTAAGTTCTTCTCTCACTGTCTCTGCACCGTTCTTGAGCTTCCACATTCCACAGTTGCTTTGAATTTGCTTAGCTTTTCAGTGGATCAAATGAGAGAACTTTGAGAGAAGGAGAGAGAAAGAAGAGGTTGACAACGGAGACCGCAGAGTGGACATCAGACAGGACAGCCTGTTTTCCCTCGCTTCTTACACTTCAACAGTTGCAGGCAAAACGATATAAAAATTTTATAACAAATCCTAAATTCTAAAGGGAAAAAAATAATTTAAAATTATAACTTTAAATTAAAACTAATAAAAACTCGAATTTACTTTTTTTTTTTTTTAAATTTACTACTTATTGTAAATGTATTATAAAAATATTATATATCTATCATATACATAGTTTTCTATTACGTGCAGAATTTATATACCTAGTTGCCCTTTTCTTTTTTCTTAAAAAAATAGATTTTCTGTTTTGCCCTTTCTTTTTTAAAAATATATATATTTGTAATTGTTATTAGTATCCGTTTGGCAAAAATTAATTTTACTAACTTATTTTACTACATTTTTGTTATTATTTATGAAATTTGCTGTATTTTCTTATTCTTTATAAGTTTTACTATATTATTTATACTAATTTTTATCTTTATATACAATATTTTCAATAAAAAAAATTTAATTTTAACAAAATAAGCAAATTTTAAATGCATCTTAATGTAAGCAAAAAAATAATTAAAGTTTTGTATTTAAAGTAAAACTGAAAACAATTTACATTCAATTATTTGATATAAAAATATTATAATATTTAATATAAAAGTATTATAAAAATATTGTAAATATAATAAATTTCAGAAACAATATTATTAATTTATTATATATTGAGAGATTTCAATTACGTGCAGAGCTAGTTTCAAAAAAAAAAAAAAAATTACGTGCAGAACTTGTATACTAGTTGTCCTTTCCCTTTTGCCCCCCAGAAAAAAATATTTTCTTTTTTGCCCTGTCCTTTCTCAGGGTAATACATACCTGTAGTGGTTCATTATTTTATAACTTTTTTTGTGGATAAGACGAGGCTAAAAAGAAGAAATTGGTAAAGTATTTTGTCTTTACATAAGATATTTGAGACAAGAACACTATCTACAGATAATAAACAATAATTGTCAAGAAATGAATATCATTTCGTGATAATCATAATCAAAAGTAATTTGTATATAAAGAAAAAAAAAAGAGTGAAATTCTGACTCACACATTTGTCAAAGTTTTCTCTAATTTTTTGTCTCAGGATTTTTTTTTAGAGCCTTACTTAAGATTAAAATCATCATTTAATTCTACAAATTAAAGTTCTCGAAGCCACAAGAGAATCCATGGTCTCTTTTTTAAATAGAGAGAAAAGGGCATTGGACACTCTACAATCTACATAAACTGTGTCAAATTTCACTCACGCAAACATGGTAGCCACAAAACTTTATATTAAAAAAATTAAAAAAAAAAAAAAAAAAAAAAACAAACAAACAAACAAACAAACAAACCTCATTTCTAACATCACATACAATAACCCCAATACCAATTAAAAGCCCAAGTAAGCTCCAAGTCCAAGCCTAGCTAGTAGAAACCCAAAGTTCAACCCCACTTAAAAATTAAAATACCCAAACCTAAGCTCACATTACATTAAGCCCAATTTTAAAAACCCATATTGAAGTCCATAGTAACCACACCCAATGCCAACTGTTTTATTTTATCTTTTTCTTTCTTTTCTTTTTTTAAGAAAATTATTTTAATGAACACCATCGAAAGGTTTTGAGAGTTTACATAATTTTAATTTGATAGAATATCTTTCATTTATCTTTATTTTTCAGAACTGTTAATTGGGAAAAAATAGTATAAAAAATAAAATTGTCAATCATTAATTAATGTAATTTGTATGCAATTTAAAGAAAAACAATGTTACCACTTCATCAATAATCATAGCACATGCAAAATTAATAATTTTAGGGTAAACAAGTCTACATTCTAATAGGCACTTTGCTGGTTGAGATTAAAATACATATCAAATTATCAACCTCAACAAATATTAATTATTGAAGCACAAACCTAATTACACTGTAAATGTTTTGAAAAACACACCAAATCTTACTCACATACCGACACACCGTACACAAACATCCATACATTACATATATGATATATCTCCCAGAGAAATTTATTCTGAGTCTGATGCTTACAAAGCAACACCTGGTGTGAAAACAAAGTAATTAAGATGGCGATATCAAATTGGACAGAAATTAAAACAAAAAAATAAATAAAATTAAAAACAAACTAAAGAAAATAATATGTTTGAGGAAGGATAATATTTTTTAAGATATTGGAATGAAAGATAAATTTAGTGTAGAACTTTTTTTAAACAAAAAAAAAAATAGAAAAAAAAATAACCTTCTTGCTTAATGAATAGTCAATATTGAAAGAATAAAATTCTATAAAATATAAAAGAATGAAAATATTTGTGGTGCTAGCACAATCTTTTATTTTTTATTTTTTTTTTTTTTGAGCAAGCATGATCTTTTATGAAACAATAAGTCTTATGACACAAACACTTTCACAACTTTTGCTACAATGGTTAGGAACTTAGGGTGATCTATTGTGATTTTTTTTTTAATTTAATAATTTTGGGAGGGGACTTGATTTTGAATCAATAGTTTTCATGTATAGTTTTTCTCATAAGATACTCTTTGGAACATATATTGAATGTTTTGAGAAGATAATCATTTGTTTCTTATAAGTCGTCTTCTATGGTTTTTCAAATAGCAAAAGGCACACAATTTTTATTAACAATGACTTTTCTTTACCGAATGAAAAAAAGTTGGAGCACATTGTATAATAATTATTTGTAAATTCCCCAAATTATTTCTTTTAGATTGTAAAATTTTCTTCTTTTGTTAAAAAAAAATTCATTTATATTTTTTAAAGTAAAGAATTCTATGCTATATATAGAAGGTTATGGTTTTTGTATTTCATTAAAATCAGGGGCAAAACTATAGTATGAGGTATTTTTTTTTTTTTTGGGTGGGGATCTAAAATAAACAATAACATACTAACAACAACAAAACAACTGACATTCATATATGATTGAGATTTTATTAGCTTAAGATGAATTGTTTTTATTACAAAACTAAATCCCCTTCTTATCACAATATACTAGTAGTAAGTAAATTTTTTTTTTCTTTTATTCTTTTATTTGCTTACTTCACTAATTTTATGTAGAATTCATTAATGGTAGCCTTCAAAGATATGGAAACTAGAAATTTTTTGACAAACTATGGAAACTAGAAATGGGCCCAAACAATGACAGCCAAAAATAGAGAAAATATTATTACCAATTAGCTTTGAAGTTGACTTTGCAATCTGGCCATAGTCACTCCTCCAATCACGTATAGCTGATCTCTGATATTGTTCAAGAACTTGAAATAGGATAATCGCCATGACCTGTTTAATAGTAATGTGCCACAAACTCCCCAAAAACTGACAACAAATCCAATGGTTGCACTAACATAAAACCCTTGGGTTATAAACCCATCTTTCTCGTCTTGCATGCTAGCATCTCCACTGCTTCTATTCACGGTTGGATTTTGAGGTGTTTCTTCACCCAAACAATTCTTTGGAAGTGGGAATCCACAAAGATTTGGGTTCCCCTCATATGCAGAGGCATTAAAGGTGCTGAGTTGAGTGCTTGTTGGAATTCTGCCAGACAAATTATTGTTTCTCAAGTTCAAGGAATTCAGACGATCAATAAGAGAAATGGTTGAAGGAATTTCACCGCCCAACTTGTTATCAGATAAATCCAAGACTTCTAATGAGTGTAATAGCCCAATATCTGAAGTGATTTTTCCAGTCAACAAGTTTCTTGAGAGATTCAAAGAAATCAATCCATTAAGCGTCACAATTTCTTCTGGAATTACCCCAATTAATTTATTGCTTGAGAGATCTATGCTCTTAACTAGTACAAGATTATTTCTATACTCGTACTCTATTCCTTTCCACATCCAAATTGTACGGTCAACATAGCTGGAAGACAGTATTTCATATGAATGGTTAATGGCTACATTGGGACTCTTTGTATCAGTCATGGAAGTAAGGTTGTTGAGACATGTTGGTATACTTCCTGTGATTCTGTTCAAAGCGAGGTCCAAAAGTTGAAGATGCGTTAGAAGACATAAATGTGGAGGAATTCTTCCGTTGAAGTGATTAAATCTAAGGACAAGGACAACTAAATTTGGATGGCTTCTCCCTAGCCACGTTGGTATCGGTCCCGACAAGCTATTGTTTCGAAGATCAATAAATATTAACTTTGAGCAATTCTTCAAGGATGAAGGTAGTTCCCCACTAAAATTATTGTGGCTTAAATCTAGTGTTTCAATCTTAGTTAAGGAGCCCACTGAACTTGGGATTTTCCCCTGAAGATGATTGTTTGCCAACTTAAGAATTTTAAGTCCTCCAAAATGTATCCAGCAGTTAGGAAGCTCTCCTAATAATCGATTATTGGAGAGATCTAGAAATTTCAAACTATTATTTTTGGCTGCACATAAGGACAAGGCTAGCTTTGAAAACATATTCTTGGAAACATCCAAATGTATCCCTTTAAATACAAAAGGTGGTATTTCACCTTCCAATTTATTTGAGCTCAAGTCAATGATAGAGCCAAAGGATGACTCCAAAGGCAAATTTGGAATATGGCCACTGATTTGGTTGTAAGACAAATTCATATAGAATATTTGATTTGGGAAGATCCAATATGAATTGGAAAGAGTGTCTGAAATCGTAGAATTAGAAAGATCAAGCCAATAGTAACTTTTTTGAGTTTGAAGCCATTTTGGTAATCCAGAGACTACTTGACAAGACACTAAATATAGCTGTTCTAATTGAAAAGGTGGAGCCCAATTAGAGCTCAAGTTGACAACCAGTGTGTTATTATATATTTGAAACAGCTTCAATTTTGTGAGCTTTGAGAAGTGTGCTTCAGAAATGACACCTTTGAATAGATTATCACCAATATATAAACTCTCTAGATTGGATTGTTTTCCCAAACTTTCAGGTATTGTCCCACTTAATCGATTGTGAGAAAGCCATAATACTCTCAATGATGAAAATATTGTGAGATCAGGAAATGATCCCATAATGTGATTGTTATCTAAATACAATTTCTCTATTGAGTGGCTTGCACACCCAGTCAAGTTATGAACAATTCCTAGAAGTTGTTCACCAAGATTGTTACTTGATAGAGATAATGTTTTTAAATTACACATTCCACTGAAGCTTTTTGGTATCCCACCTTCAAACTCATTATCATCGAGAATAAGAACCTCAAGAGAGTATATTCTATTGAAAGCATCAGGAATTAAACCTTTGAATAGATTATCACCAATATATAAACTCTCTAGATTGGATTGTTTTCCCAAACTTTCAGGTATTGTCCCACTTAATCGATTGTGAGAAAGCCATAATACTCTCAATGATGAAAATATTGTGAGATCAGGAAATGATCCCATAATGTGATTGTTATCTAAATACAATTTCTCTATTGAGTGGCTTGCACACCCAGTCAAGTTATGAACAATTCCTAGAAGTTGTTCACCAAGATTGTTACTTGATAGAGATAATGTTTTTAAATTACACATTCCACTGAAGCTTTTTGGTATCCCACCTTCAAACTCATTATCATCGAGAATAAGAACCTCAAGAGAGTATATTCTATTGAAAGCATCAGGAATTAAACCTTGAAATTGGTTATCAAAGAGATAAAGTTTAACAACACTGGTATTTGAGTTGAACAACCACTCTAGTACTGAAGAAGACAAAGTGAGATTGTTATAAGAGAGATTGAGGACATCAAGAGAAGTAGAAGAATTAACGTGCGGAATGGGAAAAATATTCGGAAGACTACAAGTACGCAAGACTAGGACTGTCAAATAAGGTAGTTGATTCACTACTTGGAGCCAATTATTGACTTTGCTCAGGTTAACGGAACTCATGCGAAGGAAACTTAAAGAAGAAAGTGGACGGAGCCACTCTAAGTTTTCAGGTTCATTAAAATTATTCCAGGCAAGATCAAGATGTTGCAAGCTAGAAAGGTTCCCAAGTTGAAAAGGAATATTTCTTCCGAAATTAGCACAACAAAAGTCAAGGTATCTTAAGTTAGAGAGAGAAGCAATGGATTTTGGGATTTGGGTATGATTAAAATCATTGTAACTCACATTCAAAAAAGTCAAATATTGCAACTCACTCAAGAAAGGACTTAGTTTACCTCTCAAAGGTTCCACATCCGAGATACTGAGATCGAGTTGGGTTACGTGGCCTGTTTGGTTGTTACAGTGAATTCCTCTCCATTTGCAACAATCTTCTTTCCCCTCTTTAGTACTCCAAGACGAAAGATGGCCATAATCATCAATAAGGTGTTCCTTAATCTTGACAAGTGCTTGTCTCTCATGCTCTTTGCAGCCGAGGTTAGCATCTCCCATGCCCCAATAATTTCCAAGGGTTGGTTTCATGCACAACAAAAAGAGAAAAAAAGTGAGGAGAAGTTGGAGGGAACTTCCACCCATGATTAGGATGAACGTAGATGATCAAGAATGTGATAAAGATAATAAGAGCATCAACACATAAAAGGTGCAATAATGTTACGTGTATGATCTCCTTTGCCTAGAATCCTATAGTCTTAATTATTTATACATGTGTTTAGTAGAAATTATTAGCGCTAAATAATAAAAAGAAAGATTCAGCCAATAAAAAATAATAATAATAAAAAGAAAGAAGACGAAAGCCACTTTAAATTTCTTTTAACAAATTAGACACCAATGTTAAGAAAAAGGAAGCTGTCGAGGGAAAAGTGATGTTTTACAGTACTGTTTTCTTTTGCACTTAAGTGAAGTCATAATTTTATTTATTTCGTATTATAAGAAACTACTTTATTTATTTTACTTTTTTATTTTACAAAACATCTAAAATCAGTAATTTATTTTAACTTTCAACGTAATAAAATAATATATCAATTATAATAAAATAATATATATTTATTACAATAAACATCGATTACAATCGCCACAACCACAACTGCCCCATCATTTGCCACCGCCTCTACCAACATCACATGCATATATAAAAATAACAAAATATAAACCTTTCTGCATCTAGAAAATTTCCAAATAAACATTTATAAGCTGAAAAAATAATAAGTACAACGATCTATCTCTTAACGATATTTTCCTCAATTATGAGTCCAATTCCATGAGCAGCCAAAAGGTTAAATTGTTTCCGGTTTTAATTTCTGTAAATGGGAGAGGGCATAAAATGTCAGTAAAGGCTGCACACATGGGAAAATGCCCATCCTTCTTTTTTGCGACGATTTTCCAAGTCAATTAAACTACCTACCCAGTATGAACCAAAAGTAAAGTGTTATGGTTCAAAAAGAGGAAAGAACCCAGCGGAGTTTTATAATAAGCCATTTCATAAGATTTTATTTCATTTTTTTCTAATTAACACTTACCTCTTGGTAAGCCATTTCATTTTTTTCTAAGTCTTTTTTTTTTTTTTTTTCTAAATATAAGCAAGTCATCAACATATAAACAAATAATGACACATTCATTATTATTATTAAACTTACTATATATGTATTTATCCGCACCATTAATCACATATCCATGTGTAAGCATCATATTATCAAATTTTTCATGTCATTATTTAGGTGCTTGTTTTAATCCATACAAGGATTTAACCAATTTACAAACTTTATGTTATTGTCCAAGGACAACACAACCCTCGGGTTGCTCCATATAATTTCTTCCTCTAAATCACCATTTAAAAAAGTAATTTTAACATCCATTTGATGTATAACAAGTTTGTGAATAGATGCTGTGAGGAATGAACTTGACATTAATCGTTTTTTTTCGCTCTGGGGAGCTAGGCCCTCACGATTTTTTGCTGAAAGGGCAAGAGTCGTTGGCAGTTTTTTAGACTTGCTCCAACTATCCCACATCGCCTAAAGCATACCCCCATTCATGGTTTATATGCCTCTGGGGCACGCGGAAATAATGGTACACTCATGGCAGCCCTAGAGGCATATAAACCATGAGTGGGGTGTGCTTTAGGCGATGTGAGATAGTTGGAGCAAGTCTAAAAAACTGCCAACGACTCCTGCCTCTTCAGCAAAAAACCGTGAGGGTCTGACTCCCCAAAGCGAACAAAAAAGATTAATGCCAGGTTCATCCCTCACATACATAATTTTAAGTCAAGTCCAATCTTGAGAAAATGTTTAGGGTTTCAGTCCAACACTCGTAAGTATAAAAGGAAAATCCTAATTACATTTTGAAGACTCTTGGAAGGCTTGTGAATTCCTATGAGATCTGAGAGAATCTATGCCTTCTAACTCTACAAGTGTCTACTGGAATAAGATTTACAATCAAGTGCTGGTAGAATCTAGTTGCTACAAGATCAGCAAGAGGTGATCTGAAACCTTTAAGTGAGATCTCAAAGTCACAAACGTGGAAGTTTGTGTTTTGCAAATCTAAGAAAGAAAGAGTCTGTGGATTCAGAGTCTATGAATTCAGAGCTTATACGTGGTCAAATCAATAAATTACTATTAGAGATAGCAATAAATTTAAAGTTAAATTTTTATAAAAATTGACTCTATTAGTGGATTTATTTGATGGGAAATGCTAACGAGTGCTCTTAGGGCACTCATTAAGAATCCATTTAAAGAAAATTTTTATTCCACTTTTATGGAAAATGTAAAAAGCTGTTAAAATATTAATTACTTTTTTTTATTTTTCATACAAACTTTTTTTAAATGAATTCTTAATGAGTGCCCTCAAGGCACTCGTTAGTATTTCCTTTATTTTATTTTGAGTATAGATAGACTACAAACTAATAAACATGCGACACACACCAAGCTCAAAGTCATTTCCATTAATGCTTGCTGAAAGTCTGAAACCTTTAATCTAGACTACAGATTGATAGACATTGGACACACACCAAGTTCAAAGTCATTCTTAAATTTCTAATGTAGACTACAGACTGATAGACATGTGACACATACCAAGTCCAATGTCATTTCCATTAATGCTTGCTGAAAGTCTGAGACCTTTAATCTAGACTACAGATTGATAGACATTGGACACACACCAAGTTCAAAGTCATTCTTAAATTTCTAATCTGGACTACAGACTGATAGACATGTGACACACACCAAGTCCAATGTCATTTCCATTAATGCTTGCTGAAAGTCTGAGACCTTTAATCTAGACTACAGATTGATAGACATTGGACACACACCAAGTTCAAAGTCATTCTTAAATTTCTAATCTAGCCTACAGACTGATAGACATGAGACACACACCAAGTCCAATGTCATTTCCATTAATGCTTGCTGAAAGTCTGAGACCTTTAATCTAGACTACAGACTGATAGACATGTGACACACAAGTCTGAAACCTCTAATCTAGACTTTCCCCATAGACAATGAAGGTCCCTCTGTAGAGTGAAAAAAATCCAGCATGAGACGGTTTTCTCACGAACAAGACACAACAGTCTCCCCTAAAAGCCTGACAGCACCTCACCTGCCCAATGCAGCAGGTTTCACATTTTGTGGCAATGTGACTCGCTATTCTAATCTAATTAAAGTACTTTTTTTTTTTTGGAAAAATAATAACTACGGCCATTTGTTAAAAACTTATTCAGGGAAGTTTTTATTAAAAAGAAAAAAATAATTAATATTTTGATAATTTTTTTTATTTTTTATAAAACTGACTTAGAGTTAAAATTGATATTAATTTTTATTGAAATTTTTTTTTTTTTGTTACGAAAACTCTAATTCTTTTCCCCCACGGACATAAACTAAACTCAATCCTAACTAAAAGTCAAAATGATACAGATAGATTCTCTAACATGCTTGACAAATAATTTCATGTGATAATATTTTTTTTTGAATTATAATTTTTAATGTTTAAACACTAAAATTTTTATTTTAGCATACATACCAAATAATTTCATAAGCGCCATTTGATATATGTGTTTAAATATATATTTTTAATTTTTAAATAATATTACATACATTTTTATGTCATTTTTATTTAAAACTAGCTGATAACAACAGCCACATTAATGATTGTAAACTTGTAATACGTATTATGCTTTTCTTTAATTATCTCCTATCTTTTCAGAAATTAAAACCGGAAACCACTACCTTTTGTAGCCCACGGTATTTGAATTCTAAATTGCAAAAGATAACAACAATGTACTTTTTTTTTTTTTTTTTTCATTTTCAAAAACAAGATAACAATAATGTAAACATCACTATTTCTTAACAATGGTGTGAAAAGAAATGTCCAGTCACTTTCGTCTTTTTATTTTATTTTTTATTTTTTTAATTAATAATAATTCTTTATTATCAAATTAAAATATCAATAAAATTTGATATTCTTCTATAATAATATTAAATAAATAGTATTAAACTCATATTTTTTTTCAACAAGATAATAAAAATAGTAATAATTATGTTTATGTAATATACAGATAAACAAAATTTATATGAAAATTAATAAAAAAAACTTCAATAATATAATTAATTTTGAATAATAATAATAAAATACCGTGTAAGACCAAGGTTCTAGTAAAACAAAAATTATAAAAATTTATTATTTAAATAAATTGTTATTTTTTAGAAGAATTATTTAAATAAATTATGATACCTTTTTTTTTTCTTTAATTTTTTATTATAGTTTTAATTTTAGAAATTTAAAAAAACCTCTCTGAACTTAGGCAATGAATTGTGCTAAGAGGAAATTATGTTAATTATTTTAATATATATATTTTTTTGATTGGATTATTTTAATATATTTGTAACATATCTAACGACGAAAGCACATCATAAGAAGCGTAATACTTTTTTTCAATTTCAACCGAAGCCAGTGTACGTCTTTGGTGTAAGACTTGGAAAGTTTTCACAGCAGATGCTTATTTTTGTTGCCCACTCATAATTGCAAAAGGTTAAAAATACGGTTAAAATGTAAAACTCACCTTTAACTGCTTTTTATTTTAATTTTTTAAGTTTGCATCTGTTCATTTCAGTTATTTAAATTTCAAAATTTCTCAATTTAGTCTAATAGATTGAGTTTTGAAACTTAGAAAACTAAAAGGAATAAATGCAAACTTAAAGAACTGAAACGAAAGTTGTGATAGTTTTGCATTTTTTTCGTCTTCTTCTTCTTCTATTTTAGTCTATATTTATTTTTTTTATCACCTTTTCTTTTGCATATTTCCAGTAAACGCATGTATAAATAGGGATGTCCACGGGTCGGGCCGGGTCGGTTTTTGACCCAACCCGGACCCAACCCGCCGGCGTCGGGTTGAAGGCGGAGGGACCCGAGACCGACCGCCGGCGTCGATCGGTCGAGTCGGTTTCGGGTTCTGGTGATGCTCGGGTCGGTTCGGGTTGTGGAGAGAGTCGCCGGAATTTTCAAAACCGTCGCTAGAATCTTCAAAAACTTCGCCGGAATCTGCAAAAACTCACTCTTTTTGCACCGAAAATCGCTGAGATCACGAGATCACCACCGGATCTGGACGGAGAACTCGAGATCTCCCCCCGATTTGGGCGGAAACCGCGAGATCTACACCGGATCTAGGTGAAGAACTCGAGATCTCCACTGGATCTGGGCATAGAAAGGGAGATCTCCACTAAAACTAGACTGATCTAAGAGAGAAAAGGAGGAAAATCAAACAAACTACCTATTCTTCCGTCGGGTCGGTTCCGGCGGGTTGTAGATTCTTGAAACCGAAACTCGAACCGACAAAGGTCGGGTTTCGTTGGACAAAACCGTCACCGACCGCGGTGGTGCTCGGGTCGGTTGGCTTTCGGTTCGGGTGGCGGCGGGTCGAGCGGGTCCTGGACACCCCTATGTATAAAAATAGGGTTCTAAGCAAGTGAAATTATGCTTGTAACATTACATGTTTAATGTGTTGATGTTATTTTCTCAATCACATTCTCGATCTTCTACATTCACCCTAATCATGGGTGGAAGTTCCCTCCAACTTCTCTTCACTTGTGTTGTCCTTTCGTTGTGTTGAAACCAACTTTTGGAAATTACTAAAAGGTGGGAGATGCTAACCATGGCTGCGTAGAGTAGGGGTGTCCAGGACCCGCTCGACCCGCCAGAACCGCTAGACACGCCGCCACCAGAACCGAAAGCCGACCGACCAGAGCACCATCGCGGTCAGTGACGGTTTTGTCCAACGAAACTCGACCTTCGTCGGTTCGAGTTTCGGTTTCACGAATCTACAACCCGCCGGAACCGACCCGACCGAAGAATAGGTAGTTTGTTTGATTTTCCTCCTTTTCTCTCTTAGATCAGTCTGGTTTTAGTGGAGATCTCCCTTTCTATGCCCAGATCCGGTGGAGATCTCGAGTTCTTCACCTAGATCCGGTGTAGATCTCGCGATTTTCGCCCAAATCGGGGGGAGATCTCGAGTTCTCCGTCCAGATCCGGTAGTGATCTCGTGATCTCAGCGATTTTCGGTGCAAAAAGAGTGAGTTTTTGCAGATTCGGCGAAGTTTTTGAAGATTCTGGCGACGGTTTTGAAAATTCCGGCGACTCTCTCCACAACCCGAACCAACCTGAGCATCACTAGAACCCGAAACCGACTCGACCGATCGACGCCGGCGGTCGGTCTCGGGTCCCTCCGCCTTCAACCCGACGCCGGCGGGTCGGGTCCGGGTTGGGTCGAAAACCGACCCGGCCCGACTCATGGACAGCCCTAGTGTAGAGCGTAAGAGACAAGCACTTCTCAAAATTAAGGAAGATCTTATTGATGACTATGGCCATCTTTCTTCTTGGAGTACAGAAGAGAGGAAAAAAAATTGTTGCAAATAGAGTGGGGTCAGTTGTAGCAACCAAACATGCAACGTAGTCATGCTCAATCTTAATTACTCGTACGCCGGGGAGCCTTTGAGAGGTAAACTTAGTCCATTCTTGACTGATTTGCAATATTTGAATTATTTGGATGTGAGTTTCAATGATTTTAATCAGAGCCCAATTCCATAGTTCATTGGTTATCTCTCTAACTTAAGACACCTCGACGTTAGTAGTGCTAATTTTGGAAGAAATGTTCCTTTTCAGCTTGGAAACATTTCTAGCTTGCAGTATCTTGATCTTAGTGACAATAATTTTTATAATCCTACAAACTTAGATTGGCTCTGTCAACTTTCTTCTTTAGCATACCTGGATACGAGTTCCGTTAACCTGAGTAAATTTGATAATTGGCTCCAGTTGGTAAATAAACTTCTTTACTTGACTTCCCTGTCATTGTGCTTTTGCAATCTTCGGAATATTTTCTCTATTCCCTTTGTTAATTCTTCTTTTTCACTTGATTCCCTCGCTCTCAATTCAAATGGCTTCACTTCTTCTTCTTCTATATTGGAGTGGTTGTTCAACTCCAACACCAGTATTGTTGAACTCTTTCTCCTTGATAACCAATTTGATGGTTTAATTCCAGATGCTTTTAGCAAATTAAGCTCTCTTGAACATCTAACTCTCAGATATAATTATTTTGAGGGTGGGATACCAAAATCCTTCGGTGGTATGTGTAATTTAAAAGTGTTGTATTTATCAGGGAATAATCTCAACGGATAGCTTCCTAGACTTATTCATAACCTGATAGGGTGTGTGCTGAAAAACATTCATTAACCTAAGCTTCTTCAATGGTGGAATACTCAGTGCACAAGGAAAGAGATGAGTGCAAGAAGCAAAGATTGAAAGAATGAATTTTTCTATATATAATTAGTCGGCTCTGTTCTTTATATAGCAAAAACAAACGCAAGAAAGCATAACAGAAAAATCAACTAACTATACAATCTATATCCACTATACACGTGTCATCTACATCATTAACAAACTGACTAATTATGTACATTACTAAACTACAAGTCGTTTGCTCACATCTACTACATGTAGTTTTATGTACACAGTGATACAAATCAAACTAAGCTAATCACAAACTTCAACACTCCCCCTCAAGATGAACCATATATGTTAATTAGGTTCATCTTGGACAATAGATGATGAAACTGCTTGTGTCCAAGTGCTTTAGTGAAGAAGTCAGCAATTTGGTGTCTTGGGGGAACATGGAATGTCTTGAGTGTACCATCTTGAATTTTTTCTCTAATAAAATGGCAGTCAACTTCTATGTGTTTTGTTCTTTTATGATACACGAGATTGGCTGCAACGTACAGAGCTGCCCTGCTGTCACAGTAGAGGGAAGCTGCTTGATTGTGATCTAAATCAAAAGTCTTGAATAATGCTATAAGCCATACAATCTCACTTGTTACCGTTGCCATTGCCCTATACTCTAATTCTGTAGAAGATCTTGACACTACATGCTATTTTTTACACTTCCAAGAGATCAAGGAGTCACCAAGAAAAATACAAAACCCAGAAATTGATCTCTTAGTGTCTGGTCATGCTGCCCAGTCAACATCACAGTAACACTTAAGTCTTAATTCTGATTCTGCAGAAAGAAAAAAGCCTTGTCCTGGACTTCCTTTCAAATACTTGAGAATTCTATAAACAACTTGCAGATGAGGCACTTTAGGAGTAGCCATGAACTGGCTTAATTTGTGCACGGCATAACAAATGTCTGGTCTTGTGAGTGTCAAGTAAAGTAGCTTGCCTATTAACCTTCTATAGAGAGCAGGATCAGGAACATCTTCACCAACAGCACTACTAAACCTTGCAGATTGCTCCATTGGTATTTTTGCAAGTTTGCTTGCCAATAATCCAGTGTCAGACAGAAGCTCTAAGGTATATTTTCTTTGACATAAGGACAGTCCTTTGGTAGTTCTAGCAACTTCAAGACCTAGAAAATACTTCAAAGTGCCTAGGTCTTTGAGTTTGAACTTATTGTCTAGGAATTGCTTGAAAACATTTACTGCATCTACATCATTACTAGCAATTAGTATATCATCCACATAGATCAAAAGAATGATGATTGAACCTTTATTGATCCTAGTAAAAACAGAATAATCTGATTTTGATTGAATAAAACCAAGGTCAACAATGGTGGATGATAATTTTGCGAATCATTGCCTACTGGCTTGCTTAAGCCCATATAAGGACTTTGTTAACCTACACAGCTCCCCCTTGCTGCCAAAACCAGGTGGAGGAAGCATATATACCTCCTTATCCAAATCCCCATGGAGGAAGACATTATTAACATCCAATTGAGTAAGATGCCAACCATAAACAGCAGCCAAAGCTAACAAGGTTCTAACAGTCACAAATTTCACAACAGGTGAGAAAGTTTCATAAAAATCAACCCCTTCAATCTATGTGAAGCCCTTGGCAACTAATCTGGCCTTGTACCTTTCAATGGAACCATCTGCCTTGAGTTTAATTTTGTAGACCCACTTGCAACCAATAGGCACTTTACTAGGAGGTAACTTAGTCATAACCCAGGTATGATTAGCTTGGAGAGCATCAATTTCAGCCTTCATTGCAGCTTGCCACAAAGGATCTTTCAAGGCTTGAGCATAGGAATCTGGTTCCTTAGTGACAGATAAGGCAACAGAAAATAGTCTATGTGGAGTGGACAATTTACCCTATGAAAGAGAGGAAGAAAGAGGATAAAGAATACCTGAATTTCAAGAAGCATTGGATTCATGTGATTGAGTGAGAGAAGCTGAGGCCAATACATGTGCAGAAACCAAGTTGCAATGGTAATCATGAAGGTAAGTAGGAGGGTTGTGAGGTCTATTAGACCTTCTAAGAGGAGCAGTAGGATTGGAAGGAAGGGTAGGATCATCATTAGCAAGAAGAGGAACATCAGAAATAAAAGTATGACTGGAATCTACTTGATTATCAGTAAAAACAACCTAATCAGAATGAACCAAATCAGGAAACTCATCAGGTGGGATAGCAATGTCATCAGCAGAGAAGGAAGGGGAAAATTCTGCAGAAACCAATGGTATTTGGATATGGGAATCATCTGAAACTAATGGTTGAGAGGGAAACATAGAATGATTGATGGGAAGAGAGGAAGATACAGATCTGGATGTCCAATGTTTAAAAGGAAACACAGATTCCCTAAAGACAACATCTCTAGAAATGAAACGTGACTTAGTAGACAAATCATACAATTTGTAACCTTTTGAACCAAAAGGATAACCAAGGAAAATACAAGCTTTGACTCTAGGATCAAATTTGGCTCTATTCCTATGCAATGTGGAAGCAAAGCAGAAGCAACCAAATACCCTAAGATGACTATAAGTAGGAGGATTACCAAGCAATTTTTCATAGGGGGTTAAATCTTGTAGAAATGGACTAGGGGTTCTGTTGATAAGGTATGTGGCAGTCAAAATGCAATCTCCCCAGAATTTCAATGGTAAGTTTGCTTGAAATTTTAATGCTCTAGCAACATTCAAAAGGTGTTGGTGTTTTCTTTCAACTACTGCATTTTGCTGTGGTGTTTCAACACAAGACAGCTGATGGACAACACCTTTAGAAGCATAAAAAGAGTTGATAGCAAGCTCAGGACCATTGTCAGTTCTAAGTATTTTGATGGATGTTTTGAATTGAGTAAGGACCATGTTAAAGAAAGATTGTACCAGCAAGGATGCATCAGATTTAGTTTTCATTAAATAAACCCAAGTGCACCTGCTATAATCATCCACCAAGGTAAGAAAGTACTTAGAACCAGTCAAGGTAGGAGTTGAAAAAGGTCCCCAAATGTCAGCATGGACTAAATCAAAACAAGAAGATGATGCAGTCATAGAATGTGGGAAAGGTAGTCTTTTTTGTTTAGATAAAGGACAAATATTGCACTTAAAAGTTTTATTTTCATTGCAAGAATTGAAAACAGGTACAATATTTTTCATTAAAGCTAGTCTTTGTGAAGAAGGATGACCTAACCTGCAATGCCATAACCTAAAAACATCTTTTGTAGGTACAGAAGAATAAGAATAGACATTATTCGCAGAAAAATGAGAAGACAACTTGGACAAAACTTCAGAAACAGACTTGGGCAAAGCAACATGAAAAGAATTCTGCAAAGTATAGAGACCTCCTTACTTTTTACCTAACCCAATCATCCTCCAAAGCTGCAAGTCTTGTATGAAACAATAATGGGAGAGAAAAATGCAGCAACATGAAGGATTGTGAGTCAATTTACTTATGGAAACAAGATTAAAAGAAAAAGATGGAATGCAAAGGACATTTTCAAGTAGTAAGGAAGCTGACACTTGTACAGTCCCTATGTGAGTGACTAGCCATGTCTCCATTAGGAAATCTAACAGAAAATTGGACTAAAGCAGTAATTGTTTTAAATAAAGAGAGTGAATGGACCATGTGATCCGTGGCCCCACTATCTAGAATCCAAAAGTGGGATTGAGGTGAGAAGTATTAACAGTGGAAGAAAACATAGAATACTCTAGAGATGGAAAGAACCAAATACCTGAAAGCTCATGACCTTGAAGTCCAATGGAAGGTTGTGCAATGATATTGGCAAGTTGAGGAGTCTCTACAACAACTTCTGGTGGAGCTTGAGTACCAAAATGACACTGAGAGTTCAATAATTCTATCAACTGTTGGTATTCTGCCTTGGTCAGAGACACACCTCCATTTGAACCTTCTTCAACAACAATGGCATTGTTGGCAAAAGTAGTTGAACTAGCCTTATTCTTGTTAAAATTCTTGCCATTGTTCTTGTTTCCTAAGGCTGCCAAGACTGCAGTTGTGTCAACCTGAATCTTCTTACTAGCTCCAACCTTTCTTTGCCTTTCATCTTGCAGCAAAAGAGAGAAAACTTTACTCAAAGTAGGAATAGGATCCATGAGTAAAATCTGTCCCCTTACTGCAAAATAGGTGTCATTCAGCCCCATTAGAAAGGACATTGTTCAATCTTCCACTCAATGACCACAAGTGCAATTTCTGTAGGCAGTAAATTCATCCCAAATTCCCTTGAATTTGGTGTTGTAAGCATTGATAGACATATCTTCCTGAGCCAAAGAACTGACCTCTTTTCTCAACTTAAAGATCCTAGGTCCATTACCTTGGGAAAACCTAAATTGCAAATCAACCCAAACCTCCTTTGCTGTCTTGAAATACACTACACTGGGCTGTAAATCCTTTGAGATTGAATTGAATAACCATGCTAACACTGTGCTGTTACACTTACACCAAGCTCTATAGCATGGATGATCAGGTGATTGAGGTTTTGGAATTGAACCATCAATGAACCCAACCTTAGTTTTAACATCTAATGAGATCAACACTGCCCTACTCTAGGTATTGTAATTCTCTTTAGTTAGTCGTTCCACAACAAGGGATACACCAGGATTATCACTACTAGTCAAGAAGTAAGGACTAAAGGGGTTTTCCCATGGTTGAACAATGGGTACGGAAGAACTAGAAGCAGTGTCAGCCATATGCAATGTGAAGAAAAACCAAACAAGAATCTCAAATCAACCAAGAAACCTTCTTGAACGCAAAAGGAACAATCTCAGAAAAATGAATCCAAGAATCGAAGAAACAGAGTCCACAAGTAATCAATTGAAGAACCCTAAATCAGGAATCAAGTTCAATTGATGAACCCTAAATCAAGAGTCAAGTTCAATTGACGGACCCTAAAACAAGAATCAAGTAACGAATCTCCAATCAAGCAATTGGAAACCCTAGATCAAGATTCAGAATACAAACAATGATGCAATTGCAAGAATCAAAGAACATAGATGAAAATCTGCTTGATTCGTGAGAAGGACTGAAACTACAAAGAGAAATGGAACTAAGAAAGTTCAGAGAATACCAGATGAACGTATTGATTCTTTGAGGTTAGTTCAAGCTCTGATACCATGTTGAAAAACATTCATTAACCTAAGCTTCTTCAATGGTGGAATACTCAGTGCACAAGGAAAGAGATGAGAGCAAGAAGCAAAGATTGAAAGAATGAATTTTTCTATATATAATTAGTCTGCTCTGTTCTTTATATAGCAGAAACAGAGGCAAGAAAGCATAACAGAAAAATCAACTAACTATACAATCTATATCCACTATACACGTGTCATCTACATCATTAACAAACTGACTAATTATGTACATTACTAAACTACAAGTCGTTTGCTCACATCTACTACATGTAGTTTTATGTACACAGTGATACAAATCAAACTAAGCTAATCACAAACTAAACAAACTTCAACAGTGTGCAAGCCTCTCACTAGAGACGTTGGATTTAGTGCAAAATCAAATCATGGGATCATTACCTGATAATTCACTAGAAGGTGTTATTTCTGAAGTCCACTTCTCAAAACTCACAGAATTGACGATTTTGGACTTGTCTAACAATTTATTGGTTTTCAACTTCAGCTTAGATTGGGTTCCCCCTTTCCAATTATCTGAGATCTATTTACGGTCTTGCCAACTGGGCCCTAAATTTCCAAAATGGCTTCAAACTCAAAAAAGTTTCTTTGTGCTTGATATTTCTAATTCTGGAATTTCAGATACTCTTCCCAATTCATATTCGATCTTCTCTCCTATGGTAGAATATATGAATCTATCTAAAAATCAAATCACAGGCCAAATTACAATTTTGTCATTAGACTTCTACTTTAACCCCATCATAGACTTGTGTTCAAATCAACTAGAGGGCGAAATACCGCCATTTTTATTTAAAGCATCGCATTTGGATCTTTCCAATAATACCTTTTCAGTGCCAGTTTTGTCCCTCTGTGCAGCCAATCATGGAAATTTGAGCTTCCTAGATCTCTCCAATAACCAATTATCGGGACAGCTTCCTGATTGTTGGTTGCATCTTGAAAGATTGCAAATTCATAATTTGGCAAACAATCGTTTTCATGGGAATATCCCAAGATCCATGGGTTCTCTACTTGGGATTGAAACTTTGGATTTAAGCAACAATAGTTTTAATGGGAAACTTCCTTCATCCTTGAAAAATTGCACAAAGTTGATGTTTATTAATCTTGGAAAAAATAACCTATCTGGACAAATACCTGGGTGGTTAGGGACCAACAATCCAAATTTAGTTGTCCTCAAACTACAATCTAATCGCTTATACGGAAGCATGCCTTCACATCTATGCTATCTAGCTCATCTTCAACTTTTAGATCTTGCTTTCAACCAAATCTCAGGAAGTATTCCAAATTGCCTAAAAAATCTTACTGCTTTGACTCAAAAATTGAGTTCAAATGCCACCATCACCCATTTTTATGAAGATAGGTTCGGCATATTTATGGAGAGTCAAACGTATGATGATCATGTGTTTTGGATGTGGAAAGGAAGAGAGTATGAGTACAAAGGTATTCTTGGACTAGTAAAGAGCATTGATCTCTCAAGCAACAAATTAACTGGGATAATTCCTGAAGAAATTGCAAAACTTGATGGATTAATATCTTTGAATCTATCAAGAAATCTTTTATCTGGACAAATCATTTCAAATATTGGTGCTTTGCAATCATTAGAGGTCATGGATCTATCTAAAAACCAGCTTTCCGGTGGAATTCCTTCAAGCCTTTCTCTCATTTATCGTCTAAGTCTCTTGGATTTGTCTAACAATAACTTGTCAGGAAAAATTCCAATAGGCTCTCAACTCAATACCTTTATTGCCGCTGCATACGAGGGAAACCCAGGTCTTTGTGGAGCTCCACTTCCAAAGAACTGTTCAGGAGAAGAAACTACTCAAAACTCAACTGTAAACAAAAGTAATGAGCATGATGGCAAGCAAGATGATGAAGATAGGTTTATAACCCTAGGGTTTTATGTTAGTGTGGCTATTGGTTTTTTTGCTGGTTTCTGGGGAGTTGTTGGCACATTAGTATTGAACAGGTCATTGCAATTTGCCTATTTCAAGTTCTTGAACGATTTCACAGACAAGCTATATGTGACAACATTAGCGAATATGGCCTGATTGCGAAGGCAGCTTCGAAAGCTAAAGGGTAATAATTCTTTGTTCCCCAAACTTTTCTCTTTTTTATAAACTGGCATGTAACTCATGCAAACGCATTGATGAATTTAAACTTAAACACAATTTTTATTATAGAAATATAAATAATTAGTCAATTTTTTTTTAAGTAAAAGTAATTAGTAACTTTTTTTTTTTTTTTTTTGCAAAGAGAAAATAACAATAGGCTCAATTTTTATTTTATAACATAGGATGTTACAGTTAAATCTATATCATTTGTAATAAGTTAGTCCATTATGATAGTTCCAAATAATATCCTAATACCTATCTATATGAGTTTTCTTTTTAATGATGTCATAAATAATGGAGTTTAATAGAAGTCATTTAAAATCCAACGTATCCAATAATTTTTTTTTAAATGTAATTTCAAAAGTCTTTTAATTGTAAATTTTTTTATTCATAAAATAGACTCTATATAAACTCCTCAAATGATGAAAGCACATCATAAGATGCGCAATACTTATTTTCGATTTGAACTTTGAACCATAGCCAGTGTATGTCTTTGGTGGAAGACTTGGAAAGTTTATACATTTTGGTGGAAGACTATGAAAGTTTTCGCAACAAATACTTATTTTTGTTGCCCACTCACAATTGCAAAAGATAAAAACAATTAAACATCACTTTTTATTAAAAACAAATGGTGTTTAACCTATTAAAAATCTTAACATTTTTTTTAAATTGTGTTTAATTTATAATAAATGAGAATATTCTGTCCGGAACTGGCATAAAGCAACTCTTTTACATCGCCAATAATAAAGCGCCACATCAGAAAATAACTTTAAATTTAATACACCTTGTTACACACGATTATAACACACATAATATCCCAAAATTTTTCCCAAACTCAAACAAGTTCTTCTCTTTGATCCCACTCATCTATGTTTCTCTCTCCCTCTCATCAAAACCTAGTGACTATCTTCTCCCTGTACCCACACCACCTCCGATCTGCCATCACCCAACGATGATGCTCCAACAACCGACTGTGCATTTCCGCCACCCACCTCTGTTTATTAGATCAGGTAAAATTTTGATATCCCTTTCTATAATTGAATTTTTTTCCCCTGTCCTTGCTATAGATCTTTGGTAACTGTAGTTAGGTATGGGCCTCTCTCATTTCGATTTCTCTCTCTAATGTAAAGTTCAACAACTATCTTTGGAAGGCATGCCTAATTTGAATGCCTAATGTAAGTTCTCTGTTGAATCTAATGCCATATGCTTTTTTTTTTCTTTCCTTGATTTCTTGTTTTTGTCCAATTGGTGCTCCTTGTTGCGTTTATCAATTTACAACAATTTAGAGGAACTCGTTTTTTAGCCAATCTATGCATCTTACTTTGTGCGCATGTCTTGGCCAATTTGTTCAAAGGTTGTGTTTTTTTTTTTTTAATAGACAAAGGTTGTGATGTTGATTTAATTGAAGCAATAGATTTTGGAGGTAAAAACTAAAAAGTAAAAAAGCCAAATTGAACTACTATATTTGACTTAGGAGAGAATTTGATATCAATGACAAGTGACTTCTAATGGTCTTTCTATTAGTGAGAAAAAGCAGTTGTGCCTCCTAAAATATGAGAAATTGAACAAAGATTTTATTTCCTTAAAGCTGCTGCAGAACTCAATTAGTCCTACTTGCTTTATTGCTTTTGGAAAGATATTATTGTCATGTACTGTAACTATAAATTCATAGCAATTGATATGTACTGTGATTTCTTGTTTTGTGTTATAGGCCTAGGGTTTTGTGGTGAGTGAAGCCTAAGTATTAAGTATAAAAAGAGATCTTGTATGAGAATATGGAGAAACTTCCCAAAAGTTGAGCAAGCATTTGTAACCTTAGTAGGAAGTATTATATGTATTTGATTTGTAGATTGCTTTCTTTGTTGAAAATGTGAACCTTGAATGGTCTTATGTTGAATTTCTTTTGCAACTTTTGTATAAGTGACAAGAGGCTGTCTTTGTCAATATGTGATAAAAAGGTGGAGAAATAAATGAAATTTGGGAATCATGTTTAAAAGGTTTTTAATCGTTTTTAATTAGGGGGAGATGAATTTTTTTTTGAAAAGAGAAGAAAATAAAAAGTTTATATATATATATATATATATATATATATCTATCTATCTTAGGGGGAGAGTTAATTTGCATATTTGTAATTCATATTGTTTATTTGTCTTTATTTCTACAAATGCGTTGATATGCTCTTTTGAGTGTTTCAAGAAAGACAAGTACATTCCGATCAAGACCTTGTGCTTCTTCTAGCAATTTTTAGGTTTGAAGTCTTAGATTGAGATCTGTGATGAATTTGGCCATTTTATTGTAATTGGGTTGTTCTTGTATTTAATCATTACATTTTGTATGTAAGTTTTGTCATGGATTGTCGAATGGGAAGATTATTAGATTCTAAATGTTTAGAACAATTGGCAAACCGTGAATACAAACTTGTCTATATATAGATCTTAGAGTCTATAGGTATGATTAGACTATACTCAAGTTGATACAAGTCATAATTTAAGAACATACAAGTTACAGGAAGAAGAATTCAAAATCTGCCTGGTTCAACCGATCAAGAAGAAGGCTCGACCGATTGAGATGCGGTTTTGTAGAATTTCAAGTTCGGCCCATTAGTCTAAACTTGTCCATTTGAAGTCCATATTGTGATTTGCTTGCTACAGTATTTAGTCTAAACTTGTCCATTTGAAGTCCATATTGTGATCTGCTTGCTACAGTATTTAAAAGACATTATAAGCTAACCTTAATTGGGATTTTTAGAGAAAGCAAAGTGCTTCTTGTACCTAAATTAAAATCTTCTAACAACAATATTCCTTAAAGAAACTCAAGATTCGGTGTTGTAGAAGTTGCTGCATACAAGATCAATTACTGCTGATAGTCTAAAGCCTTAAGTGGGATCTTAGAGTCACAAACGTGGGTGTTTGTATGTGACAAATTCAAATAGAAGAGTTCAGAGCTGCACGTGGTCATATGAGTAAGTACTACAAGAGGTAACTTTAGATTTAGGGTTTAAATCTATTGTAAAACTTTCATTCTATTATAGTGAATTTGTTGCCTTGAGGATCGATTAGGTTAAATCCTCTCCAGGTTTTTTACCTTGAAACTGTTGGTTTCATTGGTTTTTCTGGGTCATCATATTGCTTACCTTCTTTACTTTTTCGTACAAAGTAATATAATTGTATGTTTTTAACCTAGATCTGAATAATAAAGCTAAGTATCAACTTGGTTAATTAATTAGGTTAAACAATCAGAGTATACATGGGTCTAAACAAAACAAACACTTTCCCACAACAAATTGGTAATAAAACTTCCATAGTTCCACTATTATAACATAATTATACGGGAAAAATGTCATGACACTCCCTAAACTTTAAAGTAGTGGCTAAGACACTCTTGAACTTTTATTTTGGCTAATTTACTCCATGAAGTTTATATATCTGGAAAATAAATACCTTTGTTTGTCAGCTGTTAACAAACTAATTAAACTCATGTGAGAGCCACATGAACTTTAAAAAAAAATCTAATCCCATGAATCTATGTCTGACCGAGAAAGAGAGAAGATAGAGAGAGAAAGATGGTGTAACTAGACTCACCGTGGCATCTTCTCTCTGACAGCCAACCACCATTGTGGTATTTTCTTTTCTTTTCTTTTTCTTCTTTCTATCTCCTGCTCTCTGTTTTTTCAAATTCTTGTGCCAATCTCATTCTTTGGTTTGGTTTATGTGGATCCCTAAGTGATTTTTTATGAAACAAATTAAACAAGCTCACAAACCCATTTAAATATCATATGAAAGACCTTAACCGACCCATCTGAGAAGGCTTTATATTCCTCGGACCCTCACGGTCATAGACTCCCTATACCTACATAATCTATTAGTGGGCACGGCGCGAAGTGCAAGAAATGATTTTCATAGGAATATTTTGCGCTCTCTCAAGAAGAAGACAAATTAAAGGTTGACTAAGGCTTCACAATCATCCTCTTCCCCAGAAATCCAAGAACTGTGTTCTTTGGTGCAATTTCTATTCTTAATTAATCGTATTGGTTTGTGGTTAATATCTCATTCAAAGCCGAAGAAGAATCAAAGAGCAAGACTAAGAAAAAGATGCTCACATAAACTCTGGCGTGGGAGAGAAGAATGGTGGCTGGTTGCCAACGGCATGGAAGGACAAAGAACTGTGGTGGGTCTGGTTCCACAGTCTCTCTCCTCTCTCTCGGCCAGACTTAGGGTTCGTTCGGTTGGAGGAGTGGAAAAGTGGGAGGATGGAAAATTATGGGAAGATGGAAAAGTGGGAGGATGGAAAATATTTGGTTTTCCCTCTTGTGTGTTCGGTTGAAGGAGTGGAAAAGTGAGAGGATGGAAAACTCTTGTGTTCGGTTGGAGAGAAAAAGGGAAGGATGGAAAATGTAATTTATATAAATTGACTATTAAACCCTTGTTACATAATATATAATAAATAAATTTATTTCTAATCATTAAATAATATAAAATTTATCACATCATATATATAAATTTATATTATTATAATGTAAAAATTAGATTAGGTCACGATAAAAACAACATTCAGTAACGTTGAAAAAAAAAATGGTTACTGTTCAGTAAACTTGAAAAGAATTAAAAAAAAAAAAACACGTTACTGGAGAGTAACGTTGAAAAGAAAAGAAAAGAAAAAAGCAACGTTACTCTTCAGTAACGTAGAAAAGAATAAAAAAAAAAAAAAAACAACGTTACTGAACTGAGTTCAGTAACGTTGAAAAAAAAAAAAAAAAAAACAACAACAACAACAACGTTACTGAAAACGTTGAATAGAAAAAAAAAAAAAAAAGTTCAGGCAACGTTGTGAAAAAGAAAAAAAAAAAGAAAGTTGAAAAAAAAAAAAGGTAGGAAGAGGGCATTTTTGTAAAAGTGCTACTATAGAACTTTTCTCTCCTGATTTTCCTTCCGATTTGGAAGGAAAAAAAAAAGTGGGCCCGGAGAGAAAACTTTCTCTCAAGTTTTCCATCCTTCCTATTTTCCTTCCTCAAACGAACAGTGGAAAACAATATTTTCTATCCTATTTTCCTTCCTTTGTTTTCCATCCTCCCTATTTTCACTTCAAACGAACGGAGCCTTAGATTTCCCTTCAATTTCAATTGGTTTTCAAGTACATCGGATAGGATTTGTATTTTAAATTTCACGTGACTCTCATATGGGTTTTACCGTTAGTTTGTTAACAGCTAATTAACAGAGGTCTTGATTTGGCAGATATGCAATGTTTGGAATAAATTGGTCGAAGTAAAAGTTCAAGGAGTCTTTTAGCCACTAACTTTTTTTTTTTTTTTGAGAGCAATCAATTTTAGCCACTACCTTAATGTTTAGGGGGGTGTTAAAGGCATTTTTTCCTAATTATACAACAGTGGTATACTTATTCACTTTAAAGTGCTAAGAAATGACATCAAATGATTGGCTATTTCATTTTTTTAAACTATGTTTATTGTCACCGAAAATTTTCAGAAATCCTTTTTCTAAAAAAGATAATCCTGCCCAAAGCCTCAATGAACCCGTACCTCTACTTTGAAACAATTATGCTCTAGCACACTGAGTTTATACGCAAAAAAACAAAGCCTTTCTCTGTGGAACAGACAACAATTTGGAAACTGGTTCCATATGAGCATCCACATTGTGCCTGTTAAATGCCAAATGTAAGGAAGATTTGGCATTTCAGGCCCAAAATTAGTCAGCATCCGGAATTGTATATGTGCACTATTGCAAAAAAATTTGCAATTGTGCTACAGTGCAATTCTACAAGTAGAATTGCATTGTAACTTAATTGTAAAAATAAAAATATTATTTTATCTCTTTTCTCTCTCATTTGCTTTGACTCTCCCACTCTCTCAACTCTGTCCCTCTCGTCTCTCTCTCCTTCAGATTTTTCCCTCCCCCTTTCCTCTCTCTCAATGCTGTTTTCTCCAATGGGTTCGATGTGGCTTCGATGGGTTAGCTCTGATGTGGGTGTGGTTAGCTCCGAGTGGGTGTGGTTTGCTCCGATCGGTGTATCATGGGTCAGGTGGTGGATCGGCATGGTGGGCCGTGGGTTATGGGTTTTGGATTTGGTTTGATCTGGGCATGACGGAGTTCGGTGTTGATCTGGGCGTGGATCAGAGATTTTGGATTTGGGTGTTGATTTTGGATTTGGGATCGGCATGACGGAGCTGGGCATTGATTTTGGGTTTGGGATCGGCGTGGATCGGCGGAGATTGGAGATCATGGTGGCGGTGTGGGTCTGGGTCGATGATCGGGTCATGGAAGAGGAAGATCCCAGTGGTGGTGGGAAAGGCTTGTTCTTGCAGTTGGGGTTTTGGGTTGAAGTGACTGATCTCAGTGAAGACGGTGACGAATCCCGAGGATGAAGAAGAAGAAGGGATTAGTGTCATGGTGGTTATTGTGTGGTGGTGACTGGGTTGCTGTCGTCATGGAGCGAATGAAGTCTTGGGTTTTATTGAAGCCAAGTTGTGAAATTTAGGATTTTTTGTTTGTGGGTTTTGTTGATTGATGCGTTTTTGGTCAATCTATGATGTTTTGGGTGTTTGAGTTGCTGGGTTATTGTTGGACTATTTCACCACCTCGCCAGAAATGAAGGCTCTGGCGGAAGTTGCAGATGGAAGAGTGCTAAAAATTAGAGAGAGGAGAGAGATGGGAGAGAAAAGTTATAATTTTGGGATATATTATTTTATTATGTAGATATATTATTTTAATGAGTAGAAGAGGAAAATACAAGTTTGGGATGCTGGAGGTATTGTAAAATGGCATGGTATAATAATAAAATGACTTTTTGAAATGGTAAAATAGAATAGAATTAGAATTTTCCAATGCTAATGCTCTAATAAACGCCACTGAACGGTCCACTTGAGTTGCATCCAAAGAGTACATCTAACAATACCAACAACAGCACCAATTCTGGCAACTCAGGTCCCACATCGACAAGGGGACTCCAACTTCCAAGTATTTTCATTTTTCAACAGTAATGTCACCATCCCAACAAAATTGGGTGAACACAAAGCTGTAGAAGAGGTTGACCCACGATAAAATAAATAATTAATGATGCTCTTTCTAAATTTCTTAAAAATTCTGGCATATAGTTTTAATCAGCATAATACAGATCTAAGTAAATATATTTCTATACACTTTGGAACTATAATTCATTTTTAAAAAATAATGTTAATAATTTTAATGTATCTATATAGCGTGCACCTATGGATTCATAGACATGGATTCTCAAAATAAATATAAATAAAATTACATAGACATGGGATCGGACACTACTCTTAAAATTTCTAGAAACCTTTAGTCATTTGAATAATTTTTTTTTAAGCTTATTGAAAATCTAGCAAAAACGTTTCCCTTCAAACAAATTGTGTCAATATTTATTTTTTATAGGTAGACACTAGAAGATAGGGTGGGTCAATCGGAGTTCTAACCATAGACATGGGACACCACAACTAATGTCATTTTTATTAAAAAAAACTATATTGGTAACTTAAATATACACAATGCCATATTGTGGCAAGTCCTTTTTGGGACACTGATTCCAAAAAAGTTCACAATAATTTCATAACATTAGTCATTAATTAGCCTTTTACCTTACCCATTGTTTGCCTACTATATATCATAATCACTGTAATTAACATAAATGTCATTCTAACTAATATTATTATTATTATTGTTATTTTATTTCTTTTTTTCACTCATTATTTTTTTCTTGATGACTAATGTAGTAGTATTATCATCATTACTACTCCCTAAATTTATAACTATCTCTGTCTTTGTCCTTCATTGATTCAACATGTTTCCAGGAAATAGACCCTCTACTTCTGATGCGGGATGCGAAAGCGTCAAGAAGCAGAACACGTCTATTTCTAAAAAGTAAAAAATAAAACATGTTTGTTTCTAAAAATAACCTCGAATCCACAGGGAGAAAGGGTTTGGAATCCACAAGAAAATAGAAAGACAAAAGTCTGAATTTTTATTGATTGAATAAATGTTAAAAAACATTTATAGACTTAGAGACCTATTTAAAGGTTCCATAAAACTTGACAGACAATAAAATATAGGGTCATGCTAACAAGTAACAATCTACATTAGGAATGTTTTGACACCGCTTTCAAGGAAAATGAAAAAAGTTGTCAAAATATTAATTATTTTTTCCCCATAAAAACTTTCTTTAAATATATTGTTAACTGTTAGGTTCTAAGGATTAGGATCTAATGTATTTAGAACTTCAATTTGTATGTTGGCAAACCATGATCAAAACAATGTTTAGTTGTGTGTTAGACTTGCTCAAAGTATGGGTCTTAATGTAAAGTTGGAATCGAGTTTGTATGCAGAATTACTGTTCACTTTCTGTATAACTTGATCGATCGAAAATTAGACTCGATCGATCGAAAATCGTGCAGAACGTTTTTCTGCAGAATTTTCCAACTCAGCCCTAGTCCATTTAATGTATAGGGTTTTATGTTTTGCCCTAAGTATATAAGGGAAAACCCTAACCACGTTTTTAGAGTTCTGTTTTGCTGTGTTTGTGAATCTCATTGTGAGATCTAGAGGTGTTTACCTTCACATACACTTAGGGTTTACAAACTTGAGATTTATGTCAAGAGTTGTGTAGATCAATACAGTTGCAGAATCAATAGAGCACAAAGATATACAAGCAGGTGCGCTTGTGGATTTGCTGAAGAATTCAAGAAAGAAGGAGTCCGTAGATCTCGGAGCTATCATGAGGTCATGGTAGTAAGTTTCCTACACTTGGGTAGCAATAAGATGTTAGTGGTCTAAGTCTTGTTGTGTAAACTTCAATTCTTTCATAGTGGATTCAGTTTACCTTGAGGATAGCTAGGTCAAATCCTCCCCAGGTTTTTACCGGTGTGGTTTCCTGGGTCATCATATCTTTGTGTTATTTATTTTCCGCTGCTTTGTTGTTTTTGTTTATTTTGTGTTAACCTAGATTTAATTAAATTACCTAAGTTAATCACTTGGCTAATTCACTAGGTTAATTTGTTGGGTTTAAGGGGTCTAAACGAACTGACAAGTGGTATCAGAGCGGGTAGCTCTTCTGTTGTAGATCCTTTGATCTAAGAGTTGATCCTTGATCCCTGATTATCATGGATAATTTTAAGTGTCTTACTGTTTTTGATTGTGATGATTTGAATAAAAGGGACACTGTTGTTTCTGTTGATCTTTTTGATGCATGTGAAACTCTTCGTAAGGAATTATTGAAAACTATGAGAATTGCTAAGAAATTCAAGGAAGAGTTAAAATTGGCTAATCTTGAAAAAGAGGAATTGATTGTTAGATTAGATGAATCTAATAAAAAGAATGAATTTTTGAGAAATCAAATTTCCTCTCAAGATGAGAAGATGAAAAGCTTGGAACAAGAGTTAGTTGAATCCAAGGCTAAAATTGAAAATTTGACTAGTACCAAGCCTGCTGTTGTTAACAGAAGTGTTTCTGTTTCTCTTAAGCCTAAAGCTGAAAAAGTTTATATCCCTCCTTTCAAGAGGAATAATAAAGAAAAGGCTTATTTTGCTAGGTTAGAAAAAGGTAAAAGTTCTGATGTTGACGCTGAAGTTTCTAAACCTATGTTTAAACCTACTGTTAGAGTGCATAAGAAATCTGTTTTTGTGCCTACTTGTCACCTTTGTGGTGTTGTTGGTCATATTAGACCAAATTGTTCTTTGTTGAGGCAAAAACCAAAATCTGAGACTAGATTTGCCGTTAGGAATACTGATGTTCCTAAGTTTGTTCCTGTTTGTCACTTTTGTGGTGTCTCTGGTCACATACGTCCTAATTGTCATAAATTGAAATTTAAGCATTCTGTATTTCAATCTAGGACATGTGATGATATTTCTCCTGCCATAAGTCCAAATAAATTGTTCCATATTCTTTTGAAAAATTTAAGCTTGTTGGCTTGTGAAAGGAAATTGCAGGATTTCAGTTTTTCTCAGAAGATTGGTGTAATTCCTCAAACACACTTTGCTTCACATGGATTTTCACCTACAAAGCCGAAGACTCGTGCTATATGGGTGAGAAAAGATTCTCTAAGGTGAGTGTTGCTGACTTGTCCCTGATTTAATTCTTTCAAGTATTTGTGGACATGTTTTGTTTCTGTTTTTGGTTGTTTTATTTTTTTTAGGTTGTTTTTTTGTTATTTTTCTTGAGGATTACATGAATTATGATATATCTCTTTTGATTTAAAACATGCTTGACATTGTGGAGAAACTTGAATAGTATGTGTTCCATAAGTGCTAAGCTATTTTTTGATTTTGTTTGAGTATGTACTAGTTTGTACATGTACTCATGGGTTAATTAAGAAATTGATATTTTTTGTTTGTGTACCCTCTATAGCTTGGTTAAGCACTGTCATGCATTGCATTTGCATTTTAATCATTTAGCATAAAGTGTGCTTTTTAGTTTTGGTCATAAATTTTTTTTAAGCCAAAAATATTTTTATGTGTTTTGTATTATATATCTTGGATTTATAATTAAGGTTGGCCATATTTATCTTTACATAACATGTTTATGTACTTTGTTTAGCTTGGATGAGCTTATTTTATTGCACTTTACTAGCTGAAGTCTTTGTAGTGCATGTTGTGTGGGAAGATGTTTATAGTTTTTGATCACTTTGTCTTGATCTTGAAGTCACATGCCTTTGATTGTTGGACTTGAACTTATTGAGAAAGGCATAAATAACCATCTCACCACTGTTTACTAGCTAATCATAAACACCTTAGTGCATATCGTAAGATTTTGTGCTCGAGAAAGTGTAGCACATGCACAAAAAGAACATAAGGTGTAGCCTCTATTAAAATTGGTGTGTACATTATTGGGCTATAATAATTTTACAATTCATAAAATTGGTGTGTACATTATCCCGGCTTTTATTAAGTTTCTAATCAATTAAATTGAATAATGAGGCAAATCAAGAAACTTACATGATTTCAAGCTTTTATTCTAGGAGATGTGAGAGTTATATGATGTAACTCTTTAGGTGATACTCTCTCTCAATTGTATGTGATGAATTGTGTAGACTTTGTGATTGATTACTATTCACATATCACCTCACATGTCTCTCAAGCTTTTGCTAGATGAACACACTACACAAGTTACTCTTTGCTAAACTTTGTACATGTTATTGTGTGTGATTTTATTGTGGCCATCCAAGATTGAAAATTTCTTGATTTTGATGCAAAATTTGAGTTTTGAGGACAAATTGGTTGATAAACTTGTTTTGGAAAGATCTGAGTTGTATTCATGTGTTTTTGAAAAAAAACTTTTAGTCTCATACTCATGCATTTCATTCATGAAATACTATGCTTTGAGGAGTTTCTGCATAAAATTGCTTTGTTTTTCAAAAATTTGAGTTTTCCAAAATTTCGACCGATCGAAGCTGTTTCTCGACCGATCGAAATTACGATAAAAATTTTGGTTTGATTCTGTCTAACTTGATTGGTATTCGATCGATGCTCGATCGATCGAAACTGAAAAATTTTCAGTTTTTAGAGTTTTTGACCAAATTTTTTCATGCATCATTTATGGTTAGGATTCACATGAGTTGCATTGTTTTTGTATCCATCTTGCAGTTTTGCAGTCATATCTCTCATTGTTTTCACACATAACGTGCATACACTCTGCTAAATTGGGTACTCAACTTGAATTAAAAATTGATTGATTAATTTTTGAGTCCTTTGTACATTGTAGTATATGCTATTTTTCTTGATGTGTGAATTGCAGAAAATATTTTTCTTAAGTGATATGATGGATAATCAATGTGCAAATATTTTCTCTACTCATGCAACTTTTATGGGTCACATAGTGTCAAGTTTGCATTTATTGAAAGAGAGAATATTTTTCTTCATGTGTATCCTCAAATTTATTTTTTTTGGTTTGTGTGTTTTTTTTATTTATCCCCACCTTCTAAATTTTCCCTAAAACTGTTTTTCCCAAAACTTGTTTTGTTTTTCCTATTTTTATAGGGGGAGAAAAGTTTTTTTTTAACCTTTGTTGTTCATAGGGGGAGTTATTGCTCTTTATAGGGGGAGTTGTCTCTATTTTCTATAGAGTTGATTTTTTTGTGTTCCCTTATTTCTCTATTTCCTCTTGTTCTCTGTTGAGTTGTTACTCTTTGTTTGAGTTATATTTGTCAATACGTGACAAAAAGGGGGAGTTGAATGTGGAATATGTGTGGAAAAAGAATATGTGTGGAAGAAACAAGATTGTTCTGTTTAGGGGGAGTTGAAATTATTTTGATGTATCTAACTTAGGGGGAGAGTTAGTTTGCATATTTGTTGTTTTACTGTTTTTCCTTTACACACATGCGTTTATGTGTTTGTTAAGTGTTACAGGAATATACAGGTTATTTTCAGTCGAGCTGCTGTCTACTTTGCAACTGTTAGATAGTAGTCTAGGTTGAATTGTGAAGTGGCTATTTATTTTGTAATGGACTATTTCAATTTGTAACTTTGAGCTTTTTGTTAAAGTCTGTGTTTTGTCACGGATTGCCAAAGGGGGAGTTTGTTAGGTTCTAAGGATTAGGATCTAATGTATTTAGAACTTCAATTTGTATGTTGGCAAACCATGATCAAAACAATGTTTAGTCGTGTGTTAGACTTGCTCAAAGTATGGGTCTTAATGTAAAGTTGGAATCGAGTTTATATGCAGAATTACTGTTCACTTTCTATATAACTCGATCGATCGAAAATTAGACTCGATCGATCGAAAATCGTGCAGAACGTTTTTCTACAGAATTTTCCAACTCAACCCTAGTCCATTTAATGTATAGGGTTTTATGTTTTGCCCTAAGTATATAAGGGAAAACCCTAGCCACGTTTTTAGAGTTCTGTTTTGCTGTGTTTGTGAATCTCATTGTGAGATCTAGAGGTGTTTACCTTCACATACACTTAGGGTTTACAAACTTGAGATTTATGTCAAGAGTTGTGTAGATCAATACAGTTGCAGAATCAATAGAGCATAAAGATATACAAGCAGGTGCGCTTGTGGATTTGCTGAAGAATTCAAGAAAGAAGGAGTCCGTGGATCTCGGAGCTATCATGGGGTCATGGTAGTAAGTTTCCTACACTTGGGTAGCAATAAGATGTTAGTGGTCTAAGTCTTGTTGTGTAAACTTCAATTCTTTCATAGTGGATTCAGTTTACCTTGAGGATAGCTAGGTCAAATCCTCCCCAGGTTTTTACCGGTGTGGTTTCCTGGGTCATCATATCTTTGTGTTATTTATTTTCCGTTGCTTTGTTGTTTTTGTTTATTTTGTGTTAACCTAGATTTAATTAAATTACCTAAGTTAATCACTTGGCTAATTCACTAGGTTAATTTGTTGGGTTTAAGGGGTCTAAATGAACTGACATTAACCATTGCCCTAAGAGCATCTGTTAGCATTTTCCTAAAATATATTTTAAAATAACTCTTAATTAATACCTAACCATTACAGGAGACCAAATTTAACCTAAAAAGCATTAAAAGCACTTAAAAACAAGGAAATAAATGAACTAAACCTAAACTAACGAAAATTACATAAAAATACCAATAATTAATAAATTAGAAAAATTAGTATTATTATCATCATTATTAGTCCCAACTTTAAGAACACGTCTCTATTTTTGTTCTTCATTGATTCAACATGTCTTAGTGAACTCTACTTTATGAAAACACGTGTCATAGACCTACTACTTTCCATCAATTATGTAATTGTCCTTTTACACAACTATGGTCGATCCCAATAAATTACACTATATTGAATTGAATATAGTTTATAGTTATCAAGTACAAAAATTCTCCATACCAATCTATCAAGATGCGTTACATCTTTAAGTGTCTAACTTAGGTAATTGTTCAAGTAAACCTTAGTTATGTTGCATGCATCCCAAATTTTGATCCAGTATGAACTTGTTTAGGTTATTATTGCCATAGGGGGATGTCAGGGAATTTTTTAGGAAATAAATAAAGCTGAAGCAAAAATTAATATTTTGTAGTTAAATCCGGTGTGATATTATTGACAAATTTTCAACACTTATGGTAACAAGTTTTTTGTTAGGTACAAAATACAGACATCACAATAGATATAACAACTGCTAAGCCACCAGGAAGGAGATAAGGGGTTGAGTCTAAACGCAACAGCAGATGAGGATACATTTAAGCGTCAGTAGAGATTTTTACTAACACTTGAAGAAACTAGTGTAATCTAGGCAAAAACTTGAAGCAGATGAACTCGTTTATAGTGACCATATTCTGAACATTCTAATTGATTAGTTGTATGATTTTTAAACTGTAAAATGGTTATAGGTATATAACATTTAGAATTGTTTTTTGAAGATAACATTTAAATAAAAGAAACAATAACATAAATATAAACATAAACATAATGAGGAGAATTTTATTGTACTCATAAATATATTGTTTTTTTTTTGTCAAATAAAAGCATTAGAAAATGTTTATATATAAAAAATTATATCAATTTTCAATTTATGAGGCTTTTTACAAATTTATTTAATGCATATATTTTGTAATGTCATATGTATCATGTATATTTTGAATTTATATATCAATATTGATATTTGTGAATATTGGCTTCATTTTTTTTTTTTTTTTTGCATAATATGTTCGGCACATTCCTTAGGAAGTCTTTAGTTCTTTTGACCACTCTTGAATCAACTCTCAAGTACCAAGTGAAAATGTTTTGTGAATGAATATGTTAAATTTTTAGTAATTAAATAAAACAGCATGTGCCAAACTAACAAGTATTTTAACATGCAAAAAAATTAATCCAATAAATTGACTATTCATTGAGTAGATTATAATGTCCAAGGCTTATATAATCTGGGAGAATAAAACAATTTATTAATTGAAAATGTCATACAAATTGGATTTTAGAACACAAATCCCAATAAATCAACCAATAGAATCCACTACATCCCCTATGCGGAAGTATACAAATGAAGTAACACTGTAGCAACAAGAAATGAAATCATTACTCATGGACTACTGAAATAATTGCGTTTTAGTTTTGCAATTCATACTTCTAATGTCAACTATAGCGAATATTCACATTGTTTAAGATTTTAGAGTAATTCATTAGATGGGTTGATGAAGTAACCAAGCTTGAATATCGAGGAGATTGCTTAATAATCACCAAATCCAATTTTCCACGATTCCTTTGAGACGCACCAGTTCAACATCATGGCAATATTACTCATATGTAATTAGATTTCGAAAGCTACACTCTGCTTAATCCTCAATTGTCAAAGTTGGGATTTCCATTACCTAATTTCTAAACTTTAAATCAACTATTTTTCATTTCAATGTTTTCGTAACTTCGAATTTGGCCCTATGAAGTAGTGTGACACAAGGCATTGACTCCTAGTTCTTTGAATTATGTACTATTTCACGGAAAGAATGGCACATGTTCATATAGACCAGACCAAAGTAAATGCTCAATATCATGGATTGAATTCCTAGATTATAAACCAAAACATAAACAAGAAAATATTTTTATACTCAAACATATTTTTCTTTTTATAAATACAAATATTAGCAAATATAAAAATTAATTCTATCAATATGTGACTTTATTATACTTTTTACAAATAAATTTATTGATTATATAATAATTTTAATATTTTTCTAATGAATATCTATTATTTAATTTAGAAATGTAATTACAATCATACATGCATTAAATATAATTACGGTTAATCTTGTAGTTATATCCTTTTAGCCAATTAATTTTGGCTAAATTAATGCCACTATACAAATAAAATGGGTACTTTAAAGTAATTGTAAGGGCACAGATTTAGAATTCCAGCCCTTTGGTGGGTGGATCTGACTAAAAGGCCCAACAACAATGAATTTGTATAGAATGGGTCAAGAAGACTAGGCAAGTATAGATTAGATTGTCAATTAGATGAGCTAAGATCACAAATTGGAAGGAAACATAGAGATTAGTCTTAAAGGATTGCCCTTGACATATGTCCGAGGATATCAGTTTGGTATAACTATCGTTTAGAAATGGGTCCAAGTCTTGTTCTTAGCCTTTCTCTCCTTCCTTTCTTTTCCTCCTCCTTTCTTTAGGTTTCTTATTCTTTTTATACTGCTTCTCCCCTTTCTCTGATCCCTCCACGTACAGATGTAATGGTTTTTTTGTTGACACTTGTCCCATCTAGCTTTTTTAGAATCCTTTATGTAGGAGCTGTAAGGCTGGAAGTCATTATTCAGATGTTTTCTCCACATAAATGCGGCTAGGGGGTTAGCTACGGAGCACTCAATTCGGGGGTGTCAGCCTTCTTCCTTGATATTTTGGGATCTTTTCATGATACATGCTTCCACAACACTCGCCTAGTCCAGCGGAATCTTCTGGGGTACCTTCTTGACCAGCAGAACTCCAAGTCTTATCCCGGCTTTAATTATCCGAGGTGGTATTCGTCCTCGGCGAAACCTCTGGGATTGTTAAGTTCACATTCGACTTCCTTGACCTTTAGTGCGGATCCTCTAGGCCAAGTTGAACCGTCCTCGGACTAGCCCTAGTCCTCGGCTTGGGCTTTGGATGCACAATGTAAATGGATAAGGATTTCCAGGCCCATCATTCCAACTAGCCTGTTGCTCCTACCGGCCCATTGCCCCTACAATAGCCCCTCGAAATACTTCTTTTTGGGTCTTCGGACAGAAAAGAGGATTTCGATGTCACCGTATCTGGTATGCGTTGATCTCGGCCCATTTTTGCCTATAAAGACGTCTTTTTAACTTCCCAGGACACGCTCTTGACGTTGTGGCCCTCGAGACTTGTCTTCATTTAATTATGAGGGCTCTGTGTCTCTCAAGTTCTACGGTGTGATGCGAATTGTGTGGCTAGGAGTTTTGTGTGGGCATGGGCGGGAATCTTCTCGCTTTTGATTGCCTTTTTTGATATAAATACTTTTCCAATCAACTCTTTGCTTTACTTTGGCATTCATTAAGTTCTAGTGCACATACATCGAACCTGTCAGCTACCTCTCTCACTCGTACTCTTACAAATATCAAAAGCTTGTTCGAGGAGATCTCTTTTACTCGTGTAAGTCTTCCTAAGTTCTTTAAATTTTCTTTTGCTCATATAATTTTCTGTTCTTTGCAATTTTTCTCTCCTCGGCTCTATCCCCTTTCTTTATTTCTCTTAGGTTCTTCCAAAGCCTTTCTAAGAATAGGTAGGTTCAAATACCTGGTAGATTCGGAGGAGGCCATAGAAAACTTTAAAACCCAGTATAGGATTCCTCCTGGGATAGAGATTAAATATTGCAAGGAAAGTGAGTGGCATGAGAAGAGGCATGAGGGGGAAGTTGTAATCCCAATGATTGCCTTCATAGAAGGAGGAATGAGGATTCCTATGGGTACAGTTACGAGGGATTACTTTATAGCTCATAGGCTGGCACCCACTCAGTGCGCGCCCAATGTGTTTAGGATCCTAGGTTGTGTGGACACCCTGAATGAGAAACTAGGTCTAGGATTGACCCACCATGATGTCAATTGGGTCTATAACCTTCACCACCTCAAGGGTCAAGGGTATTATCTAAAATCTAGATACCTTGAGGTTAGGCTTATCCAGTGTCTTCCTGAGTCTAATAAGGGTCTGAATAAGGATTTCCTAATCGTGTCGGGAGATTGGCACGATGGCCTCCACTACCTAACGAGGGAGGGGAAACCAGGTGGGGTTCGTAAGTATAGGTTTACGATTCTTAATCCATTTTACGTCTATTTACTTATCGTTGTCTTTTTTACTAGTACCTGATAATTTTTTTAGTTTAGTTCCTCCTTGGCTTATGAATTGTTTCTCTGTGATGATTTGGCAGATAAAAACTCAACTATTCTCCACCTCGGCCTTGTAAATCAGAAGAGCTTGGACAAGATCTTAAGGTTTGAGGTGTTTGCACATTCGGACGGACAGTTGAGGGCAGCCACATTATTCTAAACTACACACCCATTTCCACCGCATTTCAAGCGCCAAAGTGTATAATCAAGGCGTGAGATCCACGCCTTCAACAGATAAGCGTAGCAACTTCGGGCTTTCTACTTCCTGACCCTGTCCCAGGAGAAGTTCTCTCTACTGATCCGATCTTGGATGCCATTCCCAAAGTAGAGGTTTCCTCCCGACGAGACGCCAAGGAAGCTACATCAGCGTTCCAGCCGATCCCTAGAGAAGAGGAGGATGTAGTGGACATCTCTGAGTCTGAAGACGAGTTTGAAGTCTTCAATCAAAGTTTGCCCTCAGAGGCTCCAATTTTTGATCCCGTCCCCTCATCTGCGCCTACCTCCGATGAGATGGGGATTCAGCGCAAACTGAGGTCAAGTCTGCTGGACTTGATAATGTCCCAGCCCGGGAGGGATGCCTCGGCTAAGGCATCGCAGATGAAGCCTCTCTCCGTACCTCCTGCTTCTCTGTCCACTCAGACCCTCGGACTCCAACCTACCGAACTAAAGAGAAAAAGGGAGGCGAAGGGCAAGGAACCAGTGGATGCGGGGAAGGCCCAGTCCACCCATGAGGACGAGGCACTAAGGGTGGCTAAGCAGCCCAGAATAGGGCTAAGGGATATCAAGCGAAGGAGTAGCCCTTCAACTACTCCGGAGGCGTGGCTGCCAGCCCCTATGCTTGATGGCGCTCCTTTTCTAGCTAGTGCCTCCATCAGGGACTACCACGGGGTAAAGGGGGGTTACGTAGCTGACGTAATGGAGCAAGCTCTATTGCTCCCTAGAGACATGATTGAGCTCCGCTCCCTGAGGAGGCACGAAGTCTTCCTCAGTCTGAAGAGATATCTCGGCATGGTATTTATTTATTTTATTTTATTTTTTTAACTATACTTACTTCCTTGTCAGGCCGTTCAAGCCTTCTTCCGAGTGGAAGAGATGATCAACTACTGCCACAGGCAGATGAAGGAGGAAGAAGCTAAGCGCAACGATGCCGTGGATTCCTTGAAGGTGGCCGAGAAGAGCGCACAAGATCTGAAAAGGAAGCTCCTGGAAGAGGAGAGAGAGAGAGAAAAAAAGTGCAGCCGCAGCACTTGACAGCGCTGAGAAACAGGCGGAGGGCCAAAGAGTGCTTCTCTGAAACGCCGAGGATCAACTGGCTGCCTCTAAGGCCCAAATCGTCACTCTTAAGAAGAAATTAAAGGAAGCCGAGGTGGCGAGGGTGAAAGCCAAGAAGGCTCGTGACCAAGCTGAGCAAGAAAGATATGACGTAGGGGTGGCGGAAACTGAGGAAGCTCTGAGGGCCGAGGTGTCCGGGGTATGCAGAACCTACTGCTGGCAAGTATGGAATGAGACTCTTAACTAAGCCGGGGTTGAAGCCTCATCCGTACTTGGGAGGGTAGAGAGCGTGTTCTACCCCCTGCCATCCAACCATCCCTCCCTTCTTTCCCTCAGCTTGATCCTATCCCCGAGAAGGCAGAGGCAGGTGCAGTCAAGACTTTTGCATCATTTGATAAGGGGTCCGAGGTGATGGGGCATCCCAAGAACATGGAGAAAGGTAACGTTAGTTAAGAAGTGGTTCCGGGTGCCTCGAACCTTCCGATTGTCATCCAAGACAATCCCACTGAAAAGGGAGCCAATAAGGGGGTGGAGATTGTTTTGGTTACCCTTCCTCTGCCTGTCGCAGTTGACCCGTCAGGCAAAGGGCAAGGACCCTCAGAGGCTGCAGCTGCTCAAACTAACCAGCCTCCTCCCAAGAAAAAGATTGTGCTTAAGAAGAAATAGGATTTTGTTTAGTTTATCTTACCTTTTTTGTAATTCGGACTTCTTTTCTTGTACTCAGATTGCCTTATTTAGAGGCTCACTTTAATGAAAAGTATGTTTAAATTTCTCTTTGCTGTGACTTTCATGTTTGTGCTAGGATAGTGTGTATTCTCACTAGTTAACTAACACGAGTAATATTAAAGCGAACCCTTTACTGCCAACCCACTTACGATAAAAATCCTTTCACTCGAGATGAATCGTAAAAAATTGAACTAAATCTATTTGAAACTTCATTTCAGCAACATATAGTTGAACTTTGAAAGTCGTGTGACAAAGACAGTCAATCCATAGATGAATATGGATATATTATTAGATGCTTTAAGTGATGCTCACGAGCATCTATTTAAATTCAATTGCCACGATAGAGCTGCTGCTTAGAGCATCAAACTATTCTCGACGTTCAAGTAATTGACTAGAAACTCCTAATTACCTTAGGTTTGGGGAGAATGCCAAAAGGGACAAGCTTGTGTATCGCCTATAATTTGCAGAGCTGGCCATCACTAAAATGCTGTTTTAATACTTGACTTGATGTCAGGGGTGTTAATTTCCACCAAACATGATCCGAGGATCTAGGCATTGCTCCATTTTTGTTTAACACTTAAAGTAATGATAGGAAGATGTCAATTTTTCCAAGGTATGAGATCCGAGGACCAGGCATGGCCACAGATCTGTTTAACACAGAGAAACGTGGTAAGAAGGTATCAATTTTTCTGAGGCATGTGGTCCGAGGACTAGGCATGATCACAGATCTATTTGATACTTAGATTGATTTCATTCAGTATTAATTTTTTAAAAACAAATGGTTCAAGGAACCAGGCGTAGCCAAGGATCTGTTTAACACTGAGAAACGTGGTAATAGAAAGTTGCTAATTTTTCCAAGGTTTGTGGTTCAAGGAACCAGACATGACCGAGGTTGTGTTTAACAATTAGATGAATTTCATGAGGTATTAATTTTTTCAAAGCAAATGGTCCGAGGAACCAGGCATAGCTTAGGATCTGCTTAATACTCAGAAAAAATGATAGGAGGATGTCAATTTGTCCAAGGTATGTGGTCCAAGGAACCAAGCATGACCGAGGTTCTGTTTGACCCTTAGATGAGTGCCATAAGGTATTAATTTTTCCAAAGCAGGTAGTCCGAGGAACTAGGCATAGCTTATGATCTGTTTAATACTTAGAAAAAATGATAGGAGGATGTCAATTTTCCCAAGGTATGTGGTTCAAGGAACCAGGCATGACCGAGGTTCTGTTTGACCCTTAGATGAGTGCCATAAGGTATTAATTTTTCCAAAGTAGGTGGTCCAAGGAACCAGGCATAGCTTAGGATCTGTTTAATACTTAGAAAAAATGATAGGAGGATGTCAATTTTCCCAAGGTATGTGGTTCAAGGAACCAGGCATGATTAAGGTTCTGTTTGACCTTTAGATGAGTGCCATAAGGTATTAATTTTTCCAAAGCAGGTGGTCCGAGGAACCAGACATAGCCTAGGATTTGTTTAATACTTAGAAAAAATGATAGGAGGATGTCAATTTTCCCAAGATATGTGGTTCAAGGAACCAGGCATAACCGAGGTTCTGTTTGACCCTTAAATGAGTGCCATAAGTATTAATTTCTCCAAAGCAGGTGGTTCGAGGAACCAGGCATAGCTTAGAATCTGTTTAATACTTAGAAAAAATGATAGGAGGATGTTAATTTTCCCAAGGTATGTGGTCCAGGGAACCAGGCATGACCAAGGTTCTGTTTGACCCTTAGATGAGTGCCATAAGATATTAATTTTTTCCAAGCAGGTGGTTCGAGGAACCAGGCATAGCTTAGGATCTGTTTAATACTTAGAGCGATAATAGAAAGTTGTCAATTTTCCCAAGGTATATGGTTCAAGGGATCAGGCATAACCGAGGTTTTGTTTGACTCTTAGAATTTAAAGTTACTAAACATTATACGCAATGTAATAAATAGGAATACGATAAATTGCATTCTTATTAATAATAATACATTTTCAGGTTATTTACATTCCAAGGGTGTGGCACCGCCTTATTCTCTAAATCCTCTAAGTAGTACGCACCTATTCCAGCCACAGAGGTAATTCGGTACGAACCTTCCCAATTGGGTCCCAACTTTCCCCAGGCTGGGTTCTTTGTAGAACCGACCACCTTTCTCAACACCAAATCTCTAGGTGCCAAAGGCCTTAACCTCGCGTTGGCATCATACCCTCGCTTAAGTTTGTGCTGATAGTAGGCCAATTGCACCATGACACTTTCCCTTCATTTTTCAATTAAATCTAGACTTCTCCCTAGTAAGTCGTCGTTGTTGTGCAGAGTGAAAGAGCTCGTTCTTAGAGTAGGGAAGCCAGTTTCCAATAGAATAACAGCCTTAGCCCCATAAGTCAACGAAAAAGGGGTTTCACCGGTAGACCTCCGAGGTGTAGTCCGGTACGTCCACAATACGTGTGGTAGTTCCTCAACCCATTTCCCTTTGGTGTCATCTAACCTCTTCTTGAGCCCGCTCTCTATGACCTTGTTTACAGCCTTGGCTTGTCCGTTCCCCTGAGGACAGGCTGGAGTGGAATACCAATTAGTTATTCTTAGTCCGCAGCAGTATCTTCGGAAAGATTTGCTATCAAACTGAAGTCTGTTATTCGATATGAGGGTATGGGGACCTCCAAACCGAGTGTTAATGTTCTTCCAAATAAACCTCTTTATATCTGCATCCCGAATGTTGGCCAATGGCTTTGTTTCGATCCATTTAGTGAAATAATCTGTGCCGACCACCAGATATTTCTTGTTTCCTGCTGCTTTGGGGAAAGGACTCACAATGTCCGAGCCCCACCGGGCAAAGGGCCAGGGGCTGGATAGAGGATTAAGCTCTCTTCTCGGTTGATGGATGTTCGAGGCAAATCTCTGGCATTGATCACACTTCTTTACATACTCTTGGGCTTCTCTGTGCATATTGGGCCACCAATATCCTTGAGTGAGAGCTCGATGAGATAAAGATCTTCCTCTAGTGTGGCTTCCGTAAATTCCCTCGTGTAGATCTTCCAAGAGAATTTCAACTGCCTTGGGATGTATGCACAACAGATTTGGTCCAGAAAAAGACCTCTTATATAACTTCTGGTCCTCGGATAGCCAGAACCGAGGAGCCTTCCTTCGTATCTTATCTGCTTCCAGCTTATTCTCAAGTAGAATATCATTTTTGAGAAATTGAACAATAGGATCCATCCAGCTAGGGCCCACCCTTGTCTGATGAATGGTTGACACTTCTTTTCTCAACCCAAAAAGTTCTAAGAGATCTTCAATGAGAATTACTCTCGGTAGACTCTGTGCCGAGGAGGTTGCTAACGTTGTAAGCGAGTCTGTGTATGTATTTCTGCTTCTAGGAATTTGCATTAAGTTGAAGGACTCAAACCCGGATTGGAGTCCGAGAACCTGGCCTACCACCAATTTGGAGTCCGAGAATATGTCCACAGTCTTTCCTCCCATCTTTTGAGTCATGGTTACCCCCACCAGTAGAGCTTTATATTCCGTTTCATTATTCGTGGCGGGGAATCCAAGTCTTAGCGATTTTTCAATCGTGATGTTCTCGGGAGAGATCAGAACTAGCCCCACTCCAGATCCTTTGAGGTTTGAGGTGCCATCAACATAGACCTTCCACGACAGTGCTCATTCTACGGAGATTACTCCAACTAAATTTTCATCCATGTTGTGTTTATTCACATCTTCTTCTATTGGGGCCTTGGCAAACTCAGCTAGAAGGTCTGCCAAGACCTGGCCCTTTATAGAGGTACTAGGCATATACTTGATGTCATAAGCCCACAGCTTCGTTCCTTACTTCGCGATCCTCCTTGTATAATCAGCGCTTCGAAGTAAGGCCTTGAGTGGAAGTTTGGGTTAGGACAACAACAGTATACGCCTGAAAATAATGAGGAAGTTTGCATGTGGCATGCACCACAGCTAGAATGGCTTTCTCTAGTGGTAAATATCTGACCTCGGCCTCATGTAGGGACTTGCTCACATAATAAACGGGCTTCTATACACCATTGTCAACCCTTACTAACACCAGGTTTACCGCATAGGCGGCCACCGCGATATAAGCAACTAGGACTTCATCCGCTTCAGGTCTAGACATAATCGGCAGCCGAGAAAGATAGTCCTTCAACTGCTGGAATGCTAAGGCACATTCCTCTGTCCATTCAAAACCCTTCCATTTATTCAATAACCGGTAGAAGGGTCTACACCTATCAGTGGATCGAGATATGAAGCGATTTAAGGCAGTGGTCATCCTTGTCAGTCTTTGCACTTCCTTGGGATTCTGAGGTGGCTGTAATTTATTAATGGCCTCGACCTGATTTGGGTTAACCTCAATTCCACGGTGAGTAACTATGTAGCCTAGAAACTTTCCTGACCCCACACCAAAGGAACATTTGGAAGCATTGAGTCATAACTTGTGCTCCCTCAAGACTTCAAAGATGTCTCCGAGATCATCAATGTGTTCAGCCTCCTTCTTGCTTTTGACCACCATATCATCAATATAGATTATGATGATCTTCCCCAGCTGCGGCTCGAACATCCGTGTCATCATCCTCTGATAGGTGGACCTCGCGTTTTTAAGCCCAAATGGCATCACCTTGTAATGATAATTCCCAATGGGGGTAACAAAAGCTATTTTTTCTTGGTCTTCCAAGGCTAGGGGTATCTGGTGATAGCCCTGGAAAGCGTCCAGAAAGCTCATCCGTGGATGCCCCACAGTTGCATTTACCAATTGATCAATCCGAGGCATAGGGAAGGGATTCTTTAGGCAGGCCTTGTTCAGGTCTGTGTAATCCACGCATACCTGCCATTTGCCATTCTTCTTCTTCACCACCACGGTGTTAGCCAGCCAGTCGGGGTAAAACACCTCCTTAATAGCCCCAGCCCGTTTAAGTTTCGCCACTTCTTCCTTAACAGCATCAGAATGTTCCTTTTGAAGAACACTGAGGAGGCTGTTTTTTGGGAGTAACAGACGGATTAACATTCAGGTGATGACAGATGAAATTCGGATCTACCCCCAGGGCTTCGTAAGCATCCTAAGCGAACACGTCGATATTCTGCCTCTCTAGAAAGGGCACCAATTCTTCGGGTCAACTGAGCGCCGACTTGAAAGAATTTTTTCGGGTCATCATCAATAAAAACTTTCTCCAACTCCTCACACTTAACCTCCTCGACTTCGCCACTAGAAACCGAGGCTTTGGACTTTAGCTGCTACAATTCTTTATCGGCAGGAGCTGAGGATTCTGATTCAGGTTGGTGCGTGATAGCAGCCACCAAACATTGCCTGGCCACAAGCTGACTTCCAACCAGTTCCTCAACCCGATCTCAGGACGGGTACTTCACTTTGAGATGAAGGGTGGATGAAACGGCCCCAAGGGCGTGGAGCCAGGGCCGTGCCACAATAGCAGTGTATGGGGAGAAGGTATCCACCACTATGAAGTCCACCTCCACCACCTCTGAGCCAGCCTGGATCGGCAGTCGGATTTATCCCCATGGAACAACAACCTTCCCATCAAAGCCGACCAGAGGTGAATCATAACTAGTCAGATCTTCCTGTTTGAGGTTAAGCCCCCTGTACAGATTTGGATACATAATCTCGACCCTACTACCCTGATCTACTAGCACCCTTTTCACATCGTAGCCACCAATCTTAAGGGTTACAACTAGGGCATGAGGCTGTATGGTTCCAGCTTTGTCCTCGTTCGAGAAGCTTAGTACTGGATGAGCCCTTATCTTGGCCCTCTTCGAATCGCGACCAGGGACCCTGTCAGACGGCCCAGGTACAGTCATCACCCTAGAGGGGCATGATCCTATTCTACCTGGCGCGGCGAGGATAACATGAATGGTTCTTAGGGGGGGTCTGGAGGAATTACTACCTTGAATCCCTGAACTTGGCTGATTTTCTTGCTCATTAGGTCGATTCAAGAACTGTTTCAGTTTTCCATCCTGGATTAACTGCTGCAAATGACTCCACAAGGTCCTCTAGTCCTCGGTTGTATGCCTGCGCTCTCTATGATATTGGAAATGTAGACTCTGATTACGCTTTGCGGGATCTCCGCTCATCTTGCTTGGCCACCTAAAGTATGGCTCATTTTTAATCTTCTCCAAGACTTGATGTACCGGTTCTTGGAACACGGTACTAACAGCTTGGGCGGCCCTGGGCCCGGACTCCCTTCCAAATTCTCTCCACGGTCGGTTATTGCCATAACGATCCGACCTAAAATCCCTCCTCTCTTGAGGGATAGCCTTACCTTTCCCCTTCTCCTGTTGCTGGTCCTCCTCAATTCTCTTATACTTATCAATCCTATCTATGAGCTGGCGTACACTAGTAACGGGTTTCCCTGTTAGGGACCTCCTCAATCCGTGCTCGGCGGGCAGGCCGACCTTAAAGGTCTTGACGGCCACATCATTAAAATCACCTTCTATCCCATTGAACATTTCCCAATATCGGTCCGAGTACGTTTTCAAAGTCTCTCCTTCTCTCATGGACAAAGACAGCAAGAAAGGCATTGTTACACCTACCATGATCATTTACATTTAAATTCAATTGTGATGAAGCAAATTAGCTAGATAGTCCTTCTAAAATAAAAATAAAAAATAAAATAAGAAGAAGAAGAAGAAGAAGAAGAAGAAGAAGAAGCTAGATAGCCAAGACAAATTCCTAGCTTAAGTAATTAGTGAGCATGGATTCAAAAAAGTTATCCTTGTGCCTTGCTTTAGTAGCAAAAGGGAAGAAGTGAAAAATACGATATACGTTGTTGGTTTAAGAATGGCTTGACCCAATTAATTAATTAAGTTTAATTTGCAAGCAATAATGTGGAAGTGAAAAATACGATATACGTTGTTGGTTTAAGAATGGCTTGACCTAATTAATTAATTAATTATTTAAGTTAATTAATTAATTTTAATTTGTAAGCAATAATGTGAAGGCACAAACAAATCACCAATTAATTTAAGTGCAGTAAAAAATAAATTTGACACAGTGTATTGGGAAAAAACCCAACCGAGTGATTTTAAGGTCACCATTCCCAAGAGTCTACTACTTAACAATCAAGCGATTACAAGTATAAGGAATCTTATCAACTACCCTTGGCCTATCCCAAAATACCAACCTACAGTTGAACCTTCACTCCAATACTCAATTGGACTTGATGTTATAGTAGCCTTCTTTCCTTTAATGTATAAACCTCCAATTTGTGACTAACCCTATTCACAGGTCCTAGTACGTGACTAACTCCAGTAACTTGACGAGTTGTTGTTGGTTGCAAAATTCTTTGCTTTATCAACAATGAAGTTTAAGAGGCTCCCAATCACAAAACCCTATGACGTACAAACGTAGTAGCTTCTTGCAGAGAGAATAAAGCATTAGGTCACTTTTTCCATGTGTGACGGCTTTTAAAATAAGCCTTATATATATATATATATATCTAAGGTTGTGAGGAAAGAAACCCTACACATACACGCAAGCTTGGGATGGATTTCAAATCTGAAAATTCTAAAATCATAGATCGAGCAAGGGCAGTTACCTTCTGGACATTCTTGTTCTTTTTAGCGGCACCCACCTCTATCTCTACAAAGCACTCGTCAGCCAAGGCAGTTAAAGAGAAACAAATGAGTGAAGTAAGAAGTATTTACATCTATGAGATATTCTTTCATGGTGACGAGTGGCTATAGAGGGAATAGGTCCAGAACAATACTTGTGAATATTATCTACTATGACCAAAAAGAAGTTATAATATTCTAAGAAGAAAACGCAGATGAGCAAGCTAGATTGACGACTCACCAGACTTTGGCAACACTCCCCAAGTAGAATATATAGGCTACATGCCACCAACTTCCTCAAGACTACATACCCAGTTGGAACCATTAACAAAGAAAAATTTCCTCTTCCAATCCCTATTGAACTCAGTGACTAGCTTACGCTCTTCTTTCCTACACTTAGAGTAATACATCCCCTTAACTTTAGGGACTCGAACATGTTTATGACAGTATAGAAACTCATTCAAGGAAAGAGTTTCTTGACCTTCATTCATGATTCCCCATAGTACTTGGGCCCCAATAAAAGTACGCCTAGAGTTAGGTGCCAATTGAGATATTGCTATGCCTAACCTCTGTAATAGCATCCTAGTAAGGAGATTCAATGGGAGCATCCACCCACTTGTAAAAGAAGCCTCATAAAATCCAACACCCTCGCCATCATGGGAGTAACACTTTTCTCCAACCTTGGCCAACCTAGTAGCAACATTGTGGGGGATCTGAAATTCAGTCTGTATCTTAGGTAGCCTCTTAGTAGAAAGGGAAGAACAATGCTCGTTCACCTCCCAGTCATCAGGCAAGATAAAGGGACAATCAGGGCCCTCAAACAAAGAAGAATCATCATCCCCACTCGTTAAAGCAGAGCCTGACAACCCAACTTCTGAACTGGACTTAGAAGACTTAGCATCAGACAAGTCCTCCCTTGACTCATCTCTAGATGGGCTAGTATGAGACTACTCTAAAGATAGAACGTCATCAAGCAAATCTGTGCTCACACTTGGAGGCAACCCTTCAACGTCCAATTTTCTATGTCTGGATGATGAAGGGCTTTTGGTGGACCCGAACTCACTCATTCTTACACCTACAATTACGAAATAAAACTAAGTCCACTCTACTTGTCTGATTTTATGGGCACTATCTAGAAAAGGCAATAAAGAATGGTTGATGTGACTTACTAGCGGAGTTTGAATGTACAACACTAGTTAGACAAGTACAAAAGTTGACGACCAAAACTTGGAGTAGAAAAATCCGGATTAGTAATGAAAGCTAACGACCAAAGGTCGAAGCAAAAAAATCCGAACGAGTAACGAAAGCTGACGACCCAAGCTCGAAGCAGAAGAATTCGAACGAATATGAAAAGCAACAAGTATGAAGTAGATGAGAGAAAAAAAAAAAAAAAGCAGATAATCAAGAGAGCACTAAAGATGGCTTAAGAGAAAATTTGGAAAATGAATGAGGACTGGAGGGGAATTCGCCTATTTATAGGCAAAAATTTTGGGAATACCAAACGATGACTATTGGTTAATCATGGGCCACCACGTGTCACCATTTATGATAATAATAATAATAATAATAATAATAATAATAATAATAATAATAATAATAATAATAGTGAAGAACAAAAACGAATAATTCTGTGGCTCACCCAAAAAAAAAAGGGGGACGACCACGGAATGAGGGGCAGCAGATAAGGAACTTTTTAACTAACTTTATAGCAAGTCTTCCCAAATGAGCTAGTCTTCGCAAACAGGTTACTCTTCCCGAATGGATTACTCTTCCCAAAATTACCTACCTATAAAAAATGGAAGACTAGTTGTAACTAATGCAAGTTATCACAACTACTTCAGCAAGATGCACATCAAGCACAAGAGCTGACAAGTAAGCATTCATGAGTCTGACTTCATATGCGACCGTCACCTAGAGGGACAGATGAGAAAAGATGCGCACACTAAGCCTACATTACAATGCTTGCATCACCTAAGACTCTCCTAAATTCAAACAATTGCTGAGAAAGGGATAACTCCCATCTCTTACAAGTCAGTTAAGGGATAACTTCCATCTCCTACAAGTTAGCTGAGTGATAACCCCATATCCCTACAAGTTAGCTGAGTGATAACCCCATATCTCAAGGTACGCAAAAAATACTATTCACAAACGCCTTTAAAGTTCATAAAGATCATTATGAGTTTCTGACTTAATGTTTAGAGGATCATTATGAGGTTCACTACCATTTACCTTTCACTGAAGACTGCGGGTCTGGATAATAGACCTACTAACGATTTTGAGTATCCTCAAGTACGAATATTATGATAAAATAAATATTGTGATATTATGAATATTCTCTTCTTTTTCCGTGACAATTATTTAGTTGGATGTAAGTTTGATTTTAATTTTTGGTTTCTAACTGTCACGTTGCTGAACTACCAACAGTCTTAAGTTTGGCTCAATCAACCTCCTAGAATGAGTTAATTAAGTTTACGATTAGAAAATACTATACATAACTCTAATTTCGGTATAGAATAAAAAATTTTAAAATTATGAGAAAAATAATACATGCATTTTAGGATAACAAAAAGGATAAATGCTCACATGCTATTACTCCTATAAAATTATGTATGTACGTTACTCTGAATGCATTAATGGATACATGCTATTTTTTTAGATACATTTTAATATTTTATATGGGAGGAGAGAGAGAAATTCGAATCCTAAACATTTTCACTAGAAACACAAAAAAAAATATCATGCATCTAGAAGTTATTGGTGGGCATAAACTAATCTTAAATTAACTCAACAGTTAAAGTAATATATATATATATATATATATATATACTAGAATTATGCCCGTGCGATGCACGGCTTAATCAAGAATAATGTGTAAACTGAAGAAATTTTTATTAATTTAATTAAAATTAAATAATAAAAAAAATAATCTTTTATGCTAGGTTATATAATGAATGCATACTATGTATGACTAAAGATTTTATATAATTAAAAAAAATCAAATATAAGTCTTTTAACGGAAGATGATAGACAACTATATAACTCTTTTTCTTTTCTTTTCTTTTCTTAATGAATGTATATTGTGTAAGACTAAGGTTTTTATATTATAATAATAAAAAAATTAAATATAAATCTAGTAATGGAAGATGATAGATAACTATATAACTATTTTTCTTTTCTTTTCTTTTATTTTTTTTTTCCTGAGAAAAAAAAAAGTATTCAGGGAGTTTGCATAATATATATTAAGCTTTAAAGCTTAAGTACTCACCATTGCATATATAAATGCAAAAACCTTGAATTCAATAATTACAAAAAATCCAAAAATAATAATTGAAAGCATATTTAGGTGGTAACCTTAATTCAATAGTCAAGAACAATCTGCATTACTAAACTTAAAAAAATGAAAGTGGAGAAACTCACATGATAATTTAATTTTTGTCTTTGAAAGATAGGGAGGAGACACCAAAACTTGGGCGAGTTTCATCCTACAAAAGAATAAAGAGGGTTTATATATACACAAAAACTTCAATATTTTTTTTAATAAAAAAAAAAACTAAAAGTTAAAACCTTGGCAATAAGTTTGTATCGATAATTGAAAATAACTTTTAAGATATGAGGAGAATTGAGATAACTTCATTAGCATTGAGATATGATGAGAATTGAGAAGTAAAACATGTTATAATAATTAAACAAAAACCTATTCAATTTATTATAATAAAAAAAATCATTGTATACAAATACATACCTTTGTAGGTGCTGTAGATAGAAGAATGGAAGGCTAAACCAAAAAATCATACAATAGGTTGGAGAATTAAAAAAACACCTAATGGTATATATATACACTCCACCTAAAAGGAAACCAAGTAAAAATCAAATACCCTAAACTTATTGAAGTCTACGTTAATATAGAGTTTTTAAGAAACCAAATTGCAAAAAAATTTAGATAACAACAAAAAATTAAATATTACACTCAATATATATCACCATATGCTACATACCATTATGTGTGCTATTCAAACTCATTAATTCATGTGGTTTCAAAAAAAAAATTATTAATTTATGTGGGACTCTAATTCTATCATTTAAACTTTTTTTTATGGGACGTTTAAAATTTTTATAAGAAAAAAGAAACCTAATTTTATATCATATTAAATTATTAAGTTTTTGTGTTCATCATAATCTTTCCTTCTTTTTAGCACTATGTGTCCAATACTATTGGGTTACTTGAGTGTCTACTATCCACTTAAAAATTATAGGAGAAGAAAAATTATATATATATATATATATATATAATGTTAATTTTATTTTATTTAATGATAAGAATGAATTAGAGTCCTGGTTGTATACTATTTCTTTTTAGTTCTTTAAAAATCTAAAAATTTAATAAAATTTCTGCATAATGTTAATTTAATTTTATTTAATGATAAGAATGAATTAGAGTCCTGGTAGTATACTATTTCTTTTTAGTTCTTTAAAAATCTAAAAATTTAATAAAATTTATGCAATTTGGTGAAGCCACTTGGCGCAACCACGGCTTCTAAGCCCCTACTTTTATTATATATAATACTAGTCGCTAACCCGTGCGATGCACGAGATAGTTAAATAAAAATTAAAAGTACTTGTTTTACTTAAAGGTATATGACTTAAAATTTAAAAATGTATAATTTGAAAATGAATGAAAATAACTAATTTCTTCAATATAATGATTTAGAAAAATTCTTTTTCTTTCATATCATTGGTTTCACATAACACATTTCGACGTGGGCTATTTTATGGTGATAACTTTACATATTCAACTGCAATTATATCTACTATCCACTACCAATCTAATCTATGTTATCTTGATAGTAGATCTACAAATTGCATTCTCGTATTCTTAAAGCTTGCCACATTATTGTTATGATCTATATATAATATAAAACTGAAAATTTTAACTTTTTGAAAGACTTACATTAGAATTAGGATTAAAAAATATTTTTTTTTTAAATTAGACCTCACGTTAGTTTTTTTTTTTTTTTTTTAAGGGCTCACTTTAGGTTAAAAAAAAAAAAGACTCACGTGAAAAAAAAAAAAAAAGACTCCTATTAGGACTAAGGAAAAAAGAGAGAGACTTCTATTAGGACTCTCTTACTATTTAGTTTAACTAATTAAAATTTTTTATAAATTAAAATGATGAGGAAAAAAGAGGGAGAGTGACTCCTGTTAAGACTCTATCACTATTTAGTTTTAAAAATTAAAAAAAATTATAAATTAAAATGATAATGTGAAAAATTATGGGAGTTTCAGAGGCTTCGGTTATATATATATATATATATATAGATAATAATATCTATATATAATATAAAATTGAAAATTTTAACTTTTTGAAAGACTTACGTTAGAATTAGGATTAAAAAAAATAAATTTTTTTTTTAAATTAGACCTCACGTTAGTTTTTTTTTTTTTTTAAGGGCTCACTTTAGGTTAAAAAAAAAAGACTCATGTGAAAAAAAAAAAAAAAAGACTCCTATTAAGATTAAGGAAAAAAGAGAGACTCCTATTAGGACTCTCTCACTATTTAGTTTAACAAATTAAAATTTTTTATAAATTAAAATGATGAGAAAAAAAGAGGGAGCGAGACTCCTGTTAGGACTCTCTAACTATTTAGTTTTAAAAATTAAAAAAAAATTATAAATTAAAATGATGATGTGGAAAATTGTGAGAGCTTCAGAGGTTTCGGTTTTTAATATATACTAGTCGCTAACCCGTGCGATGCACGTGGTTGTTAAATAAAAATTAAAAGTACTTATTTTACTTAAAGGTATATGACTTAAATTTTAAAAATGTATAATTTGAAAATGAATGAAAATAACTAATTTCTTCAATATAATGATTTAGAAAAATTCTTTTTCTTTCATATCATTGGTTTCACATAACACATTTCGACGTGTGTTATTCTATGGTGATAATTTTACATAATATTCAACTGCAATTATATCTACTATCTACTACCAATCTAATCTATGTTATCTTGATAGTAGATCTACAAATTGCATTCTCGTATTCTTAGAGCTTGTCACATTATTGTTATTATTTATATATAATATAAAACTGAAAATTTTAACTTTTTGAAAAACTTACATTAGAATTAGGATTAAAAAAATATTTTTTAAAAAAATTAGACCTCACGTTAGTTTTTTTTTTTAAGGGCTCACTTTAGGTTAAAAAAAAAAAAAACTCACGTGAAAAAAAAAAGAGACTCCTATTAGGATTAAGGAAAAAAGAGAGAGATTCCTATTAGGACTCTCTCACTATTTACTTTAACAAATTAAAATTTTTTATAAATTAAAATGATGAGAAAAAAAGAGTGAGAGAGACTCCTGTTAGGACTCTCTCACTATTTAGTTTTAAAAATTAAAAAAAATTATAAATTAAAATGATGATGTGGAAAATTGTGGAAGCTTCAGAGGCTTCGGTTTTTAATATATATATATATATATATATAGATATAGAATATAGATGATATGATATATATATATATATATATATATATATATATTAGTTATAAATATTTGCACAGTTGCACTAGTAGATTCCAGTGATAAAAAATTTAAGTCCCAGTTTTTTTGTTTACTCTTATTTCGTTATAATTTGTTTTCCTTGCCTCGCATTCCGTTTCAGTAATCCCGTTCCCATCACTTTTGGTAAAGGCAGCAAAGGCCAATCTAATCTAAAGCGGTCCACCATAAAAGTTATTTGCCTCTAGAGAAATTGAAATCAAGTAAGAATTCCTAAAACGGTCCCTAAAAAAAAGAAAAGAATTACTAACACGGTAGGTAGCATAGTGTTTTTTTTTTAATCGGTAGGTAGCATAGTTAGTACAAAAACAAGCTGAAAAAGATGTAAATAAATAAAAAGGTGTCTTTATTTTTTTACTTTTAATTTTGGACTATACTTTTATTTTTTCTGGGAAGGGATTTGGACAAATATTTTAGACATTCATTAATTTTGTTACCTAAGCCATCAAATGTCTCTACATTAGACAATATCTCATATGATCCCCAACTTGATTGGATATCAAATTAGATTATATAAATGTTTATTGCATGGACGTTTATTAAGTCTCACATTGAAAGTGTAGTAGGTATGGACAACGTACTCTCATTAAAAAAAAAAAAGTATGGACTACTGACTACAACATTCAGAAAAATTGAAAATTGTTCATCTTGGATTGCTCTGTTTTAAAAGCCTTAAATCTCAAATCTCCATGCTCCTTTGCACAAAATTTCGATTCTGGCATAGCTAGCTACTAGCCTACTATATAAGCACTGTGCATTTGCCGCATGCATACATAATCAAAAGTTTGTTTAGGACTATGCCATTTGCCGCATGTAAACATAATCAAATGTTTTCAATCTTTTACTTAAAAAAAAAAAAACGTAAGCAGATGTAATTTTTTTTTTTAATTTCAAAGTAAAGCAGAAAAGGTTTTAATCCACTTAATTTTGTGCTTTGTTTATTATTTTTTTTTGGAAAATGTTTATCTCCAAACTAGTTTAGAAGAATCTTTCTCCAACTCCTATGTGATGGCTGAAAAGACAATTCATGTATAGTTTTAGACTTTTAATCTTATAAAATTTTTAAAAAGTCATGTGAGTTATTTAAATAATATATATGGATAATGTTATAAATTGAAAGGTAGTCGGTTGGGGGATATTCTTTCAAACTAGTTAAGAGGTAAACTTTGTTGTAATTATTGTATTATCTTATAAGCTTTTTTTCCTTTAAAAAACATAACATTTTAAAAATGCAATATGGATTATCCATTAGCCTCTCTCCTCTCCGTCGTAGGGTATGATGATGAAAGAAAAAAGTTTGACTCCAAACTGGTATGGAATTCTAAAATCTATATTTTTAGGTTGGCAACCATGAACAAATTGTAACTGTTAGAATTTAGTTTGTTTAGTTGTTTAGTCTAGAAATATTAAACTAAACAAGAAAAATGAAGTTCAGCATAGTTGAAGACTCAAGAAATCAGAAAAATTGAAGTGCAAATAAATTACACTTATCTCTACTGATCGAGATGCATATCTTGACCAATCGAGAGTCATGCAGATTGCAGATCTGGTTTTCTTCTCAACCATTTGATCTAGGATTTTAATGGATCTTAAGTATATAAATATAAACCCTAGAGTGTGTTTTTCCATATTCAAGAAGGCAGTATTATGTACACAAATCTAGAAATTTTCCATATCCTTTTGGAGTTACAACTGGAGACCTTGTGCAAACAATAGCTCCAATCATAAAGCAAAGTTGCTGCATTTAGTTAATCATAGTTGCTGATCTAAATCTTTGAGTGGAGATCTCAAGTCACAAACTAGAAAGTTTGTGTTGTTGATCCAAATCTTTGAGTGGAGATCTTAGAGTCACAAATATGGGAGTTTGTGTGCAATAGTTTCACAGTAGAAAAGTTCGTAGATTCGGAGTTATATGTGGTCATACCAGTAAGTACTACATGAGGTACAGTAGATTTTGAGTTAAGTCTATTGTATAAACTTCGATTCTATTCGTGAAATATTGCCTTGAGGATTGTTTAGGTTAAATCATCTCTAAGTTTTTTACTTTGAAACCATAGTTTCAAAAGTTTTCGTGGGTCATCATTCTTGGTGTTCATGTGATTTATATGTTTGTGATATTTATTTGATTTAGATCTTTTGCATAATTAATCTAATTTACTATTTGATTAAAAGTTGATTAAATATGAGATAACTAGGGTCTTAAACCCTAACAAGAATTATCTTTTGCAACTCATTACTTGATGATTTATAAAACAATTTATATGTATTATTTAAATAAGTTACACAACTTTTTTAAAAAATTATCTAACTAAAACTACACATGAATATAAAATTTTTAATTGTCACATAATAAATTATAGCAAAATAACTCCAAATCTGTTTGGAGTCAAACCTTTTGGCCTTGAAATCAATAATTTGCTCTTATACTCTTTGATTAGACATGGCTAAATCGGTCAGAATTTTCTGACTCGACCCAACCCGAACTGAACCCCATTTTTTTGACCCGAAGCAAAAACAAGTTGAATCATGACTTGACCCATGATTTTAGTAGGTCAACCAAACCCGACTCGCGACCCAACCTATGACCTGATCGAACCATTTTAATAATTTTTTTTGGTAAAAAAATAATAAAATCAAGACAATATTGGTTTAATTGTTTGTTATGAGATTTAAGGAAACAATTGAGATATTTACATAACCGCATACAAATGAATTGAAAGATGAATAATTGAGCACTTTGTAATGAGTATAAATTTTTAGGTATTAAATAGCAAAGTACATGCCAAGATAATCTAATTACAGTAGAGTTAAAAACATAGATTTAAAATTGTAGACATGTATGAGAAACATTCATAAGTGTGAAAATAGTGAAGCCAAAGTATCTTATTAACATAAATTATGAATGCTTGGACCTATTTTTTAACAATTTATGTCCATAATAAACAGCTTTTCAAAATAAATTATAATATTTCCTAAAATGTGTGTTACTTACAATGATATGATATTCATAAAAAAAACAGTGTATAAATAAGTAAACAGTCAAACTTTAATGTATATTATCAAACTGAAATAAAGTGTCAACCACAGTTGATAATAGATTATAAAATTAATTTTTAAGATTGTAAATTTCTTATATGTTTTTATTCTTTTTCAAATGACTCATCCAATCAGTCATTTATAATTTTGTTTTATATTTAGGGATGTTGATATTGTGTAAAAATAAAACTTGTGTATTTGTTTTACTTATCTTTGTGTTATTTAGTTTTAGTTAGCAATGTTGGGATTTGTATCATTTAAAAATATTGAATAAGTATTAATAAATTTAACTGAGTTCATTCTTGATATAAGTGATGAATTCAAAGTAATGCATTTTACATTAAGTATTTGTTGCATGACTTTCCAAATGACAAATTTATGTTGTTTACTTTATAAAAAAAAATTCATGTGAAAAATACAGGTTAACCTGACCTGACCTGACTCACAACTTGATTGACTCGACCTGGCCCGTAGTTTGCCATGTCTATCTTTGATGACTTCAGATTCCTTCTTAAAAAAAAAAAAAAAAAAACTTTAGAATAGGTTCTTATCATGTTCGATGATTTCAGATTCTATCTTAAAAAGAGGCTTTAGATTGTCGCCATAGCAATAGCGGGACAAAGCAAAAGTGGTAGGCAATAACCAGTAAGCAATGGCCAAGCCCACGTGACCACCTCTGTTTTTGCTTTCTATGGTTCTATCTCTTCTCTCGTCTGAAACACTTTGCATAATCACGTTTGTTTTTCTCCTCTCTTCAATTAGTGAGTCTTCATTTTCCCTTTTACTTTTCCATTATTACCATTGCCCATCAAATCAATCATGTTGCTTTAGTTTTGGCCAATCACTCAACTATAGAGAGGACTGCAAAGTTCCTATCATTCAACTCAAGAAAGGCGACCAGCTGGGCTACGTGAATCATGCTAAGCAACCTTCGCAGTTGTTGCGTTTAAAAATGACAGTGAAAATCAGACCTCATAGCAATTCTCGAATTTTCTTACAAAAAAATTTTCTCGTGTTTAACGACAGTAATAAAAATATTTGAATATTTGACTATTTTTTACGTGTACACAGTTTTCTTATCAATGCACATCAGGTATTAAAAAGAAAATCCCTTGAAAATAGTCTATGTTTTTATGTAGAGATTTCGAACACAAAATTTCATGACCAACTTGTATGATACATTAATGAAAAATCATATGCTAAAAAGGTTTATATGTAATCTTATATTGATCGCTGGGGTAGATAATGAAAAATAATTATCTATCTTTACACACTAAAAAATTGTTGTAGAGTATCCCCAGGGTGCCCGCTCTTAAAGACAATAATAATCTAACAACATGGATGTTAGAAGTTACTTCAAATACTGTTGAATCTGAACTTTGTGTAGGCTTAACGAGATTGCATGAAAGCAAAAGGGTCCTTATAATTGTCACCTACCATTTTGGGTTATTTATTTATTTTTTACTAGGAGAGTTTTGTAAAACTTATTGTCGCCATATTTGCTAGTCCCTGAACATCTTGAAAATCAGTTGAGGAGCAACTTGGATGTGAATATGCTTAATCATCTTTTTTAATGTTGCAACGTCATCCATGATGGGAACATTCTCAAAGCTAGTAAGGCGATGTGAATTAGCTTCACTCCTTATTTTGATTTTAGAAATAGGATTATTTCCCTGAAACCTTGCTTCCTTGCCTCATATAATGCTTCTCTGATTGTGGATAATTGGTTGTTCTCATCATTGCAAGAGTGCCATGAATAACAACCTTTACGAACAGGCTAGCCTAAATGATTTTTGATCACAAAGGCACCTTCATTCCAATTAGCTTTGCGCAAACGCTTTTGTGTCAACTATTATTATGGCTTGCCAATTCTAATTTTGACATGAAATCTGGTTTTCAGCACTTAATGCGTTTGTTGAATCATTTTGGAGACATTCATCTACATCTGTGGTCCATTCTGTCAAGAGTTTCTTGATGCATCCAAATTGCATAGCATTTTTATATTCATATGTGTATATCTGTCTGCATGCGTATGCAAATTAATAAATTTAATATGAAAATCTTAGAGCTTGGAATATACATAATACATGACTATTGCTATTCTGACTGTAGGCAAAACAAAGACTTGGTTAAGCAATTGAGTTCACCGTCTCCTACTAATAGTTCAAGGGAATTGCATTTTCCACAAAATGGTTGGGAGAAGTTCAAAGCGTGCTTGTGAAAATAACATTTGTGTCCGATTGGCGTAGTCCTTCATACAATGAGCTTTATTTTGCTGTCCGTCTGATCTTCGCTGTTTGGAATATGGTTCTAGAAGAAAGGAGAGAAAATCTTAGTTGGAACAATTGCATTTATATTTGCATTAAAAGAATATTTGAACCCCTTGGTTGATTTTAAGTGGAATTTAATCAATTTTTACAAGTTAACAGGTTATGCAATTTCAATTATAATTAATTGGATATACTGGTTAATTATCACATATTATAAACTTCACTAAACAAAAAGCACAAAGTAGTAAAGTAAATAACACAAATAATTAAAAGGAAAAGTATTGTATATTAGCTAGGAGTTTAAACTTCAACTAGCACCTCGGTGTTTTCAATAGTAACATTTAAGATTTAAATTTGTCAACCCTCAACTATCGATGTATCTTAAAGGATTTTATATTAAATTATTGATCAATGGTGTTAAAACATTGAACAAGATAACCTGCTGTGTGCTTTTTGTCATTCAAATTTCAAGCGAGCACTATTGTATATTGGTTCCTCCATCAACTTTCAATAATATTTTTTCTTATGCATCTGACAAAGCAATGATATGTAATTTTAGCTCCCCAAACATAATCCTTAACCCCTTAAACAAAGGAAAAAAAAAAAAAAAAACTCAAATAAAGAAAATAGAAATTAGCCCAAATAACAACAAAAATAACCCCCCCCCCCCCCCCCCCCCCCAAAAAAAAAAAGATTATACCAACCAAGTGAACAAAGTATTCAAACAAAAGCCCATTCAAAATTCTATCCAAAAAAAAAAAAAAAAAAGCCTATTCAAAATCAAAAAATAAAAATCATAATCATTCAAATTTGTAATTCGTTCAACCTATTACATAAAAAAATCATTAATTTCATTTTTTCTTAAATAATGTACCAAAAGAAATATTATGGTTGTGAGTTCTCCTTGGCGGTGTCAATAGTTATGCTCTCTTGGACTTTACAGTTGCAACAATTTTGCTCTCTTTAGCAACTTAGCTCGCAATCATAGCAAATAATCTCTCTCTCTCTCTCTCTCAATTTTTAATTTTTCTATTATCATTTTAGACTCTCTTTCACTTTATTACTCTTATCTCAACATTTTCAGTTCTCAATTTGTCACTTATCAATAATTTTTTATTTATTCTTTTTCTCTTTGTTAGTAGAAAGAAATTGTAGTACTTCATGTATTAGCATGTATTTTTTTTTTTTTTGGTGACATCGACAAATTCAAGTCATTTCTTTTTTTGATTTTGAATAATTTAAGTTTCTTAATAACTATCCTAAGAAAAATTCCTAGTGCCATTATTGTCCCGAACCACCATTAGCTTTGGAGGAACTTCATCTCCCTCCTGCTCATTCCAAATCTTTTTTTTTTTTTTTTTTTGCTTGCACCAAAGTAATTAGATACATGAAATCGGGAAAGTTTGTGAATTCAATTTTTATTTTTTATTTTATTTTATTTCTTTTTTTTTCGGGTGGAAGTTGAAACCATTAAACAAAAAACTAAACATCAAAGAGTTAAAATGCCTCCGAAGCATCTGCATTAAGTTAGCTTAGAAAACTATTGAGAGAGTTCGACTACAATATACAAGGAACATTAGTCATATGACCTTTCTTTGCATAGATTTTTACACAAAAATGTTTCCTTCTCAACGTGAGCGATCAACTGCTTACATGAGGGTAGCGCCCTGCAATCATTAACCACGGCACGAAATTCCCAACCTTGTGAGAAACAAAATAGATAAAACACACGCCAAAGAAAAATAATCACACGCAAAAAACAGTATTTACGTGGTTTGACAATTTGTTTACATCTACGTAGTTGCAGGAATTTCACTATTATCAGGGAAAAATACAAAGTGCGGCCGTACAGTTTTTTCTCTTTATAAAAAACTACAACAAGAAACCCTAATCACCAAAATAACGGTTTCTATATCCTGCACATAAGATTCACAATGGACTACAAAACAGGCCAAAAATTTTTCCTGGGGGCGTTGCCTATCAGCCTAAGCCTCCGCTCCATGGATTAAGTCTCAAAAAATCTCCCATTAAAAACCACGCAACATTATTTTGGGTATGTCAAGTCAGGTCAGGTCGTCAACCGGATCAAACACAAATAGGCTCCACAAAACCCAATAGAGGGAACTTCAACCCATGATTATATAGGATGAATTTAATTAGGGGATCAAGAATGTGATTAAGATAAGAGCAACGACACATCAAATGTGCAATGTTTCAAGAGTGATTTTATTAACCTAAAATATGTCTTAATTACTTATACTTGTGTTAAGTATAAATTATTAGCAGCAAATAGTAAAATGAAAGAAGACGAAAGTCACTGGATGACTGGAAATTTCTTTTGATAGATTATACACCATTGTATTATTGCCAACTTTTTTAGTTGCGAATTTTCGAAGTCTTCCAACTCTTAATAAAAAAAAGTTATACAAAGATAATATTCACTAAATAATGTTGTTTTCACACTGCACTCTTCTCATACATACATATTTTATTACCGGCTTCGATATTAATATGCTTTATATATTGTTCAGGTTTTGAAAAAAGTTATAAGTTAAAGTGAGGTCACTGAGAAGTATATTGTATTATTGCAAAATGACTGAGGAATATAATAGAGTATATTATATTGTTCCCCTTACTTTGCTGAAATTGAAAATTTTTTATTAAAAGTACTGTAAATAAAGTTAAAAGTTAACTGAAATAGTACAGTGAGACTCATAAATAGTACCAAAAAGTGCAGCAGGGCCCATAAATAGTAGCAAAAATAAGTTAAATAGTAAAATAAGCTGAATTTTTAATTAGAGCCCAACGCACACTAAAAAGTCAAGTTATAGAAAGATACTATTTTCACACTAAAAAATTTATGAGTGATATTAGAATCACAACTTTTGTAACAATTTACTCACATGACAAGTTACAAGTGGTGGAGTTGTGCCGTTGTGGATCCACTACTTTTACTTCACCACTAACAACTTACCACGTGAACAAGTTGTGGCAAATATTGTAGTCTTATCATTTTCCAAAAGTTGTAGAAAATATAAGTTTTCACATTGTATTTTCCTCTCAAAATGTTTTTTTTTATGCGCAAAGAGAGTCTAGAGCACAAAATTTGCCGAAAACTTTAACACTGGGATGATGTAGTAAATAAAAAATTGATACTAGGGATGAATTTAGATAAGAATTAATAAAAATTTGCCAATTGTTGTAAAAAAAAATTATATAATATTTTATTATATAGGCAACATTGCTCATACTGCCCTAAAGAGAGAGTAAATGTGAAATTCAAGCTATGGCTCATTATAAGGGAATATGCCCTTGCCTACTTAATTGTGCTGCGTCTCAAGGTTTTGGACATAAAATGCTAATTGTACATGGCCGTTAAAAGATTGTTGTCATGTGGGCCTTGTTGATCCATTACTCAATGATCCATCTATCTGAAATAATAGGTATGGAGTCCATTTCATCATTTATTTCAAATTTGGTCCCTTAATGCTGTATTTTGTGTGGGCTTTTGATAGATGAATAGCTGCAGTAGAGTGCTTAATCACAGACATTACAACCCACCTGATTCTAATTTGATTTGAATTTTGAAGGGAGGAAAGTTAAGCGTGGTGACATGATATATATAGTTATACCAATCATAATATTCGTTATTTTTAAGCCTGGCTATCTGAGCTTATGAGATTATATGTATAACATGGTCATCACCTTTCTGTCTTACATTGTAAAGGAAGAGAAATTAACAGTGGAAATAGCACAAACTGAGAACATGTATGGGTTGCCCGAAGACAACAATTTTGAACGACAAACAAGAATTGCCTAACAATTTTGAACGACAAAAAAAATTTGTAGGTCTATGTAAAAGTAATGGTTCATGACCAATTATAGTTGCACATATCATTAAGTTGTAACAAAAGTTATGATTAATGGTATGGATCTAGGAGGATAGCTTGTACACTGTACATGTGTTTCATAAAAGATTCTAGACATGGAAAACTTTCCAATTCTTCCAAGGTAGATTGCACCCTGTTCAAACTAAAAGTAAAAAGGTTGTGTCAAAAGATAATATTTTCCCACTAAGCTCCGTCCTCCACACTCCAATATCTACCATCCAACCACCACCAACCTACTAACATCTCCAGTTTTCAGTGGAACATTTTTCAGGAATGCAATCAAACAATTGAATATTTTTTTGTCAAATTAAACATAGCCTAAATAAATTGTTTTTATTTGTCACAATGTATCCTTTCACGTGTTTTTCTAGAAAGTTGCCAGAAATTTTAGGATTGCAAGAATTTATGGGCCAGTTCTAGACTTTATACCAAATGTGGAATTTAAGCTACAGCCCATTTAGTTTGGTTTTTGGGCACAAAACAAGGGGAATGTACCGAATTGTGTCTCAAGTTTTGGACATAAAATGCTAATGGTACATTACGGTTTAAAAGGTGATTTAAAGACTAATTAAATTTGCATCTATCTTAAACTCAAAAAAATCATTTGATGTCTTGACTTAACAGTAAAAAGAATAATCACTATAGAGAATATGCTATTAATTAGTTACAAATTATATTGAAATTAAAATTAAAAGAAATAATAGGTATGGAGCCCATTCAATCTTTTTTACTTTTGGAATTTGGGCCCTTAAAACACATGAGTAACTGACTTGGGCCCTGTTTGAGCTGTATTTTTTGTGGGCTTTTGAAAGATAAATAGTAAAAATAAAGAAGACGAAAGTGACTGGAAATTTGTTCCAACAGATCTAGACACCATTGTTAATGTTAGGTTCTAAGAGCTTAGAACAATTGGCAAATCGTGAGCACACAAGAACATGTAAGCTGCAGAAAGAAGAATTCAGAATCTGCCTGGTTCGATCGATCGAAAAACAGGCTCGATCGATCGGAAGTCGTGTCTGCAGAATTTTAAGTTGGCCCAAACAGCAGTTCTAGCCCATTTAGGATTAGGGTTTCAAATCTACTTCTCCCACTATATAAAGGAAACCCTAAGCACGTTTTTTATAAGGCTTTTTAGAGAGAAAAGAGTGTGCCTCTTTTGTATTTAGGGTTTTGTTCCTAAAACCTCTCTTATTACTTCTACCGGTGTTGTTCCTTGAAGAATCTCAAGATCCGGTATTGCTGAAGTTGCTGCCTTCTCTAGTCATCAAAGGAGCTGATGATCTAAACCTTCAAGGGTGGTCTTGGAGTCACAAACAGGAGAGTTTGTGTTGCTAAAACCTTTGAGTGGGATCTCAAAGTCACAAACGGTGGTGTTTGTGTTTTGCAAAGATTAAAGAAAGAAGGAGTCCGTGGATCTCGGAGCTATCATGGGGTCATGGTAGTAAGTTTCCTACACTTGGGTAGCAATAAGATGTTAGTGGTCTAAGTCTATTGTGTAAACTTCAATTCTTTCTAGTGGATTTGCTATTTTACCTTGAGGATAGCTAGGTTAAATTCTCCCCAAGTTTTTTACCGGTTTGGTTTTCCTGGGTCATCATATCGTTGTGTTCTTTATTTTTCCGCTGCTTTACTTGATATGATTGTTATTGTTTTAACCTAGATCTGAATAATAAACCTAAGTATTCACTTGGTTAATTAATTAGGTTAAACAATCTAGTTTACAGGGGTCTAAACGAACTGACAAGTGGTATCAGAGCGGGTAGCTCTTCTGTTGTAGATCCTTTGATCTAAGAGTTGATCCTTGATCCCTGTTATCATGGATAATTTGAAGTGTCTTACTGTTTTTGATTGTGATGATTTGAATAAAAAGGACACTGTTGTTTCTGTTGATTTTATTGATGCCTTTGAAACTCTTCGTAAAGAATTATCTAAGTCTTTGAAAATTGCTAAGAAATTTAAGGAAGAGTTAAAATTGGCTAATCTTGAAAAAGAGGAATTGATTGTTAGATTAGATGAATCTAATAAAAAGAATGAATTTTTGAGAAATCAAATTTCCTCTCAAGATGAGAAGATGAAAAGCTTGGAACAAGAGTTAGCTGAATCTAAAGCTAAAATTGAAAATTTGACTAGTACCAAGCCTACTGTTGATAACAGAAGTGTTTCTGTTTCTCTTAAGCCTAAAGCTGAAAAAGTTTATATCCCTCCTTTCAAGAGGAATAATAAAGAAAAGGCTTATTTTGCTAGGTTAGACAAAGGTAAAAGTTCTGATGTAGACGCTGAAGTTTCTACACCTAAGTCTAAACCTACTGTTAGAGAGCATAAGAAATCTGTTTTTGTGCCTACTTGTCACCTTTGTGGTGTTGTTGGTCATATTAGACCAAATTGTTCTTTGTTGAGGCAAAAACCAAAATCTGAGACTAGATTTGCTGTTAGGAATACTGATGTTCCTAAATTTGTTTCTGTTTGTCACTTTTGCGGTGTTTCCGGTCACATTCGTCCTAATTGTCATAAATTGAAATTTAAAAATTCTGTATTTCAATCTAGGATATGTGATGATATTTCTTCTGCCATAAGTCCAAATAAATTGTTTCATATGCTTTTGAAAAATTTGAGCTTGTTGGCTTGTGAAAGGAATTTGCAGGATTTTAGTCTTTCTCAGAAGATTGGTGTAATCCCTCAAACACACTCTGCTTCACATGAATTTTCACCTACAAAGCCGAAGACTCGTGCTATATGGGTGAGAAAAGATTCTTTAAGGTGAGTGTTCTGACTTGTCCCTATTTTAATTCTTTCAATTATTTGTGCACATGTTTTGTTTTAGTTTTTGGTTGTTTTATTTCCTTAGGTTGTTTTGTTTTTTAAAAAAAAAATCCAAAAACATTGAAAAATTTCAAAAAGACAAAAATATTTTATTTTGTGTCTAGTTTTATTTTTCTTGAGGATTACATGGATTATGATATCTCTCTCTTGATTTAGAACATGCTTGACATTGTGGATTACTTGAATAGCATGTGTTCTATAAGTCCTAAGCTATTTTTTGATTTTATTTGAGTATGTACTAGTTTGTACATGTACTCATGGGTTAATTAAGAAATTGATATTTCTTGTTTGTTTACCCTCTATAGCTTAGTTAAGCACTGTCATGCATTGCATTTGCATTTTTTTTAATCATTTAGCATAAAGTGTGCTTTTTAGTTTTGGTCATAAATTTTTTTAAACCAAAAAAGGTTTTTATGTATTTTGTATTATATATCTTGGATTTATAATCAAGGTTGGTCATATTATCTTTACATAACATGTTTATGTACCTTGTTTAGCTTAGATGAGCTTATTTATTGCACTTTACTAGCTGAAGTCTTTGTAGTGCATGTTGTGTGGGAAGATGTTCATAGTTTTTGATCACTTTGTCTTGATCTTGAAGTCACATGCCTTTGTCTGTCAGACTTGAACTTAATGAGAAAGGCATAAATAACCATCTCACCACTGTTTACTAGCCAATCATGAACACCTTAGTGCATATCATAAGATTTTGTGCTCGAGAAAGTATAGCACATGCACAAAAAGAACATAAGGTGTAGCCTCTAATTAAAATTGGTGTGTACATTATTGGGCTATAATAATTTCACAAATTCAAATAAAATTGGTGTGTACATTATCCCGGCTTTTATTAAGTTTCTAATAAATTAAATTGAATAATGAGGCAAATCAAGAAACTTACATGATTGCAAGCTTTTATTCTAGGAGATGTGAGAGTTATATGATGTAACTCTTTAGGTGATAGTCTCTTTCAAATTTATGTGATGAATTTTGTAGACTTTGTGATTGATTACTATTCACATATCACTTCACATGTCTCTCAAGCTTTTGCTAGTTGCACACACTACACAAAGTTACTCTTTGCTAAACTTTGTACATGTTATTGTGTATGATTTTGTTGTGGCCATCCAAGATTATATGTTCCTTGATTTTGATACAAAATTTGAGTTTTAAGGACTAATTGATTGAAAATCTTAATTTTGGAAGATCTGGGCTATATTCATGTGTTTTTGAAAAACTTTTAGTCTCATACTCATGCATTTCATTCATGAAATATTGTGCTTTGAGGAGTTTCTGCATTAAATTGCTCTGTTTTTCAAAAATTTGAGTTTTCCAGAATTTCGACCGATCGAATCTGTCTCTCGACCGATCGAAATTGCGATAAAAATTTTGGTTTGATTCTGTCTGACTCGATTGATATTCGATCGACGCTCGATCGATCGAATCTGAAAAATTTTCAGTTTTTAGAGTTTTTGACCAAATTTTTTTTCATGCATCATTTATGTTTAGGATTCACATGAATTGCATTGTTTTTGTATCCATCTTGCAGTTTTGCAGTCATATCTCTCATTGTTTTCACACATAACATGCATACACTTTGCTAAATTGGGTACTCAACTTGAATTAAAAATTGATTGATTAATTTTTGAGTCCTTTGTACATTTTAGTATATGCTATTTTTCTTGATGTGTGAACTGCAGAAATTATTTTTCTTAAGAGATATGATGGATAATCAATGTGCAAATATTTTCTCTACTCATGCAACTGTTTATGGGTCACATAGTGTCAAGTTTGCATTTATTGAAAGAGAGAATATTTTTCTTTATGTGTATCCTCAACTTAATTTTTTTTAGGTTTGTGTTTTTTTTATCCCCACCTCCTAAATTTTCCCCAAAACTGTTTTTCCCAAAACTTGTTTTGTTTTTTCCTATTTTTATAGGGGGAGAAAAGTTTTTTTTAACCTTTGTTGTTCAAAGGGGGAGTTGTTGCTCTTTATAGGGGGAGTTATCTCTTTTTTCTATAGAGCTAAACTATTTTATGTTCCCTTGGTTCTCTTTTCTCTCATGTTTACTCTTTGTTTGAGTTGTATTTGTCAATACGTGACAAAAAGGGGGAGAGATAGATGAAATGCTGGGAAGCCTGTTAGTCTTGTTTAGGGGGAGAATATAAAATTTTTTTGATGTATCTAACTTAGGGGGAGAGTTAGAATTTATTTGTGTTTTTATATTTCTGTTTCATATTATTGTTTATATGTCTTTCTTTCCACACATGCGTTGATGTGTTTGTTGAGTGTTTCAGGAAAGACAGGTGCATTCTAATCAAGACCTTCTACCTCTTCTTGGCAACTTCTAGGTTAAGAGTCTTAGATTGGGATTTGTGATGTAATTGGGCATTTTATTGTATTGGGTTGTTCTTGTATTTTAACATTTCATTTTGTATGAAAGTTTTGTCACGAATTGCCAAAGGGGGAGATTGTTAGGTTCTAAGAGCTTAGAACAATTGGAAAATCGTGAGCACACAAGAACATGTAAGCTGCAGAAAGAAGAATTCAGAATCTGCCTGGTTCGATCGATCGAAAAACAGGCTCGATCGATCGGAAGTCGTGTCTGCAGAATTTTAAGTTGGCCCAAACAGCAGTTCTAGCCCATTTAGGATTAGGGTTTCAAATCTACTTCTCCCACTATATAAAGGAAACCCTAAGCACGTTTTTTATAAGGCTTTTTAGAGAGAAAAGAGTGTGCCTCTTTTGTATTTAGGGTTTTGTTCCTAAAACCTCTCTTATTACTTCTACCGGTGTTGTTCCTTGAAGAATCTCAAGATCCAGTATTGCTGAAGTTGCTGCCTTCTCTAGTCATCAAAAGAGCTGATGATCTAAACCTTCAAGGGTGGTCTTGGAGTCACAAACAGGAGAGTTTGTGTTGCTAAAACCTTTGAGTGGGATCTCAAAGTCACAAACGGTGGTGTTTGTGTTTTGCAAAGATTAAAGAAAGAAGGAGTCCGTGGATCTCGGAGCTATCATGGGGTCATGGTAGTAAGTTTCCTACACTTGGGTAGCAATAAGATGTTAGTGGTCTAAGTCTATTGTGTAAACTTCAATTCTTTCTAGTGGATTTGCTATTTTACCTTGAGGATAGCTAGGTTAAATCCTCCCCAGGTTTTTACCGGTTTGGTTTTCCTGGGTCATCATATCGTTGTGTTCTTTATTTTTCCGCTGCTTTACTTGATATGATTGTTATTGTTTTAACCTAGATCTGAATACTAAACCTAAGTATTCACTTGGTTAATTAATTAGGTTAAACAATCTAGTTTACAGGGGTCTAAACGAACTGACAGTTAAGAAAAGGAAAATGCTAAAGAAAAGGTAATGGTACGGTTCAAGTCTCTGGCAGTGAAGTTTTGAAGTGGTAACTTTAAACCCCTCAAAGATGAAAATCATAGGAAATTTCTTAGCTTAGACAAAAGAAAAGTAGCAGATTTTGATTTCGTTAAAGACCAGGGTCAAAGAATTAAAAGATCTAGACATCTAGACCTAGTTCCAGTGTTCGAGTTTTTAACATGGGAGAAGTATTTCATTGATGGCGATATTATTATTTCCAGCCATCTTTGTATCAATCTCTTTCTTTCAAAGGCGTGATAGTTATTACAATGAACCTACCCAACGCATACTGGAACTGGAAGTAGTAAAAAGTCATGGTTAACATTGAGGTTAAGGTGTAAGAAATTTAAAGCAGTGGAAGAAAATAAAACATACCTCCAGCTATTGTTATTCAAATGATTTTTAAAAAAATTAAATTAAATTAAAAAAAAAAACCTCAATGTAAAGCAAAGAATTAGAAAAGCTTCTAGTCTATGAGTCTATGACCTTCTCCTTAGAAACTTTTTTGATAGCGAACACCGTTTTTTTAAGGCTAGACTAGGGACTCCTAATAGGATAGATCTTTGTCTATCATTCTTATTATCAAATAAATAATAAATTCAGATAAACAATATATATATATATATATATATATATATATATTGTAAGTTCGTTTAGACCCTTTAAACCCAACAGATTAACCTAGAGAATTAGCCAAGTGATTAACTTAGGTAATTTAAGCAGAACTAGGTTAACACAAATAATAAAAAACAATAAAGCAGCGGAAAAATAAAGAACACAAAGATATGATGACCTAGGAAAACCAAACTGGTAAAAAACCTGGGGAGGATTTAACCTAGCTGTCCTCAAGGTAAAATAGCAAATCCACTAGAAAGAATTGAAGTTTACACAATAGCGACTTAGACCACTAACATCTTATTGCTACCCAAGTGTAGGAAACTTACTACCACGACCCCATGATAGCTACGAGACTACGGACTCCTTCTTTCTTTGACCTTTGCAAAACACAAACACCCACGCTTGTGACTCTGAGATCCCACTCAAAGGTTTAACAACACAAACTCTCCTGTTTGTGACTCCAAGACCACCTTTGAAGGTTTAGATCATCAGCTCCTTTGATGACTAGAGAAGGTAGCAACTTCAGCAATACCGGATCTTGAAATTTTTCAAGGAACAACACCGGTAGAAGTAATAAGAGAGGTTTTAGGAACAAAACCCTAAATACAAAAGAGGCACACTCTTTTCTCTCTAAAAAGCCCTTGTAAAAAACGTGCTTAGGGTTTCCTTTATATAGTGGGAGAAGTAAATCTGAAACCCTAATCCTTAAGGGTCATTCACATTTTGTTATAGCTGAATTAAATTAATGTCACAAATTTGTACAGCTCCCATCTCCTGCTTTCAAGTATGAGGGGGGGGGGGGGGGCAATGGGGGAGCCCGGCTCCCCCCCCCCCCCCCCCCTTTATTTATTTATTTTTTTAATTACATATGCACCAATTTTAGTAATTTTGTTCTATAAAAACACACTTTGCCTCTTAACACTATCGTTGATTCTTTTAAGGCGGAAATCATCTTTTAGTCCCTACATTTTTAGGCTATTTCTATTTTAGTCCCTACATTTTATTTTTACCGCTTTTAGCCTCTATCCTGGAAAACGCTTCCTGTTTTTGTCCCTACTGTTACATCAGAAACGAAAAAAGCTGACGTGGGAACGACATAAATAAATAAGATTAAATTAATATCCACGTGGCCTAAATTAATAATAAAAATGCCACGTCAGCATTTAAATTAAAAAAATTAATTTATTAATTTTAACTAAATAAAAAAATTAAAAACAGAATTAAAAACTAAAAATTATATGAATTGAGATCTAAGAGTATTTTAAACAAGAACAACAAGAACACAAACCCAGATACAAGAACACAAACCCAGATACAAGAACACAAACCTAGAAATTAAAAAAAAAAAAAAGATTTATTTGGGTTTAAGAATGCACACCAACACCAACAACAAGACTCCTCATTAGAATCCGAGCCTCAATTCCCAGCCATCAAAATCCACCATCCTGCTTATCCACGTCACCATTCCTCCGGTGTGGGGGCCACTCCCACCCCTACCGCCGGTGCCCGCTGCAAGATCGGCGTAGCCGTCGATCTCTCTGACAAGTTTGCTTACGCTGTACGCTGGGCCGTCCACCACTGCATCCGACCCGGTGACGCCATCATCCTCCTCCATGTCAGCTCAACCTCTGTCCTCTTTGGCATCGACTAGGGCTCCATCGACCTCTCCATTTCTCCTTCTGACTTCGACCGCCACCCCGATGAAGTAACCACCACCGCCACCACGACATCGTCTTCTTTCTCCAAGAACACAAACCCAGAAATTAATTTATTTGGGTTTAAGAATTTCTGCTTTGATTCATGGCTGTACTTCGACTGAAATTAGATAATTTAAGTTTGATTTGTTCAAAATTTTGAGTTTGGGTTTTTTTTTTTTTTTTAAAAAAAATTTTTGCTTTGAGTTTGATTTTTTCTCTTCTCTTTTCTTCTCCTCTGATTCACTTCGTTCTCTCCTCTCATTCACTTCGACGTGCGGCATGGAGTTTTTGAGTTGTTAAAATCCGGTAGAGATAGTGGTTTTTTTTTTTTGGCGTTTTGGATTCAAGGGTTTGGTGGGTGGTGGAGTTTTAAATTCGGTTGAGATCGCGTTGGTTTTTTGGAATTGGTTGAGATCGGCGCTGCTGGGTTCATGGGTGTTTGTGATGGGTGTTGATGGGTTCATGAGTGTTGCTGGGTTCATGGATTTTGGCGTTGCTGGGTTCATGGGTGCTTGGATTTTAGCGGTGGTAGTGGTTTGTGATGGGTGTTTGTAGGTTGTGGTTGATGGTAGCAGTGGGTTGCGGTGGGTGTTTTTTTTTTTTTTTTTTTTTTTTTTTTTTTTTTTAATTTCTGGGTTTTTGTTCTTAGATTTGAGTTTGTGTTCTTGTTGTTCTTGTTCAAGACACACTTAGATCTCAATTCATATAATTTTTAGTTTTTAATTCTGTTTTTAATTTTTTTTAATTTAGTTAAAATTAATAAATTGATGCTGACGTGGCATTTTTTGTTATTATTTTAATGGCCACGTCAGTTTTTAGTGTGCTAACAGTGCACTCTATTTGCCATGTGTGCATTTTTCGTCTCTGATATAACGGCAGAGACCAAAACGAGAAGTGTTTTTAAGGATAGGGACTAAAAGCGGTAAAAATAAAATCTAGGGACCAAAGTGAGAATCGCCTGAAAATGTAGGGACAAAAATGTGATTTCCGCCTTCTTTTAAAAGTACTCCTCTACTCACAAACTTTTCTATAACATTTTTACAAATTATTAAGGTAGTAAAATTTTATTGGTTTGCATCTAGGCCCATCACTTATATCACAATTTTACTTACTAATAACTACTCACTACATTAATAATTTATAAAATGTTTATAGTTCTAGTATTTTCCTCCTTTTAAAGGCCAAATCTAAAATCAAAAGCAAAATAAACAAGCCGAAAAAAATTATTCAACATCAAAAATTACCAATAGTAAAGCTAAAAACAATTAAACTCAATAAAAAAAAAAAAAAAACCATTAGCTGTTAAGCAATCGAGTCAGAAACTAGAGCTGCCGCACGCAACCAACAGCAAAGCTGTCCCCCCTAACTTCAAGTCCTGGCTCCGTCCCTGCTCGTGTCACTATGACTTTATCAATTAATTGTGATGGAGCAAATTCACTAGATAGCCATGACAAATTCCTAGCTTAAGAAATCAGTGAGCATGGATTCAATAAAGTTATCCTTGTGCTTTAGTTGCAAAAGGGAAGAACTGAAAAATACGATATACGTCTTTACTGTCTTAGGTTTAATTATTCAAAAATAACAACTGAATATTTCAATAAATTTTTTATTTGCAGAATTACTCAAATGGTTTCGAATCCTTTTTACCACCACACCAACAGACTCTCCTTCCAACTCCAAATCCCTTTTACACAGCCAAAAAGTAAACCCATAACCCATTGAAAATTGTTATGAACCATAAAATTTTAGTCAGATTCAAAGGTGACTAATCCTATTGAACATGAGAGAAAGAGACTATTTTTGTTATAATTCTACTTGATTCCTTCTTCCATTCAATGTAGATAAATAAGACTGAAATAATCTTATTCTAAAAGATAGTAACAAACTACTATTAGTTACATTTTAAATTCAAATTGAAAGATAATACAATCTGATCTTTTATTACTAATCTCTACTGACACTTATATTTATCCTCATCTGCTGTTGCGTTTAGATTCAACTCCTCATCTCCTTCTTGGTGGCTCAGTAGTTGTGGTATCTCTTGTGATGTCTGTATTTCATACCTAACAGAAAACTTGTTACCAAGAGTGTTGAAAATTTGTCAATAATATCCCACTGGATTTAACTCTAAAATAATAATTTTTGCTATTACATTATTCTTCACTAAGACATGTTGAATCAATGAAGAACAAAAACAGAGACGTGTTCATAAAGTTGGGACTAATAATGATGATAATAATACTAATTTAGTTATTTTGGAAAAAAAATGATGAATGAAAAAGAGGAAAATAAACAACAATAACAACAACAACAACAATAATAATTACCAATTGTGTTTGAATAATAATTATTGGAATGACATGGATGGTAATAACAATAACTAGTCGCAAACCCGTGCGATGCACGGGATAGTTTTAAATAAAATGTTAACATGTTCAAGCTGAGTCATCTCTGTAATTTCAATTATTGAAAGCTAATTTGGCTCTAATATAAAATAAAACATGTAATATTATGAAGTAATATTAAAAATGAGATAAATACAAATAGTATGGAGTAATATTTTACAATAATCATAATGTGCTTTTACATTTGATTTAATAAGTATTACAAATTCATAATACTTATTTTGCAGCAAACATTAAAATATTACTCCATAATATTACTCCATAATAGTATTCAATGTATTCATAATATTTTAAAAAATATTGAAGCAAAACTGTATCCTAAAATAACTAAATATAAGAGTTTAATTTCTCTTTGTTTCAATTTAAAACCAAATTGTGCATAAAAGCAAAAAAAAATTCCTTTGTTCCAATATCTTTAGTACCAAAATCACAAATCCATTAAGCCAAATTGTGCATAGAAAATGTTAGAGATTGAAAGACAACTTTAAAGTGTTTTTTGTATCTTCTTCCTTTGTTGCTTTGTAGTAGTCCCTGAATATGCCCTTTTGTTTTCCTTGAGTACAGATGTTGGTGTGAGTTGCACATTGCTTTGATCATCAAGTTTGTGAAATTCTGTACAATCACCATCTTCTTCAGTTGATAAGTTGTTGCTACATTCATTTGAAGTATCACTGATGTAAGCCTGGTAATAAAACAAGTTGAAGAATGTATTATAACATATACATCTTAAATTACATATTTGTAATTTTGTTAAATTAAAGAATACATACTTCTGTCATTTTATCAAGCTGAATAGCTTTGTCAGTTTCTTCAAAAGAGTCAAAAAGTTTCTTGACGGTGTAGAATTCCCATCCATACTTGAGTCATTCAGTTGATAAGTTGTTGCTACATTCATTTGAAGTATCACTGATGTAAGCCTGGTAATAAAACAAGTTGAAGAATGTATTATAACATATACATCTTAAATTACATATTTGTAATTTTGTTAAATTAAAGAATACATACTTCTGTCATTTTATCAAGCTGAATAGCTTTGTCAGTTTCTTCAAAAGAGTCAAAAAGTTTCTTGACGGTGTAGAATTCCCATCCATACTTGAGATTATAGTCATTTAGTTGTATTTGAAAAACAAATTGTTTTCCTTTCAGATTTTCTATTTGCACAGGAAGGATGACTTCATCGGGCTCCTAACAAAAGTAACATTTTTTAAATTATACACTCAAGTAAAGTTTAGTAAATATTAAATACTTATTTTATCTTCCACTTTCTCACTTCTAAAGATTTGTTTAGAAGGTCTTTTGCTGATATGTTGAGTAATTTTTCTGCTTCTGAATCAAATAAAATGAATGTGGCCATTCCTGAGCTATCTTCAACCTTTAATTGAATTCTATACCTGATAAATGAAATGGCATATATAATGTTAATATTATAATAGTTAGTGTATTTTAATATAAAAAGTAAACATTCTCATTTTGTGTACCTTGGGATTGGGAAGCATGCCTTTTTGTTGCAATTGTCGCACCAGAAAAATTCATCTCTTGACTTTACTTTTTTACGACATACTTCGCAAGAGACAAAGTACCAACCAGAATTATCTATATCAATGTTTATAATCTTTCCTTGAAAGGTAAAGATAGTTTCCTAGAAATTGAATTTAATATCAATCAATTCATAATTTTATAGTTGAATTTTGTAAAAGCAAGTCTATAGTACATAAAGCAATGTTAAGGACACAATGTTATTGTTGAAGGTATTTATTTTTTCTTACCTCATTATCAGAGTCCCACATAATTTTTGTTATTTCACTTATGGTTCTTCTGTTGATGTTCATCTCTTCTTGAATTGTCATTTGTGGTTTGAATTGCTTTGGCATTTGTACTATTGGTTGGTTATTTTCCACCAGCCTGTTATATTACATAAAGATATTAGACATAGTATTGTAGAAACTGTAAATATAGTAAAAATGTGAATTCAAAACAAAGCACTTACTGATCTTTGAACTCAGCAGTCTCAGGAATGTCCATATCAATATAAACTCTTGTTCCACTTGTTGACGATAAGTTGTACTCTCCTACAATGCATAGGATTCATTAGAAAAAAAAGTACATTGAAGTTTCTAAATAGATAATAGTTTTACTCTATTAATTATTACCGAGGCAACACCAACCCAGACCCTTTGATAGAAAAAGCAGTCAAAAAACACGTACTCTCTAACCTATTTCCATAGAAGACACACAGTAAACATCCCTGCAAGCGCCATGTGATCAATTTACTTCCACCAATTTACTTAATTATGCACTTCTAGCTGTAAGTACCAGGAAGAACTACAAGAGAAGATGTCATTCGTAGAAAGTGCCTAATTCACCTTATCACACTCTTGGAGCAGCAACTTACAACAATCTTTTTGAATTGATCTCACTGTATATGTTCAATGAGGTCTCCAATGCACGTTACCATGCATTAATTAAAACAGTCAACACTTTAGTTTGAGAGCCAATCAGAATTCCTTGGATGTCAATCATTAGCCACATTGACATATGAGAATCATCACCTGTGAGCCATTTGAAGAAAGGCCTAACTCCATGTTTAACTTTGAGAATTTACCTCCAGTCCCGGGAAGAATTTTAAGGGATTGACTTCATAAAACTTCATTCCCTTACGGACATACCTATGAAGTATTAACCTAAGTAACCCATATTGAAACAGTTTTAGCAAAGACACTCTAAACATGTTTAGCAATAGCAACCTTATTCCAATCTTTAATTATTTAAACTCTAAACCATCAGCTTTAGTAACATAAATAAATATGCTTTGAACTTTGCTAATAGTAAACAAAGTTATTTGTTAAAAAATAGTAATTATTTTAAAAAGTGTTAGTAATTCAAAAAAATTTCACATATTCAATCTATCTTCTACGTAGATTTGTCTCTTGGATTTGCTCTCCAATAAAATATACAGCCAAACAAACCAACCGTCTCCAATTGCTTTTAAGCTTATTTTCTCTTCTATCTCTTAGTCTCGCTCTACTGCTGCCCAATTTTGCTGTGCTAGATATTGATGCTAAAGATAATGACATTTGAGTAAAGGTTTGTTTGGTTTAATCTTTTCCTGATCATGAGCTGTAAACATCAGTGTATTTCTATGCTATACTATATGAGTATATGAACCAAAAAGAAAATTGTAATTTACTAATGGGATATCTATAATTTACTAATGAGGTGGGATGAGAAAGTTCTGCATCTGCCAAAAAGATTAAGGACCCCAAAAACCATGCTCTTGAAATGGATAAAAACCCCAATATATAGTTTAGTTGGAAACAGAATGTGAAACCATTTAAAAACAAAAACCCAATATAGAATTGGTTTTACAAATAGAAAATTTGTATTTAAAGCAACACAATAGACAATTGAAGTCAAGTGAAACAATCGAGACTAACACCTAAGAGTCCAGCCATACCACAGTAAGCAACACACATCATCTCTTCCTCAATAGGATTATGTTCTAGGTCCCATATCATCTTCCACTCCAAAATTTTCAAATTCACAAATAATAATAAAAATTTCCAACCAAATTCAAAATTATAAAATCTACAGGGCATTTAATATTCAAATAGAAAATAACAAACTAAATCTGAGTTTCCAGCCAGTTATACAACTTCTTAATAGGATGCTTACATAATAATTTAGCCAAAATACTTTGTATTTCAAACAATTTGATGATTTCTTATATAGTTCAAAAGATGGTTATAAAGAGAAATAGAGAAGAGAAATGAACTTGCCTTTAAAAGTCTTGACAGTCAAACATGTAGCTATTATGATAAAAGGGCCTTGATTTTCACTAAAGAAGCTTTCCTCAACTTGATTTGCAATTGATCCCCAAAGTGTAAGCTTTATTTCATTTCCTCTGTTCAAATTTTCCAATGTTATAGTGTAAGTTCATATAGTATAAGTGCATGTATTGGCTTATCAAAAATAAAATAATAAAAAGCGCAAGTATTCAAAATATTTAAAAAAGAAAAAGAAAAAGACATACTCTATAGTCATGACATTTATGTTTCTCATTGAGACATTTGATCCCTTGATGCAAGGATGCTCAACCGGTCCAACACCAATCACATTTGCAATGATATTTGGGCATTACAAAGATGTGTATGTAATTATTTTCATATATAACAATAATATAATACATAATTATTAAAAAAATTAATATAATGCATAATTTACATACCTGATAGCTGGACATGTTTATTAACGCGTTCATGTATTTTATTGTAGTCAATTTATGACGTGGTATAGCAACATCAGTCTCCTTTATTTCCTTAATGCTAGTTTTCAATGTGAACATGATCTTGAAGTCATTGCCTACTGGTCTATACAATGCATTGCCATCAACCACTTGAAAATAACAGAGTTCATACAATTTTCCTTCTTGCAAAAGAGGCTTGAACTTTTTGGCAATATTATTTTGAATGATTGCATGTATTGCATTGTTCTGCAAGTAAAGTGCATCAGTTTTATATAAATAGAGTTCATGGTTTATATAAAAATCGAACAATATTAAAAGAAATAGGAAAAACAAAAAACAAACAAACAAACCTGCTCATCGATTAAAATCATATCTAAACTAATAATATCATTATTTTTTGAGTTGATTGCATTCCACATCCTTGATATTCTGATCTTGACTTTCCAATTTTCTTTGTGTTTGTCTATACAAAGCTAATTAAGGAGAGAATATTGCATCATCTTGGATCCCTACCTGTATGGATTAATAAATTTGAAAGTTCATAAAAATTCAATCTTTCATTTAAATACTTTATAGAATAAAACAAAACAAAGCAGTATAACAAAAACACCAAAAAGTAATAAGCTTGTTAAAGATAGAAAATAGTAATTAGCTTGCATTCAATTATCTTATAGACATGAAATTTAACAAAACAATAAGCATATACGAAGTGGCTTGGAGGAGATAAACAGAAAAATAAATAATATATAAAATTATGTTACCTTTAGTAGTTGGTTTCTTGAGTCAAAGATTGGTAAAAACTTCTTTATACACAATATTTTTTGTTTTAGACTTTTTTTCAGTCTCATCGTTAATGATGAGGAATTTTAGTCCAACTCTGCTTGTAACTCTAGACACTGCAACGTACAATTGCCCATGACTAAAAACAGGTTTTGGCAAATACACTCCAACATGTTGCAATGATTCTCCCTGACTTTTATTTATAGTCATTGCAAAGCACACTGAAATTGGAAATTGTCGTCTCTTTAAAACGAATGGCCATTTTGAATCACTTGGAGATAATATTATTCTTGGAATGAACACACGTTTGCCTATATTAGTGCCAGTTATGATTTCTGCTTCTATCACCCATGTAGCCAATCTTGTTATAATGAGTCTTGTTCCATTACAAAGACCTTCATTCTGATTAAGGTTTCTAAGCAACATTACAGGCAAACCTATTTTTAATGTCAGTTTATGGTTTGGCAATCCGGGAAATCTCAACGTGTTCAAAAATTCAACAGTGTATAGGATATCTTGGTCAGGAACATTTGAAGAAGCCTTGCATATAGAATTTGAACTTAGATATTCATAAACTTCTCCATTTATGGATGACACAATGTAGTCATTTAGTTCTTCTACAACTTCATTTGTAGGGGCGAGAATTGCCCTATCCTGTAGGTAATTTGGATCTGTAAATTTATTTTCCAAGCCTGGATATGTGTTGTCAATAATATCTTGCATTGGATTCTCTGAAGGTTGGATAATCAGATCACTTGGAATTGAAATGTTGTTATCCCCATCTCCTTCTCCCAATTCAGCATTACCTATTTTAAGAATCCATTCACTAAAGTCCTTTATAGATGATGTCTCTATTTTACTCATATTGTTCTGTAGAAGCGTCATATTTGTTTGGAGTTTAAAGACATGACAATTATTCCATAAATATGACTTGCTAATTGAGGATTGGACTATATCTTCTCGTCTTCCCTTTCTCACAACGGGAAGTATTTGTCGAAAATCACCACCTAGAACTACAACTTTACCACCAAAAGGTTTTTCAGCATTTTGAGGATCTTCAATTTGTAGTATATCTCGTAACGTGCGGTCAACAACTTCAAAACAATTCCTATGTGCCATCGGTGCTTCATCCCAAAGTATAATACTTGTTTTTGAGAAAAGTTCTGCTGCTTGTGTTCTTTGCTTTATGTCACAGGTAGAGTCATCATTTACATTAATTGGGATATGAAATCTTGAGTGAGCAGTCCTTCCACCAGGAAGCAACAAAGCAGCAATTCCTGAAGACGCAATAGCAAGAGCAATTTTACCTTTTGATCTTATATCAGACAGGATGGTTCTATAAAGATATGTTTTACCCGTTCCACCATGTCCATAGACAAAAAACATTCCCCCTCTTTCAGTAGCAACAGCTTCCAATATAGAATTGTAGATTACTCTTTGTTCATTATTTAGGCCAGAAATTAGTATCTCATGTTCTCTTTTCAAACTTGATACATCATACGACATTTCTTCTTGAATAAGTCTATTCCCATTCTGAATAAGATCCATGTTTGGCTGAGGCATTTGTGGATAATCTTTAAGCGATCGTCCATATTGTTGGAGGATTTGTTCAATTTCATACAATCCATAATTTCTCAATTGGTCATCTGATAAGATCAATTCTTGGAATTGGAGGATACGCCTTTGCTTATTTAGTATATCTTCTGTAATTAGTTTCCAGTTGGATTTCCAAAGACTTAATGGATCAGCTACTTCACAGAACAATAGCATTGTAACAAATAGTTGACGCAATTGTTGCCCACTGGCCCAATTCGAAGCTTCAATTAGGGAATCATGCCATTCTTTGTCATCATCAAGAAGTCTAAGTGCATAACGGGCTTCCTTATAAGTTGGATAAGTAACATCGTTTATAGTCCATAATTCTTCAAAGTTTCTTGGACCTTTGACAATATTAAGCAACATTCTCAAATAAAATCTTTCTCCACTTGAAGGATGTGCGTAATACACTCTTCCAATACAATATTTAGATTTCCTTCTTTGCCATTGCTTGTCATTACTATGCCATACCCATTTTGTAGGAAATTCAGCATAAGTCAACTCTCGAGCATCTTCAAAAGCCTCATTTGTTTTCATCCATTTTGTAAACTTTGTTTCTTCAATACCAGGTATATTTAAAACATTATCCAAGCTTGTATTTTCCGGATAAATGATGGGATGTTCATCTTCCAAATGAAAATTTAATCTTTCAACAGGTGGATAACGAAACTGAATTGGAAATTCAAATATTCTCCAACACGCTTCAGAATCTGAAATATATCTACAATCCAAGTATGCTTTTGTCTCATCAACAACAATGTTGATCTCTTGTCCATCACTCCCAATATTTGGCAAATTCTCTTCTACAACAACTGTTGCTCTATCTGATCCCTTGTTTATATATTTAAACAAATATTTGATCGATCGAGATCTATTACACCATTCTACATTCAAATGGGATTGGTACTTCACCAAAAGATCTACATTATAAGGTACAACATATCGGTTATCCAAAAGTATTCCATTCTTCTCTATTGTTTTTCCATCATTTCTCCTTCTATATATTGGGAAGCCTTCTTCATCAATTATTGTTTCATCATAAAATCTTTTTGGAAAATGTTTTATACATTTACCATTTATCATACACGGTGATTTTGGTTTTGCAGATCCACATGGCCCATGCATCATAAATTGTTTTACAGCTTCATTAGCAACAGGATCCTCATCTGGATCTGGTATCTCAGCCATAATGATACCATCAATGTCTGTTGGACTTGGACACTTATCCTTTGGATCCAAAAATAGAAGAATATGTGCATGTGGGAGTCCTCTTTTTTGGAATTCAATTGTATGCACAATTGCAATAACTCTTCCAAAATGAGATTTATGCCTCAAATCATGTAATAGTTCATCCAATTTTATCTTAAAAACCCTTGCTACAATGTCTGGCCGATCCTCATATTTCAGGCCTTCTATAAATTCCAAAGAATGATTGATTTCTGGCCATTTTGGATTGCAAGTAAATGTAAGAAATAAATCTGGGTAACCTGCCCATCTACATATCGCCATTGCATCTTGATAATTTTGAACCATGTACCTTGGACTTCCAGTAAATGAGGATGGTAGGACTATTCGTTTGCCTACAGTAATGGGATCTATATCACCACGAAGAACAGCATCTTTCAAACCATAGTACAACTCTGACCTCAATTTTTTTTGATTGAATCTAACCCATTGTAGTCTTTCTTCTTCGATAGAAGTGTATGCATCCACTATAAATTGTTGAAAAAGCCTTCTACCAAGCAACGGTGTCTTGCCCTCATGAAAGCGTTGTTGAAGCCTATAAGCATAGTATTCCCTCATTGTTATTGATTCCCTTTTTCTAGAATTGCTCCCATTCAAATTCCTATAAGGTATACCGAGCATATACCCATCCTCACCATAGGGAAAAAGTAATGGATATTGCAATGCCATAAAGCTTGGATGAGTCCCATTTATACGTTGCAATCCTAAACTTCGATTCTCAACAATAATATCTCTATCAGAACTTTCAATATTAAAATCTCCAACAATAAGAGTAGCTATCTCAAATGTTACAGGTAAGTCATATTGCCTTTCACCACAATGGCGACTTCGAATTAAACGAATTCAAACATTATGTATATTTGATTCATCAAATCTGTCCTTGACCATTCTAAAATATTTAACCAATTGGTTGCATTGGTCTAACATTTCCATCAACCCGGTAACAATATCTGGATCCACATAATTTCTATCATCTTCATGTATAACTGCATCAATTCTATTTTTAACTTCATTATTAGTTTCATAAATATAAAGCTGTGCATACTTAGGTTTTTGGCCATGGACAGGAAGAAGGGATCCAATTCTATGATGTGTTTGACCATTTACACGAAACACATATGGACCAAAACCATTATTCACTGATCTATCAACATTACCCCCCAAAGAAGTGAAAGCAAAGAGAGAGTTGTAGATTCTTATCCCTAGTTGAAAGTTTATTGATCTCTGATCACTATTAATATTGAGTAAGCTTCCAAGAAAGGGTGGAGGTTCTTTCAATAGAGGGAGTTCAACTCTTCCTTCAGAACAACACAAACTAAACTTCGGTTTTGTAGGTGTTTTTGACTTTATAGTTCTCTCTTCATACCAAATTTGAGCTCCACAATGCTCACATACTATTGTTGGAGGTCCTAAATCCAATGGTTCTGTAAATTTTCCTATGACAACAAAATCAAAAATTCACTTTTTCTTCCTAATTTTAGAACTTTTTTGGGAGAACTAAAAAATATAGCACTTACGTTGTTTTCTGCTTTCATCATTAGTGCTATATTGTCTACGTCGAATACTCCTTTCAAATGGTTCGTCATCTCTTGTTCTTGTTTGGCCTAGGTTACATACTAACTATTAGGTTACATACCAATTATGAGTTTTTTAAAGAAAAATATTTTTTTAATATCTCAATATCATACCCCTTCTATTTCTCTTTTTAGATAAAATTAATCTTCGTCTCAATCTTGCATAGAAAGCAAACTCCATGCTTGGATAATAAACTAAAAGCAAAGCATAAGTCAAATTTTAATTCATAAATATAACTATATAGCAAAAACATATATTACAAATTAACGGTTATATGTTATAGAATGGGGAAAAATTAGTACAAACATATTACCAATAAATTTGCAATAAATAGTACGTAATAAAGGAAAGACTGGTAAATACCTAACTTTCCTCGTCTTGTAGTTGTATTACCAATAAGTCAAATATCAAAATGCTAAATCCCTACTTGCAAAATAGTAAGAATCCAATTTATTCCAAACCTAAGACTTATCTAAGTGTGTGCACAAACTCAATTACAGATACAAAAGAAACGCAGCTAAAACAGCACACATTAAAATAATAACCCAACAATGAAAATAGGACCTACATTTTAAAAAAACATGGTATTGCAAATTAGGATAATTAATTGTTACTTTAGTCCAAAGGCATGGATAAATATTTTACAATGAAAATAGGACCTACATTTAAAAAAAAAATGGTATTGCAAATTAGGATAATTAAAATTTAAAAACAAATTAAAGAAGGCATCTTTGGACACCCCATTGCAATTGAATTCCCCAATATTTTTACTACAATATCTAAACCAACAAATCCATCATCTGAAAATAAGCTATTAAAAAAAAAAAAAAAAAAAAAAACAAAGACTATTGGGTTATCATTATAAGATGAAATTTTTGATTACCATGAAATTCCCACGTCAAAATTTTAACAGTACTTCAAAACTATTCGATATCGACCATATTTCTTATTGATCATGATATGATATAATGAAAAAATTTGCAAAACACAATCAGGATGGGGCAATTTGATTATCAAAGGACGTCCAAACAAACCGTTATATTACATAAAGTACATTCCCAATCAATCTTCACCAAATAATTTACATGGAAAATCCACAATTCAGCATCAAATTACTAAGCTCATGATAACCTTACAATTCATCATGAATTGGGCCCTTAAAACAAACTCAAATTCCAAAATCTAAACCAACAAATCCATCATCTGAAAATAAGCTATTTAAAAAAAAAAAAAACAAAGACTATTGGGTTATCATTATAAGATGAAATTTTTGATTACCATGAAATTCCCATGTCAAAATTTTAACAATACTTCAAAACTATTCGATATCCACCATATTTCTTATTGATGATGATATGATATAATGAAAAAATTTGCAAAACACAATCAAGATGGGGCAATTTGATTATCAAAGGACGTCCAAACACACCCTTATATTATTACATAAAGTACATTCCCAATCAATCTTCACCAAATAATTTACATGGAAAATCCACAATTCAGCATCAAATTACTAAGCCCATGATAACCTTACAATTCATCTTGACAGTAGATCTACAAATTGCATTCTCATATTCTTAGAGCTTGCCACATCATTATTATTATCTATATATAATGCAAGATCCTTCCCAATAATCAAGGTCAAAACTGCAAGATAAAATGCAAATTGGTAATTTCCTCCAATCTCCGTTACATTAGACCAAATGGGCAGGGGCGGCAATTTGAATCATGTCATTAATTTAGATGGGACATTACTGCAATTAGTAGTTTGTTGGAGATACTGCAAATTGGAAAATATTGCCATCAAAGTAACTGTTATAGTATTAATTTTTGAAGTCTTAACTGATGATGCAGCTCCATGTAGATGGAAACTTTAGATCGTCAAAAAGAGATAACATGTAATTCTTTGCAGATAGTGTATTTTGTTTACCATGTGATGTCGCTAGTCGATTGTGGTTATTTGCCTTAACTTCATTTAAAGTGCATTCGGTTATGTCTCAAAGTATGAGAAAAGGTGAGAAGGCATGCTGGAAAGGGTGTATAGTTTTGTACTTTCAACAATGTAGAGCTGAATGGGAACACAATTAAAAAGCATTAATTATGTTCTCTATTGGACCGGCTGTGAGGTTTGGGAAGTATACATTGCAATTCTATTTTGGAAGGCAATTCCTCATCGTTAGATGTGGTGCATACAGAGAGAAAGAAATGCAAGAAGCATTGGGGAAAAAAAAGACCATTTTAGATTTGAAACGACCATTCTTCATATATTTGTTATAATGTCCATTCAAAAAAATATAAAAATAAAAATAAAAATAAAAACTTTGCTAGAATGGATGGCATGGTCAAGATTATTTTTATTGACATTTATTGGATTTTATTAATCATTGTAACTTCCTAGTTTAATTGTGGGTCATTGTGCACTTCTTATGTATATGCACTTTACACCCCCCCCCCCTGTTTCAAAAAAAATCTGTAATTTATCAGCCAAAAAACAAAATATTTTTTTTTAGATTTCATAGTTCTTTCTAATTCTAATTTGTTGAAAGGATGCCTTACAATCCTAATTCATGATGTGTATTACTATTAATCCTAAACATCAAGATTAGAGATCACAAACTAAGAACATGGAATGAATATGCCCTAACATAAATACAGATAAATGATCATATCAAATTATCAACAGAACCAATTCCAAATACCTTAGTAAAGATCTCTTTTGTACCAGCTTGGACAACAGTGGCAGCCGACTACGCCACAGCAGCCGCAGCCAAAGATAGCTTACCAAATCCCTACAACGAAATCAAAAATAGTATAACATATTAGATCAATTCAAAGCACTCAGCAGTCCAATAGAAACAACAACACATTCAACAGCAAAAAAAAAAAAAAAAAAAAAACATGAAACCTGAGAAACAATGGAAAAAAAAAAAAGAAAGACTCCTATTAGGATTAAGGACATAACAAATTAGATCAATTCAAAGCACTTAGCAGTCCAATAGAAACAACAACACATTCAACGGCAAAAAAAAAAAAAAAAAAAAACCTGAGAAACAACGGAAAAGACATCTCCCTGAGCATCATTCCTCTGGGAAGAATCACGTCATACAGAGTATGAAGCAATTCAACTACAACTCAACGTTTAGCATCAAAATTACTAAGCCCATAACAAACTTACAATCCAACAACACACACACACACAAAAGTCTATTATATATTATGCAAAACCTAATCAAAATTAAGCACTCAAATTGCAAACATCATTATTCATCTCAATTAGGTAAATCAAAACCAACCAACCATACCCAAAACTAAATTCTATTAAACGTATAGACATGTATTGAATTATTGAATACTTCTAACCCGTGCGATTAATTATCAGAAGGCAATAATTTATCAGAAGGCAAACTAATAACATACCTTAAACCATGATTCGAATGGAGGAAAACAATGCAGAGAAAGAAAATTTAAACAGCTGTGAAAAAAAGAAAAGAAAAGAAAGAATATTAATAAGAATCAACTATTTATAATAGTTATAGAGTCCTAATAGCTATAGAGTTCGGATTCAAAAAAAAAATAATAATAATAATTATAGAGTTCTAAACCGACATTGTTGTTGGGCCATGGGCGGCCTGAGGATGGGCGGCCTGAGGAAGGAGCTGGGTTTGTGGCTGGGTTTATGGGTATGGTGGGAGCTGTGGGTTTGAGGGTATGATGGGCACCCACGGCAAATGGGACGCTTGTAGAGACGGTAGAGTTGGGCCATGGGCGGCCTGAGGATGGGCGGGAAGGAGCTGGGTTTGTGGCTGGGTTTATGGGTATGGTGGGAGCTGTGGATTTGGCGTTGATAGGGCTGATGGAGGAGGATTTGGTTGTCGGTAAAGCTGGTAGAGGCGGAGTTGGTAGAAGAGTTGGCTGTCGGCTGATGGAGGAGGATTTGGCCTTGAGCTAATGGAGGAGCCAGAGATCTAATGGGGGAAGGAGATGGTGTACTGTGAGAGATATGAGGCAGAGATCGGGCTGAGGTATTAGGCGATTCAAATTTTTTTTTTTAAGTGTTGTGCTGATGTGGAAATTGTTTTTTTTTTTTTTTTTTAAGTGTTGTGCTGATGTTGAAAATTGTGGAAGCTTCAGAGGCTTCGGTTTTATATATATATATTTTTTAAGTGTTGTGCTGATGTGGAAATTGGTTTTTTTTTTTTTAAGTGTTGTGCTGATATGGAAAATTGTGGGAGTTTCAGAGGCTTCGGTTATATATATATATATATATATATATATATATATAGATTAGGATGGTAGAGAAACAATTATTACCAATTATGTTTGAAGCTGCCTCTGTAATTTAACCATATTCAGTGCTCCAGTCACACACATCTTTTCTTTGACATAGTTCAAGTACTTGAAATAGGAGATTCGCCATGGCCTGTTTAGTAGTAATGTGCCAAAAACTCCCCAAAAACCAATGACAAATCCGAGGGCTGCACAAACATAAAACCCTAGGGTTATAAACCCATCTTCCTCATCTTGCATGCTTGCACGTCTAGTGTTCAAAGTTGAGTTTTGAGTTATTTCTTCTTCAAAACATTTCGTTGGAAGTGGGAATCCACAAAGATTTGGATTCCCCTCATATGTTGTGGCCTTAAAGGTACTAAGTTGAGGGCCTATTGGAATTTTGCCTGACAAGTTATTGTTTGACAAGTCCAAAAAATTTAGAAAATTAATAAGAGAAATGCTTGAAGGAATTTCACCGCACAACCGGTTCTTAGATAGATCTAGGGAGTCTAATGACTGTAAAAAACCAATCTCCAATGGGATTCTTCCTGTTAAAAGGTTTCTTGAGAGATTTAAAGAAATCAATCCATCAAGTTTCAAAATTTCTCTAGGAATCGTCCCAACTAATTTGTTGCTCGAAAGATCAACGCTTTTTACTAGTCCAAGAATACTTTGGTACTCACGCTCTCTTCCTTTCCACATCCAAATTGCAAGATCATTATAGCGACCAACCACAAAACTATTTGGGGTGACATAATTTATATATGAATGGGTGATGGTTGAATTTGGAGTCCATTTATGAGTCAAAGCAATAATATTATTGAGGCATGTTGGTATACTTCCTGAGATTTGGTTTACAGCAAGGTCCAAAATATGAAGTTGGGTTAGATGGCGTAGATGTGAAGGAATGCGTCCAAAGAAGCGATTAGATCGAAGGAAAAGTGCAATTAAATTTGGATGGTTGCTCCCAAACCACATCGGTATCTCTCCCGAAAAGTTATTATCTTGAAGATTAATAAATTTCAACTTTGTGCAATTCTTCAACGATGGAGGAAGCTCTCCGCTGAAATTATTGTTGCTTAAATCCAATGATTCAATCCCAAGTAAGGAGCCCACCGAGCTTGGGATTTTCCCATGAAAATGATTGTTTGCCAAATTAAGAATTTTCAATCCCTTAAAATGGAACCAACAGTCAGGGAGCTCTCCTGTTAATTGGTTATTGGAAAGATCTAAAAAGTTCAAGTTTCCTTTAGTGATTGCACATAGGGATTGGACTTGCTTTGAAAACATATTGTTGGAAAGATCCAAATGTACTGCTTTAAAAAAAAATCTTGGTATTTCGCCTTCCAGTTTATTGGAACTCAAGTCTATTATGGGGAAAATAGAGAACTCCCATGACAAATTTGGAACATGGCCACTGATTTCGTTGTGAGATAGATTTCATAAACCAAATTGGACTTGAGAAGTTCCAATTTGGATTGGAAAGAGTATCCGAAATTTTAGAATTAGAAATATCAAGCCAAGACATATTTTTCTGAGTTAGAAGCCATTTTGGAAATCGAGGACCTAATTGGTAGGACCCCAACCCTATTGCTATTAAATGGAAAGGAGGAACCCAATCAGAGTTGATGTTGAAAACTAATAAGGTATTAGATAGTATCAATGCCTTCAATTTTGTGAGCTCTGAGAAGTGGACTTCAGATATAACGCCTTTCAGTGGATTATCATAAAGATGCAGAGACTCTAGGTTGGACAGTTTTCCCAAACTTACAGGCATTGTCCCACTCAAATGATTACGAAAAAGCATTAGTTCACGCAATGATGGAAATGTTGTGAAATCAGGTAACGACCCCATGATTTGATTTTGATCTAAATACAAAGACTCTAATGAGTGATTTGCACACCCACTCAAGTTATGAATAAAATCATGAAGTTGTCCGCTGAAATTGTTCCCTGATAGATACAATGTTTTCAAAATTCAAATTACACATACCACCAAAGGCTTTTGGTATCCCGCCTTCAAACTCATTAGAAAAAAGGTTAAGATGTGCAAGAGAGTTTATTCTGCTAAAAGCATCTGGAATTAAACCTTGAAATTGGTTACCAGAGAGATCAAGTTCAACAACACTAGTATTGGACGTGAACAACCACTCTAGTACTGAAGAGGAAGAAGTGAGGTCATTATAAGAGAGATCGAGGACATCCAGAGAAGTAGAAGAATTAACAAGGGGAACAAAGAAAATATTTGGAAGATTACAAGAGCTCAAGAACAAGGATGTCAAGTATGGCAGTTTATTCACAACATGGAGCCAATTATTGACTTTGCTCAGGTTAACGCTACTCATGTCGAGATATTGTAAAGAAGAATAAGATTCTGCAAGTTCGAAAGATTCCCAAGCTGAAAAGGTATATTTCTTCTGAAATTAGCATCATAAAGGTAAAGGTGTCTTAAGTTGGAGAGAGAACCAATAAATTCTGGGATTTGGCTGTAATTAAAATCATTGTTGCTCACGTCCAAATAAGTCAAATATTTCAACTCAATCAAGGAAGGATTAAGTTTACCTCTCAAAGGCCTTGGGGGAAAGGAGAACAAGACATCGAGATTGAGCATGATGACGTGGCCTGTTTGGTTGCTACACCTAACCCCATTCCACGTGCAACAATCTTGATCGGAACTCCAAGAAGAAAGATGGCCAAAGTTATCAATAAGGTCTTCCTTAATCTTGAGAAGAGCTTGTCTCTCATGCTCTTTGCAGCCAAGGTGAGTATCTGCTAACCCCAAATAATTTGCAATAGTTGGTTTCATGCACAACAAAAGGAGACTTAAAGTGAGGAGAAATTGGAGGGAAGTTCCACCCATGATTAGGATGAATGTAGAAGATCAAGATTGTGATTAACATAAGAGCATCTGCACATCAAATGTGCAGTGTTACAAGTATGAGATTTTATTTGCCTAGAAGCCCAGCCTCAATTATTTATAGCTGCGTTCATTATAAATTATTAGCAGTAAATAGTAGAAAGAAAGAAGACGAAAGTCACTGGTAATTTCTTTTCTTAGATTAGACACTGATGTTAAGAAAAAGTGATGTACGCATTGTTCTTATCTTGTTTCTAACAAAAAAACAAAAATACACTGTCCGAATACCGTGAGTTCATCAAAAAAAGAGAGTCCGAATACCGTGGGCTACAAAAAGTAGTAGTGATTTCCGGTTTTAATTTCTGAAAGATAGGAGATAATTAAAGGAAAGCATAAGATCTATCACAAGTTTACATACATTGATGTGGTTATTGTTACTAGATAGTTCTGAATTTTTTTTTTTTTTTTGAGAAACTAGTTCTGAATAAAAATGATACATATATATATATATATATCTATATATATTTATGAATTCTGTAACTTAATTAAAAAGAGGATAAAAACAATGCAGCAGAATTTCCGTACCATTGTTATTTATTCTATTGCAATTATAGTCTTTTTCATAATAAATATGCTGTGCTTTATATATTGTTCACGTTTGATAATAGTTACACTAGATGAGGAATATTTAGTTAATTTAAGGTTGTGTTTGGAAATGTTGAAAAATGCAGTTTTTTTTACGATTCAGTTTATTTTTACTATTATTTATTATGCAAATCTAAGAAAAATATAACTTCATAAAAAAAAAAATACAAATACATAAAATTTTACTATTTTCTTCTACAATTTTTCTTATTTTGAAATCTTTGCATAACAATCCCATTATCAATACAACAAGCTACATTTTTAAAAAAATTTATTTCAATAAAATTTGTCTTGGGCTTTTCCTTTTTGTTTATAAGAGTCTAATATATTTTCTAGGAGAACAAATTTTTAGGACAAAATTTAACTACAAACTTAGCTTTAGTCTAAAACTACAACTTTGACTAAACAAATTAACATGATTACATATTTTGAAAATTTAACCGATAAATGGCATATTTTTTATGTTTTTAAAACACATGTCTACTTTCATGCCAATAGGATTTTATTTACTATTCGATTAATAAACTTATTTTTTAGGTATAATTTTAAATTACAAAAACTCGAAATTTAAACATTTGATTGATGACAAAGCTATCGATCTTTAGTCTTATTGAAATTTTGTTAATGTAATCCAATGGTTTGTCAAAATTCACATCCAATAAAAAATATTAAGTGGAGTTATAACCTTAGTCTACAATTAAATTTGTTGTTAAACTTTGTCCAAAGTTTAATTATGTTGAGCCAGAAAAAATTTAGGTGTTCACTTTTTTTTTTAAGATCAAAAAATCATAAATTTTTTAAATTTTATATGTAATAAGTTTTTTAATTTTAAATTTTTTTATATATATTAATAAATTTTTTAAAGGCGGTCTAGTGACCACCCTAACTTCGATGATGAGTTGCCTCTAAGTGGTTTCACTTTTAATTTTGGAAAAGATGGTAGATAATGCATAGAGAAATACTATGTCCACAATATTTTCAAAATATTTTTATAACAAATCATAAGTGGTAGTTTGTTATTGGTTGTTAAAAGTTTACAGAGTAATTTAAATTGTGAATTTAAATTATAACTAATAACAACTTACTATCTATGATTTATTGACATAACACTTCTTTCAGTTCTCTATAAGTAATAAATCTCAAGGCCAAACCACTAGTCTTGTATCTTCCCAAAGGGTAGCACATATAGAGACTAGAATCGCGGCCTCAATTATTTATACATGCGTTAAGTATAAATTATTAGTAATAACTAGAAAAAAAGTAAGAAGACGAAAGTTATTGGAAATTTCTATTAAGATTTTTAATAAATTAAAAACCATTTAAAAAAAAGTTAAGATTTTTTATAGGTTAAACACCATTTTTTAAAAAATAAAAAGTGATGTTTAATTGTTTTTATCTTTTGCAATTATGAGTATGCGAAAACTTTCCAAGTCTTCCACCAGAATGTATAAAACTTTCCAAGTCTTCCACCAAAGACAAACACTGGTTACGGTTCAAATTAAAAATAAGTGACGTGCTTTCATCATTAGATATGTTATAAATATATTTAAATAATTAACATAATTTCCTCTAGGCTTTAAGTGCAATCCATTACCTATGTTCAAAGAGATTTTTTTTTTTTTTTTAATTTCTCAAATTAAAACTTTATACCAAAAATTTAAAGAAAAAAATTATCATAATTTATTCAAACAAAAAAATATTATAGTTTTTGTTTTTACTAAAACCTTGGTCTTACGCGATATTATTATTATTATTATTATTATTATTATTATTATTATTATTATAGGAATGATAGGCCCAATAGTGTGTGTATATATATATGTATATATTAGGCCAAGGGCCCGGCCCCAGGACACCTAATGATCAGAGGATGGGTAAACGCTGTCATGGAGGTCCGATTTAGTGAATGAAGGAAGGGGTCTAGTCGTGAGGGTCCAGGAAGGTGATCCGAGGAATAATGCCACCTCAGCTGAGCAAAGTAGGGGCAGAGAGTATGGTTTGCCATCCAAAGCAATGTTCTGGGAGATTCTATTAATAAGAATACACATCCTAAATGCACAGGATAAAAGGAAGCTATGAAATATCTAAGAGAAAGCTGCTATCACCGCATTGAATGCTCTGCAGCTATCTCTTTGGCCGCATTAATGAGGAAGTGATACTTGAAAAGTAATTTTTAGCCTTACAGTTACTCCTAGAGACTTCAGGAAGGTGTTGATAGGACAGGGATCAACACCAATGACCTGGTCTATACGTGGAGGGTGAAGATGAAAGAAGGAAAAGATGCCCTAAGGAAGAAGGATTGAAAACTAAGAAAAAAACACTGTAGCAATAAGAACTATACTTGTAATCAAGTCTAAAAGATCTATATACAAGAACCAACCTCCTAGGATTAGGTCTGAGGACGATTTTCCTTAGATAAAGTTAGTTCATCTTTATTTTATTATCATCTTGACCCATTATAATTGTTGTCCGATTCATTAAAGCCCAATTTTCTAACTCACTCTCTATAAATTCATTATAATGGGCTCTTTAGGTTTACTTCCTTTTTCCCTTTGGGCTTAGGATCCAAATTGGGCCTTTACAATTGGCGTCGTCTGTGGGGAATTACTTGAGCTTTAGTGTGATAAACGTTTAGCGATGGTGGGCTCCGGACCAAACCAGGCGAAATCCATGGGGTCCTAACGTCAAGATCATTTTCTCAATCTTGAACGAAGAAAGGACCGGGAGGGTAGTGTGCATACCACCCATACTAGTAGGGGCCAATCTTGAAGTGGGAGCCATGTCTCTCATGAAAAGAATGCTAGGACCATGCAACTGGAGATTGATCGTTTACGAAGGAGGTTGCGCCGTGAACGGCGCAAGAGGACTCCTTCAAGTTCTGTTTCTTCTTCTGATGGTGATGGGGATGGCAGTTACAAGCCTAGGTCGTGGACTCCACCCTAGTGAGTCTTTCTCATGCGATGAGGATCACCACCATAAGCGTAGAGGTAAAAGCTCATCTTGCAAAGATCTGGGAAATGATACTATGAGTAGGGCGTGGAACCAAATTTCCAAATCACCTTTTACACGCAAGATCGAATGAGGAAAGCTTCCTCGGCGTTTCACTCAGCCAACATTTACCACGTGTCACTTAGTCAACGTTTACCATGTACAATGGTTAGACAGACCCTGTGGAGCATGTAAGCCACTTCAACCAGAGAATGACAGTACACTCCAAGAATGAGGCCTTGATGTGCAAGGTGTTCCCGTCCAGTTTGGGGCCCGTGGCCATGATATGGTTTAACGACCTGGGCGCAGGTTCTATTAATTCCTTTAAAGAACTCACTCGGGCATTCGGATCTCGTTTTGTTACATGTAGCAGGGTTCCTTGGCCTTTGGACTCTTTGTTGTCCATGACCATGTGAGAGGGGAAGACCTTGAAAACATACTATGACAGGTACTAGGAGATGTTCAATGAGGTAGATGGGGACTTCAATGACGTAGCCATAAGGACTTTCAAGGTTAGCCTACCCGCCGAGCATGATTTGAGAAATTCCTTGGCCAAGAAGCCAGTGAGGAGTGTGCGTCGGCTCATGGACCGTATTGACGAGTATAAGCGGGTCGAAGAAGACTAGCTACAAGGGAAAGGGAAGGCTTAAGTTATCCCTCAGGATATGAGGGATTTTAGGTCGGATAGATATAATAATAACCGGCCCCGAAAAGACTTTGCTGGGCAATCTAGGTCTACTACTACTCAGGTGGTTAGCACAGTGTTCCGTGAGCCAGTGCATCAAGTCTTGAAAAAAAATTAAGAATGAGTCGTACTTTAAATGGCCAAATAAGATGAGAGGAGACCCTATAAAGTGCAATCAAAGCCTTCATTGCCAATACCACTAGAAATGAGGACACACCATAGAAGATTGCAAAACTTTGTGGAATCATCTGGATCAGTTGATCAGAGATGGAAGGTTAAAGCAATTTCTATATCAGCCCAGTGGGCAAAGCGGCCAGGCAAGATTAAGATCTCAGAGAGATACTTCTTCAAGGCCATTATTGGGCACAATTAATGTCATCCTTGCTGCTCTAGGAAGGATTGATTCTCATCCTTTCAGGGTGATGTTAGTAGCTCGGCCACTTACCGAGGACTCTGACCTTGAGCCGAAGAGGGCTAAGATTGAGGCCCGACCAACGTTGAGCTTTTCGGATGAGGACAAGGTTGGAACCATATAGCCACACGATGATGCCCTAGTGGTCACCCTTAGGATTGAGGGGTACAATGTGAAGAGGGTGTTGGTGGATCAGGGTAGCGGGGCAGAGATCATGTACCCTGATTTGTATAATGGGCTAAACTTGAAACCTGAGGATTTGACAGACTATGATTCAGCCTTCTTAGGCTTTGATAGGAAAGTCGTTGTTCCGAAGGGTCAGATTAGACTACCAGTGCAGGCAGGTTTGAAAGTGGTGGAGGTGGACTTCATTGTAGTGGGTGCCTACTCCCCCTACACTGCTATTGTGGCAAGACCCTTGCTTCATGCTCTAGGGGTTGTTTCTTCCACCTTGCACCTGAAAGTGAAATATCCGTCTGGGGACCAGATTGAGGAGCTGGTTAGGAGCCATTCCATGGCTAGGCAGTGCTTGATAGCTGCAATTATGCATCAGCTTGAAGTTGGGTCCTCGACCTCTACTGAAAGGGGCTTATAGCAACCAAGGATGTCGTTGTTATCTACAAATGTGGTATTTGAAGGGGCAAAGTGTGAAGAATTGGAGAAGGTGGTTCTAGGCAATGATAATGAAAAGTTTTTTCAGGTCGGAGCTCAGTTGCCCCTTTAAGAGAAGGAAGAGCTGAAAGTGTTCCCTAGGGAGAATGTTAATGTGTTTGCATGGAATGCGTATGAAGCTCCCGGGGTGGATTCAAACTTCATTTGCCACCATTTAAACGTCAACCCAACTGCCACTCCCAAGAAGCAACCACCTCGGCACTCATCCAAAGAGCATTCTAAGGCAGTCAAGGAGGAGGTGATCAAGCTTAAGCAGGCTGGGGCTATTAAGGAAGTTTTCTACCCTGAGTGGTTGGCCAATACGGTGGTGGTGAAGAAGAAAAGCTAAAAGTAGTGAGTATGTGTAGATTTCATAGACTTGAATAAGGCTTGCCTTAAGGACCTATTTTCGATGCCTCGGATAGACCAGTTGGTGGATGCAACTGTAGGCCAATGTCAAATGAGTTTTTTGGATGCCTTTCAAGGATACCACCAGATACCATTAACTTTGGATGATCAGGAGAATACAGTTTTCGTTACACCTACTGGAAATTACCACTACAAGGTGATGCCTTTTGGTTTGAAAAATGCAGGGTCCACCTATCAAAGGATGATGATCAGGATGTTCAAACCACAATTAGGAAAGAGTATTGAGGGGTATATAGATGATATGGTGGTAAAGAGTAGGGAAGCGTCCAAACATGTTGGTGGCTTGGGATATATCTTTGAAATTTTGAGGAAGCATAAGCTACGCCTTAATGCATCCAAGTGTTCCTTTGGCGTTAGTTTAGGAAAATTTTTGGGTTATATGGTCACTCATTGTGGGATTGAAGTCAACCCTGATTAGATTAAGGCAATTAACAGTTTGCAGCCACATAAGAATCCCAAGGAAGTCTAAAGATTAACAGGAATGACTACCGCCTTGAACTGATTTATCTCTCGGTCAGCAGATAGGTGCTGACCTTTCGTCCAGCTGTTGAATAAATGGAAGGGATTTGAATGGACCAAGGAATGTGTCCTGGCTTTCCAGCAGCTAAAGGAATACCTTTCTCGGCCACCTATTATGTCCAGGCCCGAGATGGATGAGGTTTTTTTTGCTTACATTGCTGTGGCTCCCCATGCCGTTAGCTTGGTGCTGATACGGGTTAATGATGGTGTGCAAAGGCCAATTTATTATGTGAGCAAGTCGTTTCATGAGGCAGGAGTTTGTTATTTGCCACTAGAGAAGGCTATTTTGGCAGTAGTACATGCTACACGTAAACTCCCTCACTACTTCCAAGCTCACACAATTGTGGTCTTAACCCAACTTCTGCTTCAGTCAGTACTTCAGAGAGCTGATTACATAGGAAGGATTTCCAAATGGGGTACAATCTTGGGGGCTTTTGATATTAATTATATGCCTCGCACCTCTATCAAGGGCTAGGTCCTTGCTGATCTGATGGCCGAGTTTTCCAAATCCCTACTAGAAGAGGAGGGAGAGAAGCAAAACATGGATGAAAAATCAGTTGGTATGGTCTCTCTACAAGAACCTTTATCCTAGAGGGTATACATTGATGGTGCAGCAAATCAAAGAGGGTCTAGAGTGGGGCTGGTTATGGTCTCTCCTAAGAAGATCATTATTGAAAAATCCTTAAAGATGGGTTTCTCGGCCATAAATAATGAGGCAGAGTATGAGGCTCTGTTGGTAGGGATGACTATGGTTCAGAAAATGGAAGGAAAAACACTAGAGATGTTTTCAGATTCCAAGTTGGTCATGGGCCAGGTGAAGGGAGAGTTGGAGGTTAGGGATGTGAGAATGCAAGGGTATTTGAATCAAGTTAGGCGCTTGGGATCAAGGTTCGAGTCTTTCACCTTACTACAAATCCCTAGGAGTAGGAATACACATGCTGATTCACTTGTAACTCTCGCGACCTCCTCAGCGCAGAGCTTACCTCGGGTTATTCTTGTTGAAGACTTGTACAAACCTACTAAGGTGAAGGGAGAGATAGTCCAAATTCATCAAATTAGGGTGGGAACTAATTGGATGAACTCTGTTGTGCTATTCCTTAAAGAGGACACCTTGTCCAAGGGGAAGGCCGAGGCTGACAAAGTACGAAGGAGGGCTCCTAGGTTTTGGCTGTCCGAGAACTAAAAGTTGTACAAGCGCTCTTTTTCTCGGTCGTATTTGCTATGCATACATTTCGAGGCAGTAGAGCTACTCTTAAAAGAGTTACATGAAGGGATTTATGGAAGCCACATAGGAGGCAGATCCTTGTCTCACAGAACCCTCGCTCAGGGATATTGATGGCCAAATATGCAAAAGGAAGCACAAGTGTACGTGAAGAAGTGTGACTAATGTCAAAGATATGCTCCAAATATACATCAACCAAGGGCGTCCTCTGTTGACACCCCATTTTGCAACCCGCATTTAACCTCACAGGAGGGTAAAAGGGTAATTTCACCTTGGAAATATGCATCTTGATTTTGGTCACTAGATCCTTAATCTCATTTCACCAAAATGATCTTGATGTTGTAACGATCAAATTGACTGGTCATAAGCCCTAATCGGACCACCAGATTGAAAGTTATCATCAAATCAAGTTTTAATGGCTGAGATGCACTATCACATGTTGAGTCCGACTATATGTGATTATGAGCAATTGATTTTGATTGGTTAGAAGTATAATCAATTTGAGATCAATGATGTGTCATAATTTGATTGGTTAGGACTACATTTTATAGTAAGGTTGCACACATCTAATTAATTAGATAGTTAAGCATTAATTATTCAATGAGTAATTTGTGCAATTATCTTTTAATTAGAGTAAATTTGGGGCCAATTAAGTCTGAAATTGGAGTGATTGGAGCCATTTAATGCTAATTGGGAGCTAATTTGGGACATATTAATGTTAATTGTGCTGAAACCATTTTCTAACAAATGACCTCTGCTCACCATTTCATCAATATCTCTCAGAATATTTTGAATCTGTAAATAAGGTTAATTTTCCCAGAAACTAGACATCCGGGGCTTCAATTTGAGCACAAGAACGAGCCAATTCCGATTAGAATTGAGTCAGATATGATTTTTCGAAGTTGACTCTACAGGCTGTTACAGCAGCTACGGGAAAACCGAATTTTGGCTTGCTCCCCACTCCTACCAATCTTTTCATTTAATGCACAAGATTTCCCCAAAGGCTAAAATGAGGTCTAGGTTCATGATTCTTTGTCAACCCTCATTAAATGGCCTTCCATTCATATTTCCTCCACCACTACTATATAAACCCCCCTCTCCTTCATTCCAAGACACACACAAAAACCCCTTCTCTTCTCCTCTCTTGAGTTCTAGGAAGTTGAGTAGTCTTGTCATATCTTGGTCTTCTTGAGACTCAAGGTATTGAGTGAGACTCACTCTTCCTCTCCTAACTCTTCTTTTCATCCACCCTTAGGACCTCCTTCAAGAGTCTCCTCATCCTTCATATAGATCTTGCATGAAGGTATAATCTCTTTCCCTAATTGTTTTTTGTGTTGCCATGATGAAAGTTTTAGATTAAAGCATGATAATAATCATTTAAATTCCTTTGAATATGTTTGAATGCTCTTAATTGTTCTTATATGTTCTTCATATGTTCTTGGTTGTTCATCACATGTTCATGCATAAACACTAATTTTGATCTTAAATTCACATAGAAAATATGAAAAACATGTTTGTTTCATAACTTTTTCAAATCCTTGAATCTAGGTTATCACCATCCACACACATACACTAGAATTTATTTTTCAATCCAAATGCAATGCTTAATAAATTGAATTAGGGTTTATCACATGCACACACTTTAAATTCAAATTGATTGATTGACATATTAGATGATGTGATATGAATGTTGGCCACTATAGTCTAGAAGACCGGTTTCACCGGGCAAGGTGGGTGCCTAACACCTTCCCACCTTGTAACATAGCCTCCGAACTTAGATCAAGGGTTAGTAGATCAAATGCTTATCCTCGTAATTTTCAATTTTTAGATTGTAACTAGGAAATAAAGCTATGTACTTTATCTTAGATTGTACTTAGGACCAAAGCCATGTAATTTTCTTATGATCAATGTAAATTCAATTGAAAATTAATAAAATGAGGAATTTTTCAATTTTGGTTTTTTATTTATTCCAATAATTAAATAAGTGGCGACTTCATTGTAAAACCCTTAATCTAAAGGGAAAATATAACTAGTCGAACTTCCATTTTGAGAGGCAATAACACGACTCCACCTATTCACGTGGGTTTGGCCCAACACACCCTATAAAAAAGGGGGGCCGGGGGCGCGGTCTCTCACAGTGGCGACTCCACTGGGGATATTGAGGGCTAAGCTTCAATTAGATTATGGTGGCCAACCATGTCATTGTTTGTTTATTGCTTTTTTTTTTTTTTTTGTATATAATATGTCTAATATGTCATTATTTTGCATATCATGCATCATTTGCTTGAATCAAATTTATTTTATTTGCGTGTTAGCCTGGAAGCCCGGTAGTATTAACCGTGGATTGTGGTCTTCTTGAGACTCACATACCCAGCGCTGAACCTACCACCCACCGCGACAAGGATCATCATGGTTATGCCATGGTGGTTCATAGGGACAAACTTTACCGTTCGGACCAACACGGCGCTCCTGGCGTCACAAGTTGGGAGGTACGACGTCCTAGCTTGTGGGGACCTTTAACCTACCTTCTACCCATGTTGTAATGACCCATAGAACTTACCTTTAGGACGGTCCATGTAAATTGCATTTCATTACGCATTTTTTTGGCCGTTGTTTGAACCATGATGACTCAAGTCCAACACTTGAGCCCATCAAAGGTGTATACGCATGATCAACATCAAAGGCCAAAAACTCACAAGATGCATGCCTTCCAAGTGTAAGCCCAAGCCATTTCAAGCAAATACCAAAAGATCATAATCAAGGTTCAGGCCTTCCAAGTGCAAGCCCAAGCCATTTCATCATAATCAAGGTTCAAGCATACCAAGTCTCAAGCACCCTAAATGGACCAAGAAGAAGCAAGTGGCCCAACTTTGCCTCGCTCCACATTTGGTTTGCAACATCATGGTTAAGCTTAAAGTTTGTTTGTTTATTCCATGTTTCTATGTTTCTTTGAATTCTAGAAATCCATGTAGCATTTGATGTACTTTGTTCATGTATATATTTTAAAAAATTCCAAAAAAAAAAAAATCAAGATTTCCAAATCTTTCCAAAAAAAAAAAAAAATTAAGAAAGAAAAAAAAAATTTCAAATGAGAAAGTGTTTGGACTAGGGGCATTGGGCCTTTGAGTCATTTAAAAAAAAAAATCTTTGAACTAGGACCATTGAACTTCCTAGTGACTTTTTCAAAAAGATCCAATTTTTTTTCTGTTAAGATTTAAAAAAAGAAAAGAAAAAAGAATGAAGAAGTCTCCTTTTCAAAATGGTACATGAGGATCCTTTGGACAAAATATTTTCTAAATCTTAATGTTTAAAGTCTTGAGCAATCAACTTGTACTAAGGAATGATTAATTTCATTTGATCAATGTAAAGACTTTTGCTACTTGACTTAGAATATAAGAAGAAATGGTCTTAAAAGGCAATAAAAAAGAATCCATCCATCAGAAATCCCAAGAACCCATGCACTCGATCCAATTTTCAGAGTTCTTTTGTTTCACCACATTAGAGCATTCATACTTTTTCTTTAAAGATGAATTTATTAAAAGAGCTTAAGTCACTGTGCCTACAAGCAAGCATTACTAGGGATAGGAGGCCATCTTTGGTTAAATAAGATTATTCCCTAATACCTAGAACGATCATTATCCATTGCTAGCCTATTTGAGCCTTCAAACACTTAGCCTCTTTTTTGCATTAACCCACTAAAATCTAAACTTGGGGTGGGAAAAATCAAGTTATGCATACTTTAATCTCATGTTGAGGAGGAGTCAACCTTGTAGCCTTGAAGCTAATTGATAAATCTCTCCTAGAAGACATGAAAGACAAGTGGAGAATTCATTAGGCTAAAGACAAGAGATCATCAAAGAAAAATGAGGTTTCACACAATCAAGGAAAGAGAAATGAAATTCCATCAATGTGAAAAAAAGTGTTCGTAAAGTTGAAGAGCCTAAAATTCATTGTGCCAAGAGGAATACAAGATTCATCTAAATGAGAGTTCATCAAAAAAGGAAAAGATTCATCAAGCATAGAAATGTGCAAGTGCATCGAGGCAAGAAAGATGTATAGAGAGTGCATCAACATGACTTAAGCTGAGAAAAAAAAGGAGGCAAAAGATCCCTAAAAAGTACATTAAATCAAGAGATGAAAAAAAGCAAAAAAAAAAAAAAAGCGCTAGACTGAAAACCCAAAAGGGCGGTCTAGGCAAAAATTAGGCCAAAAAAAAAAAAAAAAGAGAAGAGAAAAGAAAAAAAAAAAAAAAAACCCACTAGGCTGAAAACCCAAAAGGGCGGTCTAGGCAAAAGTTAGGGTCAAAAAAAAAAAAGAAAAAGAAAAGAAGCCTGCTAGGCTGAAAACCCAAAAGGGCAGTCTAGGCAAAAGTTAGGGCCAAAGAGAAGAAGAAGAAAAGAAAAGAAAGATTGGAAAATTATACCAAGTTGGATGCAACCTAAAAAGGGAAGAATTTTACAAGATGAAAGTCTAGAGGTGATTCAAGATGAATGAGCATAAAAACAAATGTTGATACAAGTGACCAATGAAGACTAGTGAGAAGATGACAACAAAAAAATAGGAAAACTCCTCAAATACTTGATTTTTGAGTAATGCATACTTGGGGAAAACATCATAGGGAATTTTGAGCTTTTTATATCTTTCATTTCATAACCCAAATCCGGCCTACATTACAACCCACGAGTAAAAACCTCCTTGAAGTCTTGCTAATTGTAGGCTCATCTTAAACTCTAATAATATTTTTCTCTTGAATTAAAAAGTAAAAATGCTTAAAATTGTCAAACCCCGCAGGATGATATGTTTGAGGACAAAATTTCTCAAATTCTAAAATCCTCAAAATGACTCAAAAGAACTTTCAAACCTGGAGCACTCTCCTTGTTTGCACCCAACAATGTGATTCATAAATATTATCACATTTCATTTCTTGATTGCCTTTGGAGACTAAATCTGATGATGTTCAAAAGGATGAAGCAAATTTGATTACATGAGTTTAATGATCTTGATCCTTCCTAATCAAAGAGATTTGTTTGATTCTTAAACACTTTGATTTGCCAAAATGGTTGTTCAAAGAATCACCTCTTGTTCCCAAAAAAAAAAAAAAAAAAAATTCAATCTTTTCCAAAATCCAGTTATCTTGAACTACGTCTTGACCTGATCCTCTATGAGAGAGGTACGTAGGCAGCCTTTCAGAGGTCCGGTCCCAATCACCCAAACAACCTTGGAGAACAAAGTCAAAACAATGTGACAAAATTGTTTGGGTGTATGTTAGGTTAAGCCCATTTGTTTGCATTAAGCATGTTTAAACTTGGAGCATTGGCCTATTTGTATTGTGTGCAAATATGTTCTTCTTGCATGGAAGTATGTTTTCATTTGAGGCATTAATCCATTTATTTGCAAGCATGCCCACACTAAGGACATTGGAAAAAAAAATGTTTTCACGATAATTGGATTCTAACAAGCTAGAGAAAAAAAAGCCTTTTTTTTGCAAGAATCAAGGATGGCAAACCGTGATCTTCTTTCATGTTCCCCAATGGCTGCAACATCAAATGAACTCAGCTTCAATCTAAGCAGGGAATATGCCTCAAACTAGGGGCATTGGGTAAGTACTTCCAATTCATTTCAATGAATAAATCCATTGCTAATTGAAATTTTCTTTTTGCAAGAATTAAGCAAGGACTTGTCTAGCAATCCAGATCAACTTTCAGCCAAAGTTATTCTCATTCAAAGGATAAATTTTTCAAAAAAAAAAAAATCATCATAAATCACTTTTACTCCATCTTTTCTTCATCTTCTTTACTTTTTGATAATGAAAAAAATCTTCAAATCTCAAAAAAAAAAAAAAATCATCAATCAAAATTTTCAATTCCTTCAAAAAAAAAAAAAAAAAAAATTCAAGATTTCCAATTCTTTCAAAAAAAAAATCTTCATTAAATTCTTCTTTAGGAATAGAAAGCTATGATCCTCCTCCATATTCTCCAGTGGTGCAACATCAAGTCAATTGTCCACCCTCAACATTAATCGAAGCATGGAATTTGTCCCAAACTAGGGGCATTCGCCAGGTATGCCAAATTCTTTTCAATGAATAACTCTGTTACTAATTGAAAATATTTATTTTGCAGATACTAGGTAAAAGGCCCACGCACATCAACATGAGCCAAAATCCAAAAATCCTAGGTCCTCTAAAAACATGAGCTAGGATCCAGAACCTTTGGACCTCTGAAAACATGAGCCAGGATTCAGAACCTTTGGTCCTCTGAAAACATGAGCCAAAACCCAAAAAACCCTTGGTCCTCTAAAAACATGAGCCAAGATCCAAAAATCTTAGGTCCTCTGAAAACATGAGCCAGGATCCAAAACCTTTGGTCCTCTGAAAACATGAGCCAAAGTCCAAAAAACCCTTGGTCCTCTGAAAACATGAGCCAAGATTCAAAAATCCTAGGTCCTCTGAAAACAAGAGCCAGGATTCAAAACCTTTGGTCTTCTGAAAACATGAGCCAAAGCCCAAAAAAAAAAAAAAAAATCCTAGGTCCTCTGAAAACATGAGCCAGGATCCAAAACCTTTGGTCCTCTGAAAACATGATCCAAAGCCCAAAAAAAAAAAAAATCCTAGGTCCTCTGAAAACATGAGCCAGGATTCAGAACCTTTGGTCCTCTGAAAACATGAGCCAGGATCCAAAACCTTTGGTCCTATGAAAACATGAGCCAAAGCCCCAAAAAAAAAAAAAAGAATCCTAGGTCCTCTGAAAACATGAGCCAGGATCTAAAACCTTTGGTCCTCTGAAAACATGAGCCAAAGCCCAAAAAAAAAAAAAAAAAAATCCTAGGTCTTCTGAAAACATAAGCTAGGATCCAAAACCTTTGGTCCTCTGAAAACATGAGCCAAAGCCCAAAAAACCCTTGGTCCTTTGAAAACATGAGCCAAGATCCAAAAATCCTAGGTCCTCTGAAAACATGAGCCAGGATCCAGAACCTTTGGTCCTCTGAAAACATGAGCCAAAGTCCAAAAAACCCTTGGTCCTCTCAAAACATGAGCCAAGATCCAAAAATCCTAGGTCCTCTGAAAACATGAGCCAGGATTCAAAACCTTTGGTCTTCTGAAAACATGAGCCAAAGCCCAAAAAAAAAAAATCCTAGGTCCTCTGAAAACATGAGCCAGGATCCAAAACCTTTGGTCCTCTGAAAACATGAGCCAAAGCCCAAAAAAAAAAAAATCCTAGGTCCTCTAAAAAACATGAGCCAGGATTCAGAACCTTTGGTCCTCTGAAAACATGAGCCAAAGCCCAAGAAAAAAAAAATCCTAGGTCCTCTGAAAACATGAGCCAAGATCCAAAACCTTTGGTCCTCTGAAAACAAGAGACAAAGCCCAAAAAAAAAAAATCCTAGGTCCTCTGAAAACATGAGCCAGGATCCAAAACCTTTGGTCCTCTGAAAACATGAGCCAAAGCCAAAAAAAAAAAAAAAAAAAAAAAAAGAGAAAAAAAAATCCTAGGTCTTTTGAAAACATGAGCCAGGATCCAAAACCTTTGGTTCTCTGAAAGCATGAGCCAAAGCCCAAAAAACCCTTGGTCCTCTGAAAACATGAGCCAAGATCCAAAAACCTAAGTCCTCTGAAAACATAAGCTAGGATCCAAAACCTTTGGTTCTCTGAAAACATTTGCCAAAGCCCCCAAAAAAAAAAAAAAAAACCTTGGTCCTCTAAAACACATGACCAGAATCTTCATATTTTCTTCACTTCAGGTAAGTATGTCTTGTACTCATCCAAAAAAAAAAAAAAATTTTTTTGCATGCATGAACTACGTTTCGACCTGATTCTCCCACCAAGAGGTACGTAGGCAATCTCCCTCGAGATTCGGTCCACATTTTGATCCACAACATGACCATCAACATTTTCATCTATATGCATCACACATTCACCACGGTTAAATACTGATTGCAAAGTTAGGTGTCTTTTTCATACATTGAAATTCGCTTTTCAAGCTTTGCCAATGAGGGGCATTCTGTTGACACCCCATTTTTCAACTCGCATTTAACCTCACAGGAGGGTAAAAGGGTAATTTCACCTTGGAAATATGCATCTTGATTTTGGTCACTAGATCCTTAATCTCATTTCACCAAAATGATCTTGATGTTGTAACGATCAAATTGACTGGTCATAAGCCCTAATCGGACCATCAGATTGAATGTTATCATCAAATCAAGTTTTAATGGCTGAGATGCACTATCACATGTTGAGTCCGACTATATGTGATTATGAGCAATTGATTTTGATTGGTTAGAAGTATAATCAATTTGAGATCAATGATGTGTCATAATTTGATTGGTTAGGACTATATTTTATAGTAAGGTTGCACACACCTAATTAATTAGATAGTTAAGCATTAATTATTCAATGAGTAATTTGTGCAATTATCTTTTAATTAGAGTAAATTTGGGGCCAATTAAGTCTAAAATGGGAGTGATTGGAGCCATTTAATGCTAATTGGGAGCTAATTTGGAACATATTAATGTTAATTGTGCTGAAACCATTTTCTAACAAATGACCTCTGCTCACCATTTCATCAATATCTCTCAGAATATTTTGAATCTGTGAATAAGGTTAATTTTTCCAGAAACTAGACATCCGGGGCTTCAATTTGAGCACAAGAACGAGCCAATTCCGATCAGAATTGAGTCAAATATGATTTTTCGAAGTTGGCTCTACAGACTGTTATAGTAGCTACGGGAAAACCGAATTTTGGCTTGCTCTCCACTCCTACCAATCTTTTCATTTAATGCACAAGATTTCCCCAAAGGCTAAAATGAGGTCTAGGTTCATGATTCTTTGTCAACCCTCATTAAATGGCCTTCCATTCATATTTCCTCCACCACTACTATATAAACCCCCCTCTCCTTCATTCCAAGACACACACAAAAACCCCTTCTCTTCTCCTCTCTTGAGTTCTAGGAAGTTGAATAGTCTTGTCATATCTTGGTCTTCTTGAGACTCAAGGTATTGAATGAGACTCACTCTTCCTCTCCTAACTCTTTTTTTCATCCACCCTTAGGACCTCCTTCAAGAGTCTCCTCATCCTCCATATAGATCTTGCATGAAGGTATAATCTCTTTCCCTAATTGTTTTTTGTGTTGCCATGATGAAAATTTTAGATTAAAGCATGATAATAATCATTTAAATTCCTTTGAATATGTTTGAATGCTCTTAATTGTTCTTATATGTTCTTCATATGTTCTTGGTTGTTCATCACATGTTCATGCATAAACACTAGTTTTGATCTTAAATTCACATAAAAAATATGAAAAACATGTTTGTTTCATAATTCTTTCAAATCCTTGAATCTAGGTTATCACCATCCACACACATACACTAGAATTTATTTTTCAATCCAAATGCAATGCTTAATAAATTGAATTAGGGTTTATCACATGCACACACTTTAAATTCAAATTGATTGATTGACATATTGGATAATGTGATATGAATGTTGGCCACATATTGGTTTCACCGGGCAAGGTGGGTGCCTAACACCTTCTCACCTTGTAACATAGCCTCCGAACTTAGATCAAGGATTAGTAGATCAAATGCTTATCCTTGTAATTTTCAATTTTTGGATTGTAACTAGGAAATAAAGCTATGTACTTTATCTTAGATTGTACTTAGGACCAAAGCCATGTAATTTTCTTATGATCAATGTAAATTCAATTGAAAATTAATAAAATGAGGAATTTTTCAATTTTGGTTTTCTTATTTATTCCAATAATTAAATAAGTGGCAACTTCATTGTAAAACCCTTAATCTAAAAGGAAAATATAACTAGTCGAACCTCCATTTTGAGAGGCAATAACACGACTCCACCCATTCACGTGGGTTTGGCCCAACACACCCTATAAAAAAGAGGGGCCGGGGGCACGGTCTCTCACATCCTCAATCCTCTGTCTAGCCCTTGATCTTTTGCTCAATGAGGTTTAGATATTGTAGGATCTTTCCCTAAGGCAGCGGGAAATAAGAGATGGCTTGCCCTGCGGAATGAGGGTCGAAAACTAAGAGAAAAACAATGTAGCAACAAGAACTATACTTGTAATCAAATCTAAAAGATCTATATACAAGAACCAACCTCCTCGGATTGGGTCCGAGGACGATTTTCCTTGGATAAAGTCAGTACATCTTTATTTTATTGTCATCTTGACCCATTATAATTGTTGTCTGATTTATTAGAACCCAGTTATCTAACACAATCTCTACAAATTCATTGTATTGGACTCTCTGGGCCTATTTCCTTATTTCCTTTGGGCTTAGGAGCCAAATCAGGCCCTTACAATTATTATTATTATTATTATTATTATTATTATTATTATTATTATTATTATTATTATTATTATTATTATTATTATTATTATTATTATTATCTACTTCATTGTTAAATTTTAATTATATTATTGATTTTTTTTATTTTCATATAAATTTTTGTTAATCTGTATATCACATAAAAATAATTATTATTGTTGTTTTTATCTTCTTCTAGTTGTTGAAGAAAAGTATAGGTTTAAAATTATTCATTTAATATTAACATAAAAAATTATCAAATTTCATTAATGTTTTAGCCTGATGATAAAGAACTATTATATGTATATAAAAATGATGACATATTTAAAATTCTATTATATTTATATATATATATATAAATATAATTACATATTTTAATTGAAAAAATCATGTACAGTAATATATATTTGAAACATGGACTTCTTTGTTGGGTTTGGCGAACTACAAGATTTTTAGTAACAATGAACAACTTTCACATAATAAAATATAATATCAATAATAGACCCATTTTAAATTGATATTATTTCAATAAAAACTTACAAGTAAAAAACTTCTTGTCCCTATAATTTATTAAAAATAAACATAAGAGTTGTAAAAATCTTTATGTCCCTATAAACATAAGAGTTTTGGATCGTTCAGTTTTTGAACACTTCAATAGTTCAATTGAAAATTTTTTACTCACACTAATAAACAATTTGGTAACTAATATTGAAAATAAAAATTGTAAGGATTTCACCGTGGAAGATAGTGAAAAATGAATTTAATTTTGTAAAAAATGAATTTAATTCTAAGAAACATATAATTTTAAGGATTTCACTGCAAAAGATACTAATTTCTATGTATCTTTATATATATATATATATATATATATATATATAGAGTATATGTTTGTCTATGTATATAAAATTTTGCATAGACTAATAAATTAGTGACACAAATTGGCCCTAAACAAAAAATTCTGATCCTATGCCTTTTTTCTCTTTTTCTATCCGCCCGTTGACGTGGTTGCGATCCATGCCCATTGTGGAGTGTACTGTGTATACCATGTGTTTCACAAGCCATTGTATCATTATTACCAATACGTTTTGTTGCGAAAACTTTCCTAGTCTTCCACCAAAACTGTCCAAGTCGCCCACCAAAGACGTACACTGGGACTGAGTCACTGATTACGGTTCAGACTTAAAATAAGTATTACGCGTCTTATGATGATGTGCTTTCCTAGTCTGCCACACCGTCTTAGATATGTTATAAATATATTATCATAAACAGTAGCCAAACAGTAAAAATTATCTCAAGAAAAGGCCAAATCAGCCAAATACCATAAGTTTGGAAAATATTTGGCAACCACTGTTTCAGAAGTAATTTGCGATCTACCACTTTTTGGCATACTCGAGTTTCACATCCTCGAGTTACCCATTTTCTGTTCCACGCTGGCGCTGCTGACATGGCCACTGGACATTAAAAAAATATAATTAGTACTCGAGTTTTTCAGACTCGAGTACTGTGCAAGCAGTACCCGAGCCCTCCACACTCGGGTACCAATCTGTAAGGCCAAACATTTTTTGAAAATCATACCGCTTGGTACTCGAGTCTGGGGAACTCGAGTACTGTGCAAAGTACCCGAGCCCTCCAAACTCGGGTACCAATCTGTAAGGCTAACCATTTTTTGAAAATCATGCCGCTTGGTACACGAGGCTGGGGAACTCGAGTACTTTGCAAAGTACTCGATTTTACTGCGCTCAAGTACTGTGCAAGCTACTTCCAGTTTTCGTCGAAATTAGCTAGCCCCTGTTACTTGAACACTCTCACTGCTATTCACTTCCAAAATGGACATCCAAACCCAATTAACAATTTATTAAACCTTATGAATTTTGATATTGAGATAGGTCAAATTCTCAACACCACAAATGCAATATAGATTCTTAAACCATATTCATCATCAACAACTCATTCACATGTACAATGTTGAGAAAGTAAGATAAGTTAATACAGACACACTAAAAGGAACTTCAAGAAAGATAGTATTGTTTGCTTCTACGAATGACCTTTTGCATCAAAAGAACAACACTAAAATCTATTACATGGATGCAGTCTTCAGGGTGCACCCCAATCACTTGTGCGGCAAGGGAACATTTTCTTTCTGACTTTGTTACTCAAGACATATCTTGCCCTTAAAGAAGGAAATGAGTGCCTTCTATGGTAGCATCTACCCCATCCCAACACCTTTAGATTTTTGTTGGCCATGTCCACGCCCACCTGCCCCACAAAGAGAATCTATTAGTCATCCTAAAAAGATTGCTAATCCTTCCTCAACCAGTCATTAAAAATGTGTGCAGATGCACAATGCATAGAAAAGATGCGTATTTAGTGGCAATTATCTTATATTACACAATGAGATGACAATGCTCCCTCAACCTGTCATTAGCAAATTTTATTTGCTACTCCATATGAAAGGAAGAATATAACAATCATTAAGCAATACAAAGAACACAATCATTAAGCAATACAAAGAACACTCTAAATTCTCTCTTCATATTCTGTTTTTATGTGCAGTACTTGCAAAGCATTTTAGTATGATCAATTTTTCCAATTTACTAAGCAATCATTAAACATTTTGTTTCAAGTTGCATTTAAAAGGATGCTACAGTTCAAACTTAGCGTACCTAGTCCGCGAGACCACCACTCGTCGGTACCTCGTTCCGCTTAGGGCATGTTCTTCGGTTATGCCCCTCTTGGTCACACAACCCGCATTGCACCTTCCGCCCCCCCTCCTTCCATGGTGTGGTTCTCGGCCGATTCCCGCCCTCGTCCATCTCATTCCTGATTCGTGTTGAGACAGGGCGACCTTTCTCTCGGATCAATCGGGGGTTAGGGAGGACCTTTCGAGTTTCATCAGGATCCGGCCATGATAATCTATCTTCAACGCAGGGAAAACGGGAGCATAGCTCCGAAACAGTGCGTCCACACTATAGCATGGGTCAATGTACTGCTCTGCATCATGTCGATACCTAATACAAACTGCAATGACATGTGAACACGGTATCTTGTACAGTTTCCATTTCTAACATGTGCAAGTTCTTTGTAGCAGATTAACTGCATGTGTGTGATCCCCATGTCCAGTAGTCCCTGGATTATGCGATGTATCTACTTGATATGATTGGGCTTGCGCGCTCAATCTCGTCACCCTGTGATGCTCCGCCTTCGCCTTATTTCTCATGAAGATATCCAAGGCATACTGACACCATTTTTTCCCTGAATTCAACTGCTCTATACTCTTGTTGCGACGATCATCGAAGTAAGAATTCAATTTGAACCATGTATGTTTCACCATTGCCGTAATTGGCAAGCTACGAGCACCCTTTAGAACACCATTGAAGCACTCGGAGACGTTTGTAGTCATCGCCCCATAACGGTAACCCTTGTCAAAAGTTAATGCCCATTTCTCTTTGGGCACACTCTTCAGATATTGGTACGCATCCCGGTTGACATTCTCAATTAAATCGAAGGTGGCATTGAACTTTCGCTCCTGGGTAGCACTTGCTGCCCTCCATACTAGATTCTTTAAAGTTTCGTTTTTCCATTTAGTGTTGACTTTACTGCATAGATGACGAAGGCAGTAACGATGTTCTGTCATGGGAGGCTGTAAGAAGTTTCGATTAGTGTCTCTAAAGATAGCTTGTATACCAGGGTGTCTGTCAGATATGACACACAGGTGTCTGCGGTCTGTAACATACCTTCTTATACAAGCCAAGAACCAACCCCAAGTCTCTGTGCTCTCACTCTCAACAACGGCGAAGGCTAGTGGATAAATCTTATTATTAGCATCTGTCGCCATTGCAATCATCAAATTCCCTTTATATTTTCCATAGAGGTGAGTTGCATCAATGCTAATAACAGGCCTACAGTGCTTGAACCCAACAATACATGGCTGAAACGCCCAAAATACAGAGTTGAATGTACAGGTTCCCTGTTCGTAATTGTCGTCCACTTCTAACTTATACTTTGAACCCGGACTTGCATCCTTAAGCCCTGCCAAAAAACGTGGCAACTCTGCGTAAGACTCCTTAAAATCTCCGTATATAGCTGCAACGGTCTTTTGTTTGGCATCCCATACCTTGTATGTGAACCAAAATGATTACATTAGAAATGAATACAAGTTAAATAATTATAGTTGAAGAAAACAAATGAAGACTCGTAAGCCTATAAGATGAAGATAATATTTCTTTCTCTTTATTCATTTTTTTCTTTTTTCTTTTCAATTTCAATTTTCATAATACATTCGGTGTATATGGGTTTTGGGAAAATCTTTTCATGCTTATACTTCACAGAAGACTGATGTCTTTACATTGTATTGAAAAAAGAATGCAAGTTAAAGAATACCTTGTAGTGAGATACTTCGTGTTTTAAGTCTGCTAAAGCAACGTGGCGTAGGTTCTTTATCTTATACGCAAGGTCTTCTCGTATATAGCGCTCAAGTATGTATGCTAGGAATGCCGAATCAATCATCCGACCATCATGAGCATTCTGAATTTTGTCACACGTGTGGGGGCCCTTGCATTTTGCAATCTTCCATACATTGTCTCCCTTGCAACAGATCGCACAGACTGCCCATGGACAGGAATCATCCTCGCAACTCACCATAAGCCTCTCTGAGTCTGAATGCTCAGTTTTGAAGCTAAAATTTTCTCGCAGTGCGTACCAGGTCAATGCATGTCGCACCGCCAATTTAGTCGCGAATACCATCCCTTTAACTGGCTGCTCCCCTGGTGTCGAACTTGATACTTCCGCTTGCATAACCGGTGATGGATCAAACATATTATCCCAACTGTTGTTGGTGAACCATTCCGGCATAGGATTGGGAGGGGGGCATGTGTCTCTATTCTCTTCTACAACCACATCTTCGATATGATCAACATCCTCATGGTCACCCATGGTATCCAGGAACTCCTCGAAGTCATCCCTAGTAACATCAATATGGGTTGCATCATCACCAAGTCCATGATCATCTTCACTTTCGAATGTGCCCCCATGCAGCTCATCCTGAGATAAATGCTCTCCGTCATGCACTTCTTGGCGCCCTTCCTCCTCCTCAGTTGAGTTCACATTGGGATCTGTCTGCCACGGTTCACTGCCATACCCATCTCCTGTGTTCTGTGTACACCCTTGATAAGACTGTAATGGTATTGAGTCGATGTGCTCATCTACAGTTCCATCCAAAACAGTATGTTGTGAACCCTCTCCAGCCTCTACTATGGCGAGCTCAACAGTGACATAGAGCTCTGACGCAACGAATCCTTTCAACACCATTTGTTCAACAACTTCCCACATCCTCCTCACTTCAGCGCCACTCGATAACTGTAGTGAATTGTACAAAACCTGGGTGCCTACAACCAGTTGAGGTGCTCGATACACAATGGAAATGTTATGTCTAGACTGGTTTAACTTCATTGCCTTCAATATTCTTCGTTGCAAGTTCATAAGGCCTATCCCACGCTTCACCTTAACATATTTTTGCTTTTGGTTCGAGCATCGGTATGACAACCCATGCAAGTCATGATAATACGTCTCTCCATCGTAATACACATAGAAATAGTGAAAATCCATCACCGACCTGTTACTGACAATATTAAAAATTGTCATAATCCATAAATAGTTACATAAATCACCCCGTATGATAAAAAAAATTTATATATGTGCACTTACCCATATATATATTTTATACACATATAGCAAATTTAAGTTATTATAACATGATAACTACACACACTCACGTAACAAATTTAATTAACATCTTTCCCCTTATATATAATGCCAGCAATGTTAATGTAGCACCACATGCCTTGTACCCCGTGACCCACTTCTGCATTAATTTGCAGCTAGACTTAAAGGTATGACCCTTTTCTCTTTGTGACTTGCATCATAGTATGTAACCCTATGATTACTCAAACATTTAACGACAAAATATTGGCTAATTTTTAGCGTAAGAGGAGAGATATTTCAAAATTGCATATCCAAAAATCTAATAATAACAACAACAGCTCTCAAGCAATCAACTCATAACTGTGCACCTATCTATTCTTTAAAAAAAAAAATTTGACAAGGAGCAAGTTATACATAATAAACGTTTTCCATCAGTTTTTTTTTTTTGTTTTTTTTTTTTGGAAAACTTTTTTCCATCTAATATTAACAGCCACAAATAAACTTTTTTGCAACAGATAAATGTAATTTTTTGCCATTTTTTTCGTTTTTACTTGTCAATTTTTTAAACCTTTGTAGGAGGGGGGCCAAGAATAAGTTATATTTGCGTAAATTTCTATACTAATAAGTTATATATATGTGTGTGTGTGCGTGTGTGTGTGTGTGTGTGTGTGTGTGTGTGTGTGTATTCAGTAGTTGTACACTGTTAATACTGCAAAACTCATGCATAAAAATCTCATTCAAACACCATTTGAACAATAAGCTGACATACCTAAGCATTTAACTCATGCATTTATCTCATATTGCAATCACAAACTAAAAACTAAGCATTTAACTAGTACCTCTTCGTACTGATCACAAGGCTAAATGTACATTGGTAGATGGAGACACTGACACTGAGCCAAAGACTAGCAGATGGTGACCCAACAGATGTTTTCTGCTTCCAGCTTCTGACTTGCACACGGACTTGGACGAAGAACTAATTCTGAAAATAGCTTAAAGCTGAGTGGGGGGCATTTTGTTTAATGGTACTCGAGTATAAGGAACTCGAGTACCATTTATTATGCATTTACTGCAACGGGTAGTGGCGCTAGTAGGTTGGTGCGTAATAAGTGTGCTGCTTAGTACTCGAGCTCACTGGACTCGAGTACTGTCTTATGTGCCCGAGTCCAACAAGCTCGAGTATGGCTCGGGTATGTAGCCAAAATTAGTGGCTTAGTACTCGAGTTCACTGGACTCGAGTACTTTCTTATGTACCCGAGTCCACCAAGCTCGAGTATGGCTCGGGTATGTAGCCAAAATTCTCGAACGTCATACTCGACCTTATTGTACTCGAGTACATTTTACACAGTACCCGAGCGCTTTGAAATCGAGTATTGCTGATGAAAAATGTTCAATATAATTTTTTAAAATGGTTATTATCATGTTTTTAAATGTTATTCGAATTAAGTGGCATTTTGTTTAATGGTTAATTGATGTTTTTTCTGTTGTGATGGAAAATCTTTGGACCACGAGTAGGTAGCAGCCAAGCTCTAGTGTGCCATGCTCTAGTGTGCCATGTTATTCAAATTAAGTGGCATTAGTGTGCCATGCTCTAGTAGGTAGCAGCCAAGCACCACGAGTACAAGCATAAAAGCATGGTTTATGCTAGTAAACATAAAACATTACCATTACCATGAAATACCACTTCACAGCTTTTTTGTGTTACAAAGCCAGACAACACTTCTTCTATGGTGCCAAGAAACATAGTGTAAAGAGGAAACTAATCAGTAAGAAAATCCGATTCACAACACACAGTAAAAAGCTGTAACTGAATATTAACCAACATAAGAGCTGGTTCCTATACAAATATTGTGGGAGAGATGTATGCTCCAGAGAAGCTCACCCGTACATGTATACCAAAGTGATAATTTACATGAATAATAAACACCCTGCCATTCTTAAACTTAGTGCCAACTAAACACCGTACCACGTACATTTGCGGGGGCAGTGCTGGTAGTCGGTGGGGGAGACGTACAGGTGGTGGGCAACGGAGGACCACTAGAGGATGTGGATGGGGACCGAGATGTGTCCCCATGGACAAACGTATGGGATGGACCTGCATCATCGTGTGCCATGGAGCCCATGTCATAACCAGTGTCCAAACACATCTCATCTGCTGTCTGACTTGCCTCCTCCATGGTGTGGTCATGCACGGGTGTGTGACGCCGACCAGATGTGGAACGCTGAGCGGATGTGGGACGCCGACCAGATGTGGGACACTGAGTGAATGTGGGACGCCGACTAGCTGTGGGACGCGCACTAGATTGACGGCGGCCTCCTTGCCCTTGACGTCCACCTGCTTGCCGACCACGCCTTCTAGTCGGTACACTAGTGTTGCCCACAGCACGTGCATCATCCAAAGTCAACCGACCGAGCTCTTCAACAGCTTGCAAGGCATTAATACAGTCGGTGTAAATCTCAGACCCTGGTTCGCACTTCGCCATAATCTTCAACTGTGATTCAACCTGTCACAAGTATACAAGAGTACTGTTAGTAGAGTGAACTAAACTATGTGAAGCGAGGTACATTTATAACAGAACAGTCTTTGTAAACTTACCAAAGTGTCCCAGTACGAGGTCACTTTTGTAATATGGCGAACAGTGCGGGGACGAAACCACACCATATACTCGTCATTGTAGCTCATTTCCCCATGAAAGGGCGGTGCTTCGGCAATTATGGCATGCGCAGCCCATTCAGCAATAGGTCCGGCATGTTCTTCAACCCAGTTTTTATCATGCTTGCCCTGGAGTGTTATCTTGTGAAGTTCGAGTGAAGTATCAATGTTGTCCGGTATGCCTTGCATCATCCCAAACTGTCGAAGAACGCGTTCGGGGTGATGGCCTTCAACCACCCAAAAATGTATAAGCGGCACGACAGACCTCCATATGTGTTGGCCTGCGGTACAATATGCAGGCAGGGAATCCAAATAATCTCTGTATGGCTCCCAGACAACCTACAATGATCCAATAGATGCAAACAATCATATTAACAATATAATTAGGAATAATGTGTAACAAATGTGAACAATACATAGCAACAATGTTGAACTCTAAAATAAAAAATATTTAACTCTCAATTCCAAAGCGAATTGTAAGTACAACAACTACATGTCAAAGCGGTTCCCACTTGGAAGGCACAATACCTGATTTGGTCGTAGCGAAGCAAGCGACATACGATAGGCGTGTAGGACGTGTGTTGGATGTTCAGTTGTTGTCTTAGCCCCTTTCCATCTAGCAAACAACAAAGACATATTACCTTCATATTACTTACTTACAAAATTCCCATGCGTAAAAGATAATGCAAAATTGTAAAACGATAACTATCTAAGATCGTACATACCTGATAGCAAGTGGACCTAGGGGCAATGCCTGGTGCGGATGCCTCATCACAGGACATATGTGTGGAAACCTCACCCATGCCCACAACTGCACCAATAGCACGGCACCGCCAATCTGCTTGGCAGTCTTCTCTGATGCCTTACAGAGGTGTCTATATAGCCAACTTAGTGCTACACTACCCCAACTATAATTCTTTCCGTTGCTAATTGGATTGAAAAATTGCAGATACATAAGTGAGTGCCGTTCGCCAGACTTGTCCATAAATAACGTACCAGCCAACATCTCCAGTATGTAAAACCGAGCATACTGCTGCACACGCACATCAGTGGCGTCAGCCGGGAGAGGATTGCGAAACTGATCCTCAAGCCATTTGGCTTTTACCCTCGCCCCTTCCAGCACTGCAGTGTTCGCACTACGACCGAGGACTCTGTCCGGCGGCAGGTGCCCTAGCAATTCGGCGCAAAGGTCGCCCCAATTGTTCATACCAGTATATCCCACCACCGGCAAGCCAGCTACAGGTACCCCCATTATAACCTCCACGTCTTGCAGCGTGATGGTCATCTCACCGTGGGGCAAGTGGAATGAGTGGGTCTCCAGCCGCCATCTCTCCACCAACGCCGTGATCAGTGAATGGTCAATGTCTATATTTGGGACCCGAAGTAGCCCATCTAACCCCGCAACTGTGATATAAGCGGCAATCCGTGGATCTACCCCACCTTCAAGCAAACCTTTCTCTCGGTGACGACAATTCAGTACACCTGGCACTGCCTGCAAACAGAGTAGCTTAGTATTAATAATAATAGCAGTACTACCCAAGTATGTAATAATTACGTTTCAAACTTAAATGCCAAAAATCTTTGTACTATATGGACTACAATTTTGGACAATTGCATACCTCGCCCTCCAAAGGAGCATCCCAAAGCAAGCTTGAACGATGCACATCCTGCCACCTCAAGACATCCTGTATAGCGGGTCCCTGTCGATGTGGGTCCATATCTGGCATAAATTAAAAGTGATTAATGGCCCATATCTGATGCCCCAAATAGATAAGTTTCAAGCGTAATCAAGAGTGGTTATGCCATGTAGATATGTTTGTTGGTTGATGCATCTTGAGTTATTAGGAATATGATAGTGCTTTTTGATAAATGAAGTTTTCTTTATAAAAGTTGTATTATCTTGTTTTGGAGGATTAATTGAAGACAACAAAATTGGTGGAGATGATCCATCGAAGGTCCCTAATAAATGACTAACTTTTTTTGACAAATTTTTTAATTTTTTATAAAAAGTTTAATAAAATTGATGATTAATACCTAAATTACAAAACCGGATGAATAATCATTATATGAGAAAGTTACTTGCTCCAATTGACAAATCGGGGAAAAAGTGGCGTAAAAATATATATATGAGAAGCTCTGAGCCACTGACTACTAGACATGCATATTAATTTGGTCAGAGACATAACTCAGTGTACGTAGAAAAAAAACAGAGAGAGTGACTCCCTCATTGGATAAAAGATGCTGATGGTGGAAAGAGACATAGCAATTCACAAAATACAACTGCTATTAAATTTGACTTTCATTACCCAACATGTGAGTTGTATGCAACTGATTCCTTCATTGATTATGAGACAATTCACTTGGTGTGTCTCAACATGCACTCGAAATGGAAATTCTTTTTTCCCATATGGATGTGGATCAAAGCCATGTGACATGCACATTATAGCATGAAATCAACTATGTAGCTTTTCTTTTTGGTGCCAATTAGTGGGAGTTTTCGATCCAAAGAAAGAAAATAGAAACTTGGAGCAGGAAATTTAAAATTGACACAAGTACAATAATGACTGACAATACAACTAGTCCCTTAATACAACCCATTTCTACTCAAAAATTTGCTAATGTAGCTTTTCTTTTTGGTGCCAATTAGTGCCAATTTAAATTTGCTCCTAAATGAAACCAAAAGGAGGCCATTCTAATCATGAAGAAATCAATTTCACCCTTATTGGAGATTGTTGTTATATACTTAAAAAAAGTAATGAATATTTTCCTAAGGAAAAGCAGAGGAACTTTGGTGTATGTAAAGGAATTCCTTAAAAAGGTAGGGCCTTAAAAAGGTATGACTACTAAGTTCTAGGTAGGGCTGAGTGCCAAATGGTTAAGGGATGAAGATGAGAAAAAACAGGTTCGCATGTTTGGGAAAGAGACAATGATCCGTAGACTTTTGTTGTGATTTGTTTGGTAGCAGAGGAATTCCTTTCTGCCTTTTGGCCCGTGATGGTGGGCTCTCCCTGAATTAATGATCAATTGGAATCCGCTAATCTATCCATCCGTCAAATATGTCACACAGTGAAATTTTATCCGAAATTTTCTGTCTTATGTTGGCACTAAGTAAGTCCTATGTATGTAGTTTCAACCAATATCCAACATTCAGCCAAAGGGAACATTCAATTAGTTTGTGTCAAAACATAGTAAACATACACACAACCAACACAAAATTTACCGATAAATATTTCCAAGCTTGATTACTTATACTACAAAAGGAACACTAACAAATTCTTCTCACCAAAAGCTACATTAGCCTAATCAACAACCAATGCTTACCAAAAAACAAATACCCACAAATACCCACAAATATCCCCTAACCCCCCAATGCTCAAACAAATGTTGAGATCAGGAGACATACCTTTGTGATTCACTCAAGATGCAGACCTCAGACCGTGAGCTGGGAGAGAACAGACCGAGACGGAGAGGGAAACCGAGACCGAGACCGAGACGGAGAGGGAGACCGAGACGGAGAGGGAGACCGAGACCGAGACTGCGAGCGGGAGACTGAGAATGAGAGCTACAGCAAGACCGAGAGGGAGATTGAGAGCGTGTGGGGAGAGAGAGTGGATAGCGAGATTCAGAGAGTGAGAGGGCGATTGAGAAAGTGAGAGTGATGAGAGAGAGTGTTTCAGTAAAAGTGATAAGTTTGAGAAAGTCAGTTAAGTGTGAGTTTAGTGAATACTCGAGTTTGGAGGGCTCGGGTACTGCTTGCACAGTACTCGAGCTCCCCAGACTCGAGTACCAAGAGGTATGATTTTCAAAAGCCTTACAGATTGGTACCCGAGTGTGGAGGGCTCGGGTACTGCTTGCACAGTACTCGAGTCTGAAAAACTCGAGTACTAATTATATTTTTTTAATGTCCAGTGGCCATGTCAACAGCGCCAGCGTGGAACAGAAAATGGGTAACTCGAGGATGTGAAACTCGAGTATGCCAAAAAGTGGTAGATCGCAAATTACTTCCGAAACAGTGGTTTTTTGCCAAATATTTTCCAAACTTATGGTATTTGGCTGATTTGGCCCTCAAGAAAACGCGTAAACAGTAAATTCAAAAAAAAAAAAAAAAAAAGTAAAGAAGAAGAGCTGAAAACGTAAGCACGCGTCGCAGATAAAAGAGTCCGAATACCGTGGGCTACAAAAAGTAGTAGTGGTTTCCAGTTTTAATTTCTGAATATATAGGAGTTAATTAAAGCAAAGCATAAGACGTATTACAAGTTTTCGTCCATTAAGAATATCTTTAGCAAATTCTTTCAATTTTTGCACTGATTAAATAACGAACAATGACTTTTACCTCTTAACTACTCACTTTTTTAAATATACTTTCTAGCAGATTTTCTATCTTATTCTTTATTTTATTTAAATATATTTTTTTAATTTTTTATTCTTTTTTTATCATTATTTATTATTTTTATATTCATTCCCAATAATTATATTTTTCAATGAAAAGCGTTATATTCACAATATTTTTCGCAATACTTTCACAAGAATTATATCAAAATCTTATGTAATAAATTGTTATTAGTTCTAATTTGAATCCACCGCTGAAATTATATTTTTACTCACTAATAATAATTAATAACAATTTATTACTTAAAATTTATTATAAAAATATTCTGGTAGTATTTTTCAATTAAAATTTTCAATTTTTTATTTTATTTTTTATTTTATTCAATTCATTCTCATTCATAAATTTTCATTTCTTTTTTTTCTTTTTCTTTTTTCTTGTTTTTCTCCTCTACACACGTGTCCAACCTATCTCTACCCACCCCACCCCTTCTTTTATTTTCTTTTTCTCCCTTACATTCAAGAACATTCCAGTAGCTCTCATTCTCTTTTTTTTTATCCAGCTCTCTCTTTTTTCTTTTTTCTTTTTTCTTTTGAGAAGCAACAGAGAGAATGAGAGAAAAAAAAAAGAAGCAACGGAGATGAGAGAAAAAAGAAAAGAAAAGCAACGGAGATTAGAGAAAAAAAGAAGCAACGGAGAGAATGAGAGAAAAAAAAAAAAGAAATCCGAAGGAGATAAAAAGAATTAATATAATAGTAGCTAGTATAATTTTTTAATCAAAAAAATTCAATTGCTAAGGTATAGTAGCCCATCAGATTTGATAAGCTACTGTTCATAAGCCAAAAAAAATTTAGGGTTTAGAAGAATATATTGGAGACCATTTTTTAGTCTCATTCTCTATTATAGAGATTATTTTGCTTTTAGCTACATCATTGGAGATGCTCTAATGTGGCCTATTGTGAATAGCTAGTTTTGAATAAAAATGATGTAAATATATATCTATATATATATATATATATTCATTTTTCAATGTGGGATTAATTTATTGTTTTTACTTTTGAAAATACTAAGTATTTTTAACACACACATGGGGAGAAGGAAGAGGTTTAAAGCTTGTGTTGTGTATCCAAGAGTTAGGCTCTTTTGGATATACACCACTGTATTTTCTTTAAAACATTCTCCCCTTTCCCCATCTGTGTGTGTGTGTTAAAAATACTTAGAATTCTTAAAAGAAAAAACAATTGGTTAATCTCACATTGGAAAATAAGTGTGAGTTAAAGAGGTTTAAAGTCTTTGCTGTGTATTCAAAAGTTATGCCCTTTTGGATATACACCACTGTAAGTTCCTTTAAGACATTCTCCTATCTTCTCGTGTGTGTGTGTGTGTTAAAAATACTTATTATTCTCAAAAGAAAAAACAGTGGGTTAATCCCACATTGGAAAATGAGTGCGAGTTAAATAGGTTTAAAGCCTGTGCTATGGATCCAAGAGTTGGGCCCTTTTAGATATACACCACTGTAAGTTTCTTTAAAATTTTCTCTTCTCTTCCCATGTATGTGTTAAAAATACTTAGTATTCTTAAAAGAAAAATAGTAGGTTAATTCCACATTGAAAAATAAGTGTGAGTTAAAGAGGTTTAAAGTCTGTGCTGTGTATTCAAGAGTTAAGTTTCTTTAAGATTTTCTCTCCTCTCCCCATGTGTGTGTTAAAAATACTTAGTATTCTCAAAAGAAAAAACAGTAGGTTAATCCCACATTGGAAAATAAGTGTGAATTAAAGAGGTTTAAAGTAGGTTTACTCCCACATTGAAAAATAAGTATGAGTTAAAGAGGTTTAGAGTCTGTGCTGTGTATTCAAGAGTTAAGTTCTTTTAGATATATACCACTGTAAGTTTCTTTAAGATCTTCTCTACTCTTTCCATGTGTGTTAAAAATACTTAGTATTCTTAAAAAATATAAATATATATATATATATATATATTAAATTTTTATATGAATACCGAAACTTTATTAAAAAGAGGGTAAAAACAATGCACCAAAATTCTCATACCATTGTTATCTATTCAATTGCGATTACAGTCTTTTTCATAATAAATATGCTTTTGCTTTATATATTAATGTTCACGTTTGATAAAAGTATAAATATGCTTTGCTTTATATATTAATGTTCACGTTTGATAAAAGTTAAGCTAGATGAGGAATATCCAGCTGAAAGTCATTTACTTGTGTTTTAAAAAGGTAATAAAAATTGAGGTTTAACAAAAATGTAAATAAAAGTTAAAATTATGCTTATAATTTCAAGCCAGCCGACACGTTAAAATGTGTTTCATAAGCGCAAACTTTGTTTTTTTGTTGAAAAACTATAAAAATCTTCCGCGGAAACTGAACTCGGTTCAAACTAAAAGGTCAAAAAGTTATAGAAGATGGTGAAGTCTTTGTCACACACTCAGAGCATTCACAGCAGTGGTGCTAAATAGCTATATTGCTAAAAATATAGCTATTTAGCACCACCTTTTACCAAAAACAAGGCTGCAGCAGTGGAGCTATATTTAAAAAATATAGCTCCACAGCTACAGTACACATCTATTTTTAGATGTGTACTGTAGCTTAAAGCTAAAAAAAAAAATATTTTTTTATTCCCCCCTCAAATAAAAATTTTTTTCCGCTCCTCTCAAACTCTCAGCTCGCTCCTCTCACTCTGCCTCACTCTCTCCTCTCTCAAACTCTCAGCTCAAACTCTCTCAGCTCTCTGCTTTCTCAAACTCTCAGCTCGCCGATCCCACCCGTCGCCCAAGCCCAAGCCGATCGCACCCGTCGCCCAAGCCCATCGCCGACCCACCCGTCGCCCAAGCCCATCGCCGATCCCATCGCCCATCGCCGATCCATCGCCGATGCCCAAGCCGTCGCCCATCGCCGATCCTATCGCCCATCACCGATCGCCCATCGCCCATCGCTGTGCTAGGTTTTTTTTTTTTTTTTTTTTTTTTTTGCTGTGAACTGCTGTTTGCTGTGGTGGTGGTGATGGTTGTGCTGAAGTTTGCTGTGGTCTCACCGATCTTCATCGGTTTTTTTTTTTTTTTTTTTTTTTCTCTGCTGTGAACTGCTGTTTGCTGTGGTGGTGGTGATGGTTGTGCTGTGGTGGCGGTGGTGATGGCTGTGCTTGCTGTGAAATTTTTTATTATTATTGTAATGAATTTTTTGTATTATTTTAATCAAATAGCTAAAAATATAGATGTACTGCTGTGGAGTGTGAGGAGGTAATAGCTAAAATTATAGATAAAGTGACTTTTAGATGATAGAAATATACATCCACTGCTGTGGATGCTCTCACACTACTTCTTTGACAAGACACGCTTTTCTTTACGTTAGAAAGGTGATTTGGAATTTGAAAATTACGGTATTGGGTAAGTGTTTTTAAACAGCAATTTTTAATTTTTAAACAATATTTTACGTATTTTTATATATTTTTTCACTTATACGTATTATAAAAAATAAAAAATAATAATTTTCAAACTACCTCATCAAACACCTCCATATTGTTCGAAGCGGATTCTAATGTCAAATAGTTTTGCTCACTTTAACTGCTATAAGTGACATTACTCGTTTTCCAACGCATGGAGATTATTATTAAGGATCTTGATATCGGATGCTTTTAAGATATTAATTAATAATTCGACATTATTTTTATTAAAAACAAGAAAAGTTATCTATAAAAACTTTATTTAAATGGATTGTTAACCAATACTCTAATTGCATCCGTTAACATTTTTCTTACTATTAAAAACATTTTTTTGATAGTAAACATGAGGAAATTATGTAATTATATAAAAATAGTTTTGTTCTCTACTTCTCTTTACTAAAAACACAAGGAGTTTGCATAATTTGATTAATAGCACATAAACTTGGTAGTTCTAGTTGCCCCTCAAATGCCATGCAACCTTGTGGATTTTGGTTTCCCTCTTTGTCTATAATAAATGTAACAATCTAAGCAAAAGCGCTAATTATATTTGCGTTATATCTCAAAAGGGCTAATCACAATTGAGGCTTCATGTAATTGTTAATAAAAGTCTAATTCAACTTAGTATATGCCTGATGTAGGACTCATCACACAATCAATCAAATTGAAGCATCACAATAAATATTACCGACATTTTGACATGTAAGACTGAGTAGTGAAAAAAAAATTGTAAGTCTATATAAAAGTGATGGTTCATGAACAATTACAGTGGCATATATCATTAAGTTGTGACAAAAATTATGATAAATGGTATCAATCTAGAAGGATAGCTTGTATATTATACATGTGTTTCACAAAAGTTTTAGACTTGGAAAACTTTCCAATTCTTCCAAGGTAGACTGCACCCTATTCAGACCGAAAGTAAAATGGTTGTGTCAAAGAATAATATTTTCACACTAACTTCCGTCCTCCACTCCCCACTATCTACCATCCAACCACTACCACTCCACTAATATCTCCAATTTTTAGTGGCCAACCACCACCATTGGTGGCCAGTCGCCACCAGTCCCCAATCTCAATTTTTTTTTTAATCTTATTTTTTTTTTCAATTTTTATATTATATATGTACTTGGAAGATGAGAAAATGTGAAAAAATAATAAAAAAAGTATGTTTTCTATAGCATTTACAAAACGTTACTAAACACTAAAAAATATATTTTGAGGCATTTTTTAAGAATCCAACTAAACACTTAAATATTTTACGTCAAATTAAACACAACCTAAATAAATTGTTTTTTTTTTTTTTTCACAATGTATTCTACTTTCACGTGTTTTTCTAGAAATTTATCAGAAGTTTTTCGACTGTTGGAATTTATGGGCCAGTTGTAGACTTTATACCCTTAATCCTCAAGGCACGTAAAAAAAGGATAAATAATTAGATATAAAATAAACAGTGTTAAGTATAAATTTGCAGAGTTAATTTATAAAATAAATTTATAAATTTATATAATTTAACACAGATTAATATGGATCAGTTTTAAGTAAAATTGTGTAAATTTTACACTTTTTTTTCTATTACATACAGACTGATATGAAAGGTTTATAAAGCCGATGAAACCTCTAATCAGTAACTGATAGACATGTGACACAAACCAAGTCCGATATTATTATATCACATAGAAGGATAGACAACGAAGGTCCCTCGATGTAGCAAAGTCTCCCTCCCCTTAAAGCCTGACAGCGGACCTGCCCAATGCCGCAGAATTCACATTATTGACAATGTGATCTTCAATTGACTCGCCATTGTTATCTATTCTATTGCGATTACGGTATTTTTCAAAATAAATATTCTTTGCTTTCAAGTTAAATGGTATGGTTCTTCTCAAAAAGAAAGTAAAGGGCTTATTTAGTAGCAGATTTTAAATATCACCGTTCAAAATAATATGGAAATCATGACTTCAAAAGTGTTAGAGAACACGTATTTAAAGTATTCATAACGTAAAAAATATGTTTAATATCATGTTTTAAAAAATTTATTTTAAAATGTGAAAAAACATAAGTACTAACATGTTTTGTTATGTAAACTTTCTAGGTCTTCAAAGATACTGTACCGGTTCATACTGAAAGTTAAAAAGATGTGTCAAAGAATAATATTTTTACACTAACCTCCATCCTCCAAACCTACTATCTGCAATACAACAACCACCACCCCACTAACATCTCACGTTTCCGGTTGACAACAACCACCACCCCACTAACATCTCACGTTTCCGGTGGTCAACCACTGCCATTGGTGTCCGATTGCCACCAGTACCCAATCACAATTTTTTTTATTTAATCTAAAATTTTCCCATTTTTTAATCTAGACCCATTAGCAAGTCATCTGACAATGCTGAAATTTCAATTTTCGATCAATCAATTTATGTCTTCAATTAAAGTAGCCTATTCAAACGTATAAAAGGGGACATGGCAAAGTTTTACAAATCCACCTAGCTATATATGGCAAAACTGAAAGCTTATTTGGGGGGCACAATTTATAATGTCTTCAATTAAAGTCATTGCATGCAAACGTATCTTAGGGTCCAAAATATTAAGTCATTGCAAATTGTTTATGTCTTTATCAACTGAATAAAGTTGATAAAGACATACTTTATTAAGTTTTTTTCAAAAAATACTTTATTAAGTTGGAATCATGGAGAGACCTGACACTATGATATGTATTCTGCTATAATTTGAGCAGAAAGTAAATGAAATACGGAAAAAAAAAAAATCACACTTGCAGATTGATAAATGTTAGGTTCCAAATATTTAGATATAAATGTTTAGGTTCTAAATATTTTATGTGTTGGCAAACTGAGAACATAAACTTGTCTAAGAATAGATCATAGTTTCTATGAAGTTTTTTAGGCATTTCTCAAAGTACTACAACTCAAGATTCAAGAACGTATAAGCTAATTAAAAAGCTAACTAGCTATATCAATTGAGAGAAAACATCAATCGATCGAGACATGAATCTGTAGAATTTTAATTCAGCCCAACAGCCCGCGAAATGTTTAGGGTTTCAATCTAAACCTACTAGGTGTGGGCATAAGCGCCCGCAACAAGTGGTTTCCTCATGGGAATTATACCTCGGCCAACAGTGGACCAAGCGGAAAGTGTAAATTGAGTTGCCACCTAAATTAGTTCTAGAAACCATATATATAACGTCCTTGTAGAAGGACTGATCTTTACCAGAGAACATGTTTGGAGTTCAAGTATGGGGATGAGAAGGTATAAGGCACATAACCCCACTCGATCCATAGGTTGGCCTCCACTTATTGTGTTCCAAATCCTAATCTTATCAAAGGGTCTTCTAATAGATTATTTTATACTCACACAAACACTAACATGCATCTAAAATCCAAACATGACATATTTCCCACACTTATCCATATAAAACCCTAATCATGAATCTATCAACTAAACAAGTAAGACATGTTATTTTACTGACCCTAGACCTAAACATACGAAAGCTAAGCTAACAAAGGCTAAACATGCAATTAAAATAAAGCAAAACAAACAAAATAGCCAAAACCCTGAATTTGGATTTTTGAGCACAAACATGCGTGCGCAAACATGTAGTAAGGGGGTACAAAATGCGGTGTCTACAAATGCCTCAATTCACTTTTTGCCTTAAACCCATAAATGCATCAAGCCACTATGAAGACATCTTAACACTATATATAAAGCCAAACTACAAAGGCCTCAGTTCTTTATTTTCCATATTAACTCTTATATTTTTATATTTATATTGTCATATTATTCATTTTAATTAAATAATATTAAAATACTCTAATAACTTGGAATCAAGACCTGACATTATAATATGTATTCTGCAGAAAGTAAATGAAATACGGAATATATTTTTTTTTCACACTTGCTGTACATTTTCTACACTCAATATCCATATTTTCATGCACAAAGTACACATTTTTTTCCCAATAATCACAGTTAAAAGGTGTTAGCAGTATCCCTAAAGTCATTTTTGTATATATGCCAACAAATTTGGGTGGAAAACACTTTCGAAACTAGCGATTACACACTTAATTTCACTGAACCTATCCAACGAATAATTAGGAAAAAAATTTGGAATAAAAAGTACATTGTTTAAGTTTCTCTTATTAAAAGATATTTTTACACCATATATTAAAAGCGGAACGATACCCATCAACGTAGTAAGACAATTTAGCAAGCCTATTATTAAGCCATATTTGACTATACTGGCATTACATTGTCTTAAAATCAAAGTAGACCATAAAAACACTAATAAGTCTTATAAACTTCGTTTAAAACACTAATATTACTAATTTCATGTGTGTTCTAATAAGTATTATTGTTTACTCAAAAAAAAAAAAAAAGATGTTTATCCCACATTGGTTGTGTGTGTCTAGTGTCCATTGTTTATAACCCTAGTTTACAACTACAAAGGTTAGGTCATTTTGTAGTTGTGCTCTGGTTAAATAATGTATATATTATAAACCTGGTTTAAAATACTAATATTGCTGTAAGGCCACAGATTCAGGTTTCCAGCCCAAAGGTGGGTGGATTTGCCTAAAGGGCCCAAATACAATGAATTTGTAGAGAGTAGGTTAAGAAGGGCTGCGCTAGTGAAGGTTAGATTGCCAATTGGTTGGACTCAGATCACAGACTGGGATGAAACACAAGTTTTTGGCTTCAAGGATCGCTCTCGTCTTACGTCCGAGGATAATTATCTGGTATCAGTGTTCCTTTTCCCTTTTCTCCGAAAAAGTCCCCCCTTTTCTCCTTTCTCTCTCCCTTTTATATTCCTTTTCCTCCTTCTCTGAACCCTCCACGTGCGGATGTTGTGATTTCTTTATTGACATCTGTCCCTTTCCATCTTTCCAGAACTCTCTACATAGAAATGGCGGGACTGGAAATCACTGTTCAGAGGTCCTCTCCACATAAATGCGGTCAGGGGGTTAGTTGTGGAGCATTCAATGCGGGGTTGGCAGTCTTCTCCCTTGATATTTTGGAATCTTCCCTTGGTACACGTCTCCGCGGTGTTGTCCCCATTCGGCGGAGTCTTTTGGGGGATTTTCCTGATTGACGGAACCCTGAATCTTACCACGGTTTTACCCGACCGAGGTAGGGAGTGTCCTCGGCAGAATCCTGATATTGCTGAGCTCACAATTCACTCTCTCGACTGCCGACCTAGACGGGTTAGGCCGAGCTGAGTCGTCCTCGGACTGTCCTCAGTCCTCGGCTCGAGCCTGTAGGTGTGCAACACAAGTGGGTGGGAAGCTTTGGGCTTATTATCCTTATTGGCGTGATGTTTATTTCGGCCCATCTCCCCTAACAGCCCATTGCCTCTACAATTGCCCCTCAAGATACTTCTTTTTAGGTCCTCAGACAAAAAGGAGGATTTCGATGCCGCCGTTCTTGACATAAGTCGACTTCGGCCCTGTCTTGTCCACAAGGGGGCCCTTTTAACTTCTTAGGGTGCGCTCCTGGTGTTATGACCCTCGAGACGCGCGTTTATTTAATTCTTACCTCGTTTTTACCCGACCGAGGTAGGGAGTGTCCTCGGCAGAATCCTGATATTGCTGAGCTCACAATCCACTCTCTCGACTGCCGACCTGGACGGGTTAGGCCGAGCTGAGTCGTCCTCGGACTGTCCTTAGTCCTCGGCTCGGGCCTGTAGGTGTGCTACATAAGTGGGTGGGAAGCTTTGGGCTTATTATCCTTATTGGCGTGATGTTTATTTCGACCCATCTCCCCTAACAGCCCATTGCCTCTACAATTGCCCCTCAAGATACTTCTTTTTAGGTCCTCAGACAAAAAGGAGGATTTCGATGCCGCCGTTCTTGACATGAGTCGACTTCGGCCCTGTCTTGTCCACAAGGGGGCCCTTTTGACTTCTTAGGGTGCGCTCCTGGTGTTATGACCCTCGAGACGCGCGTTTATTTAATTCTGGAGGCTCCTTGCCTTTCACGTTCTACGGTGAGATGGGAATCGTACGGCTAGGCGTTTTTTATGGGTGTGGGCAGGGTTTTTCCCGCTCCTATTTGGTTCTTTGATATAAATACTTCCCTTACTTGATCTCTTTCCTTACTTTAACCACCATTAAGTTCTAGCGCATATTCGTTGAACCTGTCAACTATCCCCTCACCTGCACCCTTACAAATTTCAAAAGCCTGTCTGAGGAGACCTATTTTATTCGTGTAAGTCATCATAAGTCTTTTAATTTTTTCTTTTTCTTATATAATCTTCTGTTCTCTACACATTCTCCCCTCCTCGACTATGTTCTCTCTCTCTGGTTCCTTTAGATTCTTTCGAGATTTCCCTAGGGATGGGTAGGTTTAAGCACTTGGTAGAATCAAGGGAAGGTTCTAAAGAACTTCAAGGCTCGGTATAGAATTCCACCGGGGGTTGAGATTAGGTATTGTGAAGAGAGTGAGTGGCATGAGAAGAGGCATGAGGGGGAAGTCGTAATCCCAATGATTGCCATCATAGAGGGGCGGATGAGGATTCCCATGAGTCCGGTCACTAGGGACTATCTCATAGCCCATAGGTTGGTGCCTACCCAATGCGCACTTAACATGTTCAAGATCCTCGGTTGTGTGGATGCCCTGAATGAGAAGTTAGGTCTAAGATTGACCCACCACAACGTGAATTGGGTCTATAACCTCCACCATCTCAAGGGTCAGGGGTATTACCTTAAATCTAGGTACCCAGCGGTTAGACTCATTCAGTGTCTTCCCACTCGAATAAAGAGTTGAACAAGGATTTCCTGATTGTATCAAGTGATTGGCACGATGGCCTCCACTGCCCAACGAGAGAGGGGAAGCCAGGTGGGGTAATTAAGTCTAGGCTCGTGGATCTCACCTGTTTGTTAAATAGTCCATTTCATAGTTTGATATTCGTATTATTTATTTTATTTTTTTTTATTATTTTTTTTTTTTGCTTCTGGCCACTAATGATTTTCTTGTGTCGATTGGGCAGATAAGAATTCAACTGTTCCTCACCTAGGTCTGGTTAACCGAAAAAGCCTAGATAAAATCCTGAGATCCGAGGTGTTTGTGCACTCGGACGGTCAGCTGAGGGCGGCTCATCTTATCCTGAACTACGTCCCCATCTCCACCACGTTCTTGGCACCGAAGTGCGTCATCAAGGCACAGGATCCCTGTTTGAAGCAGATAAGTGTAGCTGCTCCAGGGTTTCTGCTCCCTGGCCCAGTTCCAGGAGAGGTTCTTTCAACTGCTCCCATCTTCGACGCCATTCCGATAAAGCTCGAGACATTCCAAGCGTCCCATCCTTCGGTCGCCGAGGAGGTTAGGCCTGAGCTCTCATCCACTCGGAGAGGAGAGGAGGGCGTGGTGGACATCTCGAGGTCCAAAGACGAATTCGAAGTTTTCGGCCAAGACCTGCCCATAGAAGGTTCAACCTTCGACCCAATCTCTGAATCAACAGGGACACGCGATGAGATGGGCATCCAGCGCAAGCCGAGGTCTAGCTTGCTGGACTTAATCGAATCCCAACTCGGGCGGAATGAACCGGCCAAGGTTGCACAAACAAAGTCCCCTTCTCTGCCCCCTACCGTTCCTCTCCCAACCCAGTCCTTTGGGCTGCAACCCGCCGACCTGAAGAGGAAGAGGGAGGCAAAGGGCAAGGAGTCCATGGAGGCAGGGAGGGCCCACTCCGCCCAAGAGGATGAGCTGCAAAGAGTGGGTAAGCAGCCCAAGACTAGGCAGAGAGAGATGGAGAGGAGAAGTAGCCCATCCACAGCCCTCGAGGCATGGTTGCCGGCACTGATGCTGGATGGTGCCCCTCTTCCAGCCACTGCCTCCCTCCGAGATTACCAAGGGGGTAAAGGGGGATATGTGGCCGATGTGGTGGAGCAAGCTCTGCTGCTCCCCGAGGACATGGCCGAACTCCGGAGCCTAAGGAGACACGAAGTCGTCCTTAGTCTGAAGAGGTACCTCGGCATGGTAAGTTCTTTCTGCCCCTCCCCCCTTTTTTTTTTTATACATGTATTTTTTGCCATTTTACCATCTGTTGTTTTGTTGTTATCTTTCAACATTCCCCTTCTCTTTCAAGCCGTTCAAGCTTCCTTCTGAGCAGAGGAGATGTTCAACTACTGCCACCGCCAGATGAAGGAGGAGGAGGCCAAGCGCAACGACGCCGTGGACTTCTTGAGGGCTATTGAAAAGAGCTCACAGGAGTTGAAGAAAAAACTCCTGGAGGAGGAGAGGGGGAGGAAGAGCGCAGCCGCCGGGCTTGATAACGCTGAAAGGCAGGCGGAAGGTCAGATGGTACTCCTGCGCAACGTCGAGGACCAACTAGCCGCCTCCAAGGCACAAGTGGTGGCGCTCAAGAAGAAGCTAGAAGAGTCCGAGGAGGCCAGAGCGGAAGCCGAGAAGGCCCGGGATCAAGCCGAGCAAGAAGGCTACGATGTCGGTGTAGCAGAAACCGAAGAAGCCCTCAGGGCCAAGGTTTCTAGGGTGTGCCGCACTTATTGCCGAAAGGTGTGGATAGAGTCTCTCAAACAGGCCGGGGTTGAGGCTTTATCTGCGCTGTGGAAGGCAAAAAGTATGTATTACCCCGCTGCTATCCAGCCATCCCTTCTTTCTCTTCCTCGGCTCGATCCTGTTTCCGTGAAGGCGGAGGCAGGTGAGGTGAAGGCAGCCAAGACATCCGCATCATCCGAGGGGGGGTCCGATGTACCGGAGCAAGCTGTGCAGAAATCAGCTCTAGAGGTCCCAAACCTCCCTATCGTGATCCAGGATGATCCCGCCGAGAAGGGTGTGAATAAAGAGATGGAGATAGTCTTGGCTAGCCTTCCTTTGCCTGTCCCCACTGACCAAGCAAACGGCGGGCAAGCAGGCAAGGGACAGGAGACCCTAGAGGCTGTAGTTGTTCAGATCGACCCTCCTCCTCCCAAAGAGAAAATTGTTATCAAGAAAAAATAGGCTTTTATGTAGTTTGCCTTAGCATTTTTTTTTTTTTTTTGACTTTGCTCTTCTTGTACTTAACTGGCCTTGTTGAAAGGCTTATTATTAATGAAAGATTCACAGAAATTTCTTTTTATTACTGTGTTTATGTACGAGTAAATGTGACGTTTATTTTCACTTATGCTTAAGCTGAAATTCTATGGTCAGTTTCCATAGAACGAGAATTTATTCACTCGGGGGGGGGGGGGGGGGGGCTTGTGGGAAGCCAAAATGAGTTTGATTAACATTCCACCCAAATAGAACATGACCTGAACCTCAGGGACTATGTGTTTAAGTACCTACTGGCATATGTGGAGTGTCCAACACTTTAAGTGATGCTCATGTGCATCTATTTAAATTGATTTATTAAGACAAAGATTTCTTCTTCATTTGGGGTGAGGGTTCATCCTCATTACTGGGGCAAGCTGTGAGAGGTACTGAGCTGCCATATAATAACTTCATTGAGGGTGAATTTATAATTTTAACCAACGATGTGAGGGGCTAAGTGCGACCTAGAGTCTGCGTGAGAATTAGAAAAATACTTAGAAAAATGATATGTAGTATTAATTTTTCCAAGGCAGATGGTCCGAGGAGCCAGGCATAGCATGGATCTGTTTAATACTTAGAAAAATGATATGTAGTATTAATTTTTCCAAGTGAGATGGTCCGAGGAGCTAGGCATAGCTTGGATCTGTTTAATACTTAGAAAAATGATATGTAGTATTAATTTTTTCAAGGCAGATGGTCCGAGGAGCCAGGCATAGCTTGGATCTGTTTAATACTTAGAAAAATGATATGTAGTATTAATTTTTCCAAGACAGATGGTCCGAAGAACCAAGCATAGCTTAGATCTGTTTAATACTTAGAAAAATGATATGTAGTATTAACTTTTCCAAGGCAGATGGTCCGAGGAACCAGGCATAGCTTGGATCTGTTTAATACTTAGAAAAATGATATGTAGTATTAATTTTTCCAAGGCAGATGGTCTGAGGAACCAGGCATAGCTTGGATCTGTTTAATACTTTTATGCCTGGATCTGTTTAATACTTAGAAAAATGATATGTAGTATTAATTTTTTCAAGGCAGATGGTCCGAGGAGCCAGGCATAGCTTGGATCTGTTTAATACTTAGAAAAATGATATGTAGTATTAATTTTTCCAAGACAGATGGTCCGAAGAACCAAGCATAGCTTAGATCTGTTTAATACTTAGAAAAATGATATGTAGTATTAACTTTTCCAAGGCAGATGGTCCGAGGAACCAGGCATAGCTTGGATCTGTTTAATACTTAGAAAAATGATATGTAGTATTAATTTTTCCAAGGCAGATGGTCTGAGGAACCAGGCATAGCTTGGATCTGTTTAATACTTAAAAAAATAATATGTAGTATTAATTTTTCCAAGGCAGATGGTCTGAGGAACCAGGCATAGATTGGATCTGTTTAATACTTAGAAAAATGATATGTAGTATTAATTTTTCCAAGGCAGATGGTCCGAAGAACCAGGCATAGCTTGGATCTGTTTAATACTTAAAAAAATGATATGTAGTATTAATTTTTCCAAGGCAGATGGTCCGAGGAACCAGGCATAGCTTGGATCTATTTAATACTTAGAAAAATGATATGTAGTTGTCAATTTTCCCTAGGTATGTGGCTCAAAGAACCAGGCATAGCTGAGGTTCTGTTTGACCCTTAAAATTAGTGTAATTAAGAATCATACACAATGTATTGAGCGAGAACTAGATAAAGTGCACTTTCATTAATAATAGTACCTTTTTAGGTTGTTTACATTCCAGGGGTGCAATATTGCCTTATTTTCTAAGTCCTGCAAGTAGTATGCTCCTTTCCTGGCCACAGATGTAATTTGGTATGGTCCCTTCCAGTTTGGTCCTAGTTTTCCCCAAGAGGGATTCTTTGCCGAGCCGCGACCTTCCTTAATACCAGATCTCCAGGCGCCAAAGGTCTCGACTTCACATTAGCATCATACCCTTGTTTGAATTTGTGCTGATAATAGGCCAAGCATTTTCCCTTTTTTCCTCAATTAAATCTAGATTCCTCTCAAGTAAATTGTCATTGTTGCTCGGAGTGAAATAGCTAGTCCTTAGTCTAGGGAATCCTGTTTCCAATGGGATAACGGCCTTGGCTTCATATGTCAATGAAAAAGGGGTCTCGCCCGTAGACTTCCGAGGAGTAGTCCGGTAGGTCCACAGTACATGTGGTAGTTCTTCTACCCATTTGCCCTTGGAATCTTCTAGTCTCTTCTTGAGCCTGCTTATTATGACTTTGTTTATGGCCTCGGCTTGTCCATTCCCTTGAGGATAGGCTGGAGTGGAGTACTGATTTGTTATTCCTAACATGCAACAATATCTTCGGAAAGATTTGCTGTCAAACTGAAGTCCATTATCCGAGACGAGGGTATGGGGGACGCCGAACCGGGTTACAATGTTCTTCCAGATGAATCTCTTCATGTCAGCATCTCGGATGTTGGCTAATGGCTCTACTTCAACCCATTTAGTGAAGTAGTCCGTGCCGACCACCATATATTTCTTATTTCCCGCTGCCTTAGGGAAAGGGCCAACGATATCTAGGCCCCATTGGGCAAAGGGCCAAGGACTGGACAGAGGATTAAGTTCTCCTCTCGGCTGATGTATGTTCGGGGTGAACCTCTGGCATTGGTCATACTTCCTTACATACTCTTGGGCTTCTCTGTGCATGTTAGGCCACCAATATCCTTGGGTGAGGGCTCGATGAGACAAAGATCTGCCTCCCATGTGGCTTCCACAAATTCCCTCATGTAGTTCCTACAAGAGAGCCTCCACTGCCTTGGGATGTATGCACAGCAGGTACGGTCCAGAAAAAGACCTTTTGTATAGTTTCAAGTCCTCGGACAGCCAGAATCGAGGAGCCTTCTTCTGTACTTTGTCGGCTTCTAGTTTGGTCTCAGGTAGGGTGTCGTCTTTGAGAAATTGAACAATGGGATCCATCCAGCTAGGGCCCGCTCTTGCCTCGTGGACGGCTGACACCTCTTTCCTCGACCCACGGGGTTGTAGGAGATCCTCAACGAGAATCACCCTCGGTAAACTCTGTGCCGAGGATGTTGCTAATGTCGCAAGTGAGTCTGCATGTGTGTTTCTGCTTCTGGGAATTTGCGTCAAGTTAAAGGACTTGAATCCAGATTGCAAATGTTTAACCTGATTTAGATACTCTTGCATTCTTGGGTCCCGAGCCTCTAACTCTCCTCGGACTTGGCCTACCACCAATTTGGAGTCTGAGAATATATCCACGTCCGTTCCTCCCATTTTTTGTACCATGCCCATCTCGACCAGCAGAGCCTCGTATTCCGTCTCGTTGTTTGTGGCGAAGAATCCAAGTCTTAATGATTTTTCAATCGTGATGCTCTCGGGTGAAATTAGAACTAGCCCCACTCCAGATCACTTGAGGTTTGAGGCGCCGTCAACGTATAGCTTCCACGATGATGTTCGTTCTATGGAGATTACTCCAACTAAATTTTCATCCATGTGGTGTTTATTTACACCTTCTACTGTCGGGGTCTCGGCAAATTCAGCCAGGAGGTCGGCTAGGACCTAACCCTTTATGGAGGTGCGGGGCATGTATTTGATGTCGTAGGCCCCGAGTTTTGTTCCCCACTTCGCAATTCTCCTCGTATAATCAGTGCTTCGAAGCAAGGCCTTGAGTGCAGTTGGGTCAAGACAACAACTGTATGCGCCTGAAAATAATGAGGCAGTTTGCGAGTGGCATGCACCAGGGCTAGGATAGCTTTCTCCAATGGCAAGTATTTGACCTCGGCTTCATGGAGGGACTTACTTATATAATAAACGGACCTCTATACTCCATTGTCAACCCTCAGTAATACCAGGCTTACCGCGTAGGCGGCCACCGCGATGGCGGCCACCGCGATATAAGCAAACAGTACCTCATCCTTCTCAGGTCTGGACATTATTAGTGGCCGAGAAAGATAATCTTTCAATTGCTGGAATGCTAACGCACACTCTTTGGTCCACTCAAAATCCTTCCATTTGTTTAACAGACGATAGAAGGGCCTGCCTCTGTCTGCAGACCGGGTTATGAAGCGATTTAGGGCAGCAATCATTCCCATCAGCCTTTGCACCTCTTTGGGATTCCGAGGTGGTTGCAGTTTATTAATGGCTTGGATCTGGTTTGGGTTGACCTCGATTCCTCGGTGAGTGACCATATAGCCTAGAAACTTTCCTGACCCCACCCCGAAAGAACACTTGGAGGCGTTGAGCCATAATCTATGCTCTCTTAAGATTCCAAAAATGCTTCCGAGGTCGGCGATGTGGTCGGACTTGTCCCTGCTCTTGACCACCATATCATCGATGTAAATTTTGATGTTCTTGCCCAGCTGTGGCTCGAACATCCGTGTCATCATCCTCTGATACGTAGACCCCGCATTTTTAAGTCCAAATGGCATCACCTTGTAATGGTAGTTGCCAGTAGGGGTGACGAAAGCCGTCTTCTCCTGGTCATCTAAGGCCAAAGGTATCTGGTGATAACCTTGGAAGGGATCCTTTGGGCAGGCCCTATTCGAGGCATGGGGAAGGGATCCTTTGGGCAGGCCCTATTCAGATCCCTGTAATCCACGTATACACGCCACTTGCCGTTCTTTTTCTTCACCACCAGTGTTGGCCAACCAGTCGGGATAGAACACTTCTTTGATAGCCCCAGCCTGCATAAGTTTAACCACCTCTTCTTTGACGGCATCAGAATGTTTCCTTGAAGAGCGCCGAGGGGGTTGATTCTTAGGGGCAGTAGATGGATTTACATTCAAACGATGGCAAATAAAGCTTGGATCCACCCCTGGGGCTTCGTAAGCATTCCAAGCGAAATATTCTGCCTCAGGAATTTCAGCAGCTCTTCCTTCTCCTAAAGAGGCAGTTGAGTGCCAACTTGAAAAAATTTATCAGGATCATTTTCAATGAGAATTTTCTCCAAGTCTTCACATTTTACCTCCTCGGCCTCCCTACAAGACGCTGAGGCCGAGGGCTTTAATTGCTAGAAATCCTTGCCAGCCAATGCCGAGGATTCCGATTCAGGTTGGTGCATGATAGCCGCCACCAAGCACTGCCTGGCTACTGCTTGACTTCCAAGTAACTCCTCAACTTGATCCCCTGATGGGTATTTCACTTTGAGATGAAGGGAGGACGAAACAGCCCCAAGGGCGTGAAGCTAGGGTCGCGCCATGATAGCTGTGTATGGGGAAAAAGCGTCTACCACTATGAAGTCCACCTCTACCACTTTGGAGCAGGCTTGAACTGGCAATCTGATTTGTCCACTCGGAACAACCACTCTCCCATCAAAGCCGACTAGAGGTGAGTCATAGCTGGTCAGATCCTCCTGCCTGAGGTTGAGGCCCATATACAGGTCTGGGTACATAATCTCAGCCCCACTGCCTTGGTCAACCAGTACCCTCTTTACGTTATAACCACCTATCCTGAGAGTTATAACTAGGGCATCATCGTGGGGCTGTATGGTCCCAGCCTTGTCCTCGTCCGAGAAGCTCAGTGCTGGACGAGGACTCATTTTGGCCCTCTTCAGCTCTTGTTCTGGGCCTCTAATATACGATCTAGCTACAGTCATTACCCTAGAGGAGCATGACCCTGTCCTGCCTGGTGCGATGAGGATGACATGAATTGTTCCTAAGCGGGGTCGCGAGGAATTACTGCTTTGGACCCCCGAGCCTGTCTGGCCTCCTTGCCCGTTAGGCTGAATTAAGAACTGCTTCAACCTGCCTTCTCGGATCAATTGCTGCAAATGGCTCCATAGCGTCCTACAATCCTTGGTTGTGTGCTCGCGCTCTCTATGATACTGACAGTGCAGGCTTTGGTTACGTTTTGTGGGGCCCTGCTCATCTTGTTTAGTCATCTAAAGTATGGCTCGTTTTGATCTTGTCCAGGACTTGATGCACTGGTTCTCGGAACACGGTGTTAACGGTTTGGGATGCCTTGGGCCCAACTTCCCCTCCAAACTCTAACCGTGGGCGGTTGTTGCCATAGCGGCCTGACCTGAAATCCCTCCTCTCCTGAGGGATAACCTTACCCTTCCCTTTTTCTTGCTGCTAATCTTCCTCGACTCTTTTGTACTTGTCGATCCAATCCATGAGCTGGCGCACACTAGTGACTGGCTTTCCTGTCAGGGACCTCCGCAACCCGTGCCCGGCGGGCAGGCCGACCTTAAAGGTTCTGACAGCCACATCATCGAAATCACCCTCGATCTTGTTGAACATTTCCCAATACTGGTCCGAGTATGTTTTCAGGGTTTCCCTTTCTCTCATGGACAAGGACAACAAGGAATCCAGAGGCCGAGGAACTCTGCTGCACATGATAAAGTGGGATCCAAATGCTTGGGTGAGTTCCTTAAAAGAGTCGATGGAACCCGTTCTCAGGCCGTCAAACCATCTCATCGCCACAGGTCCCAAACTAGATGGGAACACTTTGCACATTAAGGTCTCGTTATTGGAGTACACTACCATTTTCTGGTTGAAATAGCTAACGTGCTCAACTGGGTCTGTACTGCTGTTGTAGAGAGTGAACGTTGGCTGGGTGAACCACCTGGGGAGTCGCCCCCCATCGATCTTGCGCGTAAAGGGAGATCTGGATATCCAGTTGAGCGCTTTGCTCATGGCATTGTTCCCCAAGCCCCTTGAGGACGAGCCTCCTCCCCTATGCTTTCGGCGATGGTCCTCGTCATACGAGAAGGTTTCACTCGGGGGCGTTTGTGATCTGGGCCTGTACTCGTCATCCCTTCCGCTATCTGAGGAAAGATCAGAAACTGAAGGGCTCCTCCTCCTTCATTCCCATTGTAGCTTTTTCTTTAAATGGTCAATCTCCTTCTGCATGGCTTTAGCACGTTCGTCCCGAGAGACATGGCTATTGCCTCTAAACTGACCTTCGCCCGAGTGAGTGGTATGTATGCTTCCCTCCTAGCCTTCTTGAAGGCGTTCTTCTCGTTGAGATCCCATATACTCCATGTGGTGTGGACCTGAACTAGCCATGCTTGAGAATCTAAAAATCTAGTCAATCAGCCCTTTCCCACAGACGGCGCCAATTGTAAGGCCACATATTTAGGTTTCCAGCCCAAAGGTGGGTGGATTTGCCTAAAGGGCTCAAATACAATGAATTTGTAGAGAGTAGGTTAAGAAGGGCTGGGCTAGTGAAGGTTAGATTGCCAATTGGTTGGACTTAGATCACAGACTGGGATGAAATACAAGTTTTTGGCTTCAAGGATCGCTCTCGTCTTACGTCCGAGGATAATTATCTGGTATTAGTGTTCCTTTTCCCTTTTCTCCGAAAAATTCCCCCCTTTTCTCCTTTCTCTCTCCCTTTTATATTCCTTTTCCTCCTTCTCTGAACCCTCCATGTGCGGATGTTGTGATTTCTTTATTGACATCTGTCCCTTTCCATCTTTCCAGAACTTTCTACACAGAAATGGCGGGACTGAAAATCACTGTTCAGAGGTCCTCTCCACATAAAACCGGCCAGGGGGTTAGTTGTGGAGCATTCAATGCGGGGTTGGCAGTCTTCTCCCTTGATATTTTGCAATCTTCCCTCGGTACACGTCTCCGCAATGTTGTCCCCATTCAGCGGAGTCTTCTGCGGGATCTTCCTGATTGTCAGAACCCTGAATCTTACCTCGGTTTTACCCGACCGAGGTAGGGAGTGTCCTCGATAGAATCCTGATATCGTTGAGCTCACAATTCACTCTCCTGACTGCCGACTCGGACGGGTTATGCCGAGCTGAGTCGTCCTCGGACTGTCCTCAATCCTCGGCTTGGGCCTGTAGGTGTGCTACACAAGTGGGTGGGAAGCTTTGGGCTTATTATCCTTATTGGCGTGATGTTTATTTCGGCTCATCTCCCCTAACAGCCCATTGCCTCTACAATTAATATTTTCATGTGTGTTCTAATAAATATTATTGTTTACTCAAAAAAAAAGTAAACCATAAAAATCCAATGTAAATAAGGGGACACAAATTTTTTTTTTTTTTAATTTAGCTAAACTGAAAGTCCATTTCTCCATCTGACAATTTATAATGTTTTAAATGTTAGAATAATGTGGCCCAACATAATATCTTATGTTGCCTCTATTATTAACAAATAAATATTCAATCTTTCGTAAAATTATGCAATACATTATGATGTAAGATATTGATATATTGAAATAGTCTACTTGATTTACTAGACTAAGATTATGAATGCAATTATTGTAGTTCTTGATTTGACCATATCCATCATGATGTAGCCTATTCTGATAGGTACATTGTTAAACCAAAAGGAGGTGTAAATTAAAATTGCTCAGACTATGGAAGATAACAAGGGCTAATCTTTTGATGGTTAATGCATAATCTCGAAAGTCCTTCCATAATGAGATTCATGCACGTTTAGTGTTGGCTTTAATAAATCTATCGTGTCATTATCAGTAACTTGAACTCCTATTAAACGTGTTGTCATTATAGTAGTTTGGGATAAGAACGATAGATGAATCTATGTATTAGTATGGAGTTACAAAAGTAATGACACTGTAATGAACTTCTTCATTAATGAATCTAATTAATGAAGTTGTTTATTAACAAATGTAATATATTTGTTTTGAGGTCCAAAATGTTACAAGTATAAAAGCCCAAAGCAAATGGGCCCTCAAAGATAAGAAAGACCCAATCCATGAGCCAAAGCCCTTTAAATGGGTAAAAAGAAGCCTAAGCCCAAGCCCATGAATGGATGTTGAGGTCCAAAATGTTACAAGTATTGAAGCGCAAAGTAAATGGGCCCTCAAAGATAAGAAAGACCCAATCCATGGGCCAAGGCCAATTTAAATGGGTAAAAGGAAGTCCAAGCCCATGAATGGGTAAGCCCTAGGCCTCAGAAAAGGAAGGAAAAGTAAAGGAAGCCCGGCCTAGCCTTTGTAAGTGAAGCTCCCCAAGGAGCCCAGAAAGAGATTGGACCAGGATACCTTGGAACTACTAGATTCAAGGAGGGGATCCTCGGGAAGGGTAGGAAAGAATCAGCTTGGATTTGGACAGCTTAAGGAAGCATGCTCATGGACACAAGAAACGAAGAAAGACAAGTCCCATTAGCCACCCATGATTCAGAAAAAAAATCTTTGGAAAAAAAATTTGTGACTTAGGAATCAGCAACTGATGAAGGGAAGCCTAGTACCTCGAGAAGAGCAGGAGGGTGAATTGTGAAGGAAGGTAGCTGGGGATCTTTGAATCTGATAAGAAGGAATCTACCTATTTGAAAAAAAAAAAGAAAAAAAAAAAAAGAGAAAGGGTGAGGCAGCCAAAAAGGGGTTCTGAAAAGTCTCTAAAAGCCCTGGAAAAAGAAATTAAAGGTCAGCCCCTAAGACCCCATAAAAGAGGAAGGTCAGCTAGGGACTTTTTGGAGGGAAATCTCAAAAGAAGAATATAATGAGAAAATGAGGAAAGGACTAGCCACCAATGTAGCTAACACAACATTGGTTCTGGTACCTAGGGCAAAAAATGGAGGAAATCAATGGCACACCAAAAACCCTAGGAAGGTACTATAAAAAAGGAATCAAGCCATCAGTAAAACTCATTCTGCAACAATTAATCAGTGCAAAAGGAACGTTAGAGAGAGTCATTAAACCTCAGAAAAATAGAGAAAAGAGAGAGACACTATAAGGGATCTGTAATAAGTGCTTGAGGATAAACTTGGATTCAAGGGGATTCAAACCTCACAAGTCTTGGAAGCCTACAAAGAGCTATTCAAGTCTGTGAATTTTGAACTTATTTGAATCTCATGGCATATACTAGTGATAAATAGGGCCCAATGTACTAAAAACTCAATATAATGGCATATCACTTTATTTTCTAAGGATCCTTGGCGTCCTTATTTGCACTTTTTTTTTATATAATTATTTACTATTCCTCAACCACTTATTTTTACAATATGTATATATTTGCATGTATGGATATGTATGTGTTGTAGGGCCCATGTTTTGTGCACAAATTGGTTTGTATTTAGCCCAATATAGCTATGGTGAACCAATTCCAGTCCACCAAACAACAAATATAAAATCCTTTGGAGGCCCAGAATCCTCGTTACCACTTAGGCCTAGGTACTGTCCAAAACAAAAACCCACAATGGGTAAGCCTAGGGCCTTACAAAAGGAAGGAAAAGCAAAGGAAGCTTGACCCAACCTTTGTAAGAGGTTGGACCAGGATACCTTGGAACTACCAGAACCAGGGAGGGGATCTTTGGGAAGTGCAACAAAATAATCAATTGGGATTTAGACAACTCAAGGAAGCATGCTCATGGATACAAGGAACGAAGAAAGACATGTCCCATTAACCGCCTATAACACAGAAGAAAAGGTTTGGAAATAGATGGTGACATAGGAATCAACACCTGATGAAGGGAATCTTGGTACCTCAAGAAAAGCAAGAAGGTGAACCATGAAGGACGGTAGTAGGGGATCTTTCAACTTGACAGGGAAGAATCTACCTATTTGAAGAAAAAGGACAAAGAGTAAGGTTGCCAAAAAAGGTTTTTGAAAAGTTTCTTTAGAAGCCTTGGAAGAAGAAATTAAAATCAGCCCTATCAAGACCCCCCAAAAGAGGAAGGTTAGCTAGGAGCTTTTTGAAGGAAATCTTAAAAGAAGAATATAGTGAGAAAATAACGAAAGGACCAGCCACCAATGTTATTGACATAAAATTGGTTCTAGTACCTTGGGCAGCAAAAGGAGGGGATCAATGGCATACTAAAACTCCTAGGAAGGCACTATCAAAGGAGGATCAAGTCATTAGCAAAATTCATTCAGCAATAATTAATTAGAGCAAAGAGAGCATTAGAGAGAGTCATTAAACCTCAAAAAAAAAAAAAAAAAATAGAGAAAAGAGAAAGACATTATGAAAGATCCTGTGATAAGTGCTTGAGGATACACTTGGATTCAAGAGGATTCAAACCTCACAAGTCTTGGAAACCTACGAAGAGCTATCTAAGTCTGTGACTTTTGAACTTATTTGAACCTCATGACATATCCTAGTGAGAAATAGGGTCCAATGTATTAAAAACTCAACATAATGACATATTATTTATTTTTTGAGGATCCCTAATGTCCTTACTTGCACTTTTTTAATAATTATTTACTATTCCTTAGCCACTTATTTAACAATATATATATATATATATATATACATGTTTGCATGTATGAATGTGTATGTGTTGTAGGGCTCATGTTTTGTGCACAAATTGGTTTGTAATCAGCCTAATATAGCTGCAGTGAATCAAACCCAGTCCACCAACCAACAAATATAAAATTCTTTGAAGGCCTAGGACCCTCGTTACCACTTGGGCTTGGGTACTGTCCAAAACAAGAACCCACAATATGTTACATGAAGTGTTATTACGATAGGAAGGATTTATAACTGGTCATGTCCTATTTGAATATTATAAAAATTGTCAATGCCACACTTGCAAGGGGGTGTGAAAGAGAATATAAAGGTCTTTGTTAATCCTGACCAGTTGGGGAAAGTATCCTGATTACTTGTGAGGTCCTTGAATAACATAATCTAGTATGTAAATTTCTCACATCTTATTGTTGATTTTTATTACATATGCACATGATATAATTGTTAATTAATAGTGTATTATATTTGTTTCTATTGAATTATTACTTTTTAAGTATAATTCCAACATTAAAGTCATTGCCGATAGTAAAGAATCTATCACTAATATTATCGTCATGGAACTCATTATAAGTATATTAACATAGTTTATTTCGAGTTAAACTTATTTGAAAGAATTATATAAAAATACTATTTTGATTAAAAATCAGAAATCAAAAGCTTCAAATTAGTAGAATTTACGGAAGTTTTAATATTTTTAATTTAATTCTTATTTATAATAAAATTTGAGTTTTATATGATTTGCTTTCATCATATAACTTGGAATTTATTTTTCTATTTGAGAAATTACCCCATGCCAGTATGTCATGCTAGGACTATTCAAACCATCACCCTATAAGTCTATCCCCTGAGAGGTCACGGACCCATGAAGTGAGGGGGTAGCTGAAGAGGGTAAAATTTAATATGACATATGGATCTTAGTTGAGATGACGGGTTAAAATGTAAATACCTGATGTGGATGGTCTCAATGTACATGTGTCATCACTCTATAAATGGAAATAACTTACATCTCACGCAAGTTAGGGTATGTAGAATCCTAATGAAAATAGAATCCAAAAGTAAAGAGGATTCCGCGACATTTGCCCAATTAAAGACAGTCCTATAAGGAAAAGACTTGGAATACAAGAAAAGAAGGTCGGTCCTACACTACTATAAAAACCCCAAAGGCTCTCACAAGTAAAGGTACGCATAATTTTTCCAACTCTAGCACTCTAGGGCTGTGAGCATCTTCAGATTTAAACTTCGGAGGATCTTTGGCTGGTACCACACCGGTACCGTATTTGGGTGTTTTTTGTTTTGTGTTTTGCAGGTTGCTTCGAGTATGTGAAAGGATCTTGTAGCTTACTGGCGATTTTTTGAGCATCATCAACATGATATTGATGTTTATTTGTTTTAACAAGGTTTATTCATAATAAATCTAATTAACAACTTGGGTTTAAAACTTGTTAATTCTATCAACCGAGACTGAATTTCCCAACTGTATTATCTTTCAATTTGAATTTAAAATGTAACTCATAGTAATTTGTTACTATCTTTTAGAATAAGGAAAGACTTAGGTACAGTACTTAAGTGTTGTTCTATAAGTTTCTCTCTTAAGTTTTATCCTTTAGAATAAGATTATTTCAGTCTTATTTATCTACATTGAATGGAAGAGGGAATCAAACAGAATTATAACAAAAAATAGTCTCTTTCTCTCATGTTCAGTAGGATTAGTCACCTTTGAATCTGACTAAAATTTTACGGTTCATAACAATTTTCAATGGATTATGGGTTTACTTTTTGGCAATGTAAAAGGGGTTTGGAGTTGGAGTGAGAGTCTGTTGGTGTGGTTGTAAAAAGGATTTGATTTGCTTCATCACAATTGACAAAGTCATAGTGACACAAGTTTTATATATATATATATATATATATATATATTCTTTACTTAATTATGAAATCAACTAAAATCTAAGAAAATAATAGAAAAAATATCGATGCTTTGAAGGGGAATCATACTCCCTCGTACTTTTTTTTTTTTTTTTTTTTTAAGAATACTAAGTATTTTAATACACACCCAAGGAGAGAGGAGATGAGGTCTTAAAAAAAATGATAGTGATGTAGGTTCAAAATGATCTAACTCTTGAATACACAACAATACTCCTTCATACTTGAAAGTAGGAGATTGGAGCTGTACAATTTGTGACATTAATTTAATTCAGCTGTAACAAAATGTGGATGACCCTTACGTAAAATTATCTTCATTAAGGGACTTAATGTGGCCCAAATATATTTTATTTTAATATTATTTATCTGAATTTATTATTTAATTGATAAAAGTGACGGATAAAGATCTATCTTATTAGGAGTCTCTAGTCTAGCCTTAAAAAGCCTGTGTTCGCCATCAAAATAGTTTCTAAGGAGAAGGTCATAGGCTCATAGACTAGAAACTCTTCTAATTCTTTGCTTTACATGGAGTTTTTTTTTTTTTTTTTTTTTTAAATCATTTGAACAACAATAACTGGAGGTATGTTTTATTTTCTTACACCTTAACCTCAGTGTTAACCATGACTTTTTACTACTTCCAGTTCCAGTATGTGTTGGGTAGGTTCACTGTAATAACTATCACGCCTTTGAAAGAAGAGATTGATACAAAGATGGCTGAAAATAATATCGCCATCAATGAAATACTTCTCGAATAGTGGTATTAGGTCTAGATGTCTAGAGATCTTTTAATACTTTGACCCTGGTCTTTACCTAAATCAAAATTTGCTACTTTTCTTTTGTCTAAGCTAAAGAAATTTCCTTTGATTTTCATCTTTGAGGGGTTTAAAGTTACCACTTCAAAACTTCACCGCCAGATACTTGAACATACCATTACTCTTTCTTTAGCATTTTCCTTTTCTTAACAAAGGTGTCTAATCTGTTGGAACAAATTTCCAGTGACTTTCGTCTTCTGTCTTTTTACTAGTTATCTTTTTACTACGTGGCAGCTATTTATCTTTCAAAAGCCCACAAAAAATAGGACTCAAATAGGGCCCAAGTCAATTACTCATGTTTTTTAGGGGCCCAAATTCGAAAAATAAAAAAGACTGAATGGGCTCCATACCTATTATTACGGCAAGATGGATCATTGAGCCGCAACCAAAAATATCTAGAAAATGTGATTCGACAAAGATTAGTGCACGAACTGAAATTTGATTGCGTACACTTACACCACTGGCTAACCAAGGCATTTTCTTCTCTTAAAAAAAAAAAAAAAAAAAAAAAAAAAAAAAAAAAAAAAAAAAACTAAACAAGGCTTTTCTTTTATTTTAATTTAATTTCAATATGATTTGTAACTAATTAATAGCATATTCTCTATAGTGATTATTCTTTTTACTGTTAAGTCAAGGCATCAAATGATATTTTTGAGTTTAAGATAGACGCGAATTGAATTAGTCTTTAAATCACCTTTTAAACTCTAATGTACAATTAACATTTTATGTCCAAAACCATGAGACACAATTCAATATATTCCCATTCTTTTATGTCCAAAAACCAAACTAAATGGGCTGTAGCTTAAATTCCACATTTGGTATAAAGTCTAGAACTGGCCCATAAATTCTATTAGTCCTAAAATTTCTGGTAACTTTCTAGAAAAACACGTGAAAGGATACATTGTGAAAAATAAAAACAATTTATTTAGGCTATGTTTAATTTGACAAAAAATATTCAATTGTTTGGTTGCATTCCTGAAAAATGCTCCAAAATCTATATATATTTTTGTTTGGTAACATTCTTGTAAATGTTATAGAAAACATACCTTTTACTATTTTTTTTACATTTTTTTTTAATCTTCCAAGCTCATATATAATAAAAAAGGGAAAAGTTTTAGATTAAAAAAAAAATTATGATCAGGGACTAGTGGCGACCGGCCACCAACGACGGTTGTTGGCCACTAAAAACTGGAGATGTTAGCGGGTTGGTGGTGGTTGGATGGTAGATAGTGGAGTGTGGAGGACGGAGGCTGGTGGGAAAATATTATCTTTTGACACAACCTTTTTACTTTCAGTTTGAACAATGTGCAGTCTACCTTGGAAGAATTGGAAAGTTTTCCAAGTCTAGAATCTTTTGTGAAACACATGTACAATATACAAGCTATCCTTCTAGATCTATACCATTAATCATAACTTTTGTTACAACTTAATGATATGTGCAACTATAATTGGTCATGAACCATCACTTTTACATAGACTTACAAATTTTTTTTGTCGTTCAAAATTGTTAGGTAATTCTTGTTTGTCGTTCAAAATTGTTGTCTTAGGGCAACCCATACATGTTCTCAGCTTGTGCTATTTGCACTGTTAATTTCTCTTCCTTTACATGTAAGTCAAAAAGGTGATGACCATGTTATACATATAATCTCACAAGCTCGGATAGCCAGGCTTAAACATAATGAATATTATGTTTAAGGTGGGTTGTAATGTCTGTGATTAAGCACTCTGCTGCAGCTATTCATCTTTCAAAAGCCCACAGAAAATACAGCATAAATAGGGCTGAAGTCAGATAGTATTTGAAGGGCTTGGGTTTTAAGGGACCAAATTTGAAATAAATGATGAAATGGGCTCCATACCTATTATTTCAGATTGATGGATCATTGAGTAATGGATCACCAAGGCCGACATGACAACAATCTTTTAACGGCCATGTACAATCAGCATTTATGTCTAAAACCTTGAGACGTAGCACAATTAAGTAGGCAAGGGCATATTCCCTTATAATGAGCCATTGCTTGAATTTCACATTTACTCTCTCTTTAGGGCGGTATGAGCAATGCCTATATAATAAAATATTATATAATTTTTTTTTTACAACAATTGGCAAATTTTTATCAATTCTTATCTAAATTCATCACTAACATCAATTTTTTATTTACTACATCATCCCAGTGTTAAAGTTTTCTGCAAATTTTGTGCTATACACTCTTTGCGCATAAAGAAAAGCATTTTGAGAGGAGAACACAATGTGAAAACTTATATCTTCTACAACTTTTGGAAAATGATAGGACCACAATCTTTGTCACAACTTGTTCACATAGTAAGTTGTTAGTGGTGAAGTAAAAGTGGTAGGTCCACAATGGCATAGCTCCACCACTTGTAACTTGCCATGTGAGTAAATTGTAACAAAAGTTGTGATAAAAGTTGTGATTCTAACATTACTTATAACTTTTTTAGTGTGAAAATAGTATCTTTCTATAACTTGACTTTTTAGTGTGCGTTGGGCTCTAAATTAAAAATCCAGCTTATTTTACTATTCAATTTATTTTTGTTACTATTTATGAGCCCCACTGCACTTTTTGGTACTATTCATGAGTCCCACTATACTATTTTAGTTAAATTTTAACTTTATCTACAGTACTTTTAGTAAAAAAATTTCAGTTTCAACATAGTAAGTGGAACAATATAATATATTCTATTATATTCCTCAGTCATTTTGCAATAATACAATATACTCCTCAATCACCTCGCTTTGACTTAATAACTTTTATCAAAACTTGAACAATATATAAAGCATATTAATATCGAAGCAGGTAATGAAATATGCATGTTTGAGAAGTCTGTAGTGTGAAAACAACATTATTTTGTGAATATTATCTTTGTATAACTTTTTTTTTATTAAGAGTTGGAAGACTTCGAAAATTCGCAACTAAAAAAATTGGCAATAATACAATGGTGTATAATCTATTAAAAGAAATGGGCTATTCTTGACAAACAGGTATTGAGAGTTATCAGTTTAACTCTGTCTAGGTATATTGTACACAATGTTGTAAAGGAGAATATCACAGCAGATCTGATGAAGGCTTTGTCTAGTATATATGAAAAGCCGTCATCAAACAACAAGATGCATCTGATGAAGAAACTGTTCAATCTGAAGATGGCAGAGAACGCATCAGAAGCACAACATCTAAATGAATTTAACACTATCACAAATCAGTTGTCGTCTGTAGAAATTGATTTTGATGATGAGATCCGTGCCCTGATCGTTTTGGCTTCTTTGCCAAATAGTTAGGCAATGAGGATGGCAGTAAGCAATTCTACAAGAAAAGAAAAGTTAAAGTACAATGACATACGAGATTTAATTTTGGTTGAGGAGATTCACAGAAGAGATGTAGGTGAAACCTCAAGATCTAGTTCTACCCTAAACCTTGAGACAAGAGGCAGAGGTAATGATAGAAATACAAATTGGGGCAGATCAAAATCTAGAAATTCTAATTGGAACAGAAGTAAATCTAGATCAGGCCAACAAGTACAATGTTGGAACTATTGGAAAACAAGTCATTTGAGAAGGCAATGCAAAAGTACTAAGAAGAAGAATGGAGATGATTCTGCCAATGCTGTAACGGAAGGGGTACAGGATGCATTTCTTCTTGCAGTAGACAGTCCAATTGATGATTGGGTTTTGGACTCAGGAGCTTCGTTTCATACCACTCCACATCGAGAAATCATACAAAATTATGTTGTAGGGGATTTTGGTAAGGTGTATTTGGCTGATGGTACAACCTTGGATGTTGTGGATATGGGAGATGTCCAAATATTGTTGCCCAATGGGTCTGTTTGGTTACTGGAGAAGATTCGACATATTCCTGACCTGAGGAAGAATCTAATTTCTGATGGACAACTTGATGACGAAGGGCATGCAATATTATTTATTGGTGGTACTTGGAAGGTTACAAAGGGAGCCAGAGTATTGGCTCGTGGAAAGAAGACTGGTACTCCACACCAAGAAATCATACAAAATTATGTTGTCGGGGATTTTGGTAAGGTGTATTTGGCTGATGGTACAACCTTGGATGTTGTGGATATGGGAGATGTCCGGATATTGTTGCCTAATGGGTTTGTTTGGTTACTGGAGAAGATTCGACATATTCCTAACCTGAGGAAGAATCTAATTTCTGTTGGACAACTTGATGATGAAGAGCATGCAATACTATTTGTTGGTGGTACTTGGAAGGTTACAAAGGGAGCTAGAGTATTGGCTCGTGGAAAGAAGACTAGTACTCTATATATGACCTCAAGTCTAAGAGACACAATTGCAGTTGCTAAAGCAAGTACTGATACAAGCCTATGACACCGTAGACTTGGTCACATGAGTGAGAAAGGGATGAAAATGCTGTTTTCAAGAGGAAAACTACCAGAATTGAAGTCCATTGATTCTGGCATGTGTGAAAGCTGCATCTTAGGAAAGCAGAAAAAGTTGAGCTTCTTGAAAATTGGTAGGACACCGAAGGCTGAAAAATTGGAGTTAGTACGCACTGATTTGTGGGGGCCTTCTCCGATTGCATCCCTTGGAGGTTCAAGGTACTACATCACTTTCATTGATGAGTCAAGAAGAAAGGTATGGGTTTATTTTCTGAAAAATAAATCAGATGTATTTGAAACTTTTAAGAACTGGAAGGCCATGGTTGAGATAGAAACAGGTTTGAAAGTAAAATGTTTGAGGTCAGATAATGGAGCAGAGTACATAGATGAAAGGTTCAGTGAGTATTGTGCTGCACAAGAAATTAGGATGGAGAAGACCATTCTTGGGACACCACAGTAGAATGGTCTGGTTAAGCGCATGAATAGAACTCTCAATGAGCGTGCTAGGAGTATGAGGTTGCATACTGGACAACCAAAAACTTTCTAGGCTAATGCTGTTAGCACTGCAGCTTACCTGATGTTCGGAGGCCTTTTTCAGTTGCTTGGCCACGTGTTATCTGCTAGAGGGGTGACTGTGCTAGGCCTGGGTTGTATTTAGGGAGTTGCGTCCAGAACTCAACATTGGGCCACATGGTCCAATGGCTACCGACGTATTTTTAAGCCTACAAAACCATTAAAGCCAAAGTCTAAGAATCATGATGGTTGAATAAATATATAATATACATTTGATATAATAGCTTTGATTAATGGTTATAATAGTAGTTGAAATGAAGTAATATGTATTTAAATGTGAAGTAATCATGTACTCAATGATGTATATTTAAAGATATGGAAGCAAAGTCACTTATCTTTATATGGTTCGTAGCTCTAGCTGTACAACATCTGTGAGCTAACAGTATTCCAGTAGAATGACTTCAGCAGTAAAGAGGTAGTTTGCTATGATAAGTTCAATATTGAAGGGAAAAAATGGGTGCAACTAGAGGGAGAGAGAGTATGTCCAGTTGTGTGCAGAGGCTGGTTAAGCTTGCCCCTCTTATCATGCACTTAAATAAGTTTTCCCCTTTGACAATGCTCTTTTAGATATTGTGGAGCTATGAATAGTATTGTCTTCCATGGGAGGGGCTTTTGTAAAATAGGCTTGTGCTTTCCATAAGAAGGGCTTTTGTAAGAAGTATTTGTGCCTTCTAAGAGAAGGGCTTTAGTAGTAGAAGTTCATGTCTTCCATGAAAAGGGCTTTTCTAAGAAATATTTGTGCCTTCTAAGAGAAGAGCTTTGATATGAGATCTTGGTGCCGTCTAGTAGAAGGGCTTTTATGAGAGAGGTGGAGAAGAGTATTGATATATGTTTATGGGCAGCAAAATAGTAGGATTTTAGAGTGAGAGAGTATGAGAGTGGAGTTTAGAAGAGTTGTAGTGTGTTATATGTAATGGTGTAGTAAATGTGTATGAGTTTGTGTAAGAGAAGTGGAGAAAGAGATGTTTAGAGATATGGGTAGCAAGATAGATGTATTTTCAAAATATGGAGAGTGGGAGAATGAGTATAAGAGAGTAATGGTGTTATAGTGTATTTAGCCAAGCTGTTGGGATTTTTTGCTAGAGGATGTATAAGGGCTTATGAAGGTCATTTTTGAGCTAAGGGCTGGAGAGTTTAGTTCCTAATTTGGAAACTAAATTTTAGGAGCTTAGAAATTCATTAAGAGCTTAAGAAGATAATTAGAGGGAGAGAGAAGTTTATGACAGGGTTGTTCTTCTCTACTGGTCCCCCTTTTGTATGTTAATGAAGGGTTCTATTTATAACTGAATTTAAGGGGGGGTTTTAGCAAAGAATCTCAGCCAAAATCTATCTCAATCAGCAATGAAACTTCATTGAATCCATTTTAAGATTTGACCAAATATGGTATGTTTAACTTTAAAATATTTTTGCTGTTTTGGGTAAGAGCTACTGGGGAAAGAGTAGCAGAAAAGGAAAGTATTTTAGCAAGAAAAAGATAATTTCTTTAGTTGGTTTTAGTTTTTAGCCAAAAGAGGGAAAAATAAGTAATTTCAAGGCTGCTAGGTTAGCTGTTACATATGTTCTGAAAAAGTTATCTCAACTGTCAGGAAAAGCTATGACAGCTGTAAGGTTGAATATTATCAACCATTTTGTTGGCATTATTCCGTGCCAATTTGCTTGTAATTCAGCACTTAAAAACCCTGTATTTTAGGTGGGAATCATTTAAGGGTAGTGTGTGAGAGAGTGTGAAGAAATGCTTAAGATTGTGCAGTAGAACAGGGACTCACGACTGGATCTCGCTGGTGTCTCGCAACTGTCAAGCCACCAGGAGTTGCACACGAGTGAAGCATGCAGAGCAGAACTCATGACTGGTCTCGCAGGTAGCTCGCGACTAGCAATCCACCAGAGGCCAAGTCGCCAGACAGCTCTGTTTTGGAAAACTGACTCTTTGCATACCTCTCTCACCCCAATATATATACCCCTTATACCCACGAAATGTAGTGAGCTTTAAGAGAGAAACCCTAGAGAAAAACAAGATTGAGTCATCCACAATCTTTACCTTGTGACTCTTCAAATTCCTCTACTCTCACCCTCTCCATTGTAGATCCTTGAGAGGTTCTTTAGCCAAAACCTTTTCTCACCATACCCATATCAGTGAGAAGGTTCTTTGGTGCTTTAGAAAGCAGTTAGAAAGGGACCAATTCATATTGGTTGATGCTATGGGCGATAGCGGGATTTGGGAAGCTAAAGAAGAAATAGGTTCGACGTAACCTCGTTGGAGCAAGAAGCTTGGAGGGCTTAGGTATACTGGGTAGATTAGGCTTGGAGGGTCTATTGCTATCCTTGTATCCCAACTGCATTCTTTAGTGGATCATTTGACCGCTTGGAGGGCGACAGAGAGGTTTTATGCCGAGGGCTTCGATTTCCTCTTCAATAACACATCGTGTGTTGTCCTTATGTTTGCATCTCTCTTCCCTTTATCTTTGTCATTTAATTTCTGTTATGGATGTGATTTTATTTGGCTTAGATAGTTTATCAATTCTGTTTTAGGCTTTAGTTCATTTTCCGCACGTCTATTGTTTGTGTTAAAGCTTGAATTGATAATTTGTAATTTAGGGGTCTAAACGTTCATAGTGTTTTACACGCTATTTGAACTTTCAATTGGTATTAGAGCGGGTGCACTTGCTGTGGTTTAATTACCTTTGTGCGATCCTTGACCCCTGTGCTCTTGTCATTGCTGTGAAAATGACAATGCTGAAGTGTGGTTTAAATATTTGTAATAATGACTCTGTGAGTTTGTTTGAAGGGCGTTCTAATAATGAACTCTTAGAGTTATTAAAAACAAAGATACATGCTAGGATGTTTATTCACATGCTGAAATATTTTGAACATAAGAGTCAATGTTTACACGATAGTCTATGTGAGTGTAATTCTTTAGTTAAGAAATATAGAAGAAGGAATAGACTTCTGTGTGAGAAGGTTGATAATTTGAAAAGAAAAATTCAATCTAACGAAAGCATGAAAAATGAGGATGAATTTTTTTTTGAAGGTCAAGAATGCTTGTCCCATGCTTGCTTGTTTGTGCACACCTCTTTGAAAGTATTTAATTCATGCCTGTGGTATCTTGATAGTGGCTATTTTCGTCATATGACAGGAGATAGATCACTGTTTCAGTCACTCAAAGAGAAGGTTGGTGACTATGTGACTTTTAGCGATGGGAGTCATGCTCAAGTACTCGGCAAATGGATTGTTGAGATACCTGGATTGCCTCTATTGAAGGATGTCTTATACATCAAAGGACTGAAGGCAAATCTCTTGAGCATCACTCAAATATGTGATGGGGACTTCCTTGTTCAATTCTCAAAGAAGGGGTGCTTAATCATTAATGAAGAAGGGATTTAGGTCTTGGAGGGAAATAGGACTACCAATAATTGCTATGGAGTAGTTCCTACGGCACCCATTTCGTGTAGAAGTGCATGTGTTGACATGTTGAAACTTTCGCATCATAGATTTGGGCATGCAAATTCCAAACAAGTAGCCAAAGTGTCTAAACTTGAGGCAGTTGAGGGTCTCCCAAAGTTTGGAAAGGTGGAGAAGACTATTTGTGGTGCATGCCAAATGAGAAAGCAAACAAAGGCTAGTCATCACAAAGTGAATGTGATTGCTACCTCACGTTGTCTAGAACTTCTTCATATTGATCTAATGGGGCCTACAAGAACTGAAAGTCTAGGAGGAAAGAGGTACATTATGGTCATTGTTGATGATTTCTCAAGGTACACCTGGGTTGAATTTCTCAGAGAAAAATCAGAAGCATGTGAGAAATTGAAAATTCTTTGTAAAAGATTACAAAACGGGAAAGGAGTACCTATTGTCAAGATAGGGAGTGATCATGGTAAGGAGTTTGAGAATGCAAGATTTGAGTCATTTTGTGAAAAGAATGGCATCAAAAGGGAATTTTCAGCCCCCAAAACTCCTCAACAAAATGGGGTGGTTGAAAGAAAGAATCGGGTGATTCAAGAAATGGCAAGAGTCATGCTACTAAACAAGAAAATTCCTCAAAAGTTTTGGGGAGAAGCCGTAAACACTTCATGTCACATTGGTAATAGAATATTCTTCCTTGTGGGAACAAAGAAGACAGCCTATGAAATTTGGAAAGGAAAGAAGCCCAGAGTGAAGTACTTTCGAGTGTTTGGAAGCAAGTGCTACATTCTAAATGACAGGGAGAACCTTGGAAAGTTTGATGCTAAAAGTGATGAAGGTATTTTTCTTGGGTATTCCACTACTAGCCGGGCTTATCGAGTTTTCAACAAAAGAACCAAGACCGTAATAGAGTCTATCAATGTAGAAATTGATGATGCCATAACTAAAGTAGAGATGGTAGATGACGGAGAAAGGACAAGCACCACAACTCCCACTGGTGAAGTCAAAGCTCTTGATATAGAAGTTGAAGGATCTACACCGAAAAAGGAATCGACTCCCATGAGCTCAAGAGTGGAAACAAGATCAATGCTAAGGACATCTCCAAGAACCATCCTGAGAGCAACATCATCGGGAATTTAGTGGAAGGTCTTCGCCTCAAAAAGGGCAACACACTTCTGGCCAATCATGTTACATACCATTGCTACCTTGCCCAATTTGAACCGAAAAAGGTAGAAGAAGCTCTCCAAGATGAAAATTGGGTTGAGTTCATGCATGAAGAGCTGAATCAATTTGTAAGAAATGATGTATGGGAACTTGCCCTCAGGCCTGAAAATGGTCATGTCATTGGCACCAAATGGATCTTTAAAAACAAGACAGATGAAGATGAAGAGATTATCCGGAATAAATCTCGGTTAGTGGCTCAATGATACACTCAAGTAGAAGGAAACGATTTTGATGAATCTCTTGCTTCAGTGGCAAGACTAGAGTCTATTCGAATCCTCATGTTGATTGCATGTACTATGGACTTCAAACTCTACCAAATGGATGTAAAGTGTGCATTTCTAAATGGATACCTGAATGAAGAAGTGTTCGTTGAACAACCTAAAGGCTTTGAGGATCCTCAGTTACCTGATCATGTGTTGAGATTGAAGAAAGCCCTTTATGGCTTGAAACAAGCTCCTAGTGCTTGGTATGATAGACTTACCCACTACCTCCTAGAAAGAGGGTTCAAACGAGGATATGCTGATCAAACTCTATTCGTCAAGAATAATGAAGATTATCTTCTTGTGGCTCAAGTGTATGTTGATGACATAGTTTTTGGAGCTACCATTGATGATCGGGCCATAGAATTCTTTGAGGAGATGAAGAAAGAGTTTGAAATGAGTATGGTGGGGGAACTTACATTTTTCTTAAGTCTTCAAGTCAAACAAAAGAAGGTAGGCATATTCATTTCACAAGAAAAGTATGCTAGAAATATTGTCAAGAAGTTTGGACTTAAATAAAAAAAACATGCCACCATCCGCATGAGTTCATCTACAAAACTGAGTGTTGATTCTTCTAGAATAGAGGTGAGTCCAACCTTGTATAGGAGTATTATTGGGAGTCTACTCTATCTCACCGCTAGTAAACCGGATATTGCATTTAGCGTTGGTGTTTGTGCTAGATATCAGGCTGCTCCAAAGGAATCTCACTTGACTGCAGTGAAGTGAATTATACGATATGTCAATGGAACTCTGGATTATGGGCTATGGTATTTAAAAGATTTAAATGCTTGCCTTGCTGGCTACTCGGATGCAGACTGGGTTGGCAGTGTAGATGACTGAAAGAGTACTTCAGGGGGCTGTTTCTACCTCGGTAACAATCTGATCTCTTGGATGAGCAAGAAACAAAACTCCGTATCTCTCTCTCCAGCTAAAGCTGAATATATAGCTGCTGGAAGTTGCTGCACACAACTTCTTTGGATGAAGAAATTACTTCATGACTATGGGATTCCTCAAGATACCATGTGTGTATTCTATGATAACACCAGTGCCATAAATCTCTCAAAGAATCTAGTTCAGCATTCAAAGTCAAAACACATAGAGATACGTTATCACTTCATTTGAGATCTCGTGGAGGATAAAGTGGTGTGTCTTGAATTCATACACACAGACAATTAAAAGGCGGACATCTTCACCAAGCCTCTCGATGGTCCACGGTTTGAATCACTCCGTAAGACCATTGGAGTTGGTACAATTCCTTGACTCTCTTGTGTGTTGTGTGTCCTATCTCTCTATTGCATCATAATCTTTTTTCCGTTGGACACACACTCACTTGTTGGTTATTTGTATAGCATGTTTTGTTTGTTTATCTATTCCTTACATGCCTTTTACAGTGTTGTTTTTGATCAATTTTTCTTACTTTTGTGTCAAAAATCCAAAAGTACATAAAAAGTAGAAAATCCAAAATGTTTGATCAACTTTGATGGGTTTTGTCTTAAACTTGTTTTGGCTTGTACCTTTGTGCAAATTGGCTTTGTGCATCAAAGAGCATAGCTTGTCTCATATGCACTCATATCATTATGGGAGAAGTCTTGAAATCTATGTGATTGTTGTAAATCGATCTTCAACCTTGTCATAAATGATTAGCCAATAGTTTTGTTAATCTTGAGACATGCATAGACTTGTGTCTATATATCGTCCCACTCTTTATTTTATTGTTTTTGCTTAATGAGCTCAAGAATGTAAATCTCCAAATAAAAGAGATAATGAGCTGCAAAAGCCTGTCGCATATACTAGTATTCGACTAGGAAAAAAGGAAAGCGACGTTTATGAAATTGTATGATGCCCAAAAGCCAAAGGCTTGTTCATCAAATTGAAATGTCAAAAATTTCTGGCATCAATCTCCAAAATGAGATGTTATGTTTCAAAAAGATCAAATGAAATGTTGAAGATGAAGCCAAATGAAAAGCTTCAAAGTTACGTTATCAAGTTTATGTGGGAGGTCATATATACATATTTCTGTAATTGAGATGGGTCACATTATCTAGTGCTATTTGTGTATGCCTTGATTGAATTGATCATTGAAGCTTCACATTAGACTAAGGACTATCTCATTGATGATATCCACACACATCACACATGTCTATGTTCATTGAATGCCTTATTCATTCGTGTGATTGTACTTGATAAAGTGTGTTTCACATGCTCATCTATTTGTTGATCAAGCTCAAAAAGATTTTTGAGTGTTTTTAGTTGTTTTTGGAAAGTCTTTTGTTTTTGCAAAAATGTCAAAATTTTCAAAAACTGTTGTGTCCTATTTTGGCGACTCAGTCGCAGGTCTGTCCAGTCACATGCCCTAGTCGCGAGCTCTGTACAGTTAGTCTTCGCGTCTTATTGGCGGGTCAATGCTCAAGTTGCGAAAAACACTGAGAATATTTTTCAAAATCTGGTTTTTAATTGAGTTTCGTGTCTTGATGTGGCGGATTTGTCGCAAGTGGAGGCATAGTCGCGAGAATTACACAGAAAGTTTCGCGGCTCAGCTCGCATTTCTCTCGCAACTTGAATTTCCAGTCGCGAAAAACACTTAGAAAATTTTTCCAAAACTTTTGTTCAAGCGTTTTGGTGGCTGGATCTAGCAACTTGCACGCGACTTAACTCAGTCACGAAATTCACGTATTTCGCTTTTCGAGGTACTTTTCTGGACAATTTTTAAATGTTTTCAATTGTCTCTTGCATCTTGTGACTGTTCATTGTCTTGATTCACTTTCCCTCTTTCAAACTCACCGTGTTTACACACAAAATCTCCATATCTCTCTTAACAGCAATCTTCAAGAAAAGGCATGGGCTTTGCTTCTTTCTCAATATTGTTAACTATCCGTACTATATATTCTTAAGATTGTGTGTTTCTGTTGCCATGAGTTTGATAGATGCTTGACTATGGATATTTCATCTTGTGACTTAATGGGTGTGCGATTCCTTGTGGGTTTCATCATGATTTACTCTACTTTGCTTGTATATGATGTTGCTTGTGATACACCCATACACATTATCATGGTTGAATCCTATTTCTCGTGATTTTAGGAATTTATGCTTTCTGTTTTGTGACTACCATGGTACTAAGACAGCTTATTGTCGTGTGTGGTATTTCTTGCCTTTTTTGGGTGTATTGTGATACAGGGGTGAAAATGTCTCCATTTAAGAAAGCTGCTGTGAAAGGGGGTTGTCGTAAAGGAAAAGAGCCTGTAATAGATATTGATGACCTACCTCCTCGGTCAAAAAGGACTCGTTCACCGTCAGGGGTGTATGATCCCAACAAGTTCAGATCCTATGCTGCATTCCAAACTCATGAGAACTATTTCAGAGATGCAACACTGCTAGTTGAAAGGGCTGTTGATCAACCGTCTCTAATTGACACAACCATCCCTAAATGGTTTGCCACAATGGATTGGAACTATCTCCTCTCAAATCTTGATGATGAATATGAGAGTCTTGTGAAAGAATTCTATGCAAATGCCATTATTGAAGGTGAAGAACTCAAATGCTGGGTTCGAGGAAAGAGTTTCTTAGTGACTCCTGCTTATCTGTCTGAAATCCTTTATATAAATCGGCCGATTCTTACTTCTCCCCTAGTATATGATAACTTAAATCCAGATGTGGAATTACTTAAGGGTGCACTTGGAAGAAATCTAGAATTCTCCCAAAATGGTAAATCAGTCAAGGTCTCCTCTCTCTCTGCAGAATTACGGGTGCTAACAATAATCATGTTCCACAATCTCTACCCTCTCTCCAGCACAGGGTTCATGAATCTCGGTAGAGCATTGTTCCTTCATGATTTGATCACAGATGAAGAGATTGATGTCTGCACTCACTTCTTTCATATCTTGTGCAAAACTGCTACAAGAACTGAATCTCGGAACTATGTTCCTTTTTGCCGTCTCATCTCAAGAATATTGAAACTCAAAGGCCTTCGTCCAATGCCAAATGAGACTCCCTACCCGACGCCTTGTCCAATCAACATTGGTACACTCAACGCTAGCATTGGTCATAGCCGTAAAGGAATCAAAACAGAAACTCCAGATTCTCATCACAGCTCACGCTCTAGCCCATCCTCCTATGACGAGAAGCTAGACAACATTATGGATTGTGTCCATGATATAAGCACCAAGATGTCAGGACTTGCCTCTCTTCTACATCATCACACCATCCGTTGTGATACGAAATTTACTTCTCTTCAAACCCAATTGGATGAAATTCAGCGAAAGCTAGAAGAAAATGAGGACTAGCTATTCCATGACAAAAAGGGGGAGTATAATGAAAGGGGGAGGAAAAGCTGCATCAAAGGGGGAGTCCTTATGTTCAAATTAACTTTACTTCTTTTTAGCTTATGTGTTTATTTTGTACCTGTGCTTTTGTAGCTATTATTTTGTACCTTGCTTTTGTAAGTGTATTTGTACCGTGCTTTTGTAAGCGTATTTGTACTGTTTGCTTTTGTGGCTTTTGGTTATATTTCGTTCCCTTGCTTTGTAGCTAGTACTTTTAGTTAATGTTATACATTTTCTTAAGTACATCACTCTTGTACCCTAGTAGGATTTTGTATCCTAGATGCAAATACTTCATGTACTTTGCATTGGTTGAGTGTTGGACATGTAATTGATCCTTATGAATTGGTCTTTATTGTACTGCGTGTCTGGATGATCATTTGCTTTGCTAAATGTTCATTGTAGTCAATTTTTTGACTGTTTTGGTGTATGATCAAGCTACTCACATATTTCACATCATGTTTACTTGATCGCATTTTACTTGTTACATATACTTGTCCTTTTATCACTTGATTTACCATAAGTGTCTAACGCATTCTGTGCAAGTGTTTCAGGTTACAGGTATTTTATTTCAAGTGCATCACAGATTCTAGAATTAGGTGTGAGTGAGTTTTGTTCAACTGTTCCCAACTCACGCGTTAAGTCTAGAGTTTGTTGTAGGGTTTTGTTACGGAATAGCCAAAGGAGGAGATTGTAAGGTTGAATATTATCAACCATTTTGTTGGCTTTATTTCGTGCTAATTTGCTTGTAATTCAACACTTAGAAATCCTGTATTTTAGGTGGGGATCATGTAAGGGTAGTGTGTGAGAGAGTGTGAAGAAATGCTCAAGATTATGCAACAGAATAGAGACTCGCGACTAGATCTCGCTGGTGTCTCGCGACTGTCAAGCCGCCAGAAGCTGCACACGAGTGAAGCATGCAGAGCAGAACTCACGACTGGTTTCATAAGTAGCTCGCGACTGGCAAGCCGCCAGAAACTAAACCATCGTGCCAGCTGGTGCACTACATGACAAAAATTCCAGTCTGGCAGGTCAGTTAGTTCGCGGCTTGAACTCGCGACTCAGTCAAGCCGCGAGGCCAAGCCGCCAGACAGCTCTGTTTTGGAAAAACTGACTCTTCGCATTCCTCTCTCACCCTAGTATATATTCCCTTTATACCCACGAAATGTAGTGAGCTTTGAGAGAGAATTTTGAGAGAGAAACCCTAGAGAAAAACAAGATTGACTCATCCACAATCTTTACCTTGTGACTCTTCAAATTCCTCTACTTTCACCCTCTTCATTGTAGATCCTTGAGAGGCTTTTTAGCCAAAACCTTTTCTCACCATACCCATATCAGTGAGAAGGTTCTTTGGTGCTTTGGAAAGCAGTTAGGAAGGGACCAATTCATATTGGTTAATGCTATGGGTGATAGCGGGATCCGAGAAGCTAAAGAAGAAATAGGTTCGGCGTAACCTCGTTGGAGCAAGAAGCTTGGAGGGCTTAGATACACTGGGTAGATTAGGCTTGGAGGGTCTATTGCTGTCCTTGTATCCCAACTACATTCTTTAGTGGATCATTTGACCGCTTGGAGGGCGGCGGAGAGGTTTTACGCCGAGGGCTTCGGTTTCCTTTTCGATAACACATCGTGTGTTGTCCTTGTGTTTGCATCTCTCTTCCCTTTATCTTTGTCATTTAATTTCTGTTATGGATGTAATTTTATTTGGCTTAGATAGTTTATCAATTCTGTTTTAGGCTTTAGTTCATTTTCCACACGTCTATCGTTTGTGTTAAAGCGTGAATTGATAATTTGTAATTTGGGGATCTAGATGTTCATAGTATTTTACATGCTATTTGAACTTTCAACAGCTATCATGAGATAGCTGCCACAGCTATCATAAGATAGCTGTTGCTTGGGGCAGAAGCGGATGAGGTCAGATGTTAGGCTGATGGGATTTAAGCATTAAATGGCTAATGATGTCACTTCCAGCCAGGTGTCAAGTGCAGAACACACTGCTGGTGTTCTGCTGAAAATGTTTCCTTTTTTGGGTGTTTGTATTTTTGGTCCAAGGTTCTATCATAACACATTTTTAATAAATAATAGAAGGATTGGTTGAAAGTTAATGAAGCTTTAGAGATCTAATTAAGGTCTCATTGTATTATGACTTAATCTTGGTGAGCAAGAAGAGCATATAATGCTCTGCTCTGGCAACTGGCAGAGAAATATTTGGTATGATTGTGGCAGACAATAGTTGCATATTTAGAGATATCATGAATATTATATATATATATATATATATAGAGAGAGAGAGAGAGAGAGAGAGAGAGAGATTAAAGATAGCCAATCAGATTAAGCCATGTGTTTGAGTTGGATTTTAGCTGAAAGTGGTAATGCAGTTTATGTAGAATAATATAATGAAGTTTCTAAATCTATATAGGAACTGCTGGAGGTTGAGTGAATACTCTCAACATTTAGATGGTTGGAAATATTGACTATTTTTCATATGATGAATATTAAGTTTTAGGAAAAGAGCAATGGAGAGTTTTATCATTTTGAGTGCTATGTGATAATAAATGCTTACCATAGTTACCCACTACACATGGGCTCGTCAGAGTTCAGGGAGTTAGATAAGTCACGCTAAGTAACATATTTTTTTTATCAACTTTAAACTGCTGGAACTTTACTGAACATTCCTCTTAGCCCTCCAAACCACGACTCCTAAAGTTTCACCAAAGAGACTCATGAGCTTGGATCATAAGCCAAAGATGAGACGATGTTCCTTGGGTTTTGTTGTCATTTTGTGTGAATATGGGCTTTTGTTGAAGAAGCCGCTTGCCATGAGTGTAAGAGAGGTAATATAGACCATGAGCTTTGATTCATTGCTTGAGCCTAATCCATATGTTGATGATGATGACGTCAAGGGGTTATGATCCCAATTGATAAAGAGGAAATGTGGACCATGAATCTGCCTCTTGAAGTAAGGATCTTGTGGCCTTGTAAGCCCAATTCATGAGATATAAGCTGATTTTGGGCTTTAAAGAGGTTTACCCAAAAAATCAATAATATGTTGATGTGGCGTGGGTTGCCAATAAAGTGATGCCATGTGGGGCAAAAAAAGAGTCCTCAACACTGATAAGCCGAGGACCATCAGTTCCATGGAGTTTAGACTTCCTAAGGAGGTTTAGAGCGGTAAAGAGGTAAAGTATTCTCATTTAAAATTTTTGTTGTTGTGTTTCTTATGTTCATATTGATTCCGATGCTCGTAGTAAACTTGATGCAAAGTCTAAAATATGTTTTTCATTGGCTATGGTGATGAGAAATTCGGCTATAGGTTTTGGGATGAACAAAACAGAAAAAATTATCAGAAGTAGAAATGTGATATTTAATGAACATGTTATGTATAAGAACAGGTCAACTGAAGTGCCAGATGATACAGAGATAGATCAAAATAAATATGAGTTTGTTAACTTAGATGACTTGACTGAAAGTACTGTCCAAAAAATGGGTGAGGAAGATAAGGAGAATGTAGATTCACAGGTAGATTAGAGTACACCTGTAGCTGAAGTCCGTAGATCTTCCAGGACCATTAGACCTCCACAACGTTATTCACCCGCTCTAAATTATCTCCTATTGACTGATGGTGGTAAGCTAGAGTGTTATGATGAAGCCTTGCAAGATGAGAATTCAAGTAAGTGAGAGTTAGCCATTAAGGATGAGATGGATTCCTTGTTGGGGAATTAGACATGGAACTGACAGAATTTCTAGTAGAAAAGAAGGCTTTGCACAACAAGCGGGTATACAAAATAAAGAATGAGCATGATGGTAGCATACATTACAAGGCTAGATTAGTTGTTAAAGGGTTCCAATAGAAGAATGGCATTGACTACTCAGAGATATTTTCTCCAGTTGTGAAGATGTCAACAATTAGATTGGTACTGGGAATGGTGGCCGCAGAAAACTTACATCTTGAGCAATTAGATGTGAAGGCGGCATTCCTTCTTGGTGACTTGGAGGAAGACATTTACATGATTTATCTAGAAGGGTTCATTGTTCAGGGATAAGAGAATCTAGTTTGCAAACTGAGAAAGAGCTTTTGTGACCTAAAACAAGCTCCTAGACAGTGGTACAAGAAATTTGACAGTTTTATGCATAGAATTGGGTTCAAGAGATGTGAAGCTGATCACTGTTGCTATGTTAAGTCTTTTGATAATTCTTACATCATTTTACTGCTGTATGTGGATAATTTGCTTATTGTAAGGTCTAGCATTGAGGAGATTAATAATCTAAAGAAGAAATTGTCAAAATAGTTTGCAATGAAGGATTTGGGAGCTGTAAAGCAAATCCTTGGTATGAGAATAATTAGAGACAAGGCTAATGGTACATTGAAGCTTTCACAGTCAGAATATGTGAAGAAAATTCTCAATGGATTCAACATGAATAAAGCTAAACCAGTGAACACACCCTTGGGTAGTCATTTCAAACTAAACAAAGAACAGTCACCAAAGACAGAAGAAGAAAGAGACTATATGATCAAGGTGCCCTATGCCTCAGCTATTGGCAGCTTGATGTATGCTATGGTGTGTACAAGGCCAGACATTGCACATGCAGTGGAAGTTGTGAGCAAATACATGAGTAGGCCAGGAAAGCAGCATTGGGAGGCAGTCAAGTAGATTCTGAGATGTTTGAGAGGTTCACCAAATACATGTCTTTGCTTCACATGTGCAAGTTTGAAACTGTAGGGTTATGTAGATGCTAATTTTGCTGGTGATATTGATAGCAGAAAGAGTACCACTAGGTGGTACAGCTATATCTTGGGCTTCAATTTTACAAAAGATTGTTACTTTTTTAATTACAGAAGCTGAGTATGTTGTAGCAACTGAAGCTGGAAAGGAGATGATTTGGCTACATGGCTTCTTAGATAAATTGGGTAAGAAGTAAGAGATGGGCATTCTATATAGTGACAGTCAGAGTGCAATTTTTCTTGCTAAAAATTCAGTTTTTCATTCAAAATCGAAGCATATACAGACAAAATACCACTTTATCTAGTACCTTGTTGAAGATAAGCTGGTATTACTTGAGAAGATTTATGGATCAAAGAACCCAGCAGACATGTTGACTAAAGGTGTCACTATCGAGAAGTTGAAGTTGTGTGCAGCTTTAGTTGGTCTTCTAACTTGAGGACAAGAGGATGAGTTACAGGGATGAGAGATTGTTTTTGGAAGATAGCGGTTGATGTTAGTGATTGAACTAGTCTCCAAGTTGGTGATTTGTTGTGTTTTGTGGAGCCTAGTTGTGTTTGATCTAGTTGACGACCCGATCCGACCCGACCCATAATGTTGCATGGTTTTTAATAGGATATTTTTTGAGGCTTAGTCCATGGAGCGGAGGCTTAGGCCGATAGCCCCAAGCCGTAGCACTCATTGTGAATCTTGTGCTCAGGATATAGAAACCGCTGTTTTGGTGATTAGGTTTTCTTGTTGTAGTTTTTGATAGAGACAAAAAAACTGTACGACCGCACTTTGTATTTTTCTCTGATAATAGTGAAATCCCTACAACTAAGTGGACGTAGGCAAATTGCCGAACCACGTAAATACTGTCTTGTGCGTGTGATTATTTTTCTTTGACGTTTGTTTTCTCTATTTTGTTTCTCACAATGTTGGGAATTTCGTGTTAATTCCCTACACCCCCCAATTTCTCCTCACTTTAATTCTCCTTTTGTTGTGCTAGAAACCAACAACTGGAAATAATTTTACTTTTTTTCTATCAACAACTTGCCATGGTGGCTATCCATCCCCAATGACCATTGTGGATTGAGCATAAAAGGTTTGGACTTTTAAGTTTAGAGTCTAGGCTAGAATAATTTTAATATACTTGAAAACATAGAGTGGCTCCCTCAACTTTTTTCTTTAAAATACCTTGACATGAGTAACGTTAGCCTGAGCAACGTCAATAATTGGCTCCATGTTGTGAATAAACTACCGTACTTGGCATCCTTTTTCTTAAACTCTTGTAATCTTTAGAATATTTTCTCTGTTCCCCTTGTCAATTCATCTACTTCTCTTGATATTCTCTATCTCTCTTATATTAATCTCACTTCTTCTTCTTCTTCTTCTTCTTCTTCTTCTTCAGTACTAGAGTGGCTGTTCAACTCCAACACTAGTGTTGTTGAACTTTATCTCAATAATAACCAATTTCAAGGTTCAATTCTAGATGATTTTTCTAGAATAAACTCTCTTGCACATCTCTATCTTGATTCTAATAAGTTTGAAGACGAGATACCAAAAGCCTTTGGTGATGATGATGATGATGATGGTGAGAAGGAGGATTTGGAGGTGACTCCTAGCTACCAACCAAGGAAGATGCGACACCGTTGATTACCTACAATTCAAGACACATAGGCATACAACACACAGCCTTTTTTTTCTCTTACTTTTTGCTTATAATTTTTTTCATTTCTTTTAGCAAACATTTGGATTTAAGTTTGAGACATAGGATTGTATTTAAGAATATCTTTTTACATTTATGCTTTTAATTGGCACTAGCACTTAATTTACAAGATATATGGTTAATTGTATGTTTCTATATAACTTTGTTTCCTTGATGCTTGAAATCTTATGCTTGGAATGTGTCTTGAATGATCCTTCAGGTCATAGGAATGCTTTGGAGTGAAAAATTGTGCTCAAAATAGGGGAAGATGGGCTTCTGCCAAGCACCATGCATATGTGGAGATGAGCCTGCGTACGCAGCTTTGGCTTTGCGTACTTAGGCCATGAACTAGAAAAACCCTAACCGACTTACTTAAGTATAAAAGTAACTGTTTGAGTTCAAAACCCTTACCAATGTATTTTCAACCCAGAGAGCCCTTTTTTGAGGTCCCCCAATGATAGAAAACTCTCCTCTTAATGTCTCATCTTGGATTAGGAGGCTTAGTCCCGATTTCAAGGATTCCATTGCCCCTTATGGTCTTTCTTGCATCATTCCCTACCATCAAATCAAGGTGTATGAGCCTCTTCTTCGTGCTGCTACCAACTATTGGGTTCCTTCTCGGTATGTGTTCCACTGTAAAGGAATAGAATTATGCCCCACTATTGAAGAATTTGGTGCTATCATAGATGAATCGGAGATTGATGATCTCATCTTCCCTACCATGGGTAGGGATCTTCCTTCTTTGCTGCGAGTTATGTTGGGTGTTCCTGCTACCACGACAAATAGGTGGTGTGTTTTTGGCAAGCTCAACCTTAGGTTGGTCTTTGAGTATTTTTCTGGTTCTACCCTTCTTGAGGGTGAGAGGCCACGCTCGTACTTTCTTTGCGCCTTTTGCTTGTGTGCCCTTGCAAGTTATTTCTTGGTTCAAAAGTCATTATGTGGACCTCCGAATGTGCATAGTGGCTTATGAGCTAAAGAGAGGTAATCCGGTGGCCTTGATCTTGGCAGAAATCCTCAATAGTTTAGATGTCTTTCATAGGAAGGAAGTAAGCTTCTTTGCGGGAAGTCTTCTTCTTCTTCAGGTATAGTCCCTAACTTTTGCCTAGGTTCTCAACCTAGTGGGATTCCTCTAATTTTGCATGGATTGATTTTCGGTTTTCAACCCATCGAGGCACCTTATATTGTCTTCATCATTATTTATATATATTTTTTTTCTCACTCATGCTCTCCATTTTTTTCTTTTTATTTTATTCTCTCTCTGTCTCTCTGTCTATGTCTCTGTCTCTCTCTTCCATATATGCTACAAGAGAGGCTTCAATTGCTTCAACCTCCTACTATACCCCTCACCACCTACCCTCCTAGGCATCTAAGGGACTACCAACTTCATCAAAATGACATGAGCATTGAGGCATATATGGAACTTATGGGTCACCTCAAGGAGACCGACATTCAGTGGGTTGTGGAATGGTGGCATATCTCAAACATGGTCCATAGTTGTAGCAAGGATCGTTATGTGACCTTAGATGGGCTTCATTGCTTCTCCTATTACTATACTTGTCGTATCGTAAGGCAATTTTGGAGAACGTCAAGGAGCTCCTGATGATGAAGTGCCTTCCATACTGAGGTGTTCACTAATAGGATCTTAGGCAAGATTAGTGAGGCTTAGCCACGTTGTAGGGTGACGAAAGACATTGTTCCTTCTCAATACATCTACCCCACAATGAGGTACAAGCAATGATTGGAGGATGACATAAAGTGGATTCTGAGGGATGAGAAAGCTTACATGAGGACTTGCAAGAAAGCAAGGAGGACTGAGTGACCACCCTAATATGCCTCATATTTTACTTTTTTGCACTTTTATGATTCTCATGTTTTTGTTTTTGAATTTAAAAAAGGATTGGAATGTTTCAAATCCCCTATGAAAACAATCTTATTATCTTTTAATTCGAGTAATGAGAGAATCATTTTATGTTATCTTCACTTATTGTCACCTCATTTATTTATATATTTATTTTTTCTTTTCTTTTCTTTTTTCCTTTGCCATATAATTTTTGCCCATAGTTTTTTCCCCTAACTTTTGCCTAAACTGCCCTTTCCGGTTTTCAATCTAACGGGGTTCTTTTGTCTTAATTTTTGCCTAGGCCGCCCTTTCGGGTCTTCAACATAGTAGGTTTTTTTTTTTTTTTTTTCCTTTAAATGTGGTATTTCCAAAGTCTATCTATGTTAATGGGGCAAAGCATATCTTCCCCATCCAAATATGTGATACTTGTGGTACCTTCAGACATGATCTTCTTAATGATAAAAGGCCTAGACCACCTTGGCTTCATCCTTCCTTTTGGATCAAAAGTCTAATCTCTAAGCACCTTTAGGACCAAGTCCATTTCTTTAAGGTTTCTCGGTTTCACTTTCTTACTAAATGCTCTAGCAATCGTTTTTTGGTACCCTTGTGCATGATATTGGGCCCTAGCCCTCTTCTCGTTTATCAAAGCCAATTGTTCATACCTCGCTTTAGCCCAATCCTCTTTAGGACCTTGGTTTCCACCAGCACTCTCAAAGATTGTATCTCCACCTCAACAATAAGCACCGCCTCACCACCATAAACCAAAGAGTAAGGTGCTGCCCCAGTCAATGCTCGGATAGAAGTTCTATAACCCCATAAGGCAAATGGAAACTTCTTGGCCCAATCTTTGTATGTCACTACCATCTTGGCTAGGATATTCTTCACATTCTTATTAGCTACTTCTACGGCCTCATTTGCTTGTGGTTGATATGGTGAAGACTTGTGATGCTCAATGCCATAATCTTCCATGACCCTTCGGACTTCACCCTCAAAGTGGGAACCGTTATCGAAGATGATCTCCTTAGTTAATCAAAATTGACATATGATGTTGTTTTCTAAGAACTGAGTCACATGCTGCCTTCAACACGGAGTAGGAGGTTGCTTCCACCCACTCGGTGAAATAGTCAATTGCCACTAGGACGTATTCATGCCCATTTGAGGCCTTAGGAGCTATCCTTCCAATCACATTTATGCCCCAAACTGAGAATGGCCACGGGGAAGTCATGCTATACAACTCACTAGGTGGTACACGGTTCAAGTTGGCATGTGTTTGACAATCATGGCAACTCTTCACATAGTCCTTGCAATCACTGTCCATTGTATTACAATAATACCTAATTCTTAGGATTTTCTTAGCTAACATTCTTCCATTCATATGAAGGCCACTAATCCCTTGATGAACTTCTTCTATTACCCTCTCGGCTTCTTCTTTCTTCAAGCAACGAAGGTGTACACCATCATAGGACCTTCTATAGAGTTGTCATTCACATAGAATGTATTGTATTGCCATCATCCTAATATAACGATGTTCTCACTTGTTGACACCATCCAGATATGCCCTTAGTTCCAAGAAATTCACAATGTCATAGTATCATGGAACTTCCTCTTCCTCTATGGTTAATATTGAAGCCTCGGTCTTCCCTTTGTGCACTTCCTCATAACTTTGCTCAATCTCTGAAGGACGTGTCCACACTCCCTCGTGTATTTCAACCATGGAGGCCAAAGTAGTTAAGGCATCCGTAAATTGATTTTGAGTTCTAGGGATGACTGTGTACTCAATCTTGTCAAATGTCTTGGTTAAGTCTTCCAAGTATTGTTGATAAGCTTCAAGTGTTCCTTTTTCACCTTCCACAACATTTGTGCTTGGGCTATAACCAAAGTGGAATCTCCAAAAACTTTGGCCTCTTTTACCCTAAATTCTTGAGAGCTTCCATTCCAACTATACAAGCTTTATATTCAGCCATGTTATTTGTAACTTCAAAGTTCAACTTGATTGCCAAAGGTATGTGAGATCCCTCGGGAGTGATTAAGAGTACTCCTACCCCATTCCCAGATTGGTCTACGGCTCCATCAAAGTACATCTTCCTTGTCCCGACCTCAACATCCAAAATGTCCTCATCTAGAAAGTCTTCTTTACCATCTTCCCCCTCTATGGGATTCTCGGCACAAAAATCTGACATGACGCTCCTTTTGATAGTTTTTCTAGCCACATATTTCAACTCAAATTCTGCCAACAAGATCAACCATCTTAACAATCTTCCACTCAAAGCAAGTTTCTCGAAGAGATACTTCAATAGGTCCCTTCTTGCTACCACCCATATTTGAAAGGGTAAAACGATATGTCTCAAACAAGTACAAAGCATGACTTTTCTATGGGAGTGTACCTAGTCTCATAATCATGGAACCTCTTGCTCAAGTAGTATATGGCCCTCTTATTCTTCTCATCATCTTCTTGTGCTAGCATATATACTTCCAACCGCATCCCCTGTGATAGAGAGGTATAGGAGTAAGGGTTTTCCATGTTATGGAGGCACTTGGATAGGGGGTGGAGGAGATATTCCTTGGTAAGTTTAAAGGCTTTTTGGCATTCATCATTCCATATATGTGGTTCATTCTTCCTCAGGAGTTTGAAGATGAACTCATAAGTGGAAGTGAGCTTGGCAATGAATCGACTAATGTATTGTAGTCGACCTAAGAAACCCCCTATCTCTTTCTCACTTTTGAGTGGAGGCATCTCCAATATGGCTTTAATCTTGGATGGGTCAACTTCTACTCCTCTATCACTTACTAGGAAGCCTAGCAATTTTTCAGCAGTTACTCCAAAGGTGAACTTTTGTGGGTTCAACCTCAATTTATATTCTTTAATCCTCTTGAAGAACTTCCTCAAGTTTATGGTATGGCTTTCTCCATACCATAGACTTTTGTTTGAATAGACTTTTGTTTGAATACTTTGTTCACTTGGTTGGTCTAATCTTGTTTTTGTTTGGGTTATTTTTGTTGTTATTTGGGCTAATTTCTATTTTCTTTATTTGAGTTTTTTTCCCCTTTGTTTAAGGGTTAAGAATTATGTTTGGGGAGCCAAAATTATTTTTAGAATAATACTATATCCACAATATTTTCACAACAAATCTTATGCAACAAGTTATTATTAGTAGATAAAAAATGATATCAGTATTGGGCTTAAATTATAATCAATAACAACTTATCGCGTATGATTTGCATGTTGTGAAAAATTTTGTGAATTTAGCATTATTCTTATTTTTGTTGAATCCAAATACTTGTGATTCTCAAGTCAAGGTATTCAAAATTTTTACAACTATATATATACATTTTTTTGCAAGTCAAGGTGATCTTGTGACCACCTTGACTTAAAGGTGGAGCTGCCACTGGATCCGAAGACAATAGCAAATTCAAGGTGGTGGAAATTAGAGGAGAGAGATTGGGATACAGAGGGTGGTGAGATTTGCTGGCATGTAATTTCTTTATAATAAAAATAATTGCCACATCATTAAAAAACTGACATATCATTGCTTTGTTAGACGCATAAGAAAAAAAATTATTGGAAGTTGATGAAGGAACCAATATAGAATAGTGCTTGCTTGAAATTTGAATGACAAAAAGCACACAATAGGTTATCTTGGTCAATGTTTAACATCATTGATCAATAATTTAATATAAAATCCTTTAAGATACATCGAGGGTTGACAAATTTAAATCTTGAATGTCGTTGTTGAAAATACTGAGGTGCCAGTTGAAGTATAAATTCCTGGCTAATATACAATACTTTTCCTTTTAATTATTTGTGCTCTTTACTTTACTACTTTGTGCTTTTCTTTTCTTTTTTTACTGAAGTTTATAATCTATATATATATATATATATATATATATATATAATAGGTGAAGTAGAGAGAAACTCAAATAAAATTTCAAATTAAAATTTTAATTTTGTGCCATGTGTCTAGATTTGGATTCTCAATTATGCACCACTTGTCCTAACCAAAACTCAAAAAAAAAAAAAAAAAAATCTAATTAGATTATAAATTAGACTCCAATTTTGTGTCATGCATCTTATCTAAATTTTTTAATTTTTGTGCCAAAATAAATGATGCATTAACATTTAACACGGAACTCAAGAAAACCATAATGATAAAGCTCATTGGCCTAAGCAAGAACATCTCACTTGCACACTTTTATGGGTGAACATCTCACCTGCCCACTATCATAACCAAGGAGTCCAATGAGAAAGACTATAAAAGTAAAACATCATCTCTTCCTAATGCCATATCGTCATCTCATGTCTCCTCCTTCTCTCTCAACCTCTACTAACTAGATCCACACACTACCCTCTCCTCCTCCTTTCGGATTTCTAAGAGCAAGGCCGAGTTCAAACACAATATTCAATCTCACTCTTCCTTGCTTCACACTCTCATATATTACCGCTTCATTAACGCCTCTAAGAAGATTCCAAGCTCAATGTGAAAATTGAATCTACCAAGATGAACATCTTATCATTACAATTGTTAATATTTCTGTGCATAAGCACGGACTACATGCTAATATGTGATAATTAACCAGTATGTCCAATTAATTATAACTGAAATTGCATAACCTGTTAGTTTGTAAAAATTGATTAAACTCCACTTAAAATCAACCAAGGGGTTCAAATATTCTTTCCAATGCAAATATAAATGCAATTGTTCCAACTAAGATTTTCTCTCCTTTCTTCTAGAGCCATATTCCCAACAGCGAAGATCAGACGGACAGCAAAATAAAGTTCATTGTATGAAGGACTACGCCAATCGGACACAAATGTTATTTTCACAAGCGCGCTTTGAACTGCTCCCAACCGTTTTGTGGAAAATGCAATTCCCTTGAACTATTAGTAGGAGACGGTGAACTCAATTGCATAACCAAGTCTTTGTTTGCCTACAGTCAGAATAGCAATAGTCATGTATTATGTATATCCCAAGCTCTAAGATTTTCATATTAAATTAATTAATTTGCATACACATGCAGACAGATATATACGTATGAATATAAAAATGCTATGCCATTTGGATGCATCAAGAAATTCTTGACAGAATGGACCAAAGATTTAGATGAATGTCTCCAAAATGATTCAACAACCGCATTAAGTGCTGAAAACCAGATTTCAGGTCAAAATTAGAATTGGCAAGCCATAGTAATAGTTGACACAAAAGCATTCGCGCAAAGCTAATTGGAATGAAGGTGTCTTTGTGATCAAAAATCATTTAGGCTAGCCTGTTCGTAAAGGTTGTTATTCAGGACAAAATGGGCAAATGCCCTTTTCACACAAACTAAGCAGCATTTTGCCCTCTTTCCCAAACTAATTAGGAAAATGCCTCTCTTTTGAAACTCGATTTTCTTAAAATCGAGTTTTAAAAAAAAAATTTGGAGCCCTATAGTGGCGTTTTAAGGAGTCTATAGTGACGTTTTCAGGACCTATAATGGCGTTTTATAACTCAACTTCCATGAAATTGAGTTATATGCAATTTTTTTCTTTTTTTCTTTTTTGCCTATAACTTGACTTTGTGAAGATCGAGTTATAAAACGCCGCTATAGGTCCTGAAAACGTCACTATAGGCTCCTTAAAAATGCCGCTATAGGGCTTAACTCGATTTTTAGAAAATCGATTTTCAAAAGAGGGGCATTTTCCTAATTAGTTTGGAAAAGGGGGCAAAATACTGCTTAGTTTGTGTGAAAAGGGTATAGGCCAATTTTGTCCTTGTTATTCATGACACTCTTGCAATGATGAGAGCAACCAATTACCCACAATCAGAGAAGTATTATCTATGATGCACGGAGGACACGGATACGGAGATACGACAATTTTTGAAAAAGTAGAACACGACACGGCGTGAACATAGCAATTAAATAATTAATTAAATTTTATATTTAAGCATATTTTTAAATATTTTTAGACATAAAATATGTATATGTCTAGAATTTAAATTATGTAAGAACTACAAATAAGTAAACTAACACCCAAAGTAGTACAATAATACACATAAAATGTTTAGAGTACAAACCAAAAGTTTAAATAGGTTACATTCAATATCAAACTAAAAACATAAAAGGAAAACAAGCAGAACACACAAAAACAAAAATCACAAAAACAAGCTTTAGTAAATCACCTACAATATTTAACTTTAATAAATAAATAAGACTAGAGCAGGACACACAAAAACAAAAATCAATAAATTTATAATAAATGATATAATTTATAAGGCAAGGCTGAGTAAAGAAACCAAAAAATATATATATATATATATATATATCACACAGTAAAGTATAACCCAGTAAGTGAGAATAAAAAAAAAAAAAAAAAACAAAAAACAAAAGAGCTGGGTGCTATAAATATAGCACGTGATAGTACACCAAACCAAGGGCCCAAAGCAGTCGGCAGATAAAAGAAAGAAAGAAAAAAGAAAAAAGAAAAAAAAAGAAATTGCAAAGGACCTGTCGACGCTGAGAGAGAGAGAGAGAGAGATCGGAAGGGACAGAGGGACAGAGGGAGCTCGTTGGTCGGCCCGATGTAGCGCTTGCGAGGGAGCTCGTTTGTCTGTCAAAATCTTGAATTTTTCTTTGTTTGTTTGTTTGTTTGTTTTTTTTTTTTTTTTCCACAGCTGGTGTGTCTTCCGCATCAGCCCCGTGTCGGTGTCGTGTCGGAGAAGCGAAAAAAAAAAAAAAAAAAAAGACACTACTCGAACACCGGAGTCTGGCAAGTCGTACTGGTACCGGTGTCCAACACGTGTCGGACACCGATACTTTGGCAAAAATGCCGTGTCGGTGCAACCCAGAGTATTATGTGAGGCAAGGAAGCAAGGTTTCAGGGAAATAATCATATTTCTAAAATCAAATCAAGAAGTGAAGCTAATTCAGACACATCGCCTTACTAGCTTTGAGAATGTTCCCATCATGGATGACGTTGCAACATTAAAAAAGATGATTAAGCACATTCACATCCAAGTTGCTCCTCAATTGATTTTCAAGATGTTCAGGGACTAGCAAATATGGCAACAATAAGTTTTACAAAACTCTCCTAGTAAAAAAAATAAATAACCCAAAATGGTAGGTGACAATTATAAGGACCCTTTTGCTTTCATGTAATCTCGTTAAACCTACACAAAGTTCAGATTCAACAGAATTTGAGGTAACTTCTAACATCGATACTGCTAGATTATTATTTTCTTTAAGAGCGGGCACCCAGGGGATACTCTACAACAATTTTTTAGTGTGTAAAGACAGATAATTATTCTTCATTTATTAGCGATCAATATAAGATTATATATAAACCTTTTTTGCATATGATTTTTCATTAATGTATCATACAAGTTGGTCATGAAATTCTGTATTCGAAATCTCCAGATAAAAAATAGACTATTTTTAAGGGATTTTTCTTTTTAATACCTGATGTGCATTGATAAGAAAATTGTGTACACCTAAAAAATAGTCAAATATTCAAATATTTTTATTACTGTCGTTAAACACGAGAAAAATTTTTAAAATTCGAGAATTATTATAAGGTCTGATTTTCACTGTCATTTTTAAACGCAACAACTGCGAAGGTTGCTTAGCATAATTCACGTAGCCCAGCTGTCGCCTTTCTTGAGCTGAATGATAGGAACTTTGCAGTCCTCTCTATTGAGTGATTGGCCAAAACTAAAGCAACATGATTGATTTGATGGGCAATGGTAATAATGGAAAAGTAAAAGGGAAAATGAAGACTCTCTAATTGAAGAGAGGAGAAAAAGAAACGTGATTATGCAAAAGTGTTTCCGATGAGAGAAGAGATAGAACCATAGAAAGCAAAAACAGAGGTGGTCACGTGGGCTTGGCCATTGCTTACTGGTTATTGCCTACCACTTTTGCTTTATCCCACTATCGCTATGGCGACAATCTAAAGCCTCTTTTTAAGATAGAATCTGAAATCATCAAACATGATACGAGCCTCTCCTAAAGTCCTTTTTTTATTTTATTTTTATTTTATTTTTTATTTTATTTTAAGAAAGAATCTGAAGTCATCAAAGATAGACATGGCAAACCACAAGCCAGGTCGAGTAAATTAGGTTGTGAAGCAAATGGGTTACGAGTCAAAAACAGGTCATTTTAAGCGGGTTAAAAAAGGGTTTAGGTCAATCGAGTTGTGCGTCGGGTCAGGTCAGGTTAACCTGTATTTTTCACATGAATTTTTTTTTAATAAAGAAAACAACATAATTTACCATTTGGAAAGTCATGCAACAAATTACTTGATGTAAAATGCATTACTTTGAATTCATCACTTATATCAAGCATGAACTCAGTTAAATTTATTAATACTTATTCAATAATTTTAAAATTATACAAATCCCAACATTGCTAACTAAAACTAAATAACACAAAGATAAGTAAAATAAATACACAAGTTTTATTTTTACACAATATCAACATCCCAAAATATAAAACAAAATTACAAATGACTGATTGGATAAGTCATTTGAAAAAGAATAAAAATATATAAGAAATTTACAATTTTAAAAATTAATTTTATAATTTATTATCAATTGTGGTTGGCACTTTATTTCAATTTGATAATATACATTAAAGTTTGACTGTTTACTTATTTATACACTGTCTCGTTTATGAATATCATATCATTGTAAGCAACACACATTTTAGGAAATATTATAATTTATTTTGAAAAGCTGTTTATTTTAGACATAAATTGTTGAAAAATAGGTCAAGCATTCATAATTTATGTTAATATGATACTTTGGCTTCACTATTTTCACACTTATGAATGTTTCTCACACGTCTACAATTTTAAATCTATGTTTTTAACTCTACTGTAATCAGATTATCTTGGCATGTACTTTGCTATTTGATATCTAAAAATCTATACTCATTACAAAGTGCTCAATCATTCATGTTTCAATTTATTTGCATGCGGTTATGTAAATGTCTCAATTGTTTCCTTAAATCTCATAACAAACAATTAAATCCAATATTGTCTTAATTTTATTATTTTTATTATTTTTTTACCAAAAAAAATTATTAAAATGGTTTGATCAGGTTAGAGGTTGGGTCGCGAGTCGGGTTGGGTTGACCTACTAAAATCACGGGTCGAGTCATGATTCAACTTGTTCTTGCTTTGAGTCAAAAAAATGGGGTTCAGTTCGGGTTGGGTTGAGTCAGAAAATTTTGACCTGTTTTGCTATGTCTAATCAAAGAGTATAAGAGCAAATTATTGATTTCAAGGCCTAAAGTTTTGACTCCAAATAGATTTGGAGTTATTTTGCTATAATTTATGTACAATCTAGGGCCAACCCTTTATTGGGCCTCAAGTATAAGGTCTCGCTTCGTGATCCATGAGCCTGGTCAGCCCACCTTAATCTGGGCCGAACCGGACATTATTGATTGCCCTAAAATTGGGCTTTAACATAATCGGCAAGAGCTCCGTTGCTCACAATCCCATCATTTTTACATGGTTGGCTGATTGGACTAGCCGTCGTTCGGTAGTGAGCGTTTCCGAGGAGATTTGTTCTCAAAGGAGTATTGTGTTCGACTTGGCCGGCAACACGCCAGGGAAGTCGTTGCCAGACATACTACCAGCAACAGTGAGCAAGTTCCAATGCCACTCTTGCCACTCTACTACCAAATTTCCACTTAGCAACGATGACATTGGACCCTCTTTTCCATTATCACCCAGAGCAATCATAATCCTTCCACCCAATGGAGGCTATAAATAAGAGAAGGCTACGAAGGAAAGGGGGTCGGAAAAATTAGGAGGAAAAAGAGAGAGAGAGAGGAGATTAACAAAACAAAAGGGGAGTGAATTAGCCGAGAAGCAAGAGAGTTATCATTAGGCCTCAGTACAATGAGAAACCCGTTGTAGGAAATACTAAGCCCAATTCATAAATAAATTGTGAGTCCAAGTGAGAGTCTAGCCCAATAGTCTCTTATTAGGCCCGCACAATTTATTATGTGACAATTAAAAATTTTATATTCATGTGTAGTTTTAGTTAGATAATTTTTTAAATAAATTGTGTAACTTATTTAAATAGTACATATAAATTGTTTTATAAATCATCAAGTAATGAGTTGCAAAAGATAATTCTTGTTAGGGTTTAAGACCCTAGTTATCTCATATTTAATCAACTTTTAATCAAATAGTAAATTAGATTAATTATGCAAAAGATCTAAATCAAATAAATATCACAAACATATCAATCACATGAACACCAAGAATGATGACCCACGAAAACTTTTGAAACTATGGTTTCAAAGTAAAAAACTTAGAGATGATTTAACCTAAACAATCCTCAAGGCAATATTTCACGAATAGAATCGAAGTTTATACAATAGACTTAACTCTAAATCTACTGTACCTCATGTAGTACTTACTGGTATGACCACATATAACTCCGAATCCACGAACTTTTCTACTGTGAAACTATTGCACACAAACTCCCATATTTGTGACTCTAAGATCTCCACTCAAAGATTTGGATCAACAATACAAACTTTCCAGTTTGTGACTTGAGATCTCCACTCAAAGATTTAGATCAGCAACTATGATTAACTAAATGCAGCAACTTTGCTTTATGATTGGATTTATTGTTTGCACAAGGTCTCCAGTTGTAACTCCAAAAGGGTATGGAAAATTTCTAGATTTGTGTACATAATACTTCCTTCTTGAATATGGAAAAACACGCTCTAGGGTTTATATTTATATACTTAAGATCCATTAAAATCCTAGATCAAATGGTTGAGAAGAAACCAGATCTGCAATCTGCACGACTCTCGATCGGTCAAGATATGCATCTCGATCAGTCGAGATAAGTGTAATTTATTTGCACTTTAATTTTTCTGATTTCTTGAGTCTTCAACTATGCTGAACTTCATTTTTCTTGTTGAATTTAATATTTCTAGACTAAACAACTAAACAAACTAAATTCTAACAGTTACAATTTGTTCATGGTTGCCAACCTAAAAATATAGATTTTACAATTCCATAGCAGTTTGGAGTCAAACTTTTTTCTTTCATCATCATACCCTATGACGAAGAGGAGAGAGGCTAAAGAATAATCCATATTGCATTTTTAAAATGTTATGCTTTTTAAAGGAAAAAAAAGCTTATAAGATAATACAATAATTACAACAAAGTTTACCTCTTAACTAGTTTGAAAGAATATCCCCCAACCGACTACCTTTCAATTTATAACATTATCCATATATATTATTTAAATAACTCACATGACTTTTTAAAAATTTTATAAGATTAAAAGCCTAAAACTATACATGAATTGTCTTTTCAGCCATCACATAGGAGTTGGAGAAAGATTCCTCTAAACTAGTTTGGAGATAAACATTTTTCATTAAAAAAAAAATAAAGCACAAAATTAAGTGGATTAAAACCTTTTCTGCTTTACTTTGAAATAAAATAAAAAAAAATTACATCTGATTATGTATTTTTTTAAAAGTAAAAGATTGAAAACATTTGATTATGTTTGCATGCGGCATATGGCATAGTCCTAAACAAACTTTTGATTATGTATGCATGCGGCAAATGCACAGTGCTTAAGTAGCTAGCTATGCCAGATTCGAAATTTTGTGCAAAGGAGTATGGAGATTTGAGATTTCAGGCTTTTAAAACAGAGCAATCCAAGATGAACAATTTCAATTTTTCTGAATGTTGTAGTCAGTAGTCCATACTTTTTTTTTTTTTTTTTTTTTTTTTTAATGAGAGTACGTTGTCTATACCTACTACACTTTCAATGTGAGACCTAATAAACGTCCATGCAATAAACATTTATATAATCTAATTTGATATCCAATCAATTTGGGGATCATATGAGGTATTGTATATTGTAGAGACATTTGATGGCTTAGGTAACAAAATTAATGAATGTCTAAAATATTTGTCCAAATCCCTTCCCAGAAAAAATAAAAGTAAAAAAATAAAGACACCTTTTTATTTATTTACATCTTTTTCATCTTGTTTTTGTACTAACTATGCTACCTACCGATTAAAAAAAAAAAACACTATGCAACCTACCGTGTTAGTAATTCTTTTCTTTTTTTTTAGGGACCGTTTTAGGAATTCTTAGTTGATTACAATTTCTCTAGAGGCAAATAACTTTTATGGTGGACCGCTTTAGATTAGATTGGCCTTTGCTGCCTTTACCAAAAGTGATGGGAATGGGATTACTGAAACGGAATGCGAGGCAAGGAAAACAAATTATAACGAAATAAGAGTAAACAAAAAAACTGGGACTTAAATTATTGATCACTGGAATCTACTAGTGCAACTGTGCAAATAATTATAACTAATATATATATATATATATATATATATATATATATATTACTTTAACTGTTGAGTTAATTTAAGATTAGTTTATGCCCACTAATAACTTCTAGATGCATGATATTTTTTTTTTTTTTGTGTTTCTAATGAAAATGTTTAGGATTCAAATTTCTCTCTCTTCCCATATAAAATATTAAAATGTATCTAAAAAAATAGCATGTATCCATTAATGTATTCAGAGTAACGTACATACATAATTTTATAGGGGTAGTAGCATGTGACCATTTATCCTTTTTGTTATCCTAAAATGCATGTATTATTTTTCTCATAATTTTTAAATTTTTTATTCTATACCGAAATTAGAGTTATGTTTAGTATTTTCTAGTCGTAAACTTAATTAACTCATTATAGGAGGTTGATTGAGCCAAACTTAAGACTGTTGGTAGTTCAGCAACGTGATAGTTAGAAACCAAAAATTAAAATTAAACTTACATCCAACTAAATAATTGTCACGGAAGAGAATATTCATAATATCACAATATTTATTTTTATCATAATATTCATACTTGAGAATACTCAAAATCGTTAGTAGGTCTATTGTCCAAACCTGCAGTCTTCAGTGAAAGGTAAAAAGTAGTAAACCTCACAATGATCCTCTAAACATTAAGTCAGAAACTCATAATGATCTCTATGAACTTTAAAGAAGGAGTTTGTGACTAGTATTTTTTGCGTACCTTGAGATGAGAGTGTCTTGGTGTTTATATAGGGGTTTGTGGATGACCACCTTAGATGAATTGTAAGGATATGGGGTTATCACTCAGCTAACTTGTAGGAGATGGGAGTTATCCCTTTCTCGGTGGTTGTTTGAATGTAGGAGAGTCTTAGGTGATGCAAGCATTGTAATGTAGGCTTAGTGTGCGCATCTTTTCTTGTCCGTCCCTTTGGATGACGGTCGCATATGAAGTCAAGCTCATGAATGCTTACTTGTCAGCTCTTGTGCTTGATGTGCATCTTGCTGGAGTAGTTGTGATAACTTACATTAGTTACAACTAGTCTTCCATTTTTGATAGGTAGGTAATTTTGGGAAGAGTAATCCATTCGGGAAGAGTAACTCGTTTGTGAAGACTAGCTCATTTGGGAAGACTTGCTATGAAGTTAGTTAAAAAGTTCCTTATCAGCTGCCCCTCATTCCGTGGTTGTCCCCCCTATTTTTTTGGGTGAGCCACAAAATTATTCGTTTTTGTTCTTCACTCTTTTTTTTTTTTCTTTTTTTTTAATGGTGACAAGTGGTGGCCTATGATTAACCAATAGTCACATCATTTGGTATTCCCAAAATTTTTGCCTATAAATAGGTGAATTTCCCCTCCAATCCTTACTCATTTTCCAAATTTTCTCTTAAGCCATCTTTAATGCTCTCTTGGTTATCTACTTTTTTTTTTCTTTCGTCTGCTTCATACTTGTTGCTTTTCATATTCGTCCGAATTCTTTTGCTTCGAGCTTGGGTTGTTAGCTTTCGTTACTCGTGCGGATTTTTCTGCTTCAACCTTTGGTCGTTAGCTTTCATTACTAGTTCAGATTTTTCTACTTCGAGTTTTGGTCGTTAGCTTTTGTACTTGTTCGGATTTTTCTACTCCGAGTTTTGGTCGTCAGCTTTTGTACTTGTCTGACTAGTGCTGTACATTCAAACTCCGCTGGTAAGTCACGTCAACCATTCTTTATTGCCTTTTCTAGATAGTGCCCATAAAATCAAACAAGTAGAGTGGACTTAGTTTTATTTAGTAATTGTAGGTGTAAGAATGAGTGAGTTCGAGTCCACCAAAAGCCCTTCATCATCCAAACGTAGAAAACTGGACGATAAAGGGTTGCCTCCAAGTGTGAGCACAGATTTGCTTGACGACGTTCTATCTTTAGAGTCGTCTCATACTAGCCTATCTAGAGATGAGTCATGGGAGGACTTGTCTGATGCTGAGTCTTCTCAGTCTAGTTTAGAAGTTGGGTTGTCAGGCTCAGAAAAGTGTTACTCCCATGATGGCGAGGGTGTTGGATTTTATGAGGCTTCTTTAATAACATACTAGGATGTTATTACAGAGGTTAGGCATAGCAATATCTCAATTGGCACCTAACTCTAGGCATACTTTTATGGGGGCCTAAGTACTATGGGGAATCATGAGTGAAGGTCAAGAAACTCTTTCCTTGAATGAGTTTCTATACTGCCACAAACCTGTTTGAGTTCCTAAAGTTAAGGGGATGTATTACTTTAAGTGTAGGAAAGAAGAACGTAAGCTAGTCACCGAGGTTCCATCTTTCAATAGGGATTGGAAGAGGAAATTTTTCTTTGTTAATGGTTCCAACTGGGTATGTAGTCCTGAGGAAGTTGGTGGCATGTAGCCTATAGATTCTACTTGGGGGGGTGTTGCCAAAGTCTGGTGAGTTGTCAATCTAGCTTGCTCATCAGCGTTTTCTTCTTAGAATATTATCTAACTTCTTTTTGGTCCTAGTAGATAATATTCACAAGTATTGTTCTGGACCTGTTCCCTCTGCAGCCACTCGTCACCATGAAAGAATATCTCACAGATGTAAATACTTCTTACTTCACTCATCTGTTTCTCTTTAACTGTCTTGGCTGACGAGTACTTTGTAGAGATGGAGGCGGGTGCTACAAAAAAGAACAAGAATGTCCAGAAGGCAACTACCCTTGCTCGATCTATGATTTCAAAATTTTTAGATTTGAAATCCAGCCCAAGGTTGTGTGTATGTGTAGGGTTTCTTTTCTCACAACCCTAGACATATATAAGGCTTATTTTAAAAGTCGTCACACACGGAAAAAATGACCTAATGCTTTATTCTCTCTGCAAGAAGCTACTGTGTTTGTATGTCATAGGGTTTTGTGACTAGGAGCCTTTTAAACTTCATTGTTGATGAAGTAAAGAATTTTGCAGCTAACAACAACTAGTCAAGTTGTTGGAGTTAGTCACGTACTAGGATCTGTGCATAGGGTTAGTCACAAATTGGAGGTTTATGCATTAAAGGAAAGAAGGCTACTACAACATCAAGTCCAATTGAGTATTGGAGTGAAGGTTCAACTGTAGGTTGGTATTTTGGGATAGGCTAAGGGTAGTTGGTAAAATTCCTTATACTTGTAATTGCTTGATTGTTAATTAGTGGACTCTTGGGAGTGATGACCTTAAAATCATCCGGTTGGGTTTTTTCCTAATACACTGTGTCAAATTTATTTTCCGCTGCACTTAAATTAATTGGTAATTTTTTTGTGCCTCCACATTATTGCATACAAATTAAATTTAATTAATTAACTTGAATAATTAATTAATTAATTAATTGGGTCAAGCCATTCTTAAACCAACAACGTATATCGTATTTTTCACTTCCACATTATTGCATGCAAATTATACTTAATTAATTAACTTGAATAATTAATTAATTAATTAATTAATTGGGTCAAGCCATTCTTAAACCAACAACGTATATCGTATTTTTCACTTCTTCCCTTTTGCTACTAAAGCAAGGCACAAGGATAACTTTTTTGAATCCATGCTCACTGATTACTTAAGCTAGGAATTTGTCATGGCTATCTAGCTTCTTCTTCTTTCTTTCTTTCTTTCTTTTTTTTTTTTTTTTTTTTTTTTTTTTTTTTTTTTTTTTTTTTTTTTTTTTTGGTTGAGAAGGGCTATCTAGCTAATTTGCTTCATCACAATTGAATTTAAATGTAAATGATCATGGTAGGTGTAACGGATCCTTTCTTTTAAAGTAGATTATTACAGTCTTATCATTTAGTAATCCTTTTTATAAGGTAAAATGTGGTTTTAAGTGAATTATATCAGGATTTACATTTTTTTAAGACTTTATTAAAAAGAATACATTCTTTTAGACTAGTGAAAAGTTCAATTTTTACCGTGAAGTGATGGCCGTTGTTTTATAGTCCAGTGACATTCAACTTCTTATGAGTTTAGTTTTGGTTGTCGAATACTCCGAAAAAATAAAAATAAAAAATCTTTATAACGAGATGTACCATCTCAATAACATTTTTTCTCAAAAAAAAAAAAAAAAAAAAATCTCTATAACATTAGAAAAATACAATTATATTAGTTTAAAAAAATGGGAAAGTAGTTGGAGTTTTATCATTTTCTACTTCGACTTGAATTTAATTATAGTGGTTGTTGTATTTTCATGGCCTTTGAAATGTCAATTTCACTTACAGCTAAGGTGCAATTTTAATTAGGAATAACCCTCATGTATCTTTAACACCCAACGTTTGGTAAAAAAAAAAAAAAAACATACATCCAACGTTGATTAAAAACTTAAAATGGAAGTAGATCTCATGGCTGATACAAGTATCTGATTAGTTTTTTTTTTTTTTTTGGTAATTTCATTATATATGGACTTAAAAGACAATTAAAATTAACTGGTACTTTTTTTATATTTATATCTAAGATGTTTAAGGATAGATTCTTTTGTAAGTGATAGTATTGTAAGTCTTGTCCCTTCACTCTCTTCTTCCTCATTCTCTGTGTCTTCTGTCTATTTTATTTAAAAAGAAAAAAACAAAAAGATAAGCGGTTTAAAATACCATATCGGTTAGTTAGTAAGTCTTCGATTTATAAGTATTGCTAGTACTTACAAAAGTTAAGCCCTTTTGTAAGTTTTTGTAAATGCTATTGTTGTAAGTCTTGACTTTCCGCCTCCTCTTTCGTTATCCACTGTGTCAACAGATTCTACATTGTTTTTCTAAGCTTGACCCTTTTGTCATTAGATTGTTCAAGAGAAAGAGAAAGAAAGATATGATATAGTCATTGGGAATTTTGATCCAGCCTGATTCTAATTATGGTTTTTATTTTTTTTTTTCTATAAAAAAAAAATTACAAATGGCAGCCCAACAGGCCATATTGTTAGACAAAAATAAAATCCCAAGTTCCCAACGAAAAAAGTTCAAAGAAGAAAGGAGAGGCCATATTCTCTCTTCTTAAGAATTTCATACAATCTCGTAATATTAAAGCCTGCATCCTAATATTTTCATGAGGATAAAGGACCTACATTGTTGAGGCTCAAATTTTTCATCACTGTAATCATACATACAGGCTCAATAGTGATGGCTGAGGCCCAATACTTATGCTACGCGGCAGCTATTTATCTTTCAAAAGCCCACACAAAATACAGCACAAATAGGACCCAAGTCAGTTACTCATGGATTTTAAGGGCCTAAAAGCCGAAAGTAAAAAAAGACTGAATGGGCTTCATACCTATTATTACGGTAAGATGGATCATTGAGCCGCAACCAAAAATATCAAGTAAATGTGATTCGACAAAGATTAGTGCAAGAAGATATTTGATTGGTTACACCACTAGTTAACCAAGGCTTTTCTTTTCTTTCAATTTTAATTTGAATATGATTTGTAACTACTAGCATATTCTCTATAGTAATTATTCTTCTTACCATTAAGTCAAGAAATCAAATGATATTTCTGAGTTGAGATAGACACGATTAGAATTAGTCTTTAAATCACCTTTTAAACCATAATGTACAATTAACATGTTATGTCCAAAACCTTGAGACACAATTAAGTATATTGCCCTTCTTTTGTGTCCAAAAACCAAACTAAATGGGCTATATATAGCTTAAATTCCATATTCAGTATGAAGTCTAGAACTAGCCCATAAACTCCTGCAGTCCTAAAATTTCTGGTAAATTTCTAGAAAAACACGTGAAAGAAGAATACATTGTGAAGAATAAAAACAATTTATTTAGGTTGTGTTTACTGTTTAGTTTGATGGAAAATATTCAAGTTTTTGGTTGCATTCTTGAAAAATTATCCGAAATATATTTTTTAGTGTTTGGTAATATTCTTGTAAATTCTATGGGACACATACTTTTTACTATTTTTTCATATTCTCTCATCTTCCAAGCATATATATAATAAGAAAGGGAAAATTTTTATATTAAAAAAAAATTGTGATCGGAGACTGGTGGTAAGTCAACAACCTATAGTGGTTTTATTTTTTAATGATTGCACAATTTCTTGATAAGTAATAAGTTTTATTAGAAAAACAATTAGAATTCATCTAGTACACAGGAAGTATACTAGATGAACATGGCAGCTAAGCCATTTGAACGAAGTTCTTAGGAAGTGCAATTCAGATATAGAATTTTTCCCCCACATCCTTCAAAGTTTCTTGCATTTCTTCCCCTCTAGGTGCATTGCCAACAAGGTGGTAAGTCAACAACCTTGCCATGCATCTCCCTTTGGACCCCAAAAGAGCAAAAACCATATCCCACCTCCCTTGCAACAGAACAATGCAACATCAAGTGATCCATTGTCTCCCCACCCCTCTTGGTCACACAGCACCATCTCACCAACACAATGTTCCACTTCCTCAGGTTATTTGTTAGTATTTTTCAAAAAGAACCAACCCATAGAAAAAATCCCACTTTTGCTGGGACTTGACTGATGAGCACTAAAAACTTCTATGTTATTGTAGTTGTTGTTATTATTATTATTATTATTATTATTATTATTATTATTATTATTATTATTATTATTGATTCCCCTTCCCCCCTAGGGGCCAAAACTTATAACTTATCAAAATAAAAAACTAATAATAATAAATTAATAATATTGGGCAAGTGTGGATTGCATTGTTATGGACATATGTGATTTGAATGGTTATAATTGCCATGGTTGGGGTTTCACTTATCAGTTAGGACCAATGTATATTTTTATAGGTTTTGATGAATGGGATTTCCTGGTCTGTGGACATAATATTAAAAAAGTAAATTAGCATTTGTTTGGATTTTAATTGAAATTTTGTTTGGAAATATCAATTGCTTCAACCAAACACAAACTTTATTTGAAAAGGAAACGATTCTAATAACAAAGAGAGACTCAAACTATACATATAGAAGAACAAACTAAAGCTAGAAGCATAACCGAAAAAAGTAAAAAATATGAAAGTGAACTACCCAATCTATAATTTCCTCTTCTTGATTTGTTTGTAACCGTTTCAAGTACATTTTGTTCACTATCCTGAACACGATGTACTTCTTTCAATAAAACTTTTATTACCTACTAGCCTCATCACACGCGCTTCACGCGTGCGATGAGTATTTTTTTTTTTTAGTGGTCTTATTTTGTAGAAAAAAAAAACTATGTTTTCTTAATTTTATATATATAATTTTAATTTTAAAATTTTAATTTAAAAATGAATAAATCAATTTGAAAATTGATAGGGAAGTGGTCCTATTTTTTAGGCAATGTTTTAGTGGGAGTTAGAGTTGCATTTTTACCAGATTGTCCTTTCGTTTTGTCTCTACTTAAACATAGGGGTGTAGGGGTATTTTTGAACTAAAAAATGAGGAATCCAAACAGAGGAAGTCCCTTAAATAATAGTATAGATAAAAGAAAAAAAAATGAAAGCAAACCATCCAACTAAATGTTACCAAAATATCCCTGTTAATTTTTTTCCCATACTCTGAGAACGCTGAAAGTACATTTGGATATTATTATGAGGTTTTATTTTTTATGGAAGCCAGATTGACTCTGCCAATCCCAAGGATCCCATTCTTCATCATTTTCCTTGTGTTCTCTGGTTATTTGTTTCTTTGAATTGCAAATGTTTCCTATATATTCTTTAATTCTGATATGTTCTAACATGTGTAGATACTGGATGATGATGGGATTGCTTCACCAGGGAAAATTATTAGCCCACAAGATATCTATATAAATAAACAGTCCCCTGCTGTTAGAAAGGGGACGAGAGTACGACCATCAGAATTACCAAATATGTTAGTTTCACTTTCCGGTGAAAATTCTTGATAGGTTTCCTTTAACAACAAGATTGCTTATGCTTGTTTTTAAATGCAGAGGATATAAGAGCAGTAAACAAACATTTAAGGGTCCCGAAGGGGAGTCTTGTGCAGTGGGTCGAGTGGCTCTTTATAATGATAGGCATAATAATTTATCTATCAAATTCTTAATTCGACATACAAGTAGGCCAGAGGTAAAGATTTCTAATCTGGCCTCAGTTTATATATGCTATACGAATCTTATATTTTAGGTTGACTTTCTTTCTTGCTTTTCTTGCTCCCTCAGGTCAGTGACAAATTTAGTAGTAGACATGGGCAGAAAGGAGTTTGTAGCAGGAAGACTTTCCATTTTCTGAACGTGGCATTTGCCCTGATTTGATTATGAATCCTAATGGGTTTCCTAGGTAAATCAGTATGCGTTTGAATATTGTTTATTTTGCTGAAAATTGAAAACTGAAAAAATATATATATATTTTTTATTGTTTGCTACAGTGTTTGTCACTGTTTATTGGCCTAAAATCACTGTTCATGGCCAATGAACAGTGACATACACGGAGCTGAAAAAAAAAACACTAGAAACGTGGAAATGCGGCAAACGTGCTGTGTATCCAAACAGAGCTATATATAAGTCAAAAGTTTGGAATAGTGGAAAACTTGACAAGCAAGTGATGCAAGAAGATTAATACTGAATTTTCAGTACAGAAAGATTCTAGAGAGAGAGAGAGAGAGAGAGAGAGAGAGAGAGAGAGAGAGGAAGTAAAGAAAGAAAGGGAACTCAGACCTCAATCTAAACTCAAATACGAGATTCTAAAATTCACTATCAATCTATCTATCTTTACAATGCATGTACATGGATATTTATAGCTTGGGAGTTGTTTATTGTTGATGACATCGTCCATAACTAACTCACATTTATCACATGCTCGAGTACAATTGTAAAATACTAATCACAAGCTAGATTTAATAAAGCACATGGCTTTTGCTTCTAAAAGCTTTCTAAAATCGAACATGTGCATGTGCCACTAATTAATTTTCCCTTCAATTTTCTACAAACTTGGCACATGTGGACTCAACTGCAATTGTCACGCCCCAACTCGAAAGGGTCCAAAGCATAAGAAAAACATCTCAAAGGTACCTGTAGATTTTGTTGATTTTGACATTTCAACCCAAATAAAATCATATCAAGTACCAATATTAAGAATTATCATAATAATTCTATTAAATATACTTCAAAAGTAAGTTAGAGCTCTATGCAATAAATACAATGATCATTGGTCACAAAAGAATGGAGGTCTGAATAAATAATTGCATATCATCAATTTGACCCATTAGTGGAAAAATAAAGACATAACCACCATTAGATACAAAAGAATTGGGTCAAGCCTATTCTAAGTTATACATCATCAATCATCTCTATCACAAAAATCAGCCTCCATCAGTATTTAGTTTAACTATTGCTAACCACCAAAAAACTGTCTCAAAACGATAGTTGCCTACTCTGAAAAAGTTTGTAAAATGATGGAATGAGATAGAGCCCAGTAAGTAGCATAATTAATGGGGATGAGGGAAATGCAAGTTTCATAACGATGAACAGTTTACAAAGTATGTTATAATTTGGGAATTTCCAAGTAATTTCTACAAAACCATTTTCAAAAATAATATGACAAGAATGAATAAATTGACATAGCACAAAGCTTCTCAAGATGCTCTCATGAAATTAAATACTATATATTCCTCAAAATATCTCAACATGAAACTACGTACTATATATTGTGAGCAATAACAATACCATTCCAACTCAAAGATTTAACCCAAGGCCACATGACAATTGTCGACACAAAGCCCGAACTAATCTACCAACACAAAGTCGGAACTCATCGCCGACACAAAGCCAGAACTAATCTGCCGACACAAAGCCGGAACTCATTGCCGACATAGAGCCGGAACTAATAACCATCACAAAGACGGATGCTAAGATACCAAGGTCACACAGACTATAGTATCTAGCTATGTAATCACCGGGTAATCACATGTCACAACTCAAGGGTAAAAACATGAAGAGCTCACAGTTTACAAGAATTCAAAACACAGTTTATTTCCAAGTAGTTTCACAAAAACCTTTGAAACATCCAATATATTCACAAGGTTCTCAAATTTTCTAAAATTGTTTCTTGTCAATAAGAATTTCTATCAATTTTTCAAATATCACAAGTCAAGATAAAGTATCTTTAGAATTTGCAAATAATGCAATAAATCCATGAAATCCATTCGCAAGAATTTTATAAAAGATGCTTATCATTTCCAATCTAACAAATTATGTATTTCCTCATATGCAATATTAAACATGATGCGCTTTTTATATAAAATCATATATAACAGGGTCACAACACAATACTTTTTAAGAAACATAGTTCCACAAATAATTTTCCAAAATGTGTTTGACCCAAAAACAAAGTTTATGTAACATGATTATTTTACAAAAATATCCCATTAAAAGCTACTTACCTTGTAACCCGCAAAAGCCTAATTTTTTAAGCTCCAAATAAGATTAGCTAGAACCTAAACAATATTAAGCAAACTTATCACAATAGGCATAAAGCTTGACATTGCATCTAGCTATGAATTAGAAATTGCTAACCAAGAAATTAATTGGGCAAGCCTAGCATTTAACCTCACAAATAATGTATTCCACTTCCAAAGTTTCCCAACAATTTCATTACAAGGCATAATCTCCCATTATACTCAAGAATCATTCAAGGTATTATCTTTAACATGAAAACCTCAATAATTTATGAGTAGTTTCCACAAGATTTTCACAACATCATCAAGAGACCCATGACACCAAAATCACAATATCCTTCAATACTAACAATTTAAATCTTTAAGTAGCTCCAAATAAACCATAAAAATTATATTCACCATTATTTCACATGATATACCTCAAAACTCCTAAATTTTCACCATACATAAACCTTAGTTAGCCACCACTAGTAAAACTATAAACCCACTCATCAAATTAGTCCACCAAATCAAAAACCCATATACAAAATTACAAGAATATCACCCAAGAAGCTCATAAATCTCAAGAACATCATTATTAAAGCTTGGGTAAAATAACCTCAAATAAGAACATAATACCCATCAAAAGAGATTAGAACTTTTACCTCAAATAACTTATGTGAAGGTGTGATGTTCTTGAGAGTTTTTCGGTAATCTTACCGGAAAAATGGTGGAGGTGATGAGGAGTGTACCGGTGGGAGAGCGAGGGAGAAGAATGTGTGTATGTGTGCTTTGTTGAGTGAAAAAAAAGAAAGAAAAGAGGAACAAGAATGAGAGTGACTGGCCAAAAAGAGAAAAGAGAGAATTGTGAGATATGTGGTGGGGGAAATAATGGGGTAGGTGGGTTCACGTGGGTCTCCAAAAAATCTGATCTTTTTTTTTTTTTTTCTTTTTCTTTAAAGCCTGGGGCGTCACATTCTTTCTCTCTTATAAAAATTTCGCCCTCAAAATTGTACATAGTAAACTTAGATCTCTATGCACCTTGTCCATATCAATTAAGAGTCGCTACCCTGCAACAATTTCATTCTCTTTACTAGAGTTGGTTGAACTTTCAACTAGCCAAGAAGGCCTCTAAATGGCCTATACAACCTTAACTCTCAACCTTTGAAGATCAATAATATTTTCCTTTAAGTTGTATGCAAAGCAGCTAGAAAATAATTGGAGACTTTCTACTAAGCGCACTAATAGAGCAATCATAGTCCTTAAACAATTTAAGCCATCTCTGTTGTCCCATATTTAGCTCATTCAGGTTAAATAAATACTCTAAACTTTTATGATCCATACAAATATCATATCTTTCATACAAATCACGTCTCCAAATTTTCAAGCAAACACAATTGCAGCTAACTTTAAGTCATGTGGGGAAATCTTTCTCATGATTCTTACATCCTACTAAGATCCAATATAATTTCATCCTTAGAGATCACGTAACTTAACAACACTACTTGACCCAACCAAAATTCACACTTCCTCAATTTAACAAACCACTGACTTTCTCTTAGTATTATTATTTTCTTTTAATAATCCTAAAGTGTTCCTCATTTTTTTTAGACTTTTAGAATAAGTCAAAATATTATTAATAAATACAATGATAAAATAATACAGTTAATCCTAAAATGTCATATTCATCAAATCCTTAGAGGTAGTAGGGGCATTCATTAATCCAAATAGCATCATTAAGAACTAATAATGATCATACCTAGTTCGGAAGAATTAAAATATGATTTCTAAGCACCGTTTTCCTCAAAGCTCTCCCGGTACAGGACTGCTGTCTGACAAAATTCCAGCAGCACTGTTGGAGAGATTTTTAATTATTAATTACAGTAATCTCCTTTTGACCAGCACTATGTTGTGTGTAAACAAAATGCGTTTTGTTTTTTGTTTTTTGTTTTTTTTTTTTTTTTTTTCTTAAGATTGTTGTGGTCCTTCAAGCTTCAACATCATTCTAGTTATGCTGGACCTAGACCTACACGTAATTAAGGATTTGTCTCAAACCAAAATTTTCTTTTTTGGAATTGATTTGTTTATTTGGCTCTTTAAGTATGTGGCAACATCTGCCTTTTGGTGCAGGTCTGCAGAAGCTGTGGTTTGTTAGGATATTACAGCCATCATCTGAAAACTGGAATCTGTTCATCTTGTAAAAAAAAGGGACGGTATGTCTACTATGAAGCTTCCGTCAGCATGCAAGCTCTTAATCCAGGTATGAATTGACATTGTATTGATTGGTTTATCCATAGCACAGCTCTCATTTTATTCTGTTAATATTTTCTTTCATTAAGTTATATAACTTGGTTGAGATCTCATTTTTCTTGTTCGATTTTTTGGAGGTCTCTATACCCAAGTTATTCTTTTATATCTTTTTTCCTGGTTTCACTACATAAACTTGGTGTTGGTACTTCTTGTGTGTGTATTATTTGTTTGGTTTTATGGAGACTAGTTTATATTTGATCTGGTTGACGACCTGACCCGACCCGAATAATGTTGCGTGGTTTTTTAATGGGAGATTTTCTGAGGCTTAGTCCATGGAGCGGAGGCTTGGGCCAATAGGCCCAAGCCGGAGCGCTATGTAGCTCCTATGCGCAGGATATAAAAACCGTTTTTTTTTTTTGTGATTAGGGTTTTTGTCTTATTGTATTTTTGAGAGAGCAAAAATACTGTAGCCGCACTTTGTATTTTTCCCTGATAATAGTAAAATCCCTGCAACTCCGTGGACGTAGGCAAATTGCCGAACCACGTAAATACTGTCTTGTGCGTGTGATTGTTTTTTATCTGGCGTGTGTTTTCTCTATTTTTTTTGTTTCTCACAGGTTGGGAATTTCGGGTTGAATTCCCTACAACTGGTATTAGAGCCTAGGGTTAGGTTTGAGTGGGAGCAATGGCAGAGGAAGCAGGAAAGACGTCTGGAATAGAAAAGTTCGATGGCACAGACTTTGGATTTTGGAGGATGCAAATCGAGGATTATCTTTATGGGAGGAAGTTGCATCTGCTGCTTCTAGGAGCAAAACCTGAGACTATGAAGGCTGAGGAATGGGCTCTTCTTGACAGACAGGTACTGGGAGTTATTAGGTTAACTCTGTCTAGGTTTGTTGCGCACAATGTCGTAAAGGAGAAGACTACAGCAGATCTGATGAAGGCTTTGTCTAATATGTATGAAAAGCCGTCAGCAAACAACAAGGTGCATTTGATGAAGAAACTGTTCAATCTGAAGATGGCAGAGAACGCATCAGTAGCACAATATCTGAATGAATTTTACACTATCAAAAATCAATTGTCGTCTGTAGAAATTGATTTTGATGATGAGATTCGTGCACTGATCGTTTTGGTTTCTTTGCCAAACAGTTGGGAGGCAATGAGGATGGCAATAAGAAATTCTATAGGGAAGGAAAAGCTGAAGTACAATGACATACAAGATTTAATTCTGGCTGAGGAGATTTGCAGAAGAGATGCTGGTGAAACCTCAGGATTTGGTTCTGCCCTAAACCTTGAAACAAGAGGCAGAGGTAATGACAGAAATTCAAATCGGGGCAGATCAAAATCCAGAAATTCTAATCGGAACAGAAGTAAATCTAGATCAAGCCAACAAGTACAATGCTGGAACTGTGGGAAAACAGGCCACTTTAAGAGGCAATGTAAAAGTCCTAAGAAGAAAAATGAGGATGATTTTGCTAATGCTGTAACAAAAGAGGTACAGGATGCATTACTTCTTGCAGTAGACAGTCCGCTTGATGATTGGGTTTTAGATTCAGGAGCTTCATTTCATACCACTCCACATCGAGAAATCATACAGAATTATGTTGCTGGTGATTTTGGTAAGGTGTATTTGGCTGATGGTGCAGCCTTGGATGTTGTGGGTATGGGAAACGTTCGTATATTGCTGCCCAATGGGTCTGTTTGGTTACTGGAGAAGGTTCGACATATTCCTGACCTGAGGAGGAATTTGATTTCTGTTGGACAACTTGATGATGAAGGGCATGCAATACTATTTGTTGGTGGTACTTGGAAGGTTACAAAGGGAGCTAGAGTATTGGCTCGTGGAAAGAAGACTGGTACTCTATATATGACCTCAAGTCCAAGATACACAATTGCAGTTGCTGAAACAAGTACTGATACAAGCCTATGGCACCGCAGACTTGGTCACATGAGTGAGAAAGGGATGAAGATGCTGTTGTCAAAAGGGAAACTACCAGAATTGAAGTCCGTTGATTTTGACATGTGTGAAAGTTGCATCTTGGGAAAGCAGAAAAGGGTGAGCTTCTTGAAAACTGGCAGGACACCGAAGGCTGAAAAATTGGAGTTAGTGCACACTGATTTGTGGGGGCCTTCACCGGTTGTATCCCTTGGAGGTTCAAGGTACTACATCACGTTTATTGATGACTCAAGCAGAAAGGTATGGGTTTATTTTCTGAAAAATAAATCTGATGTATTTGAAACGTTTAAGAAGTGGAAGGCCATGGTTGAGACAGAAACAGGTTTGAAAGTAAAATGTTTGAGGTCAGATAATGGAGGAGAGTACATAGATGGAGGGTTCAGTGAGTATTGTGCTGCACAAGGAATTAGGATGGAGAAGACCATTCCTGGGACACCACAACAGAATGGTGTGGCTAAGCGCTTGAACAGAACTCTCAATGAGCGTGCTAGGAGTATGAGGCTGCATGCTGGACTACCAAAAACTTTCTGGGCTGATGCTGTTAGCACTGCAGCTTACCTGATAAACCGAGGGCCATCAATTCCCATGGAGTTCAGACTTCCTGAGGAGGTTTGGAGTGGTAAAGAGGTAAATTTTTCACATTTAAAAGTTTTTGGTTGTTTTTCTTATGTTCATATTGATTCTGATGCTCGTAGTAAACTTGATGCAAAGTCTAAAATATGTTTTTTCATTGGCTATGGTGATGAGAAATTTGGCTATAGGTTTTGGGATGAACAAAACAGGAAAATCATCAGAAGTAGAAATGTGATATTTAATGAACAGGTTATGTACAAGGATAGGTCAACTGTAGTGTCAGATGTTACAGAGATAGATCAAAAGAAATCTGAGTTTGTCAACTTAGATGAATTGACTGAAAGTACTGTCCAGAAAAGGGGTGAAGAGGATAAGGAGAATGAAGATTCACAGGTAGATCAGAGTACACCTGTAGCTGAAGTCCGTAGATCTTCCAGGACTATTAGACCTTCACAGCGTTATTCACCCACTCTAAATTATCTCCTGTTAACTGATGGTGGTGAGCCAGAGTGTTATGAAGAAGCCTTGCAAGATGAAAATTCAAGCAAGTGGGAGTTAGCCATGAAGGATGAGACGGATTTCTTGTTAGGGAATCAGACATGGGAATTGACTAAATTGCCAGTAGGAAAGAAGGCTTTGCACAATAAGTGGGTATACAGAATAAAGAATGAACATGATGGTAGCAAACGTTACAAGGCCAGATTAGTTGTTAAAGGGTTCCAGCAGAAGCAGGGCATTGACTACACAGAGATATTTTCTCCAGTTGTGAAGATGTCAACAATCAGATTGGTACTGGGAATGGTTGCTGCAGAAAATTTACATCTTGAGCAGTTAGATGTGAAGACGGCATTCCTTCATGGTGACTTAGAGGAAGACATTTACATGATTCAGCCTGAAGGGTTCATTGCTCAGGGACAAGAGAATCTAGTCTGCAAACTGAGAAAGAGCTTGTATGGCCTAAAACAAGCTCCTAGACAGTGGTACAAAAAATTTGACAGCTTTATGCACAAAATTAGGTTCAAGAGGTGTGAAGCTGATCATTGTTGCTATGTTACGTTCTTTGACAATTCTTATATCATTTTATTGTTGTATGTGGATGATATGCTCATTGCAGGGTCTAACATTGAGGAGATTAATGATCTGAAGAAGCAATTGTCAAAACAGTTTGCAATGAAGGATTTGGGAGCTGCAAAGCAAATCCTTGGTATGTGAATCATTAGAGACAAGGCTAATGGTACATTGAAGCTTTCACAGTCAGAGTATGTGAAGAAAGTTCTTAACAGGTTCAACATGAATGAAGCTAAACCAGTGAGCACACCCTTGGGTAGTCATTTCAAACTAAGTAAGGAACAGTCACCGAAGACAGAAGAAGAAGGGGACCATATGAGCAAGGTACCTTATGCCTCAGCTATTGGCAGCTTGATGTATGCTATGGTGTGTACAAGGCCAGACATTGCACATGCAGTGGGAGTTGTGAGCAGATTCATGAGTAGGCCAGGAAAGCAGCATTGGGAGGCAGTTAAGTGGATTCTGAGATATCTGAGGGGTTCATCAGATACATGTCTTTGCTACACAGGTGCAAGTTTGAAACTGCAAGGTTATGTAGATGCTGATTTTGCTGGTGATATTGATAGTAGAAAAAGTACTACTGGGTTTGTATTTACTTTGGGTGGTACAGCTATATCATGGGCTTCAAATCTACAAAAGATTGTTACTTTGTCTACTACAGAAGCTGAGTATGTTGTAGCAACAGAAGCTGGAAAGGAGATGATTTGGTTACATGGTTTCTTAGATGAATTGGGTAAGAAGCAGGAGATGTGCATTCTACACAGTGATAGTCAGAGTGCAATTTTTCTTGCTAAAAATTTGGCTTTTCATTCAAAGTCGAAGCACATACAGACGAAATACCACTTTATTCGTTACCTTGTTGAAGATAAGTTGGTAATACTTGAGAAGATCTGTGGATCTAAGAACCCGGCAGACATGTTGACTAAGGGTGTCACTATTGAGAAGCTGAAGCTGTGTGCAGCTTCAATTGGCCTTCTAGCTTGAGGACAGGAGGATGAGTTGTAGGGATGAGGGATTGGCATTTGGAAGACAGCGGCTGATGTTGGTGATTGAACTAGTCTCCAAGTCGGAGATTTGTTGGGTTTTATGGAGACTAGTTTATATTTGATCCGGTTGAAGACCCGACCCGACCCGAATAATGTTGCGTGGTTTTTTATATCCTATGCGCAGGATATAAAAACCGTTTTTTTTTTTTTTTTATGATTAGGGTTTTTGTCTTATTGTATTTTTGAGAGAGCAAAAACATTGTAGCCGTACTCTGTATTTTTCCCTGATAATAGTAAAATCCTTGCAACTCCGTGGACGTAGGCAAATTGCCGAACCACGTAAATATTGTCTTGTGCGTGTGATTGTTTTTTATCTGGCGTGTGTTTTCTCTATTTTTTTTTTTGTTTCTCACAGGTTGGGAATTTCGGGTTGAATTCCCAACATTATTTTCTCTGACAAAGAAGAATATTTTCTCCTTAGAGCTGTATCATGACCTATGCATTTTTTGTTACTCCTATACAGTTTGTCTGATTTCACTAGATTAAAGTTGGATCCATGGCATAAAGTGTATTTTTAGCATCAAGATTTGCACGTGGTGTTTTGAAAACATTTAAATGTGGTGCTACATTCTTGTAAAAAAAAAAAATGTATAAAATCGAAAACAACAAATTGAAAGAATACAATTACCAAAAAAAAAAGGTAAAAAATGTTTGCATTTCCACTGTTCACTCTTGGATGAATATGTTTACTCCTGTCAGTCGTTTTTTGTTTAAATTCTCACCACTCAACGGCATGCTTTCAGGAACTCCAATCGATGAATATTGTTCCCCGCTTAAAGCTAGCTGAGGCATGAGTTGAAAGAGATTCTCTTTAGTTCTTAAGAGCATTTATATCAGTTCTTCTATTTTACACATCTATTTTTATACTAAAAATCTACTTTTTCTATTTTACACACTTATTTTTACAAAACACCCACATCAGTTTATCTATTCTACACATTTATTTAATAAAATATTCATTCTACTCCATTTTTTTATTATTTTTCTCAAACCATTCGCGTGCTCCTATTTCTCTCTACCCCCCTCTGTTTTGATTTATTTATCTGGCCTCTCTCTCTCTCTCTCTCTCTCTCTCTCTCTCTCTCTCTCTCTCTCTCTCTCATTCTTTCTCAAAAAATCCAAAACCCATCTCCCTACCCAGACCTCTTCACCGGCCACATCCACACCTCTTCACCGGCCTCTCTCTCTCTCTTCACCGGCCACGATCCAGACCCTTCACCGGCCACGAACAGACCTCTTCACCGGCCATGATCCAGACCCTTCACCGGCTGATCCACGATCCAGATCTTCTTCACCAGCCGATCCTCCTGGCTCTTTGTCTGTGTTGGTTTATGTGTGGGTGTGTTTCTGTGTTGATTTGTTTGGATGAGTTTGTGTGTGGGTGTGTTTGTGTGCATCTGAGGTGAAAGAAGAGGAGTAGGCTGAAGTCGTTGTGAACGGAAAAGAGAGAGAAAAAATGGTGCAAACGAAAAAATGATAAAATAATGAATACAAGCGCTACAGTAACCGTGTATATATGCACGGTTACTGTAGCAATTGTGCATTTTTGCACAATTTTGCACGATCTGATGTGGGAGTTTTTTTGTGCCAAAATGTGTAAAAATACCACCTTTTTCTATTTTGCAAGACTTTACATGATCGGATGTAATTGCTCTAAAGATCATAAAAGGAGAGAAGGATTTATTAATGGGTTTTGAATGCTGCACATATCCTTCTGGAGGCTACTGCTATCCAGCTAAGTTTTCATTGCAAAGTTCGACCAGGAACGTAAATACGAGCTACGTGGAAGTCTTGTTAGAGGTATGCACAGCCGTTGAGCACACTTTTCACTCATCTAAGCCAACCATCATGCTATCTATCTAGGACAAAATTGGTCTATACCCTTTTCATACAAACTAAGCAGCATTTTGCCCCCTTTTTCAAACTAATTAGAGAAATACCTCTCTTTTGAAAATTGATTTTCTAAAAATCGAGTTATGCCCTATAGCGGCGTTTTTAAGGAGTCTATAGTAACGTTTTCAGGACCTATAGCGGCGTTTTATAACTCAATCTTTACAAAGTCGAGTTATAAGCAAAAAAATGAAAAAAATTGCATATAACTCGATTTCATGGAGGTCGAGTTATAAAACGCCACTATAGGTCCTAAAAACATCACTATAGACTCCTTAAAACGCCATTATAGGGCTCCAAATTTTTTTTTTAACTCGATTTTGAGAAAATCGAGTTTCAAAAGAGGGGCATTTTCCTAATTAGTTTGGAAAAGAGGGTAAAATGCTGCTTAGTTTGTGTGAAAAGGGCATTTGCCCATTTTGTCCCATCTATCTATGACATAGAATTTTATAACGTAGAATGGGTTCACTCTTATTAGTACATGTAATATATTTTTTTTTCCATTACCATTTTTTAACTTTTCTTCTTTCTGTGGGGAAAATTATAGGAATGGATGGACTTTTTCATGGATGAGACTACAACCTTTAATTTGTTTCTATTGATCCATCTTTTGTGTGTGTTTTTTTTATTATATATATTTTTATTTACTTTATTGAAAAAAATCAGCAAAAGAAAGGTAAATTGAGGCAAAGGTGGAGGCCTTGTTTATTTTGTAGGTATTTATTTACAAGTTATGTCTTTGTATCGACCTAATAAATGTTTTGTAGGTATTTATTTCCCACTTATGTCTTTGTATTGACCTAATTTGTTTTGTAGGTATTTATTTACAAGTTATGTCTTTGTATCGACCTAATAAATGTTTTGTAGGTATTTATTTCCCACTTATGTCTTTGTATTGACCTAATTTGTTTTGTAGGTATTTATTTACCAAGGTAAATCAATTCAGAAGAACATTTTCCACTTTCAATTTTCACAACTTTTCATAAAGTTAAAATAGCATTAAATGTCCCCCAAGGAAGACTATGGACCAGTGACAGAGTTGCCAATTCATATTCTTGATTTTTTGGTAAACATATTGTGGATCATACATTTTAAGCCAACTCGGAACTTTTGGAATTATTGAATTAAAAACTAGGTTAAGAGTCATTATAATTATCAATATCAATTATAGATAAGTTCCACAAAAATGGCGAAACATATAATTCAGTTGTATGACTGAAACTAGAGATTTCAACAAATGTGATTCATACGAAGGAAAAATAAAAGGATTGATTCATTAGGAAAAACAAAATTATTTTGAAATAGACTCATTACCAAATTAAAAAGAAATACGTAAACCTAGAGTAATTTACTCTGACATCAAGTACTGTAAATTCAATGTATATAACAAATTCAATGATAATTGCGCTTTGAATTTGGAAAAGAACCACTATATATTTTTCCTGATGAATTTGTGATATTCTTTGGTTAATATTCTATTTCAGATAAACTGTCATGGAGCTCTATCCCCTCAATATCGATAGCCCTCAATAATTTTTGTTTAAAACAATTCTTAGATTTATTAAGGGTTCCTTTACAAGGAAATTATGTAAAATACATATAGTTTTCCCCAACGCATGTGATGCTATTCATTCACTTAATTTATAAGTTTTTTTTTTTTTTTTTTTTTTTTTTTTTTTTTTTTTTTTTTTTTTTTTTTGTTACCACAAAATAAAATCACATCCAGGCAAGCCTTGTAAAACATATTGTCGCCATGTTTGCCAATCCCTGAACTTCTTGAAGCACCAGTTGAGGAGCAACTTGGACGTGAATATGTTAAATCATCTTTTTTAATGTCGCAATATCATCCATGATGGGGATGTTCTCCAAGCTAGTCAAGCGATGTGTCTGGATTAGCTTCACTCCTTGATTTGATTCTAGAAAAAGGATTACCTCCCTGAAACCTTGCTTCCATGCCTCATATAATGCTTCTCTGGTTGTGGATAGCAGGTTGTTCTCATCATTGCTGGAATGCTATGAATAACAACCTTTACGAACAGACTGGCCTAAACTATTTTTGATCACAGAGGCACCTCCATTCCAATTAGCTTCGCGCGAACGCTTTTTTGTATCAACTATAATTATTACTTGACAATTCTGATATTGGCATGTAGAACATCAGCAGTTTCATTTTCAAACAGAACCTTATTTCTATAGGCCCAAATCACCCAAAGAGTGGCACTAATATCTGTAAGAACATTATCTTCCTGTCCATTACCTGCTTTATATTTTTCAAGAGTGGTGATCAATCATTGTTGGACAAATGGAATAGCATCAGATCGAAAGTTTCGTGGCGAGGCAAACCATAAAGCGCTAGCAAAAGGACATTTGAGGAAAAGATGATCCAATGTTTCATCTTCTTGATCACACATTACACATTTGAGGCTAACAATAATTTGTCTTCTGATTAGCTCCATTCTAGTCGGTAGCCCATTGTGTAATAATTTCAATAAGAACAGACATATTTTATATGGGGTCTATAGTTTCCAAAGATTTTTCCAGCCCTTTCCATTCATACCATAATTAATTGTGCCATCTTGCTCCTTCGTAATCAATTTGTATTCTTCATTCACTTCTTATGTCCCTTTCTTTGATTGACACCATAAAATTTTATCCGAAGCTCCAAACTTTGAATGTGGGGTATTTATAATCTCTCGTGCAACTCTCGTTTCATATATATTTGCACTAAGCTCAGCTCTCCAAGTACCTATTTCAGAATCCAGAAGATCTCGAACTGTGCCTCTGTCAAGTTGGTATTCCAACAATGTTGTTTCATTCTGGGGTCTATACCATAGCGGATCCCTTAATTTTATGTTATCCCCCATACCTACTTGCCATTTTGCTCCTGTCAATTGTGTTTCTTTTGTCCTCCATGTTCCTTTCCATATTTGGGATGCAGTAGCTGGACATCTTTCCATACCCCAAAGGTTAGGAGCTTTTGGAAAATACTTTCCTTTAAGAGTAGTGGCTAGTAATGATTGAGGATTCTGAGTTATTCTCTAGTATTGTTTGGCTAGGAGGGCTTGATTGAATTGTTCTGTCTTCCTAATAACTTCACCTCCTATTTCCTTAGGTTGGCAAATTGTATCCCAAGCTATGGTATGTAATTTCCTTACTTCTGCAGTGTTTCCCCACCAAAAATCTCTAATGATTCTATCGATTCTATTGCATGTATCTTTTGATAATCTATGGATCGACATAGAATATATTGGCATGGCTTGCATAACCAATTTAATAAGAGTTAGCTTCCCGGCAAATGATAAGAGTTTACCTTTCCAAGTTTGAAGTCTACTCTGCAGCCGATTAATGATTTGACTGCCAATTTCTCTCCTTGTTGTTCCCGGGTCTACTGGGATCCCTAAATATTTCCCAATCTTTGTTGCAATGTTTACTTTTAACTTTCTGGCTATGTCTTCTTTTATAGTTTCATTGCAGTTGGGACTAACCACCATGATTGATTTGGTGCCATTTATCTTTTGACCTGACATTTCACAAAAGCTTTGGAGGGTTTGGCTGAGCTTGTCTGTAGTCTGATTGGCAACTTTAAAAAAAGATGATAATGTCATCCACAAACATGAGATGTGAAATAGGAAGCCCTCCTTTATTTATTGCCACTCCCTTTAGCATGCCTTTAGCTTCTAAATTATGCAACATGCATGAAAGAAAATTTGTGCAGATAATGAATATGTATGGTGATAGTGGATCACCTTGCCTTATACCACAATTGGGTTTGAATTTTTTTGTGGGAGTTTCATTGACTAGGATGTTGTATGTTACTGTGCTGACACATTGCATTACCAATTCAATCATTGCTTCTAAAACCCAACTTCTAAAGTGTGGCTTCAATAAAATTCCAATTTAGTCTATCATAAGCTTTGCTTAAATCCAACTTCAGTGCAGCAAAAGGAACTCTTCCCTTTTTTTTTTTCTCTTAATTGTGTGGAGTAATTCATGAGTCAAGATGATATTGTCAATGATCAATCTACCTTTAATAAATGCATTTTGATGAGGAGTGATAAGATCTTCAATGATTAATTTTAGTCTATTTGCTAAAACTTTGGCAGCAATTTTGTATGCTACATTGCATAAGTTGATAGGTCTATACTCACTAATTTACTCTAGATTGAGACTTTTAGGAACCAAAGTGGTAAACGTGTTGTTAAGTTCCTTAAGAATGTAGCCTGATCTGAGAAAGCTTAATGTAGCCTGTATTACTACTGTTTGTCCCATTGTATCCCAACATTTATGGAAGAGCATTGTTGGAATACCATCTGGGCCTAGAGCTTTCCAGGAACCCAATTGGAAGCAGTCTCTTTAATCTCCTCAATGTTAAACTCCCTATCTAGTATTTGTCGATGTAAGTGTGAGAGTCCTGGTAGTGTGTATGTATTCAAAACCTCCATAATAGTTTCAGTACTTGCCTTTGATTCCGATTGAAAGATACTTTGAAAATGTTGTTGAATATGATCCCTTAACTTTTGATCTTCATCTATCCATTGATCTGAGTGGTTCTTAAGTCTTGTGATGCGATTTGTTGCTCTTCTCTTGCGAACAATAACATGGAAGTATCTAGTATTTCTGTCGCCCTTTTTTGTCCAATCCTTCCTTGCTTTTTGTGCCCAAAACACTTCCTCCATATTTAGAAGTTGTTGGAGTTCTTTTTGTTTTTGTTGTTCTTGCTGGGCAATTTCTGGAGTATCACTATTTTTTTGTATATATGTAAGCTTCTCCTTTATTTTGGAAAGTTTCTGGTGCAAATTTCCAAATTCATTTCTATTCCACCTGATGCAAGCTTGCTTGACATTGCCTAGTTTGGATTTAAGGATATAAGCAGGGAAACCTTAGATGTTTTTCTGCCATTCCTTCTGGATTATTTGTTTACATCTTGGGTGCATTAGCCACATAGCTTTGAATCTGAACGGCCTTCTTCTATATATGGGAATGTTGTTAATGTCTAAAACTAGTGGTGCATGATCAGATACCGTGATAGGCCAGGCTTCCAGAGTGCAATGTTCAAAAGTATGTAACCATGCATTGTTAATAAACACTCTGTCTAATTTTTCTAGGACTAGAGCATCCCCACCTCTTTTATTTTTCCATGTGTATTTGACTCCCGTTGATTGTGATGGTATCATTTCTGTGTCTCGTAAACAAGTATGTAATTTTGATGCTCCTGGAAAATTTTGTGAGGTTGAAGATTGTTTATCTGCATTGGATAACACCTGGTTCAAATCACCAATCCATATCCAAGGTCCATTTATATTTTCCTGGAAGGAAACAAGTTGGTCCCATACTTCCTTTCTTTTGCTGGTTTTTGGATGGCCATAAACAAAAGTAAAATAACACAAACCATAAGTAGGATGTTTCATTCTAGTATGGATGAAATTTTTTGTGGCATCTAATACATTCAAACAGATATTTTTCCAGCACAACAAAAGTCCCCCCAGATAATCCTACTCTTTCTACTTCACAAAAATTTTCAAAATTCCACTTATGGGTCCAATACTTTCCCCTTCCTTTCTTTTGCTTCGTCTCCAGTAAAAATAAGATGGAAGGGTTAGTAGTTTCAGCAATTTTTTAGATGAGTTGAACTGCAGAGGTATTGTCGAGACCCCCACAGTTCCATATCAGTGTCCTCATGGTTGCTGCAGAGGCCTTTGTTGGGCTGCCTCCGAAAGCCTTATGTTTGCCAAAAGTTGTATTAGATTAGTAACTATACTCTGCTGATGTTCAGGTCTTGCATTCTGTCTGCTCCAGATAACTTCAGTCTCTTGAAACTGATCTGATTACCCTGTGATCATAAGTCTAAGAATAAACTCATTATTCTCAAACTCAACGTTATGTATTGAGGTAGTTATTGGATCAGCTTCTGCATTGAAGTTGTGAGTACTGTTGGAAAAATTCCACTACTCCTGATTCAATCTTCTCCTATTAACTTTGCTTGTCTCTCCATCTTCCTCATCATGCTGTCTCCTAGGTGAGGTAGGTCTGAAGCCAAAATCAACTTGTGTAGCTAAAGGAACTAATCTTTCCATTGATGTATTTCTACTTGGAACAATGTCTTCAATTGCAATTCTTGTTTGGCTTCCAAGCAGTGGGTTTGTTACAAGATTTGAGCCGTGGCTATGTTGAGTAGAATTGATGTCATACAACCATAGAGGGACCAGTTGTTGAAAGAAAAGGCCCATTGATTGTAAAGTGTTCTGAGAAAGCAGTTGAACCAAATTAAGAATATTGCCAGGGGGTTGTGTATTAGATAGATATACCATCATCTCTATTCCCAGTAAAAATGGGTTGTCAATGCTCCTGCTAGCTTCTGATTCTAAATGCTACATTCTGGGGTGTGAAATCTACCAGTTAGTAATTTCTTGATTCCAAGTATTCTCTTGTGGACTAGCTTGTTCCATCCTAGTAAGAATACCAGTTGTGATTTGGATTTTATCCATATCATTTGCTGTTTCGCTGCTCTCTCCCACATGAAAATGGGAATGTCCATTCTACCTTGGCTCACTTGAATCCTTATAAGCTTCACTAGAAATAGCTCTACACAGAAATTTTGACAATCATCACAATCCATGTTGCATGGTATAGCTGGTTCCCAATCCATACTAATAATATCTGCATTAGTCCATCCACTATAGCCTTCTTCAACATCAACAAATCTTAGATTAGAGCCTTCTGGCGGTATCCAACATTCAGATTGAATTATATTTTGGTCAGTTGTGGGGTTGATATGGGATGGAGTGATTAGGGTGTTTGGTGAGTCAAGGTCATTGTTAGAGTCCATAAAAAGGTTATTTCCCCAAAAGCTATCATTTGTTGGACTATTAGTATTGATGTGGCTAGCTCCTTGGTGATGTACTTCTAAATCATCTAAATTGGTTACAACAAATCTATCAAATCTAGAAAGAGTAGAGTAATGGTGGACCGTTGGGGGATTTGGAGGATGTGGTAGTCTATTAGAATTCTGATTTGGGGGCTGGTGAGTTTGGTGTGCTGGTTGTGATTGAGTTTGGTTAGAGCGCTGAGGTATTGGTTCTGTTTGAGATTGGTTAGGTTCAGTAGGACGAGTAGAACTAGCATCATACCTGACCCTTGTGGTCCTACGACTTGGATGCCTGTGAAATGCTCTAATATCATTAGTATACATTACTTCCATAAGATCAAGAGCAAATTCCATGGGGTATTGAACTCGGATGCGATAAGCTTGGTCTCTTAGAAGTTCTTCTATGTCAAACATGTCCATATGGCATTGTGAGCGAGCATGACCAATGATTCCACATCTTTTGCAAATCTTGAAGACTTTTTCATATCTACATTCGACCCAAGTACATTGCCCATCATCCCTTTTAAGAATGAAGCCAGCTATCAGTGGAAGCCATGGGTCAATATTAACCCAAATTCTCATAAATCGTATGTTTCGTGGAAAGGTAGGCTGCCAATCAATGGGCACAAAAACTCCCAACAAGTTTCCAATAAAGTGAGCAAGATCAATATCATGATATTCTAGTGGGAGGTTGTGTATCTATACCCACAAAGTGGCAGAGGTAACAAATGTGTTTGGCTAAGTGTGAGGTTAGGGGTCCATCGCTCCACAACTAGTAAAGCTCCATCAACAGACCAGGGTCCCCCTTGCAAAGTGTACTCTTGATCAGATGGAAACTCACAAGGTATTATATAAAAATTACCCTATCTGCCCACTATTCTGATCCCTCCTCTAAGTATGCTAATTTATAAGTACGTTTAAATATGTAAATTTTATTATCATTATTATTATTATTAAATTACTTTTTCTATAAAAAGAAAAGAGATGAACACACAAAAGAGAGGAGATAAAGTTATAAGAGTTAATTTTATATTTTTTTTTTGACAGAAAAAATAGCAGTATAATATTAATAAACCTAAGCCAAAAGAACAAAACTATCAAGGTGGGTCCCTCTGACCACGCTCCCATCAGTCCTTAACATCAAGCAAGACTAAAAAATAAAGACAACAGTAATGTGACAACATATACAACTGAAAAGTATACAAAAGTTCTGCACTCTCAGGTGCTCGAGAAAGTATATAGTGTTTCTGAAATATCAGCTCAGCCTCAGATTTGGTGTTTCTTAAGCAATAAATGACTGATATCTGTCCAAAAAAAGCCACATCAGTTTACTCCACAAACCCAAATAAAATGACAATTTTGCCCCTGAAAATTTTTCAAACCCCACCCACTGTTATTCTCCGTCTCTCCTCCTCCCTCTTTCAAATTTAATTCCCAAAATGAAACCCTCATATTTTTTGAACCCCTGCCCTTTTACTCTCTCACTCTCTCCTTCGTCCCTTTCAAATCTAATTCCAGAAATCAAACATTACTCTCTCTTTCATACCCAAACTCCCGTCCATCCACAATTGCCTCTTCCATTTTCTCGTTGCCACAGTGCTCTTCCCCCACCTACGGCGCGAGTTCTCACTGTCACTGCCGAGCATCACCGGTCCAACAAGACCAGCCTTTTATATCCTCTGAAAATCACCTTTACTCTTATTCTAGCATCACCGTCGGTTTGGAGAACCCGGGCCATTTCCTCACTCACCGATTCCGACGCCTAACGACCCAAAAGGGTAATTTTTCCATTCTATCTGTTTCTTTTCAGTACATTTTCACATCTTCTTTTTCATTTTTTTCTTGTTTTTTTGCAACTACAGATGGGTTTTTCACTTATCACAATTTTTTTTTTTAAAGAAAAAGGCAAAGGAACATTTTAGTGTGGAAAGGAGATAGATAGGAATACTAGAACCTGAAACGTGTTGTATATTTGATATCTTGAACAAAATATTTATTTCTGATACATATCCCAGCTTTTATGAAACAAAGATTAGGATATTGAAACTGATTTGTATCTCTTTGAATTTGGCATTGTTGCTTTAATTATTCCCAAATTTAGTGGATGAAAAATTGTTCTCTTTCTTTGAATTTGTTTTTGATATCATATGATTTATTGGAAATTTGTAGCAGCTACGCTTGTTCTCTACATTAGATATGAATGAGCTGCCCTGTTCTCTCCCTAATGAAGCTTGTGTTTTAATTTCATTTGGCGATGTGGAGTCATTGTTATAGGTCCCAAATTGTTTTGATTAAGATATGGGCAATCCAGTACTTAGTTTGTTCTTTTGTTCTTCCCTAATAGGTTTTATTCATGACAAAATGAAAAACTTATTTGAAATGGCCAAGTTGTAAGTTTCTGATGTACATTAGTTAGCCATATAGGTTGATTAAGTGTATTAAGTACTGTATGAATTGTTAGTTATCATGCACCTAAATGAGAAGTTTTAGTTTTGAAGGCAGATGACTTACCTTGTAGTGGTCATCCTGGATTATATATATTATTATGTTATCTTGTGTTCATGCTAACAATAACTTTTTATGTCATAATGTTTCTAGCATTTGTCAAAGGCATGATGATAACACATCAGCTACAACAAGTGCAACATCAGCTGCCACACTAGAGTAGCTCAAGCTGCAACATAGTGCAGCAGCTAGTGCACCAGAGCAGCACACACAAGCACCAGAGCAAGCAAGGCAATCAAACAGTGCAATAGCAAGTGCAATAGCAAATGATATGCAGATTGAAGGATTGGATGAGCATCAAGGGATTGTGTCTTGTGTTACAAAATTGAAGAAGCTCAAGAATACTATAAATCTTTCTAAACGACAGAGCAGAAGTGTAGCTTAGTTGTAATTGTACAGTAAACGATATGTAGTTTGTATATAAGTATAGTTAGCTTAGTAAGTCAAGCATGTGTAAGAGTGTTATGTTTGTTAGTCCCTGTTCACATGTGTAGCAATTTGTTAAGTTAGTTACAGAGTTGATTTGGTTCTTTTGGTGTTTATATGTACAGATTTGATTCAATGAATGAGATGAGCAAATCATTATCATCAAAAGAAATTTTCTCATAGCATTAAAGGTAAATGTTAGTTATGAATGGTGTGGCCAACTTGTTCAGCTACTTTCATTTCCATTTTACCAATGTTACAAGCCTGAACTCATATTAATAAGTTGGCCTTGTTCAGCAACTTCCATTCCATTATACCAATGTTAAAGGAAAGAAGAAGAAAAAGAGATAAGGAAGAAACAAGGGAAAAGAAGAACAAGTTTATACATTTCACATATCATCCTTACAATTCATTCCCTAATCTATTTATACAATCTGATTCATCCACTAACTAATTGCATAACAACTAATTACAATAACTACCTAACTCCAACTCAGCTCAGCCATAACTACCTAACTAACTCCAACTCAGCTCATCCTTTAACTGCCTCCAGCTCAGCACAGAACAGCCTTAGCACGTGCACAACTTCAACTCTGCACCTCTTCAGCACTTGCACTACACACACATCAACACTTGCACACACCACATGACATACACCCATTCAACACCTATCATATCAATAAGTAAACTGGGTAGCCCACTGGATAACAGCAACTTCAACAATGAGAGGAGAGCCAAGACGACATAGCTATTTGCAAATTGTCCAAATGGGAGGACATGTAAAAATATTCATCCACAATTACCTTATTCAAAGATGAACTTATAGAAATGAACTTTACCATCACATTTAAAAATATTCATCCATTTCATATAGAATTTGTGTTAAACTAGAAGCTACTCAAAAAGCAAATATAGAATTTAACATGTTTTTGTAGCTTCATAAATTACAAAAGGTATTCAAAAGAGTTTTACAAAAGGTATCAACTATCCAAATTGTTAGATATCCCATCTAAAAAGCAGCTGTCTAAATATGATGCCCAAAAATATTGTCCACTAGTTGTGCATATGACTGTGCAGTTTGCTAATCAAAAAACTGTCCAAAAAAGTTTTCCAATATATTCAGAATCTTGTGCTTGAGTCCTGAAAAAAAAAAAAAAAAAGAGCACATGTTAAAAGGCTTTTTTTTTTCTTCCTAATATAAAAAGTTTAAAGTAATATAATGTACCTGGCTGAAGGGTGATATTAATTTATTTTCTTGAAGCATTCTTGTATTACTAAACATGGGATTGAACAACTCTGGGGAAAAGGATGATGATTGAACACCTCCTAAGAAAAAAAGGAAATAGTAGCATATGGTTAAACTTAACAAGCAAAGCTAAGAAAAAAAAAATGATTAAAATAGTAGTTTTGGACATACCATGTATCATAGAACTAACTTGTGGAGCTTGTGAACTAGCTACATCTTTTCCACTTCTTCTTACCTTTTCCACTTGAATTTCTTGATTCATTCTTGTAGAGCTAAACATGGGATAAACAATAGACATCTCCGGGGGAATGATTGATGATTGAACATCTCCTAAGAAAAAAAGGATACAATAACAAATGGTTAAACTTAACAAGCAAAGCTAAAAACAAAATGGTTAAAATAGTAGTTTTAAATATACCATGTATCATAGAACTAGCTTGTGGAGCTTGTGAACTAGTTGCATATTTTCCACTTCTCATCTTTTCCACTTGAATTTGTTGATGCATTTTTGTAGAGCTAAACATGGGATAAGCAATAGACATCTCCGGGGGAATGAATGATACTTGAACATCTCCTAAGAAAAAGAAAAAATAGCAAATGGTTAAACTTGACAAGCAAAGCAAAGAGAAAAAATGACTAAAGTAGTAGTTTTGAACATACCATGTGTCATAGAACTAGCTTGTGGAGCTTGGGAACTAGTTGCATCTTTCACGCTTCTTCTCATTTTTTTCACTTGAATTTCTTGAAGCAGAGAAGTAGATTGTGGAGCTTGTGAAGTTGAAGCATCTTTCACCTTTTTTCTTTTCTTTTTCTCCAATTGACTTTTTATTCTAGCATTGGTTATCCCTTTCTTTCTCACATGTGGTGGATCAAGGATTGGTTTCTCCCCATCTAAGTTTGGTTGCACCTCATCATGTGCAAGATCTTGAGGACATTCTTTACCAACATCTTCCACCCCATTTGTAGCCATCATAAACTTTTCAAACTCATGTGATAACTCTCTTAGATTATCCATAATAAATTTTGTCCTACTATCGGTCAATGAAGCCTTATCAAACATATTATATCCCAAATGAGTTAACATGCTCATACGCAATGTACGACTTGATTTCTTTTTTGGTTGAGAAAAATCATCATAACAACACAATCTCTTTTTTGCATCTTTTGTCCATCTAATTGATATATATGTATCGGGTATTTTGTTCACATTGTTAACAAGAAACACCCTTAAAGCATGGCAACATAACAAGCCCAAAGTCTCAAATAACTTGCAATCACAACAAATGGTCAATTCAGACCGGTTAAAATGCACAGTATATACTCTGCTACTCATCTCATTATGTAGTGAATATGTGAAGTTATTCTCATGATGGTTAGTTTCAACACAACTCAATCCCCCACCTGAATTGAACTCTTCTTCAAACATTTTAAACAAACTAATAGTATAAACTTTAGCAGCATGACTTAACATACCTCCAAACCTCATTACTTTTGAAGGTACACCATTCTTACAACGAAAATCTTCATTTATTTCATTTTGGCACATTTCTTCCACTTTTTCCTCATAAAATTCAACAACTTGGGCAAGTGTCATGGATGTTTTCATGATTTGATGAAATACACTATTTGTACTCTTACTTCGTTGGGTAGACTTCATCTTTGCAGAAAAGAAATCTACATTGAAGGCTGGACACCACTTTTCTCGGATTTGGTATAACCTTTTAAGCCATGAATGATCCTTTAAATTATGCTTCTCAATCATACCATTCCAAGTTGACTCAAACTCCATTTCAGTTAAACATCCATTTAAGCACTTATTAAATCTTTGATGGAAATCTGGATTACCATAGAGTCCTGGGAGGTTTTGTTGGGCATTTTTACTAATATGCCATGAACAAAGTCTATGACGAGATTTAGAGAAAACCGCCTTAATAGCATTTGCCATTGCTTGGTCTTGATCTGTAAAAATAGATTCTGGTTGTCGACCTCCCATTGCTATCAAAAAAGTCTCAAATAACCAAATAAATGAATCAGTGGTTTCATCTGTTAGAAAGGCACAGCCAAATAAAATGTTGTTCCAATGATGGTTGATCCCCACAAATGGTGCACATATTAAGTTATACTTATTGGTTTGAAAAGTGGTGTCAAAAACAACAACATCCCCAAAACAGTCATAATCTAATTTTGATCTACCATCTCTCCAAAAGAAATTTGCCATTCTATTTTCTTGGTCTACTTGAACTGAATAAAAAAACATTGAATCTTCACTTTGTCTATTTTTAAAATGATTAATAACACTTTGCCCATCCCCAGCTTCAATCAATTGTTTTCTTTTAGCGTGCAGGAAGTTATGGCAATCTCTTCTAAGGAAGCCAACGTTATTTGCACCACCAAGCTCCTTTGATAAATATGAGTAAGACCTTGTTGCTTTTATGCCTGAGCTAACCATTGTCTCAATGATAGTCCTATGAGTACTTAGCACCTTCCTTCCTGACCTCAAATTACACCTCTCTTCTGGACTTGCAAATTCATGATTGTGTTCATCATTGAAGTGTGAAACACTCCAAATACCATTTTTAATATCAAAACGAATCCTAGCTTGACAACCTGTTCTTGTATCTAATTTATTATACTTTTTACAATCACAGGGGTCTTCAAACTCTTTATGACCCTGTTTTGAACACAAAAATTCTCGTTGCCTAAGAACACCATCAGTCTTTCGTGTAACCCCTTTTCGAATGCTAAACCCCTTGTTTAAAGCATACTCATTAAAGAGATTATAGGCTTCTTCTTCAGAACTCACTTGCATTCCAAGTTTAATTTCATAGTATTCACCCAAAATTACATTCTCATGATTTTCACTTTTATCATTGTCACCAGCTGTATCAAGAGCATTTTTTGAAAAATCCATTACTAGTCTAGCCTAATCATGAAAAAGAATGTTGAATGAACAAATTGAATAGGCAGAACTCATAATTTTCCATAATAACACAACTATAGACTTAAACTAAGAAAAGAACAAGGAAAAGAAAGATTAAATACCTCAGCGGAGACTCTTAGAAAGAGACTATTTTTTGGAATCAGTTCCTTCAGTAAACCCAGTAGAACAGAAGCATCACATCCCTGTACCAGTGCCAAATTGAAAGAGATACGAATCAGTTTCAATACCCTGTTTCTTCAACTCTTTGTTTCACAAAAGCTAGGATATACATAAAAAATAAACTTCCTATTTAGGCTATCACACATACATCATGTTTTAGTTTCGTATTCCAATTTATCTCATTTTCACACTCTAATGCGTCTCTGCTTTCTTTTTCTTTCTCTTTTTTTGAATTTTATTTTGGTGATAAGTAAAAAAAAAAAAAAAACCATCTATATCTGCAAATAAATTAATAAAAAGAAACTAAAAAAACTTTCTCCTTTCCACACTCAAATGTGCCTCTGCCTTTTTTTTTGGGTGATAACTGATAAGTGAAAAAAACTATTCCGTAGTTGCAAACAAATAAAACTAAAATGAAAAAGAAGATGTGAATAGGTATGAAAAGAAGTAGAAGAAAAGAAAAATTACCCCTTTGAGGCGGATTCTCAAAATTGACGGTGGACTTGCGATGCTAGGCAGTGGTTGCGATGCTCGATTTGAGGTTTTCAGAGGATTCAACTTACTGTCTCGTAGGACCTGCGATGCTCGGCAGTGGCTATGTTTGGCAGCAAAATCTTGGTTGAGAGAAAGAACTGGCTATGTTTGGCAGCAAAATTCGGAGTTAAGAGAAAGAAAGGAGAAGGAGCACTTGAGAGAGAGAAAAAAGAGAGGGAAAGGGAGCACCTAAGAGACAGAGAAACAAATGGGTTTTGGGAATTTCTGGTTTAGTAAGCGAGGGAAAAGTGGCGCGGTTTGATTTATTTTTAGGGGCAAGATTGTCTTTTTATATGGGTTTGTGGAGTAAACTGATGTGGCTTTTTTTGGACAGATGTCAGTCATTTATTGCTTAAGAAACACCACATCTGAGACTAAGCTGGTATTCCGGAAACACTATATACTTTCTCCAGGTGCTCAGGTACCATGCAGGCTACATGCTAGCCGTTGGGAGTTAAATTTTAACTTGGTGGACATGTTTTACTATTTATAAATCTATTCAAACAGTTTTGTATCGGTTAAGGCCTTGTGAATTTTGATAAGATAACACCTTAGAGCATTCACAGCAGCACATCTATATTTCTCTCATCTAAAAGTTACTTTATCTATAATTTTAGCTTTTACCTCTTCACGCTCCACAGCAATACATCTATATTTTTAGTTATTTGATTAAAATAATACAAAAAAACTCAATACAATAATAATAAAAAATTTTACAGCAAGAGCACAGCCATCACCACCACCACCACAGCACAGCCATCACCACCACCACATCAGTCCACAACAAAAAAAAAAAAAAAAAAACCCATGCGATCGGTGATGAGGGAGACATGGAGGACGGCGAGGTGGACAGCAATAATAATAAAAAATTTTACAGCAAGCTTCAGCACAGCCATCACCACCACCACAGCATAGCCATCACCACCACCATCACCACCACAGCAGTCCACAACAGAAAAAAAAAAAAAAAAAAAAAACCCATGCGATCGGCGATGAGGGAGACATGGACGACGGCGAGGTGGGACAGCGAGTGGGACGGCGATGAAGATCGGCGAGGAGATGGAGGGCTAGGCGATGAAGATCGGCGATGGAGGACGGCGATGAACTGAGATCCGCGATGGATCAAAATTTACATGGGCTAGACACTTTGACAATGGCAACTCAATCTGGGAGAGATTAGATCATGGTTTGGCCACCGATAACTAGTTTTTAAAATTTCCTAGTACGAGGGTCCACAATTTACGGTGTGACTCTTTGGATCACAACCCTATCCTCATCGTGTTGTCGGGGCTGGATCCTCCTAAAAGGAAGAAAGTGTTTCAGTTTGAAGAAATGTGGTTATCAAATCCTAGTTGTTCTGATATTGTTGAAGCTGTGTGGAATAGGAGTGAAACCGAATCTATGGAAGGGATTGTAAGTAGAGTTGAAAAATGTGGTAGGGATTTAAGTTGGTGGGATAAGAATGTGTTTGGGAATGTGAGAAAGGAGCTAGAAAAACTGAAAAAAAATTCTACCTAAGGCTGAGGAGGAGGCTATTCTTAGGGGTGACAATACTAGGGTAAGAGATTTAAAAAGAGAAACTGAAGTGTGGCGAGACAAGGAGGCTACAATGTGGGCTCAGAGGTCAAGAATTTTATGGGCAAGGGAAGGGAATAAAAATTCGAGGTACTTTCATAGTTGTGCTACAAAAAGATACCGAAAAAATTTAATAGAAGGTATAAAAGATGAAGAGGGTTCATGGAAAACCAACCCAGAAGACATTACAGAAATTCTTGTGAGTTACTACTGATCACTGTTCAATTCTACGGGTCACTTGGATTCTTCACAGGTGTGGGAGTGTGTACCTAAGGTGATTATTGATCAGATGAATGCCTTATTAAGCCGAAAATTTGAAGTACATGAAGTAGAAGTGGCCTTGCAACAAATGGCTCCCCTCAAAGCCCTTGGTCCGGACGAAATGCCTCCGTTATTCTACCAACACTTTTGGGGAACTGTTAGTCATAATGTTACCTCCTCCATCCTCATGTGGCTAAATTCAAGTACATTGCCCCAATCTCTTAACCATACTTTTATCACATCGATCCCCAAAACTAAATCCCCTGAACATGCCCACCAATTTTGCCCTATTAGCTTATGTAATGTGTTGTATAAAATTTTTTCTAAAGTTTTAGCCAACCGTTTAAAAAAAGTTTTACCTTCCATCATCACAGAACACCAATTTGCCTTTACCAAAGATAGACTTAATTCTGATAATATAATGGTGGCATTTGAGACTTTACATTGTTTGCAAAGATATAAATCTGGTTCAAATGGCTATATGGCAGTTAAACTTGATATGAGCAAGGCATATGATAGGGTGAAATGGCCTTTTTTGGAAAGCATTATGAGGAGGATGGGTTTTAATGAAGGATGCATACATCTGATTATGTTGTGTGTAAAAACTGTTACTTACTCTGTGTTGGTGAATGGAGAACCTTGTGGAATGATTCATCCTACAAGGGGTATTAGGCAAGGTGACCCCATTTCCTCTTTCCTTTTTTTGCTTTGCACTGAAGGGTTGAATGGTTTGATCAAAAAAAGCAGAAGGGAATGGGGATATCCAAGGTTTTTCCCTATGTAGAAGAGGTCCAAAACTAACACATCTGCTTTTTGCAGATGATAGTCTCCTTTTTTGCAGGGCAACAATGGAGGAATGTGGCAAAGTATTGGATATTTTGAATGCCTATGAAGTTGCTTCCGATCAAAAAATAAATAGAAGCAAGACAGCACTTTTCTTCAGTAAAGTAACAGATGGTGCTCTAAAGGACCAAATTAAAGAAGCGTGAGGTGTACCAGAAATTATGCAATATGAGAAATACTTGGGCCTACCATCCTTTGTGGGGAAAAGGAAAAAAGCAAGATTTAACTACATTAAGGAGCAAGTGTGGTGAAAAATTCAAGGGTGGGAAGGAAAGTTACTTTCATAAGTTGGTAGTGAGGTATTGATAAAATCAGTCATCCAAGCCATTCCCACATACACCATAGGATGCTTCAAAATTCCTATGAGTCTATGTAATGAGATTGAGGCCATGATTAAAAAATTTTGGTGGGGATAACAAGGAGATCGTAGGAAGATTCATTGGGTTAAATGGGATGACTTGACTAAGGCCAAAGGAGTGGGTGGCATGGGCTTTAGAGATTTAGCAAAATTCAATGACTCTTTATTAGCAAAACAAGCGTGGCGGCTTTTACATAATCACAACTCCTTATTATACAAAGTGTTCAAGGCTCGGTTTTTTCCAAATACAACTATTATGGAAGCCAAGGATTCAAGAATGGGATCTTATGCTTGAAGGAGTATACTTATAGGGAGGGATGTTATTCAAAGGGGGGCTAGGTGGAGAGTCGGTGATGGAAAAAAAATCAGTATTTGGCAACACCATTGGTTGCCAAGAAAGCACCCTCCACATGTATTATCTTTTCCATTGACAGAATTTGAGAACTCTAAAGTGGATATCCTTATTGATCCAAACAGGAAGCAGTGGAATGAAGAGATGTTACATGGGTTGTTCAACATGGAGGAAGCTGAGCTAATCAAGACTATTCCTTTAAGCAGTGAAGCTTCGGAGGATGTCCTATTCTGGCCTCACTCAAGCAATGGTCAATATAGTTGCAAGACCGGATATAGATTTTTAAAAATGGAAGACGAGCTGTCTAGTGAGCCACAGGTATCCACGAATGATGAGAAGCAGCTATGGAATGGTGTTTGGTCTATGCAAGTTCCCCCTAAGGTAAAAACCTTGCTTTGGCATGCTTGCCGTGAAGCTTTGCCGACGAAGTGCGCTGTTCCGTAGAACCATCTCAATGGACTCTTTGTGTGCCAGATGCCAAGCCCATTCAGAAGATTCAATGCACGCCTTGTGGTCTTACATAGAGTTAGATTCGGTGTGGTCGAATATGGAGCAATGGAGGTTTCGGTTTTTAGTTCAATTCGTGACCTTTAAAGAGCTGTTGTCATGGGTAATTAAAAACAACCGTCAGCTAGAGATTTTTTTGCAGTTACGGCTTGGAAAATCTGGAACCAGTGGAATCGGGTTCGCCTCAACCAGCCAGCGGACTCACTTCATCAGATTCCTAACATCTCAAAGTCTTGGCTAGTTGAATACCAAGCTAGGCCAGTGTCTATTGCTACTCCAATGCAGCGGACTCACCGTCCCAGAACACGTTGAAGGCCTCCACCATCAGAACTATTCAAAATTAACTTTGATGGTGCTGTCTTCCGACACGATAAAAAGTCTGGCATTGGAGTTGTTATAAGAGATCATCAAGGATTAGAGATTGCATCATGTTCAAAACTGGTAAACCAGGAGTTATGCAGTGATGATATTGAGGCAAAAGCTACGGGCTGAGCTCTTTCTTTTGCATTGGATATAGGAGTGAAATAGGCTGTATTGGAAAGAGACTCTATGATTGTTATTAAAGGGTTATTAAAGGCTGCTAGTACCAATGGGTTTGCTCATTGAGGGGGCCAAACAGTTATCTCAACATTTCGAAAAATTACTTTACTCTCACGCAAAGAGGGATTGTAATGTTTTAGCTCATAGCCTGGCTAGACATGCCGTTGGCATTCTAGATTTGTTAGTTTGGATAGAGGACGTTCCTCCACAATTTCATGATGTACTTCAAGCCGATTTCCTAGGCTTATCTAAATAAAAGTAATTTATATGGTTTCCTCAAAAAAAAAAAAAAGTGCTAGTCTTTATTATTCTTGCTTTTCTTATAGTTCTCTTTTTCAATTTTATTTTTGAAAAAAAATATTCTCCTTTGTATAAGAGAGCTTAGACTCTAGAGGATAATTTTATTCCAAACACCAGAAGGATTACAAAGTTTTATTTATTGGAAAAATCAATGAGTGAGATCAAAATCGCATCCAGATTTAGGATCCTGATCAATGTTTATTTTATTGTAAAATATATTATAAATTTTTTATTTTCAATATATTTTTCTTATATTTTCCAGGATTTTTGCTGTAAGACTAAGATTTCAAATTTTTTAAAATTATTTAATTTTTAAGCTACTAGGAAAAAAAATTCAATAGACTATTGAAATAAAAATTTACCATTATAAATTTAATTATATTCTAATTCAAGCATTTTAAGTGTCGGTCAGGTATCTAGTAGTTTCTAATAGTTTATCTGCATGGTATTTATAAAAATATATAGTTTTTGGTAATTTTTATACTAAATGTGCAAGAAAAAGCTAATTCATTTATAAAAAAAAAAAAAAAAAAAAAAAAAAAAAAAAAAAAAACTGGTTTTGTTTTATTAAAAAGAAAAAGAAAAAAGAAACGTGAGACAAAAAAAAAAAAAAAAAGAAGAAGAAGAAGAAGCTAAAAGCTATATATTTAGGTTTTCCCATATAAACATTAAATTTAAGATAAAAAATGATATATTATTATTATATATCACAAGCACAAGTATGTATATATTAGTCAATCCTTTCACTACTTTCCATTGTCACTATAGTTTTCTCCATTAAAAACACTACTTTTTTTTTTCTTTTTGAGAAACATTAAAAACACTACTTAAGCTAGAAGATAACTCATTAAATATCAATGAGTATAAGTTACCTAACTAGATGTTACGCAAACATCAATGATCTTATAACGTAATAATAGCTAATAAGTTTTATTTATAACTAAGATTTCAAGACATGAAAAATTATGTGGGATTTATGGGGTTAAGAAAAAAAAAATTCCCTCAACACCTCTAAAATCATATATTATATATTACACTCACATGTATGTATATATTGCCGACCTTGATGTGGATTTGTTTCAAAGCTTCTAACATTATTCTTACAAACTTCATTTTCAATTTTTTGACTGATTCAAGTGCACATGAATCAGGTGGTAAGTTTCCAAAATGAAACGAATTGAGTAGACTAGAGAGCATCAAATTTCTCAAGGCTACAGAGTGGAGCCTTCTATTACATTGACATTACCACCATTTTACATAAGATTCAATGGCTCAACAATTTGAAGTGGTTAAACCATTTTGGTAAGAACAGGTAACCCAATTGTCTAACAACACATAAATCAACTCATGCCCCCCAACAATTTGATTCTAATGGGACTGCTTGATGGCTGTATATGATATTTCTTAGATTAGTCCGTAAAAGATTTGATAAAATATCCTTTCTAAATATTCCACTTGGCTCTTATTTCACAAGCTTTTGCCCCCTTTCTTCATTGATTGAGGCATTACTCATATGAAGAATACAAGTCAATACCTATAAGAAATTGGGTTTTAAAGTTTAAACTGCTAACTTGGATTGCTTTTTATAAAATCAAAATTGTGAAATATCTAAAATTTGTCCTAAACTTTTTTTTTTCCCTTGTGTGAAGAAAAAATTTTGTAAGCCAAATTAAAGCCACGTTCAAACTTCAAGGAAAAAAAAAAAGAAGATGAAACATTATAATTATCAAAATTATAAACTTGCAAGTATTAATTCATTGATAATTTGTGGTTAAATTCTTAACTATTTCAACGATACAAAAGTACGTTGAATTTACTGCACAAAACTCCAATTTTTGCAAAATTTCGAAGAAATGATTGTTAAGCAAGCAAAGATCCATACAGTAGCAATAAAATCTATATATATATATATATATTTATATATTTTATGCAAAGATATTTGTCGGGTGCATGAATTTTACAGTACAAAATATTTGTTAGAATAAAAAGGTATTTTCCTCATGGAAAATACATAGTACTAGCTAGCTGTGGGGGCAAAGGATTTCAATTCAGTCACTATCAGAAAAGAAACGCCCAACTTAACTAGGCAGACGTAAAGAAGTAGAAAACTTAATAATGTAACCAAAACATGCCAAAAATGGCACGAGAAGCATCACTAGTTCTAAGCCCACAAAATATTTTTTGTGATGCATGTGCGTAACGTGTACAAAATATCCAAACGCTTCTAGTACAAAATGATGAACGAGTTCAACTATAAATAAGTGGCCTTATATGACCTAATTTTCATACCAATTTCTATCAATACTACTTCAATGACTAGATGGAGGAGAAGAAGAAGAACTAAGCCACGAATGCAAGGAACTTCTTCTTTCTCTTCCCAAAGAAAAAGGGTGGAGAACCCCTCATCTCTACAAGTACCAAGAGTTTTGGTGCCAAGCAATTGAAATCCAATCCATAGTCTCATTCCAAAGGCACTTCCAAGCAAGTGACAATGATGTTGTATTAGCCACCATTCCAAAATCAGGCACCACATAAAGCTTTGGCTTTTGCTGTTGTGAATCGTAAGCGTTTTGCTTTGGAAAATAATCATCCTTTGCTTACTTCAAACCCTCATGATCTTGTACCTTTCTTTGAGCACAAGCTCTATGCCAACCGCCAACTTCCTGATCTCTCCAACCTTCCAAACCCTAGACTTTTTGGCACCCATCTTCCATTTCCTTCCTTGCCTACTTCAATCAAGAAGTCTGGTTGCCGGGTTGTTTATATTTGTCGAAACCCTTTTGACACTCTCATCTCCTCGTGGCATTTTCTTAACAAAATTGATCTTGGATCTAAAGCTCCAATGTCACTAGATGAAGACTTTGAAATGTATTGTAAGGGGGTAATTGGATTTGGTCCCTTTTGGGACCATATGTTGGGGTACTGGAAGGAGAGCATAGAGAAACCTCACAAGGTATTGTTCTTGACGTATGAGGACCTCAAAGAAGACGTCACTTTTCACCTGAAAAAGCTAGCAGAGTTTCTGGGGTTCCCACTTTCTTTGGAGGAGGAGAGAGCTGGTGATGTTGAAAAGATAGCAAAACTTTGTAGTTTTGAGAATACGAAGGAGTGGAAGGTAAACAAGGCTCGCAAGTCTATTAAGTACTTTGAAAACAAAACCTTGTATAGGAAGGGTGAGGTGGGAGACTGGGTTAACTATCTGACACCAAGAATGGTGGAGCAATTGGCCAAGGTTGTGGAGGAAAAGTTAGGTAGTTCTGGTTTGTCATTTAAAGCATTCTCTTAGGATAAATAATAAAGTCCTTTATTTCATTATTAGTGTTCTACTGTATTTATATATACTCTAATTATAGTCTGCCACACATTTTTTTTTTTCTTTTTAAAAAAAAAAAAAAGTAACCAAAGTTTGGCATGCTACAATTAATAGAGTATAAAGTAGAATATTAAGATTAAGACAAGATTTTCATTCTAGCATAAGCAATATGGGTGCGGTTTGCATTGTTTTGTGCACAACTTCTCCTTTCCCATGTAGGTTGAAAGGTGGAGATCATCAAGTAAATTCACAAGTTAAATTAATGTGCCGCAATTCAAACAGCTTGGCTTCTTAATGTTGTAAGGTATTTCTCTTTTGTGCGAGTTATTTCATTAGCACGTTATTATTAATGAAATTTTAGTTTTTGGCAACTCAAATGAAAAGATTCAGTCTTTTTCCCTCACCTCATTTGACCAGACTCAAATGATGTCTAAAGATTGTTATTTATCCGAAAATCATTGTTATCATTAATATAATAATATTATTTATAGTTATTAGTGCAACTACACACTAAGTACTTAGGCTGGGCTCGAATAGTGGCAGACTGTGTGTCTACGTTTTTTTTGTGGGTATCGTGCTTTGTTCATGAGACTCGCAAGTATGAAATTTAGCAAATTTTTCTTTAAAAATGGGTCTTACAGCACTATTCACACATTTTTAAAAAAAAATTTGCTACGGTGTTTTCAATTTTCAGCAAAAAGCGATATCTAAACTGACCCTTAATCTCTTCTAAAAAAAAAAGTACTTAATCTAAGATTTTTTTTGAGCATTTTCTCAAAAAGATTTTTTTGAATTCATTGAATTATTACAAAAAAAAGGGGTAAAACTTAGGTATTTTTAGATTTTTCAATTAGGTTTAAAGATGTGTTTTTATAAGTCAATGTAGCACATCTTTTTGGGAAAAAAAAAAAAATCAACCATATCATTTATTAGTCAATGCAACCAATCATATGATTAAATTTAATTAGAGAACTTAAAATATAACATTAAAAAAATAGTATCTAAGTTGCCATTGCCATATTTGAGTAGGTTTGCTATGAAAAAGTACAACTATTACTTTTTTGATTTGCTTTCGTGGAGTAATAATCACCATGAAACTTCACTCATATGTGTATACCTAACAGTTAGACATACAATTCTCTTTTTCGATATTAAATATGAATACACACTTTGTAATACCAAAAGACAATTTATGTATTTGATGTAAATATAAATGAATAGAACTTCTACACCCCTCTCTAAGATATCTACTTTATGTATGGGTTCTATCAATTGTAGTATGATATGTATTAAATTTTTTTTCCGTTTTTATTTTTGATTATTTTATTAAGAAGTAAAAAAGGCACGTGTGACAGATTGCAATTGGTAAAAATAAAATAGAACCCTCAAAATAGGACAAAGGATTTGTATTCAATTCGCATAAAAAAAAATAATTTGTATTTAATTTGAATAAAAATAAACTTATTAAAAAAACAAATTAATGCGTTTGAAACAAAAACTTGTTTAAGAAGGGTGAGGCGATACACTTGGTAAACTATATTTGTCCCATAGTATGGTTTAGCAATTATCCATAGTCATGGAGGAAGTTAGGTAATTCTTGTTTGTCATTCAAAATTGTTGTCTTAGGGCAATCCATACATGTGCTCAGCTTGTGCTATTCGCACTGTTAATTTCTCTTTCCTTTATAATGTAAGACAGAAAGGTAAAGACCATGTTATACATATAATCTCAAAAACTCGGATAGCTAGGCTTAAACATAATGAATATTATGACTGGTATTACTATATCATGTCACCACGCTTAACTTTCCTCCCTTCAAAATTCAAATCAAATTAGAATCAGGTGGGTTGTAAAAGTTGTAATGTCTGTGATTAAGCACTCTGCGGCAGCTATTTATCTTTCAAAAGCCCACAGAAAACACACATAAACAGGGCCGAAGTCAAATAGTCTTTGAAGGGCTTGGGTTTTAAGGAGCCAAATTTGAAATAAATGATGAAATGGGCTCCATACCAATTATTACAGATAGATGGATCATTGAGTAATGGATCACCAAGGCTTACATGCCAACAATCTTTTAACAGCCATGTGCAATCAGCATTTTATGTCCAAAACCTTGGGACGCAACACAATTAAGTTGGCAGGGGCATATTCCCCTTCTTTTGTGTCCAAAAATGAAATTATAATGAGCCATTGCTTGAATTTCACGTTTACTCTATTAGGGCTGAATGAGCGATGCCTATATAATAAAATATTTTATAATTTCTTTTACCACAGTTGAGTTGGAAAATAAGGGGTAATGAGGGCTTATATAGAGTTAATAAAGGTATAAGATAAACACACTTTAAAAAGCTCTAGGTAGTGAGTTTTGCGAGTCATTCACGACTCGACCTGATTACAAAGTGACTCACGAAATCCAGCTTGGCATGAGACTCTTTAGATTCTAGCATGTGTTTCTCATGTGGCTTTTCGTGTGCTAGCACTTGCGAGCTAGTCACGAGCTAGTCGCGAAATCTCTTTCTTCACAGATTTTCACCAAACACTTACACATAACCCTTAGATTAAATCCCACAAAGAATACAGGCAATAATTGAACAAAAATATAATCAAATTTGACACGGAATTAAAGCCAACATAAAAACATAATTGTAAATCACAATTTTACAACTTTAACTTAAAATACTTATTTAGTGGTTAGGACTTAGGCCGTGAGGGAAGCTTCAAAGGTTCAGAAAACACTGATAGTGAAGGGAGCACATATTTTTTAGGATGAACAATAAAATAGCATTGGGTGGCTTTTATTTCAAACTAATCCAGGTCACCTTTCTCAAACAGTAAAATAAATTCCAAGTTACAAGATGAAAGCAAATCATGTAAAACCCAAATTTATTATAAATAAGAATTATAATAAATTAAAATATTAAAACTTCCTTAAATTCTACTAATTTGAAGCTTTTGATTTCTGATTTTTAATCAAAATAATATTTTTATATAATTCTTTCAAATAAGTTTAACTCGAAATAAACTATGTCAATAATTTTAATATACTTATAATGAGTTCCATGACAAAAATATTAGTGTTAGATTCTTTGCTCTTGGAAATGACTTTAATGTTGGTATTATACTTAAAAAGTAATAATTCAAGAGAAACAAATATAATACATCTATTAATTAACAATTATATCATGTGCATATGTAGTAATAATCAACAATAAGATGTGAGAAATTTACATACTAGAATATGTTATTCAAGGACCTCACAAGTAATCAAGATGCTCTCCCCAACTGGTCAGGATTAACAAAGACCTTTATTTTCTCTTTTCACACCCCCGTGCAAGTGTGGCCTTGACAATTTTTATAATATTCAGAAAGGACATGACCAGTCATAAATCCTTCCTACCGTAATAACATTTCATGTAAAATATTGTGGGTTCTTGTTTTGGACAGTACCCAAGTCCAAGTGGTAACGAGGATCTTGGACCTCCAAAGAATTTTATATTTGTTGGTTGGTGGATTGGGCTTGGTTCACCGCAGCTATATTGGGCTGATTACGAACCAATTTATGCACAAAATATGGGCCTTACAAAACATGCACATACATACATGCATGCAAACATATACATATTGTAAAATAAGTGGCTGAGGAATAGTAAATAATTATTAAAAAGGTGCAAGTAAGGACATCAGCGATCCTCAGAAAATAAAGAGATATGTCATTAAATTGAGTTTTTAATACATTTGACCATATTTCTCACTAAGGTATGCCACGAGGTTCAAATAAGTTCTAAAGTCACAGACTTAGATAGCTCTTCGTAGACTTCCAAGACTTGTGAGGTTTGAATCTCTTTGAATCTAAGTGTATCCTCAAGAACTTATCACAGGATCTTTCATAATGTCTTTCTCTTTTCTCTATTTTTCTGAGGTTTAATGACTCTCTCTAATGCTCCCTTTGCTCTGATTAATTGTTGTTGAATGAATTTTGCTGATGGCTTTATCCTCCTTTGATAGTACCTTTCTAAGGTTTTTAGTATGCCAATGGATGCTCTCCCTTTGCTGTCTTGGGTACCAGAACCAATATTGTGTCAGCAACATTGGTAGCTGGTCTTTTCCTTATTTTCTTATTATATTCTTCTTTTGAGATTTCCTTTCAAAAAGTCCCTAGCTACCTCACCCTTTGTCCTTTTCTTCAAATAGGTAGATTCCTCCCTATCAAGTTAAATGTTCCCCTGCCACTTTTCTTCATGGTTCACCTTCCTACTTTTCTCGAGATACCAAGCTTCCCTTCATCAGGTGCTGATTCCTAAGTCACCATCTGTTTCCAAACCTTTTCTTCTGAGTTATAGGTAGCTGATAGGACATATCTTTCTTCATTCCTTGTGTCCATGAGCATGCTTTCTTGAGCTGTCTAAATCCCAGCTGATTCTTTCCTGCACTTCCTAAGGATCCCTTCCCTGGTTCTAGCAGTTCCAAGGTATCCTTGTCCAGTTTCTTACAAAGGCTAAGCTAAGCTTCCTTTGCTTTTCCTTCCTTCTTTAAGGCCCTGGACTTACCCATTGTGGGTTTTTGTTTTGGACAGTACCCAAGCCCAAGTGGTGACGAGGATCTTAGGTCTCCAAAGGATTTTATATTTGTTGTTTGGTGGACTGGGCTTGGTTCATCATAACTATATTGGGCTGATTACGAACCAATTTGTGCGCAAATCATGGGCCCTACAACACATACATATTCATACATGCAAATATATAAACATTGTAAAATGAATGGCTAAGGAATAGTAAATAATTATAAATAAAAAAAAAGTGCAAATAAGGATGCCAAGGATCCTCAGAAAATAAAGTGATATGCTATTATATTGAGTTTTTAGTATAATGGACCCTATTTCTCACTGGGATATGTCACAAGGGTTCAAATAAGTTCAAAAGTCACAGACTTGGATAGCTATTTGTAGGCTTCCAAGACTTGTAAGGTTTGAATTCTCTTGAATCTAAGTGTATCCTCATGCACTTATTACAAGATCCCTCACATTGTCTCTCTCTTTTCTCTATTTTTCTGAGGTTTAATGACTCTCTCTAATGTTCCTTTTGCTCTAATTAATTGTTGTTGAATGAGTTTTACTAATGGCTTGATCCCCCTTTTATAGTACCTTCCTAGGGTTTTTAGTGTGCCATTGATTCCCTCTATTTGTTGCACTGGGTACCCGAACCAATGTTGTGTCAGCAACATTGGTGGCTAGTCATTTCCTCACTTTCTCATTATATTCTTCTTTTGAGGTTTCCCTCCAAAAAGTCCCTAACTATCCTTCCTATTTTGGGGGGTCTTAGGGGCTGACTTTTAATTTCTTTTTCCAAGGCTTCTAGAGAGACTTTTCAGAACCCCTTTTTAGCTGCCTCACCCCCTTTTTTTTTCTCTCTCTCTCTCTTTCTCTCTCTCTTTAAATAGGTAGATTTCTCCCGAACAGATTGAAAGATCCATAGCCACTTTTCTTCATGATTCTCCCTCCTGCTCTTCTCAAGGTACTAGGCTTCCCTTCATCAGGTGCTGATTCCTAAGTCACCATCTATTTTTTCCAAGGCTTTTATTTTGAGTCATGGGCAGCTGATGGGACATGTCTTTCTTCGTTTCTTATGTCCATGAGCATGCTTCCTTCAGCTGTCCAAATCCAAATTGATTCTTTCCTACACTTCCCGAGGATCCCCTCTTTGGTTCGAGTAGTTCCAAGGTGTCTTGGTCCAGTCTCTTTTTGGGCTCCTTGGAGAGCTTCTCTTACAAAGGCTAGGTCGGGCTTCCTTTACTTTTCCTTCCTTTTCTGAGGCCTAGGAATGGGCCTAGGCCTATGGATTAGGTCTTTCTTATCTTTGAGGGCCCATTTACTTTGGGCTTTAATACTTTTAACATTTTGGACCTCAACACCCATTCATGAGTTTGGGCCTCTTTTTTCCCATTTAAATGGGCTTTAGCTCACAAATTGGGCCTTTCTTATCTTTGAGGGCCCATTTTCTTTGGGCTTCAAAACCTGTAACATTTTGGACCTCAACACATATATATTACATTTGTTAATAAACAACTTCATTAATTAGATTCATTAATGAAGAAGTTCATTAAAGTGTCATTACTTTTGTAACTCCATACTAATACATGGATTCATCTACCGTTCATATCTCGAACTACTATAATGACAACACCTTTAATGGGAGTTCAAGTTACTGATAATGACATGATAGATTTATTAAAGTCAACACTCAACGTGCATAAATCTCATTACGGAATGACTTTCGAGATTATTATGCACTAACCATCGAAGGACTAACCCTTATTGTCTTCCATAGTCTGAGCAATTTTAATTAGCACATCCTTTCCCTCATGGTCCAACAATGTACTTATTAGAATAGGCTACATCATGATGGATATGGTCAAGTCAAGAACTACAATGAATGCATTCATAATCTTAGTCTACGAAATCAAGTAGGCTATTTCAGTATAACAATATCTTACACCATAAAAGTATTGCATAATTTCACAAGAGACTAAATATTTATTTGTTGATAATAGAGGCATCAGAAGATATTATGTTAGGCCACATTATTCTAACATTTAAAACATTATAAATTGTCAGATGGAGAAATGGACTTTCGGTTTAGCTAAATTTAAAAAAAATTTCCGTGTCCCCTTATTTACGTTGGATTTTTATGGTCTACTTTGATTTTAAGACAATGTAAATTGATTGTTGGAATCATGAAAGAATGAAATGCCAGTATAGTCAAATATGGCTTAATACTAGGCTTGCTAAATTGTCTTACTACGTTGATGGGTATCGTTTGGCTTTTAATATACGGTGTTAAAATGTCTTTTCATAAGAGAAACTTAAACAATGTACTTTATATCCCAATTTTTTTTCCTAATTATTCGTTGAACAGGTTTAATGAAAAGTGTGTAATTGTTAATTTCGAAAGTGTTTTCTACCCAAATTTGTTGGTTTTAATACAAAAGTGACTTTAGGGATACTACTAACACCTTTTAACTGTGATTATTGAGAAAAAAAAATGTGTACTTTGTGATTGAAAATATGGATATTGAGTGTAGAAAATGTACAGCAAGTGTGGAAAAAAATATATTCCGTATTTCATTTACTTTCTGCAGAATACATATTATAATGTCAGGTCTTGCTTCTAACTTGTTGGAGCATTTTAATATTATTTAATTAAAATGAATAAATATGACAATATAAATATAAAAATATAGGAATTAATATGGAAGATAAAGAACTGAGGCCTTTGTAGTTTGGTTTTTATATAGTGTTAATTAAGATGTCTTCAAAGTGGCCTGATGCATTTATGGGTCTAAGGCAAAAAATGAATTGAGGCCTTTGTAGACATCGCATTTTGTACCCACTTACTACATGTTTGCACACGCATATTTGTGCCCAAAAACCCAAATTTAGGGTTTTTGCTGTTTTGTTTGTTTTGCTTTATTTTAATCACATGTTATTAGCCTTTGTTAGCTTAGTTTTCATATGTTTAGGTCTAGGGTCAATAAAGTAACATGTTTTACTTGTTTAGTTGATATATTCATGATTAGGGTTTTAGGCTATGAAGGAGTGTGGGAAATATGCCATGTTTGGATTTTAGATGCATGTTAGTGTGTGAGAGTATAAAATAATCTATTAGAAGACCCTTTGATAAGATTAGGATTTGGAACACAATGAGTAGAGGCCAACCTGCGAGTTGAGTGGGGTTAGGTGCCTAACCCTTTCTCATCCCCATACCTAAACTCCAGACATGTGCTCTGGTAAAGATCAGCCTTTTCACAAGGACGCTATATATATGGTTCCTAGACCTAATCTAGGTGGCAACTCAATTTACACTTTCCCCTTGGTTCACCGTTGGCCGAGGCATACTTCCCACGAGGAAACCACTCGTTGCAGGCGCTTGTGCCCACCTAGTAGGTTTAATTGAAACCCTAAACGTTTTGCAGGCTGTTGGGCTGAATTAAAATTCTGCAGATCCGTGTCTCGATTGATTGAAGTTTTCTCTTTATCGATCGAAGCTTTTCTCGATCGGTTGAGCTAGTTAGCTTTTTAATTCTTCTTTTTGCAGCTTGTATGTTCTTGAATCTTGAGTTGTAATACTTTGAGAAATGTCTAAAAAACTTCTAGAAACTATGATCTATTCCTAGACAAATTTATATTCTCAGTTTGCCAACACATAAAGTATTTAGAACCTAATCATTTATATCTAAATATTTGGAACCTAACAATTATCAATGTACAAGTGTGAAAAAAAAAAAAAAAATTCCGTATTTCATTTACTTTCTGCTCATATTATAGCAGAATACACATCATAGTGTCAGGTCTCTCCATGATTTCAACTTAATAAAGTATTTTTTTGAGAAAAACTTAATAAAGTATGTCTTTATCAACTTTATTCAGTTGATAAAGACATAAACATTTTGCAATGACTTAATATTTTGGACCCTATATACGTTTGCATGCAATGACTTTAATTGAAGACATTTTAAATTGTGAGCCCAAATGAGCTTTGAATCTCAGTTTCGCCATATATGGCTAGGTGGATTTGTAAAACTTTGCCATGTCCCCTTTTATACGTTTCTATAGTCTACTTTAATTGAAGACAAATAAATTGATTGATCGAAAATTGAAATTTCAGCATTGTCGTATGACTTGCTAGACTTGCTAAATTGTCTTACCCCCTATTCTGCGTTATGGGTCTAGATTAAAAAATGGGAAAATTTTAGATTAAAAAAAAAATTGTGATTGGGTACTGGTGGCAACCAGACACCAATGGCGGGGGTTGGCCACCGGAAACGTGAAATGTTAGTGGGGTGGTGGTTGTTGTATTGCAGATAGTGGGGTTGGAGGATGGAGGTTAGTGTAAAAATTTTATCCTTTGACACAATTTTTTAACTTTCAGTTTGAACCGGTGCAGTCTGTCTTGGAAGACCTAGAAAGTTTATACAACAAAACACGTTACTATTTATGTTTTTTCACATTTTGAAATATGTTATTTGAAACATAATATCACACATATTTTTTACATTATGAATACTTTAAAAACGTATTTTCTTAACATTTTTTAAGTCACAATTTTCATATTATTATAAACAACAATATTTGAAATCTACTACTAAACAGCCCTTAACTTTCTTTTTGAGAAGAACCATACCGTTTAACTTGAAAGCAAAGAATATTTATTTTGAAAAATACCGTAATCGCAATAGAATAGATAACAATGGCGAGTCCATTGAAGATCACATTGTCAATAATGTGAATTCTGCGGCATTGGGCAGGTCTGCTGTCAGGCTTTTAGGGGAGGAAGACTAGCCCATTTGGATACCACTGAAACTGAAAACTGAAAAACACTGTAGCAGAATAATTTTTTAATGTGTAAATAGTGTAGTGGGACTCATTTTTAATGAAAAAGTTGCTGAAAAGTGGTATTTGTAGGTCCATAAACAGTAAAAAGTTGAGCTGAAAAGTCAAAAGTTTCTGCTACTGTTCATAAACAATAGCCGCACAGTAACCCACACAATACATTTGGGCTGAAACTCTCACGTAGGGGTGTGCAAAAAACCGAGGAACCGAAAAAACCGGCCGAAACTGACCGAATCGTGTCCAAAATTTCGGTTCGGTTTCGGTGCGGTTCGGTTTCGGTTTGCAAAAATGAAAATCGAAATTTTCGGTTTCAGTTTACGATTCAGAGAATAAAAGTTTGAACCGAACCGAAACCGACCGATATGTATTAAATATAATTATGTACAAAACACTTACAGATGTGTACCACTAGTCCAGTGGTAAGACACGCGTGTGGCTATTACGTGCCCTAGGTTCGAACCTTTCTAAAAACATTTTAATTTTTTCTCTCCTACAAAACTATGTCGTTTTATGCATCAACTTAAAACATAAAAAAAAAAAAAAAAAAAAACCCTACTCTCTACCTTTCACTTCAGCCGCCTCACACCCTCACCCTCATTCTTTTCTTTTCTTCTCTCTGAGACTCTTGAATTCCATCTTCTATCCTTAACTTCACTTCCTTTAGCGCCGACTCTCTCTCTCTCTCAGTCCGTGAACAAGCTCTCCCTCCGCGCCACCTTCGAGCTCGACTTCCACGTCCTCCGCGCCTGCTCCTCCTCCGCCACCGAGTCCCACCGCTTCTTCAACTGGGCCTTAACTCAGCCCAACTACCACCCCACCTCTCTGGAGTTCAAAGAACTCATCAAATCCCTCGCTCGTGCTCGTAAATTCCAAACCATGTGGGACCTCGTCCACCGCTTCAACAAATCCCAATCCAACAGATAGACAAGCTTGTGAGAAGGACAACTATGGTGGCCACTCTGACTGCTGATTATGGATCCTGTATGTGTGTTTCTCTTCTTAAATCATTTATCTTATTTCCTTATTGTTTTTAGTCTGAGGGTCTAGTTGGTTGTGAAGAGTTTGTAGGAAAAAAAAAGATTGAAACTTTATGGGAGACTTTATAAAAAAAAAGTTTGGGTTTTTTGGTCTGTTGGATTTATGCTATTCTAGAATATGTTAGCATACAAATGAAGCAAATTCTTTTGGATGGTTTGTCTTCTTGCTATGAGTTTCTCACATCCTAAACACCGAAACCCGACCGAGCTAAACCGAAACCGATTGCAATCGGTCTGTCCGGTGTTCATCCCTTACAAATCGGTTTCGGTGTTGAATATTTAAAACCGAAATTTTCGGTTCGGTGCAAAAATTGCCTCCAACACCGACCGAACCGAACCGATTACACCCCTACTCTCACGATCAGGGGAAAAAAAAAAAAGAAGAAGTGGAAGACGCGGACGCAAAACGCATCCGCGCTATCCAAAAAGTGTTGTGTTTTGAAGATCACATTGTCAATAATGTGAATTCTGCGGCATTGGGCAGGTCTGCTGTCAGTCTTTAAGGGGAGGGAGACTTTGTGTGTTGTGTTTACATTGTCAATACCGTGAATTCTGCGGCATTGGGCAGGTCTGCTGTTAGGCTTTAAGGGGAGGGAGACTTTGTGCGGTGTTTTGCTGCATCGAGGGACCTTCGTTGTCTCTCGTTCTATGTGATATAATATCATTAAACTTTGTTTGTGTCACATGTCTACCGGTCTTCTAATACTTATTAAAGGTTTCAACCATATGGTAGTGTTTGGATGATTATGTAAATTTATAAATTTAAATGACTTTGTAAATTTATATTGATACTATTTATTTTATATTTAGTTATTTATTTATTTTTATATGTCTTGAGATGAAGGAATGAAGGAAGAGAGTAGATAGTAGTTATTGCGTGTGAAAAAAGATAAATAATTAAAAAAATAAGAAAAAATTAATATTTTAATAAAATATAGTTTAAAATAAATAATTTGATGTATAGTATTTTTAAGAGTAAGTAAGTAAAATAGAAAAAGTAAGTTTTTATACTAAGATTGATAAAAATTATTGCACAAAGCAAATGCTCTAGTTGGTAGAGTTTACAATTTACATTGCATCATCTTTTGGTTTTGAGTGCATAACAATATTTTTCACACAATTTGAGTTACAAAATAAATGACAATATTTTTTATAAACTGACTTAACAAGGATTTATTTATTTATATTTATTTTTTAAATCTACTACTAATATCATTTGTTTTTGCCTATCATTAAAAATATACTACACAAGCTTGTCTAAAAGAATTTTGTAAAATTTGTTGCTTCTAGACTTTCTCTTTTGATATAATTCTTACCGATTCCAAAAAAAAAAAAAAAGAAATGCTAACTAGTCTAATAAAGGATATTTCCGGTGACTTTCGACTTCGTTATGCTAATACTTCCTACTGAACGCAATCAACTGATGTATATAACGAAAGGGTTCCAAGCAAAATCATACTTGTAACACTGCATTTTTGCGCGTTATTAATCTTCTACGTTCGTCGTAATCATGGGTGGAAGTTCCCTCCAATTTCTCCTCACTTTAATTCTCCTTTTGTTGTGCATGAAACCAACTATTGGAAATAATTTGGGGTTAGCAAATACTCACCTTGGCTGCAAAGAGCATGAGAGACAAGCTCTTCTCAAGATTAAACAAGACCTTGTTGATGACTATGGCCTTCTTTCTTCTTGGAGCTCCGATCAAGATTGTTGCAAATGGAGTGAGGTCAAGTGTAGCAACCTAACAGGCCACGTCATCATGCTCAATCTCAATGCCTCGTCCATTCCCTCAAGGCATTTGCGAGGTAAACTTAATCCTTCCTTGATTGAGTTGAAATATTTGACTTATTTGGATGTGAGCTACAATGATTTTAATTATAGCCAAATGCCAGAATTTATTGGTTCTCTCTCCAACTTAAGATACCTTGACCTTTCTAATGCTAATTTTGGAAGAAATATACCTTTTCATCTTGGGAATCTTTCCAACTTGCAGTTGCTTGAACTTGGCGGGAATAATTTTAATAAACCTGAAAACATAGAGTGGCTCCCTCAACTTTCTTCTTTAGAATACCTTCGCATGAGTAATGTTAACCTAAGCAAAGTCAATAATTGGCTCCATGTTGTGAATAAACTGTTGTACTTGACATCCTTGTTCTTGGACTCTTGTAATCTTCTAAATGTTTTCTCTGTTCCCCTTGTCAATTCTTCTACTTCTTTTGATGTCCTCGATCTCTCTTATAATAATCTCACTTCTTCTTCTTCAATACTACAGTGGTTGTTCAACTCCAACTCTAGTTTTGTTGAACTTGATCTCTCTTCTAACCAATTTCAAGGTTTAATTCCGGATGCTTTTATCAGAATAAACTCTCTTGCACATCTCTATCTTGATTCTAATGAGTTTGAAGGCAACATACCAAAAGCCTTTGGTGGTATATGTGATTTGAAATCATTGATTCTATCAAAGAATTATCTCAGCGGACAACTTCTTGATTTTATTCAAAACTTGTCTGGGTGTGCAAACAACTCATTAGAGAATTTGTATTTAGATCATAATCAAATCATGGAATCGTTACCTGATCTTACAACATTTCCATCATTGAGACGATTATGGCTTTATCAGAATCGTTTGACCGGGGCAATACCTGTAAGTTTGGGAAAACAATCCAACCTAGAGTATTTGTATCTTGGAGATAATCCACTGGAAGATGTTATTTCTGAAGCCCACTTCTCAAAACTCACAAAATTGAAGTATTTGTACTTATCTAATACCTTACTAGTTTTCAACATCAACTCTAATTGGGTTCCTCCTTTCCAATTAGAAGGGATAGGGTTGGGGTCTTGCCAACTAGGCAATCAATTCCCAAAATGGATTCAAACTCAGAAAAATTTCCATTGGATTGATATTTCTAATTCTAGTATTTCGGATACTCTCTCCGATTATAATTGGATCTTCTCAAGTCAATTACTTTTTTTGAATTTGTCTCACAACAAAATCTATGGTCATGTTCCAAATTTGTCAAGGGAGTTCTCCGATTTCCCCATGATAGACTTGAGTTCCAATAAACTGGAAGGAAAAATACCAAGATTTTTATTTAAAGCAGCTCATTTGGATCTTTCCAAGAATATGTTTTCAAAGCAAGCCCGATCCCTATGTGTAGTCACTAATGGAAACTTGAACTTTTTAGATCTTTCCGATAACAAATTATCGGGAGAGCTCCCTGATTGTTGGATGCATTTTGAAGGATTGAAAATTCTTAATTTGGCAAACAATCAATTTCATGGGAAAATCCCAAGCTCGGTGGGCTCTTTACATGGGATTGAAACATTGGATTTAAGCAACAATAGTTTCAGTGGGGAACTTCCTCTATCATTGAAGAATTGCACAAAGTTGAGATTTATTAGTATTCAAGATAATAACTTGACGGGAGAGATACTGATATGGTTAGGGAGCAATCATCCAAATTTAATTGTCCTTCTACTTCGATCTAATCGCTTCTTTGGAAGTATTCCTTCACATCTATGTCATTTAACATATCTTCAAGTTTTAGACCTTGCCTTAAACCAAATCTCAGGAAGCATACCAATATGCCTCAAAAATATTATTGCTTTGACTCAAAAATGGACTCCAAATTCAACCATCACCCACTCATATAATTATATCATCGCCCCTAACAGATTTCTCTCTAGTAGCTATGATGATCATGCAATTTGGATCTGGAAAGGAAGAGAGTATGAGTACGAAAGTATTCTTGGACTGGTAAAAAGCATTGATCTTTCGAGCAATAAATTGACTGGGGAAATTCCTAGAGAAATCATGGAACTTAATGGATTGATTTCTTTCAATCTCTCAAGAAATCTTTTAATTGGAAGAATCCCTTTAGAGATTGGTTTGTTAGAATCATTAAATTCCCTAGATCTATCAAAGAACCAATTGTGTGGTGGAATTCCTTCAAGCATTTCTCCAATTAATTCTCTAAGCTTCTTGAACTTGTCAAACAATAACCTATCAGGCGAAATTCCAACTGGTCCTCAACTTAATACCTTCAGTGCCACTTCATATGAAATGAACCCAAATCTTTGTGGATTTCCACTTCCAAACAAATGTTTAGGAGAAGAAATGACTCAAAACTCAGTTGAGAATAGAGGTAGTGAACATGCTAGCATTCAAGAGGAGGAAGATGGGTTTATAACAATGGGGTTTTATGTTAATATGGCCCTCGGAGTTGTTGTTGGTTTTTGGGGAGTTTTTGGCACAATACTACTAGACAAGTCATGGCGATTCTCCTATTTCAAGTTCGTGGACATTGTCAAAGATAAGATATATGTGACAGGAGCAGTGAATATGGTTAAATTACAGAGGCGGCTTCAAACATAATTGGTAATACTAATTGTTTCTCTACTATGTTAATCACTATCATTGTCATGAATGTCATTCTAATTCTATATACTATTATTATATATCTGTTCTATTATTTTTTCATTCATCATTTTTTTTTTCTTGACAAGTAAAATAGTATAAATACCATCATTTTTAGTCCTAACTTTATGAACATGTCTTTGTCCTTCATGAACTCTGATTTACTAAAACACGTCTTAGACCCTCTACTTCCCAGTCCTTCAGTTAAGTTACAAACTTTCAATCCTTTTATGCTGTTGAACAGAGAGCTTTTATTTAAAATTTGACTCTTTAAATTTTAACGCTTTACCACTAATGCTTTGACTCACTAAAACTAGTGACACGCAGCACCTTTCTTTCTTTCTTTTTTTTTTTGGTAAAGAGGCAATGCATTATAAATCAAGGAAACCCAACAGAATCATGACAGATCCTATTTACATACAAGTCGTCCCTATCATCCTGAAGACTTTGTAAAATGTCCACAGGTGGACTCAAATAGCTAATAAACTCTACTTCCTGTTCCACTCCCATTTTGGCCAATAAGTCTGCACATCGATTAGCTTGCCGGTAACAATGATTGATTTGGATTTGCTGGAAACAAGACACCAGCTGCCTGCAATCATCCATTATAGGAGATATAATAATGTTCTCGTAGTTATAGTTCCTTAGGACATCAACCACTGCTTTAGCATCCACCTCTACAACAAGGCAAGGAATATTTAGGGAGAGACACAATCTCAGCCCATCCCTTAAACCCCAAAGTTCAGCTGCAAGGCAGTTGGTAGTCCCTATATGCCTTGTGAAACCCGCAATCCAATTCCCCTGTTCATCTCTAACAACACCACCACAACCTGCTTGTCCTAACCTACCCAAAACCGACCCGTCAGTGTTCAATTTCTTCCATCCCATTGCAGGCTTCTCCCATCTAATGCTCCTAGTCACTACACGGATTGGGTTCCTAGGAGAAGCTACATAGCAAAGAAACTCCACAGCTTGATTCACAATTTCATAGGACAGATTTAGGTTTTGGCTCTTCCTCTTGAAAACCAGCATATTTCTACTCTTCCAAACGTTCCATACCGCTATTGGAAATAAAATATTCCACGGGGGATTACCTTGAAGACAACTTTCCCTATCTTTACTATTGATCTTAATCCAATCATGCAAGTTACTAGTCCAAAAACCTCTGTCAGTCCTTAGAATTCCCAGCTGCCTCCAAACTTCTTTTACCTTATGGCAGTCCCTAAGAGCATGTAATATTGTTTCTGAAGCCCTTTGGCAGGTAGGGCATGACTCCTCCTCAACCACTCCTCTTCTCACAAGACAAGTCTTCACCCCTATACTCCCATGAGCACACATCCACAAGAAGGTTTTAATGCGGGGCAAAGTGTTCAGCTTCCAAATCCACCCAAAATCACGCACCCTCATATCAGTTTCTGTTTCCATCGCAATAAAGTATGCACTCCTTAAATCAAGAGTGCCTCTCGGGTTGCCCATCCAAGAGATTCTCTCTCTTCCTCTACTAATGAGGGAAATAGGTATGGCCTGAATCAATGATTTTACATCCAGAGGTAGTTCAAAAGGGATTTTGCTCCAATCCCACCCCGTATCTGTTAGAACATCCTTAACTTCCAATTGGTTTGCATCTTGAGTTAAAGGCCCTTAAATCAAGTTCCGGAGAGGTCCTTTGCTCAGCCAATTGCCCCTCCAAAAACTAACATTACTATCCCTACTGATCATCATCAAACTACCCTTCCTAAAGGTTTCCCTACCTCGTTTTATGGCTGTCCAAACCTGGGAGCAAGGTAATCTGTCCGGATTGCTAGCATTGAGCCTCCTATTGTTATGGTACTTTTGCCAAAGGACTTGAGCCCACAAAGCTTCTCTTTCCGTATGCAATTGCTAAGCTTAATTAGCGGTTGCATACGGAAAGAGAAGCTTTGTGGGCTCAAGTCCTTTGGCAAAAGTACCATAACAATAGGAGGCTCAATGCTAGCAATCCGGACAGATTACCTTGCTCCCAGGTTTGGACAGCCATAAAACGAGGTAGGGAAACCTTTAGGAAGGGTAGTTCTGCACAAGGCACTGCCTCACTAAGTACTCTTGCACACGCTTCACTCTTTTAGACACCTACTGACACACACAACCACTATTGACTAATTTTTCTTTTCTTCACCTACTTCAATTCACGTCGCACACTTCACCTTACACCTGACTTCACACGTGTCACAAGTCTCTCACAACTCATCACATCTTGCTTTATGACGCATGACATCCTATTTATATTAGTCTAATGTCGGTTAAGAGAACCGACTTTGAAGCTTCTAACTTCATCTTTTTAAATACTTTATTCACCAAGCTTCTAAGCTATTCAATAAACATGTGGCTGAGATTAAGTTATTGAGGATGTTCTAGAGATTGTGTGAGACGTTCTAGGAGTTTCTAGAGAGAGGCAGTACTGATTTTTAACACTCCCCCTCAAGACTGACTCTCTTTCAATTTTGCCATTGTCGTCATATTCTGTAAGTGCCACAGTGCATACTTGGGATTGGATTTCCGTTGCCTCGATGACCTTCTAGGTTGTTGCTGTGGACTTCAGTCTTCTTCCTCAACTTCTGAAATTCTTGGTCAATCCTCCTCTAGCGTCCTATGGTACACACTAGTTTGCCAAGGACTTTGAGTTATTTCTCTAGACTATGGCTCACGATCTTCAAAAAGTTTTACTTCATCAATTGTTGTGAGCTGGTCTTTCCTTGATTGCTCCCCTGTGCTCTCAAGATTTTTATCTTTGATTTCCTTTGGCAATGTTGCTTTTTCTTCCAACCACCACGAAGATGCTTCATCAAATATCACATTCCTTGAGGTGTAGCAACGACCATTCGTTGGATTATAACACCTCCAACCTTTCCTTTAGCTATCGTAGCCCACAAAGATGCAACGAACTGCCTTCTTATCGAACTTACTACGTAGATGATTAGGCACAAATACATAACAAACACAACCTTAAGACTCAAAAATGGCTTACCGTTGGTTTGGTGTTCCATAGCTTTTGGAAAGGTGAGACAAACCCAAGTCTTGCTTGTGGAAGTCTGTTGATCACATGAGCCGCTATCTTCATACACTCTGCCCAAAATCTACCTGGCACATTTTTCGCGTGCAACATGCTTCGGCAGGTCTCTGCAAGATGTCTATTCTTCCTTTCAGCTACACCATTTTGCTGTGGAGTCCTGGACAAGTGAATTGTCATCGTATGTTGCACTTTTGTATATACTTGCAGAATTCATCTGAAGTATACTCTCCCCCATTATCCGTGTGTAGACATTTAATCTTTCTTCCAACTTCTTTTTCAATTTTCATTTGGAACTCCTTAAATTGACAAAGTCTCAGATTTTTCTTTCATAAAGAAAACCCACACGAACCTCGAAAAATCATCAATGAAAGTCACCATGTAGTGCATCCCACTGATAGACGCCTGCTTTACAGGTCCAAAGACATCCGAATGGATCAACTCTAATGGCTCCTTTGCTCTAAACTTTGATTCTCGATACGGCAGTTGATGTGCCTTCCCTTGTTGGCACCCAGCACAAACTGTGTCTTCTCGACACTCCAATTGAGGTAGACCCTTGAGCATAGACTTGCTTATCATCACCTTCAATTTATGGTAGCTAACGTGCCCCAATCTTGCATGCCAAAGATCTGTAGTTTCATTCTTTCGAATTTTATCCACATAGGCCGATTCGGCTGACATCACATACACGGAGTCCATTCGTTTGGCTTCCATGGTTGGTATACCAATAACTATTAGCTCCTTGTACACCTTGACATCTTCAAGACCAAACAAAAGCCAATTACCTTCATTTGCTAGTTGCGTGATTGAAAGCAAATTTTTCTTCACTCCAGGCACATGATATACCTTCTTCAAAGGTACTTGCTTATCGTTGCTGCTGCGAGGGGTGACTACTGTCTCACCAATGTATGCTATTGGCAGTCTTGTATTATCAGCTGTTACTACCTTCTCTCCTTTATACTTGGACACGTTTTGCAATTTCTCCTTGTCGCCAGTCATATGGTTTGCGCATCCTGAGTCGACAACCGATTGCCTTTTGTAATTTGCTTGATTGTGATTGACCACTGCAAGTGCCTTCTCTTCGTCTTCTTCCACAATGGAGGTTGCTAATTTCTCTTTTTCTTCAATAGGCTCTTTGACAGCAAGAGATGCTTCAACAACCCATTCTCCTTGTCTTGATTGTAAACAAAACCTTCCCAGCTTTAATCTTCCACTTTCGCAAAGTTTCGGCATTCTCAGGAGGTGTGGATTCGCCACCAGCCACAATTTCCCACAAATCTTGCCCTTGCAAGTACGACTCCATACAAGTCGATCATGTGTTGTAATTCTAGTTATTGAGCCTTCTAATGTTACCAACAACTTGGAGGTCCGCCATCACAACTTGGTGAAATCTCTTGCTCTACCAAATAAGCGTGGTCCGAGACCACGAGCTTCACAATCCCAGACTATACACGAGTAGAATGAACACCTCCAAAAATATTGTCTTCAACACTACAAACATGGTCCCTGACCGCCTTGCTCTGATACTAGATTGTTGAACAAATAACTTTTATTTAAAACTTAATTCTTTAAATTACAACACTTTATAAGTACTAATGCTTTGACTCACACACTAGTAACATGCAGCACCTTTTTTTCACTGCACACGGCACTGCCTCGCTAAGTACACTTGCACACACTTCACTCTTTTAGACACCTACTGACACACACAACCACTATTGACTTACTTTTCTTTTCTTCACCTGCTTCACTTCACGTCACACACTTCACCTTACACCTCACTTCACACATGTCACAAGTCTCTCACAACTCATCACATCTTGCTTTATTACACATGACATCCTATTTATACTAGTCTAACGTCGGTTAAGAGAACCGACTTTGAAGCTTCTAGCTTCATCTTTTTAAATACTTTATTTACCAAGCTTCTAGACTGTTCTATAAACATGACTGAGATTAACTTATGGAGGATGTTTTAGAGATTGTGTGAGATGTTTCTAGAATGAGGCAGTATTAATTTTAACATACGCAACTACTAATAAATTACACCATGCTATTAAATATAGTTTCTAGTTATTAAAATCAAAATTCTCCAAAGCACTATTAAGATGTGTTACGTCTTAAGTGTCTAATCTCTTTGAGTAATTATCTATGTTGCATGCACCAAAAATATTGATTCCGGTATCAACTAGTGTTGGTTATTATGGCCATAGGAGGCGAGGATGTTAGTGAATTTTTTTTTTTTTTTTTTGATGGATAAAGTTGAAGCAAAAATTATTATTCTGTAGTTGATTCCAGCATGAAATTATTGACAGATTTTCAACACTCATGGTAACAAGTTTTCTGTTAGGTCCGAAATTCAGAAATCACAACTGCTGAGCCAGAAGGAAGGAAATAGGGGTGGCATACACAGTAACGGATTGGATCAGTTTGAATTTAAATGCAGCAGCAGATGAGGATAAATGGAAGAACAGATTGTATTATCTTTCAATTGAATTAAAATGTTACTGATGGGAGTTGGTTCCTATCTTTTAGTGTAGATTATTTCAGTCTTATTTATGTGCTCCATATTGAATGAAATTATGGAAGAGGGAATGAAGCAGAATTAAAAACAAAAAATCTCTCTCTCTCTCTCTCACACATATTCAGGAGGTTATAGTCACCTTGAATCTATTCAGTTTCTCAAGTACAACTGGGGTCATTAAATTTTCAATAAATTATGGGTTTACATTTTGGCAGTGTAAAAGGGGTTTGAGGTTTTAGTGGGAGTCTGTTGGTGTGGTGGTAAAAAGGATTCAAATGTTTCATCATTTTTTGAATAGTTGAACATAAGACGTATGTCTTATATATTTCATCTCTTCCCTGTTGCTACTAAAACAAGGTTCAAGTGATTTGTTAATGTTAATCTATGCTCACTGATTTCTTAAGGAAGGAGTTTTCCATGGATACCTAATTTACTTCTCACTACAATTGATATTGCCATAGTGATACGAGTTATCATCTCGGATGACTTGGATTTCTACCTCTCTTATTTAAGCTGATAGTAAGGCAAGTTGATCGATGATGTTAGGTTTTAAAAGTTTAGAACAATTGGCAAATCGTGAACACACAAGAACATACAAGCTGCAGAAAGAAGATTTTAGAATTTGCCTTGTTCGATCGATCGAAAAACAGGCTCGACCGATAGAGAATCGTATCTGCAGAATTTTAAGTTGGCCCAAATAGCAGTTCAAGCCCATTAAGGATTAGGGTTTCAAATCTACTTCTTCCACTATATAAAGGAAATCCTAAGCACGTTTTTTATAAGGTTTTTTAGAGAGAGAAGAGTGTGCCTCTTTTGTATTTAGGGTTTTGTTCCTAAAACCTCTCTTATAACTTCTACCGGTGTTGTTCCTTGAAGAATCTCAAGATCCGGTATTGTTGAAGTTGCCGCCTTTTTTAGTCATCTAAGGTGCTGATGATCTAAACCTTCAAGGGTGGTCTTGGAGACACAAACAGGAGAGTTTGTGTTGCTAAACCTTTAAGTAGGATCTTAAAGTCACAAACGTGGGTATTTGTGTTTTGCAAAGGTTAAGGAAAGAAGGAGTCCGTGGTCTCGGAGCTGTCACGTGGTTGTGGTAGTAAGTTTCCTACAAGCAGGTAGCAATAGGATGTTAGTGGTCTAAGTCCCTATTGTATAAACTTCAATTCTTTCTAGTAGATTTGCTGTTTTCCCTTTAGAATAGTTAGGTTAAATCCTCCCCAGGCTTTTTACCGGTTTGGTTTTCTTGGGTCATCAAATTTTTGTGTTCTTTATTTTCCGCTGCTTTATTGTTTATGATTATTTGTACTTAACCTAGATCTGAATAATAAACCTAAATATTCACTTGATTAATTAATTAGGTTAAACAATCTAGTTTTACAGGGGTCTAAATTCTAACAAGTGGTATCAGAGCGGGTAACTCTTTTGTGTTAGATCTTTTGATCTAAGAGTTGATCCTTGATCCATGTTATCATGAATAATTTGAAGTGTCTTTCTGCTCATATTTGTGATAATTTGAGAAAAAAGGATACTGTTGTTTTTGTTGATTTTCTTGATGTCTGTGAAACTCTTCGTAAAGAATTATTGAAATCTATGAAAATTGCTAAAAAATTCAAGGAAGAGTTAAAATTAGCTAATCTTGAAAAAGAGGAATTGATAATGAGATTAGATGAATCTAATAAAAAGAATGAATTTTTGAGAAATCAAATTTCCTCTCAAGATGAGAAGATGAAAAGCTTGGAACAAGATTTAGTTGAGTCTAAAGTTAAAATTGAAAATTTGACTAGTACCAAGCTTGCTGCTGATAACAGAAGTGTTTCTGTTTCTCTTAAGCCTAAAACTGAAAAAGTTTATATCCCTCATTTCAAGAGGAATAATAAAGAAAATGTTTATTTTGCTAGGTTAGACAAAAGTAAAAGTTCTGATGTAGACGCAGAAGTTTCTACACCAAAGTCTAAACCTACTGTTAGAGAGCATAATAAATCTATTTTTGTGCCTACCTGTCACCTTTGTGGTGTTGTTTGTCATATTAGACCAAATTGTTCTTTGTTGAAGCAAAAACCAAAATCTGAGACTAGATTTGCAGTTAGGAATACTGATATTCCTAAATTTGTTCATGTTTGTCACTTTTGTGGTGTCTCCGGTCACATTCGTCCTAATTGTCATAAATTGAAATTTAAGCATTCTGTATTTCAATCTAGGACATGTGATGATATTTCTTCTGCCATAAGTCCACATAAATTGTTTCATATACTTTTGAAAAATTTAAGCTTGTTGGCTCGTGAAAGGAAATTGCAAGATTTTAGTCTTTCTTAGAAGATTGGTGTAATTTCTCAAATACACTCTGCTTCTTATGGATTTTCACCTACAAAGCCGAAGACTCGTGCTGTATGGGTGAGAAAAGATTCTCTAAGGTGAGTGTTGCTGACTTGTATCTAATTTAATTCTTTCAATTAATTGTGGACATGTTTTCTTTTAGTTTTTGGTTGTTTTATTTTCTTAGGTTGTTTTTTTTTAAATCCAAAAACATTGAAAAATTTCAAAAAGACAAAAATATTTTATTTTGTGTCTAGTTTTTAATTTTTCTTGAGGATTACATGAATTATGATATCTCTCTCTTGATTTAGAACATGCTTGATATTGTGGAAAAACATAAAAAGTATGTGTTCTATAAGTGCTAAGCTATTTTTTGATTTTGTTTGAGTATGTACTAGTTTGTACATGTAATCAAGTGTTAATTAAGAAATTGATATTTCTTGTTTGTGTACCCTCTATAGCTTAATTGAAAACTGTCATGCATTGCATTTGCATTTTTGTTCATTTAGTATAATGTGTGCTTTTTGTTTTTTGTCATAAAATTTTTTTAAAAACCAAAAATATTTTTATGTGTTTTGTATTATATATCTTGGATTTATAATTAAGGTTGGCCATATTATCTTTACATAACATGTTTATGTATTTTGTTTAGCTTAGATGAACTTATTTTATTGCACTTTACTAGTTTGAGTTTTGTAGTGCATATTGTGTGGAAAAGATGTTTATAGTTTTTGATCACATGATCTTGATCTTGAAGTCACATGCCTTTGATTGTCGGACTTGGTCTTATTGAGAAAGGCATAAATAACCATCTCACCACTGTTTATTAGCCAATCATGAACACCTTAGTGCATATCATAAGATTTTGTGTTCGAGAAAGTGTAGCACATGCACAAAAAGAACATAAGGTGTAGCCTCGGTTAAATTGTTAAAATTAGTGTGTACATTATCTCGGCTATTTTAATAAGTTTCTAATCAATTGAAATTGATGTATATATTATGAGGTAAATTAAGAAACTTATATGATTGCAAGCTTTTATTCTAGGAGATGTGAGAGTTATATGATGTAACTCTTTAGGTGATAGTCTCTTTCAAATTTATGTGATGAATTTTGTAGAAATTATGATTGATTACTATTCACATATCACCTCACATGTATCTCAAGCTTTTGCTAGTTGCACACACTACACAAGTTACTCTTTGCTAAACTTTGTACATGTTACTGTGTGTGATTTTGTTGTGGCCATCCAAGATTATATGTTCCTTGATTTTGATGCAAAATTTGAGTTTTGAGGACAAATTGGTTGATAAACTTGTTTTTGAAATATCTGGGTTGAATTCATGTGTTTTTGAAAAACTTTTAATCTCATACTCATGCATTTCATTCATGGACCACTGTGCTTTGAGGAGTTACTGCATTAATTTGTTCTATTTTTCAAAAATTTGAGTTTTTCAGAATTTCGACCGATCGAAGCTGTTTCTCAATCGATCGAAATTGCGATTAAAATTTTTTTTGTTTAATTCTGTCTGACTCGATTGGTATTCAATCGATACTCGATCGATTGAAACTGAAAAATTTTCAGTTTTTAGAGTTTTGACCAAAATTTTTTTTCATGCATCATTTATGGTTAGGATTCACATGAGTTACATTGTTTTTGTATCCATCTTGTAGTTTTGCAGTCATATCTCTTATTGTTTTCACACATAACATGCATACACTTTGCTAAATTGGGTACTCAACTTGATTGATTAATTTTTGAGTCCTTTGTACATTTTAGTATATGCTATTTTTCTTGATGTGTGAACTGCAGAAAATATTTTTCTTAAGAGATATGATGGATAATAATGTGAAAATATTTTCTCTACTCATGCAACTATTTATGGGTCACATAGTGTCAAGTTTGCATTTATTGAAAGAGAAAATATTTTTCTTCGTATGTATCCTCAACTCTTTTTTTTTTTTTTTTTTTGGTTTGTGTGTTTTTATTTATCCCCACCTCCTAAATTTTTCCCAAAACTGTTTTTCCCAAAACTTGTATTGTTTTTTTTTTCCTATTTTTATAGGGGGAGAAAAGTTTTTTTTTGGTTGTTGCTCTTCATAGGGGGAGTTCTCTCTATTTTCTCTTGAGCTAATCTATTTTATGTTCCCTTGGTTCTCTTTTTTCTCTCATGTTTACTGTCACTCTACTCTTTGTTTGAGTTGTCTTTGTCAATACGTGACAAAAAGGGGGAGAAATAGATGAAATGTGAGAATCCTGTTTGTTTTGTTTAGGGGGAGTTAAAATTGTTTTCAAAAGGGAGAGAATATAAAAACTTTTTGATGTATCTAACTTAGGGGGAGAGTTAGAATTTATTTGTGTTTTTATATTTGTGTTTCATATTATTTTTTATATGTCTTTCTTTCCACACATGCGGTGATGTGCTATTTTGAGTGTTTTCAAGAAAGACAGGTGCATTCTGATCAAGACCTTCTACCTCTTCTTGCAACTTCTAGGTTAGGAGTCTTAGATTGGAATTTGTGATGTAATTGGGCATTTTATTGTATTGGGTTGTTCTTGTATTTTAACATTTCATTTTGTATGAAAGTTTTGTCATGAATTGCCAAAGGGAGAGATTGTTAGGTTCTAAAAGTTTAGAACAATTGGCAAATCGTGAATACACAAGAACATACAAATTGCAGAAAGAAGATTTCAGAATTTGCCTGGTTCGATCCATCGAAAAACAGGCTCGACCGATTGAGAATCGTATCTGCATAATTTTAAGTTGGCCCAAACAGCAGTTCAAGCCCATTAAGGTTAGGGTTTCAGATCTACTTCTCCCACTATATAAAGGAAACCCTAAGCACGTTTTTTATAAGGCTTTTTAGAGAGAGAAGAGTGTGTCTCTTTTGTATTTAGGGTTTTATTCCTAAAACCTCTCTTATAACTTCTACCGATGTTGTTCCTTGAAGAATCTCAAGATCCGGTATTGTTGAAGTTGCCGCCTTTTTTAGTCATCTAAGGTGCTGATGATCTAAACCTTCAAGGGTGGTCTTGGAGTCACAAACAGGAGAGTTTGTGTTGCTAAACCTTTGAGTGGGATCTCAAAGTCACAAACGTGGGTGTTTGTGTTTTGCAAAGGTTAAGGAAAGAAGGAGTTCGTGGTCTCGGAGTTGTCACGTGGTCGTGGTAATAAGTTTCCTACAATCAGGTAGCAATGGGATGTTAGTGGTCTAAGTCTCTATTGTACAAACTTCAATTCTTTCTAGTGGATTTGCTGTTTTACCATGAGGATAGCTAGGTTAAATCCTCCCTAGGTTTTTTACCGGTTTGGTTTTCCTGGGTCATCAAATCTTTGTGTTCTTTATTTTCCGCTGCTTTATTGTTTATGATTATTTGTGTTTAACCTAGATCTGAATAATAAACCTAAATATTCACTTGGTTAATTAATTAGGTTAAACAATCTAGTTTTACAGGGGTCTAAATTCTAATAGATAATATTTTAGTAGAAACAATCCAATAATACATTATTATTATTAGTGCCATTGCCAAAATTGGTTAAACTTTGTTCTTCTTCTTGCCTTATTTGTTTTGCACGAATGGTCAATAGGTGAGGCTTGAGTTGCACGACTCGTTTTTTAAATTGAAATCAACTAAAAAAAGGGGATATACATCCAGATACATTAATACCCAACCACAATGCTTATACCAAAAAAACATCACCTTTTCTATCCCTCCACGACTTGTTATTTACCCTACAACCCAACAATGCCTTTCTCTGTGGAACAGACAGCAATTTGGAAATTGGTTCCATAATAAACGCCACTAAGTGGTCCACTTGAGTGGCATCCAAGGAGCCCTCAGAAACGAACCTTCTTCTTACTTCAACTACAACAGGAACACATCAACCAATACCAATTCATAAGGGCACATTATTAGTCCTCAAGTCTACCATTTCATAAGGGCACACCTACACCACTGGACAAAATCCTACCCCAAAAGAACCACACCCGATTAGTAGTTTAGTAGTACTGGTCCCCAAACTTGACCAACCTCAAACAACAAAATAAATACTAATGCTCTTTCTAAATTTCTTTAAAATTCTGGCATATAGTTTTAGTCTTTAGTACTTTTGACCACTCTTAAATCAACTCTCAAGTACCAAGTGAAAATATTTTGCAAATGAATATGTTAAATTTTTAGTAATTAATAAAAGAGCATGTGCCAAACTAACAAGTATTTTAACATGCAAAAAAATGAATCCAATAAATTGAGCATTCATTGAGGGGATTATAATGTCCAAGGCTTATATAATCTGAGAGAATAAAACAATTTATTAAATGAAATTGTCATACAAATTGGATTTTAGAACACAAATCCCAATAGATCAACCAATAGAATTCACTACATCCCCTATGCGGAAGTATACAAATGAAGTAAATTTATGGTTTGTGGTAGAGAAAGGTGAAGTAATATTATAGCAACAAGAAATGAAATCATTGCCATGGACTACTGAAATAATTGGGTTTTAGTTTTGCAATCCATACTTCTAATGTCAACTATAGTGCATATTCACATTGTTGAAGATTTTAGAGTAATGCATTAAATGAGTTGACAAAGTAACCAAGCATGAATATCGAGGAGATTGCTTAATAATCACCAAATCCAATTTTCCACAATTCTTTTGAGATGCACCAGTTCAACATCATGGTAATATTGCTCATATGTAATTAGATTTTGAAAGTTACACTCTACTCAATCCTCAATTGTCAAAGTTGGGATTTCCATTACCTAATTTCTAAACTTTAAATCAACTATTTTTCATTTCTATATTTTCGTAAATTCGAATTTGGCCCTATGAAGTAATGTGACACAAGGCATGGACTCTCAATTCTTTGAATTATGTACTATTTCACGAAAAGAATAGCACATGTTCATACAGACCAGACCAAGTAAATGCTCAATATCATGGATTGAATTCCTTGATTTTAAACATAAACACCAGACCAAGTAAATGCTCAATATCATGGATTGAATTCCTAGATTTTAAACATAGACATAAACAAGAAAATATTTTTGTACTCAAACATACTTTTCTTTTTATAAATATAAATATTAGCAAATATAAAAATTAATTCTATCAATATGTCACTTTATTATGCTTTTTACAAATAAATTTATTGATTATATAATAATTTTAATATTGTTCCAATGAATATCTATTATTTAATTTAGAAATGTAATTACAATCATACATGCATTAAATATAATTACGGTTAATCTTGTAGTTATCCTTTTAGCAAATTAATCTTGGCTAAATTAATGCCACTATACAAATAAAATGGGTACTTTAAAGCAATATTGTTGTAAAAATTATATTCTAATAAATTTTTTTTTAACAAATCATAATTTTAAGAATGTTAAAATTATGATTAAGTATGAAAAACTTAATCATAATTTTATAATGTTATGAATCAATTTCCTTAGGTGTTATCATATGGAGCCAATTGTTATGATGTGTTTGTTAGCCAAATTAAAGATGCTTGGAATACTGTGATGGTAGGTCTATAATTTACATGAGGTTGTTTAGGTGTTCTAGAGTATGAGGAAGCAATTTCGGTTTTCTCAGTCATTAAAAAAAATGTTGTCTTTTTTGTTTTGTTGAGAAAACTAACCCGTGGGTCAGTATTATTGTAGAAGATTTTTCAGTCTTATTTATTTACATTGAAGGGAAGAGGGAATCAAGCAGAATTATAACAAAAAAACAGTCTCTTTCTCTCATGTTTAGTAGGATTAGTGACCTTTGAATCTGACTAAAATTTTATGGTTTATAACAATATTCAATGGATTATGGGTTTACTTTTTGGTAGTGTAAAAGGGGTTTGGAGTTGGTGCGAGAGTCTGTTGGTGTGGTGGTAAAAAGGATTTAAAACCATTTGAGTAATTCTGCAAATAAAAAATTTATTGAAATGATTCAATTATTATTTTTGAATAATTGAACCTAAGACTAGGGATGTCTAGCGGTTCACTAACCCGCCCAAACTGACTGGGTTCGATCGACCCGAAGCCCAGCGGGTCGACCCGAAACCCATAGTGAGTTGGACTCGGGTCTGCTTCTTTCAAAACCCGATGATTTGGGTCGGGTAGCGGGTTAAGGAATAAAAAACTTGTATTACCCCACCCGACTGATATTTTCAAATAAAAAAAAAAGGGTAATTCAAGGAGAAGACTCAAGAACCCGTGAACTGTGAAGACTGAAGGGAGAAGACTGATTGGACTTAAAGGCTCACAAGCACTGAGTGTTTTTTTTTTTTATACACAAGGTCTCAAATCAAAAGAACTAGTTGCTAAGACTTTTACACGCAAAGCCTAAGCGTGATTGGACTAAAGCCAGTAAAGCACTATATCTACACATTTACACTGGTAGGATGAACCATGGCCTTGCAATTTTTGCATGATTAACGGTCTTGATCCTTCTATCTGGTGGATCAAACCATAGAAAATCAAAAAAATCGTTCCTACACAATTACACACAAAAGAAAATCGAAGAAAATCAACAAAATCTCTCTCTAATGATTCAGAATGGCTAACCCTCAAATCATACTCAGTTTTCCACTTCCCCAAGCCATGGCCATGATCTACTCCACTTAGCCGGTTACCCTCCCTCAGCCTCAAGGCCGTCAACCCTCATCTCTCTCTCTCTTTTAAATCAATCTCAGAAGTCTGATTCTTCTCTCTGTTCTCTCTGTTCTCTCTGCTCTCTAGTCTCAAGGGTTGATTCAAAATCTCTCTTTTATTTTGAAACACTTCACTCCAAGTCTCCAACGGACCAAACACCAAACCTTGCTGGTTGTTGCCGTGACCACCTCGCACCGCACCTGACACTACCACCGCCTCATACCACACCTGATTCCGCCGCTTCACTTTCTTTCCACCATGGGTCTTCTCATTCTCTCAATCTCGGCTTCCTAGTCTCAAATTAGGTAAATTTTCTTGCTTTTTCATCCTTCTTTTTCTGTAATTTGTGATATGGGTTTATCATTTATTCATCTTGTTCAAATCTGATAGGAAATTTAGACCCCGGTTGATAAAATTAAGAAATTTTAAATCCAAGTTATTAATTAGATTTATTATGAATAAACCTTGTTAAAACAAACTAACATCAATATCATGCACAACGAAAAATTAAATATGACAAGATAATGATTGTAAGGTTGAATTTTATCAACCATTGTAATGGCTTTATTCCGTATCAATTTGCTTGTATTTTCAACATTTAGAAACCCTGTATTTAGGTGGGAATCATGTAAGGGTAGTGTGTGAGAGAGTGTGGAAATTTGCTCAAGATTGTGCTGCAAAACAGAGACTCGCGACTGGACCTTGCTAGTGTCTCATGACTGGAAAGCCGCCAGATGTTACACACGAGAAAAGCATGCAAAGGAGAACTCTCGACTGGATCTTGCGTGTGACTCGCGACTGAAAGCTGCCAAAATATGAACCGTCGTGCCAGCTGTCGCACTACAAGACAAAAATTCCAGTCTGACCTTTCAGTTTGTTCGCGACTTGAACTCGCAACTCAGTCAAGCCGCGAGGCCAAGCCGCCAGCCTACTCTGTTGTAAAAAATCTGTCTCTTCGCATTCCAAACATCCACCAGTATATATACCCCTTATACCCATAAAATGTAGAGAGCTTCTAGAGAGAATTTTGAGAGAGAAACCCTAGAGAAAAACAAGATTGACTCATCCACAATCTTTACCTTGTGACTCTTCAAATTCCTCTACTCTCTTCCTCTCCATTGTAGATCCTTAAGAGGTACTTTAGCCAAAACCTTTTCTCACCATACCCACAACTATGAGAAGGCTCTTTGGTGTTTTGGGAAGCAGTTAGGAAGGAGCCAATTCATATTGGTAGATGCTATGGACTAGTAGCGGGATCTGGGAAGCTAAAGAAGAAATAGGTTCGGCGTAACCTTGTTGGAGCAAGAAGCTTGGAGGGCTTAGGTACCTGGGTAGATTAGGCTTGGAGGGTCTATTGCTGTCCTTGTATCCCAACTACATTCTTTAGTGGATCATTTTGACCGCTTGAAGGGCGGCGAAGAGGTTTTACGCAGAGGGCTTCGATTTCCTCTTCGATAACACGTCTTGTGTTGTTCTTGTGTTTGCATCTCTCTTCCCTTTATCTTTGTCATTTAATTTCTGTTATGGATGTGATTTTATTTGACTTAGATGGTTTATCAATTCTATTTTAGGCTTTAGTTCATTTTCCTCACATTTATTGTTTGTGTTAAACCTTGAATTGATATTTTGTAAATTGGGGGTCTAAACGTTCATAATGTGTTACACACTATTTGAACTTTCAATTGGTGTCAAAGCGGGTGCACTTGCTGTGGTTTAATTACCTTTGTGCGATCCCTGACCCCATATTGAGATGGATCAGTCTCAATCTTTGAATGCACCACCATATTTTGATGGTAGCAACTATGCTTTTTGGAAAGTCTGAATGAGAGCATTTTTGTGTTTAATTGATGAAAGTGTGTGGGATGCTATTGATATTGGATGGGTTAGGCCGGAGGCCGAAAAATCCACTTGGGATAAAGCAGCCCTTGCTGCGTCTAATGCTAACAATAAAGCTTTGAATGCTACTTTCTGTGGTGTGTCTCCAGATGAGTTTCACAGGATATCCCATGTCTCGGTGGCTAAGGAGGCATGGAAAATATTGGAGAGCACGTATTAAGGAACCAAGAAGGTGAACGATACCAAATTACAGATGTTGACCACTCGTTTTGAGGAGCTCAAGATGAGTGAGGGTAAGTCCTTTGACTCTTTCTATAGCAAGCTAAATGAAGTAGTCATCGGCAAATTCAACTTGGGTGAGAAAACTGAGGATTCAAAGATTGTAAGGAAGATCCTTCGATCATTGCCGAAGAGCTTCAATGCAAAAGTTACTACAATTGAGGAGAGCAAAGACTTGGATGATATCAAGGCTCAAGAATTAGTTGACTCGCTTCAAACTTATGAGCTGTCTTTGCCATCGCAAAGGAAGAGCAAATCTCTTGCTCTCAAGACAATTGATGAAAGGGTGGAAGCTCATGACTCATCTGATAATGATGTTGTCGATAAAGATGTTGCATATCTTGTGAAGAACTTCCGAAAGTTCTTGAAATTTAAGAAGAATGGAAAGCTTGCCGAGAAGGGAAAATTTCAGAGTTTCGGAAATGAGAAAAAGGATTTTAAAAGGAAAGATGAAAAGGAGTCTCAATCCTCTTAAGGAATCACATGTTTCGAGTGTAATGGATATGGACATATTAAGAAAGAATGTCCCAATTACTTGAAAACGAAGGGTAAGGCTTATGCCACAACTCTTAGTGATTCGGATTCATCAAACTCCGACTCTGAGGAAAGCTGTGACGAAGAAGGGAATTACTCCGTATTTATGACTATTGCTTATGTTGAGTCTTCAGAGGACTTGAATTTGCTTGTACAAGAACTTGGAGAGTACAGTGATGAGGAATCAATGGGGATTGTTGAAGAATCAGATGGTGAAGAAAATGAATGTGCAAAAAGTTTTCAAGAAAACTACAACTTACTTCTTGAAAAGTCTGGAGATTATACACGTGTGGCCAAGGCAGTCGTGAAAAAGATGAAGAAAGCTGAAGAGGACTATAGAAGTCTTCTAGTGCGTCACAAGGAGGCCAAGATAGAAAGAGTCTCCACAAGAGGTCGAAATGGTGACTCTGGAGTGATGGATGTGATGAAGATGATTGCTGCCTTCACCACTTGTTTAAAAAGCTTCACAAGAAGGTTTGAAAACTCTAACAACTGTACCCAATCCTATAAGGATATCACCCCAAACGCACATGACATGTGGGTGAAAAAGGGTACTCATGCATAAGTATTATAACATGTCCATGCATTAATTCTTCCTATCTTATGTGACTATGCTTGGGTGTTTGTTTGTGTGCTTGTTTGATCGTGTTCCTGCTCTAAATGTTTTTACATGGTTTGTTTTCTTTTTATAAAATTTTTTTTGGTCAAAAATTCAAAAACATATAAAAAGTATAAAATCTAAAAAGTTTGATCAACTTTGATGAGTTTTTGTCCTAAACTTATTTTGCCTTGTACCTTTGTACTAATGGCTTTGTGCATTCATGAGCGTAGATTGTTTTCATTGCACTCATATCAATGTGGGAAAAATCTTGAAATCTATGTGATTGTTGTAAATCGATCTTCAAACTTGTCATGAATGATTAGTCAATGATTTTGTTGATCTTTAGACATGCATAGACTTGTATTTATATATCTTCCCACTCTTTATTTTTGTTTTTGCTTAAAAGAGCTCTTCAAATGTAAATCTCCAAATGAAAAGAGATATTGAGCTGCAAAATCTTGTCGCACAAACTAGTATTTGACTAGAAAAAAAAGAAAGCTACTCAAAATATAGTGTATGTTGCCCAAAAAGCCAAAGGATTGTTCATCAAATTGAAATATTAAAAATTTTAGGCATCGATCTCAAAATGAGATGTATTGATTCAAAATGATAAAATGTTGAGAATTGTAAAGAAGCCAAATGAAATGCTTTCATATGATGTTATCATTTTCTTGTGGGAGGTCATATATGCATATTTCTATAATTGAGATGAATCTCATTATCTAGTACTAATTGTGTATGCCTTGGTTGAATTGATCATTGAAACTTCACATTAGATTAAGGACTATCTCATTGTTGATATCCACACACATCACACTTGCTTATGTTCATTGAATGCCTTATTCATTTGTGTAATTATACTTGATAAAATGTGTTTTACATGCTCAATTTTTGTTGATCAAGCACAAAAAGATTTTTGAGCATTTTTGTGTTTTTGAAAAAATCTTTTTGTTTTAGCAAAAATATCAAAAATTTCAAAAACTGTTGTGTCTTGTTTTGGCAACTCATTCGCGAGTCTGTCCAGTCACATGCCTCAGTCGTGAGCTCAATACAGATTGTTTTCGCATCTCTCTGGCGGGTCAATTCCCAAGTCGCGAAAAAGACTTAGAAAATTTTCCAAAAATCTGGATTTTTATGCTTCTCGCGACTTGATGTGGTGACTTTGTCGCGAGTGGAGGTACAGTCGCGAGATTTACACAGAATGTTTCGTGGCTCAGCTCGCGGTTATTTCGCGATTTAAACCTCTAGTCGCGAAAAACACTAAAATTTTTTTTTCTTAAAAGTGTTCTGGCGGCTGGACCTGACGACTTTTACGCGACTTGTTTCAGTCGCGAAAAACACGTGTTTTGCGCCTTTAAAGTCAATTTTTCAAAACTTTTCAGTTTCCCTCGAATATTTGTGATTGTTCATTGTCTTAACCGTGTTCTTTCTCAAACTCACCGTGTTCTCTCTCAAGATCTCTTTGTTCTTCATCATTTCCTCATCAATTTTCAAGAAAAAGGTATGGGTTTTCATATTTTCATTACCTATTTCATGATTTTAAGCCTTTTTCCTTGGATTTTGGGTTGTTTTGATTGATTGAGATATTTTGTATATCTACTATGGGTTTGAATCATTTTGTTGATTTTGCTTATATGGGTTTTGTTGATTTCACTTATCTATCGCATGTTATGCTTTTGTCATGCTTGTCTACCCTCATGGGGTACTTTTATGGATTTGCCCTTTGTTAAGCTTACCCTACCTTTTGTGATATACCCTGTGGGAATTTGATTCAGTCACAGGGGTTTTAATGATTTAGTTTGGATTTCTGTTATGTCTGTCTAAACATTGCTGCATGTCGCAAATCTACATTTTTTGTCCTGCTTTGTGAATCATTTGGGCTTTTTCCCTGTGTCTGCATTATATCATTTTAGAGTTTGACTCTCTTTCAGGTAGTATTTTCATACTATATAGTATGTTATATCCTTAGAATTTTTATCACTATGTGGTATGATCTTCTAGTTTAGCCTTTGTGTTTCCATCAAATCAGACACTGATGTTTTGAATGTTTCATCTATTGTGTTCTTTCTTTTTGGTTGTTGTTGTCATTAATTTTTCATATGACTCCTACAAAGAAGAAAACTGTTGCCAAGAAAGGTGACAGAAGAATGAAGATGGACAATTCTAAGTTCAGGTCTCCTCAGCATTTTGAAAGATACACTCAATTTTACTTGAAGACGCCTATTATTCAAGAGAGATTTGTGGACTTGGCAGATCTAAAAGATACCTTCATTCCTGGCTGCTTGGAGGGAAGAGGTTGGGAGAAGTCGCTGAGTGATCTCCCTGGAGTATGTGAACCTCTAATTCGGGAGTTTTATGCTAATGCTGTGATGAGAGAGAATGAGATCAACTGCTGGGTAAGAGGTCATGAATTCATACTAGATGTGGATGACATTGATGAGGAGCTGGGTTTTGAGGCAATGGATGATCATGATTTCACACATTACAAAGATAGAATGATGTCCATAGAAACAGCTCAGGCACATATTGGGGGAGTTAGAGAAGGGAAATGTCTCAACACAAATGCATTTCCAGCAGACATGAGATGTCTAACAATGATAATGATGTTCAACCTTTATCCTGTAAGGTAGTTGACAAAAATCAACAATGTCAGAGCAATTTTTCTAATGGAGCTCAAGAAAAAGACTTTCATAGACATCAGTGCTCACATATACTATACCATTGTTGATGAGACCAGAACAACTTCCAGAGCCAAGCTGATCTTCCCTAGTCTTCTCATGAGAATTTTTAGGCTAAAAGGGGTGGAAATCCCTCAAGATATAGGGCTCATGTCTACTCCATCAGCAATTAACAATCTAACCATCTTAAGGATACGAGTGCGTCTTCCGGGTGATGAAGAAGGAGGTGAAGGCATGGAAATTGAAATAGAAACTGCTGGTCAACCCTCAAGTTCAAGAGGTCGCAGTAAGAGAAGCAAAGCATCATCTTCATCAGAAGTACCTCCAGATGCATTCCAGATCATCCTTGAGAGGATTAATGGACTCAGAGATATGCAGAATGAACAGTCTGACAAGCTGACTGCTCTTCAAGATCAAATGAACATTCTCTCAGCAAAACTTGATAGCTTCACTATACAGCAGTGACCCTTTGGCCATTCCGGTCAAAAAGGGGGAGATTTTTGGTGGAGGATTGCTAGAGATAGCTCTTGAGGGGGAGCACTTATGCACTTGTTGAGGGGGAGCATTTATTATTATGTTTTCTTTATTATGTCTTGAAATTACTTTATCTTTCTACTAAACACGTTTGGTATAAACTGTTGGATATGGTACTTTGTTTTGGTACTCTGGTTTTTATATATTTTAGATGTTATTTAGTTTTTGATTTGTACCTATGCTTCTGTAGCCTTATAATTTGTACCTTTGCTTATGCAGCATGTTGGTTATGTTTGTACCTGGCTTTTGTAAGCACTTTGTTTTCTTGCCTTGTGGCTTTAGTACTTTGTGTTTAAATGCTATGCTTTTATCTTTAAGTACTTCACTTTTGTGCCCTGTGTTGGATTTTTATCTTTAATGCAATTACCTTGTGTTATTGCACTGGTTGAGTGTTAGACATGCAAATGATACTTGTCATTGAGCTTATTAGATTGCATGTCCGGATGTTCATTCCTTGTGAGAATGAGCATTGTCATCACTTTTTATAGCGATTGTTTATTTTTGGTCAAGCCACGCTCTATTGCTTTAATACTTTTTGCTTGATCGCATTGTGCTTGCTTCATATGCAATACAAGTTTTTCTGCACACAATGAACTTATTGTGTGGTTTCTTTTCAAGAGATACTTGTACTTATGATTCAAGAGCTTCACAGATCCTAGAGTTAGGTGTGAGTGAGTTTTGTTCAACTGTTCCCAACTCACGCGTTAAATCTAGAGTTTGTTGCAGGCTTTTGTACGGAATAGCCAAAGGGGGGAGATTGTAAGGTTGAATTTTATCAACCATTGTGTTGGCTTTCTTCCGTGCCAATTTGCTTGTATTTTCAGCATTTAGAAACCCTGTATTTAGGTGGGAATCATGTAAGGGTAGTGTGTGAGAGAGTGTGAAAATTTGCTCAAGACTATGCTGCAAAACAGAGACTCGCGACTAGACCTTGCTGATGTCTCGCGACTGGAAAGCCGCCAGATGTTACACACGAGAGAAGCGTGCAGAGGAGAACTCACGACTGGATCTCGCGTGTGACTCGCGACTGAAAGCTACCAGAATATGAACTGTTGTGCCGGCTGTTGCACTACAGAACAAAAATTCCAGTCTGGCCTTTTAGTTTGTTTGTGGCTTGAACTCGCGACTCAATCAAGTCGCGAGGCCAAGCCGCCAGCCTACTCTGTTGTGAAAAATCTATCTCTTTGCATTCCAAACACCCACCAGTATATATACCCCTTATACCCACAAAATGTAGAGAGCTTCCAGAGAGAATTTTAAGAGAGAAACCCTAGAGAAAAACAAGATTGACTTATCCACAATCTTTACGTTGTGACTCTTCAAATTCCTCTACTCTCTTCCTCTCTATTGTAGATCCTTGAGAGGTACTTTAACCAAAACCTTTTCTCACCATACCCACAACTGTGAGAAGGCTCTTTGGTGTTTTGGGAAGCAGTTAGGAAGGAGCCAATTCATATTGGTAGATGCTATGGACTAGTAGCGGGATCCGGGAAGCTAAAGAAGAAATAGGTTCGGCATAACCTCGTTGGAGTAAGAAGCTTGGAGGGCTTAGGTACCTGGGTAGATTAGGCTTGGAGGGTCTATTGCTGTCCTTGTATCCCAACTACATTCTTTAGTGGATCATTTTAACCGCATGGAGGGCGGTGGAGAGGTTTTACGCCGAGGGCTTTGGTTTCCTCTTCGATAACACATCTTGTGTTGTCCTTGTGTTTGCATCTCTCTTCCCTTTATCTTTGTCATTTAATTTCTGTTATGGATGTGATTTTATTTGACTTAGATGGTTTATCAATTCTGTTTTAGGATTTAGTTCATTTTCCGCATGTTTATCGTTTGTGTTAAAGCTTAGATTGATATTTTGTAAATTGGGGGTCTAAACGTTCATAATATTTTACACACTATTTGAACTTTCAATGATGACCTAGGAAAGCCAATGAAACAAACTAGTTTCATAGTAAAAAACCTAGGGGGAAATCTTCTCGAAAAACAGTCCACTATAGTAAAGAGAAGTTTTAGAACTAGTACAAAACCTTTGTCCCTAGATTCTACAATCCCCGCAGATGAACTTACAGTAGAAACTTATTAACGCTTTAGAATCTCTGAACTCTTCAGTATATGAACGCCACCCTTTTGCACAAATCCCAGTACGTGACTAACCAATGATGCACGGCTCCTAGTACATGACTAACGCACCAACTTGAAGAAGATTGTTGGCTGCAAAGTTCTTCACTTCATCAACAATGAAGATCAAGAAGCACTTGGTTACAAAACCCTAAGGCCCAAAGACGTAGTAGCCTACTTCAGAGAGAATAAGGTATCAGTCACCTTTTGCATATGTTCTTTCTTGTATTCTCTTATGTGACGGCCTCTAAAATAAGCCTTATATATGTCTAGGGTTGTGAGAAAAAAATCCCTACACAAATACATAAGCATGGGCTGAAAATCAGATCTGAAAAACTAATTTTCGTAATTCTCAATCGATACCTTGATAGATATTATCTGTCGAACCTTATTAAACCTCGATAGATAGCTATCTATCAAGAAGCTATCGACCTATCTGATCAACTTTAGTGAACAGCTTTTCTTTACTTGTTTCTTGGTCCAATATTCATGGCTTTAATACTAGACTTGAACAACATGTTTCTTGAAGTATTAAACACATTCTAGATCTACCCAATTACAAGTAAAGTGTATTTTGTCAAAGGATTAATTACATAAAATGTTGACATATGTTCCTAACATGAATCACATATGTCCTAACAATCTCCCCTTTTGGCAATTCGTGACAAAACCACAACAAACAAATGAAAATATGAGAGAAGTCATAAATCACTCAACTCATACTCACTTGTTAAATACAATAAAATCTATCCTAACACAAACTCTTAAAAAACTTTGCAAGATGAAAGTCTATGGCAAGAAAGACTCTGACAACTTGTATTTCTGAAACACTTTAAACAAAACTCATCAAGGCATTTTAGTATGAAACAAAAATAATAGATTGCGTACAAGAAATAAGAAGCATGTGCATAAAGAGAGAAAAGAAACAACACATGTAAGAGTAGGTGGAAGAAACATACATCAACATATAAAGAAAATAAGTACAATGTATATCTATAACGGTCACAAGACCCAGTATAAGAAGAAGGAGGTAAGCACTCCCTCTAACAAGATGAAACACATCTTCCCTTTACAAGGGTATGTATTTTTCCCCCTAACATGTAGAATCTTAAAAAGAAACCACATACACTCCACAATTTCTCCACTTTTTTTTCATGATTGACAAAGGGTACAAAAAGCTAGAAAACTTCACCCGAGAAACATAAAGATGATCAAGGATAATCAAGGAGGTACAAAGAATCCATAAAAATACATGAATGTAATGAAACAAGATGCTATGGATGACAAGGTAAAAGAAAGATGCAAAACATGTGAAAAACAATGCATGCAAGAGGATCTCGACAGATCGAGAGGTGTCGAGATGCTATCGAGCCAATCTCGATGGATCGAGAAGGTGTCAAGGATCTATCGAGGGGACAGAAAGTTTCTTGATCGATTGATCTAGCTATCGAGAGGTGTCGAGATCGCGATAAAAAGTAACTGAAAAGCTCGATAGATAAGCTAGGTGTCGAGAAGTGTCGAGGAGGTGTCGAGATTGCTTAAAAACAGTTTTTCAAGAAGAAAAAAACACAAATATGAATGCAATCAACCAAAGATCCAAGACACACATACACACACTAAACAAGTCTAACCAATTTTATATTTCAAAAACAAGTTAAGACAGTATAGTGAGCATACATTGACACATGTATTCCTTGTGATGGCCAAATCACATTGTACCTGCACATGTATCAAAAGTAGCAAAGAATATTGCGTATTGTGTGTGAAAAACATTACAAGATTGCAAATGTGTCTTCATTTTATGACGATTTGAGATATGAGAAAGTCACTTTAACTCACGCACAATCATAATTGTTTAATGGAGACTATCACCTTCAAGGTACATCTTATAACTCCCACATCTCCTAGAATACACGCTTGCAATCATATATAAAGCATTTTGATCTTTTTGCTTTTTATTTTCTTCGCATATTTTTCTTTTTAAGCAAATCATGCATAGGCATATAAGAGAAAAAAAATACCCAATGATGTTAAACTTTTGACATTGCACTTTTGCTATCCCGAAGCATACAGATGTCATTTCGTGATTGACAGGCAACAGTAGTGAGATGGTTATTTATGCCTTTCTCTTAGGATTTTTTAGTCCTTCTCATCAAAAAGAGTGATACGAGTGTTAAGTACAAGAGATTACTTAATCTTACTCATCACAAACACGAGCCACAAAGCTCACTTGCTTAGTTGTGCATAAAGATGCTCATCTAAATTACAAGAGATACAAAGTTTAGAAAATTTTATTTCAATGGCCATCCAAGGTACACAAACACACTGTTTTTGTATTTTTCTGATTTTTCCTTTTTATTTTTATTTTGAAAAAAAAAAACAAAATAAAAATTAAACAACCAAACTAAAACAGACAAACAACATGAAGGCATGAAAGATAGATGCATATGCATGAAGACATGATAAAAAGGTGCAAATGCATGAAAGAATGATTTCAAAAGCATATAAGAATTTAAGCAAAGAAAGTCATACTTTAGATAGAAATAATTAAAGCAGATGACAAATAGAAAAGACAATTAAGTCTTAGGCTCATTTCTCACCCACATAGCACGAGTCTTTGGCCATGAAGATGAAAAGACACGTGTCCTAGTATATCTACTAAAGGACATAGAAGAATTAAGATTCTCCTGAAATTGAGTTAAAAATTTCAAGACTTTTAATAATTCTCCAAACAAAGGTGTAGGTCCTTGTGAGGAAACCTGTGACCGTTTAAACACATGCTTTTGAGGATACAACTTAAAGCAATTAGGACGAATGTGTCCAGAAACACCACAATGGTGACAAACATGAGGTCTAACAAAGGTATTTAGAATTAGCCAAAACAATTTTGGATTTCATATCTTTATCACCTTTCTCAGACTGAGGCACAAAGACAGCTCTTGATCCAGAAGCTGTGGAAGAGGAGAGGCTGGAGGAAAAAGCATATCCTAAGCCAGTCTTATCAGAACTAGGCTTTTGAGCACTCAATACCTCATCAAGCTTTGCACTAGACATTCTCTCTATTTGAGTTCTAGCTTGACTAAGCTCAACCTCAAGATCCTTGACCTTCTCTTCTAAAGAGGTGTTCTCGACAATAAGAGTATCAACTAACCTTGTAGTCTCATCTAATTTGACTAACAAATTCAGATTTTTCAATCTTTACCTCATTATGCTCTTTTATATAAATATGAAAAGTCTTTTCAGATTTTATAAACTCAGTGCATAGCTTATCATAGGCTTCTTGAATGGTCATTTTCTTGGGTACTTCATCACCAGAAGAATCCTTACTGTTACTAGCACTCTTCACAATCACCTTATCAGTTGTGGTAGCAAAAGCTATAAAATGACCACATTCATCCATATACTCATTGGAGGAGTCATCCTCAGCATCACTCTAGGTAGTAACCAACCCTTTATCTTTTGAATTCTTAGTCTTTTCCTTCATAAGACAGTTTAGGCATTCTATCCTCATATGACCAAAACCTTTGCACTCATGGCATTTGATGAGGGGTTTCTCATTCTTACCCTTCCTAGAGGATTTAGATTTCCTAGGAGGTTTGCCCTTATCATTTTTCCTAAATTGAAGAAGCTTTATAATCTCATCCGTTATGAAGGTTAGATCCTCATCCTCAACATCATCTTCATCTTCAGAGTCCTCAATCTCTTCCTCTATATCCTTAAGAGCTAAGTTTTTACTCTTTCCACCTTTTCCCATTAAGCCTAATCCCATCTTATAGGTTTGAAGGTTCCTTACAAGCTCAGTCAAAGGAAGTTAATCAATATCCTTCACTTCTTCAATGGCAGTGATCTTGGCATGGAATCTTTCAGAAAGGGACCTAAGGATTTTCCTAACAATTTTGGGTTCCGCAATAGATTCTCCAAGATTGAAGACAGAATTCACAATATCCTTAAGTTTAGCATAGAATTCATCAAAGGTCTTATCCTCCTCTATCCTTATTTCTTCAAAACTACTAGTAAATCTTTAAAGCTTCACTATCTTTACTGCCTTGGTATCTTCAAAGGTGGTCTCAAGAATGGTCCATGCTTCCTTGGCAACTTCTGTGGATGATATTCTCTTGAATTCCTCATTGGTCACCTCACAAAACAGAGCATTCAAGGCTCTACTATTGAAATTTGCCGCTTTGATTGTCTCTTCATCCCAATCCACTAGCGCTTCCTTTGGCATAATACATCCAACTTCAACAGCTTGCCATACCTGTTCACCTAGAGCTTACAAAAAAACTCTCATACGGACTTTTCAATACGCATAATTAGTGCCTTAAAATAAAGGAGGAATCAAAAGAGATTGTCCACGATCCATGACAACGGGAGTCAAGGATCACACTCAGGAAATTAATCCAATCAGAGTGTACCCGCTCTGATACCACTTGATAGGAAATTTAGATCCTTGTTGATAGAATTACAAGTTTTAAATCCAAGTTGTTAATTAGATTTATTATGAATAAACCTTTTTAAAACAAACTAACATCAATATCATGCACAGCGGAAAATTAAATAAGACAAGATATGATGACTTAAGAAAACCAATGAAACAAACTAGTTTCATAATAAAAAAACTTGTTGGGAAACTTTCCCGAAAAGCAATCCACTATAGTAAAGAGAAGTTTCAGATCTAGTACAAAACCTTTGTCCCTACACTCTACAATCTTCGTAGATGAACTTATAGCAGAAACCTTCTACCGCTTTAGAACCTCTGAACTCTTCAATATATGAACACCACCCTTTTGCACGGATCCCAGTACATGACTAACCAATGATGCACGACTCGTAGTACGTGACTAATACACCAACTTGAAGAAGATTGTTGGCTGCAAAGTTCTTTATTTCATCGACAATGAAGATCAAGAAGTACTTAAGTACAAAACCCTAAGGCACAAAGATGCAGTAGCTTCCTTCAAAGAGAATGAGACATCGGTCACCTTTTGCATATGTTCTCCCTTGAATTCTCTTATGTGACGGCCTCTAAAATAAGTCTTATATATGTCTAGGGTTGTAAGAAAAGAAACCCTACACAAATACATAAGCATGGGCTAAAAAAATCATATCTGAAAAGCTGGTTTTCGTAATTCTCAACAGATACCTCGATGGATAGTATCTGTTGAACCTCATTAAACCTCGATAGATAGCTATTTTTCTAGAAGCTATCAAGCTCTCTGTTTTCAGTTGTTGAGCTATCTGTCCAGCTTCAGTGAACAAATTTTCTTCACTTGTTTCTTGATCCAATCTTCATGGCTTTAATACTAGACTTGAACAACATGTTTCTTGAAGTATTAAACATATCCTAGATCTACCCAATTACAAGTAAAGTGCGTTTTGTCAAAGGATTAGTCAATTACATAAATTGTTGACATATGTTTCTAACATGAATCACATATGTCCTAACAAAATCATTTAAAACTTAAATATTAGGGACCAAAGATGAAACCCTAATTTTTTTTTTAATATAACTAAATAGCATGTCTTTTGTGTTATGATGCTATCTCAGAAGGTCGGTTCAAAAATCAAATAAATTTGATAAAAAAGAAAAAAAAGAGATACGAATGGATTAGATTTATTAAACACAAAATGTGAATTTAAAATTTAACATAAATACCAATTTTTTAACCCAAAATCTCTCTATCTGATTGTATTTTATTGTTCATATGTTTGATTCATTTTGCTTTCCTAACTTAAAAAATTGAAATCCTAATTTAATACAAGAGTTGAAAGTTGTTCAAGTAGCTACTCTTTTTGCTTCCTTTTCAAGGTTGAATCCCTAACAACTAAGAGTTCTCTGAGGTATCATTTCTCTTCTGTTGTTTCTCTTTTAACTTCTTGTTATTGTTTGTTTGTTACTTTTGTCGTTTTTGTTGTCGCTTTAACCTCTTGTCGTTGTTGTTGTTGTTGTTGTGTCACTTGTGTGTTCTTGTTACTGGGTTAGTAGTGTCATTGTTTTGGTAGTTTGCTAATGCTTAAATTTGATGTCTTTAGGTTTGGAACACTCTAGTGATGCACCCCCTTCCCAAACAACACCCACTGCCCAAGCTAAACCCGTTGCCACTCCAACTAATGCTGAGGCATTTCCACCTAAACCTAATGGTAAAACCAAGGTGAGTGAGATAGTTGTTGATTGTGGTAATAATAGGAAAAAGTATACTATCTAGGATCATTTTGAAAAAATAAAAATTAGTGAGGGTCAATTTAAGGCTGTTTGCCATTATTGTCATGGTATTACTAATTTATTGAATCATACACCAAACTGTGTTAAGAACCCTAATAGAGCTTCACTTAAAGGGCAACAAACCTTAGCATTTGAACCCGAAATAAATGGGAAGGAAGGGTTTCAGCTTGTACCAATAGACTTTACTGTTGAGGCTTCTAGGAAGGCACTCGCTGAAATGATTATAATAGATGAGTTGCCTTTTAGGTTTGTTGAAGGGTATGGGTTTCAAAGATATTCAACAACCTTACAACTTAAGTTGCAAATTAGGGATATCCCATCTCATCAAACTGTGGCCAGGGATGTGATTAGCATTTATGGTGTTGAGAGAGAGAAACTAAGAGAAGCCTTGAAAGGTCGTAGGGTGTGCCTTACTACGGACACATGAACTAGTATTCAAAATCTGAATTGTATGTCCCTCACAAGTCATTTTATTGATGATGATTGGAACTTGCATTAAGAGAATTCTGAATTTTTGTCAAGTGGAAGACCATAGGGGGGAGACTATAGGTAGAAAGATTGAGATGTGTTTGCGTGAGTGGGGTGTCGATGGCATATTCACCTTGAAAGTAGATAATGCTTCCTCTAATGGTACTACCATTAAATTTTTACAAACAATAACAAAAGATTGAAAGGGGACTGTTTTAGAACATGAGTTCTTGCACATGAGGTGTTGTGCACAAATCCTAAATCTGATTGTGGGAGATGGTTTGAAAGAAATTGATGCGTCCATTGCTAGGGTGGGTGAAGCGGTGAGGTATGTGAAGTCCTCACCAAATAGAAATCAAACTTTTAGGAGTTTTGTAGAGAGATTAGGTAATGATCCAAGAGTTTACTAAGTCTAGATGTACCTACTAGGTGGACCTCTACCTATCTCATGTTAGATACTGCTGAAAATTTTGAGAAAGTGTTCCTAAGAATGGACTTTGAGGATGATAGCTACTCTTCATACTTTTTGAACAAGGAAAATAGTGGTGGTTTGGGATTTCTTTGAGGGGTTGATTTTCAAAATTATAGGATATTTGTGGGTTTCTTGAAGCTTTTTTACAATGCAACAAAAAACTTCTCCGGTTCTTTGTATGTTACGTCAAATACCTTCTTTGATGAGATGTTTGTGGTTCAAGAGAATATTGCTCATCTATATATTTCTAAAAGTTGAAGGGTAGCATTTATTGTTGCTACGCTCCAGTTCAGCCACATCAGTGGCCATGATATCTTTATAAAAAAAATGACATATTTTCATAAAATATTAATATCTAATGATAACTTTACACATTCTAAAATAATAATTAAATACATGTAACTTACCAACTATAATAAAATATTAATATCTAAATATCTAAAGATGACTTTACACATTCAAAAATAATGATTTTTTTTGGAAAGGCTTTCTAAAATAACAATTAAATACATGCAACATACCGACATAATAATGCTATAATTATTATCATTGAAATCTTGTAGTCATAAAATACGTTATTTATAAATAATAATAAAAACCAAAATAAAAAAGTAGGAATTCTTCACCGGACACACCATCATTTTTTTTTTTTTTTTTGGTTAACTCTTCTCATAGGCATTTTATCAAACATGTGACATAGAACTACAAATGGTGGGATTATCTTCAGCATACCACTTAGTTAGTGGTAATTTATAGTAAAAGAGATATGATAGAAATAGAAATACCACTTAACACTCCAAAATATTTAACAATATATATATATATATATATATATAATACAAAACATATTAAATATTAAAATATTCAATATTGGACATAAAAAAAATCAAAATTGCATTATTAGTTTATGACCTTACACATTCTCTTGAATGAACATATGAATACTAAACTATTCCCAAGTGCATTATGGAAAAATAAATTGTCATATGAATAAAATTTTTTTAAAATATTAATATCTAAAGATGACATTACACATTCTAAATTGCATTATTCTTGCTACGCTCCAGTTCAGCCACATCAGTGGCCATGATATCTTTATAAAAAAAATGACATATTTTCTTAAAATATTAATATCTAATGATGATTTTACACATTCTAAAATAATAATTAAATACATGTAACTTACCAACTATAATAAAATATTAATATCTAAATATTTAAAGATGACTTTACACATTCTAAAATAATGATTTTTTTTTTTTTGAAAGACTTTCTAAAATAATAATTAAATACATGTAAGTTACCGACATAATAATGCTATATATAATTATTATCATTGAAATCATGTAGTCATAAAATACGTTATTTCTAAATAATAATAATAAAAACCAAAATAAAAAAGTAGGAATTCTTCACCGGACATACCATCATTTTTTATTTTTTTTTGGTTAACCCTTCTCATAGGCACTTTATCAAACATGTGACATAGAACTACAAATGGTGGGATTATCTTCAGCATACCACTTTGTTGGTGGTAATTTAGAAATAGAAATACCACTTAACACTCCAAAATATTTAACAATATATATATAAAATACTAAACATATTAAATATTAAAATATTATATATTGGACATAAAAAAATCAAAATTACATTATTAGTTTATGACCTTACACATTCTCTTGAATGAACATATGAATACTAAACTATTCCCAAGTGCATTATGGCAAAATAAATTGTCATATGAACAAAATATTTTTAAAATATTAATATCTAAAGATGACTTTACACATTCTAAAGTGCATTATTGTTGCTACGCTCCAGTTCAGCCACATCAGTGGCCATGATATCTTTATAAAAAGAATTACATATTTTCTTAAAATATTAATATCTAATGATGATTTTACGCATTCTAAAATAATAATTAAATACATGTAACTTACCAACTATAATAAAATATTAATATCTAAATATTTAAAGATGACTTTACACATTCTAAAATAATGATTTTTTTTTTTTGGAAAGACTTTCTAAAATAATAATTAAATACATGTAAGTTACCGACATAATAATGCTATATATAATTATTATCATTGAAATCATGTAGTCATAAAATACGTTATTTCTAAATAATAATAATAAAAACCAAAATAAAAAAGTAGGAATTCTTCACCGGACATACCATCATTTTTTTTTTTTTTTTTTTGGTTAACCCTTCTCATAGGCACTTTATCAAACATGTGACATAGAACTACAAATGGTGGGATTATCTTCAGCATACCACTTTGTTGGTGGTAATTTATAGTAAAAGAGATATGATAGAAATAGAAATACCACTTAACACTCCAAAATATTTAACAATATATATATAAAATACTAAACATATTAAATATAAAAATATTATATATTGGACATAAAAAAATCAAAATTACATTATTAGTTTATGACCTTACACATTCTCTTGAATGAACATATGAAAACTAAACTATTCCCAAGTGCATTATGGAAAAATAAATTGTCATATGAATAAAATATTTTTAAAATATTAATATCTAAAGATGACTTTACACATTCTAAAGTGCATTATTGTTACTACGCTCCAGTTCAGCCACATCAGTGGCCATGATATCTTTATAAATAAAAATGACATATTCTTTTAAAATATTAATATCTAATGATGACTTTACATACTCTAAAATAATAATTAAATACATGTAACTTACCAACTATAATAAAATATTAACATCTAAATATCTAAAGATGACTTTACACATTCTAAAATAATGATTTTTTTTTTTTGGAAAGGCTTTCTAAAATAATAATTAAAAACATGTAAGTTACCGACATAATAATGCTATATATAATTATTATCATTGAAATCATGTAGTCATAAAATACGTTATTTATAAATAATAATAAAAACCAAAATAAAAAAGTAGGAATTCTTCACCGGACATACCATCATTTTTTTTTTTTTTTTGGTTAACTCTTCTCATAGGCATTTTATCAAACATGTGACATAGAACTACAAATGGTGGGATTATCTTCAGCATACCACTTAGTTAGTGGTAATTTATAGTAAAAGAGATATGATAGAAATAGAAATACCACTTAACAGTCCAAAATATTTAACAATATATATATATATATATATATAATACAAAACATATTAAATATTAAAATATTCAATATTGGACATAAAAAAAATCAAAATTGCATTATTAGTTTATGACCTTACACATTCTCTTGAATGAACATATGAATACTAAACTATTCCCAAGTGCATTATGGAAAAATAAATTGTCATAAGAATAAAATATTTTTAAAATATTAATATCTAAAGATGACTTTACACATTCTAAATTGCATTATTCTTGCTACGCTCCAGTTCAGCCACATCAGTGGCCATGATATCTTTATAAAAAAAAATGACATATTTTCGTAAAATATTAATATCTAATGATGATTTTACACATTCTAAAATAATAATTAAATACATGTAACTTACCAACTATAATAAAATATTAATATCTAAATATTTAAAGATGAATTTACACATTCTAAAATAATGATTTTTTTTTTTGGAAAGACTTTCTAAAATAATAATTAAATACATGTAAGTTACCGACATAATAATGCTATATATAATTATTATCATTGAAATCATGTAGTCATAAAATAGGTTATTTCTAAATAATAATAATAAAAACCAAAATAAAAAAGTAGGAATTCTTCACCGGACATACCATCATTTTTTTTTTTTTTTGGTTAACCCTTCTCATAGGCACTTTATCAAACATGTGACATAGAACTACAAATGGTGGGATTATCTTCAGCATACCACTTTGTTGGTGGTAATTTATAGTAGAAGAGATACGATAGAAATAGAAATACCACTTAACACTCCAAAATATTTAACAATATATATATAAAATACTAAACATATTAAATATTAAAATATTATATATTGGACATAAAAAAATCAAAATTACATTATTAGTTTATGACCTTACATATTCTCTTGAATGAACATATGAATACTAAACTATTCCCAAGTGCATTATGGCAAAATAAATTGTCATATGAACAAAATATTTTTAAAATATTAATATCTAAAGATGACTTTACACATTCTAAAGTGCATTATTGTTGCTACGCTCCAGTTCAGCCACATCAGTGGCCATGATATCTTTATAAAAAAAATGACATATTTTCTTAAAATATTAATATCTAATGATGATTTTACACATTCTAAAATAATAATTAAATACATGTAACTTACCAACAATAATAAAATATTAATATCTAAATATTTAAAGATGACTTTACACATTCTAAAATAATGATTTTTTTTTTTTGGAAAGACTTTCTAAAATAATAATTAAATACATGTAAGTTACCGACATAATAATGCTATATATAATTATTATCATTGAAATCATGTAGTCATAAAATACGTTATTTCTAAATAATAATAATAAAAACCAAAATAAAAAAGTAGGAATTCTTCACCGGACATACCATCATTTTTTTTTTTTTTTTTGGTTAACCCTTCTCATAGGCACTTTATCAAACATGTGACATAGAACTACAAATGGTGGGATTATCTTCAGCATACCACTTTGTTGGTGGTAATTTATAGTAAAAGAGATATGATAGAAATAGAAATACCACTTAACACTCCAAAATATTTAACAATATATATATAAAATACTAAACATATTAAATATTAAAATATTATATATTGGACATAAAAAAATCAAAATTACATTATTAGTTTATGACCTTACACATTCTCTTGAATGAACATATGAATACTAAACTATTCCCAAGTGCATTATGGAAAAATAAATTGTCATAAGAATAAAATATTTTTAAAATATTAATATCTAAAGATGACTTTACACATTCTAAATTGCATTATTCTTGCTACGCTCCAGTTCAGCCACATCAGTGGCCATGATATCTTTATAAAAAAAAATGACATATTTTCTTAAAATATTAATATCTAATGATGATTTTACACATTCTAAAATAATAATTAAATACATGTAACTTACCAACTATAATAAAATATTAATATCTAAATATTTAAAGATGACATTACACATTCTAAAATAATGATTTTTTTTTTGGAAAGACTTTCTAAAATAATAATTAAATACATGTAAGTTACCGACATAATAATGCTATATATAATTATTATCATTGAAATCATGTAGTCATAAAATAGGTTATTTCTAAATAATAATAATAAAAACCAAAATAAAAAAGTAGGAATTCTTCACCGGACATACCATCATTTTTTTTTTTTTTTTGGTTAACCCTTCTCATAGGCACTTTATCAAACATGTGACATAGAACTACAAATGGTGGGATTATCTTCAGCATACCACTTTGTTGGTGGTAATTTATAGTAGAAGAGATATGATAGAAATAGAAATACCACTTAACACTCCAAAATATTTAACAATATATATATAAAATACTAAACATATTAAATATTAAAATATTATATATTGGACATAAAAAAATCAAAATTACATTATTAGTTTATGACCTTACATATTCTCTTGAATGAACATATGAATACTAAACTATTCCCAAGTGCATTATGGCAAAATAAATTGTCATATGAACAAAATATTTTTAAAATATTAATATCTAAAGATGACTTTACACATTCTAAAGTGCATTATTGTTGCTACGCTCCAGTTCAGCCACATCAGTGGCCATGATATCTTTATAAAAAAAATGACATATTTTTTTAAATATTAATATCTAATGATGATTTTACACATTCTAAAATAATAATTAAATACATGTAACTTACCAACTATAATAAAATATTAATATCTAAATATTTAAAGATGACTTTACACATTCTAAAATAATGATTTTTTTTTTTTGGAAAGACTTTCTAAAATAATAATTAAATACATGTAAGTTACCGACATAATAATGCTATATATAATTATTATCATTGAAATCATGTAGTCAAAAAATACGTTATTTCTAAATAATAATAATAAAAACCAAAATAAAAAAGTAGGAATTCTTCACCGGACATACCATCATTTTTTTTTTTTTTTTTTGGTTAACCCTTCTCATAGGCACTTTATCAAACATGTGACATAGAACTACAAATGGTGGGATTATCTTCAGCATACCACTTTGTTGGTGGTAATTTATAGTAAAAGAGATATGATAGAAATAGAAATACCACTTAACACTCCAAAATATTTAACAATATATATATAAAATACTAAACATATTAAATATTAAAATATTATATATTGGACATAAAAAAATCAAAATTACATTATTAGTTTATGACCTTACACATTCTCTTGAATGAACATATGAATACTAAACTATTCCCAAGTACATTATGGAAAAATAAATTGTCATATGAATAAAATATTTTTAAAATATTAATATCTAAAGATGACTTTACATATTCTAAAGTGCATTATTGTTACTACGCTCCAGTTCAGCCACATCAGTGGCCATGATATCTTTATAAAAAAAAATGACATATTTTTTTAAAATATTAATATCTAACGATGACTTTACATACTCTAAAATAATAATTAAATACATGTAACTTACCAACTATAATAAAATATTTACATCTAAATATCTAAACATGACTTTACACATTCTAAAATAATGATTTTTTTTTTTTTGGAAAGGCTTTCTAAAATAATAATTAAATACATGTAAGTTACCGACATAATAATGCTATATATAATTATTATCATTGAAATCATGTAGTCATAAAATAAGTTATTTATAAATAATAATAAAAACCAAAATAAAAAAGTAGGAATTCTTCACCGGACATACCATCATTTTTTTTTTTTTGGTTAACTCTTCTCATAGGCATTTTATGAAACATGTGACATAGAACTACAAATGGTGGGATTATCTTCAGCATACTACTTAGTTAGTGGTAATTTATAGTAAAAGAGATATGATAGAAATAGAAATACCACTTAACACTCCAAAATATTTAAGAATATATATATATATATATATATATAATACAAAACATATTAAATATTAAAATATTCAATATTGGACATAAAAGAAATCAAAATTGCATTATTAGTTTATGACCTTACACATTCTCTTGAATGAACATATGAATACTAAACTATTCCCAAGTGCATTATGGAAAAATTAATTGTCATAAGAATATAATATTTTTAAAATATTAATATCTAAAGATGACTTTACACATTCTAAATTGCATTATTCTTGCTACGCTCCAGTTCAGCCACATCAGTGGCCATGATATCTTTATAAAAAAAAATGACATATTTTCTTAAAATATTAATATCTAATGACAATTTTACACATTCTAAAATAATAATTAAATACATGTAACTTACCAACTATAATAAAATATTAATATCTAAATATTTAAAGATGACTTTACACATTCTAAAATAATGATTTTTTTTTTTTTGAAAGACTTTCTAAAATAATAATTAAATACATGTAAGTTACCGACATAATAATGCTATATATAATTATTATCATTGAAATCATGTAGTCATAAAATACGTTATTTATAAATAATAATAATAAAAACCAAAATAAAAAAGTAGGAATTCTTCACCGGACATACCATCATTTTTTTTTTTTTTTGGTTAACCCTTCTCATAGGCACTTTATCAAACATGTGACATAGAACTACAAATGGTGGGATTATCTTCAGCATACCACTTTGTTGGTGGTAATTTATAGTAAAAGAGATATGATAGAAATAGAAATACCCCTTAACACTCCAAAATATTTAACAATATATATATAAAATACTAAACATATTAAATATTAAAATATTATATATTGGACATAAAAAAATCAAAATTAAATTATTAGTTTATGACCTTACACATTCTATTGAATGAACATATGAATACTAAACTATTCCCACGTGCATTATGGCAAAATAAATTGTCATATGAACAAAATATTTTTAAAATATTAATATCTAAAGATGACTTTACACATTCTAAAGTGCATTATTGTTGCTATGCTCCAGTTCAGCCACATCAGTGGCCATGATATCTTTATAAAAAAAATGACATATTTTCTTAAAATATTAATATCTAATGATGATTTTACACATTCTAAAATAATAATTAAATACTTGTAACTTACCAACTATAATAAAATATTAATATCTAAATATTTAAAGATGACTTTACACATTCTAAAATAATGATTTTTTTTTTTTTGGAAAGACTTTCTAAAATAATAATTAAATACATGTAAGTTACCGACATAATAATGCTATATATAATTATTATCATTGAAATCATGTAGTCATAAAATACGTTATTTCTAAATAATAATAATAAAAACCAAAATAAAAAAGTAGGAATTCTTCACCGGACATACCATCATTTTTTATTTTTTTTTGGTTAACCCTTCTCATAGGCACTCTATCAAATATATGACATAGAACTACAAATGGTGGGATTATCTTCAGCATACCACTTTGTTGGTGGTAATTTATAGTAAAAGAGATATGATAGAAATAGAAATACCACTTAACACTCCAAAATATTTAACAATATATATATAAAATACTAAACATATTAAATATTAAAATATTATATATTGGACATAAAAAAATCAAAATTACATTATTAGTTTATGACCTTACACATTCTCTTGAATGAACATATGAATACTAAACTATTCCCAAGTGCATTATGGCAAAATAAATTGTCATATGAACAAAATATTTTTAAAATATTGATATCTAAAGATGACTTTACACATTCTAAAGTGCATTATTGTTGCTACGCACCAGTTCAGCCACATCAGTGGCCATGATATCTTTATAAAAAAAATGACATATTTTCTTAAAATATTAATATCTAATGATGATTTTACACATTCTAAAATAATAATTAAATGCATGTAACTTACCAACTATAATAAAATATTAATATCTAAATATTTAAAGATGACTTTACACATTCTAAAATAATGATTTTTTTTTTTTTTGGAAAGACTTTCTAAAATAATAATTAAATACATGTAAGTTACCGACATAATAATGCTATATATAATTATTATCATTGAAATCATGTAGTCATAAAATACGTTATTTCTAAATAATAATAATAAAAACCAAAACAAAAAAGTAGGAATTCTTCACCGGACATACCATCATTTTTTTTTTTTTTTTGGTTAACCCTTCTCATAGGCACTTTATCAAACATGTGACATAGAACTACAAATGGTGGGATTATCTTCAGCATACCACTTTGTTGGTGGTAATTTATAGTAAAAGAGATATGATAGAAATAGAAATACCACTTAACACTCCAAAATATTTAACAATATATATATAAAATACTAAACATATTAAATATTAAAATATTATATATTGGACATAAAAAAATCAAAATTACATTATTAGTTTATGACCTTACACATTCTCTTGAATGAACATATGAATACTAAACTATTCCCAAGTGCATTATGGAAAAATAAATTGTCATATGAATAAAATATTTTTAAAATATTAATATCTAAAGATGACTTTACACATTCTAAAGTGCATTATTGTTTCTACGCTCCAGTTCAGCCACATTAGTGGCCATGATATCTTTATAAAAAAAAATGACATATTTTTTTAAAATATTAATATCTAATGATGACTTTACATACTCTAAAATAATAATTAAATACATGTAACTTACCAACTATAATAAAATATTAACATCTAAATATCTAAAGATGACTTTACACATTCTAAAATAATGATTTTTTTTTTTTTGGAAAGGCTTTCTAAAATAAAAATTAAATACATGTAAGTTACCGACATAATAATCCTATATATAATTATTATCATTGAAATCATGTAGTCATAAAATAAGTTATTTATAAATAATAATAAAAACCAAAATAAAAAAGTAGGAATTCTTCACCGGACATACCATCATTTTTTTTTTTTTTTTGTTAACTCTTCTCATAGGCATTTTATCAAACATGTGACATAGAACTACAAATGGTGGGATTATCTTCAGCATACTACTTAGTTAGTGGTAATTTATAGTAAAAGAGATATGATAGAAATAGAAATACCACTTAACACTCCAAAATATTTAAGAATATATATATATATATATATATAATACAAAACATATTAAATATTAAAATATTCAATAATGGACATAGAAAAAATCAAAATTGCATTATTAGTTTATGACCTTACACATTCTCTTGAATGAACATATGAATACTAAACTATTCCCAAGTGCATTATGGAAAAATTAATTGTCATAAGAATAAAATATTTTTAAAATATTAATATCTAAAGATGACTTTACACATTCTAAATTGCATTATTCTTGCTACGCTCCAGTTCAGCCACATCAGTGGCCATGATATCTTTATAAAAAAGATGACATATTTTCTTAAAATATTAATATCTAATGATGATTTTACACATTCTAAAATAATAATTAAATACTTGTAACTTACCAACTATAATAAAATATTAATATCTAAATATTTAAAGATGACTTTACACATTCTAAAATAATGATTTTTTTTTTGGAAAGACTTTCTAAAATAATAATTAAATACATTGAAGTTACCGACATAATAATGCTATATATAATTATTATCATTGAAATCATGTAGTCATAAAATACGTTATTTCTAAATAATAATAATAAAAACCAAAATAAAAAAGTAGGAATTCTTCACCGGACATACCATCATTTTTTATTTTTTTTTGGTTAACCCTTCTCGTAGGCACTCTATCAAACATGTGACATAGAACTACAAATGGTGGGATTATCTTCAGCATACCACTTTGTTGGTGGTAATTTATAGTAAAAGAGATATGATAGAAATAGAAATACCACTTAACACTCCAAAATATTTAACAATATATATATAAAATACTAAACGTATTAAATATTAAAATATTATATATTGGACATAAAAAAATCAAAATTACATTATTAGTTTATGACCTTACACATTCTCTTGAATGAACATATGAATACTAAACTATTCCCAAGTGCATTATGGCAAAATAAATTGTCATATGAACAAAATATTTTTAAAATATTAATATCTAAAGATGACTTTACACATTCTAAAGTGCATTATTGTTGCTACGCACCAGTTCAGCCACATCAGTGGCCATGATATCTTTATAAAAAAAATGACATATTTTCTTAAAATATTAATATCTAATGATGATTTTACACATTCTAAAATAATAATTAAATACATGTAACTTACCAACTATAATAAAATATTAATATCTAAATATTTAAAGATGACTTTACACATTCTAAAATAATGATTTTTTTTTTGGAAAGACTTTCTAAAATAATAATTAAATACATGTAAGTTACCAACATAATAATGCTATATATAATTATTATCATTGAAATCATGTAGTCATAAAATACGTTATTTATAAATAATAATAAAAACTAAAATTAAAAAGTAGGAATTCTTCACCGGACATACCATCATTTTTTTTTTTTTTTTTTGGTTAGCTCTTCTCGTAGGCATTTTATCAAACATGTGACATAGAACTACAAATGGAGGGATTATCTTCAGCATACCACTTTGTTTGTGGTAATTTATAGTAAAAGAGATATGATAGAAATAAAAATACCACTTAACACTCAAAAATATTTAACAATATATATATATATATATATATATATAATACTAAACATATTTGTCAGTTCGTTTAGACCCCTTAACCCAACAGATTAACCTAGAGAATTAGCCAAGTTATTAACTTAGGTAATTTAATTAAACTAGGTTAACACAAATAAATATAAAAACAATAAAGCAGCGGAAAATAAACAACACAAAGATATGATGACCCAGGAAACCACACCGGTAAAAACCTGGGGAGGATTTGACCTAGCTATCCTCAAGGTAAACTGAATCCACTATGAAAGAATTGAAGTTTACACAATAGACTTAGACCACTAACGTCATATTGCTACCTGCCTGTAGGAAACTTACTACCATGACCCCATGATAGCTCCGAGATCCACGGACTCCTTCTTTCCGGAATTCTTCAGCAAATCCACAAGCGTACCTGCTTGTATATCTTTGTGCTCTTTGATTCTGCAACTGTAACGATCTACACAACTCTTGACATAAATCTCAAGTTTGTAAACCCTAAGTGTATGTGAAGGTAAACACCTCTAGATCTCACAATGAGATTCACAAACACAGCAAAACAGAACACTAAAAACGTGGCTAGGGTTTTCCCTTTTATACTTAGGGCAAACATAAAACCCTATACATTAAAACGGGCTTGGGCTGAGTTGGAAAATTCTGCAGAAAAACGTTATGTGCGATTTTCGATCGATCGAGTCTAATTTTCGATCGATCGAGTCTCACAGAAAGTTACAAGTAATTCTGCATAAAAACTCGATTCCAACTTTACAATAAACCCCATACTTTGAGCAAGTCTAACACACGACTCAACATTGTTTTGATCATGGTTTGCCAACATACAAAATGAAGTTCTAAATACATTAGATCCTAGTCTTTAGAACCTAACAAACTCCCCCTTTGGCAATCCGTGACAAAACACAGACTAAACAAAAATGCTCAAAGTTACAAATTGAAAAAGCCCATTACAAAAAAATAGCCACTTAACAATTCAACCTAAACTACTATCCAACAGTTGCAAGGTAGACAGCAGCTCGACTGAAAACAACCTGTATATTCCTGTAACACTTAACAAACACATAAACGCATGTGTGGAACAAAAACAGGAAATACATAAATAAAAATTTCTTAATTTCACATGACACAAAATAAAAAAAACATATATCATGAATAACATCATCAATATAAGTCAATAAGCATAGTAACATAGTGAAATAAGAAAACATATACATAACAATGTATCTCAACAAAAATATCTCCTAATCAAGAGCTAAAAATGTAAATACACAGTGAAGCACCTAGATACAATCTAATAACTCCACAAGCTCCGCAGTATCACTACTAAGAAAACAAACACTCCCCCTAAAATGTAAATCCCCTCAACACAAAAACAAGCTACTAATGAACTATGCACTCCCCCTTTTTGTGACGAATTGCCAAAGGGCACTCACTCATCATCAAAAGGAGGTGGAGAAGATCGACGAGAGCTCGCCAAATCCGCTCGCAATGCACGAAGCTCATCGAGGATGTCCACCAAAAGCTGACCATGAGCCGCCTGAACGGTCACGACAGTGTCAAGCGTCCGACGAAGGTCAGAAACCTCATCAAACGGTGGAGGAACATCAACAGCAGCAGCAGCAACAGCAGGATCCGAAGAAGTCCCAGCTGCAAAAGGATCTGCAGAAGAAGAAGAAGGGGGTGGAGTGACACCGGTAGGCTCTACCCTAGCACGCTTAGAGCTAGCTCGAAGTTGAGCAGCCCTTTGCCTCAAAAAGGTAGCACCTATAGGAGCAATAACATGAACAGGCTCGGAAGCAGGATACTCACCAAAACCAAGAAAGAGAAGAATCCTATGAATAAAAACAGGTAAAAACAAAGCATGAGCCTGAGAACTAGACCTATGAACCTCGTTCAAAGAACGAAGGAACATATGCGGAAAACTGATAGGAGCATCAGTGACCAAAGCATACAGAAACACACATCGCTCAAGAGGGACGGTGTGAACATGAGTAATCGGCCACAAAGAATGACATGCTATCCGAAAGAAAAGATAGTGCAACTCAGACAGCTCAGCAGACGAGATCCGAGGATCAGAACCCCACTGGATAGAAGTACCAGTGATGTATGACAAGACGTCATCAAGGGGAGGAGACTCCTCGTAAGGAAAGACGGGATGGTCCACAATGGGCACCCCAAGAGCATCCGACACCACCGAAGGGGTAATGCGGTACTCGACACCACGTAACCACACCTTGACTAAGGTGTCGTTATCGTAGACATGATATCTTTATAAAAGAAAATGACATATTTTTTTAAAATATTAATATCTAATGATGACTTTACATACTCTAAAATAATAATTAAATACATGTAACTTACCAACTATAATAAAATATTAATATCTAAATATCTAAAGATGACTTTACACATTCTAAAATAATGATTTTTTTTTTTTTGGAAAGGCTTTCTAAAATAATAATTAAATACATGTAAGTTACCAACATAATAATGCTATATATAATTATTATCATTGAAATCATGTAGTCATAAAATACGTTATTTATAAATAATAATAAAAACCAAAATTAAAAAGTAGGAATTCTTCACCGGACATACCATCATTTTTTTTTTCGGTTAACCCTTCTCATAGGCATTTTATCAAACATGTGACATAGAACTACAAATGGTGGGATTATCTTCAGCATACCACTTTGTTGGTGGTAATTTATAATAAAAGAGATATCATAGAAATAGAAATACCACTTAACACTCCAAAATATTTTACAATATATATATATATATATATATATATATATATATATAATACTAAACATATTAAATTTTAAAATATTCAATATTGGACATAAAAAAATCAAAATTGCATTATTAGTTTATGACCTTACACATTCTCTTGAATGAACATATGAATACTAAACTATTCCCAAGTGCATTATGGAAAAATAAATTGTCATATGAATAAATTTTTTTTAAAATATTAATATCTAAAGATGACTTTACACATTCTAAAGTGCATTATTGTTGCTACGTTCCAATTCAACCACATCAGTAGCCATGATATCTTTATAAAAAAAATAACATATTTTTTTAAAATATTAATATCTAATGATGACTTTACACATTCTAAAATAATAATTAAATACATGTAACTTACCAACTATAATAAAATATTAATATCTAAATATCTAAAGATGACTTTACACATTCTAAAATAATGATTTTTTTTTTTTGGAATGGCTTTCTAAAATAATAATTAAATACAAGTAACTTACTGACATAATAATGCTATATATAATAATTATCATTGAAGTCATGTAGTTATAAAATACGTTATTTATAAATAATAATAAAATCCAAAATAAAAAAGTAGGAATTCTTCACCGGACATACCATCCTTATTTTTTTTTATTAACCCTTCTCATAGGCATTTTACCAAATATGTGACATAGAACTACAAATGGTGGGATTATCTTCAGCATACCACTTTGTTGGTGGTAATTTATATTAAAAGAGATATGATAGAAATAGAAATACCACTTAACACTCCAAAATATTTAACAATATATATATAAAATACTAAACATATTAAATATTAAAATACTATATATTGGACATAAAAAAATCAAAATTACATTATTAGTTTATGACCTTACACATTCTCTTGAATGAACATATGAATACTAAACTATTCCCAAGTGCATTATGGAAAAATAAATTGTCATATGAATAAAATATTTTTAAAATATTAATATCTAAAGATGTCTTTACACATTCTAAAGTGAATTATTGTTGCTACGCTCCAGTTCAGCCACATCAGTGGCCATGATATCTTTATAAAAAAAAAAATTACATATTTTTTTTAAATATTAATATCTAATGATGACTTTACATACTCTAAAATAATAATTAAATACATGTAACTTACCAACTATAATAAAATATTAATATCTAAATATCTAAAGATGACTTTACACATTCTAAAATAATGATTTTTTTTTTGGAACGGCTTTCTAAAATAATAATTAAATACATGTAAGTTACCGACATAATAATGCTATATATAATAATTATCATTGAAGTCATGTAGTTATAAAATACGTTATTTATAAATAATAATAAAATCCAAAATAAAAAAGTAGGAATTCTTCACCGGACATACCATCCTTTTTTTTTTTTTATTAACCCTTCTCATAGGCATTTTATCAAATATGTGACATAGAACTACAAATGGTGGGATTATCTTCAGCATACCACTTTGTTGGTGGTAATTTATATTAAAAGAGATATGATAGAAATAGAAATACCACTTAACACTCCAAAATATTTAACAATATATATATAAAATACTAAACATATTAAATATTAAAATACTATATATTGGACATAAAAAAATCAAAATTACATTATTAGTTTATGACCTTACACATTCTCTTAAATGAACATATGAATACTAAACTATTCCCAAGCGCATTATGGAAAAATAAATTGTCATATGAATAAAATATTTTTAAAATATTAATATCTAAAGATGTCTTTACACATTCTAAAGTGAATTATTGTTGCTACGCTCCAGTTCAGCCACATCAGTGGCCATGATATCTTTATAATAAAAAATTACATATTTTTTTAAAATATTAATATCTAATGATGACTTTACATACTCTAAAATAATAATTAAATACATGTAACTTACCAACTATAATAAAATATTAATATCTAAATATCTAAAGATGACTTTACACATTCTAAAATAATGATTTTTTTTTTGGAACGGCTTTCTAAAATAATAATTAAATACATGTAAGTTACCGACATAATAATGCTATATATAATTATTATCATTGAAATCATGTAGTCTGTTAGGACCATTACTGTCACATTGTCAATACTGCATTACTGTATAGTGTGGTATATTTTACTGTCATATAAGGCTAGTAAGTGACTATAGTTAGTGAGGTTGGGTTAATAGGACTGAGGTATGGTTAGTAGCAGTTATAATGTGTAGCTGGCAGAATAGAGTGAGTTGTAAAGTTAGTTAGAAGCCAGCAACAGATCATGTATATAAAAGGCACGTATATGATTGAGTGAAGGGGAATTGAGTAAATGAATACTTCTATTCTTCCTATCACCATCTCTCTATTTCTTCTATTTCTTCCTTCCTTTAATCCTCTGTTCTCAACATCTTGCTCAGGAGGTTCAGCTGTCCTCTAAATCAGCTACTATTCCTTCAGCTAGTGTCAATCCTTGCAATTGGTATCAGAGCCGGCTTTCCTGATCAGCCATGACCGAGACGCGTGCTACAGCAGCAACCAATGAAGTGATTGCATCGCTTCGAACCACCACGGATCATCATACGAAGGAGTTCCAGGAGATGCGAACTGTACAAGAAATTCACACAAGAACTCTGAATGAGATGAGTCAACAGTTGAATATGGTGTTACAGAAATTGAGTTCTTTTGATCCAGGCTCTCAGGGATTTCAATCTCAGAGGAATGGTGAGAATGTGAATTCTAACTCTAGTTCTGCGATATTACCTGTATCTCGCACCATGAAATTGGATTTTCCAAGATTCTTTGGAGAAGATCCTGCGGGTTGGGTCTATAAAGCTAATCAGTATTTCAGATACTACAACACCCCCATTGGAGAAAAGCTAATGTTAGCCTCATTTCACATGGAAGGTGAGGCCTTGATTTGGTTCCAAGAAGGTGAAGAGACAGGGGTGTTTCATGATTGGGATTCTTTAATTCAAGCTTTGCATGTGAGGTTTGGTACCACTGCATATGATGACCCTATGGAAACACTAACAAGATTAAGGCAGAACTCTTCTGTGGCAGTGTATAAGGCCCAATTCGAAGTGTTGTCAAACAGGATCAAGGGGCTTTCATCTGTACATAAACTGAGTTGCTTCCTCAGTGGGTTGAAGGATGAGATTAGGCTTTCTGTACGAATGCTTAATCCTCAGTCACTGAATGAGGCTTTTGGATTGTCCAAGATTCAAGAAGAGTACAATTGGAGCTGTAAAAAGATTTCTAAGAATCAATTGGAATCAGGTAAGTCTTCCTCCATTCTTGGTCCACCACCTAAAATACCAACTTTGGCAGATGCTAAGAATAATAGGTTACCCATTAAGAGAATATCTCCTGCTCAAATGGAGGAAAGAAAGAAAAAGGGTTTATGTTACAATTGTGATGAGAAATGGATTCCTGGTCATAAGTGTAAAAATGCCATGTTATTCCTTCTTGATTGTGTGGAGTTAATGCCTAATGCTAACCCAAGTGTGCACATTACTGAGTTAGATGATAGTATTGGTAGTTATGTATCTGGGAGATCTTTGGATTGTCAAGACAGTGATGTTGAGGAGGCTGGGATTACACTCTATGCTTTAAGTGGTACTCCTACTTCTGGTACCATGAGAGTGAAGGGAAGAGTCCAGCATAAGTCTGTGATAATTTTGATAGATTCAGGCAGCACCCACAACTTTGTTGATATTGCATTATTTTCTCAGTTGCATTTACATGTAGATAATGCACAAATCCTAGAGGTAAAGGTGGCTAATGGTGAAGTGCTTAGAACTCATGGATTGTGCAAAGATGTTCCTATTGAGTTGCAAGGACATCAATTTTTAATTCAGCTGCATGTTTTGCCTATGGGAGGGTGTGACTTGATCTTAGGTACTCAGTGGTTGAGCACCCTTGGAGTTATCCAATGGGACTTCAAATTACTAACCATGTGTTTCTTGTATGGCCAAGGGTCTGTACTTCTCCATGATTTGAAAGGGGCAGAGGTTAATCTCATTCAAGATGGGGTTCATTTCTTGAAGGAACCTGTTAAAAGGGGTTTGGTTTTGCAAATTTCTGATTCCACTCAGGCTGTAGAGGGTGCTACTCAGATTCCTACACAGGTTGCTGCATTGTTGAAGGAATTTGAGGCAGTATTTGCCACACCAGTGGGCTTACCTCCTATTAGGGGGCATGAGCATCAAATTCAGCTCAAGGAGGGTGCCCAAGCCATTGTCCAAAGACCTTACAGGTACCCTTTTTACCAAAAAAATGAAATTGAAAAAATAGTCAAGGAGTTGCTGTCTGTAGGTTCAATTAGGCATAGTTGCAGCCCATTTGCATCACCTGTTCTTTTGGTTAGGAAGGCTGATGGCTCATGGAGAATGTGTATTGACTATAGAGCTTTAAATCAAGATACTATTAAAGACAAATATCCTATTCCTGTCATTGATGAGTTGTTGGATGAGTTGGGAGGTGCTTGTGTGTTTTCTAAGTTAGATTTGAGGTCGGTTACCATCAAATCAGAATGAAGGAAGAAGATATACACAAAACTGCTTTTAGGACACATGAGGGGCATTATGAATTCTTAGTTATGCCATTTGGCTTGACCAATGCCCCCTCTACTTTCCAATCCTTAATGAATGCTATTTTTAGACCATTTTTGAGGAAGTTTGTCCTTGTGTTCTTTGATGACATCCTAGTATACAGCAAGTCTCTTGTGGATCACATTGGTCATCTTAGGATGGTTTTGGAGACATTGGCAAAACACCAACTTTATGCTAAACAGTCTAAGTGCATGTTTGCTACTAATGAGGTGGAGTACCTTGGACATCTTATCTCTGGTGAGGGAGTTAAAACTGACCCTAAGAAGACTGCTGCTATGCAGCAATGGCCAGTTCCTAAAGATGTGAAGGCCTTGAGAGGGTTTCTTGGATTGACTGGATATTATAGGAAGTTTGTAAGGGGTTATGGCCAAATTGCAGCCCCTTTGACTGCTCTTTTGAAGAAGGACTCTTTTGTTTGGACTTTAGAGGCTGACAATGCTTTTCAAAGGCTTAAGGAAGCTGTTTCTTGCCCTCCAGTTCTGGCCTTGCCTGATTTTACCAAATCCTTCACTGTGGAGTGTGATGCTTCTGGGTTAGGCCTTGGAGCTGTCTTGATGCAAGACCACAAGCCTATTGCTTATCACAGCCAAGCTTTGAAGGGAAATAAGCTCTCTCTTTCCACTTATGAGAAGGAGTTCTTGGCCTTGGTGGTGGCAGTAAAAAAATGGAGACCTTACCTATTAGGGAGGCCTTTTGTTATCAAGACTGACCACCACAGTCTTAAGTATTTGCTGGAACAAAGGGTGGGTACACCGGCCCAACAAAAGTGGATTTCTAAGCTATTGGGATATGCTTTTATAGTGGAGTATAAACAGGGCAGAGAGAATGTGGTTGCTGATGCCCTTTCTAGGAGGCAATGTGATGTTGATGTTATTTCTTCTTCGGATTCAGCTCAATCTGAAGCCTTGCTCCTTACTGCAAGTAGTTCCTGTGATGCTGATGCTTGTGATGCTTCCACAGGTACTTTATGCATTATTTCATTTCCCACCCCTTCTTGGCTGTCTGAGCTCAAGAGTAGCTATGATTCTGATCCAAAGCTGAAGGGTATTTTGCAAGCTGTACAGTCAGGTACCAATAGTTCCCCAGGGTTCACATTTTGTAATGGACTGCTTTTTTACAAAGGTAGATTGTATTTGGGTGACTCTAATCCGAATTTGAAGGCTGTGGTGTTGCAGCAGGTACATGACAGTCCCTTGGGAGGTCACTCTGGCTACCTAAAAACCTTGCACAGGCTTCAAAAGGATTTTATTTGGCCCGGGTTGAGGCAAGATCTGAAGCAGTATGTAAAAGAGTGTGACACCTGTCAGAAGCTTAAGCATGAAACTTGTTTCCCTGCTGGGTTATTGCAGCCTTTACCCATTCCTGTGAAACCATGGTTGGATGTGAGCATGGACTTTGTTGAAGGTTTGCCTAAGTCCCATTTGAAGTCTGTGGTGTTTGTGGTTGTAGATAGGCTCACCAAATATACTCATTTCATGGCTCTTTCCCATCCTTACACTGCTGCAAAGGTTGCTAATCTTTATTTGCATTATGTGTTTAAGTTGCATGGGATGCCCTCAACCATTGTTAGTGATAGAGACCCAATTTTTACTTCACACTTTTGGAAGGAATTGATGAAGTTACAAGGTGTTTCCTTAGCCATGTCCTCAGCTTATCACCCTCAGTCTGATGGCCAAACTGAGGTGGTGAACAAGAGCTTGGAACACTACCTACGGGCCTTTGCAGCTGATAGGCCTAGCACTTGGGTGGAGTGGCTGCCCTTAGCAGAATTCTGGTTCAATACCAACTTCCACACCTCAATTAAGATGACACCCTTTGAAGCCTTGTATGGATATCCTCCCCCACGGGTTTTGGACTATGTGGCTGGAACTACAAAGGTTGATGCAGTTGATATATTGTTAAGGGATAGGCAGCAGATTCTCTCTTTGCTCAAGTTAAACTTATGTGCTGCTCAGGAACGCATGAGGTGGTTTGCCAATCAGAAAAGAGTGGAAAGGTCCTTTGTTGTGGGGGACTGGGTGTACCTTAGATTGCAGCCTTACAAGCAGACTTCAGTGCACAACAAAAAGCTGGGTAAGCTTGCTCCAAGGTATTATGGGCCATTTAAGGTTCTTCAAAAGATTGGGGAAGTTTCCTACAAATTAGATCTGCCTCCTGGTTCATTGATCCACCCTGTGTTCCATGTCTCCAACCTTAAGATTAAATTGAGCAAGCAAGTGGTGCCAAGACCCACTCTACCTGCTGTCAATACAAACATGGTGCTCACTCCTGAACCTATGCTGATTTTGGACAGGGAATCAATAAAGCTAAGAAGCAGGATGGTGACACGGGTGTTAGTGCAGTGGCAAGGAGAAAGCAAAGAAGATGCAACCTGGGAAGTACTGTATGACTTGCAGAACAGGTTCCCTCACCTTGTGGGCAAGGTGCTTTAAGGGGGGAGAAATTGTTAGGACCATTACTGTCACATTGTCAATACTGCATTACTGTATAGTGTGGTATATTTTACTGTCATATAAGGCTAGTAAGTGACTATAGTTAGTGAGGTTGGGTTAATAGGACTGAGGTATGGTTAGTAGCAGTTATAATGTGTAGCTGGCAGAATAGAGTGAGTTGTAAAGTTAGTTAGAAGCCAGCAACAGATCATGTATATAAAAGGCACGTATATGATTGAGGGAAGGGGAATTGAGTAAATGAATACTTCTATTCTTCCTATCACCGTCTCTCTATTTCTTCTATTTCTTCCTTCCTTTAATCCTCTGTTCTCAACATCTTGCTCAGGAGGTTCAGCTGTCCTCTAAATCAGCTACTATTCCTTCAGCTAGTGTCAATCCTTGCATAGTCATAAAATACGTTATATATAAATAATAATAAAAACCAAAATAAAAAAGTAGGAATTCTTCACCGGACATACCATCATTTTTTTTTTTTTTTTTTTTTTTTTGGTTAGCTCTTCTCATAGGCATTTTATCAAACATGTGACATAGAACTACAAATGGAGGGATTATCTTCAGCATACCACTTTGTTAGTGGTAATTTATAGTAAAAGAGATATGATAGAAATAAAAATACCACTTAACACTCAAAAATATTGAACAATATATATATATATATATATATATATATATATATACTAAACATATTAAATATTAAAATATTCGATATTGGACATAAATAAATCAAAATTGCATTATTAGTTTATGACCTTACACATTCTCTTTAATGAACATATGAATACTAAACTATTCCCAAGTGCATTATGGAAAAATAAATTGTCATATGAGTAAAATATTTTTAAAATATTAATATCTAAAGATGACTTTACACATTCTAAAGTGCATTATTGTTGCTACGCTCCAGTTCAGCCACATCAGTGGCCATGATATCTTTATAAAAAAAAATGACATATTTTTTTAAAATATTAATATCCAATGATGACTTTACACATTCCAAAATAATAATTAAATACATGTAACTTACCAACTATAATAAAATATTAATATCTAAATATCTAAAGATGACTTTACACATTCTAAAATAATGATTTTCTTTTTTGGAAGGCTTTCTAAAATAATAATTAAATACATATAACTTACCGACATAATAATGCTATATATAATTATTATCATTGAAATCATGTAGTCATAAAATACGTTATTTATAAATAATAATAAAAACCAAAATAAAAAAGTAGGAATTCTTCACCGGACATACCATCATTTTTTTTTTTTCGGTTAACCCTTCTCATAGGCATTTTATCAAACATGTGACATAGAACTACAAATGGTGGGATTATCTTCAGCATACCACTTTCTTGGTGGTAATTTATAGTAAAAGAGATACGATAGAAATAGAAATACCACTTAATACTCCAAAATATTTAACAATATATATATATATATATATATATAATACTAAACATATTAAATATTAAAATATTAAATATTGGACATAAAAAAATCAAAATTGCATTATTAGTTTATGACCTTACACATTCTCTTGAATGAACATATGAATACTAAACTATTCCCAAGTGCATTATGGAAAAATAAATTGTCATATGAATAAAATATTTTTAAAATATTAATATCTAAAGATGACTTTACACATTCTAAAGTGCATTATTGTTGCTACGCTCCAGTTCAGCCACATCAGTGGCCATGATATCTTTATAAAAAAAATGACATATTTTCTTAAAATATTAATATCTAATGATGACTTTACACATTCTAAAATAATAATTAAAAACATGTAACTTATCAACTATAATAAAATATTAATATCTAAATATCTAAAGATGACTTTACACATTCTAAAATAATGATTTTTTTTTTTGGAAAGGCTTTCTAAAATAATAATTAAATACATATAACTTACCGACATAATAATGCTATATATAATTATTATCATTTAAATCATGTAGTCATAAAATACGTTATTTATAAATAATAATAATAAAAACCAAAATAAAGAAGTCGGAATTCTTCACCGGACATACCATCATTTTTTTTTTTTTCGGTTAACCCTTCTCATATGCATTTTATCAAACATGTGACATAGAACTACAAATGGTGGGATTATCTTTAGCATACCATTTTGTTGGTGGTAATTTATAGTAAAAGAGATATGATAGAAATAGAAATACCACTTAACACTCCAAAATATTTAACAATACATATATATATATATATATATATATATATAATACTAAACATATTAAATATTAAAATATTCAGTATTGGACATAAAAAAATCAAAATTGCATTATTAGTTTATGACCTTACACATTCTCTTGAATGAACATATGAATAGTAAACTATTCCCAAGTGCATTATGGAAAAATAAATTGTTATATGAATAAAATATTTTTAAAATATTAATATCTAAAGATGACTTTACACATTTTAAAGTGCATTATTGTTGCTACGCTCCAGTTCAACCACATCAGTAGCCATGATATCTTTATAAAAAAAAAATGACATATTTTTTTTAAATATTAATATCTAATGATGACTTTACACATTCTAAAATAATAATTAAATACATGTAACTTACCAACTATAATAAAATATTAATATCTAAATATCTAAAGATGACTTTACACATTCTAAAATAATGATTTTTTTTTGGAAAGGCTTTCTAAAATAATAATTAAATACATGTAACTTACCGACATAATAATGCTATATATAATAATTATCATTGAAATCATGTAGTCATAAAATATGTTATTTATAAATAATAATAAAAACCAAAATAAAAAAGTAGGAATTCTTCACCGGACATACCATCATTTTTTTTTTGTTAACCCTTCTCATAGGCATTTTATCAAACATGTGACATAGAACTACAAATGGTGGGATTATCTTCAGCATACCACTTTGTTGGTGGTAATTTATAGTAAAAGCGATATGATAGAAATAGAAATACTACTTAACACTCCAAAATATTTAACAATATATATATATATATATATTACTAAACATATTAAATATTAAAATATTCAATATTGGACATAAAAAAAATCAAAATTGCATTATTAGTTTATGACCTTACACATTCTCCTGAATGAACATATAAATACTAAACTATTCCCAAGTACATTATGGCAAAATAAATTGTCATATGAACAAAATATTTTTAAAATATTAATATCTAAAGATGACTTTACACATTCTAAAGTGCATTATTGTTGCTACGCTCCAGTTCAGCCACATCAGCGGCCATGATATCTTTATAAAAAAAAATGACATATTTTTTTTTAAATATTAATATCAAATGATGACTTTACACATTCTAAAATAATAATTAAATACATGTAACTTACCAACTATAATAAAATATTAATATCTAAATATCTAAAGATGACTTTACACATTCTAAAATAATGATTTTTTTTTTTTGGAATGGCTTTCTAAAATAATAATTAAATACATGTAACTTACTGACATAATAATGCTATATATAATAATTATCATTGAAGTCATGTAGTTATAAAATACGTTATTTATAAATAATAATAAAAACCAAAATAAAAAAGTAGGACTTCTTCACCGGACATACCATCCTTTTTTTTTTTTTTTTTATTAACCCTTCTCATAGGCATTTTATCAAATATGTGACATAGAACTACAAATGGTGGGATTATCTTCAGCATACCACTTTGTTGGTGGTAATTTATAGTAAAAGAGATATAATAGAAATAGAAATACCACTTAACACTCCAAAATATTTAACAATATATATATATATATATATATATGATACTAAACATATTAAATATTAAAATATTCAATATTGGACATAAAAAAATCAAAATTGCATTATTAGTTTATGACCATACTCATTCTCTTGAATGAACATATGAATACTAAACTATTCCCAAGTTCATTATGGCAAAATATATTGTCAAATGAACAAAATATTTTAAAAATATTAATATCTAAAGATGACTTTACACATTCTAAAATAATAATTAAATACATGTAACTTACCAACTATAATAAAATATTAATATCTAAATATCTAAAGATGACTTTACACATTCTAAAATAATGATTTTTTTTTTTGGAAAGGCATTCTAAAATAATAATTAAATACATGTAACTTACCAACATAATAATGCTATAATTATTATCATTGAAACCATGTAGTCATAAAATACGTAATTTATAAATAATAATAGAAACCAAAATAAAAAAGAAGGAATTCTTCCCCAGACATACCTTCTTTTTTCTTTTTTCTTTTTTTGTTAACCCTTCTCATAGGCATTTTATCAACCATGTGACATAGAACTACAAATGGTGAGATTGTCTTCAGCATACCACTTTGTTGGTGGTAATTTATAGTAAAAGAGATATGATAGAATATTCAATATTGGACATAAAAAAATCAAACATATTAACACTCCAAAATACTTAACATTATATATATATATATATATATATATATATATAATACTAAACATATTAAATATTAAAATATTCAATATTGGATATAAAAAAATAAAAATTGCATTATCAGTTTATGACCTTACACATTCTCTTGAATGAACATATGAATACTAAACTATTCCCAAGTGCATTATGGAAAAATAAATTGTCATATGAACAGAATAGTAGAAAACACACCCAATATTGCATTATGAGTTTATGACCTTACCAAGGAAGTCAATACCGTACCAGAGGCTGTACCGGTTTGGCCACCGGTACGATATATTTCGGATACCGGTCAATACCGGTATACCGTTTCGGATTTACCGCTATTTTATATATTATATAAAATATTACATTTTAATCCAACCCATCATTGTAATTGTAAAATTATAATAATATTATAGATATTCAGGTACATATATAGATCTCTTTTTGTTCATAAAAAAAAATATAGATCTTTTGTTTTTTTTTCACGTTGGATTAATTCTTAAAAAAAATTGTAATTTTATAATGAAAAATATATTAAAAGTAAAAAAAATAAAAATAAAACAAAGACTTAATTCTTGAACAACAAATAGAAATGTCATATCATATGAGTACAATTCAACCAACTAAAAAAATAAAGATAAAAACTTAAATTTTAAATTTCAAAAAAATTAGCTGGCATTCACGTTGGAAAAGGCAAAGCCAAAAGCCAATGCTTTTTTCAAACTCCTAACACCCTCCCATCAACCACGTGTCCTACAAACCCACTCTTAATATACATTTTTTAATTTTTGCATTGAAAAGAACACCGGTCAGCCAGCGTACAAAACAAAGAAGCAAATAAACATTGCTTCCAACCGGATCTTCAGTACACCCCCAAGAAAAACATGAAAAGTAGAGGAGAAGAAGAAGAAGAAGAAGAAGAAGAAGAAGAAGAAGAAGAGGTAAGAAGAAGGCTGTAAAACTAAAACAGTGCAAGAAGGCAAAACAGAGAAGGTTGCAAGGCTGAAAGCGGTAACATTTTCTTGGCGTTTTTCTCTTCTTTTTCTGGTTTTTTCTTTACCAGTCCGAATTAGGTTTACCGGCCGGAACACCCGATTTTCGCCGGTAAAGCCGGTACAGTCCGGTATAGGCCGAAATTTGAAGCGGAACGAAACATAGGTAATTTTGTACCGGTTCACCGACCGGTAAGAAAAATTCCGACCGTACCGGCCGGTACGGTACGGTAGTGACTTCACTGGACCTTACACATTCTCTTGAACGGTCATATATTAAGTTATGCCAAAGTGCATTATGACAAAATAAATTGTCATATGAAAATGAACAGTATAAAACACACCAACGAAGAAAATAAACGAAAACACACCCATCAAGAAACTCTGGATTTTCTTTACTAAGATTGAGATGATTTCTTCGATCAGAGATAACAATTCCACAAAAAGTCTTCACTCTATTTTTTTTTTTGGTTACATTTTAAATGTTTTCTACTTTTTCTTTTGAGTAATGGTTATTTTCCTTGATCACAATTTATCAAATCGCTTTTGTCAGTTCGTTTAGACCCCTGTAAACTAGATTGTTTAACCTAATTAATTAACCAAGTGAATACTTAGGTTTATTATTTAGATTTAGGTTAAAACAAAATAAACAAAAACAAAAACAATCATATCAAGTAAAGCAACGGAAAAATAAAGAACACAAAGATATGATGACCTAGGAACACCAAACCGGTAAAAAATCTGGGGAGGATTTAACCTAGCTATCCTCAAGGTAAAATAGCAAATCCACTAGAAAGAATTGAAGTTTACACAATAGCGACTTAGACCACTAACATCCTATTGCTACCCAGTGTAGGAAACTTACTACCACGACCCCATGATAGCTCCGAGATCCACGAACTCCTTCTTTCTTTGACCTTTGCAAAACACAAACACCCACGTTTGTGACTTTGAGATTCCACTCAAAGGTTTAGCAACACAAACTCTCTTGTTTGTGACTCCAAGACCACCCTTGAAGGTTTAAATCATCAGCACCTTTGATGACTAGAGAAGGCAGCAACTTCAGCAATACCGGATCTTGAGATTCTTCAAGGAACAATACCGGTAGAAGTTATAAGAGAGGTTTTAGGAACAAAACCCTAAATACAAAAGAGGCACACTCTTCTCTCTCTCTCTAAAAAGCCTTATGAAAAACGTGCTTAGGGCTTCCTTTATATAGTGGGAGAAGTAGATCTGAAATCCTAATCCTTAATGGGCTAGAACTGCTGTTTGGGCCAACTTAAAATTCTGCAGATACGATTCTCGATCGATCGAACCTGTCTTTCGATCGGTCGAACCAGGCAGATTCTGAAATCTTCTTTCTGCAGCTTACATGTTCTTGTGTGCTCACGATTTGCCAATTGTTCTAAACTTTTAGAACCTAACAGCTTCCATCATATCGAAATACATTACCATCTTGCTAATTTCTTATTTTGTTTTAGTACATGGTCTTTTGCCTCCCATTTGTTTATTTTATTTTCTAAATAGCTTTGTTATTTTTTAAACTAAATACTACACAAATTCTTGCTAAAATCCTTTAATCTCATCTAAATATATGCTAATTTATAATTTCTTTCTTAGGATACCTTGGGAGAGGAAACAAAATATTATGATTTATAGGTATGGCGTTTCTCTTTTTCTTTATATTTGGGATTATACCATGTGTTTCTCTTTTTCTTTGTATTTGAGATTATACCTAATCTTTATATGGTTTTTTCATTAATTTTTCAACAAAATACAATGCAAATAACATTATGGTAATTCATACACACCAAAGGTTTTTTAAAATTTTATTTGAAGATCTAATCTCTAAATCTTACCATTTATAATTTTCAAGGAAACAATTTTGGGACACTTACAATGTTTAAGTATTGCATCCATTTTATGACTATGGGCATGCATGCAATATTTCTTTATGTTTTTCATGGTTAACCTAATATCCATTTCTTTGGATTTAAAAATTCATTCAACTGAAGCATATACCTTGATGTAACTTATTCCTAGAAAAATCCACAACTTAATTCAAATCATGCTAGCCAAATATATATATATATATATATATAGAGAGAGAGAGAGAGAGAGAGAGAGAGAGAGAGAGAGAGAGAGAGAGACACACACACACACACACACACACACACACACACAAACTATTATTCCTCACCTCAATTAGCTTAAACTTATCTCATTCTCAAGGGGAAAAAAATGCTTCAAATTATCTCTTTTTTTGAGGTTCAATATGTTCTTTGTATTTGTTAAGACTGAGCACAATGATTTTGTACCCTTCTATATGAATTAAATCATCATACCTTATTTAGCTTAAACTTATCTCTTATTCCAAGTTCAATTTGGCTACAACATGTTTCTCTTCAATCCATAATACTCCTTAAATATTTTAATGTAATATATAATTCTTTTGTACTTTTTTCTTATATTTATCTGCATAAACTTCTTATAAGTTCTTGAATTGATTAGAATTTAAGAAGGTCATATCAAGATAATGGCAACAATCTTTTGTGTTAGCACTACTCAAAGAACCAAACTATTAAACACAAAATTACTACCATAATTTTTTTTTCTTTAGGATAATAAGTGATAAATGGTTCTTAGTTTGTTTACATTTCTTTGTAAATAGTTGTTTTTTGTTATTTTGGGTGATGATGTAGGTATTACTAATCAAATTCTCTTACATTTTTTTTTAAATTTTTTTATCACTAAAATTATGTTTCACATATGTCACACTTTTTAGCAAGTGTTCTGAAGATAGATATATATATATATATATATATATATATATATTATTTCATTGGCAATTCTACAATTAGCAATGCAATACTCTTGCGGTGTAATTTATAATTTATTTCATTGATTGTTAACACGTGATAGTTTATCATTTAATATCTTTCTCTCTTCCTTCTTTCTAGAACGTATAGAACATATTTAACAACTGTTATCATATTGGGCAACACAATATGAATTGGATATATTACACTTTTTTTTTAGGCTTGGTGCTCCACAAATAAACGTGCTCTTCTTCGAAGTTTTCTTTTGTTTTTTTTTTCTCTTACTATTTTCTTGGCTGATTTGTTAAAATTTAGAGATTGTGTTCTGCTTCATCTTGCTAGGTTCATTTTGCATGATCATTAGCTTATATGCTATAATTTGGGCTAAAACTGTAGACCTAGAATTGGGAGAGATCAAACTAGATATAGTCGTAGAGAATAAGAGTATTAAATGTATAAGTTTGGGAATAGCTCAACAAAATGAATTGGTTCTATGGTATTAAAACAGAATTATGAGCATGTATAAACAATTCTTTCATGACTAATTTTGCTTTCTCTTACCCTTTTTGTGTTATTTATTGATTGACTAAGATTTACTACACATTTAGATTCCTCTGTTTTCAAGTTTATTAAATTGTGGAGAAAAAATTCTATAAAATAAGTGATTTTCATATATGAGTTTAGTGAATATCAAAATATAAATTGTTATAGCTTGGTTTAATAAACAAAGTTTGTATAAATTGCTCATTAACTTCTCAAAAAATGAAAAATAATGTTAGCTTCCATATGAAATAATCAAGATTCGTTTTCATATTCTAATCAAAATTGTACATTCTCCATTTTTTTTTTATTGTGTTGGGTTTTGATGCATATTTCGCTATATTATAACATGTTACAAAATATCTTGCCATATATAATAATTGAAAGCAAATTGCAACATGTTTCCTTGGATATATATATATATATATATATATATATATATATATATCAAGATATAGACTTCTTTACCTACAGAATATATACTACTCTATATTAGAATGTAATCACATTATTTTTTAGATGAGTTTGTGACTACTACTTATAAGTCTCAAGTTCAACTTAGGTTGCCCCATCTACCCATTTTTTTTCATTAAAAAAAAAAAAGTCACCAGTATTATTCTCATTTTTAACTTCACCACAAAAAAAAAAAAAAAAAAAAATTTATGATGTCAAATTTTTCTGCGCATTGCGCAGGTTTGTGACTAGTTTAATTAAATCTCAAAATCATCTCTTGAAAAACATGGCAACTAAAATAGAAACTAAATTTGAAAAGTACTGGGGAAAAGGGGATAAAATTAATCAGTTTTTGTATGTGGCTATGGTTCTTGATCCAAGGAAGAAAATGAGGTTTTTGAAGTTTTCTTTTTCTGAAATTTATGGGGATGAAGTGGCTGATGAAATGGTTGATTTGGTGAGGAAGACCATGGATAGGTTGTATGATGATTACTCTAAGGTTGATTCACCAAATGTGGTAGTACTAAGTGAGAGTGAGAGGACACACATGGAAGGTGATACAGTTGGTTATAGTGATCCATATGCGATGGTTAATTCACGATATGAGTGTTTTTTAGAGGCTGAGAAATCTATAGGGTGTAGCAATGAAATTGAAAAATATTTGGCTGAAAATTGTGAGAGTAGAAGGGATGTGAAATTTGAGAATTTAGGGTGGTGAAAAGCCAATTCAAATAGGTACCAAGTGCTGTCCAAAATGGCTAGGGATGTGCTAGCTGTACCTGTTTTTACGGTTGCTTCTGAATCGACATTTAGTACTGGAGGGCACATACTTGATCCATTTCGAAGTTCACTCTCCCTTCTCATGGTTCAAAATCTTGTTTGTGCTCAAAACCAACTGCAAACCCATGTCCCAATCTTTTCGCAAGTCAAAGGACGAGATGGAGGCCATGGAGGATGAATTTCATGAATTAGGTAATATGTTTAACTTCCAAACTTCTTGTCTATTAAGTGTTATTAAATGTGTCATATACTTGAACAAAATTTAATCTATTGTCTCAATTTTTTCTTTTCTAGTTTTAAATCAAGCAACAACAGCAGCAAGTTCTAGTTCTTGCTCAAGCAAAGGTGGTACTCGTACCACAGTTACTATTGATGAATGATCACTTGGTATGTTTCTGCCCTTATAATTTTTGTTCATATTGATTACTTCCCTTTTGGTTATTTTGTAGCTTTTGTTCTTTGTCTTTATATATTATTGATAAATATTTTTTCCCCTTGTATTGTAGGAGGAAGGAAGGTCGCATTTTATATAAGAGGCAGTTTTTTTGAATATATTTTGAAGCTTTTTTGGACAGATGTGTAGCTTTTCTAATTATACATGAACTCTTGTCTTGCTTATAGAAAGGAAAACTTAGCATCTATGTAAGCTTTCCTTTCTATAAGTTATGGACTTGTTAACTATAGATAATCGAGTAGTTCTTTACTACTTTAGGAAAGCTATTTTTGGGAAATACTTATAGTTTTTCATAATTGTAACTAATTATATATATATTGTTGAGAATATTGCCTACTAGTTTATTGCCTTACAGCCTTGTGCAGTAGCTGCCTTCTCTGCTACCTCTATGGCTTACTATATATATATATATATATATATATATATATATATGGAATTGTGAAGATGTAGTATTTTAGTAATGCTTGCTGCTGTGTGGTTCTATAAATTTAGTTGATGTGTGGAATGGTTGGTAGGTTTAATATGTGTTCAGATTGACTATTATAATATACCTGAGTTTTCTTGAGGCAATTTTGAGATACTGCCCAGGCCTTAAAGCTTAGGCAGTTTGGAAAATATTTGTTATAATGTGTGGATAATTAACAAGTGGTAACAAAATGGTACTGTGTTTTTATTTGTTTGATTAATGCCTATGTTTTACATGCTATGGAAGTTTAACAAAAGCCCAGGTTTTACTTTGTTTTTTTTTTTGTTCCCAAATGTCAGTACTCAATGTATGGGTTCTGGCCAAATTCATATAGAGTTGTAGGGAGTATGAATTCATACTCAATATCTGGAACATATGAATTTGGAGTTTTGGACAAATTCAAGTAGAGTTGAAGGCCCATTTTAAAAGAAATTAAGTAAAAAACAGGCCCAATCTAATATGTCAAGATTCTAAAACTATTAATTTCTTGAAAAGCCCAATAATTTCGGCCAAAAAGGCCTAAAAAAATTAAATCCAATAAAATTTACAAAAAGGCCCAATAAGTGGTCCAACCCACCAAACCGTTGAATCTGACCCGTTCCAACCGATGACTCGACCTAGCGGGTCCAACCCGTATTTCAGTTGATTGCAGGTCAGATTTTCAGTGACCCGGCCCAATCGGGTCGAGTGTGGGTTGGGCCCAAACTTGGGCTAACTTGACCTGTGGACAGCCCTATTGATGACTATGGCCATATTTCTTCTTGGAGCTCCAATCAAGATTGTTGCAAATGGAGTGGGGTCAAGTGTAGCAACCAAACAGGCCATGTCATCATTCTCAATCTCAATACCTCGTCCATTCCCCCAAGGCCTTTGCGAGGTAAGCTTAATCCTTCCTTGATTGAGTTGAAATATTTGATTTATTTGGATGTGAGATCCAATGATTTTAATCAAAGCCAAATCCCAAAATTCATTGCTTCTCTCTCCAGCTTAAGACACCTTGACCTTTTTAATACTAATTTTGGAGGAAATATACCTCAGCTTGGGAATCTTTCCAACTTGCAATACCTTGATCTTAGCTGGGATCATTTTATTAAACCAAAAAACATAGAGTGGCTCCCTCAATTTTCTTCTTTAGAGTACCTTGTCATGAGTACCGTTACCTGAGCAAAGTCAATAATTTGCTCCATGTTATGAATAAACTGCCGCACTTGACATCCTTGTTCTTATACTCTTGTAATCTTTTGAATATTTTATCTGTTACCTTTGTCAATTCTTCTACTTCTCTTGATACCCTCGATCTCTCTGGTAATGATCTCACTTCTTCTTCTTCAGTACTAGAGTGGTGGTTCAACCCCAACACTAGTGTTGTAGAACTTGATCTTGATGAAAACCAATTTCACGGTTTAATTCCGAATGCTCTATGCAGAATAAACTCTCTTGCACATCTCTCTCTTGATTCTAATAAGTTTGAAGGCGAGATACCAAAAGCCTTTGGTGGTATGTGTCATTTGAAAACATTGTTTCTATCAAGGAACTATCTCAGCAAACAGCTTCTTGATTTTATTCATAACTTGACCGGGTGTGCAAGCCACTCGATAGAAGTTTTGTATTTAAATCAAAATCAAATCATGGGATTGTTACCCGATCACACAACATTTCCGTCATTGAGAGAATTATCGCTTTTTGATAATCATTTGAACGAGACAATACCTGAAAGTTTGGGAAAACAATCCAACCTAGAGGTTTTGAATCTTGGTTATAATTCACTGGAAGGTGTTATTTCTGATGCCCATTTCTCAAAACTCACAAAATTGAAGCGTTTGTACTCGTCCAATAACTTCTTAATTTTCAACTTCAGCTCTAATTAGGTTCCACCTTTCCAATTAAATGAGAAAAATTTACAATTTTTCCAACTAGGCCCTCGATTCCCAAAATGGCTTCAAACTCAAAAAAAATTACTATTGGCTTGATATTTCCAATTCTGGAATTTCAGATAGCCTTTCCAATTTCAATTTGGTCTTTTCTCCTCAATTAGAATATATGAATTTGTCTTACAACCAAATAAGTGGCCAAATTCCCAATTTGTCGTTGGAGTTTACTTTTTTCCCAATTATGGACTTGAGTTCAAATAAACTTAAAGGCAGAATACCACTATTTTTATTTGAATCTGCATATTTGTATCTTTCCAAGAATATGCTTTCAGGCCCAATTTCTTCTTTATGTGAAGTTCAAAATGGGAATTTGAACATTCTAGATCTCTCCAATAACAAATTATCAGGACCGATACCAGACTCATGTTTGATGCATTTTGAAGGATTGTCAATTCTTAATTTGGCAAACAATCATTTTTATGGGAAAATTCCAAGCTCGGTGGTATTTCTTCATGAGATTGTGACATTGGATTTAGGCAACAATAATTTTAGTGGGGAACTCCCTTCTTCCTTGAATAATTGCAAGGAGTTGATCTTCCTTAATCTTGGATACAATGCTCTGGCAGGACAGATACCGATGTGGTTAGGGATTAGTCATCCAAATTTAGTTGTACTTATCCTTCGATCCAATCACTTCTATGGAGCCATCCCGACACATCTCTGTCATCTACAACATCTTCAAATTTTAGACCTTGCTTTAAACCAAATCTCAGGAAGTATGCCAAAATTGTCTCAACAATCTTACTTCTTTAACTCAAAAAGGGAGTCCAAATGCCACCATCACCCATTATTATACAACATGGGTCAGCAGCATCTCCCTGTTTTTTATGTCGTATGCTGATCGTATGTTTTTTATTCGGAAAGGAAAAAAGCATGAGTATAAAAATATTCTTGGATTATTAAAAAGCATAGATCTCTCAAGCAATAATTTAAGTGGGTGGATTCCAGGAGAAATTGTGGAACTTGTTGGATTGGTTTCCTTAAATCTCTCAAGAAACCGTTTAACTGGACAAATCACTTCAGAGATTGATATGTTACAATCGTTAGATGCCTTGGATCTATCTAAGAACTAGCTTTCTGGTGGAATTCCTTCAAGCTTTTCTCATATTGATCGTCTTAGTGTCTTTGACTTGTCAAACAACAATTTGTCCGGAAAAATTTCGACAAGCCCTCAACTTGATACCTTTAATGCATCCTCATATGAGGGGAATCCAAATCTTTGCGGAGCCCCGCTTCCAAAGAAATGTCCGGGGGAAGAAATAGCTTAAAATCCAGCTATGAACAGGAGCAGAGAACATGCTGGCATGCAAGATGAGAAAGAAGGGTTTGTATCCATAGGATTTTATGTTAGCGTGGCCCTTGGATTTATTGCAGGTTTTTGGGGAGTTGTTGGCACGTTAGAGTACTTGTAGCAGTGGAGCTAAAAAGCTATATAGTTATTTTAGCTCTATCAAAACATAAAAATAACCATACAACAGTGGAGTTAAAACTATTTTTTTTTAGCTTAATTGCTACAGTACACATCTATCTATGGATGTGCACTGTAGCTTAGAGCTAAAAAAAAAAAAAATTTATTCCCTACCTGATTGTGTGTAGTGGATATATTATTTTATTGTAGTAGATATCTTATTTTATTGTGATGTTTATATTATTTTATTGTGTTGAAAGCTAAAATAAATCCACTGCTGCAACATGTGTGTAGGTAAAATAGATAAAATACCTTTTTGTGGTGCCAAATAACTAAATTTTTAGCTCTACTGCTATGGATGCTCTTAGTACTGAATATGTCACTGTGAGTAGCATATTTCAGGTTCTTGAATGATTTTAAAGATAGGCTATATGTGGCAATATCAGAGTATGGCCAGAGTTCAGAGGCAGCTTCAAAACTAACTGGTAATAATTCTTTGTTCCCAACTTTTCTCTTCTACTATGCAAATAAATCTATCAATTCTACCACAATTTGCTTCTCTACGCAAAAGTCTTTGTTATTTTGATAGTACAAACAATTTCTCAATAGATCATTTGTTGATTATAATTACTATTGTCCATTGACATCAGAATCATTATCATCCTTTCTACCACTAATGATATATTATAAATAGTTTAATACTATTATTATTATCTTCATATACTTCAATTATTTTTTCTTGATGACTAAATTAGTATTATTACACTATTATAAGTTCCAACTTTATGAACACGTCTCTGTCCTTCATTGATTGATCAACATGTCTAACTGTCTAACAATCTTAAGTAATCTCTGCTTCTATTAAGTCATTACAAGAGATATCACAACTGCCGAGCCACGAGGATGGAGAAATGGAGTAAAGGATGACACACTGCAATATATTATTTTTCTAAAAAAAATGAAAAAAAAAAATATGTAAACCTCTTCCAAACAGGTTTACATATTATTTTTCTAAGCCTGACACTTAAGTCACTTGGTAGTTTTTCCTCAGAAAAGTCACTTGGTAGTTCATAATTTCACATGACTTATTTTGGATGCAACCTGATTCTCAGTAGAGTAATTTGAACAATGAAACGCTTTCCTTTGAAACTTGTATCCTTTGCACTAGTGTATTTCTCATAAGGAGTTCATGCAATCTCGATTAAGCACATACGACGACGTCCTAGTATTTTCATCAAAATAAAAAAGATCCACGTCCAAGTAGAGTTTTTGTTAATGCCCAACTTTTTATACTACGTGATATCTGTTTATCTCTCAAAGGCCCACCGCAAATAAAGCACAAATGGGGCCCAAAACAGTTACTCTTGAAGGGTTTGGGTTTTAAGGGCCCAAATTCCAAAAAATTAATGACGAAATGATTGAGCTTCATACCTATCATTACGGACATTTGGGTAATTGAGAAATAAATCACCCAGACTCACAGACACCAATGCATCATGGACACCCGTTGGAGAAACGCCATGGGCTGGTCTGAAAGCAAAAACCTAACATTTGGAAGGGAATTGGATTGGATTTGAGCCACAACCAAAACCAAGTCTATGTGCTAGCCTTAGGGAAGATAAAAGAGTTTGGACTGTAGATGGAGACATTAGTGATTTGACAAACATCGGTGCCAGAATTATTAAACTTGGACGGAACGTTTACCCAATCTATAAGTTGGGTCATTGGTTCAATCAGTGAGTCAATAGTCGAACCACAAGGTTAGATAAAAAGATTTTAAGATTTCAATATATATAAACAAAATAAGAGAAAAAAAAAAAAGGTTAAAGACTTAAAATTAAAGCAATAAACAAATAAATCCCAAAAAAGTGTAAACAAAAGAAGAGCAAACAAGGTTTAAACAAGAAATTATATAGCATATATTGATATACTCATACCTAAGTGCTAACTAGCTTCGTGAAACTGAAAAGTGTATTATTTATTTATTTAGGTTTTTACTTATTTAAATTACCATATGATCATACATTAAATAGTAAACAATTCAATGAGTTTGTTGGTGGTTGTATACTTGAGGTTGTGCAAGTATACAACCACCAACAAACTTAGAGAAGTAGATGCAAGAAAGAGAAAGGAACATGATGGCAATTTTATGCAGAAACTCCTCAAAGCACAATATTTCATGAATGAAATGCATGAGTATAAGACTAAAAGTTTTTCAAAAACACATGAATACAACTTAGATCTCTCAAAAACAAGTTTCTCAACCAATTTGTCCTCAAAAACTCAAACATAAAACACATTTTGTATCAAAAATCTAGGAACTTTTAATCTTGGATGGCCACAACAAGATCACACACAATATAATGTACCAAGTTTAGCAAAGAGTAACTTTGTGTAGTGTGTGTAACTAGCAAAAACTTGAGAAACATGTGAGGCGATATGTGAATAGTAATCAATCACAAAGTCTACAAAATTCATCACATAAATTTGAAAGAGACTATCACCTACAGAGTTACATCATATAACTCTCACATCTCCTAGAATAAAAGCTTGCAATCATGTAAGTTTCTTGATTTGCCTCATAATGTACACACCAATTTTATTTAATTTGAATTAATTATAACCCAATAATGTACATACCAATTTTAACATTTAATCCGAGGCTACACCTTACGTTCTTTTTGTGCATGTGCTACACTTTCTCGAGCACAAAATCTTACGATATGCACTAAGGTGTTCATGATTAGCTAGTAAACAGTGGTGAGATGGTTATTTATGCCTTTCTCAATAAGTCCAAGTCCGACAATCAAAGGCATGTGATTTCAAGATCAAGACAAAGTGATCAAAAACTATAAACATCTTCTCACACAACATGTACTATAAAGCTTAAACTAGTAAAGTGTAATAAAATAAGCTCATCTAAGCTAAACAAAGTACATAAACATGTTATGTAAAGATAATATGGCCAACCTTAATTATAAATCCAAGATATATAATACAAAACACATAAAAATATTTTTGGTTTAAAAAAATTTTATGACCAAAAACAAAAAGCACACATTATGCTAAATGAACAAAAATGCAAATGCAATGCATGATAGTGCCTAACTAAGCTATAGAGGGTACACAAACAAGAAATATCAATTTCTTAATTAACCCTTGAGTAAATGTACAAACTAGTACATACTCAAACAAAATCAGAAAAAGCTTAGCACTTATATAACACATACTATTCAAGTTTCTCCACAATGTCAAGCATGTTCTAAATCAAGAGAAAGATATCATAACTCATGTAATCCTCAAGAAAAATAAAACTAGACACAAAATAAAATATTTTTGTCTTTTTGAAAATTTTCAATGTTTTTGGATTTTTTTTTTATAGAAAACAGCTTAAAAAACAAAACAACCAAAAGCAAAAACAAAACATGTCCACAAATAATTGAAAGAATTAAAACAGGGACAAGTCAACAACACTCACCTTAGAGAATCTTTTCTCACCCATATAGCACGAGTCTTCGGCTTTGTAGGTGAAAATCCATGTGAAACGAAGTGTATTTGAGGGATTACACCAATCTTCTGAGAAAGACTGAAATCCTGCAAATTCCTTTCACAAGCCAACAAGCTTAAATTTTTCAAAAGCATATGAAAAAATTTATTTTGACTTATGGCAGGAGAAATATCATCACATATCCTAGATTGAAATTCAGAATGTTTAAATTTCAATTTATGACAATTAGGACAAATGTGACCAGAGACACCACAAAAGTGACAAACAGGAACAAACTTAGGAACATCAGTATTCCTAACAGCAAATCTAGTCTCAGATTTTGGTTTTTGCCTCAATAAAGAACAATTTGGTCTAATATGACCAACAACACCACAAAGGTGACAAGTAGGCACAAAAACAGATTTCTTATGCTCTCTAAAAGTAGGTTTAGACTTAGGTTTAGAAACTTCAGCGTCTACATCAGAACTTTTACCTTTGTCTATCTTAGCAAAATAAGCATTTTCTTTATTATTCCTCTTGAAATGAGGGATATAAACTTTTTCAGCTTTAGGCTTAAGAGAAACAGAAACACTTCTATTATCAACAGCAGGTTTGGTACTAGTCAAATTTTCAATTTTAGCTTTAGATTCAGCTAACTCTTGTTCCAAGCTTTTCATCTTCTCATCTTGAGAGGAAATTTGATTTCTCAAAAATTCATTCTTTTTATTAGATTCATCTAATCTAACAATCAATTCCTCTTTTTCAAGATTAGCCAATTTTAACTCTTCCTTGAATTTCTTAGCAATTCTCATAGTTTTCAATAATTCCTTACGAAGAGTTTCACAGGCATCAAAAAGATCAACAGAAACAACAGTGTCCTTCTTATTCAAATCATCACAATCAAAAACAGTAAAACACTTAAAATTATCCATGATAACAGGGATCAAGGATCAACTCTTAGATCAAAGGATCTACAACAGAAGAGCTACCCGCTCTGATACCACTTGTCAGTTCGTTTAGACTCCTGTAAACTAGATTGTTTAACCTAATTAATTAACCAAGTGAATACTTAGGTTTATTATTCAGATCTAGGTTAAAACAATATCAATCATATCAAGTAAAGCAGCGGAAAAATAAATAACACAACGATATGATGACCCAAGAAAACCAAACCGGTAAAAAACCTGGGGAGGATTTAACCTAGCTATCCTCAAGGTAAAATAGCAAATCCACTAGAAAGAATTGAAGTTTACACAATAGTGACTTAGACCACTAACATCCTATTACTACCCAGTGTAGGAAACTTACTACCACGACCACGTGACAGCTCCGAGACCACGGACTCCTTCTTTCTTTAATCTTTGCAAAACACAAACACCACCGTTTGTGACTTTGAGATCCCACTCAAAGGTTTAGCAACACAAACTCACTTGTTTGTGACTCCAAGACCACCCTTGAGGTTTAGATCATCAGCACCTTTGATGACTAGAGAAGGCAGCAACTTCAGCAATACCGGATCTTGAGATTCTTCAAGGAGCAACACCGGTAGAAGTTATAAGAGAGGTTTTAGGAACAAAACCCTAAATAAAAAAGAGGCACACTCTTTTCTCTCTAAAAAGCCTTATAAAAAATGTGCTTAGGGTTTCCTTTATATAGTGAGAGAAGTAGATCTGAAACCCTAATCCTTAATGGGCTAGAACTGCTGTTTGGGCCAACTTGAAATTCTGCAGATACGACTTTCGATCGGTCGAGCCTGTTTTTCGATCGATCAAACCAGGCAGATTCTAAAATCTTCTTTCTGCAACTTGTATGTTCTTGTGTGCTCACGATTTGCCAATTGTTTCAAGCTTTTAGAACCTAATAATCTCCCCCTTTGGCAATTCGTGACAAAACTTTTATACAAAATGAAATGTTAAAATACAAGAACAACCAAATACAATAAAATGCCCAATTACATCACAAATCCCAATCTAAGACTCTTAACCTAGAAGTTGCCAAGAAGAGGTAGAAGGTCTTGATTAGAATGCACCTGTCTTTCCTGAAACACTGCTGTTTGGGCCAACTTGAAATTCTGCAGATACGACTTTCGATCGGTCGAGCCTGTTTTTCGATCGATCGAACCAGGCAGATTCTAAAATCTTCTTTCTGCAACTTGTATGTTCTTGTGTGCTCACGATTTGCCAATTGTTCTAAACTTTTAGAACCTAACATTAACAATTACATTGAACCCTTAACAAGGTATATGTAGAGACTAGAAGTTAGGGTTAGCCCAACAAGGGCTTCCAACATAACTTGTCCTCTTGGGCCATTACATCAACATAAACCCAATACTTTTAACAATCTTGGTAGATATATTAATATCATTGGACAACATGGAAAATGTTTCATCACAACTTATGAAACAAAAGAGATGTTGCTCTGCATAATTACTTGGACACTGAGAAAGTAGTTGCTAATGCATTATGACTACAAATTATGATTGGCTCTCTTGTCATAATCTAATTTTACATAACTTTGTTCACTTTGATGTCTGTCTTGATTGGCATTTTAATAATTAATTAGGTTACTTTTCTAACTTAGCGTGTGGCAATTATGTCTTTTGCTGCTTCCCTCTGCATCATTTTGTTTCTGCAATGTTTTTCCAGTATATAAAATCATAACTGCACAGCTGACTTTGAGGGGAAACATGTTTTCAGTGCTGTGTTTACATTGCTTCTGATGGAGGTCGAGGTTATTGTCCACTTGTCATTGTTGACAAGGGCATATCGATGGATTATAAGTTTACTTTTTCGCAGTGTGAAAGGGGTTTGCAGTTAGAGTGGGAGTTTGATGGTGTGGTGGAAAAAAGGATTTGAACCCATTAGAGTACTTCTGCAAATCAAAATTTACTGAAATCATTCAATGCTATATATATGAATAGTTGAACCTTAAGATGTGTAAGGTTGAATTTTATCAACCATTTTATTGGCTTTATTCCGTGTCAATTTGCTTGTATTTTCAGCATTTAGAAACCCTGTATTTAGGTGGGAATCATGTAAGGGTAGTGTGTGAGAGAGTGTGAAGATTTGCTCAAGTCTGTGATGCAGACTAGGAACTCGCGACTGGACTTCGCTGATGTCTCGCGACTGGCAAGCCGCCAGATGTTGTACACGAGAAAAGTGTGAAGAGGAGAACTCGCGACTGGATCTCGCGGGTGGCTCACGACTAAAAGCTGCCAGAATATGAACCGTCATGCCAGCTGTTGCACTACAGGACAAAAATTCCAGTCTGGCCTTTCAGTTTGTTCGCGGCTTGAACTCGCGACTCAGTCAAGCCGCGAGGCCAAGCTGCCAGCCAACTCTATTATGTAAAATCTGTCTCTTCGCATTCCAAACACCTATCAATATATATACCCCTTATACCCACGAAATGTAGAGAGTTTCCAGAGAGAATTTTAAGAGAGAAACCCTAGAGAAAAACAAGATTGACTAATCCACAATCTTTACCTTGTGACTCTTCAAATTCCTCTACTCTCTTCCTCTCCATTGTAGATCCTTGAGAGGTACTTTAGCCAAAACATTTTCTCACCATACCCATCACTGTGAGAAGGCTCTTTGGTGGTTTGGGAAGCAATTAGAAAGGAGCCAATTCATATTGGTAGATGCTATGAACTAGTAGCGGGATACGGGAAGCTAAAGAAGAAATAGGTTCGGCGTAACCTCGTTGGAGCAAGAAGCTTGGAGGGTTTAGGTACCTAGGTAGATTAGGCTTGGAGGGTCTATTGCTATCCTTGTATCCCAACTACATTCTTTAGTGGATCATTTTGACCGCTTGGAGGGCGGTGGAGAGGTTTTACACCGAGGGCTTTGGTTTCCTCTTCGATAACGTGTCTTGTGTTGTCCTTGTGTTTGCATATCTCTTCCCTTTATCTTCGTCATTTAATTTCTATTATGAATGTGATTTTATTTGATTTAGATGGTTTATCAATTATGTTTTAGGTTTTAGTTCATTTTCCGCACGTTTATCGTTTGTGTTAAAGTTTGAATTGATAATTTGTAAATTGAGGGTCTAAACGTTCATAGTGTTTTACACGCTTTTTGAACTTTCAATTAGTATCAGAATGGGTACACTTGTTGTGGTTTAAATACCTAAGTGTGATCCTTGACCCCTTGTGTTTATCTACCATGGATTGTGATTTGTATGCTCCTTTGGTTGTTGATGATTATAGCATGCCATGGGTTTATGAAAATGCCTCTATGAGTGATAATCCTTATGATTGTGATGCTATGTTACATGAATCTTTGGATGTTATTGATATTCCTAACATCAAACTCTTTAAGAAAAAGGCTAAGAAATTTCAAAAGAATTTAAGCAAGTTTGTTTGTGAAAAGGATGATTTGAATGTTAAGCTCAATGAATCCAATAAATTGGTTGAGAAATATAAGAAACTTGCTGAAAATTCTCTTGAAATATTGAAAAAGTTTGAATGTTTGAATATGGACTTAGATGCTAAACTTGTTTTGTCTAACAAACTAGTTGATGATCTTAAATATGAAAATGAATCTCTTAAGATGATGCATGCCAAGTGTTTGATTGCTGAACCTACTGTTAAAAAGGATGAAAATATTTGTTGCAATCATGTTGTGGTACCCGATTCTATGCCTATTGTGTGTTCTACCTCAAAGGACAAATCGGTGTACATTCTTCCACACAAAAGAAATCAAAAGGTGGAGAGAAAGGCTCTTAAGTCAAAGCCTCTGTTTAGGTCTCAATATAAGGTTTTGAATGGATCTAAATTTGTTCAAACTTGCCACCATTGCGGTGTGATCGGTCACATAAGACCTCAATGTCGTAAGTTGAAGAGAGAACAAAATCATATGTCTAGATCTCTTCCCAAAAAGCCTAGTAGACCTAAACACGTTGTTTGTCACCATTGTGGTGCCTTTGGTCATCTAAGACCTCATTGCTCTAAGTTTCATACTCTCAAAAGAATCAAAAGAAAAGAGAAACTTAAACTTTTTAGAAGTTGTGCTAAAAATGGTAAACCGGATTTGAGTGAAAATAACATGCTGTTAAAGAAAATGTTTAATGCTCTTAACTCCTTGCCTATATGCATCTCCGGTTCTCGTTCTTCCAACCCGTGTCTCACTTCTCTTGAGACACTCATTCCAAACAATCGTTATGTTTGGATGAGGAAAGGTTCCTATAGTTGAGCTTATGCTCTTTTGGTCCTTGATCTAATTCTTTCGATCTTTGTAGGACCCTTCATGCATTAGTTGCTATATTGTCATGCATTTGTGCATCATGCATCTCTTCATATGCATTGTTTCTATTTTGATCTTACTTTTATGTTTTAGTTTTGTGTGAGTAAAAATCCAAAACCACATAAAAAGCGAAAAATTCAAAAAGTTTGACCGTATATGTTTGAGCACATATCTCATGTGAGTTTTGCCTTGTACCTTCATACAAATGGCTTTGTGCATTTACGAGCTTAGCTTGTTCTTTATGCACTCATATCATTGTAGGAAAAATCTTGACATCTATATGTGATTGTTGTAAATCGATCTTCAAGCTTGTCATGAATGATAAGTCAATAGTCATGTTGGTTTTGATACATGCGTAGATTGTGCCTATATCTCTTCCCACGTTTTTTTTTTTTTTTTCCTGTTTTTTCTTAAAGAGCTCAACCAATGTTAATCTCAAAATGAGAAGAGATAATGAGCTGCAAAAGCCATCGCACATACTAGTATTTGACTAAGAAAAAGAGAAAGCGACTTTTATGAAAATGTATGGTACCCAAAAAGCCAAAGGCTTGTTCATCAAAGTGAAATATCAAAAATTTCTAGCATCGATTTCAAAATGAGATGTATTAATTCAAAATGATCAAATGTTAAGAATTGTAATGAAGCAAAATGAAAAGTTTCAAAAGTTATGTAATCATTTTCTTGTGGGAGGTCATATATGCATATTTCTATAATTGAGATAGACCATTTGTCTTAGCACTAATTGTGTATGACTTGATTGAATTGATCATTAAAAATTTACTCTAGACTAAAGACTATTCCACATTTGATACACACACACACAACAAACATGCCTAATGTTCAATGAATGCCTTATTCATTTGTTCGATTGTACTTGTTTAAATGTGATGTGTGTGTGCTCAACTATATATGGATCAATCCAAAAAGATTTTTGATCATTTTATATGTTTTTGGAAGTGATTTTTATCACTCTTTGTGTTCATGTTTAGTGCTTACTTTGTTTTTCATTGTTTAAACATGTTTTGAGTTGAAAAACAGGTGTCAGAGTTTTTGGAGACTCATTCGCGACTGACTCTCTAGTCGCCAAATTTTTGGCTACTCATTTTGGCGACTTGCAAGTTGCGAGATCAAGCAGCGAGTTTTGGCAACTCGCCCAGTCGTGAGGATTACACGAAATGTTTCGCGGCTCATTCGCGACTTGCCTCGCGGCTCGCTCAGTCGCCAAACTCCAGAAATAGCTTTTTAAAGGGCTTTTCATGGGAAACCTGTTTTTAACCTCTCCCATCCTCTTTCAAACCCCTCTTTCAATATTTTTACATCAAAAATCCAACCAATTTGAATGGTTTTTCATTCCTTTAACATCTATAAGGTAATTTTTAAACTCTTTTCATTATTTTGGATCCTTAGATTATGTTTTAGAGAGTTTTGTGCTTTTGGTTGGGATTTTCATCATAGGGGTTGGGAAAACTTATTTCTTGTCAAATTTTTCTATGGGATTGGTTTCTTTTGATGATTTGTTTTGGATGTTGGCCCCTTATGGCAAAAAGAACATGTATCAAGGGTGGATTTCATGATGTTCATGCATTGTTTCATATTGTTGTTCATAGTGTGCACATTAGGTGTTTGATAAAATGCCTCTTAGGCATTTTTTCACTTGTTTGGACTCCAATGAGTATCAAACTTTAGGGTTTCTCATGTTTTCTCACTAGGATCATGTTTGGTTCATTGGTTGTGTATTTTACACACCTTGCCCCACATGTGCATTTTCCATGCATTGGTCATGTATTGCACATAGCCACCTCTTGCACACACCTTTGCTACTCTTGTCATGCATTGGTCTATACCTTGTGTCTTCATCCTAGCATGTTTTGTTTACTTTATGCTTTATAGCATTTTTTTTTTTTATTTTGTCTTAGGTTTGAGCTTCATTTTCTCATTCATCTTGCACCCCTCATGCATCATTATCATTGTTCATACCTTCATCTCTTGCCCTTATTTCTCCTTGACCCTTTGTCTATTCTTGATAAAAGGGGGAGAGTGTACTCTAGAGAGTATACCGGAGAGTTTTTGTTATTTCCATATAACCCTTGTGCACATTCTTAAGGGGAGAAATTCTATTTCTCGTGCACATGTGTAGAGGGAGAGATATTCCATTGGGGAGATGCATATACCAAGGGGGTGAAGACATTGTGTTAATAAGAAAACTTTGTTTTCATTGTGTTTCTTCATGATTGTTTTCTTGGTTGTTTATGGTGCTTTGAGTTATGTTTAGTATCTATGCTTTATTGTTTTCATTGTATCGTGTTTGTGTGTTGAACATGCATACATCCTTATACTATTGTGCTTAATTGAATGCATGTTCGGAAGATCATTTGCTTTGCTATGTGATCATTGTAGTCATATCTTTATGACTGTTTTGGTATTTGATCAAGTTGATCACATGTTTCACATCATATTTACTTGATCGTTTTTTTACTTGTTACATTATACTTGTCTTTTTATCACTTGATTTACCTTGAGGGTCTAATGTATTTTGCGCAAGTATTTCAGGTTACAAGTATATATGTTCCAAGTTCATCACAGCTCCTACGATTCATGATAGGGGGAGTGATATGATAAGGGGAGTAAGAAAGAAAGAGTTTTGTGTTATATTAACTATATTTTCCCTTTTGTACCTGTGCTTCTGTAGCCTTTTAGTTTGTACCTTAGCTTATGTCGCATTTTGGTTATGTTTTGTACCTGGCTTTTGTAAGCACTTTGTTTTCTTGTCTTGTGGCTTTAGTACTTTGTGTTTAAATGTTATACTTTTTTCTTTAAGTACATCACTCTTGTGCATTGTGTTGGATTTTTATCCTTAATGCAATTATGTAGTGTTGTTGCATTGGTTGAGTGTTGGACATGCAAATGATACTTGTCATTGAGCTTATTGGATTGCATGTCCTGATGTTCATTCCTTATGAGAATGAGCATTGTGATCACTATTTATAGTGATTGTTTGTTTTTGGTCAAGCCATGCTCTATTGCTTTAATATATTTTGCTTGGTCACATTGTGCTTGCTTCATATGCAATACAAGTTTTTCTACATACAATGAACTTATTGTGTGGTTGCTTTTCAGGAGATACTTATACTTATGATTCAAGAGCTTCACAGATCCTAGAGTTAGGTGTGAGTGAGTTTTGTTCAACTGTTCCTAACTCACACGTTAAGTCTAGAGTTCGTTGTAGGGTTTTGTCACGGAATAGCCAAAGTGGGAGATTGTAAGGTTGAATTTTATCAACCATTTTGTTAGCTTTATTCTGTGCTAATTTTCTTGTATTTTCAGCACCCTGTATTTAGGTGGGAATCATGTAAGGGTAGTGTGTAAGAGAGTGTGAAGAATTGCTCAAGTCTATGCTGCAAAACAGGGACTTGCGACTGGGTTTCGCTGTTGTCTCACGACAGGCAAGCCGCCAGATGTTGCACACGAGAGAAGTGTGCAGAGGAGAACTCGCGACTGAATCTCTCGGGTGGCTCGCAACTGAAAGCTGCCAGAATATGAACCGTCATGTTAGCTATCGCACTATAGGACAAAAATTTCAGTCTGGCCTTTCAGTTTGTTCGCGGCTTGAACTTGCGACTCAGGCAAGCTACCAGCCAACTCTGTTATGTAAAATCTGTCTTTTCGTATTCTAAACACCCACCAGTATATATACCCTTTATACCCAAGAAATGTAGAGAGTTTCTAGAAAGAATTTTAAAAGAGAAACCCTAGAGAAAAACAAGATTGACTCATCCACAATCTTTACCTTGTGACTCTTCAAATTCCTCTACTCTCTTCCTCTCCATTATAGATCCTTGAGAGGTACTTTAGCCAAAACATTTTCTCACCATACCCATAACTGTGAGAAGGCTCTTTGGTGGTTTGGGAAGCAGTTAGAAAGGAGCCAATTCATATTGGTAGATGCTATAGACTAGTAGCGGGATCCGGGAAGCAAAAGAAGAAATAGGTTCGACGTAACCTTGTTGGAGTAAGAAGCTTGGAGGGCTTAGGTACCTGGGTAGATTAGGCTTGGAGGGTCTATTGCTATCCTTGTATCCCAACTACATTCTTTAGTGGATCATTGTGACCGCTTGGAGGGCGGCGGCGAGGTTTTACGCCGAGATTTTCGGTTTCCTCTTCGATAACATGTCTTATGTTGTCTTTGTGTTTGCATCTCTCTTCCCTTTATCTTCGTCATTTAATTTCTGTTATGGATGTGATTTTATTTGACTTAGATGGTTTATCAATTCTGTTTTAGGCTTTAGTTCATTTTCCGCACGTTTATCTTTTATGTTAAAGCTTGAATTGATAATTTGTAAATTGAGGGTCTAAACGTTCATAGTGTTTTACACGCTTTTTGAACTTTCAATTGGTATCAGAGTGGGTACACTTGTTGTGGTTTAAATACCTAAGTGTGATCCTTGACCCCTTGTGTTTATTGGCCATGGATTGTGATTTGTATGCTTCCTTGGTTGTTGATGATTGTAGCATGCCATGTGTTTGTGAAAATGCTTCTATGAGTGATAATCCTTATGATTGTGATGCTATGTTAAGAGGTAGGCTGAATCAATTATATAGATTTATTATAGGGTGATAATGGAAGTAAATAAATAAGTAGTGGGCTGGATTTATTATAGGGTGATAGTGGAAATAAATAAATAAGTAGTGGGCTGCATTTAGAAGGCTGAAAATTGTAAAAATCATTTAAAAATTGTAGGACAAATTATATTTTTTTTAAAAATGACGTGGCAGCTGATGTGGCACAACGTGAGAGCAGCAGCATTAAACGCTACGCTTCAGCTTTTAGTAATGTATAGAATATAGATATGAGAAATGTTATATCCATATATAATATTTTTGTTATATTTTCACAACAAATAGTAGGGGTAAGGTATAATTGGTTCTATTTTAAACCTTTTACCAAAATTACTTTTTTTTTTTTTCCACCAGTAACAATCTGAAACAACCTACCCGTTAAGATTTGTTGTAAAAATGTTATAAAATTAACATTTCTCTATTTGTACTCATAGTGACACTAATTGATCCATGATTTCCGCAGAAACAATCCATTAGCACCCACTCAACATATGGTCCATTTGGATTGAGGGGGAATAGATTGGATTTGTCAAAAATTTAGCCTATTTTTAGCCACTTCTACACTATTCTCCTCCATTCCCTCTCCTGCCTCCTTCCATTCAAATGGGCCCATAGAGTTGAAGGCTTTAAAATTTTCCGTGTCCCCTTATTTACGTAGGATTTTTATAGTCTGCTTTGATTTAAGACGATGTAAATTGAATGATGGAATCCTGAAAAAATTAAATTTCAGCATAATCATAAATGGCTTATTACTAGACTTGCTAAATTGTCTTACCCCCTAATTTACGTCAATGGGCTTAGTTATAAGTTGTTTTTTTTTTTTTTTTTTTTTTTTTAAGAAAGTAGTTATAAGTTGTTAAGATGTCTTTTCCCAAGAGAAACTCAAAGTTTCAAACAATGTACTTTTTATCCCAATGATTTTTACTAATTATTCGTTGGATAGCATCAATGAAAGTGTGTAATTGCTAATTTCGATAGTGTTTTCTACGAAAATTGTTTGTATTAATACAAGAATGACAATAGGGATACTGCAACACGTTTTAACTGTGATTATTGGGGAAAAAATGTGTGCTTGTGCATTAAAATATGTACAAGAAGTGTGAAAAAAAAAAAAAAAAAAAACTCCGTATTTCTTTTACTTTCTGCTCGTATTAAACTAGAATACACATTGTAGGGGCAATGGGCCGATAGGAGTAATGGGCCGGTATGAACGACACGCTAGTAGGGATAATAGGTCTTGAACCCCTCATCCATTTACGTAGCACGTCCCCAAGCCCAAGCCGAGGACTGAGGCTAGTCCGAGGATGATTCAACTCGGCCTAGGCGGTCTACGCTGACAGTCGGGAAAGTTGAATGTGAGCTTAGCGATCCCAAGATTCCGCCGAGGACGCACACCACCACGGGTAATTAAAGCCGAGGTAAGACTTGGAGCTCTGCCGGTCAGGAAGGTCTCCTAGAAGATTTCACTGCACAGGGTGAATGTTATGGAAGCATGTACCAAGAAAGGATCCCAAAATATCAAAAGAGAAGGCTGTCAACCCCGCATTGAATGCTCCACAACTAACCACCTTGCCGCATTTATGTCGAGAAGACATTTGAACAGTGATTTCCAGTCTCGCCGTTCCTATGTAGAAGATTCTGGAAAAATTGGAAGGGACAGGTGTCAACAAAGAAATCATGACATCTATACGTGGAGGGTTCAGAGAAAGCGAGGAAGGAATATAAAAGGAAGAAGGAACCTAAAAATAAAAAGAGGAGGAGATTTGCACCCATTACTAAACAATATTTACACTAGACAATTATCCTCGGACGTAGGCCGAGAACAATCCTTTAAACTAGAAACCTATGTTTCATCCTAATCTGAGATCCTAACCCATGCAGTTGGTAATCTAATCTTTACTAACCCAGTCTTTCCTAACCTACTCTCTACAAATTCATTGTTGTTGGGCCTTTTAAGCATATCCATCCATCTTTAGTCCAGATTCCGAAACTTGTGTCTTTACACACATCATAGTGCTAAGTCTCTCCTTGATTCCAACTTAACAAAGTTGATAAGGACATTTGTAACATTTTGCAATGACTTAATGTTTTGGATCCTAATAGACGTTTGAATGCAATGACTTTAATTGAAGACATTATAATTGTCGGATCCCTTATGAGCCTTTTTTTTTTTTTTTTTTTTTTGAGTTTCAACCCTTATGAGCTTTTAGTTTCGCCATATATGTCCAAATGAATTTGTAAAACTATGTCATGTTCCCTTATATACGTTTTTATAGTCTACTTTAATTGAAGTATTGTCTACTTTAATTGAAGACATGCAATGTAAATTGATTGATCGAAAACTGAAATTCCAGCATAAATTGTCATATATGGCTTACTAAACTTGCCAAATTTTCTTACCCCCTATTCTACGTTGGTGGGTCTAGTTTGGCTTTATATACGGTGCTAAGATGTCTTTTTCTAAAAGAAACTTTGACGATGTACATTTTATTCCAATGGGTTTTACTAATTATTCCTTCTATAGGTTCAACGAAAATGTGTAATTGCTAATTTTTTTTTGGTAAGAGTGTAATTGTTAATTTCAAACACAGCCTAAAAGTCTTGTAACTTGCGTGACACCTTTTGAAGTTCCCAATGATGAAGTCTATATTTCAAATAGATCAACTGTTTTTTGAAAATATGAATGAGGACTTTTAAATGCACATGTTTTTTTCATCTAAAATATGTAATTTTTTAAATATATAAATACAATAAAATTTTAAAATATGACGTCATTTTTATATATATGATAGTTCTTTATCATCAGGCTAAAATATCAAAAAAATTTGATTTTCTTCTATAAAAATATTAGATAAATAATATTAAACCCATATTTTTCTTCAACAACTAGAAGAAGATAATAACAACAGTAATAATCAGGAGTCTAGTTTGGCTTTATATATGGTGTTAAGACGTCTTTTCCTAAAAGAAACTTTGACAATGTACATTTTATCCCAATGAGTTTTACTGATTATACATTCTATTGTTTCTAAAAAGAAAAAATCGTTCTATTGTTTCTCCAAGGAAAAAAAAAAAAAAAAATCCTTCTATAAATTCATCGAAATTGTGTAACTGTTAATTTCAGATGCGTTTTATACCCTAATATTGTTGGTATTAGTATAAGAATAACTTCCGGACATTACAAATTTTTGTATGTTAAACCTTTTAAAATTATATGTCAACTTTTAAATATAAAACAAAAAAATTAAAGTAAATAATAATTTTTAAATAATATATTAATGCGATACCAATCATATTTATTATCATGTCATTTTGTAAATAATTTTTAATAAAATTGATAGTAAATTTAGTATTTTTTAATCAAGAACATCTACCAGATATTTTAACTATTCTTCTCAAATGAAATATTTTAACTAGCTTAGGGCCTGTTTGGCTATAAGATTTAAATACAATTTTTTTTTTGGAAAATCATTATAAAATGGTAGGTCTCACACTTGAATCTATCATTTTGGCTGATGTTTTCTAAATTCAATTTTTAGAAAATTATTTCCTATTTTTTATGTTTAAAATAGGACTTTGAATACTGCTGAGATGATGTTTTCAATATATAAAAAAATATTCTTAATGACATAGTTGTTAATAAATTGAAAACAGTAAACCCCAAACTTTAATTTTGAAACTTATCATTATCCAAATAGAAAATAGTAATCAACAGTTCACTTTCTATAAAATAAAAATTAAAAACAAAATTCAAAGTAATAATGATATTTCAAATATCACTTTTTTGCTTTTAATATTTTGAAAATTGGTCAAAAGTGGGAGTCAAACACATATATAATGTAAAAATTATTCTTTGAAGACTAGTTTCACATTCAATTTTTTGAAAATTATCTTTAGATTGTTTTGAAATCAAAAACAAAAATCCTCAACCAAACATAACCTAAGCTAGTTAAACCCATATGGCCATATCAATATTAGATTATGGAATTTGATATTATTCTATAATAATATTAGCCACAAGTCAATAATAATCATAGTAAAAATAATAATATGGCCACCTTAAACATTAGAGAACAAAAAGAGTAAGGTCTTACTCAACTTTTTTTTTTTTTTTTTTTTTTTTTTGGTTGAGAAACAAGGTCTTACAAACTTGATAGTGCACAATTCTTTCATAATCTGTTCCAATTATTTGCATTAATCTTTTTTCTAGCTTTAACTTAAAATACTTATTTAGTGGTTAGGACTTAGGCCGTGAGGGAAGCTTCAAAGGGTCTAGAAAACACTGATAGTGAAAGGGAGCACTTATTTTTTAGGATGAAAAATTAAATAGCATTGGGTGACTTTAATCTCGTACCGGAGGTAATACCGGTTTGACCAATGGAACGATATATTTCGGTACTAGTTAATACCAGTGTACCATTTCGGGTTTACCGTTATTATATATATATATATATATATATAAAAGTTTACCATAAAACATTATCTCAATTTAGAACAAATTATTCATGGTTTTAGATTTTAACAACAATTAAAAGGAAAAAAAAAAAACACAATAAAAAAAAATAGAAAGCTAAATTGTTCATTATATACTAAGAAAACAAATAATACTAATAAGTTAATGCAAATAAGTTACCATTCCGCCCTTACAAAAATTCAAAAATTACAAAACTAAAAAAAAAAATTTTTTTTTTTTTTTTTTGTACCGGCCAGTACGCCCAATACTGGCCAGAATTGCCCGAAATTAGCCAGTATGGCTAGTACGGCCGATATTTAAACCTGTACAAAACGTTAGTGTTTCGATATCGGTATATGTACCGGTACGGTACATACCAGCCGATACGGCCAGTACTGGTACGGTATTGACTACTTTGCTTTTATATCAAACTAATTCCAAGTCATCTCTCTCAAATAGTAAAATAAATTCCAAGTTACATGATGAAAGCAAATCATATAAAACTCAAATTTTATTATAAATAAGAATTATAGTAGATTAAAAATATTAAAACTTCCTTAAATTCTACTAATTTGAAGCTTTTGATTACTGATTTTTAATTAAAATAGTATTTTTATATAATTCTTTCAAATAAGTTTAACTCGATGTAAACTATGTTAATAATTTTAATATACTTATAATGAGTTCCATGACAAAAATATTATTGCCTAGATTCTTTACTCTCGGCAATGACTTTAAAACATTATAAATTGTCAGATGAAGAAATGGACATTCAGTTTAGCTACATATGTCTAGCTGGATTTTAAAAAAATTTCTGTGTCCCCTTATTTACGTTGGATTTTTATGGTCTACTTTGATTTTAAGACAATGTCAATTGATTGATGGAATCACAAAAGAATGAAATGCCTGTATAGTCAAATATGGCGTACTACTAGGCTTGGTAAATTGTCTTACTTCGTTGATAGGTATAGTTCGGCTTTTAATATTTGGTGTTAAAATGTCTTTTCCTAAGAGAAACTTAAACAATGTACTTTTTATCCCAATGATTTTTACTAATTATTCGTTGGATAGATTCAATGAAATTAAGTGTATAATTGTTAATTTCGAAAGTGTTTTCTACCCAAATTTGTTGGTATTAATACAAAAATGACTTTAGGGATACCACAACACCTTTTAACTGTGATTATTGGGGGGAAAAAAGTGTACTTTGTGCATGAAAATATGGATATTGAGTGTAGAATATGTACAGCGTGAAAAAAAATATATTCCGTATTTCATTTACTTTCTGCAGAATACATATTATAATGTCAAGGCTTGATTTCAGTTGGAGCATTTTAATATTATTTAATTTTTTATTTTTTGAGAATGTAATATTATTTAATTAAAATGAATCAATATTACAATATAAATGTAAAGATATACGAGTTAATATGGATTATAAAGAGTTAATAAAAAGGCTTTATCTCACATTAAAAAGGACAGAAACTCTTTTATTTTTTTTAATTGTGGTGATTAATGAGCTAATATGTATTAATTCAAAGAGAGCCTACACCAACGCAACTTAATAAAGTTGATAAAGACATGTTTTAATATTTTGCAATGACTTAATGTTTTGGATGGTGTTTATACGTTTGCATGCAATGACTTTAATTGAAGACATTATAAATTGTCGGACCCCAAATGAGCCTTCAGTTTCGCCATATATGGCTTGGTGTGTAGGAAATTAACACAAAATTTCCAAACCTGTGAGAAACAAAGTAAACATACGCTAAAGAAAAAAATAATCACACGCACAAGACAATATTTACGTAGTTCGGCAATTTGCCTACGTTTTGGGAGTTGCAGGAATTTCACTATTATCAAAGAAAAATATAAAGTGAGGCAGTACAATTTTTTTCTCTCACAAAAACTACATCAAAAAACTTTAATCACCAAAATAACGGTTCTATATCCTGTGCACAGGATTCACAATGAACTACAAAACGGGCCAAGCCTCCACTCCATGGATTAAGCCTAAAAAAGTCTTCCATTAAAAAACCACATAACATCATTTCGGGTTGGGTTGTCATCCGAATCAAACATAACTAGGCTCCACAAAACCCAATATGGTGGATTTGTAAAACTTTGCCATGTCCCACATATACGTTTTTATAGTCTACTTTAATTGAAGAAAATAAATTGATTGATAGAAAATTGAAATTTTAGAATTGTCACATATGGCTTGCCAAATTGTCTTACCCCTTATTCTACGTTGACGAGTCTAGTTTTGCTTTATATATAGTGTTAAAATGTCTTCAAAGTGGCTTGATGCATTTATAGGTCTAAGGCAAAAAAATAAATTGAGGCATTTGTAGACACCGCATTTTGTACCCCATGTTTGTGCACACATATTTGTGCCCAGAAACCAGATTTAGGATTTTTGCTGTTTTGTTTGTTTTGCTTTATTTTAATCACATGTTTAGCCTTTGATAGCTTAGTTTTCACATGTTTAGGTCTAGGGTCAGTAAAATAACATGTTTACTTGTTTAGTTGATAGATTCATGATTAGGGTTTTACGCTATGGATGAGTGTGAGAAATATGCCATGTTTGGATTTTCGATGCATGATAGTGTGTGAGTATAAAATAACCTATTAGAAGACCCTTCGATAAGATTAGGGTTTGGAATACAATGAGTGGAGGCCAACCTATGGTTTGAGTGGGATTGGGTGCCTAGCACCTTCTCATCTCCATGCCTGAACTCCAAACACGGCTCTAGTAAAGACCAGTCCTTTCACAAGGGCACTATATATATGGTTCCTAGAGTTAATCTAGGTGGCGACTCCATTTACACCCTCCGCTTAGTCCACCATTGGTCAACGCGTACTTCCCATGAGGAAACTACTCGTCACGGTCGCTTGTGCCCACACCTAGTAGGTTTGGACTGAAATCCTAAACGTTTGGCAGGCTGTAGGGCTGAATTAAAATACTGCAAATCCTGTGTCAATTGATTGAAGCTTTCTCTCGATTGATCGAAGCTTTCTCTCGATCGGTCAAGCTAGTTAGCTTCTTAATTATTCTTTCAGCAGTTTGTACGTTCTTGAATCTTGAGTTGTTGCACTTTGAGAAATGTCTAAAAAACTTCATAGAAACTAAGATCTATTCCTAGACAAGTTTATGTCCTCAGTTTGCCAACACATAAAGTATTTAGAACCTAAACATTTATATCTAAATATTTAGAACCTAACATTTATCAATGTACAAGTGTGAAAAAAAATTTTCCGTATTTCATATACTTTCTGCTCATATTATGGCAGAATACGCATCATAGTGTCAGGTCTCTCCATGATTCCAACTCAATAAAGTATTTTTTGAGAAAAACTAAATAAAGTATGTCTTTATCAACTTTATTCAGTTGATAAAGGCAAACATTTTGCAATGACTTAATATTTTGGACCCTAATATACGTTTGCATGCAATAACTTTAATTGAAGACATTATAAATTGTGACCCAGGGGCGGAGCCAGAGGGGGTCGAGGGGAGGCAGTTGCCCCCCTAGCTCGGCAAAAAAATAGTAGGGTGGCTTTTAAATTTTAGTAAGAAGAAGGTTTGTATTTGGTATGACAATATATCCATCTCAAAGTTGCATCTCTTTCTTTTTTTTGGTAGAAAAAGGTGCATCTCTTAAGCCGAGCAAATAATTGCCATGTAGCTTTGGCTTGGGGCTGGCTGGCATGTATATAATAGCCAACTAGCTTTGGCTAGGACTTAGTGTCAATTCTCCACTTCACCACGTGGATTCTTACTAAAAAAAATTCTTTATGTAATAATTATCCTACTCCATAAAATTTTGTATAATAAAACAAAATTTTGAAATAATTATATAATAACACAAAATTAAGTTAGTTGTATTTGGTGTTTATACTTAATTACTAAAAATATTTTCATTTATAAATGGAATTTTTACTATATAAAAAAGAAAAGAAAAGCAGAAGATAGCTTATTTATGCAAAAAAAAAAAAAAAAAAAAATCCTTTACAACTACTCAACATATATGTAATATGTGTGTGTTTCAATATACATGCATAGTGTAAATAAATTTTGCCCCCCCCCCCCCCTTGGAGTCAAATCCTAACTCCGCCACTGTTGTGACCCCAAATGAGTTTTCAGTTTCTCCAAGTGTGTCTTTATCAACTTTATTCAGTTGATAAAGACAAACATTTTGCAATGACTTAATATTTTGGACCCTTGATGTACGTTTGCATGCAATAACTTTAGTTGAAGACATTATAAATTGTGACCCCCAATGAGCTTTCAGTTTCGCCATATATGGTTAAGTGGATTTGTAAAACTTTGCCATGTTCCCTTTTATGCGTTTGTATAGTCTACTTTAATTGAAGACAAATAAATTGATTGATCGAAAAATGAAATTTCAGAATTGTCATATGACTTGCTAGACTTGCTAAATTGTTTTACCCCCTATTCTGCGTTGATGGGTCTAGATTAAAAAATGGGAAAATTTTAGATAAAAAAAAAAAAAAAAAATTGTGATTGGGTACTGGCAGCAACTGGGTGCAGTCTGTCTTGGAAGACCTAGAAAGTTAATACAACATTTTGAAATATGTTATTTAAAACATGGTACCAAACACATTTTTTATATTATGAATACTTTAAACACATGTTTTCTCAACACTTTTTAAATCACGATTTTCATATTAATTTGAACAACAATATTTGAAATTTGCTACTAAAAAGACCCTTAACTTTCTTTTCGAGAAGAACCATACCATTTAACTTGAAAGCAAAGCATATTTATTTTGAAAATGGATAATTACAGTAAACCCACCTGTGGTATGGCCTGTTTTCATTTTGCCTACTTGTGGTTTAATCATTTACACTTTGCCCACCTGAACTTCAATTCGTTACCCACCTCACCCTCAGACGTTAGGAAAACACCATTTTAGTAAAAATCAGAACATAACACGGATCAAAAACACAAACTATTGAATCTTTTCCTCACGAGCCCTAGAAACACAAAAATCCCTTGTATTGAGCTGGGGTTTTGATTTTTCTAATCATGCTTTCATGGGAGGGTGAGGTTCTGACTTTGGGATGTCTCTCTCCTCCCAAAACAAAAAATTCATACAAAATCAAAAGAAAACAAGAATTAAAAAAAATGTCATTATGTAAAAATGGTAAAAAGTTGCTTAAGAACTTCAAAAATGTAGAAACTTCAAGAACTGTTTAGCAAGAGGCAATGTAATCATAGGCACACCATAACGAACTCCCTCCAACATATGAAGGTTTTCCAACAACCTGAACGAATGAACAGTTGGAAGCCTCAATAGCATGAACAATTTCAAAATTGGGTTTGCTTTTAAAGACCCAAAACTGGGTTTTCTTCTAAAGCCCCAAAACTGGGTTTGCCATGTCCAAATTTCTCTCTCTCTCCCCTATCCACCAACAGTCACCTAAACCACTTTTGAAACCCATAACAAAATCAGATCAACCCACAACCCAAAAAACAACCAAAAAAAAAAAAAAAAATGAGACCCATGAAGTAGAGCAATGTCATTGTGGTGGCTACTCCACCTTTGAAACCCAAAACCAATCACAAACCACAACACACAACCATTGCTAAAATCAAATCAACCACCGGCATTCTTCCTAGTGATTTAGAACCCCCACAAAACCCAAAAAGTAAGAAGAAGAAGAAGAAGAAGAAGAAGAAGAATAAGCAAAGGAAGAAGGACAATGCCGAAGAACCTGAAGCTAATAATTCCAAGCGAAAGCACAAAGAAATCGAGGCCAAAGAGAAGAAGAGTAAGAATAAGAAATTGAAAGAGGATGACAAGGAAAGCAAAACCCACCAAGGAAAAGAAGAGGATGAAACTGTGAAAGATGGCTTGGTTGTGGTGAGTGGGCATAATGTGAAATTGGGTAAATATGCTCCTTTGAAGTCCTTCGCCGAGTCGGGTCTATACCAAGAGGTTTTGAAGTGCTGCAAGAACTTCTAGAGCCCTTCTTCCATTCAGTCCCATGCCTAGCCTTTCTTATTGGATGCTTGTGACTTTATCGGCATCCAAGTCATCCTTGCTCCATGTACTTTGTTCATTCACAAGTTCTTAAGCAATCAAAACCATAACTTTTTGATTTTTGTTATATTTGTTTTTCTCTAAAAATGTGTTTTTTTAATGTCTATGAGTGAGGTGGGTAACGGATTGAAGTTCAGGTGGACAAAATGTAAATGATTAAATCACATGTAGATAAAGTGAAAACGAGTCATACCATATATGGGTTTACGGTAATTAACCCTTTTGAAATATACCGTAATCGCAATAGAATAGATAACAAGGCGAGTCAATCAAAGATCACATTGTCAATAATGTGAATTCAGAGGCACTGTTCTGCTACAGTGTGGCTACTGTTCATGAACAGTAGCTGCACTTTTTGACTTTTCAACCCACAGCGGGTCTCACAAATTTCACTTTTTTACAATTTTTTTTATTAAAAATAGGTTTTACGGTACTATTTACACATTAGAAAATTATTTTGCTACAATATTTTTAATTTTTAATTTTTAACTGTATCCAATCGGGCTCAAGTGTGTTGCGTTTTGCTGCATCGAGGGGTTGTCTATCATTATATGTGATATAATAATATTGGACTAGGTTTGTGTCAGATGTCTATCAGTCTTCTAGTACTTATTAGAGGTTGCAGTAGTCTTATTATCATTCGTATTAGTCTTTGTGTAATAAAAAAAATGTGTAAAATTTATATAATTTTAGTTTTAAAAGCTTTATAAACATTCACATTAGTGTGTGTAATAGAAAAATATGTAAAATTTATATAATTTTGTCTAAAAATGATCCACATTAATCTCTATATAATTATATAAATTTACAAGTTTATTATAATAACTCTGTAATTTACACTAATACTATTAATTTTGTATTTAGTTATTAAATTTTTTTTTTATGTATCTTGAGAATAAAGAAAGAAAGTAGATTGTGGTTATTGTATGTGAAAAAAGAGAAACAATTAAAAAAAATAAAAATTGATATTTTAATGAAATGTAGTCTAAAATAAATAATTTAACATAGAATGTTTTGAAAAGTAAGTAGGTAAAATAGAAAAAATAAGTTCTTATGCTAAAATAGATAAGAATTTTTGCACAAGCTAATGAAAATGCTCTAGTTGGTAGAGTTTACACTTTACATTGCATCATCTTTTGGTTTTGAGTGCACAAAAAATTTGAGAATATTTTTCACACAAGCTGAGTTACAAAATAAATGACAATATTTTTTATAAACTGACTTGAGAAGGATTTATTGTTTTTTATTTACATCTCCTACCAATATTATTTGTTTTTGCCTATCATTAAAAATATACTACATAAGCTTGTGTAAAAAAATTTTGTAAAATTTGTTGCTTCTGTACTTTCTCTTTTGATATAATTCTTACCGATTCAAAAAATAATAATAAATAAATAAAATAGCAATGTTGACTAGTCTAATAAAAGATATTTCCAGTGACCTTCAACTTCGTTATGCTAATACTTCCTATTGAACGCAATCAACGGATGTATATAAAGAAAGGGTTTCGAGCAAAATCATACTTGTAAGACTGCAATTTTGTGTGTTATTGATCTTCTACGTTCATCGTAATCATGGGTGCAAGTTCCCTCCAATTCCTCCTCACTTTAATTCTCCTTCGGTTGTGCATGAAACCAACTACTGGAAATAATTTGGGGTTAGCAAATACTCATCTTGGCTGCAAAGAGCATGAGAGACAAGCTCTTCTCAAGATTAAGGAAGACCTTATTGATGACTATGGCCATCTTTCTTCTTGGAGCTTCGATCAAGATTGTTGCAAATGGAGTGGGGTCAGGTGTAGCAACCAAACAGGCCACGTCATCATGCTCAATCTCGATGTCTCGATCTCCTTTCCCCCAAGGCCTTTGCGAGGTAAACTTAATCCTTCCTTGATTGAGTTGAAATATTTGACTTATTTGGACGTGAGCTTCAATGATTTTAATCAAAGCCAAATCCCAGAATTCATTGCTTCTCTCTCCAACTTAAGACACCTTGACCTTTATTATGCTAATTTCGGAAGATATATACCTTTTCAGCTTGGGAATCTATCCAACTTGCAGTACCTTGATCTTGGTTGGAATAATTTTAATATACCTGAAAACATAGAGTGGCTCCCTCGACTTTCTTCTTTAAAATACCTTCACATGAGTACCGTTAACTTGAGCAAAGTCAATAATTGGCTCCATGTTGTGAATAAACTGCCGTACTTGACATCCTTGTCCTTGCGCTCTTGTAATCTTCAGAATATTTTCTCTGTTCCCCTTGTTAATTCTTCTACTTCTCTTGATGTCCTCAATCTCTCATATAATAATCTCACTTCTTCTTCTTCAGTACTGGAGTGGTTGTTCAACTCCAACACTAGTGTTGTTGAACTTTTACTCAGTAATAACCAATTTCAAGGTTCAATTCCAGATGATTTTACCAGAATAAACTCTCTTGCACATCTCTATCTTGATTCTAATGAATTTGAAGGCGAGATACCAAAATCCTTTGGTGGTATGTGTAATTTGAAAACGTTGTCTCTATCAAGGAACTATCTCAATGGACAACTTGATTTTATTCAAAACTTGACCAGGTGTGCGAACCAATCACTAGAGTCTTTAGATCTTGGAGATAATCCACTGGAAGGTGTTATTTCTGAAGCCCATTTCTCGAAACTCACAAAATTGAAGGATTTGTACTTATCTAATACCTTATTAGCTTTCAACATCAACTCTGATTGGATTCCTCCTTTCCAACTAGAAGTAATACGGTTGGGGTCTTGCCAACTAGGCCCTCGATTCCCAAAATGGCTTCAAACTCAGAAAAAATTATATTGGCTTGATATTTCTAATTCTACAATTTCGGATACTCTTTCCAATTCTAATTGGATCTTCTTAAGCCAATTATGGTTTTTGAATCTGTCTTACAACCAAATCAGTGGCCATGTTCCAAATTTTTCATTGGAGTTCTCTATCCTCGTTATAGACTTGAGTTCAAATAAATTGGAAGGTGAAATACCAAAATTTGTATTTAAAGCAGCACATTTGGATCTTTCCAAGAATATGTTTTCAGAGCCACTCCAATCCCTATGTGCAGCTGTTAATAGAAACTTCAACCTTCTAGATCTTTCCAATAACCAATTACCAGGAGAGCTCCCTGACTGTTGGATGCTTTTTGAAGGATTGAAAATTCTTAATTTGGCAAACAATCGTTTTCATGGGAAAATCCCAATCTCGGTGGGCTCTTTACTTGCGATTGAAACATTGGATTTCAGCAACAATAGTTTCAGTGGGATACTTCCTCCATCATTGAAGAATTGCACTAAGTTGAGATTTCTTAATCTTCAAGATAATAACTTTTCTGGAGAAATACCAAAGTGGTTAGGGAGCAACCATCCAAATTTAATTGTCCTTTTCCTTCGATCCAATCGCTTCTTTGGAAGCATTCCTTCACGTTTATGCTATCTAACACATCTTCAAGTTTTAGACCTTGCCTTAAACCAGATCTCAGGAAGTATACCAAAATGCCTCAAAAATATTATTGCTTTGACTCAAAAATGGACTCCAAATTCAACCATAACCCACTCATTTATAAATTACAACTCTCCAGATTCTTTTAGTTCTAGTAGCTATGATGATCATGCAATTTGGATGTATAAAGGAAGAGAGTACGAGTACAAAAGTATTCTTGGCCTATTAAAAAGCATTGATCTTTCGAGCAATAAATTAACCGGGGCAATTCCTTCAGAAATTATGGAGCTTAATGGTTTGATTTCTTTGAATCTCTCAAGAAACCTTTTAATTGGAAAAATCCCTTCAGAGATGGGTTTGTTACGCTCATTGGAAGCCCTAGATTTATCTATGAACAAACTTTGTGGTGGAATTCCATCAAGCATTTCTCTAATTAATTCTCTAAGTTCCCTGAACTTGTCAAACAATAACTTGTCAGGTAAAATTCCAACAGGCTCTCAACTTAATACCTTTAATGCCATTGCATATGAAGGGAACCCAAATCTTTGTGGATTTCCACTTCCAAAGAAATGTTCAAGAGAAGATACAGCTCAAAACCCAGCCGTGAATACAGGTAGTGGGCATGCAGGCATTCAAGAGGAGGATGATGGGTTTGTAACCCTAGGGTTTTATGTTAGTCTGACCCTAGGATTTGCTGCCAGTTTTTGGGGAGTTGTTGGGACAATGGTACTGAACAGATCATGGCTATTTTCCTATTTAAAGTTCTTGAACAATTTCAAAAATAAGCTGTATGTGAACGGAGCAGTGATTATGGTTAGGTTACAGAGGCAACTTCAAACATAATTGGTAATAATTGCTTCTCTATTATTATTGTGGTTGTTGTTGTTTTACTTTTATTCCTTTTTTTCATTAATCATTTTTTATATTGGTGACTAAAGTAGTATTATTATTGTAATACCCAAAAAAAAAAGAGACTTAAAAATGTGGGGTATTTAAGTAAATCTTTTTGTAGGGTCAATTTTATAATCAATATTACTAAAGGGGGTTTTAGAAAAAAGGTTGAAACCCTAACTATATATAAGCTAATTAAGTCAACGTATAATGACAGATATTTTGAGAGAAGAAACTACCCAAAATACTCAAGTAGAGAAGGATTAACTGCACACTTGAGGTAAGATCCTAAGAATCTCATTCTTGTCAAATCTAAGCTTTATTTGGAATTAGAGTATTTTTTTATACTTGAGTATTTTGGCAAATGTAACTATTTAAATATTCAAAAATTTGTAATGATGCAAACGAAAAAATATCATATTATATATAATAAAAGTTGGGCTTAGACGCTGTAGTTATGCCACATGGCTTCACCAAATTGCAGAAACTTTATTAAATTTTTAGAGTTTTAAAGAACTAAAAAGAAATAGTATACTAGTAGGACTCTAATCCATTTTTATTATTAAGTAGTTTATCTCCAAAAAAAAAAAAAAAAACTATCATCATATTATATATATTAAAAGTTGGGCTTAGACGTTGTAATTGTAGAAATTTTATTAAATCTTTAGAGTTTTAAAGAACTAAAAAGGAATAGTATTCTAACAGGACTCTAATTCATTCTTATCATTAAGTAGTTTATCTAAGAAAAAAAAACTACTTCTAATTAGTTTATCTCAAAAAAAAAATTGCTTCTTCTTTTTTGTTTTAACTTAAACGTAAACAAAAAATAAATAAATAAATAAAATCTAATAACAATCTACTAGCTAATAACGTTAACTATTTTTTTGGATAAAATATATGTAAACTTTTTGATTAGGTAAGTTTCTTTTTCTTTTTGTTCATATCAAGTTATCAACTTTTTCACAACTTAAAATTACCTAATATAAAAGTTATGGTATACTACTATAACTTTAATTCATTCTTATCATTAAGTAGTTTATCTTAAAAAAAAATGTTTCATGTCTAAAGTAAGTGTATATCTAAAAAAAAAATACTTCTTCACGTTAACTTTAACGAAAAAAAAATTAAATAATAATAATAATAATAATAATAATAATAATAATAATAACAATCTAGCTAATAACGTTAACTATTTTTTTGGGATAAATTATTTTTTAAAAAATAATATGTAATTAAACCTAAACTTCTTGATTGGGTAAACTCCATTTTCTTTTTGTTCACCCTGGATAGGCAGGAGTCGGTCCTTCCCGGGGCTACAAAGATGACGTTTGTGGTGCCTATGGGGGGTCTTATGACTGCGTCGCCCCGGGGCTGGCCCTGTACACCACTGGAATGATGCAGGAGGTGTCCCAATCTCCCCTCTCAGATGAGCTGGTCCAGGTGATTCCACAAGTTTCGGTCGTCCTCTGTGGTATGCCCTGGTTCTTGATGATATCGTCAATACAGGTTCCTATTGCGCTTCGTGGGGTCTCCCGCCATCTTGGGTGGCCACTTGAAGAATGGTTCGTGCTTGATTTTCTTTAGGACTTGGTGCACTGGTTCTTGGAACACGGTATTAACCACCTGCACACTGGCAGCTCCGAGCTACCCGGCAAACTCTCCCCTCGACCGACTATAATATACCGATCCGACCTGAAATCCCTCCGCTCTTAGGGGATAACCTTAGCCTTTCCCTTCCTCTGTAACGGGTCCTCCTCAACTCTCTTGTACTTATCGATGCGGTCCATAAGTTGGCGTATGCTGGTAACTAGCTTGCCCGTGAGGAACTTCCTTAATCCATGCTCGGTTGGGAGGCCGACCTTGAAAGTACCGATAGCGACGTCATTAAAATACTCGTCTATCTCATTAAACATTTCCCGAGTAGGATTTTAGGGTTTCTCCTTCTTGCATGGATAGGACAGCAGGGAGCCCAGGGGGCGTGGGACTTTGCTATATGTGATGAAACAAGAGCCAAATGCCCTGGTCAGTTCCTTGAAAGAGTTGATGGACTCGGCCTTCAGACCATCAAACCATTTCATCGCTACAAGTCCCAGGCTAGATGGGAAAACTTTGCACATCAGAGCCTCGTTCCTGGAATAGACAGCCATCCTCTGGTTAAAGTGACTGACGTGCTCCATAGGGTCCGTTCGACCATTATACATGGTAAACGTGGGTTGATGGAAGCGTCGTGGAAGCTTTGCTGCCTTAATTTTACACGTGAAAAGTGATTTAGAAATCTGGTGCAACGCTTTGCTCATGGCGTAATTTCCTAGACCTCTATGAGACGAGCTCTCATGTTTATGTCTGCGATAATGCTCCTCTTCATGGGAGAAAGACTCGCTTAGGGGAGTTCTTGACCTTTGTCTATAGTCGTCGTCCAACTCGCCCCCAGAAGAGCTGTTGGAGCTGGATGAGTCTCGCTTTCGCCGCGCGTCACGTAACTTCCTCTTTAGCTCATCGATTTGCAACTGCAAGGCCTTACTGTCATTGGACCTTCGGGAGGCGTGGCTTTTCACTCGAAAACAACTTCCACTCGTATGCATGGTGTGTACATTTCCCTCACGATATTTCTCACGTTCGAGGTTCAGGAAACCATCTTGTTGTTGAGACCTTGCAGACTCGGCCTGATATGTATTTGGCCTCACCATGGTTGTCCGTTGTACTCACTATTCTCATGTGCTCTCCCCACAGACGGCACCAATTGTGGATGCTAGATTTGAACTGTGGGCCCAAATCTAGAGAGCCCAAGCAATAAATTTGTAGAGGAATGGGTTAAAGAACTGGGCTCTAGTGAGATAGGTCACGGGCCAATAGGTTAAAGCAGCAAGGAAAGGAAAAAACTATCAACATTCAAGAGAGAGATATTCCCCGCCAAATCAGAGGAGGATGATCTTTTCTGTATTGTATTCTTTTCCTCAATTCTCTTGCCCCCTTTTTCTTCAGGGGCCTCTTACATTATATATCACCTTCTTAGTGATCAGGACCCTACACTTGTTGGCCATTCATGTTACCACTTGAGTACCTATCCCATCAGACACTCTCCTTGGCTCCCTGTGAGTTGTGATAGCCAAGGCAGCACTGCCCAGAGGTCATCTCCACATATATGTGGCCAGAAAAGTAACTGCAGTGCATTTAATGTGGTGGATTTCCCTGGATGATACGGGATTCACTTTCCCACTGGCTAGTTCATGGGCTATGTCCCTGTTTCTGAGGCCTCTATGGAGGTTGCCTCCATTGCGTGGGTGTGGATCCGCCTAACGTTTACTGTGTCCGAGAAGAAGTTCCTCCTTAGGCCTCCCTCCCTCTTCCTTGTATTCGGGAGAGTCTAAGTCTGAGTCTTCCATGTTGATTCATCCTTCTCAGACATTCTAACGATTCCAGATAGGACTTGAGGCCCAACGCATGATTTTGGGCCTTCGCCCAAGCCTTTGCCCCCACAAGTATATTTTTGAAAATCCATAATATATTATAACTTTTGACATATGTGAAAAATTTTGATCTCATAAATCTATATTATTTTGTCAATCTATATACTTTTTTTTTTTTTTTGAGAAAACTGTCAATTTATATACTAGTTTAAACTAGTTTGGTAATTGGTTACTTATTGAGTTGTCAACTCACCCCCTCTTTCCCTTTTAAATTCTGATCAAGAAGAATAGCGCGTGTTTAGATTTTACGTAGATGCAAATGAGTGAAGTTTAGGAATCATTAAAATAAAATTTGGACTTTATGGTTGAAACAAGAATAAACCAGAATACACATCATAGTGCTAACTGCTAAGTCTCTCCTTGATTCCAACTTAATAAAGTTGATAATGACATTTTTAACATTTTGCACTGACTTAATGTTTTGGATCCCATAATAGACGTTTGAATGCAATGACTTTAATTGAAGACATTATAAACTGTCGGACCCCACATGAGCTTTCAGTTTCGCCATATATGGCTAGCTGAGTTTGTAAAACTTTGCCACGTCCCCTTATATACGTTTTTATAGTCTACTTTAATTGAAGAATAGTCTACTTTAATTGAAAACAACGTAAATTGATTGATCGAAAACTGAAATTTCAGCATAAATTGTCATGTATGGCTTACTAGACTTGCTAAATTTTCTTACCCCCCTATTCTACGTTGATGGGTCTAGTTTCGCTTTATATATGGTGCCAAGATGTCTTTTTTTAAAAGAAACTTTGACTATGTACATTTTATTCCAATGATTTTTACTAATTATTCCTTCTATAGGTTCAATGAAAATGTGTAATTGTTAATTTCAAATGTGTTTTATACCCTAATTGTTGGTATTAATACAAGAATAAGTTCAAGATACTACAAATTTGAGTATATTAAACTTTATAAATTTATATGTCCACTTTTAAATATAAAAAAATTAAAGTAAATAGCAATTTTTTAAATTATATTATTACTGTGAATATGTGATATTAATCATATATATTATAATGTCGATTTGTAAACCTTTTACAATAAAATTAATAGCAACTTTAGAATTTTCCAGCAGAGGACATCTACCATAGATTTCAACTAGCTTAATCATGACATGAAACTGATAGGACAAAAATGTATTGACCTCTTGTGATGAATTGGTTGATTAATTAGCCAAATTTATTAAGTAACCAAATTAACATGCAAACGCGTGGTAGCACAAACAAATCACCAATTAAACTAAGTATGAAGCGGAAAATAAATTGACACGGTGATTTGTTTACGAATGGGGAAAACCTACGCGGAAAAAATCTTACCAAGTGATTTTAAGATTACCACTCTCGAGAATTTACTATTATCACAACAAGTGGTTACAAGTAAAGGAATCTCAATACCTTATACCAACCTACAGTTGAACCCTTACCCCAATACCTAATTGGACTTGTTCTGAAATGACAATCTCTCCTTTTGTTGCACGGCTCCCAATACATGACTAACCAATTGCGCGGATCCTAGTATGCGACTTGACTCACCAACTAGAGAAAGATGTTAGCTGCAAAGTTCTTCAGTTCATCCAGACGATGAAGATCATGAAGTTGCTTAGACACAAAACCCTACGGTATACTAACACAGCAGCTTCTTCACAAGAACGATGAACTAGGGCAAATTCTGTCTCCAGTCACAATTTGCATGAAAAAACTTTGCTCCACACTTGTGCAACTTGTGTCCACCTTTGGTAGCCCTTAAAATAATCCTTATATATGTCTAGGGTTGTAAGAAAAGAAAGCTCAAACATATAATCACAGAATAGATGAAAAAAAGTCTTGAAAAACTGAAATTCATAAACCTCAACAGATACCCTATCTGTCAAGAAGCTGTCGAGCCTCGGGCTTAAACAGCTCTCTTTAAATCTCAATAAATGCTAGCTGTTGAGCTTTAATAAGCAACACTTTCACACTTGATTCTTGGACATACTTACATGACTTTACACTTGATCTTGAAACAAAACTTCTTGAAGTATTAAACACATCATAGATCTACCCAAATATAAGTAAAGTGCGTTTTGTCAAAGGATTAGCCAATTACATAAAATAATGACATATGTTCTAACAATCTCCTCCTTTGGCAATCCGCGACAAAACCACAACACACAAATGAACATATGAGAGAAGTTATAAATCACTCAACTCATACTCACTTGTTGAATACAATAAAATATATCCTAACACAAACTCTTGAAAAACTTTGCAAGAAGAGAGTTTATGGCAAGAAGACTTTGATAACCTGTATTTCTAAAACACTTTAAACAAAACTCATCAAGATATCTTAGTGTGAAATAGAAATAATAGATTGCATACAATGTATAAGAAGCATGTGCATAAAGAGAGAAAAGAAACAACACATGTAAGAGTAGGTGAAAAACATACATCAATATATAAAGAATATAAGTACAATGTATGTCAAAATGGTCACAAGACCTATGTACAAGAGATAAATGTATCTAAAAAGGACAGAAAAGAAAAAAATACATAAAATCCTCACTACATCCCTCAATATCAACACTCCCCTTAACAAAAAACTCTTATACTAACTCTCTCCCTAACTATGACTACTCTCATATAACCAAAACTACTCTCCCTTTTTGTCACGAGTGACAAAGGTAAGAGTGTCAAGTAGACATCTCGTCAGCATTGGAAGAGCTAGCATCTCCATCATCCTCATCATCGGAAGCAGTAGCATCATCATCATCATCCTCATCCTCAAAAGCCTCTAGAGTAGGTGGAGGAGAAGGAACGAAGCCACCCATGACCGCTTGGCATCGTGCAATACGACCAACACGGGTGTTCACCTAACACAACTCATCATTGAGTGTCAAGGCGAGCAACCATGTGCTGAAGCTATGCCATGATATCCTCGAGAGTCATACCGCTCAAAGAAGAAGAGGGAGCGGATATGGATGAGGCTGAAGAAGTGGGAGGAGCTGCCGTACCGGACTGCCTCAATCATAGTTGCTCCTCGCTTCGTTTAACTGTAGCAGCGTCTATGGCACTCATAACGGAGAAATGGTCAGAAGCAAGAAAGGGAACAGAAAAATGGCATAAAATCCTCGTGATAGACAAAAGGAAGATGAGCTTATCACGGTTTGCCGTATCCTTATATATATTTATGATAAAAAGAATGAAATGAGAGGGAAAATCTATAGTGAGATGCTCTAAAAGAGAAAGCAAAAATCGAGCACAGGGCTCTGTAATAGAGTTATAATGAGATTAGGGATGAAGAACAAAGGTCATAACCATGTTCATGAATCTAGGACCTTTAGCAAAAGTCGAACATGGAGTAAACTGATGCTCGCCGCAATCAGAGGGGCGCTCATAAAAAGCAAACATAAGCTCGTCTTTGGACACAATCCTCAGATGCTCACAACCGGGGTAGTCAGGATGCTCTACCCTCGGGATACGGAGCACATCGGATACGATATCTGGTGTGACAACAATGCGCGTATCTCAAACGTGAATAACAAAAAGAAGTACTGAATAATCAAATCCATGCATGTTGGAGTAAAACTCCTAGATCAGCATGGATGGACAAGTGACCGGGACATCACACAGTGACTCTCAACCCTTACTATGAATGATAGTGGGTAGGTCAGTGTTGGAGAAGTTCGACAAAATGACTTGGCATTCCAAATGAACACCTCATCGAGAAAAGTTCTCCAAGTAGTCCTTTTGGGCTTGCTCATCATGGAACCGAACAATAAAAGGAGTAGGATTAACAGAAGTGGATGCCCTGGAACGAAGAGGGTTCTGGGACGGAGTAGATTTGTGTTTGGCTGCCATAGAAGCAAATTAATGCAAATAGAAGGGAGAGAGGGAGAAAGAGACAATCAGAAAAGTCCCTAGCAGTTCAAATATATCAAAATATATTGAAAAGAAAGAACGTATGCATAGGAATGTATGAACATGTAACATGCAATAGAAAATAAATCATGGCCTCAACCCAATCCAATCCTACCAGCACACAATCAGATAACATATATAACACACATCTAAATGTTTGAAAATATAGTTATAATGCACATGAGATGCAATGCACGAAGTTTTTAAGATGAAATCTTCAAAACCTATCCAAAAATTTTGCAAAATCCTCTTTGATTTTGAAAAATCCCAAAATTTTCAAAAATCCCAAAAACTTAGGTTAAAAATCATGAAATGCATGAATATGCGAGATTTAGACACTTACTAAGTGAAGAAAAACTTGATTAAGGCCGAAAAATCCTTGAAGGAGAGGTTTGGAGTGAGTGAGAGAGGTTTTGGGAGGTGAAGAGTGAAGAGAGATCGAGCGAAATGAGCCTGAGATCACGAGAACCCTTTATATACAAGATCAATAATTCTTGATAGATCGAAAGGTGTCGAGCTTTAAAGGGTTCGACAGATGCATATATCGAGTAGGTGTCCAAGGCAAAAAGAAACTCGATGGATCAAGGATCTGTCGAGGAACTATCGAGGGGACAGAAAGTTTCTCCATCGATCAACCTAGCTATCGAGAGGTGTTGAGATTGCGATAAAAAGCAACTGAAAAGCTCGATAGAAAAGCTAGGTGTCGAGAAGTGTCGAGGAGCTATTAAGATTGCTTAAAAACAGTTTTTCAAGAAGAGAAAAACACAAATATGAATGTAATCAAACATGCAACTCAACCAAGGATCCAAACAACATTTTGGTCTCTCAAAAACATCTCTCAACATAAATTGTTAAGCACATAGATCCTAAAACACGCACACATACACTAAACAAGTCTAACCAATTTTATACTTCAAAAACAAGTTAAGACAGTTTAGTGAGCATACATTAACACATGTGATTCTTGCGATAGCCAATTCACATAGTACCAGCACATGTATCAAAAGTAGTAAGGAATATTGCATGTTGTGTGTGAAAAACATCACAAGATTGTATAAGTGTCTACATGTTATGACGATTTGAGATATGAGAAAATCACTTTAACTCACACACAATCATAAATATTTGATGGGGACTATCACCTTCGAAGTACATCTTATAACTCCCACATCTCCTAGAATACACGCTTGCAATCACATATAAAACATTTTGTTCTTTTTGCTTTTTATTTTTCTTTGCATATTTTTCTTTTGATAAGTATATCATGCATGGGCATATAAGAGAAAGTAAAAAAATATCCAATGATGTTAAGCATTTGACATTACACTTTTGCTATGCCTAAGCATACGGATGTCATTTCATGATTGGCGAGCAACAGTGGTGAGATGGTTATTTATATATTTCTTTTAGGATTTTCTAGTCATTTCCATCAAAAAGAGTTATACGAGTGTTAAGTACAAGAGATTACTTAATTTTACTCAACACAAACACGAGCCATAAAGCTCACTTGCTTAGTTGTGCATAAAGATGCTTATCTAAGCTACAAAAGATACAAAGTTTAGAAAAGTATGTTTTAATGATCATCCAAGGTACACAAGTACCAATGTACACAAACACACATTGTTTTTATATTTTTCAATTTTTTTTTATATGAGAAACAAAATAAAACAAAACTGAAAAACTAACCAAACAGAAACATGTTAAACAAAACAAAGAAATGCGTAAAACTAGACTGGCTCAAAAACACAAAAGCAAAATACACAAGTAATGCAATCAAAAATGGAGAGGGAGAGAGAAAAGTGACGAAATCACTTTAAGCCTTTTTAATTTCCTTCCACACCTTGGAGGAACCTTTCCTTTGTGCAAACCTTTGAACCGGCGGTGAGGGGGAAGAATTGAAACCGTTCAAGTTTGAAAGGAATATGAAGGCTTTGAGAAGATCTCCAAGGGGAGAAAAAGGGGATGGAAACTGATTCTGGTTTCCTAATATATTCATGCCATTACTTTGTTGAGTGGCTAACCACTTATAGCAATTCAAGACGAGTATGACTGGCTACTCCACAATGATGACAGAGATGCTGCTTCTTCTGTTTAGGCTTTTGAGAGTTAGCCTTCTTAGCCTTAGAGTTTTAGCTTCTTTCTTATCTTGTTTAGGGGGTGCTCCTAAGATAGATTTGCTCTTGTCTATGTTCACACTAACTAATTCATTTTTAACATCATTATTCTTAGTTTCAACATTATTAGCAAGAGGAACAAAAACAGTAGTACTAAAAGAAGCAATATTGGAAGAAGAGAAATCATACCCTAAACCAGTTTTGATGGAAGTAGAATTATGTAGACTAAGCATCTCATCAAGCTTTGCACTTGAAGTCCTCTCCAGCTGAGCTCTGACTTGGAATAGTTCTGCCTCAAGCTTCTTAGTCTTTTCAGCCAAGAAGTTGTTCTCAAACCTAAGTGCTCAAATAGTCTAATTAGCTTCATCAAATTTTGTGGAAAGCTCTTCTCGATCAAGCTCCAGATCACTGAGCTTCTTGGTGGCCAGCCTATATAGTTTCTTAGGCTTCTTAGAAACCTTGTACAATTTCTCATAGGCTGTATAGATATCATCTTGGTCATCCATCTTCTCGAACTTAGAATCCACCAGGTTTTCTTCTTCATCCACATCTTCAACAATCCCCTCAGTAGGATTGACAGTGGCAATGAAAGCCCGTCATCTTCATTGTCAGAATCATTCTCAGGCCTAGTGTCACTTAATGTAGCACCAAGTGCCTTGCTCTTCCCAATGCTTTTGAGATCTGTAGGGCACTCCTGTTTCATATGTCCAATGCCTTAACACCTGAAGCACTTTGGTCCTGAGGTAACAGTGTACTGACCGCCATCCCTAGCATCCTTCTTCCCTGTGTCTTGGCTTTTAGACTGAGAAGAACTTAACTGTGTACAGTCCTTGTCGAAGCCCTTTGCGTTGGTATTCTTCATGAATTTCTTGAATTACCTGGTGATGTAGGACTTCATCTTAGAATCTTCATCATCAAAAGACTCATCAGTATCACTACTCTTGGCTTTCAAAGCCATGCTTTTGTTCTTGCTCGATTTCCCTATCCTCGTCAAACCCAACTCATAGGTCTACAGATTTCCAACTAGCTCAATCAAAGGAATTTTTTCGATGTCCTTTGATTCCTCAATGGCAGTGATTTTGGCATGGAATCTTTCAGGTAGAGATCTGAGCACCTTTCTTAAAATCTTGGGTTCAGGAATGGTTTTCCCAAGATTAAAATTTGAGTTCACTATGTTCTTGAGCTTGGCATAGAACTCATCAAACGACTCATCCTCCTCCATCTTAATTTCTTCAAGGCTTGTAGTGAGCCTCTGTAACTTCGAATCCTTTACAGTCATGGTTCCCTTATAGATTTTCTGGAGAATGGTTCATGCTTCCTTTGCAGTTTCAGTGGAGGATATCTTCTTAAACTCCTCATTGGTGACTGCACTAAACAATGCATTCAATGCCTTGCTATTGAAGTTTGCCGCCTTGATCTTAGCATCATCCCAATTGGCTGGCGCTTCCGTAGGCTTGGTCCAGCCTATCTCTACAGCTTGCCACACATTCTCATCTAGAGACTGCAAGAAAACTCTTATGCGTACTTTCCAGTATGCATAGTTAGTGCCATCAAATAAAGGAGGTATGATAAGAAATTGTCCTCTATGCATGACATACAGGGGTCAATGGATCACACAGTAAAGATTAAAACCTAATTAGAGTGTGTCCGCTCTGATATTACTTGATAGGCCAAAAATGTATTAACTCCTTGTGAAGAATTGATTGATTAATTAGCCAAATTTATTAACTAACAAAATTAACATGTAAACGTGTGGTAGTATAAATAAATCACCAATTAAACTAAGTATGCAGCGAAATATAAATTGACACGGTGATTTTTTTACGAATGGGGAAAACCCACATGGCAAAAACCCCATCGGGTGATTTTAAGGTCACCACTCTCAAGAATCCACTATTATCACAACAAGTGGTTACAAGTAAAGGAACTCCAGTACCTTATACCAATTTACAGTTGAACCCTTACCCCAATACCTAATTGGACTTGTTCTGTAGTGACAATCTCTCCTTTTGTTGCACGGCTCCTAGTACGTGACTAACTAACTGCGCGAATTCCAATACGTGACTGGATTCAATAACTAGAGAAGGATGTTGGCTGCAAAGTTCTTCAATTCATCTAGAAGATAAAGATCATGAAGTTGCTTGGTCACAAAACCCTACGGTGTACAAACACAGCAGCTGCTTCACAAGAACAATAAACTAGGACAAATTCTGTCTCCAGTCACAATTTGCATGAACAAACTTTGCTCCACACTTGTGCAACTTGTGTCCACCTTTGATAGCCCTTAAAATAATCCTTATATATGTCTAGGGTTGTGAGAAAAGAAAGTCCAAACATATAATCACGAAATGGATGAAAAACAGTCCTGAAAAACTGAACTTCATAAACCTCGATAGACACCCTATTTGTCGAGAAACTGTCAAGCCTCAGGTTGAAATAGCTCTCTTTAAATCTTGATAAATGCTAGCTATTGAGCTAGCTGTCGAGCTTTAATAAGCAACACTTTCACACTTAATTCTTGGACAGACTTGCATGGCTTTAACACTTGATCTTGAAACAAGGTTTCTTGAAGTATTAAACACATCCTAGATCTACCCAAATACAAGTAAAGTGCATTTTGTCAAAGGATTAGCTAATTACATAAAATAGTGACATATGTTCCTAACATGTGAAACACATATGTCCTAACAGAAACCCATATCAATAAATTTTTTTTTGAGAAACAACTATGGTTGATCCCAATAAAGTGAACACAATGTACTTTTTTCAATGAAGCTTTTATTACCTAAAAAAAAGGGGGGGGGGGGGTAAACTACCCAATTTATAGTTACCAAAAATATCCCTGTTAATATTTTTTCCCATACTCTGAGAATGCTTTAAAGTACGTTTGGAAATTATTATGAGGTTTTATTTTTTATGGAAGCCAGATTGACTCTGCCAATCCCAAGGATCCCATTCTTCATCATTTTCCTTTTGTTCTCTGGTTATTTGTTTCTTCGAATTGCAAATGTTTGTTGTATATTCTTTAATTCTGATATGTTCTAACATGTGTAGATACTGGATGATGATGGGATTGCTTCACCAGGGGAAATTATTAGCCCACAAGATATCTATATAAATAAACAGTCCCCTGCTGTTACTAGGGGGACGAGAGTACCACCATCAGAATTACCAAATATGTTAGTTTCACTTTCCGGCAAAAATTCTTGATAGATTCCTTTAACAACAAGATTGCTTATGCTTGTTTTTAAATGCAGAGGATATAAGAGCAGTAGACAAACATGAGATTCTAAAATAAGTTAAAAGTTTCACAAGGTGTACATTCTAGGAATAAATTTCTATGATTTGCCCTGATTTGATTATGAATCCTCATGGGTTTCCTAGGTAAATAAGTTGAAAGTTTGGAATAGTGGAAAACTCAACAAGCAAGTGATGCAAGAAGATTAATACTGAATTTTCAGTACAGAAAGATTCTAGAGAGAGAGAGAGAGAGAGAGAGAGGAAGTAAAGAAACAGAGGGAACTTAGACCTCAATCTAAACTCAAATATGAGATTCTAAAATTCACTATCAGTCTATCTTTACAATGCATGTACATGGATATATATAGCTTGGGAGTTGGTTATTGTTGACGACATCATCCATAACTAACTCACATTTATCACATGCTTGAGTACAATTGTTACATACTAATCACAAGCTTGATATAATAAAGCACATGGCTTTTGCTTCTAAAAGCTTTCTAAAATCTAACATGTGCATGTGCCACTAATTAATTTTCCCTCCAATTTTCTACAAACTTGGCACATGTGGACTCAACTGCAATAATCATATGGAACGTGAAATCTAGCCCTTAGGCTTGACTGGCCTCGTTCCATGTCATAATCATCCATGTTTTATGTTACAGTCTATAGTTGCTAGCAGTGCAAGCACCCAAGATGTAACTTAATGTTTTGATATTCTGTTACCATCAGTCGAATGACAGTGGGGAAGATGATAGAGCTTCTTGGGGGTAAAGCTGGATTTCATGTGGTAGGTTTCATTATGGCAGTGCCTTTGGGGAACCAAGCGGTCATGCAGACAATGCTTCCTTGCTCTGTGACAGTGAAATTCTTGTGAACAAAAGCTTTAGCTACAATGGCAAAGACTTTCTGTATTCAGGTTTAAATTTTTACATCTGAAATATGTACATATGGGAATTCTATTGCAACCTTTCATTTTAATTCTTCTTTTGGAGCTTTGTTACGTATTGTGTTCAATTTTTTGAAACCCTAGAGGTGACAGGAAACTTATTTTTAATTTAAATTAGACAATGGATTTCTAGCATGTTTCTGGAAGTTACTGTCATTAATATAAGTTGGATGTTCTCATAACAATAATAATTAAATTGTGTCATTTCCTTTTTATCATTAGTGTCGCAAGTTTGGTACATGGAATATGACCTTGAAATGGAATAACTATTTTGTGTACTTGTGTTTGTAAATTAGACCTTGCTTGCATATGAAAGGAAACTTCCTAATACTTTTTGTCTTCTCCAGGTATCACAGGTTGCCCACTGCAAGCATATATTTTCATGGGTCCTATTTACTATCAAAAGTTAAAACATATGGTAAGATTCAAAGCCACCTTTATTATGTTCCAGAGTCCAATGATGCTTATGAATCCTAGGTTCTAAATTTTATGGTGTTACCATTATTTGGTTTCTTGTGGGGTTGGTTGGGGTTATTAACATGCATTGAAAAATCCTTAAGTTGCTTGATGAACTGTTTAGTCACTACAGGAGGCTGATAAGCAGCTAAATTTGACCATATGTGCTCTTAATTTTGACTGGTAGATGAAATTAGAAGGCATGCGTATAACCCCTCACTGAGGGTAAAGGGGAATTGCCTTCAGGCTAAAGCTTTCTGTTTGAACACAAGTGTGATTCTCACTTGATCATGAAGCAGATACCTCACACCATTTACACTGGTATAGCGGAGTCTAAATCAGTGTATGCAAAACCTACAGTTTCCTATCTTGCTCTTCCCTCCTTGCCTCATCAGTGATTCTTTTAACCTTTTGAGGCTCTTGTTTTGACATTCCCTTGACGTGCCAACCTGAATAAATTGAGAGAGATCTTTTGGTGCATGGCATGTCCATTTTTATGTCTGGTGATTCTGGTCAGCATTGTTTCTATGATTTAGATTAGTTAATATTCTTTTACTCAGCATCTAGAATTTCTGTGACAGAAATGCCTTCATTAGTTGTAGTTTTAAATAATCCTAGTAATTTTTCTTTGATGTATCACACCTTTTCTTCCCTGTTACATAAAGCATGTCATATTGATTTAGAATATTAGCTTGAAAATATTTATTTTTGATATTGATATTTTGTGATATCCATTATTTCATGATATTGATATTTTTCTTGTTCTGCTAACAAGACAGCCTACAGAGGGGAGAGCTCGCAATGGAGGTTCTTAATTTCTGGTTCTTAGATATTTTATCAGATGCAAATTTACCTTGCATAGTTCTAATTTCTGCTAACCTTTCATTTCCCAGGACTACGTGTAGGAGAAATGGAACGTGATTGTTTGATAGCTTATGGTGCTAGTATGTTAATTTTTGAGCGCCTGATGATCTCTAGCGATCCATTTGAGGTTCAGGTATCAGCTCATGCCTATGCCACTCCTTGATAATTGTTTGCTGAGTATGTATTACAATGCTTGCTTGTAAGTCATTTAACAGGAAGACTAGTATATTAGCATCATCATCGTCTAACATGTTGCGTTCAGCCAGAAGAATTAAAGTATGATTTCTAAGCACTGTTTTCCTCAAAACTCTCCTGGTACAAAACTGCTGTCTGACAAAATTCCAGCAGAGTTTCAGCTCTTTCTCCCAAAATTTTCTTGATTTTCTCTAGTTGCAGCCCTTATGCATAGGGTGGAAGTTGATCAGAAATCAGCTCTTCACCAGCCCGTAAGATTCTGTATTAGCGTCTGGTTGTCTATCCCTCTTATTCTTTCTTTTCTATTGTAATAGCTATATAAAGCTTCCTCATTAAGGAGGCCTCCTGGAACTGCAAGAACAGATGACTTTTGATAGAAATCAGCTTCAAGAACAGATCTGGAACACCAGCTAAGTTTGCTTGCTGGAAAAATATCCAGCTATGCACTTGGACCGAAACCCATTTTTACTGTAACCCAAAATTTTTTATATATATGCAATGCTGTTTGTTAAAGCCATTTTATTTATCTCTTTGTCAAAGCCATTTTATTTTTCTCTTTGTCAAAGCCATTATCTAACCTCTGAAGGCTTATTTGGGCCTTTTTAGGACTTCACTATTGTTGTTCCAAAAACTGTCAGTACAAGGGATACTAACCAACGAAAAGGCTTTTTGTGATTGTTGTGGATATCTTTGGAGAGATTTTTAACTATAACTTACAGTAATTTCCTTTAGACGAACACTATGTTGTGTGTAAGCAAAATGTTTATTGGTTTTGTTTTTTTTTTTTTTCTTAAGATTGTTGTGGTCCTTCAAGCTTCAACAACATTCTTGTTATGCTAGACCTAGACCTGCGTGTAATTAAGAATTTGTCTCATACCAAAAATTTCTTTTTTGCAATTGATTTGTTTGTTTGGCTCTTTAAGTATGTGGCAACATCTGCCTTTTGGTGCAGGTCTGCAGAATATGTGGTTTGTTAGGATATTACAACCATCATCTGAAAACTGGAATCTGTTCATCTTGTAAAAAAAGGGATGGTATGTCTACTATGAAGCTTCCGTACGCATGCAAGCTCTTAATCCAGGTATGAATTGACATTGTATTGATTGGTTTATCCATAGCATAGCTCTCATTTTATTCTGTTGATATTTTCTTTCTTTGAGTTATTTAACTTGGTTGAGATCTCATCTTTCTTGTTCGATTTGTTGGAGGTCTCTATACACAAGTTATTCTTTTATATCTTTTTTCCTGGTTTCACTACATAAACTTGGTGTTGGTACTTCTTGTCTGTGTATTATTTTCTCTGACAAAGAATAATATTTTCTCTTTAGAGACTATGTCTTCCTTTTGACATGCATTAAGAGCTGTATAATGACCTTTGCATTTTTTGTTACTCCTATACAGTTTGTCTGATTTCACTAGATTAAATTTGGATCTATGGCATAGTGTATTTTTAGCATCAAGATTTGCACGTGGTGTTTTGAAAACATTTAAATGTGGTGCTATATTCTTGTAAAAAAAAATGTATAAAATCGATAACAACAAATTGAAAGAAGACAATTACAAAAAAAAAAAAAAAAATGTTTGCATTTCCACTGTTCACTCTTGGATGAATATGTTTACTCCTGTCAGTCGTTGGCAGATGTTTTATGTTTAAATTCTCACCACTCAACGGCATGCTTTCAGGAACTTCAATCGATGAATATTGTTCCCCGCTTAAAGCTAGCCGAGGCATGAGTTGAAAGAGATTCTCTTTAGCTCCTAAAGATCATAAAAGGAGAGAAGGATTTATTAATGGGTTTTGTATGCTGCACATATCCTTCTGGAGGCTACTGCTATCCAGCTAAGTTTTCATTGCAAAGTTCAATCAGGAAGGTAAATACGAGCTATATGGAAGTCTTGTTAGAGGGATGCACAGCCGTTGAGCACACTTTTCATTCATCTAAGCCAACCATCATGCCATCTATCTATGGCAAATAGAATTTTATAACGTAGAATGGGTTCACTCTTATTAGTACATGTAATATATTTTTTTTCCATTACCATTTTTAACTTTTCTTCTTTCTGTGGGGAAAATTATAGGAATGGATGGACTTTTTCATGGATGAGACTACAACCTTTAATTTGTTTCTATTGATCCATCTTTTGTGTTTTTTTTTTTTATTATATATATTTTTATTTACTTTATCGAAAAAATCAACAAAAGAAAAGGTAAATTGAGGCAAAGGTGGAGGCCTTATTTGTTTTGTAGGTATTTATTTACAAGTTATGTCTTTGTATCGACCTAATAAATGTTTTGTAGGTATTTATTTACCAAGGTAAATCAATTCAGAAGAACGTTTTCCACTCTCTATTTTCACAACTTTTCATAAAGTTAAAATAGCATTAGAAGTCCCCCAAGGAAGACTATGGACCAGTGACAGAGCTGCCAATCCATAGAGTCTTGATTTTTTGGTAAACATATTGTGGATCATACATTTTAAGCCAACTCGGAACTTTTGGAATTATTGAATTAAAAACTAGGTAAAGAGTCATTATCATTATCAATATCATATCAATTATAGATAAGTTCCACAAAAATGGCGAAACATATAATTTAGTTGTATGACTAAAACTAAAGATTACAACAAATGTGATTCATACGAAGGAAAAATAAAAGGATTGATTCATTAGGAAAAACAAAATTATTTTGAAATAGACTCGTTACCAAATTAAAAAGAAATACGTAAACCTAGAGTAATTTACTCTGACATCAAGTATTGTAAATTCAATATATATGACATATTCAATGATAATTGCGCCTTGAATTTGCAAAAGAACCACTAAATATTTTTCCTGATGAATTTCTGATATTCTTTGGTTGATAAACTGTCAATGGAGCTCTATCCCCTCAATATCGATAGTCCCTCACTAATTTTTGTTTAAAGCATTTCTTAGATTTGTTAAGGGTTGTTGATTTGTTGTACAAGGAGATTATGTAAAATACATATAGTTTTCCCCCTACGCATGTAATGCTATTCATTCACTTTCTAAGTACGATTATATATGTAAATTTATTTATTATTTTTATTATTTTTTTTTTTTCTATAAAAAAAGAAAAGAAAAAAAAAAAAAAAAGAAGCACACACAAAGGAGCGGGGATAGAGTTATAACACAAATACATACCAAAAAGTTAAACTTAACTTGGAAGACATGTTTTACTCTCTATAAATCTATTCAAACAGTTTTGAATCAGTTATGTAATATAATAAATATGTATAAATGGTTGAGGCTTTGTGAATTTTGATAAGATAACACCTTATTATAATTTTTGGTTATAATTATTCTATTGAATATATTAAACTAAAGAGTTTAAATAATTTTTGAAATTGTAATGCTTTTCTTTTTCATTTTCTTTAATTGTCAACTTGAACATAGGGAGTTGGGGAGGTTAAGGAAGGAAGACGCATAATTTACCCTTCTTTTCTTAGGTTATTTTTTATTAGGGTTCAAATCAAAAGAAAAATCAATATAATAATTGAAAAGTGGAAGATATGGGGCATGCCATGAACACAAAAATCAATATTAATATTTATTAAAAATGTTATAAAAAATATTATTGAGAGAGTCTCAGAGTTATTAATTACAAAATTAAAAAACATAGTTACAATCTTTCTAAGTACGTCTTTTGTACACATTTCATATTTGTATGATATTATAAAAAAAATTTATTTGAATACTGTTTTCTAAGTACATTTCTTGCGGGCACTTCTTATTTATATTTTGCTCAATTATCAAATACTAGAAATGGATAAAATTAATATGTGTGACAATATAGACAGAAGTGTTTATGCATGTAGGTATGGATTTTAAGCAAGATGTACAACTAGAAGTTTTATTTAACCCTCTTAAATCCATTTATTGTAAGTAGGAATTATCATTTGAATTAGAGTAAATTTTGTTTAAGAAAAGAATTAAAGTTAATTAGCCACAATATTCTTTTAAATTCATTTTAAATAATTCTTGATCACTTTACCACTTTTATAAGAAAATAAAGTTTCATAGTCAAGATGTCAAAATGCAGCACTAAAATAAGGAGCCAACCTTTGTTGAAATAAAATATAATGTGACATGGAGTTTGACATTTCATAATTTTTGATAGCTTAAAAATTAAAAAGAAAAAAACTAAACTAAACTTTTTCATCATTAATAAAAAGTGAGTGATTTTGACACAACCTTGAGAATCAGATTTATTCATTTATTTAATTTTATTGAAATGAACTTAAAATTAAAACTCAAAAGTCACAACAATAAAGACCAAGGTTTTCAAACTCAGGTCGTTTATTGAACCGTAAAAGAGAGAGGTTCAAGGTTTTTGAAGTCGAACCGAGGTCGAACCGAGGTTGGACCGTGATGACGTCATAATTAATTTAATAATTAATTAATATTAAATAAATAAAAATTAATGCATAAAAATTGATAATCTTGACTAAACATTTAAAAAAATTCAAGTATTTGGAGACTACAAAAAATAAAATGTATTTTTCACAGTTTATTATGGATTTTAAATAGATATTTTCTTATCATTTATAATATTTTAATAAATTTGTACGTTGGTCAACGTAACAATATCTTTAAAAGCCATGATTTATACTATTAAAATATTTTAACTATTTAGTAACCATTGAACGGATAAGAACGGTACAATTTTAAAGGGGTTATAAATGATAATTCCAAATCTCAAGGTTTAAAGTTTCAAGGTGGCTAGCTGTTAGGCATTTGAGCATCTGACCGTGGCTTTTGAAAAATGAAGAATCAGCCTTTGAAAAACAAAAAAAAAGCTCTCTCCTCTCACCCAAACTCTATTTTGAAAAACAAAAAACCTTCTTATCATTGTCTTCATCTTTCTTCTACCTTTTTCCTTTGTGTGCGTCTTCTTCAACTTACCGGTGCTTCATCTCATCTGACTTTTCTCCACTTCTCACTCAAGTTTCTAGATATGTAGAAGATTTTTTTTTGCTATAATTCAAGTGAGAAATGATGCCAAAGGTGATTTGGGACAATAATACTTTTTAGGATTTCAATTCTTCCTCATAATTTTACGAGATTTGACGGGTGTGAAAATTTGAAGGAATTATGAAGAAGAGTTGAAATTGCAAGATTTTTTTTTTTTTTTTCAATACTAAATATATCTAATGCCAACTACCAAACCATGTAATTGACACCTCATAATTTGAGTACCAAACACATTGATGTTCGTTCACATGTTTTCCTAGTGTTTTTTTTTAGTTCACATGTTTGCTCTACCATTCTTGTCTCAGCCCCCAATTAGACGCCTCCCACATGTGTCTTATAAGGGTTGACCTCAAGACACATGTGTACCATTACTACATACCTTTTAATGTAGGAGGGTTTCTTGAGGAAAAATTTCAAAGAGGACAATACCTGCTAATTGGGGAAATGTGAGAGGGTTTCTTGAGAAAAAATTCCAAAGAGGACAATACCTGCTAATTGAGGGCTAAGACATGTGTAGTAGTAGTACACGTGTCTTGAGGCCAACCTTTATAAGACACATGTGGGAGACGTCTCTCACTGATGTGGGATTAAGCAAATCCTTGAAGAAAAATTCCAAAGAGAACAATACTTGCTAATTGGGGGCTGAGACAAGTGTAGTAATGGTACACATGTGTCTTGAGGTCAACTCTTATAAGGCACATGTGGGAGGCATCTAATTGGGGGCTGAGACAAGAAACCCTCCCACATTATATATTACAAGCACAAGTGTGTATATATTAGTCAATCTTTACACTACTTTCCATTGTCACTATACTTTTCTCCATTAAAAACACTACTCTTTTTTTTTTTATAACACACACATTCAAACCAACACACCAACTCCAAAATTGCTAGCGGCAGTTAAAGTCGTGGAGCATTAAAAACGCTACTTAAGCTAGAAGATAACTCATTAAATATCAATGAATATTAGTTACCTAACTAGAAGTTAGGCAAACATCAATGATTTTATAACGTAATAATAACTAATAAGTTTTATTTATAACTAAGATTTCAAGACATGAAAAATTATGTGGGAGTTATGGGGTTAAGAAAAAAAATTTTCCCTCAACACCTCTAAAATGATATATTATTATTATATATTACACTCACATGTATGTATATATTGCCGACCTTGATGTGGATATGTTTCAAAGCTTCTAACATTATTCTTACAAACTTCATTTTCGATTTTATGATTGATTCCAGTGCACATGAATCAGGTGGTACGGTTCCAAAATGAAATGGATTGAGTAGACTAGAGAGCATCAAATTTCTCATGGCTACAAAGTGGAGTCTTCTATTACGTTGACATTACCACCATTATTCATAAGATTTAATGGCTCAACAAATTTTTTTTCTTGTAGAAAGTGAACCAAATGTAGCTTTCTAAAACTGTTCTAAATGATTAGGTTTTGGCCTTTTTGGAATGTAAAATTAGTCTACTCTAATTAATTGCATACTCTTGTTCATGTGAGACCAAGTAGCACAAATAGAAGAATTCAGTAGCACAAAGGTTCACTTCTTTAAACAAATCATGACTTACCAGAGAATTTCTAGACACCACTCTGTTTTTGTGAAACCAAAGGCTCCAAATGGCTAAAGGAAAAAAAAGAAATATATATATATATATATATATATGTGTGTATATTTGCTGCTAAGGGTTCCTTGGCAACCTGTATTTTAATTTGAGTAACCACATACACAGGTCCACGTTAAAGAAAACTAGGCACCAATCCAACAGCTTGGGTATTAGCCTAAAAGGATCTAACATTAATTGTCACAATCTTTGGTTATATAGAGTCTGTTCATTCAGGATTTTTTAATGGGTTCAGAGATCCTTATTCCTAGCAGAAAGTTGTTAAGCTGTGCTTATTGGAATTTAGGATTCTTATATAATTAATGATACTCAACTGATATAGATGCATGTTACATATTCTTCGGCATTACTGCAAAGTTATCATTAAAAAAAATGCAGAACCGTGAGTATATATATATATATATATATATATGCATGATAGTAATTAATTGTAATAAATAAAAGATAATCATGACAGTTGTGGGATTTGAACCTATTAACAATGAAAACCCATTAATATTATCCAACCAAAGAGGCCTAGACTACCTCATCTACCATTGAGTTAATTATTAAAATACACACTATCTCATCACATCTCTACTTTTGATGTTGATTGAAAATTGGTATACACCGATTCCAATCCCTTATTCTTTGGACACCTCTGTTCTTAGCCAAAAAAAGCACTTGAGCCTTTGTTGTACTTGTATAGTTGTATCTAATTTTTTACTTGTTTTTCTTTATTGCTTTTTTGCTTCTTCTTTTATTACTTTTCTTTTTCTCTCTGTGTGTTCTTTTTACAAGCAAACCCACACACACACACACACATATATATATATAGAATCACACAGCTGATTGGCATTTTGGGGCATTGGCTCCTCAGAAGATTCTACACGCCAATTTTATCTTTTTGCCAACCAAGAGGATTAATGTCAACTATCTCACGATTCTCATGTCTCCCTCGAGTAAATTATGAAAAACTATCAAGATCTAAGCATCTATTTTTACACGAAGTACTCTTTTTTCTTTTTTTTCTTTTTGAGACAGATCTAAGCATTACTAATAATCTAATTCGATTACTTATCAGAAGCATTACTATTAATCTAACTCTTTTTTTTGTCAATTGATTAATTTTTTCCTCATTAGCAAGAATATAAACACCAAACCCAAAAGGACAAGGAAGAAACACCATCTCTTGGTTCATCATATTATCCATTCCTAATACCCATCCTCTAATAAACTTTGGGGAAAAATCGAAGCATACCAGAAATGGGTTTTGATTGGAGCCGTTGGAAAGCCCCTTTTCCTTGCGTCGGTGAAGTCAACGAATGAACTCTCCTCCTTACTGAAAATGGTGTGAAGAGAAAAATGATTCCTACAAATAGAGAGAGGATCGATGAGAGAGAAAGAGAGAGAGGATCTATGAGAGAGAAAGAGAGAGTGAGAGCTTACCGATTGATGAGGGAAGCTAAGAGGCGTGAGGTTGAGAGCTTCTTCTATTTTTTTCTTTTTTTCTTTTTTTTTTTTGAGAAGGTGGGAAGCTGAAACTAAGAGGCTAAAAGGTGGGTATTGGGTTTTGTTTAGGCGTGAGGCTGAAAGACTAAGTTTTAAAAATATTGAATAACAAAAATTGAAGGCGCCAAAAATTGAGCATGAGCACCGCGCAAAAAAATTGACAGTGCGCTATTATTTTTAATAACAGGTGACAAAAAATTATTTCGTCACCCAAGGTAGGTCTTTGGTGATACAAATAAATATTTCGTCACCAATTTGAACATTTTTAGTGACGAAAGATTGATTTTGTCACCCATTTAAACTATTTTGTGACGAAATCTTCTTTTCCTCACCTAATGCTAACATCTAGTGACGTAATTGTTTATCCTCACTAGATTTCGTCACCATAGTCCACTATTGTTGTAGTGGAACAGGTAACCCAACTGTCTAACAACACATAAATCAACTAATGCCCCCCAACATTTTGATTCTAATGGGACTGCTTGATGGTTGTATATGATATTCCACTTGCTCTTATTTCACCAGCTTTCGCCCCCTTTCTTCATTGATTGAGGCATTGCACATATGAAGAATACAAGTCAATAACTATAAGAAATTTGGGTTTTAAAGTTTAAACTGCTAATTTGGATTACTTTTTATAAAATCAAAATTGTGAAATATCTAAAATTTGTCCTAAACTTTTTTTTCCATGTGTGAAGAAAAAATTTTGGAAGCCAAATTGAAGCCACATTCAAACTTCAAGGAAAAAAAAAGATGAAACATTATAATTGTCAAAATTATAAACTTGCAAGTATTAATTCATTGATAATTTGTGGTTGAATTCTTAACTAATTCAATGATAGAAAAGTATGTTAAATCTACTGCACAAAACTCCTATTTTTGCAAAGTTTAGAAGAAGTGATTGTTGAGCAAGCAAAGATCCTTACAGAAGCAATAAAATCTATATATTTTTTTTTTATGTGAAAATAGTTGTTGGGTGTATGAATTTTACAATGCAAAATATTTTTTAGAATAAAAAAGATATTTTCCTCGTGGAAAATATATAGTACTAGCTAGCTGTGGGGGCAAAGGATTTCAATTCAGTCACTATCAAAAAAGAAACGCCCAACTTAGCTAGGCAGACGTAAAGAAGTAGAAAACTTAAAAAGGTAACCAAAACATGCCGAAAATGGCACGAGAAGCATCACTAGTTGCAGTGGCGACTCCAGAAATTTTGTTCAGGATGTTTCTTAGGAAGCATAAATTACATAATCTTATATCTTTTTAGCCTTTAGGTAATTAGGTCTGATTCAATGTTATTAATTCCACTCCGTTCTGGCCATAACGGCCGGAAAATACCGTGCCGGTAAATAAACCGGAACAGTAACCCACCCTATTTCACTTCAAAAAAAATTTCGGGTCATTCCAGTTTATTTTGAGTGTTTCGGTAAATACCAACCGAAATTCAAGATTCAGCCAACATGAAGTTTGCACTTAAAAAAAAAATTGTTCTTAAAACCAAAACAAATTTGTATTCTGTAAACCAAAAAACCTCAAAAGGAAAAAAATAAAATGAACAAAAGTACCTGTACAGCTAAAAAAAAATCGTATTGAGAAATTTGAGACTCAAAACTTGAGAAGAGACACTGTCGCACTGGTACTGGTAGAAGACATAGAAGTTACGAACAAGGAGGAAGGCAAAACATAGATGTAAAAGTGTAGATGAAGATGTGATAAAATTTAAAAGTATGAATTGTAAAAATCGAGGAGACAGAAGACGTGTGTGGTTAAGAATAAACAAGAAAAAATAATTAAAACTGAGAAGTAATCAATATATGTCTGGTGAGGAAAAATAATACTATAATAAAAAATAATAAAATGTTGAAAATTGTGTTGTATTAGGGAGTGTGCTTAATCGAAGGAATCAAGTCACTGCCCAGTCTATAGTAGTTTTATTATATATATATATATATATATATATTTAGATTTTAGTTCAATTTTTTTTAATTTTTTCATTTTTACTTGAAAGACCCTAATATATTGTTAAGTTGCTCAAATTATGAACCAAAATTTAATTTTATTGGTATGAAAAAAGTTTGGGATGGTTCCAAAATTTTTTTTAAAGGTAAATAAATATAAAATTTTAAATTATTATTGTCAGTTCGTTTAGACCCCTGTAAACTTAGATTGTTTAACCTAATTAATTAACCAAGTGAATACTTAGGTTTATTATTCAAATCTAGGTTAAAACAATATCAATCATATCAAGTAAAGCAGCGGAAAAATAAATAACACAACGATATGATGACCCAAGAAACCACACCGGTAAAAACCTGGGGAGGATTTAACCTAGCTATCCTCAAGGTAAAATAGCAAATCCACTAGAAAGAATTGAAGTTTACACAATAGCGACTTAGACCACTAACATCCTATTGCTACCCAAGTGTAGGAAACTTACTACCATGACCCCATGATAGCTCCGAGATCCACGGACTCCTTCTTTCCTTAATCTTTGCAAAACACAAACACCACCGTTTGTGACTTTGAGACTCCACTCAAAGGTTTAGCAACACAAACTCACCTGTTTGTGACTCCAAGACCACCCTTGAAGGTTTAGATCATCAGCTCCTTTGATGATTAGAGAAGGCAGCAACTTCAGCAATACCGGATCTTGAGATTCTTCAAGGAACAACACCGGTAGAAGTAATAAGAGAGGTTTTAGGAACAAAACCCTAAATACAAAAGAGGCACACTCTTTTCTCTCTAAAAAGCCTTATAAAAAACGTGCTTAGGGTTTCCTTTATATAGTGGGAGAAGTAGATTTGAAACCCTAATCCTAAATGGGCTAGAACTGCTGTTTGGGCCAACTTAAAATTCTGCAGATACGACTTTCGATCGATCGAGCTTGTTTTTCGATCGATCGAACCAGGCAGATTCTGAATTCTTCTTTCTGCAGCTTACATGTTCTTGTGTGCTCACGATTTGCCAATTGTTCTAAGCTCTTAGAACCTAACAATCTCCCCCTTTGGCAATTCGTGACAAAACTTTCATACAAAATGAAATGTTAAAATACAAGAACAACCCAATACAATAAAATGCCCAATTACATCACAAATCCCAATCTAAGACTCTTAACCTAGAAGTTGCCAAGAAGAGGTAGAAGGTCTTGATCAGAATGCACCTGTCTTTCCTGAAACACTCAACAAACACATCAACGCATGTGTGGAAAGAAAGACATATAAACAAAATTATCAAACAGAATATAAAAACACAAATAAATTATAACTCTCCCCCTAAGTTAGATACACCAAAAAGTTTTTATATTCTCCCCCTAAACAAAACAAACAGGCTTCCCAACATTTCATCTATTTCTCCCCCTTTTTGTCACGTATTGACAAAAAACAACTCAAACAAAGAGTAAACATGAGAGAAAAAAGAGAATCAAGGGAACAAAAAACAGTTCAGCTCTATAGAAAATAGAGAGAACTCCCCCTATAAAAATAGGAAAAACAAAACAAGTTTTGGGAAAAACAGTGTGGGGGAAAATTTAGGAGGTGAGGATAAATAAAAAACACACAAACCCAAAAAAAATAAAGTTGAGGATACACATGAAGAAAAATAAACTCTCTTTCAATAAATGCAAACTAGACACTATGTGACCCATAAATAGTTGCATGAGTAGAGAAAATATTTGCACATTGATTATCCATCACATCTCTTAAGAAAAATATTTTCTGTAGTTCACACATAAAAATAGCAGATACTAGAAAAGTACATAACTCAAAAATTAATCAATCAATTTATAAATCAAGTTGAGTACCCAATTTAGCAAAGTGTATGCATGTTATGTGTGAAAACAATGAGAGATATGACTGCAAAACTGCAAGATGGACACAGAAAAGCAATGCAACTCATGTGAATCCTAACCATAAACGATGCATGAAAAAAAATTTGGTCAAAAACTCTAAAAATTGAAATTTTTTCAGTTTCGATCGATCGAGTATCGATCGAATACCAATCGAGTCAGACAGAATGAAACCAAAATTTTTATCGCAATTTCGATCGGTCGAGAAACAGCTTCGATCGGTCGAAATTCTGGAAAACTCAAATTTTTTTGAAAAACAGAGCAATTTAATGCAGAAACTCATCAAAGCATAGTATTTCATGAATGAAATGCATGAGTATGAGACTAAAAGTTTTTCAAAAAACACATGAATACAACCCAGATCTTTCAAAATTAAGATTTTCAATCAATTTGTCCTTAAAACTCAAATTTTGCATCAAAATCAAGGAACATAGAATCTTGGATGGCCACAACAAAATCACACACAATAACATGTACAAAGTTTAGCAAAGAATAACTTGTGTAGTGTGTGCAACTAGCAAAAGCTTGAGAAACATGTGAGGTGATATGTGAATAGTAATCAATCACAAAGTCTACAAAATTCATCACATAAATTTGAAAGAGACTATCACCTAAAGAGTTACATCATATAACTCTCACATCTCCTAGAATAAAAGCTTGCAATCATGTAAGTTTCTTGATTTGCCTCATTATTCAAATTAATTGATTAGAAACTTAATAATATAGCCGGGATAATGTACACACCAATTTTATTTAAATTTGTGAGATTATTATAGCCCAATAATGTACACACCAATTTTAATAGAGGCTACACCTTATGGTCTTTTTGTGCATGTGCTACACTTTCTCGAGCACAAAATCTTACGATATGCACTAAGGTGTTCATGATTGGCTAGTAAACAGTGGTGAGATGGTTATTTATGCCTTTCTCAATAAGTTCAAATCCGACAGACAAAGGCATGTGACTTCAAGATCAAGACAAAGTGATCAAAAACTATAAACATCTTCCCACACAACATGCACTACAAAGCTCACACTAGTAACGTGCAATAAAGAAGCTCATCCAAGCTAAACAAAGTACATAAACATGGTATGTAAAAATAATATGGCCAACCTTAATTATAAATCCAAGATATATAATACCAAACACATAAAAAATCTTTTTGGTTTAAAAAAAATTTATGACCAAAACTAAAAAGCACACTTTATGCAAAAAAATGCAAATGCAATGTATGATAGTGCTTAACTAAGCTATAGAGGGTACACAAACAAGAAATATCAATTTCTTAATTAACCCATGAGTACATGTACAAAATAGTACATACTCAAACAAAATCAAAAACATAGCTTAGGACTTATAGAACACATACTATTCAAGTTTCTCCACAATGTCAAGCATGTTCTAAATCAAGAGAGATATCATAATTCATGTAATCCTCAAGAAAAAATAAAACTAGACACAAAATAAAATATTTTTGTCTTTTTGAAATTTTTCAATGTTTTTGGATTTTTTTAAAAAAAAAAACAACCTAAAAAACAAAACAACCAAAAACAAAAACAAAACATGTCCACAAATAATTGAAAGAATTAAAACAGGGACAAGTCAACAACACTCACCTTAGAGAATCTTTTCTCACCCATATAGCACGAGTCTTCGGCTTTGTAGGTGAAAATCCATGAGAAGCTGAGTGTATTTGAGGAATTACACCAATCTTCTGAGAAAGACTAAAATCCTGCAAATTCCTTTCACAAGCCAACAAGCTCAAATTTTTCAAAAGAATATGAAACAATTTATATGAACTTATGGCAGGAGAAATATCATCACATGTCCTAAACTGAAACACAGAATGCTTAAATTTCAATTTATGACAATTAGGACGAATGTGACCGGAGACACCACAAAAGTGACAAACAGGAACAAATTTAGGAACATCAGTATTCCTAACAGCAAATCTAATCTCAGATTTTGGTTTTTGCCTCAACAAAGAACAATTTGGCCTAATATGACCAACAACACCACAAAGGTGACAAGTAGGCACAAAAACAGATTTATTATGCTCTCTAACAGTAGATTTAGACTTAGGTTTAGAAACTTCAGCGTTAACATCAGAACTTTTACCTTTGTCTAACCTAGCAAAATAAGCCTTTTCTTTATTATTCCTTTTGAAAGGAGGGATATAAACTTTTTCAGCTTTAGGCTTAAGAGAAACAGAAACACTTCTGTTATCAACAGCAGGCTTGGTACAAGTCAAATTTTCAATCTTAGCTTTAGATTCAACTAACTCTTGTTCCAAGCTTCTCATCTTCTCATCTTAAGAGGAAATTTGATTTCTCAAAAATTCATTCTTTTTATTAGATTCATCTAATCTAACAATCAATTCCTCTTTTTCAAGATTAGCCAATTTTAACTCTTCTTTAAATTTCTTAGCAATTTTCAAAGACTTAGATAATTCTTTACGAAGAGTTTCAAAGGCATCAATAAAATCAACAGAAACAACAGTGTCCTTTTTATTCAAATCATCACAATCAAAAACAGTAAGACACTTAAAATTATCCATGATAACAGGGATCAAGGATCAACTCTTAGATCAAAGGATCTACAACAGAAGAGCTACCCGCTCTGATACCACTTGTCAGTTCGTTTAGACCCCTGTAAACTTAGATTGTTTAACCTAATTAATTAACCAAGTGAATACTTAGGTTTATTATTCAAATCTAGGTTAAAACAATATCAATCATATCAAGTAAAACAGCGGAAAAATAAATAACACAACGATATGATGACCCAGGAAACCACACCGGTAAAAACCTGGGGAGGATTTAACCTAGCTATCCTCAAGGTAAAATAGCAAATCCACTAGAAAGAATTGAAGTTTACACAATAGCGACTTAGACCACTAACATCCTATTGCTACCCAAGTGTAGGAAACTTACTACCATGACCCCATGATAGCTCCGAGATCCACGGACTCCTTCTTTCCTTAATCTTTGCAAAACACAAACACCACCGTTTGTGACTTTGAGACTCCACTCAAAGGTTTAGCAACACAAACTCACCTGTTTGTGACTCCAAGACCACCCTTGAAGGTTTAGATCATCAGCTCCTTTGATGATTAGAGAAGGCAGCAACTTCAGCAATACCGGATCTTGAGATTCTTCAAGGAACAACACCGGTAGAAGTAATAAGAGAGGTTTTAGGAACAAAACCCTAAATACAAAAGAGGCACACTCTTTTCTCTCTAAAAAGCCTTATAAAAAACGTGCTTAGGGTTTCCTTTATATAGTGGGAGAAGTAGATTTGAAACCCTAATCCTAAATGGGCTAGAACTGCTGTTTGGGCCAACTTAAAATTCTGCAGATACGACTTTCGATCGATCGAGCCTGTTTTTCGATCGATCGAACCAGGCAGATTATGAATTCTTCTTTCTGCAGCTTACATGTTCTTGTGTGCTCACGATTTGCCAATTGTTCTAAGCTCTTAGAACCTAACAATTATGTATATAATTTTTTGAACCACACTAGCCATAAGGTATCACAGCCACTGACTAGTTGTAAGCCCACAATATGGTGTTTGTGATGCATGTTCGACGTGTACAAACTATCCAAACCCTTCAAGTACAAAATGATGAACAAGTTCAACTATAAATAAGCGGTCATTTGTGACCCAATTTTCATGCCAAGCTCTATCTCATTACCCAAAAAACCAATCAAGTAATGGAGGAGAAGAAGAAAAACTAAGCCATGAATGCAAGGAACTTCTTCTTTCTCTTCCCAAAGAAAAAGGGTGGAAAACCCCTCATCTCTACAAGTACCAAGAGTTTTGGTGCCAAGCAATTGAAATCCAATCCATGGTCTCATTCCAAATGCACTTCCAAGCAAGTGACAATGATGTTGTATTAGCCACCATTCCAAAATCAGGCACCACATGGTTAAAAGCTTTGGCTTTTGCTATTGTAAATCGTAAGCGTTTTTCTCTGGAAAATAATTATCCTTTGCTTACTTCAAACCCTCATGATCTTGTATCTTTCTTTGAATACAAGCTCTATGCCAACCGCCAACTTCCTGATCTCTCCAACCTTCCAAACCCTAGACTTTTTGGCACCCATCTTCCATTTCCTTCCTTGCCTACTTCAATCAAGAAGTCTGGTTGCCGGGTTGTTTATATTTGTCAAAACCCTTTTGACACTTTCATCTCCTCATGGCATTTTCTTAACAAAGTTGATCCTGGATCTAAAGCTCCAATGTCACTAGATGAAGCCTTTGAAATGTATTGTAAGGGGGTAACTGGATTTGGCCCCTTTTGGGACCATATGTTGGGCTACTGGAAGGAGAGCATAGAGAGACCTCACAAGGTATTGTTCTTGAAGTATGAGGACCTCAAAGAAGATGTCACTTTTCACCTGAAAAAGCTAGCAGAGTTTCTGGGGTTCCCATTTTCTTTGGAGGAGGAGAGAGCTAGTGATGTTGAAAAGATAGAAAAACTTTGTAGTTTTGAGAATATGAAGGAGTTGGAGGTAAACGAGGCTGGCAAGTCTATTAAGTACTTTGAAAACAAAACCTTGTTTAGGAAGGAAGAGGTGGGAGACTGGGTTAACTATCTGACACCAAGAATGGTAGAGCAATTGGCCAAGGTTGTGGAGGAAAAGTTAGGTAGTTCTGGTTTGTCATTTAAAGTGTTCTCCTTGGATAAAGAATAAAGTCATTTGTTCCATTATTAGTGTTCTACTTTATATTTATACTCCTCTAATTATAGTCTGCCACAGATTTTTCTTTTTCTTTTTTTTTTTTTAATAAGTAACCAAAGTTTGGCATGCTACAATTTACGAAGTATAAAGTAGAATATTAAGACTGAGACAGGATTTTCATTCTAGCATAAGTATGGTGCTGTTTGCATTGTTTTGTGTACAACTTCTCCTTTCCCATTTAGGTTGAAAGGTGGAGATCCTCAAGTAAATTCACATGTTAAATTAATGTGCCGCAATTCAAACAACTTGGCTTCTTAATGTTGTAAGGTATTTCTCTTTTGTGCAAGTTATTTCAAACTAGTTTACTTGTAGAGCACACTTGATTACTTGTACAGCACACATCTTGTACTACACTCCTACTTGTACTACACTCATATGCCTCCTATATAAAGGCACACTCATGTATATTCTTGCATTGAGAAATACAATACAGTTATTCAGTATTTCTAACATGGTATCAGAGCAGTTCAAACACCTTGAGCTTGGATCCCCTGCTCCTGCTCCGCCTGAAGATCTTGCACAAGACATTCCACCTCGTCACTCAACTCGGGTAAGATCCATTCCTACACATTTACTTGACTATCATTGTTACACTGCTCTTGCTACACTGCACGAGCCTCACACCTATCGTGAGGCTTCCACTGATCCTTTATGGCAGATTGCAATGAAAGAGGAACTTGATGCATTATCTAAAAACCATACTTGGGATTTGGTGACTCTCCCTCCTGGGAAATCTGTGTTGGTTGTAAGTGGATCTACAAGATTAAGACTCGCTCTGATAGGTCCATTGAGCGCTATAAAGCTCGTCTTGTTGCAAAAGGCTTTACACAGGAGTATGGGATTGATTATGAAGAGACCTTTGCTCCGGTTGCACGTATCTCATCTGTTCGTGCCTTCTTAGCTGTTGCTGCGGCCAGTAAATGGGACCTTTTCCAGATGGATGTTAAAAATGCATTCCTTAATGGGGATTTAAGTGAAGAAGTTTATACGCAACCTCCTCCTGGTCTCTCTGTTGAATCAAACAAGGTTTGTCACCTTCGACGTGCACTTTATGGCCTTAAACAAGCTCCACGAGCTTGGTTTGCTAAATTCAGCTCTACCATCTCTCGCTTGGGTTACATGGCCAGTCATTATGATTCTGCCTTATTTCTTCGTCACACTGACAAAGGCACTATTTTACTTCTCCTGTATGTGGATGATATAATCATAACTGGTGATGACCTCAGTGGCATTCAAGAACTCAAACATTTTCTCAGTCAGCAATTTGAGATGAAAGATCTTGGACATCTCAGCTACTTCTTGGGTCTTGAAATCACTCATTCTACAGATGGACTTTATATTACTCAAGCCAAGTATGCCTCTGAACTCTTGTCTCGAGCTGGACTCACTAATAGCAAGACTGTTGACACTCCAGTTGAGCTTAATGCACATCTGACTCCCTCAGGAGGGAAGCCATTGTCTAATCCCTCTCTTTATAGACGCTTGGTTGGCAGCCTAGTTTATCTCACTGTCACTCATCTAGACATCTCCTATGCTGTTCACCAGGTAAGCCAGTATCTGTCTGCTCCACGATCGACTCACTATGCTGCTGTTCTGCGTATTCTTCGATACTTAAAGGGCACTCTCTTCCATGGTCTTTTCTACTCTGCTCAGTCTCCTCTTATTCTCCGTGCATTTTCTGATGCTGATTGGGCAGGAGATTCCACTGATCGCAGGTCCACCACTGGTTATTGCTTTCTTCTTGGTTCTTCTCTGATTTCTTGGCGAAGCAAGAAACAAACTCATGTGGCCCGCTCCAGTACTGAAGCAGAATATCGTGCCCTTGCTGATACCACATCTGAGCTCCTTTGGCTACGATGGCTTCTTAAGGACTTAGGTGTGTCCACATCCTCTACTACTCCTCTTTATTGTGACAACCAGAGTGCCATTCATATTGCTCACAATGATGTCTTCCATGAACGGACTAAACACATTGAGATTGATTGTCATTTTATCCGTTTTCATCTTGTCCATGGTGCTCTCCAGCTCTTCTCCGTCTCCTCCAAAGATCAACTTGCAGATATCTTCACCAAGTCACATCCTAAAGGACGCCTTCGTGATTTAGTTGACAACCTCAAGCTGGTCTCACATCCACCTTGAGTTTGAGGGGGGCTGTTAACGTGTATAGTGTTGTGAGCTTTAAGCCCAAACTAGTTTACTTGTAGAGCACACATGATTACTTGTACAACACACATCTTGTACTACACTCCTACTTGTACTACACTCATATGCCTCCTATATAAAGGCACACTTATGTATATTCTTGCATTGAGAAATACAATACAGTTATTCAGTATTTCTAATATTATCAATGAAATTTTAGTTTTTGGCAACTCAAATGAAATGATTGTCTTTTTTCCTCACCTCATTTGACCAAACTCAAATGATGTCTAAAGATTGTTATTTATCCAAAAATCATTGTTATCATTAATATAATATTATTATTTATAGTTATTAGTGCAACTACACACTAAGTATTTAATCTCTTCTAAAAAAAAGTACTTAATCTAATATTTTTTTGAGCATTTTCTCAAAAAGATTTGTTTGAATTCATTGAATTATTACAAAAAAAAAAAAAAAAAAAGGGTAAAACTTAGGTATTTTTAGATTTTTCAATTAAGTTTAAAGATGTGTTTATATAAGTCAATGAAGCACATCTTTTTGAGAGAAAAAATCAACCATATCAATTATTAGTCAATGCAAGCAGTCATATGATTAAATTTAATTAGAGAACCTAAAATATAACATTAAAAAAATTGTATCTAAGTTGCCATTGCCATATTTGAGTAGGTTTGCTATGAAAAAGTACAACTATTACTTTCTTGATTTGCTTTCATGGAGTAATAATCACCATGAAACTTCACTCATATATGTGTATCTAACAGTTGGACATACAATTCTCTTTTTCAATATTAAATATGAGTACACACTTTGTAATACCAAAAGACAATTTATGTATTTGATATAAATATAAAGGAATAGAACTTCTACACCCCACTCTAAGATATCTACTTTATGTATGGGTTCTATCAATTGTAGTATGTTATGTATTTAATTTTTTTTCCATTTTTAATTTTGATTGTTTTATTAAGAAATAAAAAAGGCACATGTGACAAATTGCAATTGGTAAAATATAAAATGGAACACTCAAAATAGGGCAAAGGATTTGTATACAATTCGCATAAAAAAATGATTTGTATTCAATATGAATAAAAAGAGACTTAATTAAAAAAAAACAAATTAATGTGTTTGAAACAAAAACTTGTGTAAGAAGGGTGAGGCGATACACTTGGTAAACTATATTTGTCCCATAGTATGGTTTAGCAATTATCCATAGTCATGGAGGAAGTTAGGTAATTCTTGTTTGTCATTCAAAATTGTTGTCTTAGGGCAACCCATACATGTGCTCAACTTGTGCTATTTGCACTGTTAATTTCTCTTTCCTTTACAATGTAAGACAGAAAAGTGAAGACCATGTTATACATATAATCTCAAAAGCTCAGATAGCCAGGCTTAAACATAATGAATATTATGATTGGTATAACTATATCATGTTACCACGCTTAACTTAATTTCCTCCCTTCAAAATTCAAATCAAATTAAAATCAGGTGGGTTGTAATGTCTGTGATTAAGCACTCTGCAGCAGCTATTTATCTTTCAAAAGCCCACAGAAAAAACAGCATAAATAGGGCCGAAGTCAGATAGCCTTGAAGGGCCTGGGCTTTAACAGACTAAATTTGAAATAAATGATGAAATGGGCACTACAACAAAGTTGATTTTTTTCGAGGGTCAAATCCCTTGAAAAAAATATTAAAAAACCTAGAAAAAATTTATTTTAAGAGTCCAATTGACCCTTGATAACCTTCGAAACATATGCCGTCGAAAAAGATATTTTGAAGGCCTTCGTGACCCTCAAAACAAGTGCTCTAATCTTATTTTGAGGGTCAAGTGACCCTTAAATAACATTTTACCAAGGTTTAAAAGATTTATATTTACAACTCTTGATAAATAAGGTTATTTAAAGGGTCTCTTGACCCTCAAAATAAGATTTTATTTTATTTAAAAAAAAAAAACCACAATCATGCACAATACACACACACACACACACACACACACACACACACAAATTCACAATTAGACGAGGATTTGCTTGATAGCGAATATGATCTTTTTTTTTTTTTTTTTTGGATGTATCAAAGTTTTATTCAATTCAAATGAAAAGTACAAATAATATTTATGTACAAACACAATGACACATAAAACTGTAAAGTTATTATAGTTCCAATCTTATTAATTCTATATCACATTGGCCATACACAAATATCAAAGTTCTTGGAGGTGAAAAAGAAACAGCAATAACCCAATACAAGATAATGAAAGAGAGGCCACAAGATGTTGTTACAATATCCATTGTAATATTGATGAACAATCTCTTCATCGAGAAATACAGGGATGCACCTCTGCAGTAAATAAAGAAATATTAGGAGGAGAGAGCACTCTACATTATTTGCTTATGTATTGGGGTGGGGGGGGAGCAAAACTTAGACATTTGAAACCAATGATGTGATTCAGGATTATAGATGACATTTGTTTCAGATTTTTTGTTTTATGGCAACTTCAAGTTCTAATCAGGATTATAGAAAGCATATAGTAATTAAGTATTATGAAAAAAATGTTCATGTCTAAAACAAGTAACCTTTATCCAAACATTAAACAAATGAAGACTTATCTAAATAACTTTCAAGTTATTCCAACCTTAAAATCATAACAATTTAAAAGAACTTTAACTCACTTCACAGCCCCTTAAATTCTGCCCAAGCCAAATTAAATACATTAAGGAATGTCATGAGTTGTCAGAACTATGAGCTTGATCAAGGGGCCAAAAAACAAAAAGATAAATCTATAAGCTTCATCATCGAGGGAGAAACAGCACGGATCACAAGCAAATGCCAAATGCCCTAAATTGAATTGTAAGGCAAGGGTCTGGAGCTGAATGTAATTTGGAAGAGTAATAATTTGTTTACAGCTTCCAAAAGAACAAACTAAGTTGTTTTACATATATAATAATAACAATGACAACGGAGTCACTTATTAAAGTGAAATCAAGCAATGAAATAACAGAGAAGTTCACATTGTCTAAGAAAAAATAAAGTATCTCCTAGTCCAGAAATAATTGACACATACTACTCAACTCAATAATTTTTATGCTAGTCTGCTTATTTGAAGTGATTAAGCACTTAAATCAAGGTTAATGCCATTGAAATGGCTATCCAATAGTATTAACTTGATAAAGTTGGAACCAGAAATCATAAGCTTGCACTAGTATTACTAGCAGCTCAGCTATAAAGTGGCTAAATGCCTAAATGTTATAGATTGCAGAATAAAAAATTTTAATAAAAAAAAAATTGCGGAAAATTCCGAACTAACCTCAAACCGATTTTTACAACAGAATGTGGGGTTGGAGGCTCTGAATCTTGAACTCTTGCATCCCCATTTCTTTCCTACAATCAAAACAATTAAAGCGAAGAACAATAAGTATGACATATCTATACACCATTCAATTGACGGTCACAGCTGAAAACCATTCAAAATTTAAATGAAAACGATACAAAATTGTAATGGAAATTTAAGAATCCATTGGAAAAACGAGTTTCAACCGAAACATATCAACCGCAGCATACTCCCAAAATAGAATAAGTTCCGAGTTCAAGGTGAATAATTTTAAGTTTACAAAAGAAAATAGAAACAAATGCGGATTTTTTGTCATGCCAAAAAAAAAAATTCATAAAGTAAACAAATCCCATTAATAATAACACATAGAAAATTAAATCCTCCATTCTAAAAAACCATCTGCCAATTCTGTCTCCTAATCTTTCAAATCTTTCATATAATTACCAAAACTGCATTTCAGATACCCGAATCGCCATCCACGCCCGTTATAGACCAACTACACCGATCAAAACTTCAATCAAGAAACAATAAACAATGCAGGGTTGCCCCGCCAACCAACTAATGAGATCCACCACATCTCTCACTTTTAAGTCAACAAAGGGTCACATTCAAACATTCATTTCATGTGTACTAATTCCTCACTCAATTTCACACAATTGGCGCTGCTTGATTCATAAACAATCGAATGAAGCGCACAAAAAAAGAGAGGAGATTCAAACAAGTACTACCATGTCATTAGCAGCGAGGGCGCTGCCATTGCTGGCAATGTACCTCCAAGCCAGTGTTGCCGCCAGCTTCTTCTACGGTTCAATCCAAAGCAAAAGCAAATCAAACCAAAACCTAGAACGCTCCAGATCTATGAAGACCCAGTCAATGCATCAAAAATCAGCTTCCTGATCACACACACACACACACACACACACAAAAAAAAAAAAAAAAAAAAAAAAAAAAAAAAAACCCAAATGTGAAATTCTAACACTTAACACTATCAAATCAAATACCAGATCAGATTATAGAAAAAAGCTAATGGTACCAAATGTGAAAACACTATAAAATTGGGTGGTGAAGCTGAATTGTGCTGAGTACAATATAGATCCAATCAGTGTAGATCAAGTGCGGTGAAGAGAATCGAAGAGTGAAGACTTTCAGTGATTTTTGGAGTCAACGAAGAATCAAAAAATGAGAACCAAAAAAATGGGAGAGTGAATTTATTTTTGGTTACTGGATATTTTTTGGAGAGCGTAACAGAATGGACCTCGGATTTCGAGGAATTTACGATCTTCACCACCAATGCATACAAAAAAAATAAATGAAAGAGAGAGAGAGAGAGAGAGAGAGAGAGAGAGAGAGAGAGGGGTAGACCTTGTTGAGAGTTGAGAGTTCAGAGAGTGAGAAATGTGGAAGCTGTTTGATTATGCATCTGCGGGTTTCGTGGAGCTACAGGTTCCAAAGGTTGTGGAACTTAATGACAACATATAATACAGCATATCCCATGTGCAGATATTAATATATGCTATTAAGGAAAATACTTACAAAGCGAAAGAAAACCACAACTGTTAGAGCACAGATGCCTCCAAGGAGAATATGAAGATCACTTCTGGCAGTTTTCTGAAGTGGTATTTATCAAATAAAGCATATAATAAAGACATTAAAAACACAAAAAGAATAGATGAACTCATTACAGTTCCTCCAATAACAATGGTCTGGTAGCAAAGTAGTGGTACTTCTCCTTGGAAACATGGAGTTCTAAGGATCAACCCATTGTGGGTGAGATTTACACGATTTCTATCCACCAGATTTGACCGTCAACCTTAATATATTCATTCATCCATTCCAATAAAGAGGGAAAAGACAGACAAAAATGGAGAGAAAGGAACAAAAAGAAACCATTCCTTTGTTTGCAATTACAAAAGTTTGAAATTTAACAAGCAATGAGGGATGATAACAGGGCTGGTTTCCTATTCCCTGCCCCTGCCCCTGCCCCTGCCCCTGCCCCACTCCTGGTTCAAGGAAGGTTTTTTTTTTTTTTCCCCTCCTGCCTTGTCCTAGCAGGCACCCACCCCGCCCTGCCTCACTCTTTTTTTTACACAATTTATTAAAATTTAACTGAACATGCATACTTCTCAAAAGTACTCAAACCACACTTCCAACTCCAAAATGACCTAATCCACTCCTCATTGACAGGAACATGTTCAATACCATAGTGTATATCAAGTTTTTGTCAAGAGACTACACTCAGATATTCAGTAGAATATGCGACAGCTTAGAATATTGCTCCCTATAACTTTAGTTTAGTTTGTCCTCACTTTTATGTTTGTGAGGACAAACATAAAAGTGAGGACAAACTAAACTAAAGTTAATAACACTGTGAACTGCCAGTTTGCCACATTTCAGGGACATAGGGAATACCAAGAGGATCGTATTGTATGTGATCTTGATATGAAGATACCACATTTAAGTACTCTCTCTCTCTCCTTCCTCACTCTTGAAAATTATCCTTATTATTTTAGGACTGTTTTATTGTATGTTCACAGTCAAAAAATTTCAGATGTAACACATGAAAAAAAGAGAGAGAGGGTAATAATATAAATTTATAATGAATCCAATAACAGGACACTTAAAGTAAGGTTTCATATCGTGAAGAAACACTGCTTTAGGAGCATCACATCTCAAACTGACAGAAAACATTAGATGTTTATATTGATGTGGACAAGTTATTGTCTGAAGTGTGACTTGGATGTAGGCAAAAATGGGCATGGGGAGGGTACAGTTGGTGTAGTGGCAGTATTTGATGGTCATATTAGTGAGGAAGCTAGTGAAATGGCTTCAAAACTTTTGCTGGATTACTTTAACATGCATGCTTTATTCAATACCTTCGAGCTAATGGAACAGTACGAGGGAGTACCTGTAACTGAGGATGAAATAACACATTTGGAAATATTAAAAGAAGCATTGTTGGGGACAATTCGTGACATTGATTTCAAATTTTCTCAAGCAAGCAGAATCAATTCACTTCTAGTACTCTTAACTGGTTTTCTTCACATATTGATCTATGTTCTACTATGCATTCAGGAGGCTTTTGAAAAGAGGATTTTCTCAGGATCCACTGCCACAAAAACCATTTACATCTCTAACAATAACAGCTAAACATTACTGTGAGTCTAAATTCCTTCTGTCATAGACAACAAAAAGGATGGGATTTTCTATTATTATCAGTCTCTAGGAAAATTAACCATCTAGGAACATGACATTAAAAACTTTATCATTCTGCGTTATGCTTTGACTTGGCCCCGCGTTATGCTTTCTCCAACAAATGTGATAAGTGCAAAAAAAAAAAAAAGGATAGATGTTATCATATTGAACTGGAAGCTGTAGATTCATATATTTGTAATCCAATTTGAAAGACTGCTATAAAGTGGAGCAGAAGTTATTAAAAAATGGAGCAGAAGTTATAGGTAATCATCCAAAAGCACGGGAAATTCTGAAAAATCAAATCGATAAACAAAACAACAAAATCTCCCAAAAATCAAAGAAAATGAAGGCAAATTAAATAATTACTTCAGAATAGAGCACAGATTCAACCTTACAAATCAACAATCAACAGGTACAGAGAATTTTCCAATTTCAAAATCAACAATCAACAATGAATATTTCATAAGAGAGAGTGGAATCAGTGGTGTCGGAGTCGAGATGAGAGGAGACCTTCGATTTTTGAGTTTTCTGAGAAATGTTCGAAAGGAAAACCAAAGAAATGCGGTGAAAATCGACGAGAAAGTGGGAGAAAACAAAGAAACACAAAAATTCAAAGAAGAAATTAGGGTTTGTGATTAGGCAATACCAATTCTTATCAATGAAATTGAGAGACGAAGAAAACGCACCGTGACTGAGAGAGACGAAGTCGCGAAGAGAACACCGAGCTTAGATTGAGAGAGACAAAGAGACACAGACGAAGAAATCACGAACTTGAGCTTGAATGCTATGTGATTTCCATGATTGCCAAGCTTAGATTTGTATTTGGGGAAAATGAAATCTCAGAGAGAGAGCCTGTGATATATGAAAGAGATTGAGAGTTGAGAGAGACCGTGAGTTGGGTATTAGATTTAGCCTTTTAGCTTCAGGTTATAATATTTTTTTTTTTTTTTTGAATATTTTTTTTGAAATTTTTTTCAAGGGTTGAAAATTTTTTTTGGGTTTTTTTTATTAGGGATTGTGAATTTAAGAGAATTTACATTTTAGTGACAAAACTAACCACTTTTTTATATATTTATTTCAAGGGATGTGTTAGTTATTTTTCAAGGGTTATGTTAATTACATAATAGTCATACTTTAGTGTTTATTTGGACAAATTTTAGTAACCCTTAAAAAAAAAAAAAGAGTCAAAACAGGTCATGTTGTTTGTAGTGGGGCTCCATACCTATTATTACAGATAGATGGATCATTGAGTAATGGATCACCAAGGCCCACTTGACAACAATCTTTTAACGGCCATGTACAATCAGCAATTTGTGTCCAAAACCTTGAGATGCTGCACAGTTAAGTAGGCAAGGGCATATTCCTGTTCTTTTGTGTCCAAAAACGAAATCATAATGAGCCATTGCTTGAATTTCACATTTACTCTCTCTTAGGGCTGTATGAGCAATGCCTATGTGGTAAAATATGTTATAATTTTTTTTTACTACAGTTGAGTTGGCAAAAATTTATTAATTCTTATCTAAATTCACCATTAACATCAATTTTTTATTTACTACATCATCCTAGTTTTAAAGTTTTCGGCAAATTTTGTGCTATAGACTCTCTTCGCGCAAAAAGAAAAACATTTTGAGAGGAGAATACAATGTAAAAACTTATATCTTCTACAACTTTTGGAAAATGATAGGTCCAAAATCTTTGTTACAACTTATTCACGTGGCAAGTTGTTAGTGATGAAATAAAAGTGGTGGGTCTATAACTCCACCACTCATGACTTGCCATATGAGTAAGTTGTAACAAAAGTTATGGTAAAAGTTGTGATCCTAACATTACTCATAACTTTTTCTTTTGTTGGTGATGGGGATAAAACCTCTGACTGGACGCCGGCAACCTGGGAGGGTGACGGTGTTACCTGTGATGACGGACACTGGACCCCGACGACACGACCTTCATGAAGGGTGACGGGGTGAACCTGACGGACGTGGGGGGCACCCCAGCCTATCTTGCCGCGTACGCTTCCCCTGGAACCTGAGTCTTGTTGAGTACGCTACTATCTGGACAGGTGTCTCGCGCAGCATGGCCGCTCCCAAAAAGGATAGCTTGTCCAGCACACTTGGTGGCCCAAAAAGTATCTTACGCTCCAAGCTACTCAAGGGCAATTCCGGCATAAGTGGTATCTTCTCCAGCACGCCTTGGCCAAGTGCTCTTGCTACTACTATAAATACTTCCACACCCTCCAAAATCGAGGTACGCATATATTACTACCCCGACTCTGGCACTCTAGAGTTGTGAGCAATACTAACTTAACCGTCGGAGGGTCGTCGGCCGGTACCACACCGGTACCACCCTTTGAGGTTCATTCTCCCTGTGCAGGACTGCCCGAACTACGTGAAGACCTCACAGCTTACTGAGCCGATTTCTGGCATCATCAGTTGGCGCCGTCTGTGGGAATCGCACACGTAGACTGTGTTTCGTGCTTTCCGGACAAAGAGTTGCATGGTTCTCACACGTTCAAGGGTAACAACCATGAACGATCAAGGAAATGAACAACGCACCACGGCACTCAAAAGGCAAGTCCAGACTCTGGCGGCCGCGGTGGAACGCCTTACAAAACGAAACAATAACCTGGAAGAACAGTTACAACGGAGGAACGCAACGCTGGACAACCAAGGGGAGAACCAAGAGGAGAGTAGTGCCAGGGACAGGAATCGTGGAGGCCCTGAGGGAAGCAATGCCATAAGCCGACCCGAAGGACAGGAGACGAACCGACCGTCAGTCGAGGGCAATATCCCGTCCCACATTGCCGCAGAGATGCAAGCGATGAAGGAGCGCATGGACTTCATGATGAACGCCCTCAAAGGGCGAGTATCCAGCGACCTCGACGACCTCGTCCACCTCACGGATTCCCCGTTTACAACACCCGTCATCCTGTTCCCTACGCCGCCGAAATTCCGCATGCCCCAGGTAGAAAGCTACGATGGGTCCAAGGATCCGTTGGACCACCTGGAGTCTTTCAAGACATTGATGCACCTGCACGGCGCACCGGACGAGATCATGTGCCGGGCCTTCCCAGCAACACTGAAAGGCTCCGCGAGGACTTGGTTCGGCAGATTGGCGCCCGGTTCTATCGGCGCCCGATTCTATCGGCACCTTCAGAGAGCTGAGCGCTCAGTTTGTCTCACAGTTCATCAGGGGACATAGGCACAAAAAATCCACAGCGTGCCTGATGAACATCAAGCAGTGGGAGGATGAGACCCTGAGGTCCTACATAGCCCGTTTCAACAAAGAGGCGCTATCGATTGATGGAGCGGACGATAGGATACAAGTCGCCGCGTTCACAAGCGGGTTGCCGAAGGGTAAATTCTTGTTCTCGCTATACAAAAATGACCCAAAGACGATGTCGGATGTGTTTTACAGGGCAACAAAATACATGAATGCGGAAGATTCCTTGCTAGCTCGCGAGGAGAAGCCCCTAAGGAAGAGGGAGAGGCAGGAAGACACCCGACAGGATAAGGGGCGGAAGGCGCCTCGGACGGGAGAAGTCCGAGACAATAGACGCCCAAAGCCTCCTGCCGGAAAATTCACAAGCTACACCCCATTGACGGCTCCGGTCGATCACGTCCTAATGCAGATTAAGGACGACGGATCCTTGACGTTCCCGGGAAAGTTGAAATCGAACCCGGACAGACGGCCGAAGGACAAATACTGCCGCTTCCATCGAGACCACGGCCACGATACCGCCGACTGCTACGATTTGAAGCAGCAGATTGAAGCCCTGATTAGACAAGGGAAGCTGCAGAGGTTCGTCAGCAGAGAAAAGGCAGAAACACCTCGACAGGAACAGGTCCCCCACCGGGACAATGAATGCCCCAGACCACTTATAGGGGACATAAGGATGATTGTGGGCGGTACATCGGCCGCCGGTTCAACAAAGAAGGCTCTGAAGTCCCACCTGAGGACAGTTCAGAATGTTCAGGCTGCGAGCTCCGTTCAGAAGAAGCCGCAAATCAACAGCCCCACTATGGAATTCACAGAAGAGGATGCCCAGCACCTCCATCATCCGCACGACGATGCCCTTGTCGTCAACATCCGAATAGGAGATTACAACACATACCGGGTCCTAATCGACAACGGAAGCTCCGCGGATATCCTCTACTATCCCGCGTTCCAGCAGATGCGGATCGACAAAGAACGCCTGGTCTCTACCAAGGCACCGCTCACAGGTTTCGGGGGGACAACAGTATATCCCCTTGGCTCGATCACATTGCCCGTCACCGTCGGGGAGTACCCTCGGCAGGTCACTAAGGACGTCACCTTCCTAGTCGTTGATTGCTCTTCAGCATACAACGCAATCATAGGACGGCCTACCCTCAACACCTGGAAGGCTGCAACCTCGACCTATGCCTTGAAGGTCAAGTTCCCTACAGAGCACGGGGTAGGAGAGCTACGGGGAGACCAAGTGGCCGCACGAGAATGCTACTTCGCAATGGTGGAAATGAATAGCCAACTACAGACAATGAACATAGAGCAGAGAACGGGGGCAGAACCTGTGGAGGAGCTCGAAGAAGTAATTCTCGACGAATCCAAGCCTGACAGAACTACCAAGATCGGTGCCCTCAACAGCCTAGCGATTCGCCAGGCGCTCGTGACTTTCCTCAAGGAAAACCAAGATGTATTCGCCTGGAGCCATGAAGACATGCTGGGAATCGACCCCTCAGTCATGGTACATAGGCTGAATGTAGCCACCTCCTTCCGGCCCGTCAGACAGAAGAAGCGAGTCTTCGCTCCGGAGAGAGACCGCGCAGTGGCAGAGGAGGTCGGCAAGTTGCGAGAAGCGGGGTTCATTCGGGAAGTATACTACCCTGACTGGTTGGCAAATGTTGTAATGGTCAAGAAGGCCAGCGGGAAGTGGCGGATGTGTGTGGACTTCACGGACCTGAATAAGGCATGCCCGAAAGACAGCTACCCCCTCCCTCGAGTCAACACCCTGGTAGACTCTACGGCCTGGCACCAGCTGTTGAGCTTCATGGATGCCTTCTCAGGGTATAACTAGATCCGGATGGATGAGGCAGATCAGGAAAAAACCTCGTTCGTCACCAGCCAAGGACTCTTCTGCTACAAGGTGATGCCATTCGGACTGAAGAATGCAGGTGCCACATACCAGAGGCTAATGAACAAATTGTTCGCCAACCAGATAGGGAGGAATATTCAAGTGTACGTCGACGATATGCTGGTGAAAAGCCAAAAGGAGGAGGATCATCTGCGCGATCTCGAGGAAACGTTTGGAACCCTCCGTTCCTACAATATAAAGCTCAACCCCTCGAAGTGCGCCTTCGGGGTGACCGCAGGAAAATTCCTTGGTTTCATGGTGTCTCAGAGAGGCATCGAGGCCAACCCAGATAAGATCAGGGCAATAATGGAGATGGCCCCCCCGAAGAATGTAAAAGAGGTTCAAAGTTTAAATGGCAAAGTGGCCGCCCTGAACAGGTTCGTGTCCAAAGCTACGGACAAGTGCCTCCCGTTCTTCCGCACGCTGAAGAAAGCTTTCGAGTGGACGAATGAATGCCAGAAGGCGTTCCAAGAACTGAAGTCCTATCTCTCCTCGCCTCCATTGCTGAGTCCATCGCAGCCAGGGGAGGAGCTCTTCCTCTACCTAGCTGTCTCTCCCGCGGCCGTCAGCGCGGCCTTAATCAAAGAAGAGGACGGGGTCCAGAAGCCCGTGTACTACGCCAGTCGGGCGTTTCAAGGAGCGGAAGGAAGGTATCCGCCCATGGAGAAACTCGCCTTCGCCTTGGTCACTGCAGCAAGGAAGCTTAAGCCGTACTTTCTAGCCTACACGATAGTCGTCCTGACCGACAAACCATTACGACGGGCGATGCACAATCCCGAGGTTGCTGGTCGCCTTGCCTTATGGGCAATAGAGTTGACTGAATTCGACATTAGATACCGCCCACGCACCGCCATTAAAGGACAAGCAGTGGCAGACTTCATTGCCGAATTCACAGGAGGAGTCGACGAGGGGGCAAGCGACAACCCCCCATGGAGTATACACACAGACGGGTCGTCAACCAGACAGGCCGGCGGTGTAGGTGTCGTCCTTCAGTCCCCCGAGGGAGACCAAATAGAATGCATGATCCGCCTGGACTTCCCCACCACCAACAATGAGGCGGAGTATGAAGCCCTGATAACTGGTTTGGACCTCGCCAAAGCGGCAGGAGCAGCCCGCGTGGTAGTCTCTTGCGACTCCCAGGTCGTCGTCAATCAAGTAAACGGAGACTACGAGTGCAGACGTGAGAAAATGAAAAAATACAACTATCAGGCAAGGAGAAGAGTAGATGAGATGAAGGCGGAGATAGTCCAAGTCCCCAGAGAAGAAAACGAGCAGGCCGACTGCCTTGCCAAAGTCGCCTCTTCGGAGAATGAGGCCCCCACTAACGGTGTGCTCTCTTTTATACAGGTTGCTCCGATAATTGACACTGTCGGTGTGCAGGAAATAGGCTCTGAAAGTGATTGGACCGCACCCTTAATTTCCTATCTGAAGAATGGCACCCTCCCCGACGGAAGAGAAGCCGCCCGAAAGCTGAAAGTCCGAGCGGCAAGGTTCGCATTAATGAAGGACGTCTTGTACAAAAGGGGCTTCTCTCGCCCATACCTAAGGTGTTTGGGTTCCGAAGAAGCAAACTATGTCATGAGGGAAGTGCACGAAGGGATATGCGGAAACCATTCAGGGTCGCGGTCATTGACGCATAAGCTGATCCGGGCTGGATACTACTGGCCGACCATGAGAAAAGACACGCAGGCTTATGTCAAGGCTTGCGACAAGTGCCAGAGGTTCAGCAACATCGCTAGGCAGCCCCCCGAAGAGCTGACCCCCATGATGGCCCCATGGCCATTTGCTCAATGGGGACTAGATATCATGGGCTCATTCCCAACAGCGGTGCGACAGCTAAAGTTCCTTGTGGTAGGCATAGACTACTTCACGAAATGGGTGGAAGCTGAAGCATTGGCCACCATCACCGAGAAAAACATACGAAGCTTCGTCTGGAAGTCTATTATATGCAGGTTCGGAATACCCAGGGTATTAGTCTCCGACAACGGCAAACAGTTTGACAACGGTCCCTTTCGAGAGTTCTGTACGCAGCTGGGAATAAAAAATCATTACTCTTCCCCCGCCCACCCCCAAGCCAACGGCCAGGTTGAAGTAACGAACCGATCCTTGCTCAAGATTATCAAGACTCGGCTCGAGGGGGCAAAGGGGATATGGCCCAAAGAGCTGCCAAGCGTATTATGGGCATACAGAATGACAGCAAGGACCCCCACAGGAGAAATACCGTTCAGGCTAACCTACGGAAGCGAGGCAGTCATTCCGGCCGAAGTGGGACTCACAACCTACAGGGTGAACACCCATGATGAAGGCAGGAACAACGAGGCCTTGCGCCTGCAGCTTGACTTGATCGACGAAGACAGAGCAGCAGCAGAGCAAAGGTTAGCCCGGTATCAGGATCGCATGTCCAAGCCCTACAACTCCCGAGTCCGACACAGGGAATTCCAGGTCGGTGACCTCGTCCTAAGAAAGATCACGGGCGCTGCCCGAGACCCAACCCAAGGAAAGCTCGGCCCCAATTGGGGAGGGCCCTACCGAATCACAGCATGGCAAAGGAAGGGTACCTACCATCTGGAAACACTGGAGGGGCAGAAGCTGCACCACCCGTGGAATGCCGAGCATCTACGTAAGTACTACCAGTAAGAAAGAATGGCAGCCCCTTACTTGTAACTAGTCTGTAATTGATCTACTTTAATGTATTAATGGGGCTCAGAGGGCATGTTTTCCCCCTTCTAAAAAAAATTATGCAAGGCATACAGAGGTTTATTCAAAGTCTCTTCTACTTACTATTAAGTGTTGAACATCAGAAACGTGCAAAGTATTAAAGCCTTAGCATAAAATCCGTTCAAGCATAAAAAACTGACGGTGTCAATGTTGACGGCTCCATTCTACGGGCATAAAAGCGTCAAGCACCCAAGCTGACGGCTTAAAAGCCACCACATTTTCCTAAATGGAAAGCCAAAAAGTCTAAGTCTAAAAGACGACGACCTACGGTGGGCGACGGCATAAAAGCGTCAAGCACCCATGCTGACGGCTTAAAAGCCACCACATTTTCCTAGATGGAAAGCCAAAAAGTCTAAGTCTAAAAGACGACGATCTACGGTGGGCGATGGCATAAAAGCGTCAAGCACCCAAGCTGACGGCTTAAAAGCCACCACATTTTCCTAAATGGAAAGCCAAAAAGTCTAAGTCTAAAAGACGACGACCTACGGTGGGCGACGGCATAAAAGCGTCAAGCACCCATGCTGACGGCTTAAAAGCCACCACATTTTCCTAAATGGAAAGCCAAAAAGTCTAAGTCTAAAAGACGATGACCTACGGTGGGCGACGGCATAAAAGCGTCAAGCACCCAAGCTGACGGCTTAAAAGCCACCACATTTTCCTAAATGGAAAGCCAAAAAGTCTAAGTCTAAAAGACGACGACTTACGGTGGACGACGGCATAAAAGCGTCAAGCACCCATGCTGACGGCTTAAAAGCCACTGCATTTTCCTAAAAGGAAAGACCAACGGCCAAAGTCTAAAAAACGACGGCCTACGCTACATGACGGCGTTAAAGCGTCAGCACCCATGCTGATGGCTTATAAGCCACCACGTTTTCCTAATTGGAAATCCCTAAATTCCAAGTCTAAATGGCGACGGCCTAAGCTAGACAACGGCATAATAGAGTCAGGCACACGATGCTGACGGTGCTCTAAGGACGACGGGCCTAAAAGTCCACAACGTTGTTCAAATGATATGTCAGGCAGACTATGCCAAAATCACGACTGCCCTATAGGGTTGACGGTTCCACAAGAGCCAAATGCATACAAAGGAAACCGTTCATAAAAGCTTAAAGTAAAAAGCAGGAATGAGCATGAAATAAAAAATGCATTAATAAAAAGCCTTAAACGGCAACATTGTTCACAAATGGCAACATTGTTCACAAAGAAAAACAAATAAACAAAAATACACATTGAGAAGGCCATGGAAGGCAACCGTCCACAACAGACAAATAATTGAAATCTCTACAAACACAAGATCACTGGACGGGAGAATCGACGATCTTCACGACAGCTTCGTCGTCCTGAACTTGAGTAGGGTTGCCAGCATCTGCCCCGTCATCATCCTTCCCGTCGCCTTTGTTGACTGCGTCATCATCAAACAGTCGCTCCGTACTCTCAGAGGCGGCGGGGAGGACGGAAGTTTGTGCCTGGGCCTCACTGATGCCGACATTAGAGAGGTCAAGCTCTGGGTACAAGGCCCTCACCTGACGGAGGGCATCATCGAAACCATCCGCGAATGTACTGCCCAACTCCGTCAGGTAGGCTTCGGAATCACGGTACTCTTTAATAGATTCCTCGCCAGCATGACAGAGTTGGTCCCTGACGGATGAAACCTCAGCCTCCTTGTCAGCCAGGACCTTTTGCAGCGTACCAATTTGCTTTTCCAGCTCCGTCCTTTCTCGCTCAGACAAGGAAAGCTTCTTGTCCATCTTCACCTTCCAGGCCTTGAATAGCTGGAGCTCGTCCTCCGTCTCCGTTGCCTTCTCCCGTAGACGGCTCATAGCCGTCTCCTCATGGACACAACGGTCCATTAAGCCCTTCATCATGACCACGGCCTAGAAATCGAAAACACCAAGTCAGCATGACGGGGAAATATAAATATGTATTCAAAAAGATTGATGATGACGGAAAATCGCTTACCTGGGCCAAGTTGAAAAGGCCCGTCTCACCCATGGCCTCCGTGGAATGGTTCCCGATGTCCTCATAGTCCTCTACCGTCAGTATTGAGGACAGCTTCTCAATCGCGTACTTTGAATCCTCACGGAGGAGGACGGGTGGCTTCTCGACGGCAAGTATTGGGCCACCTGTCATGAGACCCTTTCCCTTTCCGTGCTTCACGGGGGCTTTCTTTACCTCCGCCTCAAGGCCAACCACCGTCTCTGTGGTAGCCTTCGGCTTCTTGGGATGACGATCCCCCTCCTGGTCGGTCTTCCTCTTCGCGGCGGGTGGTTTGGGCCCGTCCGTCCCAGCCCCTTTAGCTTCTTTCTTTTTCGCAGCTGCCTGCTGCTTGATGAAGGCTCTCCTCTTTGCCTCGTCCATTTCTGCAAAATCAGACGGTACGTTAGTTAAAGGCAAAAAGAAAGAACTTGAAATTTAAGTGAACGGACTTACGTGCTCGGACTTGTGCTTCGTACTTCAATGCCTCCTTGGACGGCTCAGGCCCGTCACAATGCCAGCAAATTGTCTTTAATGTCACAAGTGTGGCCCAAGACCTGTCCGTCAGCTCACTCTTTTGGAAAATCTTCTCCAAAAAGCTCCAATCCTCGATAGAAACTTGTGGACGGTTCTGGGCTGCAAAAGAGGACGGTCAGAAACACATGGTGTTTGCAACAAAGGAAGAAGGAATATGAATGAAGACATACCAGACGGGAGTAAAACACCCCATGTGGTGTCGACGGGCATAAACTCGGTCTCATCAGGACTACCCATCCACTCGTCCCCATCCATAAAAAAATACTTAGACTTCCAGTCCCTATTGGAATCTGGAGTATCACTCACCAGCCTCAGCAACGGGCTCCTTGCCACGAAGCTGTACATCCCCCTTGACTTTACTATCTCTACCGGACGGTAGCAGTGAAAAAACTCCTCCACTGTTAACCTCTTTTTTCCCTTTGAATATGATCCGTACAGAACCTCCACCCCGAGGAAGATCCTCCAGGCATTCGGAGAAACCTGGTTGACGGATAAGCCTAGGTAATGGAGGAGGTGACGGTGCAGCCGGGTCAAGGGGAATCTCAGCCCCGCCTTGAGCATTTGCTCATAGATCCCGACACCCTTGACCCCATGGTAAAAACATCTCTCTCCTGGGCGGGGTAGACGGATGGGCACGTTGGCGGGTATCTGGTACTTACTCCTAAGTGTTTTAAAATGTGACTCTCTTATGGTGGACGTAAAGTCGTTTACCGTCCACAGCGAGAGCATGATGAACTTCCTCATCCCATCACTTCCTATGACGGACTGAATTTGTTCATCCTCCCTTACCCCATCACTAAGGTTACTCTCCGTCCTACCACTACTAGACGAAGAGGAGGATGTAGACGAGCTATCTTCTGTGGAAGTTGAAGGATCCTTTGGACCCGACGGATTAAATTCATCGTCGCCCGCTCCCTCGCAGACAAACGATTGATTACTGGACGCGCTAGACATCTACACCTACATACGACGGAAAACCCTAAGTCCAAACTGCCCTAAAAAAGGTGACTGACGGTGGTAAAAATGAGCGAGGCAATGATGAACACTTACCAGTTGTTCTCGGTGATGAAGGGTGACCCGGATGGTTGCGATGACGCGACGGAGGACTATGTTGACGGATTAAACTCTCTTCTTGACTGGGTGAACGGCTGCGCTCTGATCTCTTGATTTCGATAAAAAGTGAAAATGAGAGAAAAGAAGAGAGGCTTATATATGAGGGAAAGCACGGAAGGCGAGGGGACGCCTCGTTTTCAGCACACTGACATTGAGCCGACGACACGTGCCCTGCATTAATTACCCTGCATTAATTACTGAATGACAACCTGAGCTGGAACCGTCATCCCATTAGTCCGTCCTTCTCGTGTTCACAGACTGATGGGATGAGGGGGCACCTGATAGGGATAAAACCTCTGACTGGACGCCGGCAACCTGGGAGGGTGACGGTGCGACCTGTGATGACGGACACTGGACCCCAACGACACGACCTTCATTAAGGGTGACGGGGTGAACCGGACGGATGTAGGGGGCACCCCAGCCTATCTTGCTGCGTACGCTTCCCCCGGAACCTGAGTCTTGTTGAGTACGCTACTATCTGGACAGGTGTCTCGCGCAGCATGGCCGCTCCCAAAAAGGATAGCTTGTCCAGCACACTTGGTGGCCCAAAAAGTATCTTTCGTTCCAAGCTACTCAGGGGCAATTCCGGCATAAGTGGTATCTTCTCCAGCACGCCTTGGCCAAGTGCTCTTGCTACTACTATAAATACTTCCACACCCTCCAAAATCGAGGTACGCATATATTACTACCCCGACTCTGGCACTCTAGAGTTGTGAGCAATACTAACTTAACCGTCGGAGGGTCGTCGGCCAGTACCACACCGGTACCACCCTTTGAGGTTCATTCTCCCTGTGCAGGACTGCCCGAACTACGTGAAGACCTCGCAGCTTACTGAGCCGATTTCTGGCATCATCAGTTGGTAAGACTCAACTTTTTTAATGTGAAAATGGTATCTTTCTATAACTTGAATTTTTTGTGTGCATTTGGCTTTATATTAAAAAGCCAACTTATTTTACTATTAAGCTTATTTTTGATACTATTTATGGGGTTTCGCTGCACTTTTTGATACTATTCATGGGTCTCATTGTACTATTTCAGCTAACTTTTAGTTTTATCCACAGTTCTTTACCATTTCAGCTAACTTTTAGCTTTATCCACAGTATTTTCAGCAAAAAAAATTTATTTTCAGCAAAATAAGCGGAACAATATACTCTATTATATTCCTTAGTCATTTTGCAATAATACAATATAGTGATATGCTCCTCAGTCACCTCGCTTTAACTTTTATCAAACCTGAACAATATTATATGAAGCATATTAATATCGAAGCAGGTAATGAAATATGCATGTGAGAGAAGAGTGCAGTGTGAAAACAACATTATTTAGTGAATATTATCTTTGTATAACTTTTTTTTTATTTAGAGTTGGAAGACTTGGAAAATTCTCGCAACTAAAAAAGTTGACAATAATACAATGGTGTATACTCTATTAAACGAAATTAGATGATGTCCCGTGCAATGCGTGGATTACTTTACAATTTCATTTGAAATTATTTTTATATATATTAAGACCTACATATAATACTTATTTTATTGTATAATATTTATTTTTGCCCATAATATTATTGTATACTTTGAAACATGATTTTCTTAATTCATATTTTATTTAGAAAAATTTTGTATAACACTATGAGACTATAACATATTATAATATTTACTGTTAAAAGTAGATTTTATTTTTTAAACTGATTTAGTGATTTTGAAACCTATAAATAAGAATTTAAAGCATTAAATACTTTTATATCCTAAAATTATATAAATTTAAGCAACCTCACGAACACTTCCTCAACCACATTATTCTCATAATCAAATATAGAGATTAGAGACCTCAATCACAAACTTATCTTAATGAAATTAAGGAAATCATTTGTAAGTATCAACATAAAGAGAACATGAATAAACTAAGAGAAATTGGCTAAAAACATATCCATTTATCAAAATTAAATTGTTTTTAGTTAGGCTTCCGTATCTTAAAAAAAAAAACAGGAAATACTTTGAAATCATCATTGATTTTTATTTTTATCACCATATGGCCCATACTGTATAAAATAGCAGTATAAAAAAAAAAAAAAAAAAAACCAACTTCATAAATAATCAATTCTTTAGTTCTAAAACAAAAACATTTATGACTTTTCCAATCCAAAATTCCAAACACCCAAGACTCAAAACAAATCATGACATTCACAAAATCCACAATGTCTTACTGTAATATCAAAACTGCAAGCTACCATCATTAAATAAAAAACACAAACACCCTTCCTTGGTTATAGCCTACTCATACGGGTTAAGATCAAATGATACTGCAATGTTGGAGTTATATAGGTGTCGTTGAAAGATTGATGATAAATGACATCATTTTTGGTTTGAGTATATTTGAGATGGGATAGCATAAAGGGCTCTAGACATGTATATATAAAGGAGTAGAAGTGAAAATGGTGAATGTAAATGCAAAGAGATTTTTGTGTGTAAGAAAGAGGTAAAGTCTTGAAACATTGAACCAAACGAAACAAATATTAGTCTTAAAACATTGAATAAAAATTATAACAAAAAAGTTGTCTTAAAACATTGAACCAAAGGAAATAAAAAGTCTCTATTTTAAATTTATTCTTATCTCTAATATGACATAATAGTATTTCAATTCTCTTCATAGCGTGTGCCACATGGCAGAATCTTATGTTTTTCTGCATGAGGTCTCTGCTTTTATATATAATATATTGATTGATTGATTTCTAGTGACTTTTGTCTTCTTTCATTTTACTATTTGCTGCTAATAATTTATACTTAACACAGTTATAAATAATTAAGACATATTTTAGTTAAATTCACATTCTTTATCTTAATCACATTCTTGATCCTCTAATTAAACTCATCCTATATAATCATGGGTGGAAGTTCCCTCCAATTTCTCCTCACTCTAATTCTCCTTTTGTTGAGCATGAAACCAAATACTGGAAATAATTTGGGGCTAGCAGATACTCACCCTGGTTGCAAAGAGCATGAGGGATGAGCTCTTCTCAAGATTGAACAAGACCTTATTGATGACTATGGCCAAAAAAGTTATATGCAAATTAGTGAATTACAAAAAAGTTCAATAATATAATTAAAATTGAACAATGAAGTAGATAATAATAGTAATAATAAAAAAGAATACCGTCTAGGACCAAAGTTATAGTAAAAAAAAGAGGCATGGAACCAAAATTTCATAAACCAACCAAAACAACCAAGTGAAGTCGATATATCAAGGGAGTCAATCTCGTACCAGAGGTTGTACCGGTTTGACCAGTGGAACGATATATTTCGGTATCGGTCAATACCAGTGTACCATTTCGGGTTTACTGTTATTTTATATACATATATATATATATATATATATATATATGTATGTGTGTGTGTGTGTGTGTGTGTGTGTGTGTGTGTGTGTGTGTGTATGTATTATAATAAATATAAAAGTTTACCATAAAACATTTCCTCAATTCAGAACAAATTATTCATGATTTTAGACTTTAGTATCAATTAAAAGAAAAAAAAACATAATATAAAAAGTAGAAAGCTTAATTGTTCATTGCATACTAAGAAAACAAATAATACTAATAAGTTAATGTAAATAAGTTACCATTCTGCTTTAACAAAAATTCAAAAATTACAAAACTAAAAAAAAAAATTTGTACCAAAATTAAAAAACTAAAAAAAAAAAAAATTATGTACCAGCCGGTATTATCCAAAATTGGCCAGTATGGCCAATACATGGCCGGTACGGCCGGTATTTAAATCGGTACGAAACGTTGACATTTCAATACCGGTATACACACTGGTATGGTACGTACCGGCCGGTACGGTATTGACTACCTTGCTATATATGCATGTGGTACCTTCTGGGAAGATACAAGAGTTTAGAGGGAGACACCAGTGATTAAACAAAGACTGGTGCCTATGTTTTTTACACTTTTTCTATCAACAACTTGTCGTGTTGGCTATCCACCCCCATTGACTATACAAGGGTTGGACTTTTAAGTTCAAAGGGAGGCAACAGTGATTAAACTAAAGATTGGTGCAAGAGCAGAAATCTGATCGGTTCATGGATTTATTTATTTATTTTATAGTACTTTATTGTAATATTGGAGCATCCTATATGCATATATATGCATTCGGACTTGTAGTTACAATTGTGAAAAAGTATGTATCACTAGATTTATTAAGAAGGAAAAGTACATGAAAGGAGTTCAATGTTCGTGGGAGTTTTCTATCTTATAGCTAACACCTCTTGAAGTTTCAACGAAGATATCAGCAGTTCAAATCTCCATGCCCCAATTAGTAGTTTTTTTTTTTTTTTTTAATTTATGAAAGTATGACTGAGAACATTTATAATGCATAGAATTTTAACTTATAATATCTGCTCCATATGATAATTCTTTATCATGAGATCAAGAAACCAAGAGAATTCGATATGCTTCTTAATAATATGAGATGGAAAATATGAAACTCATATATTCTTCTTCAACAACTAAAAGAAGATAATAAATTAATAATAATGCTAGAAATACAAACTATTTTACAAAAATTTTTACAAACTGTTGATGTGGTGAGTGATTATTGGTAAATGAAAAAATAATATTAATAGTGAGCCTAGCTTAAAACCAATAAAAGGTTGGTCATATTAACATTTTGTAAAAATGTTGTAAAATAATTTGTATCTGTAGCATTACTCATAAATTAAAGACAAAATTTGGCTAAAAATTTGATTGTAACTAATGGCTACAATTTCACTCAATATAATTTTTATTGGATATGAATTTTGACAAATTTATTATTGGATTACGTTTTCTTTTCATATCCTCTATGCTTGAAAAATTTCTAAAAGATCAATAGTTATATCATCAATCAAATGTTTAAATTTCAAATTTTTGTAGGTATGCTTAAAAAATAAATTTATAGATCAAATAACAAATAATATATGATTGACACAAAATTTGACATGCGTATTTAGAACACAAAGAACATGCAATTCAACAATTAAATTTGTAATATATGTAGTTATGTTAATTCTTTTTAGTGGAAGTTATAGCCATTAGCTACAACCAAGTTTGTAGTCAAACTTTTTCCATAAATTAATAAAAACAACAACAATACTTATGTTTATGTGATGCACAAAATTAACAAAAAAGTTTTATGCAAATTGGTAGGTTAAAATGAATTGACTCCTTGCAAATTAATTAATTAAGTTCAATTACATGTAATAGCGCACAAACAAATCACCAATTATACTAAATGCAGCAGAAAATAAATTTGACATGGGTGATTTGTTTATGAATGAAAAAAACCACCGAGATAAAACCCTACCGGGTGATTTTAAAGTCACAATTCCCAAGAATCCAATCACAAGCGATTATAAGTATAAAGAATCTTACCAAAACCTTTGGCCTATTCCAAAATACCAACTTACAGTTGAACCTTTACCCCAATACCCAATTGGACTTGTATTGTAGCGGCAATCTTTCCGTTCAATGCACGAATCTCAGTACGTGACTAACCAATAATGCACGGATCCCAGTACGTGACTAACTCCTTTTCACAAATCCCAATACGTGACTAACTTCATAGCAATCCTTTGATTGATGTAGTTGATTTGCAACAACTTCACGTAGAAACACCAATAAGATCTTCAATGATGATGTGAGAGACTTTGCTTGGTTACAGAACCCAAAGGCATACAAGAAATGAAGCAAGAACTCTTTCTTCTGTTGGAGGAGGCTAGAGTTTCAAAAAGAAAACCTTATGAAGCTCTCTAAGGTTAGGTTTTTCTTTTTCCACCTCCTTTAAATAGGAGCTTAATGAGCTCTCCTATTCCAAATAGGTTTACATAAACCTTGGGCTTTCCTAGTTCAATAAGAATTATACAAACCCACGAACCTTGGGTTTTCCTAATCCTATAAGAATTATACAAACCCATAAACAAATAGCCTTTTAGAATAAAAACATTGCTGGCTATAGTCTAAATCCTGTATGCTCGATAGATTGAGACATGTGTCGAGCTTTAATGAATCTTGACAGATCGAGCTTCTGTCGAGGAGGTATCAAGACCTGCAGATCGCACTTTTCTTGAGCATTTCTTGAGTAATTTTCATGTCTTCAATGTAACCACTTATAATGATCATCTTGAACCTACTTAGATTTACCCAAATATAAGTAAAATACGTTTTGTCAAAGAATATGCCAATTACATAAAAATATGTTCCTTGCAATCTCCCCATTTGGTAATCCGTGACAAAACTAACAGAGTACATTGAATGTCCTAGAATACATTTTACTCAAGATTACAGAATAAATAAGCCTAGTCTAAAAGATTTGAACCTTTAAAGTTGCTGCAAGAAGACATTTTGGAATCTTGACTTAGCTTTTAACTTGTCTTTCCTGAAAGGCACTAAACAAAACACATCAAGGTATCATGTGGAAAATAATGACAAGTTAAACAAACAAGAAACATGTGTATAAAGAAAGAAAAGAAACAACACATATGAGATAAAGAGTGAAACACATACATCATCATCAAATATAGAAACAATACATGATGTATGTAAATGGTTACAAAACCAAAAGATACATAACACAAAATATATATTAATATCAAAGTGTATCAGACTAACTCTCCCCCTAAGTTAGTTACATCAAAAACTTTCTTCCCTTTAACATGAAGTTCTTCCCTTAAGTCTATTACTCCTCTTAGGGAATGACATTCAATTCTCAAAATTCTCCCTCTTTTTGACACGATTGTCAAAGGGCATAAAAGGCCAAAAAACTTGACCGGGATAGAAAACTGATATAAAGGGAATGAGGAGAACAAGGAACCATAGACCTACAAGAAAAAGAAAAACAAGATGCTATGGACACAAAGGAAAAAAAATACAAAACAAAGAAAAAAACAATGCATGCAAGGGTATCTCGATTGATCGAGAGGAAGTGTTGAGAATCTATCGAGAAGAAGCCAACCTCGATGGATTGAGAATTTGTCGAAGATGTGTCGAGCAAACAGAGAGCATAAGATTTTGGCTAGATGGATCGACCTATCTATCTAGCAGCTGTCAAGATTGTGTTAAGAAGAAACCCAGAAATCTCGATAGATCGAAGATCTGTCGAGATTCTATTGAGGCTGAAGAAAGAAAGCTCGATAGAAGATAATTTGTCGAGCTTGAGGAAAACAAGTTTTTTGAGGAGAAAAAACACAAAAAGATGAATGCAACAAGCAAGCTACTTAAACATAGATCCAATAATCAACAAATTAAGCTCTCAAAACATCTCTTAACATTTATGCAAAGCATTCAAGATCCAAAACACACACACACACACACACTAAACAAGTCTAACCAATTTTATATTTCAAAAACAAGTTAAGACAGTTTAGTATGCATATATTAACTCATGCATTCCTTGTGATGGCCAAATCACATTGTACCTACACATGTATCAAAAGTAGCAAAGAATTCGCGTGTTGTGTGTGAAAACATAACAAGTTTGTACAAGTTTCTCATATTATGACGATTTGAGAGATGAGAACATCTAATACACTCACACACAATCATAACTGTTTGATGGGGACTATCACCTTTGAGGTACATCATATAACTCCCACATCTACTAGAAACACGCTTACAATTATTTTGAAAGTATTTTGATTCTTTTTGCTTTTATATTCTTTGCATATTTTCTTTTTGAACATATCATGCATGGGCATATAAGAGAGAAAAGAAATAACCAATTATGTAAGCTAAAACATCACAATTTTGCTATGCCGAAACACACATATGTTATATATAATTGGCGAGCTTTAGTGGTGAGATGGTTATTTGTGTCTTTCTCTTAAGATTTTCTAGTCCTTCCTATCAAAAAGAGTGATATAAGTATTAAGTATAAGAGATTACTTAATTGTACTCATCACCAACACGAGCCACAAAACTCACTTGCTTAATTATGCATTAAAATGCTCATCTAAGTTACAAGAGATACAAAGTTTTGAAACTTTGTTTCAAATGCCATCTAAGGTACACAAGTGCCAATATACACAAAACACACACTATTTTTGTATTTTTCTGATTTTCAATTTTTTAAAAAAATTTTGAAATAAACAAAACAAAACTAAAAACACAAAAAAAAAAAAAAAACAACTATAAAGCATAAAAAAAAAAAAAACCTAGATGCATATGCATAAAGCATGATTTCAAAAACAGATAAGAAATCAAGCAAGAGAGTCCTACTTTAGATAGAAAAAATTAAAGTAGAGGACAAACAGAAAGACAATTAAGTCATAGGCTTCTTTATCACCCACACAACACGAGTCTTTGGCTGTGAAGATGAAAAGACACATGTCCTAGTATGACTACTAAAGGAAATAGTGGAATCAGAATTCCCTTGAAATTGAGTCAGAAAACTCAAAACTTTTAATAATTCATCAAGAATAGGTACATAGCCTTTAGTCAAAGGATGAAACCTATTTTACACTCGTTTATGAGGAAACAACTTGAAACAATTAGGACGAGTGTGACCAGAAACACCACAATGGTGACAAACATAAGTAGTTTTCGAATACTACTATGCTTCCTAGAAGAAGGTCTAACCTTAGAGGTTGACAAAGACCTTAATTTAGGACAATTTGGCCTAATATGAGCAACAATATGACAATGATAACAAGTGGGGACAAATTCATAATTTTTATTCTTCCTAGGAGGAGTTTTAAACATAAATTTAGAAATTTCAGTGTTAACATTAGAATTTTTACCTTTGTATATCTTAGCAATATTAGCCTTCAACTCTTCATTATTCCTTTTAAATGGAGAAACTATTCAACTAGTTGCTCTTCCAAACTCTTAATTTTTTCCACCTAAGATGAAATTTGATTTTTAAAATTCTCATTCAAATTTTTGGTTTCATCCAATTTTGCAATCTAATCATCTTTTTCAAGCTTGACCTTTTTCAATTTAGCTTTCAATTCTGTAGAACTTTTAAGATATCTCATACAAAATTATAAAGCTAACAATAGGCATCTTGAATATCATCATCATCATTCAACACAAGATCATGCAAATCAAAACAATTAAGAGTTTCCACGATAATAGGAGTCAATGGATCACACAACAATGATTAAAACCTAATCAGAGTGTGCCCGCTCTAATACCACTTGTTGGGTTAAAATGAATTGACCCTTTACAAATTAATTAATTACTCAAGTTAATTAATTAGGTTTAAATACATGCAATAGCGTAGTAGCATAAACAAATCGTTAGTTATAATAAATGCAGTGACACGGGTGATTTGTTTACAAATGAGGAAAACCACCGAGACAAAACCACACCGGGTGATTTTAAGGTCACCACTCCCAAAAATCTACTATTATCAATCACAAGCGGTTACAAGTATAAAGAATCTTACCAAACCTTTTGGCCTATCCCGAAATACCAACCTACAGTTGAACCCTTACTCTAATACCCAATTGGACTTATATTGTAGCGGCAATCTTTCCGTTCAATGCACGAATTCCAGTACGTGACTAACCAATGATACACGGATCCTAGTACGTGACTAACTCCTTTGCACGAATCCCAGTATGTGACTAACCAATGATACACGGATCTTAGTACGTGACTAACTCTTTTGCACGAATCCCAGTACGTGACTAACTCCACAGTAACCCCTTCATTGATGTAGTTGATATGCAACAGTTTTACATAGAAACAACAATAAGATCTTCAATGATGGTGTAAAAGACTTTGCTTGGTTACAGAACCCAAAGGCGTACAAGAAACGTAGCAAGAACTCTTTCTTCTGTAGGAGGAGGCTAAGGTTTCAAAAATAAAACCTGATGAAGCTCTCTAGGGTAAGGTTTTTCTTTTTCCATCTCTTTTAAATAGGAGCTTAATGGGCTCTCCTATTCCAAATAGGTTTACAGAAACCTTAGGCTTTTCTAGTCCAATAAGAATTACACAAACCCATAAACAAGTAGCCTTTTAGAATAAAAGCGTTGCTGATTATAGTCTGAATCTCGTAAGCTTGATAGATTGAGACATGTGTCGAGTTTTAATAAATCTCGACAGATCGAGCTTCTGTCGAGGAGGTATCAAGACCTGCAGATTGCACTTTTCTTAAGCAGTTCTTGAGTAATCTTCACGTTTTCAATTTAACCACTTGTAATGATCATCTTGAACCTACTTAGATTTTCCTAAATATAAGTAAGATGCGTTCTATCAAAGGATATGCCAATTACATAAAAATATGTCCCTTACACAAATTACAAACACTTTAATAGTATAATTAAAATTGAACAATGAGGTAGATAATAATAGTAATAATAAAAAAGAATACCGTCTAAGACCAAAGTTACAGTAAAAAAAAGAGGCATGGGACCAAAATTGCATAAACTAACCAGAACAACCAAGTGAAGTCTATATATGTGCTACCTTCTGGGAACATACAAGAGTTTAGAGGGAGACATTAGTGATTAAACAAAGACTAGTGCCTATGTTTTTTACTCCTTTTCTATCAACAACTTGCCATGTTGGCTATCCACCCCCATTGACCATTGTGGATTGAGCGTACAAGGTTTGGACTTTTAAGTCGATTGGTGCAAGAGCAGAAATCTAATTGGAGCGTCTTATATATGAGGACTAGTGCTCTTAAATCCTATTGTATGATGCTATGTATAACATTATGTATGATTTAATATTGTGATTGATAAAGCTGTTTTATTATTATCTAAAATAATGGTAACATGAATATTTGGACATTATCATATAGTCCATGAGATGAATAGTATGTGATTTATGTGAAAAGTTACAAAAAATATAAATCACAAGTTCTTTGTAAACTCAGAATTTTAATTCATATTCGGTGATGAAATTAAGCGTTTCATCTGTAAAGACTATAACATATCAACTAAGATGACTCGTCTTGATCATGGAAGTGGAGACTTCTAGTTGATATGTTGATATGTCTTAAGAGTTAAGACATATTAAATTGGACCGCTGTGAAATTTATTATTCTCCTAACAACTGTCAAATGAATAATAAATCTCACGACTTTTATTTACATGAACTCTTAATCCTGAGAGAATAATAGACCTGATCATAAAGTGTAGGTTGCTTTGATATATCAGGAGTGAGATCTAAAGTAATGGTCAAAACCTCAATATGTTAGGCAGTCACATTTAGTGTTGATAGAACATATATTCTTAAGATGAAATTCATAGTCTCTTAACGGAGATATAAAATATTCCTTAAAATAAGTTTAATGGGTTCAGTTATTCAGAGAGTTAGGCCTAACCACTTTAGTAAAAAATTACTAAAATATATATTTATGAAATTGGATTTCATAAATATATGATGAATAACTTAAAAGGATTAAATCGGGTACTCAAGGATTAAGATGTAGTAATTTACAAAGTGACAGTCTACATTAATGACTTTGTATTACTACGAATATTTTATGAAGTTATTGCATGTATAATAAAGTCTTGAGATATAATTTATTAATAAGGCCTAGAGTACAATTATATTTATATAGTGGTATTAAATATAATTAATGGTAACTTTGGATTTATCAAAAGTTGACAAAAAAACTCAAGACCCATTGGAGCTAGCGTCTTATTTGTTTCCTTTTGGTCCCACTCCAAGTCACATACTAAAGCCCAATTGAAAATGCCCAAAAATCTAGCCCAATTAAATAATCAGCTATAAGGAGAGAAACATATAGAATCTTGGTATGAACATAAAATGGTTTGTATGTGAGTGTTAGACACTCTTTCATTCTCCCTTGAACAAATTCATAATAACTAATTAAGAGACCACATTTCTTGGGCGTTAGTGAAATTGAAGTGAAGATTAAAAGTATTTTCAAGAACTTCAGATCTTTGTTTTGAAATTCACCACATCAAGGTACGAGTCTTATTCTTGAATTCTGAAATTTATATAGTACATGCTATCAACTGCGAATGAAGTTGATCCGTTAATTTTTCGCTACGTATGTTTTGTATGTGATACAAAACATGTATTTTTCCAACATTATATGCATTTTTATCCATCTTTCCAGAAAATAAAACCGGCAACCACTGCATTGGACCACAAAATTTGGACTCGTAGTTAAACAAATACTTTTCTTAAAAATGGTGTCTATTGTCTAATCTATTAAAGCTTAAAAGAAATTTCCAGTGACTTTTGTCTTCTTCTTTTTTTCTAGTTAATGCGAATAATTTCTACTTCATGCATGTATAAATAATTGAGGCAAATAAAATCATTCTTGTAAACATTGCTCATTTGATGTGTTGATCTCTTATCTTAATCATATACCTGATCTTCCAAATTCATCCTAATCATGGGTGGAAGTTCCCTTCAATTTCTCCTCTCTTTAATTCTCCTTTTTTTTGTTGTGCATGAAACCAACTATTGCAAATTCTTTGGGGTTAGCAAATAGTCACCTTGACTTCAAAGAGAATGAGCGACAAGCTCTTCTCAAGATTAAACAAGACCTTATTGGTGACTATGGCCATCTTTCTTCTTGGAGCTCCGATCAAGATTGTTGCAAATGGAGTGGGATCAGGTGTAGCAACTAAACTAGCCACGTCATCATGCTCAATCTCAATGCCCCGTCCATTCCCTTAAGGCATTTGCAAGGTAAACTTAATCCTTCCTTGATTGAGTTGAAATATTTGATTTACTTGGATGTGAGCTCCAACGATTTTAATTACAGCCAAATCCCAGAATTTATTGGTTCTCTCTCCAACTTAATACACCTTGACCTTAATACTGCTAATTTTGGAAGAAATATACCTTTTCAGCTTGGGAACCTTTCGAACTTGCAGTACCTTGATCTTAGCAGGAATCATTTTAATAAACCTAAAAACATAGAGTGGCTCCCTCAACTTTCTTCTTTAAATTACCTTGACATTGGTAACGTTAAGCTGAGCAACATCAATAATTGGCTCCATGTTGTGAATAAACTGCCGTACTTGACATCCTTATTCTTGTACTCTGGTAATGTTCTGAATATTTTCTCTGTTCCCCTTGTCGATTCTTCTACTTCTCTTGATGTCCTTAATCTCTCTTATAATAATCTCACTTCTTCTTCTTCAGTACTACAATGGTTGTTCATCTCCAACACTAGTTTTGTTGAACTTGATCTCTCTTCTAACCAATTTCAAGGTTTAATTCCGGATGCTTTTACTAGAATAAACTCTCTTGCACATATCTATCTTGATTGTAATGAGTTTGAAGGTGAGATACCAAAAGCCTTTGGTGGTATGTGTAATTTGAAAATGTTGTCTCTATCAAGTAACTATCTCAGCGGACAGCTCATGATTTTATTCATAACTTGACCGGATTGCAAACCACTCATTAGAGTTTTTGGATTTAGGTCAAAATCAAATCACGGGATCATTACCTGATCTCACAACGTTTCCATCATTGAGAGAATTATTGCTTTCTCAAAATCGTTTGAATGGGACAATACTTGAAAGTTTGGGAAAACAATCCAACTTAGAGTCTCTGTATCTTGAAGATAACTCATTGGGAGGTGTTATTTCTGAAGCCCACTTCTCAAACCTCACAAAATTGAAGGGTTTAGGCTTATCTAATACCCAATTGGTTTTCAACTTTAGCTCTGATTGGGTTCTACCTTTCCAATTAAAATCAATACTGTTAGGGTCCTGCCAACTAGGCCCTCGATTCCCAAAATGGCTTCAAACTCTAAAAAATTTCACTTATCTTGATATTTCTAACTCTAGATTTTTAGATACTCTTTCCAATTCTAATTGGATATTCTCAAGCCAATTATGGTTTTTGAATCTGTCTCACAACCAAATCAGTGGCCATGTTCCAAATTTTTGAAGGAAGTTCTCCAGTTTTCCCGTGATAGACTTGAGTTCCAATAAATTGGAAGGCAAAACATAACATTTTGATCTTTCCAAGAATATGTTTTCAGAGCCAGTCCAATCCCTATGTGCATTCGCTGATGGAAAATGGAACCTTGTAGATCTTTCCAATAGCCAATTATCAGGAGAGCTCCCTGACTGTTGGATGCATTTTGAAGGATTGAAAATTCTTAATTTGGCAAACAATCATTTTCATGGGAAAATCCCAATCTCGGTGGGCTCTTTACTTGGGATTGAAACATTGGATTTAAGCAACAATAATTTTAGTGGGGAACTTCCTTTGTCATTGAAGAACTGCACAAAGTTGAGATTTATTAGTCAAGATAATAACTTATCGGGAGAGATACCAATGTGGTTAGGGAGCAACCATCCAAATTTAATTTTCCTTTTACTTCGATCTAACCGCTTTTTCAGAAGCATTAATTCACATCTATGCCATCTAATACATCTTCAAGTCTTAGACCTTGCCTTAAACCAAATCTCAGGAAATATACCAAAATGCCTCAAAAATATTATTGCTTTGACTCAGAAATGGACTCCAAATTCAACCATATCCCACTCATATATAAATTACCTCTCTCCAGATTCTTTTAGTTCTATTAGCTATGATGATCATGCAATTTGGATGTATAAAGGAAGAGAGTACGAGTACAAAAGTATTCTTGGCCTATTAAAAAGCATTGATCTTTCGAGCAAAAAATTAACCAGGGAAATTCCTTCAGAAATTGTGGAGCTTAATGGATTGATTTCTTTGAATCTCTCAAGAAACCTTTTAATTGGAAAAATACCTTCAGAGATTGGTTTGTTACGCTCATTGGAAGCCCTAGATTTATCTAAGAACCAGTTGTGTGGCAAAATTCCTTCAAGCATTTCTCTAATTGATTCTCTAAGTTCTTTGAACTTGTCGAACAATAGCTTGCCTGGTAAAATTTCAATTGGCTCTCAACTTAATACCTTTAATGCTATTGCATACGAAGGGAACCCAAATCTTTGCGGATTTCCTCTTCCAAAGAAATGTTCAGGAGAAGATACAACTCAAAACCTAGCCGTGAATACAGGTAGTGGCCATCTTGGCATTCAAGTGGAGGAAGATGGGTTCGTAACCCTAGGGTTTTATGTTAGTGTGACCCTTGGATTTTTTGTCGGTTTTTGGGGAGTTGTTGGGACAATGGTACTGAACAGGTCATGGCAATATTCCTATTTCAAGTTCTTGAACAATTTCAAAGATAAGCTATATATAACCGGAGCAGTGATTATGGTTAGGTTACAGAGGCAGCTTCAAACATAATTGGTAATAATTGCTTTTGTATTATCATCAATATCAATCTAATTATTATTATGGTTGTTGTTGTTGTTTTACTTTTTATTCCTTTTTTTTCATTAATCATTTTTTATATTGATGACTTAAGCAGTATTATTATCATCATTATTAGTCCCTCCCAAGTACCAACTATATGAACACATCTCTACTTTCCAATTAGTTATGTAACTATCCTTTTACCCAACTATGGTTGATCCCAATAAATTAATTACACTATATAAATAGTTTGTAGTTATCAAGTACAAAATTTCTCCATACCATTCTATCAAGATGCGTTACATCTTTAAGTGTCTAACTTAGGTAATTCAATTGCTCTTAGTTATGTTGCATGCATCCCAAATTTTGATCCGGTATGAACTTGTTTAGGTTATTATTGCCATAGGGGAGGCCAGGGAATTTTTAGGGCATAACTAAAGTTGAAGCAAAAATTATTATTTTGTGGTATGGTATTATTGACAAATTTTCAACAATCTCGGTGACAAATTTTCTGTTAGGTACGAAATTTAGACATCACAAGAGATATCAAAACTGCTGAGCCACAGCTTAAGGAAGGAGACAAGGAGTTGAATATAAACGCAACAGCAAATGAGGGTAAATATAAGGGTCAATAGAGATTAGGAATAAAATATCAGATTGTATTATCTTTCAATTTGAATTTAAAATGTAACTGATATTAGTTTGTTACTATCTTTTAGAATAAGATTATATATTTCAGTCTAATTTATCTACATTGAATGGAAGAGGGAATCTAGCAGAATTATAACAAAAAACAGTCTCTTTCTCTCATGTTCAGGAGGATTGGTCACCTTTGAATCCGACTAAAATTCTATGGTTCATATATAACAATTTCAATGGATTATGGGTTTACTTTTTGGCTGTGTAAAAGGGGTTTGGAGTTGGAATGGGAGTCTGGTGTGGTGGTAAAAAGGATTTGAAACCATTAAGGGTAATTCTGCAAATAAAAAATTTACTGAATTGATTCAATTTTTGTTTTTTTGAATAATTGAACCTAGGACAGTAAAGACGTATATCATATTTTTCACCTCTTCCCCCGCTATATAATGAGTAATTGAACCTATGACAGTATATCAGCAGCATTAAATTCCCCAAGCAATGCTTCCGTTTCTGCAATTGAATTGCTCTTCACCGGACTTAATCATAAATCTACTGCTACATGATCATGTAGTACTTATTGGCATGATCACATATAGCTCCAAATTTATAGACTCTTTTATTTGGACCATTGCACACAAACTCTCCAGTTTTTGACTTTGAAATCTCCACTCAAAGGTTTTAGATCAGCAATTATACTTAACGTATGACATCCTCTCTCTCTCTCTCTCTCTCTCTCTCTCTCTCTCTCTCTCTCTCTCTCTCTCTCTCTCTCTCTCTCTCTCTCTATATATATATATATATATATATGATAATACTTTGTCCCCAGGCCAAGACCTCAATAAAATTTTATTCTTCTATAATAATATTAGATGAATAATACTAAGCCCATATACTTCTTCAACAACTAGGAGAAGATAATAACAAAAACAATAATAATTATGTTTATGTGATGCACAGATTAACAAAAGTTTATATGCAAATTATAAAAAAAATTAATTCAATAATGTAATTAAAATTGAACAATGAAGTATATAATAATAATAATAAAAGAATATCGTGTAAGACCAAGGTTTTAGTAAAACAAAAACTATAATATTTTATTATTATTTAAATAAATAATGATATTTTTTTTCTTTATATTTTTGGTATATAGTTTTAATTTGTGAAATTTTAAAAAATCTCTTTAAACTTAGGTGATGGATTGTACTTAGAGGAAATTATTATGTTAATTATATTAACATATTTATAACATATCTAAGATGGTGTGGGAGACTAGGAAAGCACATCATCATAAGACGTGCAATACTTATTTTAAGTTTGAACCGTAGTCAGTGACTCAGTCCAGCAGTGTACGTCTTTGGTGGGAGACTTGGACAGTTTTGGTGGAAGACTTGCGAAAGTTTTCGCAACAAAACATTTTGGTAATAAACTAACAATGATACAATGGCTTGTGAAACACATGGTATACACAGTACACTCCACAATGGGGATGGATTGCCACCACGTCAACGGGTGGATAGTGTAACACCCCAACCCAGTTGTATAATTAGTTTTATGAATTTATATGCTTGTTATCATCTTAATTGCTTTTAAGTGCATAAAGTATGATATTGTGATATTATAAAACATATACACTTTTTTTAATATTGTAGAAAGAAGTTTTATAAAGGTAAGGATATATATATATATATATATATATATAGTTATATTATTCTTTGGGCCTTTTCTAGAATTATAAGCTTCTTAGGGGTGGAAAGAAAATTTGTAAAAGTAAGGGTGACTCATCTAGACTTTTTGGCCTTTTCCCCTTGTTATACACGTACTCCACAATAGTCCACTCTTCTTATCTTCCTTTTGCTGCATCAGAAGACTTCTTGGGTTCATCTTTTCTTGCTCTTTTGCTTCTTTCTTCTCCCTTTCTCACGGCAGCACCATCTCACCATCTCTCTCTCTCACTTTCTCATCAAAACCACAAACCTCTTTCTAAGATGAAATTAAGAACCTAACACTAAGGTTTCAGCTTCAAAGTTTGTGGGTAAGTATATTAAACCTCTTTTGATTTGAGTATTTTGATAGTATAAGAGTTTTGTTCATTTTCCCTCTTCTTTGCTCTCTGTTTTGTTGTAGGAGCTGAACTTGTGATTCTGTTTTTAGTAAATTTAAAGATTGATGAAATTGGTCTTTTGGATGCTTATTAAGGTATTTTATTATGTGTAGTATAGGTATAAAAATACTCAAATGAAATGAAGGCCAATTGCTATTTGTTGATGATTTTAGAAAGAACATGTGCTGAAACTGTCACTGTGACAGATTTGATGTTTACAACAAGAAAAATATGTATAAAATCATTTTCTGTGAATTAGGATTCTAGGAGTAGTTTTTATGAATCCTAAGACACATATGGTTGTTATGGAAGTGGTCTCACAACTTTTGGATGAGTATAAAAATAATGGTTTAATTTTTAAGTTGCATGAATTTCTGACATGACAGATTTGAGCACGTTTCTTTGTATGATTTTTAATAAATCATGGTTTTATGCTTTGACTCCGAAATTTTTATGATATATACTAGACATACAGGGGAGTATCTCTGTAACATTTCATGACAATTGGAAGTGTATGGATAGTCCATTTGTATTTTACAAATGGGGCTTACGCTGCTGTAATGAGCAGTGAACAGCTTATGACACACATGACTTTGTCAATTTAATTTTGAAGTTAGGTTGAATGTTTTAAGCTATAATTTAATATGATTATCCTTTGGTATGTTTGGATCATATATAAATTTTATGCATTGGTTTCTCTATGGTTTGGATACATAATATGTTTGATGATTGTATCATGTGTTTTGGGGAAACTTTATGTGATGGGAATTAGGATTTTTCTTGAGGTTAAGAGTTAGGTTGTGTTGGACGTATAAGTTTATACACTTAGGAAGAGTTTGTTAGTAATAAGTTTTGATCTTTCATTTAAGTAACGAGAACGAGAACACGGACACTGGAGCTCCTCTTGTACAATCTCTCGCGTCTTCTGTTTTCAAGTAAGGGATTTGTGACATGTGCGTTTGATAAGTATAAAATTGTTTAGAAAACTATTATGCATTAAAACCTTTTAATTGAAAATATTATATATAAGCATGATTTAAGCAATATATATGTTCGTGAGTTGTTCAATCTTATATACACAATAATTTTAGCATATTGATGGTATTATTTATATCACAAACATAATTTTTAAGAATGAAGTGGATATGCTATTGTTGTGAAACAATTATGTAAAAGCAATGTTATCAGAAAAATAGAGTTTTCAATTATTCCATTGTTATGATCTGAACTCAGCCAGTAGGGGTTATAGTACTGGCATTTCCATGGAAATTCTGATTGGCCATTAAAAGTGGGACTGACTCTGCTATACCCGCCCTTATTGGTAACGGCCAACTTGTGGAGGATGTCAACCTACCCCCATGGTTGAAATTATGTATTATGATATGATCCCGGGTTTACCTGGCATCGTGGGGAATGCTGGATGCCTAGCACTTTGTGCTGGAAGCCTCCCAAAGTTGTGACAGACTTACAATTGAACTAACTAATATGTATGATAAATGAACTATTAGGCTATTTGGAAATTATGATAAGTCTAATGATAAGTTATGATAAAGTATTTCATAGTCTATTCAAAGATAAGATTTCTGAATTATGTTTACGTTCCTTATCATGTCCTTTTACTATTATATGAAAGGAAAATGAAGTACTTTTACCTGAAAGTTCATAAGTTACTTTAAGAACAACGTAACAGTATGAAAGCTATTTTATCAAGCTGACATATCCATAAAATATTTGTTTTACATGCATGCTTATTAAGGGCCCATAGAGCTTAAAACCTTACTGGGCTTCGCAGCTCACCCTATTATATTTATATTTCAATGCACAGGTTCTTCCTGGAAGCAGCGAGAGTATTAGAGGTGGTAAAGATTCTGTAATTCTCGTTTGTTAGATTGTATAGTTTTTGTTGTTGTATAGTAGTTTAGCTCTTTTGTTGTATAGGAGGAATCAAGATGTACTTGATCCTTTGAGCACTGATGTAATTCGGAACCTTAGTTTGTTTTGAATCCCAGTTGTATGCCTTTGGGGTTAGATTTGTAATAAGAGTTTTTGCTAAACTTTTAGCTATGTAATATCTACCCGAAACTTGAGGTTTCAACCAAGGGGTAATCTTGCAAAGTTTATATGAGATGAAATTAAAGGTTTCATCATTTTTGTATATTATGGTTTTATGCAAGAAAATAAGCAGGTATTCAAGAAACAAATTCTTGATAAGCATCTTCAATTTAGGTTGGTTCGTGTTAATATGAGGTAAACTTGATATTAACATGCCGGTCATGCTCTAAATTCTAAAATACAGGTTTGGGTCGTGACAGATAGGAAAAGAGAAAAAAGCATAGGATCAGAATTTTTTGTTTAGAGGCCGATTTGTGTCAATAATTTATTAGTTTATGCAAACTTTTATATACATAGACAAACACATACATATATAAAAATATACAGGAATTAGTATCTTTCATAGTGACATCCTTGAAATTAAATGTTTCATAGAATTAAATTCATTTTTCGCCATCTTCCACAATGAAATTAAATGTCAAACACAATTGTTTATTGTCATTTTGGTGTAACAACCACTTTGTGTGGCTAATCCTCGTTAGTCCATTACGTTGAGTATTTATGTATTAAATAGTATTGCATTATTGGTGTAAAGTTGTGATTCACAACTATACTTTTATGTTGATTTTAATTTCGTGTCAAATTTGATTGTATTTTCGTTCAATTATTTCTCTGTATTTTTTATGGGATTTAATGTAAGGGTTGTGTATGAGAGTTTGATGAAGATCTGTGAAGAATGAGATTTCGCGACTAGCTCACGAGTGATAATTTGCAAAAAGCCATGTGAGAAGCACATGCTGGAATCTGAAGAGTCTCATGCTAGGCTGGATTTCGCAAGTCATTTTGCAACTCAGGCCAAGTCGCGAGTGATCCACGAAACTCACTGCCTGAAACTTTTTAAAGTGTGTTTATCTCATACTTTTACCAACACTATATAAGCCCTCATTACCCACGAATTGTAAAGAGTTTTTCCATGGAACTTTTGAGAGAGAGAATCCTAGTCACACATTTGAGAGCTAGAGATTGTATACTCACAATCATCTACACCATTTCTCTAAAGTTTTTCTCTACTCTTACCTCTCCATCTACACATCTTTGAGAAGTTCTTAACCCAAACACTTACCTCTTACCTCTACTCTTACTACAAAAAAAAAAAACTAACTTATTTCGGCGAGCCAAAACTGCCGTTAAAGGTCTATTTGGCTTATTGCGGCGGGAGTTATTGCGGCGGTTCTACCCGCCAACCTTGCGGTGCCGCAATAGCTCTATTGCAGCCGTAACAAAAAACGCCACAATAAATCTGCCATTTAGCGGCACTTTTGGTCTATTGCGGCGAGCTAAAAACCGCCACCATATGAGGTTGCCATTCGGTTAAGTAGCCTTTTAGCAGCAAGCCTAGGTTATCACCTATTGCGGCGGTCAATAAGCGCCGCTATAGGGCTTTATGTACAACATACCCTATGTACCTTTTAAGGCGGTTTCACCCGCCGCTATATGTTTGAAACTTTAGTGGCGAGCGATAAACGCCACTATAGGTCTTCAATTATTTCATAATTTTAATCCTTTAACAGAGGTGTTTGCCCGCCACTATAGGTTTTTTTTTTTTTTTTTTTTTTCCCTCTTAGGTTCTAAAACTACATTTCTATTACAAATAACCTATAATAATTTTAGCTCCACTAAGACATTAACACAAATATAACTAGATAACACCATAAATGTCTCCAAACCAACATTATATTAACATAGAAATATATTATCAAATACATAACATTGTTTATAACCATCATCATAAGATTAACAAAAAAAAGATGTGGTTCTTTGAATAAAACAACCGCTTAAATTAAGCTAATACTATAATCAAAGTTTCAAAGTGTTTAAAAAGATCCTCCAACACTTGCAAAAAATGCGGTTGTTCAAATGTAAGTTCTTTGTACACAAAAAGTCATCAAACACCAACATAAAACTTATAAGCTGCTTGGTTGATGAAATGCAGCTGATAATTTTTGAAGAGCTGGAGATTGTTGGACCAGAGGAATATCCTACATACAAACCAAGATTACTCAATAAGTGCATATAAATGGATCGACTAGAATGACAAGAAAATCTTAGAGATTTAGGACTTTTCATCTTGCTCATTCAATAAGTGCATACAAACCAAGATTACTCAACAAATGCATATAAATATTAGCTCATCAAGCTTGTTAGGACTTTTCCATAATTGTGTTTGGGACTTGACATGATTCTTTGTATTTAGTTGGACTTCTTCATTTAATTTTATCAGCTATTTCTCCACTGCAACCCCATTAGCATGTAGCACGACATAGGCCCTTCATGTCCCAAACAAGTGTCTTGGTTCTAAAGTCACAATTATTAATGAAAAGTAAAAAGTTCAAGTCTTCATAAAATGCCATTCATCCTATATTAGAGATTAGGTAACTTTTTATGAGAAACTTGTTTGCTTCTTTAAAAAATGAGAATAGTTAGAGAAAATGGCAAAGTAGAAGATACAATGGATATGTGCTACCCTAGGCAAACCAAATACTAAAAAGAATAACTTGAAAACTCAAGGTGTTAAAACACCTCCTAACCCAGAAAAATCTAATCCAATCATTGCTCCTAGAAGCCGCAAGCTCTCTAAAGTCTTGGCTTATTTGCATAATATCCCCAATTGGGAATGGTAGAAGGATTTTAAAGGACAAGTAAATCATCCAAACTTTTTCCAAGTTACAAGTTCCTAAAACTTATTCCTAAATAAAATTTCCAAATTTGTTTTCCTAACTAAGCTCAGATCCAAGCAAAAATAAGCCATGAACAACTCCAGTACTACTAATTTAAGCAAAATAGTAAAACTGGAGCTTGTATTGTATCTATTTAAAAAAATTATAAAAAAAAAATTGAATTGGTTAAATTAGATTTTCATAAACAAGATGAGTGAATTTAACAAAAACCCATTTCCTAGAAAACATGTACAAGTTGTTAAAAAAACTCCAAAACTCATTTTTAATTTCACATGCAAAATGATCACTAAACAATTCAATTTCTGTCATATTGAGATCAGAAACTTAGTCCCAACAAAAGGCATGAACAACCCAATATATATAAATTCATTGAAGAGTGAACAAACCCAGTATATATAAATAGGGTTGGGCTGCCACTCCTATGTCCTAACTCTGATGTTGCTGCTATTCTTTTTTAGTTGAATGAATTCCCTTGTAACAAAAAAAAAAAAAAAAAGAAAAAAGAAAAAAGAAGAAGATAGAAAGAGAGAGGTCTTTAATGGAGGTTCTGGTCTACATAAGAAATATTTATCACTAGGCTATGTCCATCAAAACTTAATCTACATGAAGACTAATTTTCCAAAAGCAATATGTCCAAATTTCAAAAAAATACAACCAAACACCACCTTAACAATTAAACATAACTTAGTGTCCATCACAAAGTTTTAGCCAATATGTAACTATATGCAAACATTTTATGTGAAATACTTAAAAAATTATCTCCATAGACTAGCTACTATCTCTAGCCATTAGACAAGCTATTTGTTCAAAGTCTATACGATGAAAGAGATATCTACATGAAAAAATACACTTGCACTTGCAAGACACACTAAGGCCTCCTTGCTCATTTGAAAGGGGCGTTGAGTTGAGTCAGTCATCCAAAGTGGTGGTTCATTAGGTGGAGAAAACATTGTAGTGTAGCATGTAATGGATGTGGTTATATGTTAATAAGTAGATGTGGTTACATGTTAATAAGTAGTGTAGTCTTTACAAAAAAAAAAAAGTAGTGTAGCATGTAATGGAACTTAATTGTCAAATGTTTAGAGAAACTAATTTATGTAGTAACATACCTTATACCAATCATCATCACAATATAAAACGCTTACAAGTACTGAAAAAAAATTTTAAATAATCAAACAACATTATCTCAATAGTATTCATTCACAATTTCTAAACATAAGAAATGCTCCCAATATCAATCTTATATTACCTTATAACACCACGCAAACCACCCGCTTGCTCCAACTCAACAACCCACTACAATACCAATTATCAACATTATACTATAGAATTTTACAAGAAATTAATAAGAAATTAATTACTATGCCCAAGCCAGCACACACCTCTACCAAAGAAAAGCAATCCAAAGCGAACACAAACAAATAATGCTTAACCTGCAAACAGAAGAAAAGAAAAATCTACAAGTTAGAAAGCAACTGTGATCAGTATGTCCTTAGAAGTATATGCATACTCTACAGTCCTGAACTAGGGTAACAATCCTAATAATTCAATTCAATTCAATTCATAATGTCAAATTTGGGAGAACAACAAAATGAAGCTCAAACTTAATTTAAGAAGCTCTTCAATTCATAAGCTTAAACAATCCTATTTGTCAATTTTTAATTTCAATAATTTAAGAAGCTCAAACTTATTGTAAATCTGATGAGTAGGTTCTTTTTATTTTTTCAAAAATGAGTACGTTCATTGTAAAACACAATTCATATAATAAAAATTAATGTCATCATCAGTGATAGTCAAACCCACTTAATTCCACTTTTTTTTTTTTCTCTACTCTCTCTTTCCTGCATTCTCAACAACGATTTTTATATAAATTGATAGTCAAGAGTCTTGCATCAATTCCTATATAATACAAAATGTCCCTATTCACTTTACTATATATCTTAATTTTAATATTATTAAATATATATTTAATAAATGCATGTAGTAGAGTCAAAGACAAATAATTCAGTAAACAATTCAAAAACAACTAATCATTTTTTTCCCTACGCATTACAGCTTACAAGTAATTACTTAAAGCCCAAAAGTCAATGACACTGAGAACCAAGAGCAAAAATCCTGAGCAACGAAACAACAACCTTTGCAACAACAAAAATCCATCAAACAATAATCAAATCACTTCAGTACTCACACCACAAACCCTTATATAAAAACATAACTTTTTTTTTTTTTTTACAAAACCCGAAAACATATATTACAAAAATTATCTGATTGAATCATAACAACAACAACATAATAGAATTAGTTTTATACTTCAACAAAATAATGAAGAACCAAGAACAAAGAGAATTTCTTGTGGAAAGCACCAAAACTTTGGCTCTTAAAACTTAAAAGCAGAAGGAAAGCAACCCTGAGAAAAAGAAATGAAAGATCGTAATCCACAAATAGCAAAAACAAAGCCTAAAAGTTGTCTAATTTGTGTAAAAACCAAAAGCAACAAAACCCCATTATTAAAAGAAAAAGTAATTACCAATCCAAAGCGGTAATGATGACCCCAGACCAGAGAGGCAAAACCCCATTACTCAAAATCTTAATAGCAATAGCACTCCCAATTACTTCCTGAATATTAGCCCCAATCAGAGCCAACTCAGCCACAACCCAAAGCAACAACTAGGGTCCAAAAACGCTATGCTCATCAAGAATCCAGGACCCGTGAATAGCCAAAGCTTCTTCCACGAAAACGGTGGAGCACGACCCGAGTCCACGTCAGACCCTTCTGATTCGCCATCGATCCCAATAATCAGGACCTTCTCGTCAAACTCGTAGGCTATCTCTTCCGACTCCTTGTCAGACTCCACTGCTAACCGTGGTTGTCGCTATTGCTCGGTCTCCTATGGCGGGCATGGTGGTAGCTGATTTTTTTTTTCTTTTATGAGGAAAAGCAACTGAAACTAAGAAGAGGCTAGGGTTTTGGAGTATTGTATTATGTTTGCCCTCTATCTGGACGGTTGGATGACATTTAAGGAGCATCCCACGGTTGGAATTTTTTTTAGGGCTTATTCTATTTTTTTATGGTTGTTCGGCCTAATTAGTATTAGCCCAAGGTGAATTGGGCTCTTGTGTACTGAACTACCAACCAGCCCACCAATTTTAGTCTTATCAAAAAAAAAAAAAAGGGTATTATAGTTTGCTGAAGTGTTTGGCGGGAAGTGAAAATTAAAATGTGTGGGAAGTGAAAATTTATGTTGAAATTTATTTAAAATTTTTATTTTTAAATATTTGTTTTAAGTTTTAACCCAAAAAAAAGGACATATTTTGCTGAAGTGTTTGGGGGGAAGTGAAAAAAAAAAGGTGTGGGAAGTGAAAATATATGCTGAAATTTATTTAAAAATTTTATTTTTAAAATGATTTTTTTAGTGACGAAAAAAATAATTAATATACCCTTGAAATTGCTAAAATGACCAAAAAAATGCCCTTAAAAAAATCTCCCAAAAAATTCTCCTCATCCAAACAGCACAAAAACCCACCAAATCATCATTAAAAACTATATAACTTAAGTAAAAAGTTTTGTATTATTTATAAAAAATAAAAATAAAAACACCACCATACACTTTGGATCTACCCAACACTGAAACGAGGGATTACTAAAAAAAACCTATACGCTCTAAATGGCATCCTTTGCCACAATATGCACTCTCACTCAGTTCGGTTCAATCTACAATCACACGAAAATATTATCAGCTTGGTTTAAGCATCAAAACCAATCCATCACCAATCACAAAGTTCCACTCAATCAATTCTCACCAAACTAGCATAATATGAAAATTCAAAACCATAAATAAATATAAATACTCATCAAACTCACACACAGTTATGAAACAATAACCAAAATTCCACTCAATCAATCACATGATCTAAAGAAATGACAGTTCTAGTAATTGATTAACCTTTCTCATGGACTCCTTCAATGGGGACAGTCTTGATCACAGCCTCATCATCCTCCTCCCCTTCCTTGATGGCGAGGACAGCTTCAGCGACGGCATCCTTATCTTCGGGATAGCGGACGATGACGATGGGACAGATGCAGTGGTGGATGCAGTAAGAGCTTTGGCGGTGGCGGCGGCTGGTGAGGATGGAGAGAAAGAGAGAAGAAGAGTGACGGCTTGGCTTAGAGAGAGAGGAAAACAAATTTTGGGGAAAAAAAACCAAAGTTAAAAGTCAAATTTTGGTTTTAGGAGGAAAAAAAGCTAAGTGAAACACGTTAGGAGGGAAACAAATTTTTGGAAAATTTTGGGTGGGAAAAATAAAAGAAGACATATTTATTTTGAGGAAAAAATAAAAATAAAAGAAGACAATTTTGATTTATTACCATTTTTGACTAGCAATTACCATTTTGTCATGCATTTTGTAATTGTACATGAATCAAACACATCTATATATCTAAGTGAGTTAATGAGTGCAAAATATTAAAAATCTAATATTAATGAGCTATGAAATAAAATTTAAAAACAAAAATAATCACATATACTCAATAAAAATCACCACACAACTTTCTAAAAAAAAAAATACCACACAATAAAAATTATCACATGTTCTATCTTATTAAAAATTAAAAAAAAAATAATCATAGCTATTATATATTAAATTTATATAAGAATTTTAATATGTGACTAACTACGTTTACTTTTTCCATTAAAAAAAAACTATGTTTACTTAAAAAATAAATATGACTAATTGGATGGTCAAATTGAGAGAATATATATAGCCATATAAGTACACAACACATGTCCATCACGTGTCATTCTTAAATTTGAAATCTAACTGTTGGATTTGAAGAGTGTAATGAAAGGTTCATTTTGGTAAATTATGGTTACAATTAAACAGTTGGATTTAGAGAAAGGCGCAGTCAAAATTTAGTCAAAGTTGATCTAACCCAGTCAAACTTAATAAATGGTACCGATACCACTGGACTTGGTGAAATTCATATTCAAATCTTGATCATTAGGATTAAAGAGTATGGTGACATATTAGTGTTGGTAAAATTTGAAACCAATTGGATAGTCAGATTGAGAGAATATATGTAGCCATATAGGTATACAACACATGTCCATCACATGCCATTCTTAGATTTGAAATCTAATCGTGGATTTGAAGAGTGTAATGAAAGGTTCATTCTGGTAAATTATGGTCACAATTAAACGGTTGGATTTAGAAAAATGCACAGTCAAAGTTTAGTCAAAGTTTAGTCAAACCCTATCAAACTTAATAGATGATCCCGATACTACTGGACTTGGTGAAATTCATATTCAAATTTTGATCATTAGGATTAAAGGGTATGGTGACATATTGGTGTTGGTAAAATTTAAGACTAATTGGATGGTTAGATTTAGAGAACATAGTAATGTAAATGCACAATACATGTTCATCACGCACCATAATTAGATTTGAAATCTAACCGTTGGATTTGAAGAGTGTAACGAAACGTTAATTCTGGTAAATTATGGTCACAATCAAATGGTTGGATTTAGAGAAAGGCGCAGTCAATAACTTATTATTGAATGTTATACCAACCAATAACTTATTATTGAATTCATATTTTGAAAATCCAATCATTGGATTACATGTTCTATATGTTCTTAACATGCATGCCAATTTTCATGCCAATCGAGTGTAATTTATCATTTGATCTTTAAACTCATCTTTTATGCATTATTTTAAACTACAAAAACTTGAATTTAGACAATTAATTGATGATTTGCCTATTAATCTTTGATCACCTTTAAATTTTGTAAGCATGAAAAATATATGAAGATAATGTAATCTAACGGTAGATTTGTCAAAATTCACATTGAATTAAGAAATATAGGGTTGGGTTTAAGTTACACTTGATGTAACTCTAAAAAATGTTACACCAACCAATAACTTATTGTTGAATTCATATTTTGAAAATCCAACCAATGGATCACATTTTCTATATGTTCTTAACATGCATGCCAATTTTCATGCCAATTGGGTATAATTTACAATTTGATCTTTAAACTCATCTTTTATGTGTTATTTTAAACTACAAAAACTTGAATTTAAACAATTGATTGATCACAGGGCTATTAATCTTTGATCACCTTGAAATTTTGTAAGCATGAAAAATATATGAATATAATGTAATCTAACGGTAGATTTGTCAAAATTCACACTGAATTAAGAAATATAGAGTTGGGTTCAAGTTATACTTGATGTAACTCTAAAAAATGTTACACCAACCAATAACTTATTATTGAATTCATATTTTGAAAATCCAACCGTTGGATGACATGTTCTATATGTTATTAACATGCATGCCAATTTTCATGCCAATCGGGTGTAATTTAGAATTTGATCTTTAAACTCATCTTTTATGCGTTATTTTAAACTACAAAAACTTGAATTTAAACAATTGATTGATGACATGCCTATTAATCTTTAATCACCTTTAAATTTTGTAAGCATGAAAAATATATGAAGATAATGTAATCTAACGGTAGATTTGTTAAAATTCACATCAAATTAAGAAATATAGGGTTGGATTCAAGTTACACTTGATATAACTCTAAAAAATGTTACACCAACCAATAACTTATTGTTGAATTCATATTTTGAAAATCCAACCGTTGGATCACATTTTCTATATGTTCTTAACATACATGCCAATTTTCATACCAATCAGATATAATTTACTATTTGATCTTTAAACTCATATTTTATGTGTTATTTTAAACTACAAAAACTTAAATTTAAACAATTGATTGATGACATGGTTATTAATCTTTGATCACCTTTAAAATTTGTTAGTATCAAAAATATATGAAGATAATGTAATTTAACGGTAGATTTGTCAAAATTCACATTGAATTAAGAAATATAGGGCTGGATTTAAGTTACACCTGTTGTAACTCTAAAAATGTTAAATCAATCAATAACTTATTATTGAATTCATATTTTGAAAATCCAACCGTTGGATTACATGTTCTATATGTTCTTAACGTGCATGCCAATTTTTAAGCCAATTGGGTGTAATTTACAATTTGATCTTTAAACTCATCTTTTATGCGTTATTTTAAACTACAAAACTTGGATTTAAACAATTGATCGTTGACATGGCTATTAATCTTTGATCACCTTGAAATTTTGTAAGCATGAAAAATATATGAAGATAATGTAATCTAACGGTAGATTTGTCAAAATTCACATTGAATTAAGAAATATAGGGTTGGGTTTAAGTTACACTTGATGTAACTCTAAAAAATGTTACACCAACCAATAACTTATTGTTGAATTCATATTTTGAAAATCCAACCAATGGATCATATTTTCTATATGTTCTTAACATGCATGCCAATTTTCATGCCAATCGGGTATAATTTACAATTTGATCTTTAAACTCATCTTTTATGTGTTATTTTAAACTACAAAAACTTGAATTTAAACAATTGGATCACAGGGCCATGAATCTTTGATCACCTTGAAATTTTGTAAGCATGAAAAATATATGAATATAATGTAATCTAACGGTAGATTTGTCAAAATTCACATTGAATTAAGAAATATAGAGTTGGGTTCAAGTTATACTTGATGTAACTCTAAAAAATGTTACACCAACCAATAACTTATTATTGAATTCATATTTTGAAAATCCAACCGTTGGATGACATGTTCTATATGTTATTAACATGCATGCCAATTTGCATGCCAATCGGGTGTAATTTAGAATTTGATCTTTAAACTCATCTTTTATGCGTTATTTTAAACTACAAAAACTTGAATTTAAACAATTGATTGATGACATGCCTATTAATCTTTGATTACCTTTAAATTTTGTAAGCATGAAAAATATATGAAGATAATGTAATCTAACGGTAGATTTGTTAAAATTCACATCGAATTAAGAAATATAGGGTTGGGTTCAAGTTACACTTGATGTAACTCTAAAAAATGTTACACCAACCAATAACTTATTGTTGAATTCATATTTTGAAAATCCAACCGTTGGATCACATTTTCTATATGTTCTTAACATACATGCCAATTTTCATACCAATCGGATGTAATTTACTATTTGATCTTTAAACTCATATTTTATGTGTTATTTTAAACTACGAAAACTTGAATTTAAACAATTAATTGATGACATGGTTATTAATCTTTGATCACCTTTAAAATTTGTTAGTATCAAAAATATATGAAGATAATGTAATTTAACGGTAGATTTGTCAAAATTCACATTGAATTAAGAAATATAGGGCTGGATTCAAGTTACACCTGTTGTAACTCTAAAAAATGTTAAACCAATCAATAACTTATTATTGAATTCATATTTTGAAAATCCAACCGTTGGATTACATGTTCTATATGTTCTTAACATGCATGCCAATTTTCAAGCCAATTGGGTGTAGTTTACAATTTGATCTTTAAACTCATTTTTTATACGTTATTTTAAACTACAAAACTTGGATTTAAACAATTGATTTTTGACATGGCTATTAATCTTTGATCACCTTGAAATTTTGTAAGCATGAAAAATATATGAAGATATTGTAATCTAACGGTAGATTTGTCAAAATTCACATTGAATTAAGAAATATAGTGTTGGGTTCAAATTACACTTGATGTAACTCTAAAAAATGTTACACCAACCAATAACTTATTATTGAATTCATATTTTGAAAATTCAACCATTGGATTACATGTTTTATATGTTCTTAACATGTATGCCAATTTTCATACCAATCGGGTGTAATTTACCATTTGATCTTTAAGTGGGAAGGCGAAAAAAACAAAAGGAAATTTTGGGGCTAGGAAATTTAAAGATGCTATAACTAAGAAAAGGCGCCGCAAAAGGATCCCTATTGCGGCGGTCATACAAAACGCCGCTACATTTTGCATATTACGGTTTTTCTCTACCGTCACTATAGCATTCGCTCAAAATGATATATTTATTGTGACGGGATTTTTGGAGCGTCGCTATATCTTAGTTACTGCTGCTGAGACAGGTATGTTATGGCGGTTTTATGTTCCGCCGATGTAGGACGCCACAAAAAGCCCTACCTATAGCGACGGTCACAAAAGACGTCGCAATAGATCTCATGTATAGCGCCGGGCCAAAAACGCGCCGCAGTAGGTGACATATAGCGGCAGTTTTTGCACCTGTCGCAATAGGCCCATCGCAATAGCTCGTTTTTCTTGTAGTGAATCTAAGTGTTAAGAGAAGTTTTGATACATATGGGAAGCATTGGAAGAAGCTATTGATTGACGAAAGCAATTTGGAGCTAATTGCGGGATCTGGATAACTAGTGAAGACATGGCTCCGTGGAGCCCGTTTGTAGCTGGAACTTAGAGGGTTCAAGTATATTGGGTAGATTTGGCTTGGAAGGTCTTTTTGATATTCATGTACTCCAACTTTATTTACTAATAGATTGATTTCGGCTTGGAGGGCTGCGGAGAGATTTTTCACCGAGTACTTCGGTTTCTTCTTCTATAACACGTCTCGGTATTATCTTGTGTTTGCATCTCTCTTCCCTACTTTTTATGCTTTAAATTTATTGTTTGTTGTACATGCTTATGCCTTAGAGTAGTGCTCTGGCTTTATTATTATTCATTTACTCTTGTTCCACATTTAGTTAAGTTAGAATAAAAGTAATTAAGCCGTAATTTAAAATTTGGAGGTCTAAATTAGTTATAGTGTTTTAAACTATTTGAAAGCTCAAAAATTGTGCGAAAACACAAGAGATTGTTTAGACCCCCAATTAAAATTACGGCTAGATTGTTTTTACTCTTACTTAATCAAAGTGCAGAAACAAGAGTAAATGTGTGCAATGAACCGATACTACTCTAGTGCATAAGCATAAACAACAAACAATAAAACTAAAGCACAAGGGTAAGGGAAGAGAGATGCAACCACAAGATAACACCACGATGTGTTATCGAAAAGGAAACTGAAGATCTCGACGAAAAACCTCTTCGCCGCCCTCCAAGCGGTAAATCAATCTACTAGAGAATAAAGTTGGAGTATACGAATAACAAAAGACCATCGAGGCCTAGTCTACCTAATGTACTTGAGCCCTCCAAGTTCCTACTACCAATTGACTTCGCCAAGCCTTGTCTTCTCTAGCTCTCCAGATCCCGCAATATGCCCGATTGCATCCACCACGCCTCACCAGCTTCTTTTGGCAAATTTGTAATACTTCCCAGCTCCAAAACACTCTTTACACTCTGAAAAGGTGTGGGTTGTGCTTGGGTACAAATCTCCTCTCAAGGTGTGACAATGGGAGAGGGAAAAAGAAAAGCCTAGAATGATTTCTCACTAAGGATGAGTAGCTCTCTCTCTAAAAGATGGGTGTGTGTGTGTTTGTTGTAGAAAATCTATCTAGGGTTTTTCTCTCTAAATGGTCTCCTTCATCTTTTGTGGGTAATGAAGGTATATATAGTGTGGGTGAAGTGTAAGAAAGTCACATTTAAAAATCCTCCAGGCAGAGAGTCTCGCAGGTATCTCGCGGGAAGGCATTACCCGCGAAATATTCGTAAAATTGACAGCCTAACACAACTCTTCATCTTCCAGTCATGTGCTTCTCACATGCCCTTTTCGCAGGAACCTTTCTTGCGAACTTCTCGCGAGCTAGTCACGAAATGCATAGATCTTCATTTCTTGCTCGATTCTTCACCAACTTAATACTAAACCCAATACAATAAAATCCCACAAAATACAAAGAACAAAATTAAAGCAATTACAACACTTTTTGTCATGGAATAAAGCCAACATAAAACATAGTTGTAAATCACAACTTTACACTATTTGAGCTTTCAATTGGAATTAAAAAGAAAGGTCTGTAAGCTTGTGTGTAACACGTACTATAAGGCTAGTATTATCGTTATTGTAATAAATAAAGTCGTATTGATTCAAGTTTTTAGCTCTTGTATTCTATGTGAGAGTTCCGAGCCACTTCAACCAATGAGTTAACTTAATTCTTCTTGGGATGTGTGTATAAGTGAGAGAGAACTCTTTGGGCATATTTAAGATTTAAATTTTGAGAGAGTTAGGGCTTGATTGGTAGGAGGAATTTTGTTTTTGTTTTTGTTTTCAAAACCGTATAAAAGCAATTTTCAAAAAATTAAACTTAAAAATAGTTTTCAGATAATAATTTTATATATTATACGTGTTTAGCTCCAATTTTTAAGAACAATTTTCAAAATACTAAAAACAAAAAATAATTGTTTGGGAGGCCATTTCTATTTTTGAGATTTAAAATATATATATTTACAAAAAGTAATTTGTAGAATCTATAGATTGCTCTTTTTTTTATTTTTTTATTATGGATAATGATAAGGGAATATAGCTCATCATGCACTTTTTTTTTTTTAATGATAAATTTCAAATTTGAAGTGTGAGAATTCCTTTTGTAATAAAGATAAGCTCCTTCATTTAATAGATAAAAGAGTTTGGACAAATATGTGGGGTCTACTGTTTTCAATTTATTTACAACTATGTCATTAAAAACATTTTTTGTATCCTGAAAATGCCCCCTTAGCCATTTTCGAAATCCTGTTCTAAACTAGGAAAATAGGATACAGTTTTTTGAAAACTATACTTAGAAAATATTAAGACTTGTTTGGTAAGAGGATTTAAATATAGTTTTTTGTTTTGCAAAGTGCAAACCATAAAATGGTGGGTCCCACACTTGAACATATTGTTTGGTTGATGTTCTCTAAATATGGTTTCAGAAAATTGTATCCTATTTTCTTTGTTTAACCAGGATTTTAAAAACAGCAAAGATGGCGTTTTTAAGATACATAAAATGTTTTTAATGGTATAGTTATAAATAAAATGAAACAATGAATCCCACTGTTTTTAATGGTATAGTTGTTGTGTAATTTGATCTTGTATACTTTCAGAATTGCGTCATATCTTCCTTAATTAAAAAAAAAAAAAAGGTTACCTTTTCAAGCCCTCCAATGGTAATGTACCTACTTTTTCATCTTCATAATGGAAGTGTTTTATTTCTACTTGAAAAACTTTATTTCTGAACTTTTTGAAAGGCCAACCGGTAAATAGAGAGGCTCAATAAGTATGTATAGACCATCCCAAAGCCAATCTTGTATCCAAGACCTTGAATATTAAAGATTTCCCTACAACAAGAACAATTATACATAATCACATATTATTGTACGTCATCAAAATTTCAAGATCATGAAAATGATATACAAAAATATTAAAAATTTGCAGAACATTCATAGGATTAATATATATATATATATATATATATATATATATACACACACACACACACATGCGCAAAGAAAATAAAGAGAATATGTTACCCGAACATTCATAGTATTAAAAATATGGATTAGTGTAAAGCTCTTCTATAAATTGTAAAATGACAAAATTTAGGTATAGTACCTTAGGTACTGTTCTTTGAGTTCCCCTTTTAAAATTTAGCTATGTGATTACTTAACTAAAAAATACACTTCTATCCCATGAAAAAAAATTTACAAAGCAGAATCTTAAAGGGGAAACCTAAGAAACAGTATCTAAGTATTGTACCTAAGTCTTTGATGTCGCGGAAGCCTAAAGAAAGCACACACGATACTCTCTTGATGGAACATGAGCTTAATGTTAGTTCCTGGTAGTAAACCTCGAATCCATGAGGGGTTTTCTCGAATTCACAAGGAGAAGAAATCTGGAATTCACTAGAGAAATAATTTGACAAAAGTCTGTGTTTATTGATAATAGTCTGATTTGCCTCTGATGGCTACAAAATATAAAAATACTGAGAAAAACGTCTAAAACCCTAATTCGCACTAATTACACGATTAGGTGACAAAAATGCCGAAATTTACCAAAAATGGCAAAATTGAGTTAAATGCAGAATCATAAACTACTGACCTTAAGGGTCGTCCCAAAACAAATGAGACCTTATTTTGACTTTTAAACTAAAAGTTATTAAGGAAAAACAAAGATTACTATAAATAGCAAAAACACTGTTTTCGGGGCCTTAATGAAGGAATTCGCCTAAATTTTGGCGACGTTCATGGATCGTGAGTTTGGATCAGAATGCCGTTTCCCTTCAACCTGCCAAGTTTCATGCAATTCCAACACTGTCACCCTAATGGCCCCTATTGGCATCCCCCTTTGATTTTGTGTTGTGACTTCCTGCACCCCTGTTGCTCCAGGAAAGCATGTGCTGTCTGTTCTACGTCAGTCTTGCCCATTGTTAAAATGAGGTGTGAACCTCTTGTTGTTCTAATAAGACATGGGAATATGTTACCCGAATATAGCACCATAAGTTTGCTGCATAAATGATATATACTACAATGATATGAGAAAGCCACAAAGTGAAAAGCTGTTTTGTTAAAGCCAAATTCCAATTTCAAAATGAGAAAAGCAAAACTTTTTTTTTTTTTTTTTTTGAGAAACGAGAAAAGCAAAATCTTGCCTAGTAACAAATGTTTCAAAGAAAGTGACCATACTCTCAACAAAATCATTTCACCATTTTTTAACATATGTTACACAATTCTGCTATTTAAATAATCAAGCCTTTTCCCATTGCCTGGAAAGTTCAAATTTGAACAAAATGGAAGAGATTTTTAATCATCTCAATGATTTTTTTTTGTATAGCATGGAAAACTCCTTTACTCATGAAAATTACACTAATAGGTCTACTAATATCATATGATGCAAGAAAAAGTTACTCTTTTTCTTTCCATCTCGATTTAGAATTTTTAATGTATAATGATTACTCGTACTTTTTTTTTTATAAATGTTTTGGCTTAAAATCAGCAGGTATATTTTACCTACATTAGGACTTTGAAGCAGTCAATTTAAGGGGCCGGAATAGACGTTTGGACAAATTATAAATTTGGAAGAAGGCAACACATCGTATTAACAAATGTGATTCCTCTTGTTGCCAGCATAATTTTCATTTTTGAATATAGGAGTTATCAACATCTACCTCATTTGACTTTTCCTTCAAATTTTTCTTTGAGCTTTTCATTAATACCAGGGATGGACCTAAGATTTTAAACTAGTGAGGGCCGGAGTATAAAGAAAAAAAAAAAAAAAAGGTTTCAAATAGACATCCATATAATATTAAAAAATTATAAATACACAAATTTGTTATTTCTAAATATATTAAGATGCAATCATCTACCAACAAAGACAAAAACAAAAATAAAATAATGTTTTTTTTAATATTAGGTTGGCTAGGATTTTTTTTTTTTGTTGTTGAATTTAGAGCATTCACAGTAGTGATGCTAAAAATTTTAAGTTATGTTTAGTAACAGTTTTTGTTTTCTATTTTCAAAAACTTGTTTCTAAGAATAAAAAGAAAAAACTATTTTATTGTATTTTTGAAATCAGAAACATGTTTGGTTAGTTGAAAAAAAAAAGTTTTTTGAAGAAAAAAATAGAAAATACTGAAATATGTTGTTACTAGAATTTTGAATTTTGGCACTAACTCATTAAATGGGATGAATTCATTAAATTAGGTGCGTGTCTTCATTGGTTTTAGAAAATTAAAAACTGAAAACAGCCTTTTACCTGTTTTCAATTTCCTTCACAAATTGAGTTTTAAGAATAGTTTTTGTTTTCTGTCCATTTTTTGTTGCCAAACAAGTTTTTTATTCTCAAAAATAGAAAATAGTTTTTGAAAACAAAGAATAAGGGAAAAAGACAGTTATCAAACATACCCTTAGCTTTTAACACCTCAAAAAGTTATATATTTTACCACCTCACTTTACAATACACCCAATATCAAATGTTCTATTTTTTTTTATCACTTCATTTAGAATAATATAAATAACTCATTAAAATAATAAAGGAAGAGAGAGAATTTGAGTTTTTAAATTGAAATAGAGATATAATCTTAAAAAAATATTGTATTTTATTTTTAACAACTTACTACAGTCAACTGGTATTTACTCTAGTTTACTGCAATTGTAAAAAATTTAACTTTTGCTTCTCCAATAACACATAATTTTTTGGTTATTTGGTGGTAAAATAATTTTTTCTGCTAAAATACAATCACCATTGTGAATATTTTATTATTTTTATTAAATTTTTGGGTTGGATAATTGCTATTTAGCAGATTAGGCTAGCTAGGCTAATTAGGAAGAATGAGGGCCTAAGGTTTCGGAAAGAGGCTTAACTATAAAAATGAAAAATATATAAGAATTAAAAAAAGAAAAATTAGACCTAGGTGGGGGCCCAGGCTCCCTTGGGCCCCCACTTGGGTCCGTCCCTGATTGATACTATAGTTTTCCAAAATAAAAATGCAATTCATGCATAAAATTTCTAGTATCTTATATGTTATGTGCATAGCATGTTAAAAAGAATACGTAGTCAATTAAACTGAACATAAGAGTCATGATTACTTACATATGTCCATAACGGATTGTTATGTTTAAATAGAGGTTTATGTTAATTATTATGTACTAAATTCAATAAATAAAAAATAATAAAGTTTTGTTTGATAATTTATTATATAAATTTATCCTTACAAGTTTTCATTCATTGGAACTTAAGTAGAAGAAATTTCATATGTTGGAATTTTCAAATTTAAGTTTTTCCCCTTTTGTCGAAAGTCCAAATTTGAAAAAATGGAGGATATTGGTAATAATTTCAATAAGAAAACGCTTCTCCTCTTCTTTTTATCTCAATTTTGAAATTTAAAATGTACCAAGATTAATTGAAATATTTTCTTATTTAAATTTTATTATAGTTGATGTATTTTACCTTTGTCAGGATTTCGAAACAATCAATAGTTAGAGTTTCCACTAATTGTATAAGATCAAATTATCTCATTGTTAATCTCATCAACTATAAGCCCGTGAAGATATTTGAACATACTAATAAAGCAATTGTTCTTATTACCTCTATAATTTCTTATTTTCAATTATAATAGTCAATATACACTTCATTTGTATATTTTATTTTCAAAGAACTTTGGCATTTGTTTTATGGTTTTTCATATAAAAAACTCATTGTGCGAATTTTGGTTTAGGATAAAAGTTTCAAGTATCATCAATGTAATGTGCATAGTATAGTATATAGGATTCTAGTTAGTTCAATGGGTAAATTCTATTTTCGTTAAAGAAGAAATTTATTTTTTGATCCTCACCTATATAAAAAATAATTAATGTGTTTATCTGATGATAAAGTATAATTATCAAGAATAAATGCCATAGGTTGAACATAAAAATATGTGTTCATATGTATTGAACATCAGAATCATTAATTACTTTCATATGTTGATCACACATTGTTATGTTTAACTATATGTTTATTTTAAATATTATGTTTTAGATTCAATAAAGATTTACAAATAATAAAGTGTGACTTGATATTTTTATTATATCAATTTTTCCATATAAGTTTTCATTCATTGTAATATAAGCTAAAAATTCATTTGTTGGAGAATTAAGAAGTAAGGGTCATCATATTGTGTCCATAACTTGCATTAAAAGAGGACTGGAAAACTTTTTTTGTCTCTCTGTCGCTAAGAAAGTAGGGTTCTCCTCTTCTCTTAGGTAGTAGAAGTTTTTTGTCCCTTCTTTGAAGGCGAGTCTTGTCCTCTTGAGATACCAAGTGTCTCTCGAGCTTGTGGTTTTTTTGTTCGGGGTCAGGGAAACACTTCAAACTTTTTACCATCACTGCAATGGAGGAGTTAGCAAATAGATGGAAGAATCTTTCACTGTCTGATAGAGAGAAATTTGGCTACATTCTTCCAAAGGATCATAGATCAGGCGAATTCATCTCAGCAGCAAAATTTCTCACAAGCAGATTCCCCAAGATGGACGCAATTGCACGAACTTCCAAACAAATCTGGCGCTCTACAAATGGTTTCAAAATCAAGCATTGTGGCAACCATAGGGTACATGATGTCCCCTACAGATTCATCAATTGCGCTGTGGCAGAAAGTATCTGTGAAACAATAGGAAGGAGAATTTTTAGGCGCCCTATGAAACCTCCGCCAGTTCAGCGACAGGAAGGAGAATTTTCAGGCATGGTGGCTAATCGGACTGGAGAGGGAGAAGCAATTATGGAAATCGAAAAATTAGGGGATGACATTAATTCCAAGTCCATTACAAATTCAAAATCTGTAACTGATAAGGAAAGGGAGTCTGAGGCAGGAAACGTGCTAAACCAAGAGAAGCCAAACCCGTTAATCTCTCAATCAATTTCCGAAAGTAATTGTCACGATCATTTATTCCCTCAATCACGTTCTGAAAATAAATGCCAAGGTGATTTATTTTCACAACTCTCAGTTATTGACAAGGAAATAAGGAAGTTTGATACAACGGGTACTAAGAAGGCAGGGCATACAAGCACAGCTAGCAGTGAAGGGGAACGTGAGAAACCTCATAAATTCCCTCCATCTCCTCGGACAGCCCATTCCTTGGTGCAGAAGTAGAAACCACCAGATCACGGGTTGGTAAAAATTAATTGTGACGGCGCCAGGTTCGCAAAGGAGAACAGAGCTGGGATTGGGGTGGTCATACGTAACAGTGAGGGTATGGTGTTGGGATCACTGTCTAAGCAACTTTCCCAGGCATTTAGCCCTCTGCGAATCGAGGCGATGGCCGTTGAAACAGCTTTACAGTTCGCGGCTGACCTGGGAGTTCAACACGCCATCCTTAAGACCGACTCGCTAGTGTTAGTGAAGGCCCTGCGTGAAAAAACAGAGCTCCTTTCAACAGTGGGCTTAGTGTTGGATGAGATTAGAAATATGATTAATTTTTTTACTGAATTACACTACTCTCATGTAAAGAGAGAGGGTAATATTGTTGCTCACAAGTTAGCTTATGCTATTTGTGTTTTGGATTTTGCAGTGTGGATGGAGGATGTTCCACCACCTTTATTTCCTGTTGTATTGGCTGACATAGCTGGTTTTACTTAATAAAATAATATACGTTCTTCCTCAAAAAAAAAAAAGAAAAAAGAAGTAAGGGTCATCCAACGGTGTGCCCCCAGTTATTTTAGTGGGTATGGTACCCGCGCTATATCTTTAATCCTGATTGTTTATTTAACTTCAGTTTATACTGGTTGCAATTTTAGCAGGTCAACTATAAAAGCCACACACACCCAAATTAAATACTACCCCTAATTCAGGAAATTGAACCATCGGCAGCCACATACCAACTTCATCTTTTAGTTAATGGTTTTGTATTAAAAAATTCACATTCAATTCAAATATTGAGGTTTATGTTCTTTTGAAAATTGATTTTGGTGTTTGTGCAATGAATTTCGGCAAAGACCAATAAACAAAACTATGAAAATTTATATGCAAACTTTGTGCTAAATTTGCTCGTTAGAATGCATGTGAAAAAAATGATGTTATCATCAACATTTACTTTATAATACTTGTTATTGATTCAACTTTTGACTATGAAAAAAATGATGTGGCCCGAATCGGATTCCAATGAATGGAAGAATATGGTTTTTGTTCTCTTTTATTTTTAATATTTTCAAAATATGAAAGTTAATAATTATGATAATTATTAATATGACATTTATTAGGATTATGTGTGTATATAAAACTATATATTATAGGATTAGTCATTTATTGTGATTGTTTTTGTATAAGGAATTATATATTTATTATTTAAAAAAAATATGATCTACCAAGATTTTAATAAGGAGTTTAAAATACAAATAGAATTTAAATTCATCTAATATATATATATATATATATATTAGAATAGTGATGTGTAAAATTTTGAGATCTTAAAAGTTTATGTGTCACAATATTATGAGTTCAATCAAAAGTCAATTCAATTTTAATTTTATTATTATAGATTATAGATATCAACCCCAAGTTAATTTTCCTTATTACCGAATTAAAATAAGAGAAGTGTAACATCTATTTAGTTGGTTGTTAATCTAAACTCACCATTGAAATTACTTTTTTCCTCTTAAGATTTATTGTGAAAGTGTTGTGAAAATGTTGATGTAGTATTTTTCCTAAAATAAACGTTTTCTTTTTTCTTTCCAGTATTATACGGTATGAGTTTTCTTGGGTTTGGAGGAGCTTGCTTGGGCGTTTAATCGGCTTTGGGCTTATTGGGTTTGATTTTAATGGATTGTGGGTATTCTTTTCGGCTGTGTAAAATGAATTTGGAGTTGGAGTGGTCTATTGCTGTGATGGTAACAGGATTTCAACCCATTAGAGTAGTTTTACAGATCAAATTTACTGAAATGATTCTTTGAATTTTTGAACCTAAGAGTAACACATATATCGTAATTTTCACCTCTTCCCTTTTGCTACTAAATAGTTTTCATAAAATTGACGTATACATCTATACTCACTGGTTTCTTAAGCTAGGAATTTGTCATAGATATCTAATTTACTTCATCAAAATTGATAGTGACGGGTTAACCTCTCGGATGACTTGGAACTTGGAAGTCTACCCTCCTTATTTTCGCTGAAGGCATTCAAAAATTACACATCATAGTTTCAGATGGACCCCCATATACGTTTGCATGTAATGACTTTAATTGAAGACGTTATAAATAGTCAGATGGAGCTTTCAGTTTAGCTGGATTTGTTAGAATTTTCCGTGTCCCCTTATATACGTTGCATTTGTATAGTCAATTTAAATTGAAAGACAATTTCTATTGTGATTGATGGAAAAATGAAATTTAAGCATAGACGTAAATGGCTTACAAGATTTGCTAAGTTGTCGTGAATTTTAGTTAGCTTAATATTGTTAAAATTTTTAATGATTGAATAAGATATCTGAAATTAAATTTCAAATAAAAAAATTTGCTAAATTATCTTACCCCTAATCTAGGTTGATGGGTATAATTTGGCTTTACATATGGTGTTAAGATCTCTTTTCCTAATAGAAATTTTAACTATGTACTTTTTTTTTATCCCAATAATTTTTACTTTTATTGTTCCTTGTGTTTAACTATGATAGATTTGCCCACGGAAATGAGACCTATAATCTGTCATTACTCATTAGCCTCATAATTTTAAAAAAAGAAAAAAAAAAAAGAAAAAAAGAAAGAAAAGAAAACGACATTATTTGCTTCTAATATCTTCTAGTTGATGCACTCATGAATATTTAAAGCCGAGGTTCATGATAAACGTACTTCAAATAATTTTCTTCACCTTGATCTACTCACCTTTATCATGAGAGGAAGTTCCCTCCAAGTTCTCCTCATTTTTGTTCTCCTTTTGCTGTGCTTGAAACCAACTGTTGAAAACCATTGGGGAGTGCAAGATGCTATCCAAGGCTGCATAGAGCAGGAGAGACAAGCACTTCTCAAGATTAAGGAAGACCTTATTGATGACTATGGCCATCTTTCTTCTTGGAGTACTGAAGAGGAGAAAAAAGATTGTTGTAAATGGAAAGGAGTCTATTGTAGCAACCAAACAGGCAACGTAATCATGCTTAAGCTCAATGCCTTGACCTTTCCTCCAAAGCCTTTGAGAGGTAAACTTAATCATTTTTTGATTGAGTTGCACTACTTGACTTATTTAGATGTGAGTTTCAATGATTTTAATCACACTCAAATCCCAGAATTCATTGGTTCTCTCTCCAACTTAAGATACCTTAACCTTAGCTCTGCTACTTTCGGTAGAAACATTCCTTTTCAGCTTGGGAATCTTTCGAGCTTGCAGTATCTTGATCTTGGTGAGAATCATTTTAATAATCCCGAAAACTTAGAGTGGCTCCCTCAACTTTCTTCTTTAAGATACCTTGCCATGAGTTTTGTTAATTTGAGTAAAGTTAATAATTGGCTCCAAGTTGTGAATAAATTGCCTCACTTGACATCCTTATACTTACACTCTTGTGATCTTCCAAATATTTTCTCTGTTCCACTTGTTAATTCTTCTACTTCTCTTGATGTTCTCGATCTATCTCATAATCATCTCACTTCTTCTTCTTCAGTACTAGAGTGGTTGTTCAAGTCCAACGCCAGTGTTTTTAAACTTTATCTCGATGAAAACCAATTTCATGGCTTAATTCCAGATGCTTTTAGCAAAATGAACTCTCTTGCACATCTCTATCTTGGAGATAATGAGTTCGAAGGTGGGATACCAAAAACCTTTGGCGGAGTGTGTAATTTAAAAACATTGTCTTTATCTAGGAACAATCTTAGCGGTCAGCTTCTGGAATTTATTCATAACTTGACTGAGTGTGCAAACCATTCAATAGAGGCTTTGTATTTAGATTGGAATCATATCATGGGATCGTTACCTGATCTCACAATATTTCCATTGCTGAGAGAGTTACGACTTTCTAACAATCGTCTAAATGGGACAATACCTGAAAGTTTTGGAAAACTATCCAAGCTAGAGAGTCTGTATCTTGGTGATAATTCACTAAGAGGTGTTATTTCTGAACACCACTTCTCAAAACTCACAAAATTGAAGAAGTTGTACTTATCTAATACTTCATTGGTTTTCAACCTCATTGGTTTTCAACCTCAGCTCTGATTGGGTTCCCCCTTTCCAATTAGATAAGATATATTTAACGTCTTGCCATCTAGGCTCTCGATTCCCAAAATGGCTTCAAACTCAAAAAAAATTATATTGGCTTGATATTTCTAATTCTGGAATTTCTGATACAATTTCCAATTTCTATTGGGTCTTTAGTCCTCAACTAGAATATATGGATCTGTCTTACAATCAAATCACTGGCCAAATAGCAAATTTGTCATTGGAGTTCCACTTTCCCCCCGCGATAAACTTGGGTTCAAATAAATTGGAAGGCAAAATACCAAGATTTTTGTTTAAAGCAATACATTTGGATCTTTCCAATAATATGTTTTCTGGGCCAATCCAATCCCTATGTGCAGTTAATATTAGACATTTACATTGTCTAGATCTCTCCAATAACCAATTATCAGGAGAACTTCCTGATTGTTGGATGCATCTTGAAGAACTGAAAATTCTTAATTTGGAAAACAATCATTTTCATGGGAAAATCCCAAGTACGATGGGCTCTCTTCTTGGGATTGAAACATTGGATTTATGCAACAATAGTTTCAGTGGGGAACTTCCTTCGTCCTTGAAAAACTGCACAGAGTTGACATTTATTAATCTTGGACACAATAACCTGTCAGGACAATTACCAATGTGGTTAGGGACTAGCAATCCAGATTTAGTTGTGCTCATCCTTCGATCCAATCACTTATATGGAAGCATGCCTTCACATCTATGCCATCTAGCTCATCTTCAACTTTTAGACCTCGCTTTAAACCAAATCTCAGGGAGTATTCCAAAATGCCTCAATAATCTTACTTTTTTGACTCAAAAATTGAGTTCAAATGCCACCATCACCCATTTGTATGAAGAAGACTTTAGCAGGACTTCCAAGGACCGTGTATACGATGATCATGTGTTTTGGATGTGGAAAGGAAGAGAGTATGAGTACCAAGGTATTCTTGGACTAGTAAAAAGCATTGATCTCTCGAGCAACAAGTTAACTGGGACAATTCCTGGAGAAATTATGGAACTTGCAGGATTGATATCTTTGAATCTCTCTAAGAACCTTTTGTCTGGACAAATCAGTTCAAATATTGGTAATTTACATTCGTTAGAGGTCATGGATCTATCTAAAAACCAGCTTTTCGGTGGAATTCCTTCAAGCCTTTCTCAAATTCACGGTCTAAGTTTCTTGGATTTGTCAAACAATAACTTGTCAGGCCAAATTCCAACAGGCCCTCAACTCAATACCTTTACTGCCACTGCATATGAGGGAAACCCAGGTCTCTGTGGAGCTCCACTTCCAAAGAACTGTTCAGGAGAAGAAACTACTCAAAACTCAAACAAAAGGAATGAGCATGATGCCAAGCAAGATGATGAAGATGGGTTTATAACCCTCGGGTTTTATGTTAGTTTGGCTCTTGGCTTTATTGCTGGTTTCTGGGGAGTTGTTGGCACATTAGTACTGAACAGGTCATTGCAATTAGCCTTTTTCAAGTGTTGGAACGACCTTAAAGACTGGTTATATGTGGCGATATCAGTGAATATGATCAGATTGCAAAGGCAGTTTCAAAAGCTAATCGGTAATAATTCTCTACCTCCAAGCTTTTTTCTTCTGTGCCATTATGCAAATAAATCTATCACTTCTTCGTTATTTGTTTGTCTATGCAAAGCCTTTCGTTGTTTGGAAAGTACAATCAATTTTTCTAATTATTAATTTATTATTACTATTACTATTACTACTACTACTATTATTATTAATTAATTAATTAAAACAAAAACAAAAATCATTGAACACATCTATAAACTTGTGTTTCAGGCTTTCAACAACTGTCTAGCTCTTTTATCTCCACTGTTCTAGAATCTAGACCTTGATTATTATATTTTGAACACAGGATAGTAATTTGATTTTACTTTTCATAAAAGATCATGCTGGTGAACAAATATTGTCATTCTTTTCCATTTAGTTGATGATTTTATTTTACAGCCATGAATATTGTTGAGAGTACAATAGTAACCTATAATTATCAAGGGCACAATAATTCATGATCGAGTACTAGATTTATCATGTTCTCCGTTTTATTAGTTCAAAATAAGTAAACTATAATGATCTTTCAATTCATTCCAATATATATCTCACAAAAGTATTATCCTTCAACAAACAAACAAATTATTTTCTTCATATCCTTTCTGTTTTCTTTAATTTCTGTCCATTTTTATATCGCCATCTTGGGTACACTAATAAGTAATATCTGTTGTTAACCTTTTTTTTTTTTTTTTTTGTTTCTCATTGTGTTTTTTCAAAACTTTTAATCAGAGACTAATCACTGTTCGCGACAGGTGGGCGCATAGCGGGGTAAATCACTGGTCCAGGGAGTTTTTTCAAAGTGCTGGTGCCCGAACTTAAACTAGGGAGCTCCTACTCAAACCCAAGACAGCCACTTTGAGACCAAATGTCTAACCACTTGGCCAACCCCGTTGGTTCTGTTGTTAATCTTTGTGTTTTAACAGGTGTTGCTATCGGACTTTAGAATACTTTTCTTTGGGAGATGTGTAAATTTTGTGAACTTTGTGCATTTTGTGTACTATTTTTGGTATATGTGTTAGAGCAGGTGTGTGCTTCAAAAAAGACTTGTTGATAAAAAAGGAGACCCCCTTTTTTTTTTTATTCAGCAAAAAAAAAAAAAAAAAAAGGACTTGTTGATAATTTTATATGTACCTTAAAATCAGTCTCAACATAGTGACTTTATACTTGCTTACCCTAACATTTTTATTGTTGCACGAGTTATGATAATTGGTAAGATTATTTGCTTTAAAGTGCTAACAAATGGCATATTTAAATAGTTGGCAATTTCATTTATAATCTATATTTATGCCCGTTGATAGGTTTGTGAAATAACTTAAAGACTAAAGAAGATCTAAGTTTTCATTCAGAGAAAAAATAAAAAAAAGTTTTCAAACCGAAATCGGACCGTACAGTTAACCTCGAACCCCCTCACCATCACGATCCTTTTAACCACTAAAACCGTTCTATACCAAAAATCAGGAAACCGTTCGAACCAGAATTGAACCTCACGGTTCCTCCCACAAAAATCTTCACTGAAAATGGCCGGTGGCTGGTCTCATTCATCGCCTCCAAAAGCTCAAACCTTAGATAGATGTTAGATCTACCATTGATAGATCAGTTTACTTAGGAAGAAAGCTGAAAGAGGAGGAGATGTGTGCTTATATCTACTTGTTGTAAGAGAGACTGAGAGGTGAGATTCTAAAAAAAAAGAGAAAAGAAATAGAGACAGAGAGCAGGAGGAGAAAGACAGATTGAGAAGAGATCCAACGTGTTTATGTTTCTTATCAATGTGGGGAAAGATTAGATATTTTATATGTTTTTAAACAAAAAAATTCCATAGCCACACACCTGTTTTCATGTTACTTATATTTGGCATGTTTTTTAGTTTTAAGAAACGTGTTTTAGACGTTTTAGACTTTAGTTGAATACCTGCTCTGTTACAATTTCAAACTTTAATATATATAGTTTTTTTTTAATGAAATAAACTTTTCTTTTTGAAGGCCTTTGAATGTATATAAATTTAATACGTCAAATGTAAGTTATAGTTTCAACTCTGTGCTACGGATGAATTAAATAAACTTTAAATGCATTAGTTTTGGCTAATTATGTTAGTACATTACAAATTAATAGAATATCTTAAATAATTAGAGGATGTTTATTAATCTTTGTAGTAAATTATGAGAAATATCTTCTAATCTTTAATCAAGATATAGTTTTAACATCTTTAAATACTGTTTTTGTTAATATTATTAAAATTTATATAATTATTTTAATTTTAATTAATTATTAAATTAATTTTGACATCATCATGATTCGACCTCAATCTGACTCAGTCGAACCTTAAAAATCTTAAACCTTTTCTTTTTACGATTCGTTAAACTGTCTGAGTTTCAAAATTATGAAAAAAATTGTCCAGTCAAATTATATAACGTTCAAACCCTCAACTAAATATTTTGGGCGAGGTTGAGGGAGGTCATATTCTCTTCATGATGTTAAGGCTGTGTTTATTACACACAAACTGTTTTATAAATGGTGAGCAACAAATATTTTACTTTTAAAATCAATTAAAAAAAAAAACAACCCATCGAATTGCACTTGTAATCTAACTGGCAATGGGTGTATCTGTTCCTTTGGACTTCAGTCTAGGATTTATAATTTTAAGTGGGTTTGAGTTTTGGGTATTTATATTGAGCTATTGGGAGCTTTCTAGGGCTTTTAATCGGTTTTGGGGTTTTTGGGTTTGATTTCCATGGATTACGGCCCATTTACTAGTTTAATTGTTAGCTGTGTAAAAATGGGTTTGGACTTTGGAGTTAAACCGGGAGTGTGTTGGTGTGGTGATAAAAAGGATTTGAAGTTTTGAAGCTACTTGAGTAATTTTGCAAATTAAATTTGCAGAAATGACTCAATACTTTTGAGTACTTGAAAGTTAAACCTATGGCATATAATGGGTTTCAGTTAACTCAACTGGTAAAGTCTCTGATGGTTGTATAAGAGATATGAGGTTCAATCCCCACCTACATCAAAAACTGATTGGTGTCTTGGTCTGGTGAAATAGCTATCATCAGGAGCGGATGCCATATATTAAAACTCTCTCAAAAAAAAAAAAAAAAAAAAAAACCCATGGCATATATATCGTATTTTTCACCTCTTCCGCCTTGTTTCTAAAACAAGGCACGGCACAACGGATCAACTGTTTTGATAATGTTGAATACATGCTCACTGATTTCTTAAGCTAGAAATTTGTTTGATTCGCTTCATAACAGTTGATAGTGGCACAAGCTTACATCTCGGATGACTTGAAAGTCTACCTCCATTATTTTCCCAGAAGCAATCAAATAGTTATAGTGAGATGAAGCTATGGGAATTCATTAATTGTAAGCACTCAATATTTGAAGAATTCAGATAAAATTGACATACGTCATTGTAATAACTTGGCACTTGTAAATCACTTATAAGTGATTTACTAGTGCCAAGTTACCTTAATTGAAAAACTTTCTTTTTCTTTTTTAAAAGGAAGAAGCATAGATGAATTATTTGAAGCTCAACATTAATAACGAATATAACAAAAAATTTAGGCCTTTTGATGGTTAATATTAATTTTCAAAACTAGAAATTTTAAGATGTTTTATAAATAGAGGAAAATACTTCAGCTAGCAAACTAAATCATCTAGCTAGGAAGACTATGGTAATTTTTTTATTTTCCAAGTTATTGTAATGAAGATGTCAACAAAGCTTTTTAGTGTTTTGCATAAAAAAGTAAGTAGAAATGAAAAAATAATAATAATAATAATAATATATAAACTAAATATTTTTTTTTGAATTGTAATATATAAATTTAATTTATGTTAGGGGTGTCAATTCGGGTTAGCGTGTCGGGTTCGTGTCGTGTCGAGGTAGGGGTATTCGACTAAATGGCTCAACCCTAACCCGACCCATTTAATAATCGTGTCAGGATCCTTCAACCCTAACCTGACCTGTTAATAAGGCGGGTTGACCTGACCCAACCCATTTGACACGGTTAATAAACGAGTCGTGTTGGGTTGACACGAATGTAACACAACCCATTTCGACCTACATAATATTAAATATAACATCCATCTAGAAATAATTTTTTTTTACATCCCAAAAAGCAGTCCATACATTTCATGTCTTCAACCCACATTCAAAATAATATAGTTCAACAAAAATATAACATTCATCTAGAAATAAGTTCTTTACACTCCAAAATAAGTGTAACATTTTAACCCAAATTCAAAATAACATAGTTTAACAAAAATAAAATAACATAGTTCAACAAAAATATAATATCCTTGGAACTCGCCAAATGCTAAATATCAATATTAAAAGAATTTGAGCAAACAGTATTCTAATCCTAACTATGACCACGATTATCATCCATAGATTCTTTGTTGATGTCCAAATTCATAACATCTTCCACAAGCTCATCCAATTTCATTTGTGCAAGTTTTATGCCAAAAAAATAAAAATAAATAAGTATTAGTAGTGTTACAAAATATGATCATGCCTTAACAGTTTTATAAGAACTAAATAATAATAATAATGCAAGAGTAATAATAACTAATGAAACGAATAAGAATCTATGGATGTTATGTTATGAGAGTTAAACGGGTTGTGTTAAGTGGGTCATTTCGGATTGGACACAAATAAATTGGCGTGTCAAACGTGTCTATTGCGGGTTACGCGGGTTGACCCGTTTATAACCTGTTTCTTATCGTGTCGCTTTCGGGTCGACCCGTTTATGACCCAAACCCATTAAGGCCCAACCCTAACCCGAAAAAACCCGTGTCGGGTTCGTGTCGTGTTCGCGGGTTGGGTCGAACATTGACACCCCTAATTTATGTATTATAATTAATATTAAAATATTCAAAAATATTCTCATTTAAAATTATTACCATAATTTCCTGTAGGGGTAAAAGGCCCAATGTCAGATAGTGGGCCGTGAGCCTGTCCGAGAAGACTCTTGTGTCCGAGGACGCAGGTCGTGGGGAACGAACCTAGCCTAACCCTTTCCTAAAGTACAAGTTACGTAAAATAGAAGGAAAGACTGGTCCGAGGAGACTCGCCTGTTCGGATTGTCAAAGAAACAACCTCGGTGAATGCTCGAACATCAATCTTGGTATTTCCGGAGAATTTCCTAATTTATAAGGACAAAAGGGACGTAATGTAAAGATAAGATATTAGGTAAAAAGCTGCTGCCACATCATTTATGATCCTGCAGCTAACATCATGGCCGCATTAATGGGGAAGAGACATCTGAACAGTAGCCCTAGTCCTTTACAGCCACCAGGTAAAGACTTTTGAGGAAGGTTGATGGGACAAGTATCAAGGAGGAACCTCCTAATTGGCACGTGGGAAGAATTGATATATAAGGAGAGATGAAAACAACAAAAAGGGGGATCAAACAATCCGGAGAAAAAGGGGAGAAGCTAACAACAAAAAGAAAAGAGAGAAAGAGAAATAGAAACATTGAGGCAGCTGCTAAGACAACCTCCTCGGACCAAGCCGAGCAGCATCCAAGACAGCCCCAGCACTTTGTCTCCATCAAGCTGATCATAACTTGGGTTGGGCCATCGATCAGCTTACTTTCAACCGAGTTTACTTAGTCCACTTTCTTACAAATTCATTGCAAGGATACTGTTTACTTGTTGGGCTTGAGTCTATCTCTCTTGCAAGCCCAAAATTGTAATTTGTGTCCTTACAATTGGCGCCGTCTGTGGGAAGTTAACTGCTGCGTTGGTGAGCTGAGACTGAAGACTTGAACCATGGTTGGATCAGGACCTGACAGGGCAGAGTCGGAAAGCTCGCAACACCTTGATCACTTCTCAAGTCTCGAGCGAGAAAGGGATCGCGATGGGAGTGTGCACACAAATCACACCGGCAGTAATAGGCGCAGAAATAAGGGTGACAAGTCTCATAGGGACACCACAAAGGATATGTAACGTGAGATCGACCGTCTGAAGAAGAAGCTACGTCATGCGCGGAGGAGGCGCAGTCCATCTAGCAGTCTATCCATCACGGACGACTCTTTTGACGATGACGACGATGCTAATTACAAACGTCGCTCCAGGACACCCCCCAATGAATCTTTCTCTCATGAGGAAGAACATCACCATAACCATAGGGGCAGAAACGCCTCCTCAAAGGGTGCGGGAAGCGATGCAATGAATAAGAAACTCAATCAAATCTCCAGGTCGCCCTTCACACGCGGCATCGAAGCGGGAAGCCTTCCTCGACGTTTTACTCAGCCCATCTTCACTGCATATAATGGACGGACTGACCCTATGGAACATGTGAGCCACTTCAACCAGAAAATGGCTGTCCACTCTCGGAATGAGACCCTTATGTGTAAGGTGTTCCCTTCCAGCTTGGGGCCTGTAGCCATGAGGTGGTTTGATGGCCTCGCAGCTAACTCTATCGGATCCTTCTGAGCTCTCATTAGGGCTTTCTGCTCTCGATTCGTTACGAACACCAGGGTACCTCGGCCACTAGACTCCTTACTGTCCATGTCCATGCGAGAGGGGGAAACGTTGAAAACCTACTCGGATAGGTACTGGGAAATGTTTAACGAAATCGAAGGGAGTTTTGACGATGTGGCTGTGAGAACCTTCAAGGTCGGCCTGCCAGCCGAGCACGACCTGAGGAAGTCGTTGACCAAGAAGCCCATAAGAAGCGTGCGTCGATTGATGGACTGCATCGACGAATATAAGCGGGTCGAGGAGGATCAGCTGATTGAAAAGGGAAAAACTAAGGTTATCCCTCAAGAGGGGAGGGATTTCAGGTCGGACCGATACAGCAACAGCAGGCCACAGAGAGACTACAGTGGACAGTCCGGGTCTGTTGCACCACAAACAGTCCATACTGTATTCCGAGAGCCAATCCATCAGATTCTGGAGAAAATTCAGAACGAGCCATATTTCAAGTGGCCCAACAAGATGGGGGGAGACCCCACGAAGCGCAATCAAAGCCTTCACTGCCAGTATCATCAAGAGCGAGGGCATACTACAAAGGATTGCAGGACTCTGAAGAACCACCTGGAACAATTGGCAAGGGAAGGGAAACTTCAACAATTTACATTTGGGCCTAGCAACCAGGGAGATCACATCAGGCTAGGGGCTTCGGGGACTGCCTCATCGAGGCCCCCATTGGGGACGATCAATGTTATCTTCGCGGCGCTAGGGAGAACGAGATCTTGCCCTTCCAGGGTGATGTCCATTATGGGACCTCTGCCGAGGACGTTAGCCAAGAAGCAAAACGGTCAAGGATAGAGGTCCGACCGGCCCTAAGCTTCTCGGACGAAGATAAAGAGGGGACAACACAGCCCCATGACGACGCTCTGGTCATCACCCTCAGAATAGGAGGGTATGACGTAAGGAGGGTGATGGTTGATCAAGGGAGTGGAGCCGAGATCATGTATCCGGACCTGTACAATGGACTTGGATTACGGCCAGAAGATCTAACAGCATATGATTCTCCTCTGGTCAGCTTTGATGGGAAAACCGTCATCCCTAAAGGTCAGATCAGGCTACCTGTACAGGCAGGATCCGAGGTAGTCGAAGTGGACTTTATCGTGGTGGACGCGTACTCCCCCTACACAACCATTGTGGCCAGGCCTTGGCTTCATGCCCTAGGGGCTGTTTCCTCGACCCTGCACCTGAAGGTCAAATTTCCGTCTGGGGGATGAGTTCAGGAAATCGTGGGAAGCCAGTCCATGGCAAGGCAGTGCCTCATAGCTGCCATTACACGTCTGCTCGTAGCCAAGCCAGTCACCTCTTCGGACAGGGGCTTGTAGCAATCAGAGATCTCGATTCCACCCGATGCCGTGGAATCGGATGAGGAAAAATGTGAAAGACTGGAGAAAGTTGTCATCGATGAAGATCTAGAGAAGTTCTTCTAGGTCGGGGCTCAGTTGCCTCCTCGGGAAAAAGAAGAATTGCTGGCGTTCCTTAGGAGAAACATTGACGTGTTTGCCTGAAACTCTTACGAGACCTCGGGGGTAGATCCAAAATTCATCTGCCACTACCTTAACGTAAACCCAGCTGCCCTTCCCAAGAAGCAACCACCTCGACGCTCATCCAGGGAACATTCTGACGCCGTGAGGGACGAAGTGAACAAGCTCAAGCAGGCGGGGGCTATCAGAAAGGTCTTCTACCCAGAATGGTTGGCCAACACTGTGGTGATAAAGAAGAAGAATGGGAAATGGCGCGTATGTGTAGATTTCACAGACCTAAACAAAGCCTGTCCAAAAGATCCCTTCCCTATGCCTCGGATTGATCAATTAGTAGATGCAACTGTAGGGCATCCGCGGATGAGTTTCTTGGACGCTTTTCAAGGATACCACCAAATCCCCTTAGCCTTGGACGACCAGGAGAAAACGGCCTTCATAACCCCCATCGGGAATTACCATTACAAGGTGATGCCATTTGGCTTAAAGAATGCAGGCTCCACCTACCAGAGAATGATGACAAAAATGTTTGAACCGCAGTTGGGAAGATACATTGAGATTTACATTGATGACATGGTGGTCAAAAGCAGGCTGGAATCCGAGCATGTTGGTGACCTTGGAAACGTCTTCGAGATCCTAAGGAGACATAAATTGCGACTCAATGCCTCAAAGTGCTCTTTCGGCGTTGGGTCAGGAAATTTTTTGGGCTACATGGTCACTCATTGCGGAATCGAGGTCAACCCCGACCAGATAAAGGCAATCAACAACCTGCAGCCTTCTCGGAACCCAAAAGAGGTTCAGAAGTTGACTGGAATGACTGCTGCTCTAAATCGATTCATTTCCAAATCTGCAGAAAGATGTCGGCCATTTTTCCATCTGTTGAACAAGTGGAAGGGATTTCAGTGGAATGAAGAATGCGTTCTGGCTTTTCAGCAGCTGAAAGAATACTTATCTCGGCCCCCCATCATGTCTAGCCCCGCAACGGATGAGGTCCTGTTCACCTACATCGCTGTAGCCACCCACGCTGTTAGCCTGGTACTTATACGGGTCGACAACGGCGTTCAGAAACCTGTCTACTACGTGAGCAAATCCCTCCACGAAGCCGAGGTCCATTACCTGCCACTTGAGAAGGCTATCTTTGCAGTGGTTCATGCCACTCGCAAGCTCCCTCACTACTTCCAATCGCATACGGTCGTAATCCTCACCCAGCTCCCCCTCAAATCACTGCTCCGAAGTGTAGGCTATACGGGGAAGATCGCAAAATGGGGCACGATCCTAGGGGCTTTCGACATAAAGTACATGCCTCGCACCTCGGTCAAGGGGCAGATACTGGCCGATCTGGTGGCCGAGTTCGCTGAACCTGTGTTAGAAGAGATAACCGAGATAATGCACATGGATGGAAATTCAGTTGGCCTTGAATCCGTGCAACAGTCCCCACCCTAGAAGTTATATGCCGATGGTGCGGCCAACCAGAGAGGCTCAGGAGTGGGACTAGTCTTAATATCTCCTGAGAATGTTGTCATCAAAAAATCCCTTAGACTAAACTTCTCGGCTACTAATAATGAGGCTGAATACGAAGCATTGTTGATCGGAGTGGCCATGGTCAAAAGAATGGGTGGGAACACCGTGGAAGTATTCTTGGACTCAGCACTGGTCGTCGGCCATATCTGAGAAGAATTGGAGGCACGGGATGAAAGAATGCGAAAGTATCTAAGGCAGGTCAAGCTACTACAATCACAGTTCAAGTTGTTTAATCTGCAACATATTCCTCGGAGTGGAAACACGCACACGGATTCCTTGGCTACTCTTGCAACCTCCTCGGCTGAAGGGTTACCCCGCCTCATCCTGGTGGAAGATGTACAAAGGCATGCTGAGGGGAAAGTGGGGCTCGGCGTCTGTCAAGCTAGGGTAGGACCAAGCTGGATGGACCCTATGGTGACCTACCTCAGGGACGATGTCTTACCAACAGACAAAGCCGAAGCCGACAAGATGCAGAGAAAAGCTCCTCGGTTCTGGCTATCAGCGGACAGTAAACTTTACAGACGCTCTTTCTCTAGACCCTACTTACTGTGCGTGCATCCTGAGGCCACAGAGCTACTCCTCTAAGAGCTGCATGAAGGGATTTGTGGTAGCCACACCGGAGGCAGGTCTCTGGCGCACAGAGCCCTAACTCAAGGATACTAGTGGCCAAACATGCAAAGAGAATCACAAGAGTATGTAAAGAAATGTGACCAATGCCAGAGGTTCGTGCCAAACATACATCAGCCGGGGAGTGTGCTGAATCCTTTGTCCAGTCCGTGGCCTTTCGCGCAGTGGGGCTTGGACATTGTTGGTCCTTTTCCCAGGGCGGCCGGAAATAAGAAATACTTGGTTGTCGGAACAGACTATTTCACCAAGTGGGTTGAAGCCGAGCCCTTGGCTAACATCAGGGACGTGGATGTCCGGAAATTTGTATGGAAAAACATCATAATCCGGTTTGGAGTACCACACACTCTCATCTCGGACAATGGTCTACAATTCGATAGTAAAGCGTTCAGAAGATTTTGTTGTGAATTGGGCATTACGAACAGGTATTCCACCCCCGCGTATCCTCAAGGAAACGGCCAGGCCGAAGCAGTTAATAAAGTTATAGTGAGCGGTCTTAAGAAGAGGTTAGACGATGCCAAAGGAAAATTGGTGGAGGAACTACAGCACATTCTCTGGACCTACAGAACAACTCCTCGAAGATCTACAGGAGAAACCCCATTTGCCATGACATACGGCGTTGAGGCTGTCATCCCCATAGAAACTGGATTCCCCACACCTAGAACTAGTTCATTCACCTCGGCCGACAATGACAAACTACTAGAGGATAGTCTGGACCTAGTTGCCGAGCGTAGGGAGAACGCTGCGGTTCAACTAGCCTACTATCAGCATAAGCTCAAGCAGAATTATGATGCCAATGTTAAGCTAAGGCCACTTGCGCCAGGCGATTTAGTTTTAAAGAAGGTCTTGGGCAATGCAAAGAACCCAGCTTGGGGAAAATTAGGACCTAACTGGGAAGGCCCGTATCGCATCTTGTTAGTAGTTGGAATAGGGGCCTTTTACTTGGAAGATCTAGATGAGAGGGCCATACCGCACCCCTAGAATGTAATAACCTGAAAAGGTACTATTATTAATAAAATTTCCCTTTTTCATATTAATGCCTATTGATGTTGCTTTACTCCTAAGTGTTAAATAGAACCTTGGTCAGGCTTGGTCCCTCGGACCACCTACCCTGGGTAAATTAACACTCCTAAGTGTTAAACAGAACCTTGGTCAAGCCTGGTCCCTCGGACCACCTACCCTGAGTAAATTAACACTCCTAAGTGTTAAACAGAACCTTGGTCAGGCCTGGTCCCTCGGACCACCTACCCTGAGTAAATTAACACTCCTAAGTGTTAAACAGAACCTTGGTCAGGCCTGGTCCCTCGGACCACCTACCCTGAGTAAATTAACACTCCTAAGTGTTAAACAGAACCTTGGTCAGGCCTGGTCCCTCGGACCACCTACCTTGGGTAAATTAACACTCCTAAGTGTTAAACAGAACCTTGGTCAGGCCTAGTCCCTCGGACCACCTACCTTGGGTAAATTAACACTCCTAAGTGTTAAATAGAACCTTGGTCAGGCCTGGTCCCTCAGACCACCTACCTTGGGTAAATTAACACACCTAAATGTTAAACAGAACCTTGGTCAGGCCTGGTCCCTCGGACCACCTACCTTGGGTAAATTAACTCTCCTACGTGTTAGATAGAACCTTGGTCAGGCCTAGTCCCTCGGACCACCTACCCTGAGTAAATTAACATTCCTAAGTGTTGAACATAATATTGGTCATGCCTGGTCCCTCGGACCATACACCTTGTGTAAATTAATACTTCTAAGCATTAAGCAGAATTTGGTCATGCCGGGTACCTCGGACCACTTCCCTTGGGCAAATCAATACTCCTATATACGCCTACTCATATCATATTCTCAACGTTGTTTAACATCCTAAATTGGTCCTAAAGGCTTAAGGGATTAAATTCGCTTAATAATTTCGCTGTATGAGCATGGCCTACATTCACTTCTATTTTCTATGTAATTTTGGCAGTTCAACGATTCACACAAAGAAAACTAATAAGGAATGTAAATTGAACACAAGAAAAAGATAAATACTTCCATTAATCAAAAGTTGAGATTACATTGAATTTCATTACAAAATAGTTCATTACAAGATGGCCTCAATGGCAACCCTAAAATTAGACTTCAGTCACTAGAGGAGAGGAAAGGTCCTTTTCAGTCGGCTCGCCCTCTCCGGATCCAGCCTCAGCCTCTGGCGGAGTAGCTTCGTTGGTAACTGCGACCTGAGAAGAGGCCGCTATCTCCGTGCCCTTATCTCCGATCACCGCCGCAACATCCTCGCTACCTTCATTCACGGTCTCAGGAACGGCGGGATCTTGGGCGGATGATTCCAAGGCTAGTGTGGGCGATGGCAAAGGAGGGTCCGAGGCATCCCGTATATGTGGGTGGAAGTAAGTCCTCTCGGGACGCCTCAGGTCAGAATCTGCCTGGACTCCTACCTGGTTCAGAGCCTCTTCCCAGGTGTATTTGCAGTAGTCCCGGCAGACCTCGGACAACTCGTCTGCCAGCCTCACTTCGGTCTCCTCAATACCCCGGAGATAGGCCGCTTCCTTCTCGGCCGCAGCAGCTCGCTCTGCATCCCAAGCGGCTTCCTTAGCTTTTTCCAGGCTGGCCTTAAGCTCCAAGACCAGTTGTCTCTGAGTTGCCAGTTCCAGCTCGGTCGAATAGAGCTTTTTGCACTGGTCTTCAGCTTGGTCTTAGGCGCCCTTCAGCCCAGACTCAGCGCTTTTTCTGTTCCTCTCCTCCAAGACTAACTTCTTTGCCAACTCTTGTTTTTCACGCTTGATGGCCCGTAGGTTCTTCTCGGCACTCATTCGGGACTGGGCCTCATCCCTAGCCTTGTTGCGGGCGTCCTTAACCCAGTCCTCCGCCACGTAGATTTGCTGGGTCACCTGCATTGGAAGAACGTGGTGAATACGTTAACATAAGAACATAAGCTTCGACAAAAACTAACTCGGACCAAGGAACTCACCATAGCCAAATCCCTCTTAAGGGACATAAATAAGTCCGCCTGCCTCCAGGTTTTCACCTCCTCCATATCCCGAGGCAGGAGCAGTGGACGCTTTAGCGCCTCGGCGACGTAGGCCGAGTGGCCTTTTTGAAAGTCCCGTATCGAGGCGGAAACCGGGATTAGGGCGCCATCCAAATCTAGCCGCGGCGCCCAGGGTTGCGGCTGGCGGATGTCTCGGGAATGGATGTCCGCCCTGGTCTTGGACGGAGAGACCCTTCGGCCGTCCCTCCTATCCTTCAGCTGTTTCAGCCCTTTCTGCTGAAGTGGGGGCACTTCTCCCTCCTCGGCGTCCAGGTCGGCCACCTTCCTTTTCTTCTTCAAGTCCGGTATAGGGAGTAGTCCAGTCCCGGAAGAACAAAGAGCAGGCGGCGGGGGGAGGTTATTAGGGGTTTTAGTGCTAGGCGCACTCTTGGAGGATCCCTCCTTACTCCTCCCGGATAAGAGGTCTCGCAACCCTGGTCTAGGTATCAAAGACATTTCCTTTTCTTTTTCCTCCTCGTCACTCTCGAGGTTCGGTTGGCCTTGGGATTATGGCGGCGCTTCCTCTTCCTCCTAGAAACGGAACCGATCTATTTTCGATTCTAGGGACAGCTAAGGGGAGGTGGATTCTTCCCTAGGAACGACGGACGGCGTTTGATCTCGTTGGAGCGGCCAGTCAATTGGGGGAAGGTCCTTCTTGGAAAAAAAGCCCGGCCGAGATACGTCAATCCTGTGGATTCTCTTGTCCCCTGCTCGGATTGAGTTCCCGACGTCTAGGAAGGTGTCCGACAGAGGAACAAAGTCCAGTATAAGGTGGATGGCACGCAATTGACCGTCTGAGTGCACGAACACCTCGGACCTTAAAAGTCTGTTCAAGTCCGACACGTTTACGAGGCTAAGCTTGGGGGCAACGAACTTTCTTTCTGCAATCATAACCGAGAAACACAGAGTTAGTTACACCATTTCAGAATCAAAAGAGCGAATAACAAAACAAAGTGAGACCTAGAACCTAAATTCTAGGTTAACTCAATCTAATCCCAAAGCATTCCACCTGGCTTCCCCTTCCATGGTCGAATAGTGGTGACCGTCATGCCACGTCCCCGAGACGATGACGTAATCGTCCTTCATGCCCTTGTTGGACTTCAGAAGGCACGATAACATCTTAACGATGGGGGATCGGGATTTCAGGTAATATCCCCCGTCGGCCTGAGAGTGACACTCGTACATGTGTACGACGTCGTGCCAGGTGAGCCGCAGACCCATAAATTGATTAAGGGCATCAACATAACCTAAGACCCTAAACATATTGGAAGCACACTAGTGCGGGCACAACCTATGATTCCTAAGGTATTCTCGAGTCATCGTACCCATCGGAATGGTCATTCCTCCTTCCAAGAAGGCTATCACAGGAATGACCACTTCGCCGGTTTCCCTATGGGTTACAACGTTCTCTAGTGGGCAGTAGCGGAGACTAACCCTCTCGGGTATGCTATATTTTTTCTTAAAAAGCTCTACGGCCTCAGGGGTATCAACTAGAGTCTTAAACGTACCCATGTAAATACGTGAAAGAATGCTAAGGGATTCTCCTAGAATGAAAAAACGGAAAAACGAGATGGCCGGGTGTTCGGCCGAGGAGAGAAAAACTTATAAACCAAATACTTACGGGAGCGGCTAATATTTTTTAGGCTTAGTAACTTCTTAGACACCTAGGATTCTGCGTGAAGGTGTGCTCGGAATGGTCAAGGAAACGTAGTGTGTGAGGGCTAGTACGCTCAAGAACTCTGGGACACTTAAAGATATGCAAAATAGGCAAACGACTCCCTCAGAGCCCTTTATATAGTGAGGGAAAATAAGTGGAAGCTATCCCGCTCGAAATTTCATGAAGAAATCCCAGCCACACGATCTACACCTCACCGTTGATAAAGGAGACAAAGCGCCACCTAGAGCAATAAATGACGCGTTATAACTTCCGAAGCGTCATCAGAAACTGAGAGACTCGCAAAACGGCATCTCCAAGTGGACAAGTTGAGGGGTTTGATGAATTTGACCCTTGGAGAAGTCAAAATTCCGCCATTCTCCTCGGATAAAAGAGAAAGTCGGAATTTTGAAGGGCTATTGTAGGGGTAAAAGGCCCAATGCCAGATAGTGGGCCGTGGGCCTGTCCGAGGACGCAGGTCGTGGGGAACGAACCTAGCCTAACCCCTTCCTAAAGTACAAGTTACGTAAAAAAGAAGGAAAGGCTGGTCCAAGGAGACTCGCCTATTCGGATTGTCAAAGAAACAACCCCGGTGAATGCTCGAACATCAATCTTGGTATTTCCGGAGAATTTCCTAATTTATAAGGACAAAAGGGACGTAATGTAAAGACAAGATATTAGGTAAAAGGCTGCTGCCATCGCATTTATGATCCTATAGCTAACATCATGGCCGCATTAATGGGGAAGAGACATCTGAACAGTAGTCCTGGTCCTTTACAGCCACCAGGTAAAGACTTTTGGGGAAGGTTGATGGGACAAGTATCAAGGAGGAACCTCCTAATTGGCACGTGGGAAGAACTGATATATAAGGAGAGATGAAAACAACAAAAAGGGGGATCAAACAATCCAGAGAAAAAGGGGAGAAGCTAACAACAAAAAGAAAAGAGAGAAAGAGAAATAGAAACATTGAGGCAGCTGCTAAGACAACCTCCTCGGACCAAGCCGAGTAGCATCCAAGACAGCCCTAGCACTTTGTCTCCATCAAGCTGATCATAACTTGGGTTGGGCCATCGATCAGCTTACTTTCAACTGAGTTTACTTAGCCCACTCTCTTACAAATTCATTGCAAGGATACTGTTCATTTGTTGGGCTTGAGTCCATCTCTCTTGCAAGCCCAAAATTGTAATTTGTGTCCTTACATTTCCCATCTTAGCAAGTTGTAAAAAAAATGTTGTGTAGTTTCAACCTTAATTAACACATCACTTTGATAAATTATACTAACCTCCTCACATGTGCCCTATGCAGGCTTAGAGGTTCTATTTGTTAATCTTAATTATTAACTATTGTATCCCCTTAGTTAAAGACTAAATGTAAGAATTGAATTGCAAATGGAAAGGGGTCCGCTGTAGCAACCAAACAGGCCACATAATCATGCTCAATCTTAATTTCTCCAACTTGGAACCTCTAAGAGGTAAACTTAGTCCTTTTTTGATTGACTTACAATATTTGAATTATTTGGACATGCAAAACAATGATTTTAATCAAAGCCAAATCCCAAACTCTATTGGTTCTCTCTCTAACCTAATACACCTTGACCTTAACTCTGCGAATTTCGGAACAAACATTCCTTTTCATCTTGGGAACCTTTCGAGCCTGCAGTATCTTGATCTTAGCTGGAATAATTTTAATAATCCTGAAAACTTAAAGTGGCTCCCTCAACTTTCTTCTTTAAGATACCTTGACATGAGTTCTGTTAACTTGAGCAAAGTTAATAATTGGCTCCAAAGAGTGAATAAGCTACCTTACTTGACATCCTCGCACTTGGAATCGTGTAATCTTCCAAATAGTTTCTCTGTTTGGCTTGTTAATTCTTTTACTTCTCTTCATTCCCTCGATCTCTCTAATAACAGTCTCACTTCTTCTTCTTCTGTACTATAGTGGTTGTTCAACTTCAACACTAGTGTTGTTAAACTTGACATACGATTTAATCAATTTCATGGTTTAATTCCAAATGGTTTTAGCAAAATGAAGTCTTTGACACATCTCTTTCTTGATTATAATGAGTTTGAAGGAGGGATACCGATCGAGAGTCGTATCTGTAGAATTTAATTAAGCCCAAACAACAGTTTAAGCCCATTAAGGATTAGAGTTTCAGATCTACTTCTTCTAGTATATAAAGGAAACCCTAAGCATGTTTTTATAAGGCTTTTCAGAAAGAGAAGAGTGTGCCTCCTTTGTATCTAGGGTTTTGTACCAAAAAGCTCTCTTAAATCTTGTTGTGTTTAATGTTAAGTTTTTGAGGACAAATTGGTTGATAAACTTGTTTTTGAAATGTCTGGATTGAATTTAAATGTTTTTGAAAAAATTTTAATCACGTACTCATGCATTTCATTCATAAAATACTGTGCTTTGAGGAGTTTCTGCATAAAATTACTTTGTTTTTCAAAAAATTCAAGTTTTCCAAATTTTCGATCGATTGAGTGTGATTTTCGATCAATCGAAAATTTCTAGATTTTTCAAGTCTAGCTTCTGCCAGACTTGATTGGCATTCGATCGATGCTCGACCGATCGAAACTAAAAAATTTTCAATTTTTAAGTTTTTGACCAAAATTTTTTTCATGCATTATTTATGTTTAGGATTCACATGCATTGCATTTTTTTTTGTATCCATCTTGTAGTTTTGCAGCCATATCTCTCATTTTTTTACACATAACATACATACACTTTGCTAAATTAAGTACTCAACTTGATTTAAAAATTGATTGATTAATTTTTGAGTCCTTTGTACATTTTAGTATATGCTATTTTTTATGTGTGAACTACAAAAAATTTTTTTTTTTAAAAGATATGATGGATAATTAATGTGCAAATATTTTCTATACTCATGCAACTGTTTATGGGTCACATAGTGTCAAGTTTGCATTTATTGAAAAAGAGAATATTTTTCTTCATGTGTATCCTCACCTTGTTTTTAAGTTTGGTTTGTGTGTCTTTATTTTCCCCACCTCCTAAATTTTCCTCAAAAATGTTTTTCCCAAAACTTGTTTTATTTTTCCTATTTTAATAGGGGAAGAAGCTTGTTTTTAACCTTTGTAGCTCATAGGAGGAGTTGTTGCTCTTCATAGGGGGAGTTATCTCTATTTTCTATTGAGTTGAATTATTTTGTGTTCTCTTAATTCTCTATTTTCTCTTGACTTTTATTGCGTATATTTTCTATTTACTCTTTCTTTAAGTTGTCTTTGTCAATACGTGACAAAAAGGGGGAGAAATAGGTTTTTAAATTGTTTTATTTAGGGGGAGATAAAATTATTAATCCTCTTAATAAATATATTAAGAGGATTCAGAAAGTTAGTTATTGTTTTTTTTCCTGTCAAAAATACCCCTAAATTAATTAACCAATAACTTAAAAATGGAGTTAAAATAGTAAATTGGCAAAAGAAAGTTAGTTATTATTTTTGTTACTGTCAAAAATACCCCTACCTAAAACTTAAAAATGGGGTTAAAATAGTAAATTGACAAAAATAATAAATTCCTACTTCTACATTGAAATGCCTTCATATTTTTAATAAACTCCTGTTTTTATGTTGATTTAAATTTCTACTTCTACTCACTAACTCCTTACAAAATAGGATCACTCTTTTGTTAGTTTTAAAACCTCTCCAATTTACAAAACTCATCCATGTATTCTTTTTTTTTTTTTTTTTTTTTGTGATTGAAAAAAATAGAAATCTTAAATTATAATAAATGCAAATTATTAATTTTTACCCAAAAAATAAAAAAGCATCTGAGCACGCACTCAGAGGCTAGTTATTAATAATAAGGATATTATTATATGGGTTTGGTTATTGTCTGTGGGGAGAATTTGTTGTTCATTTTAGTGTTACTTTGAGTTGTAATGATATTTTCAAATAATAAAAAGCTTCTATTCAATATTTAAAAAAAAAAAAAAAGCTTCCAGGTTACAAAATATTGACGTGGTAAGTGATTATTCGTAAGTAAAAGATAGTGTTATTAGTGGACCCATAAAAGATAGTGTTATTGTCTCATTTTACAAAAGATGTGTTCTTTTGAATGTTTTCAGGAAAGACAGATACATTCTGATCAAGACCTTCTACCTCTTCTTACAACTTCTAAGTAAGGAGTCTTAGATTGGAATTTGTGATGTAATTAGGCATTTTATTATATTGGGTTGTTCTTGTATTTGAACATTTCATTTTGTATGTAAGTTTTGTCATGAATTGCCAAAGGGGGAGATTGTAAGGTTCTAAAAGTTTAAAACAATTGGCAAATCGTGAAGACAAACTTGTATAGATATAGATCCTAGAGTCTATAGGTATTATTAGACAATGCTCAAGTAAATTCATGTCAAGATTCATGAACATACAAGCTGCAGAAAAAGGAATTTGAAATCTGTCTGGTTCGACCAATCGAGAGTTGTATCTGTAGAATTCTAATTAAGCCTAAACAGCAATTCAAGCCCATTAAGGATTAAGGTTTCAAATCTACTTCTTTTAGTATATAAAAGAAACCCTAAGCACGTTTTTATAAGGCTTTTCAAAGAGAGAAGAGTGTGCTACCTTTGTATTTAGGGTTTTGTACTAAAAAACTCTCTCATATCTTCTACCGGTATTATTCCTTGAAGAATCTCAAGATCCGGTGTTGTTGAAGTTGCTGCCTTCTCTAGTCATCAAAGATGCTGATGATCTAAACCTTCAAGGGTGGTCTTGAAGTCACAAACGTAGGTGTTCATGTTTTGCAAAGATCAAGAAAGAAGTAGTTCGTGGACTCGGAGCTATTATGGGGTCGTGGTAGTAAGTTTTCTACTCGAGGTAGCAATAGGATGTTAGTGGTATAAGTCGCTATTGTACAAACTTCAATTCTTTCATAGTGGTTTTGCTTTTTGCCTTGAGGATAGCTAGGTTAAATCCTCTCCAAATTTTTTACCGGTTTGGTTTTCCTTAGTTATCATATCGTTATGTTATTTATTTTCCACTGCTTTACATGATATAATTTTATTGTTTTAACCTAGATCTGAATAATAAACTTAAGCATACACTTGGTTAATTAATTAGGTTAAACAATCTAGTTAATAGGGATCTAAAAACGTACAATGCCAAAAACCTTTAGTGGTCTCTGTAATTCAAAAACATTATCTCTGCCGGTGAACAATCTTAACGGACAACTTCTTGAATTTTTTCATAACTTGACTGGTTGTGCTAATCAATCAATAGAGGTTTTGAATTTAGATTGGAATAAAATCATGGGATCGTTACTTGACCTCACAACATTTCCATCATTGAGAGAATTAGGACTTCACCACAATCATTTGCATGGAACAATACTTGACAATTTGGGAAAACAATCCACGCTAGAGAGAAAACGTACAATACCAAAAACCTTTGGTGGTATGTGTAATTTAAAAACATTATCTCTGCCGGTGAACAATCTTAACGGACAACTTGAATTTTTTCATAACTTGACTGGTTGTGCTAACCAATCAATAGAGGTTTTGAATTTAGATTGGAAGAAAATCATGGGATCGTTACTTGACCTCACAACATTTCCATCATTGAGAGAATTAGGACTTACCACAATCATTTGCATGGAACAATACTTGACAATTTGGGAAAACAATCCACGCTAGAGAGATTGTGTCTTGGTCATAATTCATTTGAAGGTTTTATTTCTGAAGCCCACTTCTCGGAGCTTACAAAGTTGTAGTATTTGGACTTATCTAATACCTCATTGGTTTTCAACTTCAGCTCTGATTGGGTTCCACCTTTCCAACAATTAGAAGAAATAGCTTTATGGTCTTGCCAACTAGGCCCTCAATTCCCAAAATGGCTTCAAACTCAAAAAAATTACATTTGGCTTGATATTTCTAATTCTGGAATTTTAGATTCCCTTTTTAATTCATATTGGATCTTCTCTCCTCGATTAATTTATATGAATATGTCTCACAACCAAAACAGTGGCCATATACCAAATTTGTCATTGGAGTTCTCCTCTCGCCCCACAATAGACTTGAGTTCCAATAAACTGGAAGGTGAAATACCATCATTTTTATTTAAAGTGACTCATTTGGATATTTCTAATAATATGTTTTCGGAGCCAGCCTTTATTCTTATGTACAACCAATAATAGGAATTTGAGCATTCTAGACCTCTCCAACAATCAATTACTGGGAGAGCTTCCTAACTGCTGGATGCATTTTGAAGGACTTAAAATTCTTAATTTGGCAAACAGTCGTAAATTTCATGGGAAAATCCCAAACTCAATAGGTTCCTTACTTGGGATTGAAATACTAGATTTAGGCAACAATAGTTTCACTGAAGAACTTCCTTCCTCATTGAAGAATTGTACAAAGTCGAAATTTGTTAATCTTCGAGATAACAAATTGTCGGGACAAATACCGATGTGGTTAGGGAGCAGTCATCCTGATTTAGTTGTGCTTTTCATTCGATCGAACCACTTCTTTGGAAGCATTCCTTCACATCTATGTCATCTGACACATCTTCAACTTTTGGACCTTGCTTTAAACCATATCTCAGGAAGTATACCAAAATGCATCAACAGTCTTACTGCTTTGACTAGTCCAATTTCAACCGTTGGTCATCTTTATTAAGGTCCTCTGGACCTTTTTCACTGTGATGACCTTGCATTTTGGTTGTGGAAAGGAAGAGATCTCTCTAGTAATCTTTGACAAAGAAAGAGCATAGATCTCTCTGGTAATAAACTTACTGGGCCAATTCCAAGGGAAATTATGGAACTTGTTGGATTGATTTCTTTGAATCTCTCAAGAAAACTTCTAACTAGAAGAATCACTACAGAGATTGGTGCGTTACGGTCATTAGAAGTCTTGGATCTATCTAAGAATCAATTATCGGGTGGAATTCCTTCAAGCATCGCTCTTATTAATTCTCAAATTTCTTTGACTTGTCGAACAATAACCTTTCAGGCATAATTCCAACAGGCCCTCAACTCAATACCTTCAATGCCACTGCATATGAAGGTAACCCAAATCTTTGTGGATTTCCACTTCCAAAGAAATGTCCAAGAGAAACAACTCAAAATCCAGCTGTGAATAGAGGTGGTGACCATGCTGGCATTCAAGAGACGGAAGATGGGTTTATAACCCCAGGATTTTATGTTAGTGTGGCCCTTGGATTTGTCATCGGTTTTTGGGGAGTTTTTGGCACATTACTACTAAACAGGTCATGGCGATTCTCCTATTTCAATTTCTTGAACAATGTCAAAGATAAGCTGGATGCGACCGTAGCAGTGAATATTTCTAGATTACGGAGGCAACATCAAACATAATTGGTAATAATTGTTTCCATACTTCTATTATCATTGTCATTATCATTAATGTCATTCTAAGTTTTTTTTTTTTTTTTTTTTTTTTTTTTTTTTTTTTTTCATTATTGTTTTTTTTCTTGATAACTAAAGTCTAAAGTAGTATTATAATCATCATTATTACTCCCAAATTTATGAACACGTCTCTGTCTCTGCTCTTCATTTATTCAAAATTCTCAGTGAACTATGCTTCATTTATTCAAAACTCTGCTCTTTATGTCATAGACCCTCTACTTCCCTTCGGTTATGTAACTATCCTTTTACACAACCATGATTGATCCCAATGAATTACAAGCTTACAACATTTTTTTTTTTAATCGACAAGTTTACAACATGTTAAATATACTTTCTAGTTTACAAATTCGAAAAGTCTCCATAGTATTCTTTCAAGATGCGTTACGTCTTAAGTGTCTTAGGTAATTACTCAATTATGTTGCATGCATCACTAATTTTGGTTCCAGGATGAACTTGTGTTGGTTATTATTACCATTTCCAACACTCTCAATAACCACAAAGCTTTATTTGATCTATTCATTTCCTTCCGGCCTCTTACTGTACAGGGCTTGGAATCATTATTAGAGACACAGGGGGCAGGGTTTATTGCTAGCAAGTCTTGGAGAATTCCATTGATTCGTGGTCGAATGGAGTTTTTTAGTTACATTCTGGGTGCTATTTGAAGCTACTAAATTCTTTCAGGAAATTGGTATCTATAAATGCATTTCTGAGTGTGCTAATGCACACTTTATCTGAACTATGCAATAAGAATGTCTCCCAACGGCCTCATTTGGTCATTTGATAGATGAACTCAAGTTGTTGACAAATTGTTGTGCCTGGGCACAGTTCAGTTTTGTTGCTACTAGTGGGAATAGAATGTCTGGTTTATTGTCGTCTCATGCTAGGGTCTATTGTAATGCTGTTATATGGTTTAGAGGATTTGTCCTATTATTTCTCTGCTGCTTTGGCAGACTAAAATTTAAGTTAAATTTAAGTTAATGTGATGGAAGAAGACTTTCATGGCATGTATATGACCAGGCTTTGCCTGGAACATGATGTAGCTGTTTAGTTTCTTTTGCAATATCGTCTCTGTTACCAAAAAAAAAAAAAAAAAAAAAATTTATGCTTTTCCTCCTTTATAGTAAATGAATTTTTTTACAATTGAGTATGCATAAAAATCCAACCATTTCTATTTATGTATGTACACATGTTTACGAGGACATAAAAAAAAAAAAAAACATACATGTGTGAATGCGTGCGTGAACTTATCTGGATAGAGATAGATGGAACATGCCCTGTGAAATCAGTGAGCAGTTCTTGTATCAATTGTCCCCTAGAAGCAAATCAAACGGTAGATGATTGTGGTTATGGAAAATTCTAGCTCCCAATAATTTAATATATTTTATCTGGAAAAATTTCTATGATCTTATATCGTAGTTTTATTTTTAGAATAATACAACCGCAAACTCTTTTACAATATTTTTACTAATTTTTTATGAGGCAAATTCTTATTAGTTCTTAATTATCAAGGTTCAAATATTACTTTTTTATTTATTAACGATAAGGAATAAAATGACATCCTCTAGAGGATTGTCTAAGCTTGCAAAGAACCATCCACAGTATGATGGTGGTCAAGACTGCATACTTGTCCATAAGTACTGTCATTCAATGCTAAGAAAAATTTTACAAAACTTGACAGAAATTAGATTTACCACATCAAGCTACTACTTCAGAATGTGGGAGCAATCTCCTCAAAATTCTCTCCCATTATCTCCATTCAACCAATACACCTCCCATAGGGAAAGTGGCATATAAGACACGGAGACACACTCAGAATCTCCTATACAAAGGTTGAGGTAGGTAAGAAATTCCCACTCTTAAATGCTTAGAGTTTTTGACTTTGAATTTGGAGATCTGAAGAGAAGTTTTATCTTAACTATCGGAGAGTATTTGGCTGACATCACATTGGAGCACTTCGATTATATTTATTACATTTTTTCAGGCCTCTCATCGCATTTTGGTTTTTGAAAAATCAGCTCACTGATTTCTTGCATCATCAATCAATATTTAATAATCTCTTACTACATTAGTAGTTTGTAAAAAAAATTGTTACTTTGACAATTACCCCTCCCAAATGAGAACCTTCTCTAGCACCAAATAACACCTTGATAAGCCTTTTACTTGTGGAATATCTGGCTCTCCCGAAATAACTTAAAGCTAAGACGTACGGTAAAGAAGTATATTGTATTTTTCATGTCTACCCTTTTTGCTACTAAAGCAAGGCACAAAGGATCAACTGTTTTGATAATATTGAATCCATGTTCACTGATTTCTTAAAAGCTAGGAATCTGACATGAGCCCATGGCTATCTAATTTGCTATCATCACAATTGATAAAGTCATAATGACACAAATTATAATTGCGGATGACTTGGAAGTCCATACTCCCTTATTTACATTGATACTTGATAGTGACATGAGTTGAACGATGATTTAATTTCTTAAAAATGATTCAATATAGTACCCACTCAATTTAAATTTGAAATATATGTTTATATTCAAACTACACCTTTAAACTACTATCGACAATAAAGCATATTGATATTGAAGCATCCGATGCTTTGACCCCAGTTCTAACCGAAATTTAAATTTTACTACTTTTCTTTCTTCTTTGATTTTTGTATTATAGTTTCTATTTGATGATATTCTAAATACTAAAAGCAGTGCTTTTGAGAACATGAAAACCATACCTTTATGATTGCTCTCATGATGGGCGGAAGTTTCCTCCAACTTTTCCTCGCTTCCGTTCCAAATTTGTTTTGCAAATATAAATGATTAAATTCTAAGGAAAAAAGTAAGTCATCCTATTCAAAATTTCAAATGCATTTTGGTTATTATCAATTGCAACTTTAAACTTATCCGAAATGCCTAATAAACATGTCATGTAACATGCTGATGTAAGAGAAAACTATTAATTAGGAAAAAAAAAAAAATCTTATGAAATGGTTTTATAAAACGCTCTCCACACATTTTGTGAGAGGATAATTGTATGAGATATATTCAAGTTATCTATCATGACGGTATTTATAAATATAATTATTTAAAAAGAGAAAAGGTGTGCGTGTGCTCCTTCTGAGGTTTAAAGTTAGCACTTAAAAACTTAACCACCAACACCCATAAAATAATTACCTTAAAACTCTCTCTAACGTATTGAGATAAGTATATGAGACAATATGACCTAAAAGAAACCAAATTAATTAGTATGACAAATATTATGGGCCATGTTTACCCTAAAGGCACGAATTAAAGATTAATAGAAGTACAATTATAAGTTTTTTTTTTTTTTTTTTTTCAAACTAAGTACAATTATAAGTTGTAATGCATACATTTCAAAGCATGCATTTCAAAGTATAAAATATACTATTCAGCATAAAATTAAAGATATAAAAGTGCAAAGAACTAAAATTTTGTACAAGTTCAGGTTTGGATCAATCTATTTTGTCAGAAACCTATACCCATATTTTTTTTTATCTCTCTCAGGTTCGAGCAAGTTATTGACTCTAAATCCAATTTTTCCAAGTCAATCAGCATTTTATATCCAATCCCTTTAGACAAAATGAAAGAGGCAAGGGCCACATAGTCCCTTGCGTCCAACAACCAACCTAAAAATGGGCTATAGCTTCAATTCCACCAATGTCTATTACACACACAGCATGTTACCCACACCTTACACGAGTCATTTTTGCACAGAAATTGATTTCCAACTTCCCAGTGTGTGTGCACGTGGATGTGTAATAGGCATGTCAAAGAGGCACTCACAGAGTGGCGGGTCCCACACACTGTGGGGGCCCGCCAGTCTGTGAGGTACCCGGCATATATGCTGGGTACAACATATAATTTTTGGTCAAAGAGACGTTTTTCAAGGTATAAACTAGAACTATCCCAAATTAAATGCACCACTCATTACTGTCTCTCTCTTCCCTTCTTTCTTTCACCAAAAAAAAAAAAAAATGTATATATAAAAAGAATAAAAAATAAAATGAAGTAAAGCACAATGTCTATGGGGCCTTTACTGGCTCCGCGCAGCACGTCAACAATTGTTTTGCGTCTTCTTAGGGCGCTAGGTTTGATTGGGGAAATCAAAACCCAATCCTCACGTCTAGATTTTAAGCTATGAAAATAGAGCTATGATGTCATTTTTATAATTACACTCATATACTTAGCCGCAATGTTTGATAAATGGATTTTTTTTTTATTTTTTGATGAAATTCAATCTGTTATTTTAAGTGATGAGTGATAAATGATGAAAATTAAGTGATGACAAAAAAAAAAAAAAAAAAAAAATCAAACAACCCCACAAGTCACTTTTATGAAAAATAGAAAAAATTATAAAATTATTAATTACTTTTTTTTTCTTTTTGATAGAAATTTTCCTAAATAAATTTTTAACGAATGGCGGTAGTTAATCCCTAGAAAGTAGTACTTTAATTAGATAAGAACAGTGAGACATTTGAAGATCACATTGCCACAAAATGTGAATTCTCCCGCATTGGGTAGGTGAGGTGTTGTCAGGCTTTAAGGGGAGACTTTTGTGCTTTGTTGGTGAGAAAACCGTCTCATGCTAGATTTTTTTCACTCTACAGAGGGACCTTCATTGTCTATTTCATTGTCTATGGGGAAATAACAATGGACTTGGTGTGTGTCACATGTCTATCAGTCTCTAGTCTAGATTAGAGGTTTCAGAATTTCAGCACAGTATATAGAACCCACTGACAGACACTCCACGTGAAATGCGCAAGTCAATTTAAAAGTAAGAGAGGAAAACGCAAACGCAGCACAAGGGTATATTCACGCATACTAAGGGTCCGTTTGGATACCGCTGAAACTAAAAACTGAAAAACACTGTAGCAGAATAATTTTTAAACGTGTAAATAGTGTAGTGAGATCCATTTTTAATGAAAAAGTTGCTGAAAAGTGGTATTTTGTGGGTCCGTAAACAGTAAAAAAGAGAGGAAAAAGTCAAAAGTTGTGGTTACTGTTCATGAACAGTAGCCGCATAGTACCAAAAGTGGGCTGAAACGTGACATAGAGGTTTCAGAATTTCAGCACAGTATATAGAACCCACTGACAGACACTCCACGTGAAATGCGCAAGTCAATTTAAAAGTAAGAGAGGAAAACGCAAACGCAGCACAAGGGTATATTCACGCATACTAAGGGTCCGTTTGGATACCGCTGAAACTAAAAACTGAAAAACACTGTAGCAGAATAATTTTTAAACGTGTAAATAGTGTAGTGAGATCCATTTTTAATGAAAAAGTTGCTGAAAAGTGGTATTTTGTGGGTCCGTAAACAGTAAAAAAGAGAGGAAAAAGTCAAAAGTTGTGGTTACTGTTCATGAACAGTAGCCGCATAGTACCAAAAGTGGGCTGAAACGTGAGCTCTTACGGGGGAAAGAAAAAAAAAAAAAAAAAGAAAGAAGGAAGATGCGGAACGCAGACGCGTTCCGCTATCCAAACGTACACTAAGGGTACATTTGAATATGAAAACTGAAAATATTATAGTAAAATAATTTTTAAATGTGTGAATAGTATTGTGAGACTCATTTTTAATAAAAAAAAGTTGTTGAAAAGTAAGGTTTGTGGGTCTTATGAACAGTGCATGAGACCCACTGGTGTGCACAAAAATGTCAAAAATCACGGCTAAACAGTGCGTGAACAGTATTCAATAGTACATAAATAGTGCACTTTGTTCCCTAAAGCTAAAACGCGTGCAGGAAAAACAAAAACAAAAACAAACGCAAATTCATCCGAATCCAAACGCTTATGGTCCGTTTAGATACCGTTAAACTGAAAATACTATAGCAAAATATTTTTTAACTATGTGAATAGTGCCATGAGACTTATTTTTAATAAAAATTTGTGTGAAAAAAGAGGTTTACGGGTCCATAAACAGTGCACGGGACCCACTGACAAGCATTACAGCCACAAAACGCGCTTAAAAAAAAAAAAAGAAAAAAAAAAAGGAAAACGCAGACACATACGTGAGCATCCAAACCCAGCTTAAAGAGAAATTTCCAGTATCTCTCGTTTTTTTGTGCCAATGCTTCCAACCTAGTGCATGGTATATAAAGAGAGGGTTGTAAAAGCAAACGAAATCTATGCATACATGTTAAATTGCATATTTTATGTGTTGATGCTCTTATTATCTTAATCACATTCTTGATCTTCTCTGTTCATCCTAATCATGGGCGGAAGTTCCCTCCAACTTCTCCTCAATTTTTTTCTCTTTTTGTTGTGCATGAAACCAGCCTTTGGAAATTATTGGGGTGTGGGAGATGCTAACCTCGGCTGCAAAGAGCGTGAGAGACAAGCACTTATCAAGATTAAAGAAGACCTCATTGATGATTATGGCCATCTTTCTTCCTGGAGTACTAAAGTGGGGAGAGAAGATTGTTGCAAATGGAGAGGGGTCAACTGTAACAACCAAACAGGCCACGTAATCCAGCTTGATCTTAGTATCTCGGATGGGGAACCTTTGAGAGGTAAACTAAGTTCTTTCTTGAGTGAGTTGCAATATTTGACTTTTTTGAACGTGAGTTACAATGATTTTAATCATACCCAAATCCCAAAATCCATTGCTTCTCTCTCTAACTTAAGATACCTTGACTTTTGTTGTGCTAATTTCGGAAGAAATATTCCTTTTCAACTTGGGAACCTTTCTAGCTTGCAACATCTTGATCTTGCCTGGAATAATTTTAATGAACCTGAAAACTTAGAGTGGCTCCGTCCACTTTCTTCTTTAAGTTTCCTTCGCATGAGTTCCGTTAACCTGAGCAAAGTCAATAATTGGCTCCAAGCAGTGAATCAACTACCCTATTTGACAGTCCTAGTCTTGCGTACTTGTAGTCTTCCGAATATTTTTCCCATTCCGCACGTTAATTCTTCTACTTCTCTTGATGTCCTCAATCTCTCTTATAACAATCTCACTTTGTCTTCTTCAGTACTAGAGTGGTTGTTCAACTCAAATACCAGTGTTGTTAAACTTTATCTCTTTGATAACCAATTTCAAGGTTTAATTCCCAATGCTTTTAGCAAAATAAACTCTCTTGAGGTTCTTTTTCTCGATGATAATGAGTTTGAAGGTGGGATACCAAAAGGCATTGGTGGCCTGTGTAATCTAAATACATTGTCTCTATCACACAACAAGCTCAGTGGACAACTTCTAGAATTTGTTCATAACTCCAATACCAGTGTTGTTGAACTTGATCTCTCAAATAACCAATTTCAAGGTTTAATTCCTGATGCTTTCAGCAAAATACACTCTCTTGAACTTCTCATTCTCGATGATAATGAGTTTGAAGGTGGGATACCAAAAAGCTTCAGTGGAATGTGTAATTTAAAAACATTGTCTCTATCAAGTAACAATCTTAGTGAACAACTTCTTGGGATTGTTCATAACTTGACTGGGTGTGCAAACTACTCAATAGAGGAATTGTATTTAGATAAAAATCACATCATGGGATCATTTCCTGATCTCACAACATTTTCATCATTGAGGGTATTAATTCTTTCGGACAATCAATTAAGTGGCACAATACCTGAAAGTTTGGGAAAACAATCCAATCTAGAGATATTATATATTGGTGGTAATCCATTTGAAGGTGTCATTTCTGAAGCTCACTTCTCAAAACTCACAAAATTGAAGATCTTTCACACATATAATAACTCCTTGGTTTTCAGCTTCAGCTTTAATTGGGTTCCACCTTTTCAATTAGAGCAGCTATATTTAGTGTCTTGTCAACTAGGCTCTGGATTACCAAAATGGCTTCAAACTCAAAAAAGTTGCTATTGGCTTGATCTCTCTAATTCTACGATTTTGGATACTCTTTCCAATTCATATTGGATCTTCCCAAATCAAAAATTCTATATGAATTTGTCTGACAACCAAATTAGTGGCCATATTCCAAATTTGTCATTGGAGTCATCCTTTTGCTCTGTCATTGACTTGAGTTCAAATGAACTTGAAGGCGAAATACCATCATTCGTATTTAGAGGTGTACATTTGGATCTTTCCAAAAATATGCTTTCAAAGCTAGCCTTCTCCTTATGTGCTGCCAATAATAATAGTTTAAGATTTCTAGATCTTTCCAATAACCGATTATCAGGAGAGCTTCCTGATTGTTGGATGCATTTTGAAGGACTTAAAATTCTTAAGCTCGAAAACAATGATTTTCATGGGAAAATCCCAAGCTCAGTGGGCTCTTTAATTGAGATTGAAACACTGGATTTAGGCAATAATAATTTTAGTGGGGAACTACCTTCATCCTTGAAAAATTGCCCAAAGTTGATATTTCTTGATCTTCGAAACAATAGCTTCACTACAAAAAACTTGGCTTGTTTCAACCCACTTACTTCAAGGGTTGACTAAAAAGTGCCGAAACAAACACTTAAACGGCGTAAACTTGATTAGCTTTATTCCGAGGGTTATTAAAATCCTCGAAATAAACCTAATAATCTATTAAAATTAAGCTGCTTTTACATTTCAGTACTAATTTTAACTCCAAATTTAAACATTTTTCAACGCATCCTCTCACAACCTTTGATAAAAGATATTTCAAAATTTCTAACCCTTGAAATAAAGTCCAAAATTAAAATACAAAACGGAAAACTCATTTTTGTTCATGCTCCACGATCACAAAATTCTCTCAAAATCGAAGCTCACCTCAGAAAATTATCTGAAAATTGTAGGAACAGAATGATGTATTGGAGAGGATTTTGGGATTGAATTGACTTTGTGTGTGTATATTCAATTGCTTAAATTTCTAGCTTAAAATTTTAATTTTTGCTGGATTTTAAACTGGGTTGTCTTGTACATTCTGGTTTGATTTGAGCTTAAATTATTGGTTGATTTTGCTATTTGGATTTTGGATGAAAAATAGTGAGTAAAGCTTGAATTTTTAGGTTCTATGTGGAAAGATTAAGTCTTGGAATTTGATCTATATCTTGAATTTCTATAGCTAAGGATTTATTGCATTATTCAGATCTACTCGCTCGATGATGATTTTGGGTTTTAATGATGGTTTAGAATGGAAGTATTCAGGGCTTTAGATTGTGAATTTTGAATTTTTTAAGGACGATAAAAAGATGTTTCAATACTGTTCTTTATAGCCAAATTCTTCAGATTAGATTGATGTTATTTATACATCAGTGACTTGATGTGAGAATTCGTGTTCTTTTAATACCAGCTAAAGTAGAATGATGGTTATTACAGCTAAATTGGTGGTTATCTGGTATTCATCGTGATGTGCTTCTAGCCAAGCCACAGGTTTGTGTTCTGATCAACCATGCTTCCATTTGTTGTTCTATTACAGCTAAAATAAATTAATGGATAGTAGTTGGAGTTCTTTGTATATTGGCAGGGGATTCACATGACGAATTGAGTGGTTAGTACACTGTACCAAGAGCACCCTGCCACTTTCATGAAACAATTTATTTCCTCTGCTCATTGCCCTTAACATGAGAGGCATTGAAACATTACAGTATGATGTTACAGATGGATGTACCATCTTTTTATTTTATTGCAATTCTGTTATGATTGAGGAGATAAGAGAAATCAAGAAGGTATCAGAAACTATCTCAGGGTAATAACATAGCAAGAAGGCCGCAAAGCAATTTAATTAGAAAACAAGAATGCAAACTATAGATTAGATGTGTCTACGTGTTATATAATTTCTCCTTCTGCATATCACTAAATCAAGGAACACTGTGCACAAAAAAAGGGGAAAAAAAAAAAAAAGAAAGAAAAAGAAATATACTTAACCTTAATTGATTATCTCAGATAAGTTGGCTTCTTTGTCTTAAAAAATTGTGCCATTTTCTTCCTTTTGAATTGGCCAGGGAACCACTAGATACTTCATCAAATATTTTATATTGGTGTAAAAGCAGTGGGTCTTTTAATATCTAAAAGTAATAATTAATTGAATATTGCCACCCTTGGAAGTTCAATATTATTTTTTAACATCACTTTGCTTCTGACGATTTAACTGAACAAATGCATTATCATTTCTTGTATCTATTTTGGGCAATTTATTCCAACATTTTAGAGTTGCACAAGAGTTATCTTAAGATGTATATGGTATGCAGGTATTCATTGCTGACTATTTTTTCAAATCAAACCTGGCGGAAGATTTTTCTTATGCAGATATACAGGTAAGAATTAAAATTTTAAAATTAGAAACTGATAACTTGCCAGAGTTTAACTTTGTTCTATGTTGAGTGGAGAATATTAAATTTATCTTCTTGATCTCCACTCTCTGTTGTTGGTGAGTAAATATACAGTTGATAGCGTATCTGCTCTCTTAGTTTACCTACTAATATGTGCAGTTTGCTTGTTTTTATATATCTGAAATATCCATTTACACATAATAAGACTTGGTTTTCATTCGTCCATGTCCATCTTTCATAAGATATAACCAACTCAAAAGTCTGCCAGTAAGTTTCACCCTCTAGGTACCAAAGTTTCTGTGTCACACATCAAAGTGGAAATTTGGCTTTTTAAGGTGAAACTTTCCTGGCATTGCTGCTGTCTGCTTAATCTTTGCACGGGTTCCTCTCCCTCACAGGTGTTATGTCTTGTCCATGCAAAATTCACCAGAAATAGTTACAAAAAATTAGTTATTGCCCTTTCCAAATGATGTTTAATATATTAATGATATTGTTCCTTTAAGGGTTCATGTCATCCTTTTAAATCCACTAGGTGCACAACTAACTTACCAATAAAAAAAGAATTTTGCATGCACAAATCTATTTTTGTCTACTTTTAAATATTCTTCAAATATTTTATCAAAATTTAGGTATGATCAATAGTTGCAATAGGTTAAGATTATGTTTTCCTCATTACAAAATCCAATTATGGGAGACATTTCAAGTTTCTTTTTCTTGCACTTATCATCCAGGTTGAAGTGAAAATAGACAACTCTTGTGAAGCATCAAAAGACAGAGTTCTTGAGAACTACACTATTGAAGCTGCATTATATGACACTGGGAGCTGGTACAACTTTGATGGACATGCTGATCTGCTTGCATCTCATGTTGCTAATATAAAGCTCAGTCCCTCTACAACAAGGCTGGGATTTTCATGGTTATGTGCTTGGTGGTAGACTTGAAAGTCCAAGGCTTTGGTCTGCAGAGCAAGTGAGGGAGCTTACTTAATTTGATTCCTTTTCAATTTTAGACCTTAGCTGGATGTGCTTTTGTTGATAAATACTGGCTTTTGGCTTAATGGTCAATGTGTTTCCTTACATAGGTTCAAGAAACAGTGGACGCCAATTTTAACTTTTGGTGTTCCCTGACTTGATTAGTTCATCCACCTCAATCAAATGGGTTAAGCTAAACCCTGGTGGGTTACTAGGTCTTGACTGGGCTGAATGGAAGTCTAATTAGCTAGGTGCCAGGTGACCAGTTTGCCTGGCAGAATCTACATAATGTGCTGTTACACTTGCCTAGATAATATTTTATAATATTCTTTAAACCCACACCCCCCCCCCCCCCCCCCCCCCAACACAAAATCCCCCGTGGCCCCAACAAAATAAAGGGACATCTTCATAAGGAACAGAGGAAGATGGAATGAAGCACAATAATTTCTTCAAATTAAAATATGATGAAAAGAGGAATATGTCAAGATAGTTTAGAATGTGATTGATATCTGTTTGAAAATATTGTACCTACATTCTGCTGTTATTTTCTTGTGTACTATATATACTCCTTTTGATTAGTAAAAAAAATTAATTCCATGTTCCTAATATCCAGCTCAATTAGAAAATTTAGTGTAATTATGAGTGTTTTAGACAATAGGCCTTCAATTAGTTTGAAAAAGCTTTTACTTTCTTAGCCTTGGAAGTTTGTTACTTGTTAATGGATATTGTTGTAAAAAAAAACACTATAGGAAGCACCTTTTACAGACCTTCATTGTTTTTAGTAAAGAATTTTTAGCAAAGTTTCAGTCTCTTTTGATACCATGGCCTTGAAAACTGGAACTCATAGAGTTTTCTAATATTTAATTATTTGACTATGAACTTAAGTTGCTTCTCATTTCACATTGATTATGTGTTTGTTTCTTTGAAGTTGAATAGTTTGATTTTCATGACCTATGATTGAAAGTGTGAAATGTTAAGTTGTTAAAGAGTTGAAAATTTTCATGACTTATTAGAAAGCTGAAGAGTTGTACTTTAGGGGATTGGATATATATATATATATATTGCTTTTCCTTTCTATTTTTTTTTTTTTTGAGATAATTATAACATGCTGCTAACCCTACAGCTCAAACCCTTTCCTCCCTAAACCCCCAAGCACTTTGTGCATAGGGAGGTGCCAATTCAGCTACATGGCCTTTGACTTTTCCATTCTATGTTAGTTGCTAATTCCTCTTTGTTTTGTCCAAGATTATGTGAAGCCTTCCATTTCATTTTTTTCTTAACAATTTTGACATAATTCCGTATTTTCCAATGAATTTGCATTTGGATATCTTACGCAATTGTTTGCATTTATTCCCAGCCAAATCTGTACACACTGGTTGTTGTCCTGAAAGATGCATCTGGCCATGTAGTGGACTGTGAATCGAGCCTTGTGGGCATAAGACAAGTATCTAAAGCCCCTAAACAGTTACTCGTTAATGGGCATCCCATTATAATAAGAGGTTTTAACAGGCATGAACATCACCCACGACTGGGGAAGACAAATGTAGAATCCTGCATGGTTAAGGTGACTGCTTTTTTTCTCCTGGCTTTATCTCTGCTTTCCAAGTGGTACTGGTTTAGGTATCATTAAGACATTCATTACTATTCTGCCTGCAGGATTTGGTTCTAATGAAGCAAAACAATATCAATGCTGTGAGAAACAGCCATTATCCTCAACATCCCCATTGGTACGAGTTGTGTAGTTTATTTGGCATGTACATGATAGATGAAGCAAATATTGAGACACATGGTTTTGATCTATCCCGACATTTGAAGCATCCTACTTCTGAACCAAGTTGGGCTGCTGCCATGATGGATCGTGTAATTGGCATGGTGGAGAGAGACAAAAATCATGCATGCATTATTTCTTGGTCCTTAGGAAATGAATCTGGATACGGCCCTAATCATTCTGCTTTAGCTGGTATATATCCTTGTTTTGCATCCTATGGACAGATGAATGCATCCTAGGAAGCTGACATTCACTACTACTTGAACTATACCTTGGGAAAAGTGGTGACTTTCTTGGTGGAAACTGGATGGAGCATGGGTGAGTTTAGTTGGGATGTCAAGTATGCTGGGATTTAGACACTTGTGGTTAAGGTAATAATTCATGAACTAAACTATGCTACTTAATTTGCTTTTCAAAAATATGTTACACGTTGAAAATCACAAGTCAATATGGACTTCATTGTATGGCAATTTTTCAATCAAACACCTCAACCATTTAACAAGTGCATGATTAATTGGTTTGTCTATTTCCTTGCAGTTCTTAATGCAAGGAAAAGTTGGTGGCTATGCATCAGTCTTTAAGAAGTATCAGGAGAAGGCAAAATCCTTTATGTGAGACCTTTTAAACCTTATTTTTAAAATCAATGCCAATAGCATGCTTCTATTTGTTGGCTCAGTGACAAAACAGGTTATCAACAAGAGACAGTCTTGTAAATCAGTCTATAGAGTGGATATGTTACATGTTTTTTATAAAAAAAAAAAAAAAACAGCAGAGTTGAGAGATCATGTGTTTTTTATTGTCCTTAGCAAATGTCTCTTTACAAGGCCAATTAAAGGCTGGAATGTTGAATTGTGTAGTTATTAGCTTGGAAGGCTTAACAATGATACCTATAATTTGTAAAGTAGCTTGGGTAGCTCCATTATATGTTTGATAAGAGTTGATAAATTATGATTGAGTGATTTGTTCACAACCATGCTACTATCATTGTGTTTATATAGAAATAATATTTGTACTTTTCATTTGGATTGAATAAAACTTTGATTCATCAAAAAAACAAAGATCATATTCGCTATCAAGCAAATTCTTGTCCAATTGTGAATTTGTGTGTGTGTGTGTGTGTGTGTATATATATTGTGCATGATTGTGTTTTTTTTTTTTTTAAATAAAATAAAATCTTATTTTGAGGGTCAAGAGACCTTTTAAATAACCTTATTTATCAAGGGTTGTAAATATAAATTTTTTAAACCTTGGTAAAAAGTTATTTAAAGGTCGCTTGACCCTCAAAATAAGATTAGAGCACTTGTTTTGAGGGTCACGAAGGCCTTCAAAATTTCTTTTTCGACGGTATATGTTTCGAAGGTTATCAAGAGTCAATTGAACTCTTGAAATAAATTTTTTCAAGGTTTTTTAATACTTTTTTCAAGGGTTTTGACCCTAAAAAAAAATCAACTTTGTTGTAGTGCTTGTCAGGACTGATACCAATGTGGTTAGGGAGAAGCCATCCAAATTTAGTTGACCTAATCCTTAGATCCAATCACTTCTACGGAAGAATGCCTCCACATCTATGTCATCTAACACATCTTCAAATTTTGGACCTTGCTTTGAACAATATCACAGGAAGTATACCAAAATGTCTCAAGAATCTTATTTCCTTGATGGATAAAAAGAATCCAAGTGTAGCCATTAACCATTCATATGACATACTCTCTTTAAGCTATGTTGACCACACAATTTGGATGTGGAAAGGACGAGAGTACGAGTATAAGAATAATCTTGCACTGGTTAAGAGCATAGATCTCTCGAGCAACAAATTAAATGGGGTAATTCCAGAAGAAATTGGGATGCTTGATGGATTGATTTCTTTGAATCTCTCAAATAACTTGTTGACTGGAAATATCACTTCAGATATTGGTATGTTACATTCATTAGAAGTCTTGGATTTATCTGACAACAAGCTGTGCGGTGAAATTCCTTCAACCCTTTCTCTTATTGATCGTCTGAATTTCTTGAACTTGAGAAACAATAATTTGTCAGGCAGAATTCCAACAAGCACTCAACTCAGTACCTTTAGTGCCTCTGCATATGAAGGGAACCCAAATCTTTGTGGATTCCCACTTCCAAAGAATTGTTTGGGTGAAGAAACACCTCAAAATCTAGCCGTGAATAGAAGCAGTGGAGATACTAGCATGCAAGGCGAGGAAGATGGGTTTATAACCCTAGGGTTTTATGTTAGTGCAGCCATTGGATTTTTCGTCGGTTTTTGGGGAGTTTTGGCACATTATTACTAAACAAATCATGGCAATCTTTTTTCAAGTTCTTGAACAATTTCAAAGATAAGCTATCTGTGATTGGAGTAGTGAATACGGCCAGATTGCAGAGGCAACTTCAAAGCTAATTGGTAATAATATTTTCTTTATATAAAAGGCTGCATTGCTTGTGCCTATATCGAGTTTTCATATCTTTGAAGGCTACCATTGAATTTCTACATAAAATTAGTGAATTTCTACATAAAAAGGCTGTCATTGTTTTTTTTTTTTTTTTTTTTTGGAGAATGGGTTGTTCTGTGTTGTTCTTAGTATGTTATCATTTATTTTAGACCCCCACCAAAAAAAAAAAAAAAAAAACTCATATGGTAGTTTTTTCCCCTGATTTTAATGAGGAAATACAAAAAAAAAAAAAAAAAACCATAACCTTCCATAGCATAAAATTTTCTACTTAAAAAAAATATAAATGATTTTTCTTTTTAACAAAAGAAGAAAATTTTACGATCTTAAAGAAATAATTTGGGGAATTTACAAATAATTATTATACAATGTGCTCCAACTTTTTTTCATTCGATAAAGAAAAGTCATAGTTAATGAAAGCTGTGTGCCTTTTACTATTTGAAAAACCATAGGAGACGACTTATAAGAAAAAAATGATTATCTTCTCAAAGCATTCAATATATGTTTCAAAGAGTATCTTATGAGAAAAACTATACATGAAAACTATTGATTCAAAATCAAATCCCCTCCTAAAATTATTAAATTATGAAAAAAAAAAAAATCACAACATATCACCCTAAGTTCCTAACTATTATAGCAAAAATTGTGAATTGTTTGTGTCATAAGACTTATTGTTTCATAAAAGATCACGCTTGCTCAAAAATAAAAAATAAAATAAAAGATCATGCTAGCGCAACAAATATTGTCATTTTTTTATATTTTACAGAATTTTATTCTTTTCAATATTGACTATTCGTTAAGCAAATAGTTTTTTTTTTTAAAAAATAAGTACTACCACTAAGTTTATCTTTCATTCCAATATCTTAAAAAAGTATTACCCTTCCTCAAACATATTATTTTCTTTAGTTCGTTTTAATTTTTTTTTTTGTTTTAATTTCTATCTAGTTTGATATTGCCATCTTAATCATTTTGTTTTCACACCAGGTGTTGCTGTGTAAGTAATGTATGGGTGTTTGTGTACGGTGGGTCGGTATGTGAGTAAGATTTGGTGTGTTTTTCAAAACATTTACAGTGCGATTAGGTTTGTGCTTCAATAATTAATATTTGTTGAGGTTGATAATTTGATATGTATTTTAATCTCAACCAGCAAAGTTGCTGTAGAGTGTAGACTTGTTTACCCTAAAAAAATTAGTTTTGCATGTGCTATGATAATTGATAAAGTGGTAACATTATATTTCTTTAAATCGCTTACAAATTACATCAATTAATGATTGAAAATTTTTTTTTTTTTCCAATTAACAGTTCTGAGAAATAAAGATAAATGAAAGATATTCCGTCAAGTTAAAATTATGTAAACTCCCAAAACCTTTCGATGGTGTCCATTAAAATTATTTTTTTAAAAAAAGAAAAGAAAGAAAAAGATAAAATAAAACAGTTGGCATTGGGTGTGGTTACTATGGACTTCAATATGCGTTTTTAATATTGGGCTTAATGTAATGTGAGTTTAGGTTTGGGTATTTTAATTTTTAAGTGGATTTGAACTTTGGGTTTGTACTAGCTAGGCTTGGACTTGGAGCTTACTTGGACTTTTTAAATTGGTATTGGGGTTATTGTATGTGATGTTAGGTTTGTTTGTTTGTTTGCTTGTTTGTTTTTGTTTTTGTTTTTTTTTTTTTTAATTTTTTAATATAAAGTTTTGTGGCTAGCATGTTTGCGTGAGTGAAATTTGACACAGTTTATGTAGATTGTTGAGTGTCCGATGCCCTTTTCTCTCTATTTAATATAGAGGCCGTGGATTCTCTTGTGGCTTTGAGAACTTTAATTTGTAGAATTAAGTGATGATTTTAATCTTAAATAAGGCTCGAAAAAAAAAATCCTGAAACAAAAAATTTGAGAAAACTTTGACAAATGTGTGAGTCAGAATTTCACTCTTTTTTTTTTTCTTTATATACAAATTACTTTTGATTATTATTATCACGAAATAATATTCATTTCTTGACAATTATTGTTTATTATCTGTAGATTGTGTTCTTGTCTCAAATATCTTATGTAAAGACAAAATACTTTACCAATTTCTTCTTTTTATCCACGTCTTATCCACAAAAAAGTTATAAAATAATGAACCACTACAGGTTTGTATTACCCTGAGAAAGGACACGGCAAAAAAGAAAACTATTTTTTTCTGGGGGGCAAAAGGGAAAGGACAACTAAGTATACAAGTTCTGCACGTAATTTTTTTTTTGAAACTAGCTCTGCACCTAATTGAAATCTCTCAATATATAATAAATTAATAATATTATTTTTAAAATTTATTATATTTACAATATTTTTATAATACTTTTACAATAAATATTATAATATTTTTATATCAAATAATTGAATGTAAATTGTTTTCAATTTTACTTTAAATAAAAAATTTTAATTACTTTTATGCCTACATTAATGGTAAATTTAAAATTCGCTTATTTTATTAAAATTAAAAATTTTTTACTGAAAGTATTATACATAAAGGTAAAAATTAGTATAAATAATACAATAAAACTTATAAAGAGTAAAAAAATGCAATAAGATCTATAAATAATAACAAAAATAAAGTAAAATAAGTTAATAAAATTAAATTTTGCCAAACAGACACTAATAACAATTACAAATATATATTTTTTAAGAAAAGAAATGACAAAAAAGAAAAACTATTTTTTTAAGAAAAAAGAAAAGGGTAACTAGGAATATAAATTCTGCACGCAATAGAAATCTATGTATATAATAAATATATAATACTTTTATAATACTTTTACAATAAGTAGCAAATTAAACAAAAAAAAAAAAGTAAATTCGAGTTTTTTTAGTTTTAATTTTAATTTATAATTTTAAATTATTTTTTCCCTTTAGAATTTAGGATTTGTTATAAAATTTTTATATCGTTTTGCCTGCAACTGTCGAAGTGTAAGAAGCGAGGGAAAACAGGCTGTCCTGTCTGATGTCCACTCTGCGGTCTCCGTTGTCAACCTCTTCTTTCTCTCTCCTTCTCTCAAAGTTCTCTCATTTGATCCACTGAAAAGCTAAGCAAATTCAAAGCAACTGTGGAATGTGGAAGCTCAAGAACGGTGCAGAGACAGTGAGAGAAGAACTTAACAATGATGATGAAAGTGGTGGCAGTACTGGCAGTGAAACGTGGCTGAGAACTTTGAACGGTCACTTGGGACGTCAAGTTTGGGAGTTCCACCCAGAACTAGGCACCCCAGAAGAGCTTCAGCAGATCGAAGATGCTCGACGTGGCTTCTCCGGTCGGCGGTTCGAGAAACGCCACAGCTCTGACCTTCTCATGCGCATTCAGGTCTGGTCCCATGTACCCACTATCCTAAATCTGTTCAATTTTTCTTTCTTTCTTTCTTGCTTGTTTTAGTTTTATGGTGAATATGGTGAAATGGGTTGTTTTCACTTTTGTTTGTTGACTTATTCGTTAGTGGCATTTCTCAATTTTGTTGAATCTAATGGTTATATGAAGTTTTGGTTTTTCTGTTAGGATTTGGATGAATTGGGGTGTTTTTGTATTTATGTATATAGGGAGATCATGATATGGGGTCTGTGATTACCAAGAAAAGAGTGGGGTTTTCACTTTTTTTTTTTTTTTTTTTTTTTTTTTTTTTGTTGGTTAACTTTTTTGTTTGTGGCATTTCTCAATTTGATTGAATCTAATGGTTATATGAAGCTTTAGTTTTCTGTTGGATTTGGATGAATTGGGGTGTGTTTGTATTTATGTATGTGTTGACAATTGAATCGAGATCATGATGTGGTGTCTGTGATTATCATATTCTAACCACCAGTTGTGAAGTGGGGTTTTCACATTTTGGATGAAATTTAAAGGCCACTGCTTCTTGGATTTTGCATTGTAGAATTCAAGAGAATACTTCCATTCCAAGCGCGAAAAGATAAGGAGATAAGGGATCACCTTGTCCTAGTCCCTTACCTCCTTGGATAGAATTGTATCAACTTAAGGGCCAAAGTCTCTGGAGATTTAAGTTCCCTCAAGATTGTTCATGGGGGTGGTGGAAAATTCTAAAACTCAAGAGACTTATTCAGGCCTCATCTCAAGTTCCTAGTGGGGCCTGGTACTGAAATCTACTTGTGGTATGACAGTTGGCACCCTGAAGGGCCTTTAATCCAGAAATTTGGTCATAGAGTAATATATGATTCCCACATTAATTGAAGCTAATGGTTGTATATACTTTTAAATTTCAATTCAGATTTAGATGGATTGGGTGTGTTTGTATATGTGTATATACTGAGAAATTGAGAATGGAATTGGGATCATATTCTTCTTCTGAGCTCATGGAACATCTTCTGTTTAATAACAATTGTAAATCTTAGTTGATTCTATGATATATTAAGTGGGTCTGTAATCATCAAGAAAAAGTAATGTAGACGGTGTATGAAATGAGTTTTAGTATTTAAATTTTTTGTTAGTGGCATTTATCAAATTTCTGGAAACTATTGCTTAAGAAAGGATATGCAATTTTACTTTTTTTTTTTTAAATCAGAATTTAGATGCACTGGGTATGTTTGTCTTAATGTATATATTGTGAATTAAATTGAGGTCATATTATTCTTAGGCAATTACTTTTTGCTGGGAACATATTGAAATTTGTTGTTGACTTGGTTTTTTCTATTTTGCTTTCTGTACTAATTGATCCACAGTATGTTGCTTTACTTTTTCTTCTCAAATTTAGTTTGCAAAGGAGAATCCATCTTTTTCTACTGTACCACAAATCAAAGTACAAGATACAGAAGAACTCACAAAGGAGGCAGTAACAATCACATTACAAAGGGCCATCAATTTCTACTCAACAATTCAGGCACATGATGGTCACTGGCCGGGGGATTATGGGGGTCCCATGTTTCTAATTCCTGGTTTGGTAAGGATGAAACCTACAAAACAGAATTTTTTCCATAATAGTGGGGAAAAAGAAGGCGATCCCATAATTTTGTGTAGTAAAAGTGGACTAATCTATGTATTGTGGTTGAATTTGAAAGCACACAGTTTCATGTTATAAGATTAGCATATTTGATTTGAAAATTTGTTGGATTCGCAAAATGAACTGGAAGAGTTCTTGTAAGGCTTAGCAAGGAATGGAAAAAAAAAAAAACACAGAAGAAAAATGAAGTTCTTTCACTTGTTGAATTTTTCCTCTAAAGTTATCTTGAGCTGACCTGAAGTGTGATCCTTCTTATAAAATGCAATAGGTGATTACTCTTTCAATTACTGGAGCACTCAATGCCGTCTTATCAAAAGAACATATATGTGAGATCTGCAGATATCTGTACAATCATCAGGCAAGAATATTTTCTTGCAACATAGACAGTTTTATATATAATGCTCCTTTTCCACTTTGAATTTCACTTTTAGTCACAATATTAATAAAGGGATAACTGCGTTACTAATATAATTTTTTTTTTGTCTTCAATTTTGTGGAAACCTTTTTAATGATTTTACTCCTCATACTCTGGTAGATTGCTTATATGATTGATGAAAACGTTTTGAATTAAACTCGATAGAGCTTTGTTCTAAACTTCTAATTACTTTGGGTGTGGTGGTATTAATATTGTTGATGAAAAAAAGAACTTGAAATGGTGACTCTTCTAATTGCAGAATAAAGACGGGGGTTGGGGTCTACATATTGAGGGCCCAAGCACCATGTTTGGTACTGCACTAAATTATGTTACTTTGAGATTGCTTGGTGAACGAGCTGAGGATGGATTAGAGGCAATGGAACAAGCACGGAAATGGATCTTGGATCATGGTGGTGCCACTGCAATCACTTCATGGGGAAAAATGTGGCTTTCAGTACGAACTCATTGTTATTTTTTGTAAGATATTGCCAAAGAAGTTAATTCCTTAAAAATATCAACTGACTTGTGGTTGATTTTCTCTGGTTTTAGGTCCTTGGAGTGTATGAATGGTCTGGGAATAATCCACTGCCGCCAGAAATATGGCTCTTCCCTTACCTTCTTCCTTGTCATCCAGGTCTCTATTTGATTGTTCTTTCTTAGACCATTAACACAATGCATGCCCAGTTTTGTCAAGGAAAAAGTATCATGTATTGCTTACAGATTAAAAATCTTACTAACATGGTTTAGAAAACATGGGGAAAATGTCATATATCACTTAAAATTTGTTCAATCTGCATATTCTCTGTTAAAATTTGTGAGGAAGAACTTTGATTCATGAGTGTCAACTGAGGGGGTTGCTAATTGCAGTAGAATGGCTTTGCCCTCGGTTTCTTGGTTATGAATTTCCATGTTTTCTGTTAATAGGAAGGATGTGGTGTCATTGCCGAATGGTGTATTTGCCCATGTCTTATTTATATGGGAAAAGATTTGTTGGTCCTATCACGTCCACAATCCGATCCTTGAGAAAGGAGCTTTATACAGTTCCCTATCATGAGATAGATTGGAATGAGGCTCGCAATCTTTGTGCGAAGGTAGGCAAAATTATACCTTTTCTTCTCCTTAAAGTTTTCTACATTTAAATTTTACCCTTCCATACTATTATAGTTTTTATTCTTTTCTCAAGCTCTTGCTGTTGCACGGAAAAATAATTCAAATAGTAGGTTTCAAAGATACTTCAAAATAGGAAGCACAGATAAATAGCTGCTGTGTCGGATTAATTGATATTGTATAAGTTATAATGATTGCATCAAGATTTAGAATTGTAATAAGATATTAATCAATACTGCAGAGTTTGGTCAGGCTCCCAGAGGGTCAACTTCAAACCCATTTCTGTCCCGAACCCAAATTGTATCATGATTTCCTATTCAAAACCATTATCCATAGTATCAAAAAATGTGGAGTTCATAAACAAAAAATGTCCCATCAATTACAGATATGTATCAAAACCCTATGGTGCCCAGAGTGTCATTATTGCTTACTACAATTTGCTAGCTTTTTAGCACTTTCCAACACCATCAATGTTTTATTTTTATTTTTAATTAAAAAAATAAAATCATATCTTAGGTTTGTTGTCTATTGAATATAAGCTAACTTATTTTTTGGGGCTATGTGAATGTAAGCTAACCATATAACTATTGCTCTTTAGTTTTACTAACATACCCTCTGAATTAGTCTGAAAAAAACAACTGAATTAGACAATGAGCAAATTTGAGTTCATAGATACATTAATATGCAACAGAACATCTGATTCAAAATAAGATTTAATATGCAACTTCTGTCATGTTTCACCGTTTCTGTTTATGCTTACATGGGTTGCTTTACAAATATTGTTAGGAAGATCTATACTACCCCCATCCACTGGTTCAGGATATCCTCTGGGGATCTCTATACTATGCCTATGAACCTGTTTTTATGCGTTGGCCTGCAAAAAGATTGAGGGAGAAGGCTCTACAAACTGTACTGCAGCATATCCACTATGAAGATGAAAATACTCGGTATATATGCATAGGGCCTGTCAATAAGGTAATTTTTTTTAATATGTGAGAGAGAACTAGAGAGCAAAGCTTGACACTGGAAAATTTTAATTTGAAGCTATGAGGAAAAATGGTTGATAGTCATTCAAACATAATATCAATTGAAGAGTCAGATTAATTAGCTTCTTTAGCTCTACACCTTCACTCAAAGGCACTCATTGTACTTATTGGTAGTTCTGTTGAGCTTTTAGCCTTGTATTTTGTGGATGATGCAGGTGTTGAATATGCTTTGTTGTTGGGTGGAGGATCCAAACTCAGAGGCATTCAAATTACATCTTCCAAGAATCTTTGATTATTTGTGGATTGCTGAAGATGGCATGAAAATGCAGGTTCAGATATTTATTGTTAAACAGTTTTTAACTGACTTAACAAGCATTTCTCTCTCTCACAGTATCCCCCCCACCCCCCCGGTCCTCTCCGCGGGGGGAAGACCTTAGTATTTTTTTTAATTGTTCAATGAAGTATATAGAGCCTATGATTATGTTTCACTACCTCAAATATTGAGAATTGTACATTGTCTGTTCGTATTAATTTTGATTTAGGGTTATAATGGGAGTCAATCATGGGATACTTCTTTTGCTATTCAAGCGATTATATCAACTAACATTGCTGAAGAATATGGAGCAACTTTAAGAAAAGCACATGACTACATAAAGGATTCACAGGTTCTCCTTTGCAGGGTTTTTTTATTATTATATCTTAAAATTATTCTTTTCATTTTTTCATGACCAATTGTGGTTTGCTTTGAAGGTCTTAGAGGATTGTCCTGGAGATCTAAATTTTTGGTATCGTCACATTTCAAAAGGTGCTTGGCCATTCTCAACTGCAGATCATGGATGGCCTATATCTGATTGTACCGCAGAAGGATTGAAGGTAAAGTTAGAACAAACAATTCCATACTATATAATGGAAAAAATTTCTGATATCTATTTCTTTGTGCAGGCTGTTTTATTACTATCAACTTTCCCATCAGAAACAGTTGGGAAGTCGTTAGATGTGAAGCGGTTATATGATGCTGTAAATGTTATCCTTTCCTTACAGGTAATTGTTAGATATGTTGCATTTTTAGAAGCTCAAAGTTGGAATCTGACATAGCAAGTTTTAAAACAAATGTTAACAGATTGAAAAAAGACATAATAGTTTACTCTCATGATTCTTGTAATTGACTTAAGTCAGCTGTTTAACTCAATGCTTTGTTCATCTGGGTAGAAGTGACTAGAGTAATTTATAATATGTACATTTCCCTCACTGATGGCAGCTAATTGTGCCTTCAGCTTGGGCTTGCTTAAATATTTAAGCATTTAAAGAATGTAGGTGTTGGCAGTACTGAACTCTGAACATTTAAGGATTTATCATTTATTCAAAAATGTTGAAAATATTAACCTGAACATTTATTGTCTGATTTTCTCTGAAAAATGTAGACATTACTCTGAAGTTCATAATTCTCATACCTCTGGTTGTTCTTTTTTATTCAGATAGATATCTTTAGAAGATAATAGTGGAAGAGGAAAAGAAATTCCTCCAAGAAAGGATGTAGTTTTTCTACTCTATAGTTTTTCTTACACATATCTTAACGTCATGAATGCCTTAAAGAGTCTTGGTTGATTGGATTAGATGATATGCGGAGTATTAAATTTGGTTATAAGCATGTTGGGTTTTTTTGTTTTTTTAATGTTTTATTACTCTTTCCAAAATCATACATTTGAAGTTGTGAAGTAAACATAGAATAGAATGTGGCACTTTGAAGCTTTGAAGTTTTATGTAATTCTTAAAAGAAAAGAGTTCTGTATACGAACATTTCTGCATGATATGTTCACCCGGCTTTATTGTTCTTCCATTTTGTTGTTGTAAGAAATTTAGACCCCTGTAAAACTAGATTGTTTAACCTAATTAATTAACCAAGTGAATACGTAGGTTTATTATTCAGATCTAGGTTAAACACAAATAATCATAAACAATAAAGCAGCGGAAAATAAAGAACACAAAGATCTGATGACCCAGGAAAAACTGGTAAAAAACCTGGGGAGGATTTAATCTATAGCTATCTTCAAGGTAAAACAACAAATCCACTAGAAAGAATTGAAGTTTACACAATAGCGACTTTGACCACTAACATCCTATTGCTACCTCGAGTAGGAAACTTACTACCACGACCACGTGACAACTCCAAGTCCACGGACTACTTCTTTCCTTGGCCTTTCCTTGGCCTTTGCAAAACACAAACACCCACGCTTGTGACTTTGAGATCCCACTCAAAAGTTTTGGATCTCCTTAAACGTTGATTTTGTATATAACAACTTCTACAACACCGGATCTTGAGATTCTTCAAGGAATAACACCGGTAGAAGACTTTAGAGAGCTTTTTGATACAAAACCCTAGATTTACAAAAGAGGCACAAGATGCACTCTAATCTCTCTAAAAAACTCTAAAAACCCTCTCTAGGGTTAGCTTATAATGTCCTTTAAATACTGGAAAAAAACGGCTCGCGATTTGGACTTCAAACGGATAAGTTATGGCCTTTTTACGTTTGCTGATTTTGCTAATATGCGATTTTCAATCGATCGAGTACCAATCGAACGAAACAGCTTGAAACATTTTTTTCTTCATCTTGAACTTAAGTTTTTTGCCTTGGGCTTCAATGTAGACCATTCTAAACTAATGAGACTTAGTTTTTGTTATGGTTTACCAACATTACAAACTCAAAACCTAACAGTTGTGATATATTTTTTTGTTTAGTTTGCTTGTCTCTGGTATTGTTAGCAGAATAGTTATGCAATTCAGTAGCTGGTGAGTTATAAACATTCTAATAGATGTTCTTAGATCACTGCAGAATACTGATGGTGGCTTTGCAACTTATGAATTAACTAGATCGTACCAGTGGTTGGAGGTAACTATTATAACTTCTTAAGGCTTCTTTCTGTTACTTTTACCTTTAGTTTTAAATAATTTTTCTTACCAAGAATTTGCTATGTCTTAAAAGTTTGAGTTATTGCCAAGTACCCCCTTATTAAGAGCTTCATGGCTAAGCTGGCCCTGTTCTCCCAGTGATATTTGAATTCAAATACAATGAATGTTTAGGCTTAGCCTTCACTTAGAAAAAAAAGTTATAAATTACTTGTGAATTGTTTTTCCTCGTTTATGTTCTTAGTCATAATTATATAACTCAACCCTAGAATCTTTTGTGACTTTTGGCTGCACCAATTTTGGAAGAATACCATCAGTGTTTGGAATGACACTGTAGAAGCTATTCCACCTTAATTTCATTGTATGGAAAGCCCTTGAATTGAGATGGCTAAAATACGTTAGGGATTTTTAGTTTAGAAAAATAACCTTGATTCACAAACTTAAAAAAAGCTGATTTTTCACTGAGATGAGATACTGTCTTCCTAGCTGTCTACCAACGATACCTGTTTCCAGAGTAAAAGACTGTCTTACATGTCATGGGATTCAGCTCATGGCTCCTGTGTTAGCTCTGGTTGGTAATCACTGAATGCCCAGATGGCTTCCTATATAGATGTGTGTGTGTGTGTGTGTGTTTTTTGCATAGTCTATACTTTCCTACGTTGATTGAGAATTATTGACATTGATAAGGGATTGTAAGGAATGGAGGTCAATGAGCGCTCTAATGGTACCATATCCCCCCAATAAGAAATGGTGGAGGGTAACAATGTAGGTTTAAAACTCACTGTGTGTTTGTGTAGACTTATCAATCTAAAAAAAAGGATTGTAGTAAGTTGATATAGAGCAATGGTGTTTTGACCTGGGACATTTAGGATCAATCTGATGATTAACTCTATATAAGTTTCTTTTTTGATTGTTAAGTTTGCATGTGCACTTAAGTGGGTTTTGAAACTATGGCCTTACCCTTTGCCCTTTCTTACGGGGAAGGAGGTGCCTTTTGAACTAGAGTTCATTGGCAACTCCATATCAATTTCTAATGATTTTATGGTTGTATTTAATTATGATTTGATGAGCTCTTTTTAGATATAGGGAATGTGGTAAAGAAATCATATCAGTTAGTACTTTATCCACACACGGTGGGTGTTTCTAACCCTTGAAATTATGGTTGAGTCACATGCATTTTTATAGGGCAGTCAGTTAGAAATTCACTGGAAATTAAAATCTAGCTCTTTGTAATCCATATTCATGTGTTTTTCCCTCTTCTTTACCTTTCTTGGGGTTTGAGTGGGGGATAGGGAGATGAAGTGTGAAATGAAGATACTTTACTATGCCAATCTTGCTTTTAACTGGTGGCTTTGCAACAGTGGTCGAGTTATGTAATCCTAAACTCGATGTTCTTATCTTGTAATTGTCTGTATATCTCATTTTATCCTATGCTGCAAGTTTATTGGAATGATGCTGAAATTATATTTGCATGGTCTGTTGTCTCCATCAATTTTCAGTTAATCAATCCTGCTGAAACCTTTGGTGATATTGTGATTGATTATCCGTAAGATTTCATCACACTTCATTTTGTAAATCTATTTACTTTCATTGAAAAATTCTAATATGATGATAAATGAAGTGATTATGTAGATACGTTGAGTGTACGTCAGCAGCAATTCAAGCACTGACATTATTCAAGAAATTATATCCTGAGCATAGGAGGGAAGAAATTGAAAATTGTATTGCTAAAGCTGCAGAGTTCATTGAAAAAATACAAGCTTCAGATGGCTCCTGGTTTGCTTTCACATTACTTTTCTATTTATATTCTGCATATTTGCTTGAATGTCTTCGTTATTATCAGTCGCTAATTTCTCTCCCACTTTAATTTTGTATCAGTGCCTGAGCTTAACCTAATTAGTCACTTGTATATCTTGGAATTGTTTGAACGTTGAACAGTTATGAAATTACGTGCACCCAATTAATCTAAAATATTTAAATAGGTATGGATCCTGGGGAGTCTGCTTCACCTATGGTGGGTGGTTTGGGATAAAGGGGTTGGTAGCTGCTGGAAGGACATATAAGAATTGCTCTAGCATCCGAAAAGCATGCAATTATCTGTTGTCCAAAGAGCTTGCTTCAGGTGGTTGGGGAGAAAGTTACCTATCATGTCAGAACAAGGTTGATACTATATTTAATTCTGATATTCTTCTGTAACTCCCATATGCAGGCCATCTTAATCTTTTCTTGAACAGGTGTATACCAATCTCGAGGACAATAGGCCACATATTGTCAATACCGGATGGGCTATGTTAGCCCTCATCGACGCTGGGCAGGTACATTTGGTGAAGAATCATTTGGAAACTCCCCCCTCTCCTTTCTTTTTTTTTTTGCCTTTGCTGCAAATCAACCTTTCAAGTTCATTTTAGCAAGTGGTTGCAAATATGAATTCGTCTTCCCATCTGTCTAAAGCTCCTCGCAGTAAGGTTATTAAAACTAGAGAATCATCATGCATGCCTACTTAAGAGTCATGAAGGAAAAGTTTCAACATCATATTGGTAATGAAATATCAGTCCATACGTTTCCTGCAATCATGACATTTGGCCACAGAGAAAATAGCTTCTGATAATCATGCATTCCTTGCAATAAGTTTATTAAAACTAGAGAATTATCATGCATGCCTACTTAAGAATCGTGAAGGAAAAGTTTCAACATCATATTGGTAATGAAATATCAGTTCCATACATAACCTGCACTCAATGACATTTAGCCACACAGAAAATAGGTTCTGATAATCAGTATACTGTGTTTGATTGCAATACATTAAACGAGAGAGAGAGTGGAAATTCACTTTTGTGAAAACTAATGGGATTTTTGAACAGTAATGTTTACAAATCCATACATTATATAATTATTACTTTGATACACAGGTAATATTTGTGTTAATTTCACCAATCGTGTCTTGCATGAAAATCACATTCATCACCATATTTCTCATAATTTGAAAATTAAAGTAACTATCAGTTTTGGTTGATCGCATTCCCAGTTTCATTTAAAAAAAAAACGTAATAAAAACCAGAAAATAAGGACAGGCAAAAAAAGATCAAGCTGGTTGTATACTTTTTTCTTCCCAACAGAAATTTATATCACCTACTGTATAATTTTCCTTGTCTTGACATTAATAATTGATTTTTTTTTTCTCTCTTCTGAAAGGCTGAGAGAGATTCAACTCCGTTGCATCGTGCAGCAAGGATATTAATAAATTCTCAAATGGAGAATGGAGATTTTCCACAAGAGGTAAACCTAGGCATTGTTTCTCTATTTTTCTTTCCCATCAAAGCAAAATATTTCTTGAATGTGCAATTGTATTATGTTTTGAGGAAAGACAGGAACAGGCCAACAGTCCGTTTCTATGGCTTTAAAAATGCAGTATCCTATTACATAAATTTGACTAAGAAAAAAACCACACCAAGATAAAAACATGTAAAACTTAGAAATATTCTTAGCATATTTTTACTAGGGATAGCCGACCCCAAAGTTTTGGTATTGACACTTTGTTGTTGATATTTTTACTAGAGGTGGTTAAATGGATGATATGGAGGTTATAGGTTCTCTAGACAATTAATATCTTTAGATATCTGGGTTCTTATAGACTAGAAAAGATAAATATTGTAAATCTTTGGCTTGTCCGCTCATGTATTTTAGACCACACAGCATAAGAATCTTTTAAAAACAACTTGTTTCATCAGCAACTACTCAAGAAAGTTATTTATCAATACCTTATATATATGTGTTAATAATTTATGCATTTTGTCACACAGGAGATCATGGGAGTTTTCAACAAAAATTGTATGATCAGCTATGCTGCATACAGAAACATTTTTCCTATTTGGGCCCTTGGAGAATATTGTTGCCGAGTATTGCAGGCACCCTGAATGATGTCACTTTTACCTTCTTCTTCTTTGTTTTTTTTGTTTTTGTTTTTGTTTTTGTTTTTGTTTTGGTTTTTGTTTTTGTATTCCATTAATGTCACTTTTGCAGGCACCCTAAAATATTGTTGTCGAGTATTTTTACTATTGCTTTCAACAGTTTAGTTTTCCTAAAATTCTCTCTATGTATATGACCATTAATGAATAAAAATAATCCAAATATTTTTATAATTGTGGGCCACTTACATTATTGCCAATTGGACTTAAGTGAGCCCTAGTAAAATTCCCAATGCTGGCTTAAGGCCCCAATTGCATGAGATAGATGTTGAATGGTAATGGTAGGTATGATGTGCGTTCATACTATGAGGCATTGAAATGCTGAAGTGATGCAAATTTCCTTAGAAAAGTATTTGGTGTTCAAACGATTTGAAAAGTACTGCATTTACTGTGTGAATTGCAGTTTGGGGACGGATTCTTTTGTGATAATCCTATTATCTTTTTGTTTTTGGGTGTTTACGCTTCATCGGGTAATGTTAATGAGTATTGTTAATTTACTTGCTAGATTAAATTATTAGTTTGGCCTATAGGCACTACACTATCATTATTATTTTTTTTGGAATCTAGTCCTCGTGCTTCATGGGAAACTATGGAGTTACTAGTTTGGCATACGCTAGTATTGCATTTTTTTTTTTGTTTGGAATCTCCTTAGCTTATAATTGATGTGGAAACTATGGAGTTATTAGTTTGGCATACACACACTAGCATTGTATTTTTCTTGTTTGGAATCTAGTCCTCTTATGATTGATGTGGAAACTATGGAGTTAGTTCGGCCTACGCTATCATTGTATTTTATTTTATTTTTTGTTTGGAATTAGTCCTCTCACCAGTTCAACTGAAGTTTTTTACTAGATTATTTTTGAGTATTTGGATCTTAGTAATACTCATTCTCACTCTTGGACTGAATCTTTTGTATACATAATGTATATAGGAGATTTGCATCATCATCCTTTTTTTTTGGGTATAAAATATTATAAATCCAAAAGATCGGATAATTGACGCAAAGGATGCCTTCTACGTAATGTCCAGCACCTCGATGTATCTCGTGAGAGACTTTTCTCTCACAAAATGTGGGGTTCACAAATGTGCGTCCCTATATAAGTTGTGAAAGAGATGACTTTTGAACCTGTATCGAAAATAATTTTCTAGCTGTAGGTGTCATTGCAGTTTAAGTCAATCAACCATCACGTACTGACTGTATCAACCGACTTCTATTTCAAAAGCGTGGGAATTCCAACATTTGGGCTTGACTTGACATGAGCAATTTTCCGAACCCACTACGTGTACAAAACCAAATGTATTAATCGGCCACAACAACAAAAATTACCCAATATTGACTTTTGAGAAAAGTAGCTTTTTGTGAACTATTTTTAAATGCATATAACTTCTTTTTTTTCTTTTCTTTTTTCAAACTACGCATTAAAAAGTGTCGAAGTTTTCAAATTAAAGAGAAGACTTTTGCATTTTTTATATTGACCTGAACAAGCACATGCCCATTTTAGAAAAGTCCTTGTCGGAAGTGTGTATTGACAACATGAAAAAGGAATACCTTTTCCTAAAGGATTAATTTTCTGAATCAGATTAAATTTTGTAAATTTAATGGTGTACATTTTTAAAATTTTAAATAACGGGACTATTTGTATGCTTTCAGATAAACAAAAATAAATAAGTAAAAAATTTCACTATGCAATAGGCGAAATGGAGAGAATATATAAATCATAATTTTATATAAAATTTTTGATATAGCAAAAATACCATAAAAACTTCAAATCTTATTTTAATTAAAATCCCTTATTTTAATGGTCTCGATACTCCTTTTTCACTCTCCACCACACACAGATATATGATGCCCTTCTCTTATAACATACTAGCGTTTAACCCGCGCAATGCACGGAATCATTTTATGAGTTAGGAAAAAATCAACTTAATATATTATACTTAATATGATGGGAAAATATGGAAGGGGATGGATAGTTAGTTGTTCAAATAATAATGCTAATGTGCTGGTGTTCTTCTAAAAGACAGACATTACCTGGCATCAACACATGATCTGTAAAAAATGTTAATTGAAATCTTACAAATTATAACTAATTGGTTTAAGGTTTTTTTAAAAGTTGAGTTCAAGAGAATATAGTTATTGAAGTATGAAATAAGTAGAAGAGAAATTTGGCTAATAAAATCAATCTGTAAAGAAAAAAATTTGTTGCAAAGTGTATAAGATACGTTAGTTATCAATCTGTTTGTTTATTATTAAAGTTTCAATAAGAAACTTTGAAAGTGCATTGTCTTACATAATAATGTCTCCTCAACTTATTGAAATTTCATGGTATTTAAATATTAGAAATAATCTACAATTAGTAAAGTTAGACTATATTAAAGCAAATATGGTCTAACTTAGGTAATCTACAATTTATGTGCAAATATGGTCAAACTTAGGATACAAATTTATAAATTACACAATTTATGATAAGAATTTTTTTTGAATCATCAAACACTTTCCTTCATATTTACCCTAGAAGACATATCAAAAGGTAATATCATAAATGTTTCTACAACAAAAAGCAATAATTGAAGAAAATGTTCCTTCCACAGCATTTCAAATCCTTTTTGCACATAAGTAATCATAAGCTAGAGGAGCCTGTAGCTGCCAATTCAGAAGAAAGGTGGAAGAGTTTCAAAATCAGACTCAACAATTTCTATAGATTCAAATAAAAAACGTATAGCTTCACTCCTAACTCCTAAGCAAGTTCACAAATAATATCACAATATGCATGATGTCTATTTTCTAATAGTGAAGATTTTACAGTCATCAATCAAATACAATTAGATCATGGTAATTATGGTAAGAAGTGTTTTCGTAATAGTACTATTTGGTGTTCGGGCTGAAAGACACAACAGTTGTTTAGGCAGTGTCTATTGGTGGTTGTTTTTGACAGTTTCCTTCATACTTGAAGTATGTTGATTCGAGTTTCTATTAATAGCTTAATACGTTAGATATGCCACACAAACAATGTCTTAGCATACTTTTCTCATCTTTTGTTAAATATAATGCTTTTCTAACATGAATCATGCATGCCAATAATACCAACATGTTGATGCTATTTTAGCTAAAAGAACTTGAGTTTCATTATAATACATTATGACGGACATTTTCTACCATGAATTTAGGAACATACCTATTCTGCAATGAATTGTCTAGGTCTTCATTTCCTTTGCCTTTGAATTCAAAATATACCTGATAGACATCAATGCAAATGAAGCTCTAGAAACTTAATTCCTATACACCATGACACCATAGGGAGGGGAAAAAAAATAGAAGTTTTGGGTTTCATTTACTGTATGTTGGCTAATCAAGTATAATTATCTAAAATCCATAAAACATGGTAGGTTTAAATAAATGAACTGTAAAAAATAATAACATTTGAAAGCTACCGAACTCAAGTTTAACAATTTAATATTTCTACTTCATCTAGAATATAAGCGGTCAATAAAATGGAACATGGTGGCTATAATGAAGGCCATTCATATTATAGTAGCATATTGAATTCACAAAATTGAGCATATATATTCTTGGACAATAAAAATGAAATTAAGCATTATATTAATGAACTAATTTATGGGGAAAAAAACATAAAACTTCATATACAATCATTTTGATAGGGAACCAACTTATTTAGAATTAGTACCTTAAAAATCAAGCCAGAGAAGTCCCCAGTTAAGGTGCAACGGTTAATTTTGGCATTTCTAGGAAGTAAGAAATACTTTAGATTACCAATCACTGAAACACCTTTTGGGTTGATGACACCAACAAAAGCAACATCACTAACAATATTTTGCATAATTTAACTTCCTAACAATGGGAAAAGAAATACCCGTTCTTTATCTCAAATTTAGGCTTCTAATAACCTTCCTTTTCCCCTACACATAACAACAGCAGCACCACCTTTGCAAATAGTTGGATGATATTACCATTCATCTCTTGGAAGGCTTATAAGATGCAAAGATAAAATGCGTATAGTGAGGCTAAACTATCTACGATACAAAAATAAATATGAACATAGTGAGTCTGCACCATCTAAGCTGCTCCACATCAAACACGGGGTGAGGAAAACCATTTAAACAAAAACTAATTGGAATATTACATTTCAAACAAAGCATACATACACGCATTTATGTTACCAATTTCAGCATGTAATACAAATTTAGAAAAGTATCAAACCAAACCCATTAAAAAAAAGTAAATGATTGCTATATATATATATATATATTTTTGGCAACAATTAGGAAAGCAGCCATTTTCACTATATTCAATCCTCAAATAATAGGTTGAGTCAAAATAATAAACAAATAGATAACATATCTTTTTTATTTCAATGCCTTAAAACAAAGATTTACCAACAGGTAACTAAATTCGAATGCTTGAAACAACTGAAACCAAAACTCTTTTCAACTCTCAACGCATCTGTATGGCTGCATTGTACTAAAACAGAATAACAATGACTCAAAATTCAATAAATTCACCCCTAACATTGTAATACAATAATTGTTCAACACCTATAGTATTACATGCAACAAAAACAAATTCTTATATATATATATATATATATATATCCTATTTCATTAATTATTTATCCAAATTTCTGTCAACTGTATTTCTTTTGTAAAATAACTCTAAAACTAATCATAAACTAATCTCAAAAACCAAATTTTGCTTGGCTTTGAACATATAGCACAGATTATCCTCCTCGACAAATGCCCTCAAATTTCATTAGCTAATTAATAGTAAAATTTAAATTATGTAAATACAAAATCAATTATTTATTAACAGAAGAATAAATTAAGAACCAGAAAAATAAAGGGAAAAATTTGTAAAAACTTACCTTTCAAAATCTTACAGACTCTCTCTCTCTCTCTCTCTCACTCAATTTTTTTTTTCTTTTTTCAGATAATTTTCATTGCTATGTATATTGATTCAGTTGTTTTAATTTTTTAAAAAAAGTAGAAAAGAAGTCTTATTTCTGAGTATTTCTGCAAACAGGGAAAAACTTGTGTGGAGAAAATGTTTTCTGAATAACGCACCTTCGCCCAATTTGAACGTTTCAATTGGAGATCTAAACTAAAAGAGAATAAAAATTTCCTAGATTGAAATATGACTCAATAACTTGACAATAGATTGAATCAAAAAACTAAAATGGAACATAGCATTACAACACCCAAAATGTTTTTGTAAAAGCCAAAGGTTCACCACCGTTTAAAAAGGGAGGTTGAAGAATTAGAACAAAAGTTGATTATTTGTTTTTGATTTTTGTCTAAAGAAATATAAAGTGAAATTTATTTGTAACTGTATAAAATCTATAACTGCCCACTGTAATGGTGTTTCCCTGGGAAAAACAAAAAAAGTACAAAGAGGAAAAAAGATTAGGAATTGAAATCAATAATTGCAACAAACCCTAATTAGGAACCCCAAATCCCAAACATTTGAGCCTCAAATTTATTTTATCTTTCGTCCTAATTCAAGAACATTTAGAATGGAAACAAAAAACCACAAATTATTCATTAGCAAATAGATTAGGATAACAACAACAAAAAGAAGAAGAATGTAGTGAAGATTGAGGATTCAAGGTGATCTTACAAAGGAGATCTGATCTGATGCGTTTGGGGTATCTTGAGTAGAAAGATTCAAAGCTGGTGGAATCATTTGGAGAAATTGAACCGGGAAATTTTGACACAACACCCACTTGGATGTGTGGAAACAGTAAAGGGACCTCCCATTGATCCAGGATGGTATGACTTTACTTTTGAGTAGCGAATGCCTCTGCACATATTTGGTTTGTTCTTGATGAGGTTTAGGTTTTATTGTGAGGCAGCCTAGAGAGAAGAAGGCTTTCACTGATATAAGCTGGGCAGAAAGAGTGTCTAAAAAAAGAATATTATTATCACATTGCTGGCCAGTATTATAAAAAAGAGAAGCCATTTTTCTGAGTTTTTCAAATCTTTAAAACAAAAGGAAAATATGATAAATTAGGTTTACAAATTAGGTATAAAATATTAAATTATATGAAATAAAATTCTTGGTAAATTAACTTAATTGCTAAATAGAATAGATTGAAAATAACATAAGAAAGCCAGAATTTTTTAATAATAAACAGATTTTGCAAATTAACAAAACAAAACTCACAAACATAATAATAAATGATGCTAAAATACATTCATAACTGATTGTGCATGATGTGTGGAGAACAAAACTTCATCTTTCTCTGAATTAGAAGGTGAAATCCAAAATCAAAACAACCCAAATATGTAAATTCGATTCCCATCCAAAATTCCCAAAACAAAACTATTCCTAACCAAAAAAACCTAAACCATAACCGACTGAACCATAATACCCACATGTAAATCATAATTAATGGCTAAATTTCAAAAATAAAAAACAGAACATAACTCTGTCTCTACCTTTCAACAGCAACCATCATATAAGGATTGAAAATAAAAGAAAGAAGGAAGAAAAGGAAAAAAAAATATGAAATAAAATTAATAGAATGAACAGGCTAGGAGGCGATCATCAAGGCCACGCTCGCCTTCAACACATCATTGTCAACAGCCCCAATTTAAACAGTTCGGCTTCAACCGTCATGCTTCTTCATCATTGTTAGATTCAGCGTATGAGTAAATTATTAAAAAATCTAAATCTAAACTAAAAGGAATTCAAACCTAATTTATATTCAATTCCCAGAATTGTAAACAAAAAGGAAAAAAAAACAATAACTTTACCAGTTATGGGTACACGGCCTGTATCTCTGTGCTTGCGGTTCCAACAAACCTTAACCGATCAAAAACCCTAAATCCCAAAACAAAAATGAATCAAATCTAAACCTATCCAACAAAAAAACTCAATGAAAAGTAAAATTACATACCCAGATCTTAAAAATGGAAAAAAAATTTACCAGTGATAGTTCGACGATTCAGGTGGTTGATATATGGCCTGACGGTTCTTGCTGTTCAGATGGTGTAAGTCTGGCTTGGGGAAGAACAATCGCCGGCCTTGGAAATTTCTCTCTTTCGCTTGGGGTCCGACGAACAACTCTGTTCTCTCTCTCTCCGTATACGGGCAAGTCTCCTAAATGTAATTTACCCATTTAACCGGTTAATGTTGTATTTATAGTTAGAGATCAAACGGTTTTAACGCTGTGATAGGAAGGTTCTCCAAAAGATACACCGAACGATTTTTTTTAAGATCAAACTGTACACGCGTCACTTTTTTAAGGGGACTTTTTCCCTAACGTGGCAGTATTTGGTTAAAAGGCTTCTGCTATTATATATAATATAGATAGATACGGGTCCTACAACAAATGTGGAGTCCACCAAATATGAGAGAACTTATTGACGAGATTGAAAATGATTTTAGAAATTATTCTTTTTCGCAACTATTTTATGTAGTAGACCATGAGTAACTGTCTGTTTATTTTATATGATTTCATCATTTTTTCTTTACCACGTCTATCACGTTACACTTCGAGGCAGAATTATTGTACAAAAATTATGTCCTTGATTTATTCTAAGAGATACTTTCTCGTGGGCCCTCATCCTTTCCTCTCAGACTATCAACCGACAACTCTTCATCTACTAACAGTGACATTACTTCAGATTGTTACATATTTCATTACCAAAACAAGAAAGAAAATGTCATATGCAATTGCAAATGTCCTCATTAGATTTGGTGAGAATGGCATTTAAGGTCTCTTCCCACCTCCCAACTATCACCAACATTACTAATACTAATTACTTTACATTTTAATATATTAATTATAAATGCATTGAAATCATGGATAACTTTCACATTTCACTATGCAATAGGCGAAATGGAGAGAATATATATAGCATAATTTTATAAAAAAATTTTGAAATAGCAAAAATACCATAAAAACTTCAAATCTTATTTTAATTAAAATCCCATATTTTAATGGTCTCAATACTCCTTTTTCACTCGCCACCACACAGATATATGATGCCCTTCTCTTATAACATATACGGGTCCTACAACAAATGTGGAGTCCACCAAATATGAGATAACTTATTGACGAGATTGAGAATGATTTTAGAAATCATTCTTTTTCGCAACTATTTTATATAGCAGACTATGAGTAACTGTCTGTTAATTTTATATGATTTCATCATTTTTTCTTTACCACGTCTATCACGTTACACTTCGGGCTAGAATTATTGTACAAAAATTATGTCCTTGATTTATTCTAAGAGATACTTTCTCGTGGGCCCTCATCCTTTCCTCTTATACTATCAACCGACAACTCTTCACCTACTAACAGTGACATTACTTCAAATTGTTACATATTTCATTACCAAAACAAGAAATAAAATGTCTTATGCAATTGCAAATGTCCTCATTAGATTTGGTGAGAATGGCATTTAAGGTCTCTTCCCACCTCCCAACTATCACCAACAATATTAATACTAATTACTTTACATTTTAATATATTAATTATAAATGCATTGAAATCATGGATAACTTTGACATTTCACTATGCAATAGGCGAAATGGAGAGAATATATAAAGCATAATTTTATATAAAATTTTTGAAATAGCAAAAATACCATAAAAACTTCAAATCTTATTTTAATTAAAATCCCTTATTTTAATGGTCTCAATACTCCTTTTTCACTCGCCACCACACAGATATATGATGCCCTTCTCTTATAACATGTACGGGTCCTACAACAAATGTGGAGTCCACCAAATATGAGAGAACTTATTGATGAGATTGAGAATGATTTTAGAAATCACTCTTTTTCGCAACTATTTTATATAGCAGACTATGAGTAACTGTCTGCTAATTTTATATGATTTCATCATTTTTTCTTTACCACGTCTATCACGTTACACTTCGGGGCAGAATTATTGTAAAAAAATTATGTCCTTGATTTATTCTAAGAGATACTTTCTCGTGGGGCCTCATCCTTTCCTCTTATACTATCAACCGACAACTCTTCATCTACTGACAGTGACATTACTTCAGAATGTTACATATTTCATTACCAAAACAAGAAAGACAATGTCTTATGCAATTGCAAATGTCGTCATTAGATTTGGTGAGAATGGCATTTAAGGTCTCTTCCCACCTCCCAACTATCACCAACAATACTAATACTAATTACTTTACGTTTTAATATATTAATTATAAAGGCATTGAAATCATGGATAACTTTGACATTTCACTATGCAATAGGCGAAATGGAGAGAATATATAAAGCATAATTTTATAAAAAAATTTTGAAATAGAAAAAATACCATAAAAACTTCAAATCTTATTTTAATTAAAATCCCTTATTTTAATGGTCTCAATCTCCTTTTTCACTCTCCACCACACACAGATATATGATGCCCTTCTCTTATAACATATACAGGTCTTACAACAAATGTGGAGTCCACCAAATATAAGAGAACTTATTGACAAGATTGAGAATGATTTTAGAAATCATTCTTTTTCGCAACTATTTTATGTAGCAGACTATGAGTAACTGTTTGTTAATTTTATACGATTTCATCATTTTTTCTTTACAACGTCTATCACGTTACACTTCGGGCAGAATTATTGTACAAAAATTATGTCCTTGATTTATTCTAAGAGATACTTTCTTGTGAGCCCTCATCCTTTCCTCTTATACTATCAACCGACAACTCTTCATCTACTAACAGTGACATTACTTCAGATTGTTACATATTTCATTACCAAAACAAGAAAGAAAATGTCTTATGCAATTGCAAATGTCCTCATTAGATTTGGTGAGAATGGCATTTAAGGTCTCTTCCCACCTCCCAACTACCACCAACATTACTAATACTAATTACTTTACATTTTAATATATTAATTATAAATGCATTGAAATCATGGATAACTTTGACATTTCACTATGCAATAGGCGAAATGGAGAGAATATATAAAGCATAATTTTATATAAAATTTTTGAAATGGCAAAAATACCATAAAAACTTCAAATCTTATTTTAATTAAAATCCCTTATTTTAATGGTCTCAATACTCCTTTGTCACTCTCCACCACACACAGATATATGATGCCCTTCTCTTATAACATATACGGGTCCTACAACAAATGTGGAGTCCACCAAATATGAGAGAACTTATTGACGAGATTGAGAATGATTTTAGAAATCATTCTTTTTCACAACTATTTTATATAGCAGACTATGAGTAACTGTTTGTTAATTTTATATGATTTCATCATTTTTTCTTTACCACGTCTATCATGTTACACTTCGGGGCAAAATTATTGTAAAAAAATTATGTCCTTGATTTATTCTAAGAGATACTTTCTCGTGGGGCCTCATCCTTTCCTCTTATACTATCAACCGACAACTCTTCATCTACTGACAGTGACATTACTTCAGATTGTTACATATATCATTACCAAAACAAGAAAGAAAATGTCTTATGCAATTGCAAATGTCCTCATTAGATTTGGTGAGAATGGCATTTAAGGTCTCTTCCCACCTCCCAACTATCACCAACATTACTAATACTAATTACTTTACATTTTAATATATTAATTATAAATGCATTGAAATCATGGATAACTTTAACATTTCACTATGCAATAGGCGAAATGGAGAGAATATATATAGCATAATTTTATATAAAATTTTTGAAATAGCAAAAATACCATAAAAACTTCAAATCTTATTTTAATTAAAATCCCTTATTTTAATGGTCTCAATACTCCTTTGTCACTCTCCACCACACACAGATATATGATGCCCTTCTCTTATAACATATACGGGTCCTACAACAAATGTGGAGTCCACCAAATATGAGAGAACTTATTGACGAGATTGAGAATGATTTTAGAAATCATTCTTTTTCGCAACTATTTTATATAGCAGACTATGAGTAACTGTCTGTTAATTTTATATGATTTCATCATTTTTTCTTTACCACATCTATCATGTTACACTTCGGGGCAAAATTATTGTAAAAAAATTATGTCCTTGATTTATTCTGAGAGATACTTTCTCGTGGGGCCTCATCCTTTCCTCTTATACTATTAACCGACAACTCTTCATCTACTGACAATGACATTACTTCAGATTGTTACATATATCATTACCAAAACAAGAAAGAAAATGTCTTATGCAATTGCAAATGTCCTCATTAGATTTGGTGAGAATGGCATTTAAGGTCTCTTCCCACCTCCCAACTATCACCAACATTACTAATACTAATTACTTTACATTTAAATATATTAATTATAAATGCATTGAAATCATGGATAACTTTGACATTTCACTATGCAATAGGCGAAATGGAGAGAATATATAAAGCATAATTTTATATAAAATTTTTGAAATAGCAAAAATACCATAAAAACTTCAAATCTTATTTTAATTAAAATCCCTTATTTTAATGGTCTCAATACTCCTTTGTCACTCTCCACCACACACAGATATATGATGCCCTTCTCTTATAACATATACGGGTCCTACAACAAATGTGGAGTCCACCAAATATGAGAGAACTTATTGACGAGATTGAGAATGATTTTAGAAATCATTCTTTTTCGCAACTATTTTATATAGCAGACTATGAGTAACTGTCTGTTAATTTTATATGATTTCATCATTTTTTCTTTACCACGTCTATCATGTTACACTTCGGGGCAAAATTATTGTAAAAAAATTATGTCCTTGATTTATTCTAAGAGATACTTTCTCGTGGGGCCTCATCCTTTCCTCTTATACTATCAACCGACAACTCTTCATCTACTGACAGTGACATTACTTCAGATTGTTACATATATCATTACCAAAACAAGAAAGAAAATGTCTTATGCAATTGCAAATGTCCTCATTAGATTTGGTGAGAATGGCATTTAAGGTCTCTTCCCACCTCCCAACTATCACCAACATTACTAATACTAATTACTTTACATTTTAATATATTAATTATAAATGCATTGAAATCATGGATAACTTTGACATTTCACTATGCAATAGGCGAAATGGAGAGAATATATATAGCATAATTTTATATAAAATTTTTGAAATAGCAAAAATACCATAAAAACTTCAAATCTTATTTTAATTAAAATCCCTTATTTTAATGGTCTCAATACTCCTTTGTCACTCTCCACCACACACAGATATATGATGCCCTTCTCTTATAACATATACGGGTCCTACAACAAATGTGGAGTCCACCAAATATGAGAGAACTTATTGACGAGATTGAGAATGATTTTATAAATTATTCTTTTTCGCAACTATTTTTTGTAGCAGACTATGAGTAACTGTCTGTTAATTTTATATGATTTCATCATTTTTTGTTTACCACATCTATCACGTTACACTTCGGGGCAGAATTATTGTGAAAAAATTATGTCCTTGATTTATTCTAAGAGATACTTTCTTGTGGGCCCTCATCCTTTCCTCTTATACTATCAACCGACAAGTCTTCATCTACCAACAGTGACATTACTTCAGATTGTTACATATTTCATTACCAAAACAAGAAAGAAAATGTCTTATGCAATTGCAAATGTCCTCATTAGATTTGGTGAGAATGTCATTTAAGGTCTCTTCCCATCTCCCAACTATCACCAACATTACTAATACTAATTACTTTACATTTTAATATATTAATTATAAATGCATTGAAATCATGGATAACTTTGACATTTCACTATGCAATAGGCGAAATGGAGAGAATATATAAAGCATAATTTTATATAAAATTTTTGAAATAGCAAAAATACCATAAAAACTTCAAGTCTTATTTTAATTAAAATCCCTTATTTTAATGGTCTCAATACTCCTTTTTCACTCTCCACCACACACAGATATATGATGCCCTTCTCTTATTACATATACGGGTCCTACAACAAATGTGGAGTCCACCAAATATGAGAGAACTTATTGACGAGATTGAGAATGATTTTATAAATCATTCTTTTTCGCAACTATTTTATGTAGCAGACTATGAGTAACTGTCTGTTAATTTTATATGATTTCATCATTTTTTCTTTACCACGTCTATCACGTTACACTTTGGGGCAGAATTATTGTACAAAAATTATGTCTCTGATTTATTCGAAGAGATACTTTCTCGTGGGCCCTCATCCTTTCCTCTTATACTATCAACCGACAACTCCTCTCCTATTAACAGTGACATTACTTCAGATTGTTACATATTTCATTACCAAAACAAGAAAGAAAATGTCTTATGCAATTGCAAATGTCCTCATTAGATTTGGTGAGAATGGCATTTAAGGTCTCTTCCCACCTCCCAACTATCACCAACATTACTAATATTAATTACTTTACATTTTAATATATTAATTATAAATGCATTGAAATCATGGATAACTTTCACACCCTCCCCCCACCTTTAGGGAATACTACCGAATGATATTTTCATTTCGACATATAGATGTTTCTTTTCAACTGTCAACTTCATATCTATGTCGATATCAATGTCCTGCGGATTCTAGTGGCCATTGTTGTCCTGTAAGGCAGCATTGATAATTAATTAGTTGAAAATTTATCATCTTGGCATATTCGATAATTTATTACTTATTGTTGTCACATGGAATGAGATCGATGAGCTCGCACTGAAGACCCTCTTTTTTATTTAGCAAAAAAAAAAAAAATGTTCCACGATTGTTACTTTCTAAAACTGCCTAAAAAAGTCTTGTACCATAATAATAATAATAATAATAATAATAATAATAATAAAAAATTTTTTTTACAATATTAAAGCAATATTATTCTAATCATAACAAAGCATGTTAATAGGTATACAAAAGAAATTGTAAACATTATTGTGTTTTTTATATTACTCTTTTAGGGACTATCCTTCTAGATGTCTAAACCAATAGTCATTTAGGATGTTGGGTATACACGTGTAAGGTAAAATCCCAAATTGAATAATAACGAGAAGAAAGAGTGATTAATATATAACATAATTGAGCACATACGCATTAGGCTTAAGCATTTTGGGTTAAAGTATGTCTCTATATGTTATATTAATTATTTAAGGAAGCTCCACAAAATGTTTATCTCTCCAACATAGGCCAAAATAGGCAAGTGCCATTTTCATGCAAAAAAAGTGGCGTTTTGCCCCCTTTCCCAAACTAATTAGGAAAATGCTTCTCTTTTGTAACTCGATTTTCTAAAAATCGAGTTAAAAAAAAAATTTTTTTTGAAGCCTTATAGTGGCGTTTTAAGGAGCCTATAGTGATGTTTTAAGAATCTATAGTGGCGTATTGGAACTCGAGCTTCATGAACTTGAGTTATAGGAAATTTTTTCTATTTTTTTACCTATAACTCGAGTTTCTGGAGCTCGAGTTCCAAAACGCCACTATAGGTCCTTAAAACATCACTATAGGCTTCTTAAACACGCCATCATAGGGCTTAACTCGATTTTGAGAAAATTGAGTTAAAAAAAAAGGGTATTTCTCTAATTAGTTTGGGAAAGAGGACAGAAGGCTGTATAATTTGAGCGAAAAGGGCAGTGTCCCATTTTGTCCCTCCAACATAGGTAGCCTCATAAGCAAAGTCATCCTCAAATTTTGGTATCATATGGTCAAGTGGATGGGATTGACGTGAGGGGGTATGGATGGCTATATTTCTAGGAGCATACTTTAGGCGAATCTGAAGTGCACGGATACAAGTTATGCCTTGGAATGAAAGACAATTCCAAATCTGCTTTGTTACGAACAAGGAAGTTTTAAGTAATGCAACTATATATGAATCTCATGGAGAGGGACACTAGCAGCATGCTTAACACGTGCAAGTTGGACGGGAGAGTAATGCGTAAGAACCTGCCCTTGGGAAGGGAGCAATAGCAGGAAATGACTGCTAATACCCTGAGGAGTAAAAGGAGGAATCCACCTAAGGAGGGGCTCATGTTTGATTAGCTAGTTGGTGAGGAATTTTAATATCAAATAGCCAAGTGGATCTTTGATCCTTAAATTTTGGTATCAAATGGCCATGTGGATCATGATTAGAAGATCGAAATTCAAATCAAAGAAATAAAACAAAGATGTATATTTGACTAGCAGTATTTTATCAATAATATATAGAAGCCATTGCTGACCTACAGGAAGCATCATAAGGATCAACGTCATCCTCAAATTTTGGTATCAAAACTGAAAATTGTGTAGGCATAGGCTTAATTATGGCCAAGTGGATCATGATTAGAAGACCGAAGTTAATATCAAAGAAATTAGACAGATGTATATCTGACTTGTAGTATCTTACCATCAATAGAAGCCATTGTTGAGTGTTGACCTACGACTAATTATATAATTAGTAGGGAGTTGATTTCCCATTATGTGTTCTCTCAAGTCTCAATCATACATCATAGAAACAATAATTAGGATAAACCTTTCATCTTATAACCAGCAGTTTTGATGTCCAGAATTTGAAAGATACACACTTGGATGTCATATCGAGACTGTTAGGTTCTAAGGAATTAGAAACTAATGTATTAGAACTTCAATTTGTAATGTTGGCAAACTATGATCAAAATGTTTTAGTTATGTTTAGACTTGCTCAAAGTATATGTTTTTATGTAAAGTTGGAATCGAGTTACTGCAGGATTTACTGTGTAAATCTGCCTAGCTCGACAGATCGAGAATTAGACTCGATCAATCAAAAGTCGTGCAGATTGTTTTTCAGTAGAATTTTCCAACTCAGCCCAAGTTCGTTTGGCGTGTAGGATTTTATGTTTTGCCCTATGTATAAAAGGGAAAACCTTAGCCACATTTTAAGGTTACTGTTTATGCTCTGTGTGTGAATCTTATGTGAGATCTAGAGGTGTTTGCCTTCACATACATTTAGGGTTTCCAATCTCAAGATTGATGTCAAGAGCTTGGTGATCAATTCAGTTGTTGTTTCAAGAGCTTAAAGATATAAAAGCGGGAGTGCTTGTACTTGCTGTGAATCTAAGAAAGAAGTAGTTCGTGGACTCAGAGCTGTCATGTGGTCATGGTAGTAAGTTTCCTACTCGAAGTAGCAAGTTTCCTACTCGAGGTAGCAATAGGATGTTAGTGGTCTAAGTCACTATAGTGTAAACTTCAATTCTTTCATAGTAGATTCGTTTTACCTTGAGGATAGCTAAGTTAAATCCTCTCCAGGTTTTTTACCGGTTTGGTTTTCCTAAGTTATCATATTGTTGTGTTCTTTATTTTTCTGTACTTTGCAATGATATGATTTATCTGTGTTAACCTAGATCTGCATAATTTACCTAAGTTAATCACTTCGCTAAAATAACTAGGTTAATCTGGTTGTATTTTAAGGGGTCTAAAAACTTTACAAGTGGTATCAGAGCAGGTAGCTCTTTTGTTCTAGATCTTTTGATTTAAGAGCTGATCCTTGACCCATGTTGTCATGGAACACGATCACTCTCTTGTGATCCTACCTCACTTTGATAGGAACAACTATGCCTACTGGAAAGTAAGGATGAAAGCATTCTTGAAATCTATAGATGAGAGAGTTTGGAATTCCGTTGAATACGGATGGGAGAAGCCTACTACTCCTGTTAATGAATGGCAAACTTCTCAAAAAAAAGCAGCCACTTTTAATAGCAAAGCTATGAATGTTGTCTTTAATGCTGTTTCTATGGAGGAATTTAAGAGAATCTCCAATGTTAAGGTTGCTCATACTGCTTGGAATATCCTTCAGACTGTGCATAAAGGCACAAAGGCAGTTAAAATTAACAAGTTGCAGCAATTAACTACTAGATTTGAAAGCATTAGGATGTCTGATGAAAAATCTTTTGATGAATTCTATGCTAAGCTTAATGATATTGTTAATTCTACATGTGATTTGAGTGAAATTTATGATCAACCTAAAATTTTTAGGAAGATTCTTAGATCTTTAACAGAGGATTTTAGACTCAAAGTGATTACCATCACTGAAAGTAAGGATGTGGACTCCATTCCTGTTGATGAATTTGTAGGATCTCTTCAGTCCTATGAGTTGGACTTACTTAAGACTAACAAATCCAAATCAATAGCTCTTAAGTCTGTTGACGATGTTGATGTGAGTGGATTTGATGATGAACTCTCTACTACAGAGATTGCCTATCTTGCAAAGAACTTTAGAAACTTTCTTAGAAACAACAACAGAAGAGCAAAAGGTAAGAGCAATGCTGAACCTAGAAATTTTAGGAAGAATGATCCCACTAAAGTGAATAACACTGAAAAATCTAAAGAGAAAGTAGGTCAACCTTCTAATAATTTATGGCTCAACAATGTTTTGGTTGTCAAGGGTATGGTCATGTGAATCAGAATGTCCTACATTCTTGAGGTCTAAGGATAAGACTATGGCTGTAACTCTTAGTGATGATGAAGTTTCTGATAATGAGTCTGGTAGTGATGAGGATGAAAACTTCATTACTTTCACAGCTATTGCTGTGGTTGATGAAAGTGTTGTTGTTGAGGAGAACCCTTCTGATGGGGAACTCTCTGAGGATGCAGATTTGCATGAAGCCTACAATAAACTTTGTAAAGTTGCTGTAAAGGATGCTATGGGTGTTGAACTAGGCTTAAAGAAAATTGCATCTCTTGAACTTGATAAGAAAAATTTGCTTTTGAAACTGTTTGATGCTAATGAACTGTTGAATAATGTGAATTCTGAGAACATGCTTTTACTTGATGAAGTTAAAAATTTGGAACTTGAATTATCTTTTGCTAGAAAAAAAACTAATAGGTCTGCAAGCTCCAAACTCAATCACATGCTGAGTGTTCAAAAGTCTCTCTCTGACAAAACTAGTTTAGGTTTTGTAGAAAACATCTCTATGCCTGAACCTTATTCCACAAACTTTGTTCCTTCTTCTGAGCCCCCTATGAGTGAGGTTATCAAACCTGTAGAAGTCATACCTCCTAGGAAGATTACGATTGATCTGAAAGAGTCCAAACCTAAGAAGTCTACCCTTTCTAAGGACAAGTTACATGATAAGCCTGCGTGGGTTTGTCATTTTTGTGAAAGTCTAGGCACATTAGTTCAAACTGTTTCAAGCTGCAAGCTGCTAAGTGAGCAAACAAACCAAAAGTACCTGTGCCTCAAGCACAAGATCCTATGATACTTATTGGTGAATTGGTAAAGGCTCTAAACCTTTATTCCAATCTTGGAGTTGGTAATCATTCTAATGTTAAATAAGAACTCCAATGCTAGAGTTGAATCTCAAAAGCTTTAGATCCAAAATGCTCAATTTAATTGAGTCCTTCTGACATAGTCCTTGTGCTTCATTGCTCTACTCTTTGTGACCATTGCTCTTTGGTTTTTTGTTTTCTTTGTTTCTAGGATTTTCATTGCATAACATTCGTGTATTTCATTCTAGGTTGTTTTTTTTTAAAATAAAAAAAGAAGCAAAATGTGTTTTGCATTATGTTCTTGTTTTTGAAAACAAGGTTGGTCAATTTATTTTCACATGACAAATCTTTGTACCTTGTTTAGCTTGGATGAGCTTATTTATTGCACTTTACTAGTTTGTGCTTTGTAGTGCATGTTGTGTGGGAAAAATGTTTATATTTTTTTGATCACATTGTCTTGATCTTGAAATCACATGCCTTTGATTGTCGGACTTTAATCTTTAGAGAAAGGCATAAATAACGATCTCACCAATGTTCACTAGCCAATCATGAACACTTTAGTGCATATCATATGATTTTGTGCTCGAGAAAATGTAGTATATGCACAAAAAGAACATAAGGTGTAGCCTCGATTAATTGCTAAAATTGGTGTGTACATTATTGGGCTATAATAACTGCACATTCAAACAAAATTGATGTGTACATTATCCTGACTATTATTAATAAGTTTCTGATAAAATAAAATTGGTGTGTACATTAGAGGCAAATCAAGAAACTTACATGATTGCAAGCTTGTTTTTTAGGAGATGTGAGAGTTATATGATGTAACTCTTTAGGTGATAGTTTTTTTCAAAATCTATGTGATGAATTTTGTAGACATTATGCTTGATTTCTATTTACATATCACCTCACATGTATCTCAAACTTTTGCTAGTTGCACACACTACACAAATTACTCTTTGCTAAACTTTGTACATGTTATTGTGTGTGATTTTGATTTGACCAACCAAGTTTGAAAATTCTTTGAATTTTATGCAAAACATGTTTGATGTTTGTGAATTTAAGGAGAATTGATTGAAAATCTTAATTTTGGGAAAACTGGGTTCAAAACAAATGTTTTTGAAAAGCATTTCATCCTATACTCATGCATTTTATTCATAAAATTCAAAGCCTTGAGGTGTTTTGCACAAAATTGCTTTATTTTTCAAAAACTTGATTTTTCCAGAATTTTGATCAATCCAACATGTTTCTCGACCGATCGAAATTGCGATTAAAAATTTTGATCAGCCTTTATCTGTTTCGATCGGTGCTTGATTGGTACTGGATCAATCGAAGCATTTTCGATCGATCGAACCTAATTTTCGATCAATCGAAAGTCGTATAGAGAGTTTTTTAAAAAACTTTGTTTCTCACGTGTTCAAACACTTTTCAAACTTTTTAAAACTTTTTCTCTCTCTATCTGATCGGGCAAGGCTTCCAATCAAGATTTTTGTTGTTTTCCTCTGATTTTTTTACAAGGTTTTTCTCTCCCAAAGCCGGTAAGACCATATTACCTTTCCTTTTTCTTTTATTTTCACTTTTCATGCATTAAATCATGCATTGTTTGGGAAATTTCGAACCTAAGGAATTTTGGGATTTTTGTTGATTCAAGCCTTTTCTTTCACAATTGATCAATGGGTTTCTGTTATAAGATGTTATTAAACTGTTCTTTGTTATTTTATTTTATTAATTTGATGATTTGGGAAAAATTTGAAATTCTAGGGCTTAAAACTACCAGAATTGGAGATTCTGTTCAATTATGCTTAATTTGATGAAATTGGCTTGTTAGATTGATTAATTTGATCATTCTTTTGTGTTCTCTATCTTGTGTGATGATCAATTTGGTTAATTTGTTAGTTTTTTGAAAGTGGGTTTTCAAAATTTGGGGTTTTTGGTATAAACTCTATGCTTAAGCTAATTTTGCGTTTGTTAAGTAAAATTGAACTACTTCTCACTGCATTAGAGCATGCATCATATGTTGAAATTGTTCATGCATCATATAGATTATTATTTCTATATATTTATGTGCTAACATGCAGTTTGTCCTTGGTTTTGTTTTGTTTTGTTTTTTTTTTTCTGTGTCTCTTTTGTGTCTGTCCTTTTGATCCTTAGCATCATGGTTAGGAAGACTAGAGCTCATAGGTTGTCCTCCTCCTCTTCTTCTCCTACTTTTGATAGCTCTAGGTTTCTGAGTGAGAAAAACCAGGAAACTTATGAGAAGTTAAACATTTGTAGGAATGTTTAGGTTGAGAGGAAAGTTTTGTTAGATGAGCTAGATGGTGAGATTAGGAGAAATTTTGAGCATCGAGGCTTGTTACCTTTGGTAGATGTCAATCATCCTCTTCTGGCTACCTTGATAAGAGAGGTCTACTCGAATCTCTCTTTCCACATCTATGAGTCCAACACTCAAGTGAAGAGTTGGATACGAGGTGAAGAGTTCATCATTACTCCTTCAATAGTGGCTGATGCTCTTAGGGTGCCACTGGTCCAGCATCTTGTCTATCTGTATGATGAGTCTCCTCCGCTTAATGATATCATGTCACACATCACTGGTACTTCTATCTAGTGGGGTTCTGATCCTCGGATCACTTCTGCTGAGTTGACTGAGATTCATTATCTTTTCTTTCACATTGCTTGTTATTCTTTGTGGCCTATCTCTCATCTGCACACCATCCTTATCGAGCATTGTGCATTTTTGTATGCCCTGGTTATGGACACTCCTATAAGTTTTTCTTATCTTTTCATTCGTTCCTTGATTGAGGTACATAGGAGTAGTTCTACTGCTCATGCTCTCTTCTTTCTGGTTTTCATTTATCGGATTCTTTTGCATTTAGGATTAGAGCAGTTTCCCTGTGTCTGAGCTCGTTCACATTATAGCTCCCATAGGTACCACCTTTTTTCGACAGAGGGCTGCTCAGATGAGAGTAAACTCTAAATGCCCTAGAGTTGAGTCATCTGGTGGTATTCCTCTTCCTCCTCCTTCCACTACAAGTGTTACTTCAGCTGAGGCGTTTGATGATCCTGCTGCTGCTGCTGTTCCTCTACCTTCTACTTCGGATGATTCAGACATTCGTCGTATGTTGGAGACTATCATGACCGTTCAGGCGGCTCATGGTTAGCTTTTGGTGGACATGTTTGATGAGCTTCGTGCTTTGCGAGCGGATTTGGATAGTTTTAGACAATCACCTCTGCCACCTCCTTTTGATGATGAGTGAGTGTCCTTTGGCAATTCTTCACAAAAAGGGGGAGTACACTTGTGTAGAGGAGATTTTGTTGTTTAGAGGAGATTTTTTGGTTTTGAAGCTGTGGAGCTTAAGATTGTATCTAGGTGCTTCATTGTGTATCTACTTTTTTGGCTCATGATTTATTTATGTTTCTTGTTTCACATTGTGCTACATTGATTGTTGATTTATATTTATGAGGTTATTCATGACATATGTCTTGCAGTTTATGTTATATGAAATCAAGAAGTTATTTTGTTTTACTTGTATTTTCCACACATGCGTTTATGTGTATCTTAAGTGTTTTAGGAATATACAGGTTGATTCAGTCGTGTTGCTGTCTACACTTACAACTGATAGATAGTAGTTAGGTTGAATTTGTTATGTTGGCATATGTTTTTGTAATGGGATGTTTTTATGTAAACTTTGAGCATTTTGTTAAGTTTATGTTTTGTTACGGATTGCCAAAGGGGGAGTTTGTTAGGTTCTAAAGAATTAGAAACTAATGTATTAGAACTTCAATTTGTAATGTTGGCAAACCATGATCAAAACATTTTAGTCATATTTAGACTTGCTCAAAGTATATATTTTTATGTAAAGTTGGAATTGAGTTATTGCAGGATTTACTGTGTAAATCTGTTTGGCTCGATCAATCAAGAATTAGATTCGATCGGTCGAAAGTCATGCAGATTGTTTTTCTGCAGAATTTTCCAACTCAACCCAAGTCTGTTTGGCGTGTAGGGTTTTATGTTTTGTCCTATGTATAAAAGGGAAAACCCTAGCCATGTTTTAAGGTTGCTCTTTATGCTCTGTGTGTGAATCTTATGTGAGATTTAGAGGTGTTTGCCTTCACATACACTTAGAATTTTCAATCTCAAGATTGATGTCAAGAGCTTGGTGACTAATTCAGTTGCTGTTTCAAGAGCTTAAAGATATACAAGCAAGAGTGCTTGTGCTTGTGCTTGCTGTGAATTCAAGAAAGAAGTAGTCCATGGACTCGGAGCTGTCACGTGGTCATGGTAATAAGTTTCCTACTCGAGGTAGCAATAGGATGTTAGTGATTTAAGCCGCTATAGTGTAAACTTCAATTCTTTCATAGTGGATTCGTTTTACCTTGAGGATAGCTAGGTTAAATCCTCCCCAGGTTTTTTACCGGTTTGGTTTTCCTGGGTTATCATATTGTTGTGTTCTTTATTTTTCTGCACTTTGCAATGATATGATTTATCTGTGTTAACCTAGATCTGCATAATTTACCTAAGTTAATCACTTGGCTAAAATAATTAGGTTAATCTGATTGTGTTTTAAGGGGTCTAAAAACTTTACAATACAAAAATGTTTAGAAAGCAATACAGGGAATCATGAAGAATAAAATATCTGCAAGTCTCTTAGCACACTAATTTAAACAGATGTATCAAAACATTCTCTTGTTGATTGTTTAATAGCAACTTGTACTTATCCTATAAGAGAATATCAATATTTTTGGTTTATATTCATTTGTTAATAAGATATTTTGTCTAACAAGTAAAAAAAAAAAAAGTCATATTCAATGTACAAAAATCTCAATTTTTTACAGTTAAGAAGAAACAATTAGTCATGTAATCTGTAAGTTCGTTTAGACCCCTTAAACCCAACAGATTAACCTAGAGAATTAGCCAAGTTATTAACTTAGGTAATTTAATTAAAACTAGGTTAACACAATTAAGCAAAAATAACAAAGCAGCGGAAAAATAAACAACACAAAGATCTGATGACCCAGGAAACCACACCGGTAAAAACCTGGGGAGGATTTGACCTAGCTATCCTCAAGGTAAACTGAATCCACTATGAAAGAATCGAAGTTTACACAATAGACTTAGACCACTAACATCTTATTGCTACCCGAGTGTAGGAAACTTACTACCATGACCCCATGTTAGCTCCGAGATCCACGGACTCCTTCTTTCCGGAATTCTTCAACAAATCCACAAGCGCACCTGCTTGTATATCTTTGTGTTCTCTTGATTCTGCAACTGTAACGATCTACACAACTCTTGACATAAATCTCAAGTTTGTAAACCCTAAGTGTATGTGAAGGTAAACACCTCTAGATCTCAAAGAAGGATTCACAAACACAGCAAAAACAGAACTCTAAAAACGTGGCTAGGGTTTTCCCTTTTATACTTAGGGCAAACATAAAACCCTATACATTAAAACGGGCTTGGGCTGAGTTGGAATTTCCTGCAGAAAAACGTTCTGCACGATTTTCGATCGATCGAGTCTAATTTTCGATCGATCGAGTCATACAGAAAGTGAACAGTACTTCTGCATAAAAACTCGATTCCAACTTTACAATTAAACCCATACTTTGAGCAAGTCTAACACACGACTCAACATTGTTTTGATCATGGTTTGCCAACATACAAATTGAAGTTCTAAATACATTAGTTCCTAATCTTTAGAACCTAACATAATCCATACCTCCAACTTGAGGTTGATTGTTGGACCCGAATATGTGACGTGTTTCTGAGTGGAAGACATCTACCATTGCTTCAAGACACAACTTCTAATTATCTATAGTAACCAAGACAAAAGAAAAAAAAAAAAAATATATATATATATATATATATATATTTGAAAGTGCCAGATTGGTAGATTTGATTTATTGGTAGTTGGGTATAAATGTCAATAGTGAAAATTTCTTTCCAAGTCTTTCAATCAATTATTAATCATTTCATACACTATGGGATGCCAACCATTACTGAGGATAAATTATTGTGCCATGGCAATAATGAAAATAATGAAAGAAAATGAATGGTTGATCAACAGATATATTATTGAAGCATGTTATATTTGCAGTATATATATATTAATAATATTTTGAGACATCCCATAATTGTAACATCAATGTTATGTTAAAAGAAAAAAAAAATCATATAAATCTAGCTAACAAAAAGGTTACATCATCTTGTGGAAAATGACTCTCTCCCATTCTCTTTTTTAGTCATCTAATCAGAACGGTTTTTTTTTTTAAAGAAAGGAAACTGAAAGCTTTATTAAGAAGTATGCAAATGTGCCTGGTCTTATCAAAACTTAGTATATTTCACATGGTTGAATTGGCCAATAAATTGCAAATAATATTTTCTTTTCTAATGTCAATATTTTATGGCTACAAGAAGATATATTAACAAAACCTAAACGATCATCTAGGACAATGTCTTGAGGTTGACTAGGTCCCAACATTTGCCTCCTGAACAATATGTATAGTTTAACTTGTAGTAGGTGTAGCTTTTGTATTAGACTGTTGAGCCTATTTAAGATCACAAAACTTCCCATAGCCTCTCATTTATGCTCACTTCGTAGCCATATTCTAACTTTGGTGGAAAGTTCTTAACAAAAGTTATTGTAATTTCTTTATAAAGATTTGCATCCCATGGCAGCTCCAAGAATTTTGTTTAGGGTGTTTTTTAGAAAGCATAAATTACACAACCTTATTTCTTTTTAACTTTTAGGTAATTAGGTTTGAAATAATGTTATTAATTCCATTAAGTTCCGGCCGGAAAATATCGTGCTAGTAAACAAACAGGAATAGTAACTCACCCTATTCTGCTTCGGAAAAAATTTCGGGTCATTCTGGTTTATTTTGGGTGTTTCGGTAAATACCGGTCAAAATTCAAGATTCGGCTGGCATGAAGTTTGTGCTAAAAAAAAAAAATTGTTCTTAGAACCAAAACAAATTTGCATTCTGTAAACCAAAAAACCTCAAAAGGAAAAGAAAATGAAAAGAAAAGAAATGAACAAAGGTACCTGTATAGCTAAAAAAAAATCGTATTGAGAAATTTAAGACTTAAAACTTGAGAAGAAGCACTACCGCACTGGTACTAGTAGAAGACACAGAAGTTACAAACAAGAAGGAAGACAAAACATAGATGTTAAAGTGTAGATAAAGATGTGATAAAATTTAAAAGTATGAAGTGTAAAAATCGAGAAGATAGAAGGCATACGTGGTTAAGAATAAACAAGAAAAAAAAATTTGAAATGAGAAGTAAGTAATATATATTGTTAGGTTCTAAAAGCTTAGAACAATTGGCAAATCGTGAGCACACAAGAACATGTAAGCTGCAGAAAGAAGATTTCAGAATCTGCCTGGTTCGATCGATCGAAAAACAGGCTCGATCGATCGAAAGTCGTATCTGCAGAATTCTAAGTTGGCCCAAACAGCAGTTCTAGCCCATTAAGGATTAGGGTTTCAGATCTACTTTTCCTACTATATAAAGGAAACCCTAAGCACGTTTTTTATAAGGCTTTTTAGAGAGAAAAGAGTGTGCCTCTTTTGTATTTAGGGTTTTGTTCCTAAAACCTCTCTTATTACTTCTACCGGTGTTGTTCCTTGAAGAATCTCAAGATCCGGTATTGCTGAAGTTGCTGTCTTCTCTAATCATCAAAGGAGCTGATGATCTAAACCTTCAAGGGTGGTCTTGGAGTCACAAACAGGTGAGTTTGTGTTGCTAAACCTTTGAGTGGAGTCTCAAAGTCACAAACGGTGGTGTTTGTGTTTTGCAAAGATTAAGGAAAGAAGGAGTCCGTGGATCTCGGAGCTATCATGGGGTCATGGTAGTAAGTTTCCTACACTTGGGTAGCAATAGGATGTTAGTGGTCTAAGTCGCTATTGTGTAAACTTCAATTCTTTCTAGTGGATTTGCTATTTTACCTTGAGGATAGCTAGGTTAAATCCTCCCCAGGTTTTTACCGGTGTGGTTTCCTGGGTCATCATATCGTTGTGTTATTTATTTTTCCGCTGCTTTACATGATATGATTGTTATTGTTTTAACCTAGATCTGAATAATAAACCTAAGTATTCACTTGGTTAATTAATTAGGTTAAACAATCTAGTTTACAGGGGTCTAAACGAACTAACAAGTGGTATCAGAGCGGGTAGCTCTTTTGTTTTAGATCTTTTGATCTAAGAGCTGATCCTTGATCCCTGTTATCATGGATAATTTTAAGTGTCTTACTGTTTTTGATTGTGATGATTTGAATAAAAAGGACACTGTTGTTTCTGTTGATTTTATTGATGCCTTTGAAACTCTTCGTAAAGAATTATCTAAGTCTTTGAAAATTGCTAAGAAATTTAAAGAAGAGTTAAAATTGGCTAATCTTGAAAAAGAGGAATTGATTGTTAGATTAGATGAATCTAATAAAAAGAATGAATTTTTGAGAAATCAAATTTCCTCTCAAGATGAGAAGGTGAAAAGCTTGGAACAAGAGTTAGCTGAATCTAAAGCTAAAATTGAAAATTTGACTAGTACCAAGCCTGTTGTTGATGACAGAAGTGTTTCTGTTTCTCTTAAGCCTAAAGCTGAAAAAGTTTATATCCCTCCTTTCAAGAGGAATAATAAAGAAAAGGCTTATTTTGCTAGGTTAGACAAAGGTAAAAGTTCTGATGTAGACGCTGAAGTTTCTAAACCTAAGTCTAAACCTACAGTTAGAGAGCATAAGAAATCTGTTTTTGTGCCTACTTGTCACATTTGTGGTGTTGTTGGTCATATTAGACCAAATTGTTCTCTGTTGAGGCCAAAACCAAAATCTGAGACTAGATTTGCTGTTAGGAATACTGATGTTCCTAAATTTGTTCCTGTTTGTCACTTTTGTGGTGTCTCCGGTCACATTCGTCTTAATTGTCATAAATTGAAATTTAAGCATTCTGTGTTTCAGTCTAGGACATGTGATGATATTTCTCCTGCCATAAGTCCAAATAAATTGTTTCATATGCTTTTGAAAAATTTAAGCTTGTTGGCTTGTGAAAGGAAATTGCAGGATTTTAGTCTTTCTCAGAAGATTGGTGTAATTCCTAAAATACACTCTGCTTCACATAGATTTTCACTTACAAAGCCGAAGACTCGTGCTATATGGGTGAGAAAAGATTCTTTAAGGTGAGTGTTCTGACTTGTCCCTGTTTTAATTCTTTCAATTATTTGTGGACATGTTTTGTTTTTGTTTTTGGTTGTTTTGTTGTTTAGGTTGTTTTTTTATATTAAAAAAAAAAATCCAAAAACATTGAAAAATTTCAAAAAGACAAAAATATTTTATTTTGTGTCTAGTTTTATTTTTCTTGAGGATTACATGAATTATGATATCTCTCTTGATTTAGAACATGCTTGATATTGTGAAACATAAAAAGTATGTGTTCTATAAGTGCTAAGCTATTTTTTTATTTTGTTTGAGTATGTACTAGTTTGTACATGTACTCATGGGTTAATTAAGAAATTGATATTTCTTGTTTGTGTACCCTCTATAGCTTAGTTAAGCACTGTCATGCATTGCATTTGCAATTTTTTTTAATCATTTAGCATAATGTGTGCTTCTTGTTTTTGGTCATAAAATTTGTTTTAAACCAAAAATATTTTTATGTGTTTTGTATTATATATCTTGGATTTATAATTAAGGTTGGCCATATTATCTTTACATAACATGTTTATGTACCTTGTTTAGCTTGGATGAGCTTATTTTATTGCACTTTACTAGTTTGAGCTTTGTAGTGCATGTTGTGTGGGAAAGATGTTTATAGTTTTTGATCACATGATCTTGATCTTAAAGTCACATACCTTTGATTGTCGGACTTGGACTTATTGAGAAAGGCATAAATAACCATCTCACCACTATTTACTAGCCAATCATGAACACCTTAGTGCATATCGTAAGATTTTGTGCTCGAGAAAGTGTAGCACATGCACAAAAAGAACATAAGGTGTAGCCTCTATTAAAATTGGTGTGTACATTATTGGGCTATAATAATCTCACAAATTCAAATAAAATTGGTGTGTACATTATCCCGGCTATATTATTAAGTTTCTAATCAATTAAATTGAATAATGAGGCAAATCAAGAAACTTACATGATTGCAAGCTTTTATTCTAGGAGATGTGAGAGTTATATGATGTAACTCTTTAGGTGATAGTCTCTTTCAAATTTATGTGATGAATTTTGTAGACTTTGTGATTGATTTCTATTCACATATCACCTCACATGTTTCTTAAGCTTTTGCTAGTTGCACACACTACACAAAGTTACTCTTTGCTAAACTTTGTACATGTTATTGTGTGTGATTTTGTTTTGGCCATCCAAGATTATATGTTCCTTGATTTTGATGCAAAATTTGAGTTTTAAGGACAAATTGATTAAAAATTTTAATTTTGGAAGATCTGGGCTGTATCCATGTGTTTTTGAAAAACTTTTAGTCTCATACTCATGCATTTCATTCATGAAATATTGTGCTTTGAGGAGATTCTGCATAAAATTGCACTGTTTTTCAAAATTTTAATTTTTCCAGATTTTCGATCGATCGAATCTGTCTCTCGACCGATCGAAATTGCATTAAAAATTTTGGTTTGATTCTGTCTGACTCGATTGGTATTCGATCGATGCTCGATCGATCGAAACTGAAAAATTTTCAGTTTTTAGAGTTTTTGACCAAATTTTTTTTCTTGCATCATTTATGTTTAGGATTCACATGAATTGCATTGTTTTTGTGTCCATCTTGCAGTTTTGCAGTCATATCTCTCATTTTTTTTACACATAACATGCATACACTTTGTTAAATTGGGTACTCAACTTGAATTAAAAATTGATTGATTAATATTTGAGTTATGTACTTTTCTAGTATATATTTTTTATGTGTGAACTACAGAATATATTTTTCTTAAGAGATGTGATGGATAATAATGTGCAAATATTTTTTCTACTCATGCAATTGTTTATGGGTCACATAGTGTCAAGTTTGCATTTATTGAAAGAGAGAATATTTTTCTTCATGTGTATCCTCAACTCAATTTTTTTTGGTTTGTGTGTTTTTATTTATCCCCACCTCCTAAATTTTCCCCAAAACTGTTTTTCCCAAAACTTGTTTTGTTTTTCCTATTTTTATAGGGGGAGAAAAGTTTTTTTTAACCTTTGTTGTTCATAGGGGGAGTTGTTGCTCTTTATAGAGGAAGTTATCTCTTTTTTCTATAGAGCTAATCTGTTTTATGTTCCCTTGATTCTCTTTTTTCTCTCATGTTTACTCTTTGTTTGAGTTGTATTTGTCAATACGTGACAAAAAGGGGGAGAAATAGATGAAATGTGGGAATCCTGATTGTCTTGTTTAGGGGGAGAAAATTGTTTTTGAAAAGGGGAGAATATAAAAACTTTTTGATGTATCTAACTTAGGGGGAGAGTTAGTTTACTTTTGTTTTATATTATTGTTTATATGTCTTTCTTTCCACACATGCGGTGATGTGTTTGTTGAGTGTTTCAGGAAAAACAGGTGCATTCTAATCAAGACCTTCTACCTCTTCTTGGCAACTTCTAGGTTAAGAGTCTTAGATTGGGATTTGTGATGTAATTGGGCATTTTATTATATTGGGTTGTTCTTGTATTTTAACATTTCATTTTGTATGAAAGTTTTGTCACGAATTGCCAAAGGGGGAGATTGTTAGGTTCTAAAAGCTTAGAACAATTGGCAAATCGTGAGCACACAAGAACATGTAAGCTGCAGAAAGAAGATTTCAGAATCTGCCTGGTTCGATCGATCGAAAAACAGGCTCGATCGATCGAAAGTCGTATCTGCAGAATTCTAAGTTGGCCCAAACAGCAGTTCTAGCCCATTAAGGATTAGGGTTTCAGATCTACTTTTCCTACTATATAAAGGAAACCCTAAGCACGTTTTTTATAAGGCTTTTTAGAGAGAAAAGAGTGTGCCTCTTTTGTATTTAGGGTTTTGTTCCTAAAACCTCTCTTATTACTTCTACCGGTGTTGTTCCTTGAAGAATCTCAAGATCCGGTATTGCTGAAGTTGCTGCCTTCTCTAATCATCAAAGGAGCTGATGATCTAAACCTTCAAGGGTGGTCTTGGAGTCACAAACAGGTGAGTTTGTGTTGCTAAACCTTTGAGTGGAGTCTCAAAGTCACAAACGGTGGTGTTTGTGTTTTGCAAAGATTAAGGAAAGAAGGAGTCCGTGGATCTCGGAGCTATCATGGGGTCATGGTAGTAAGTTTCCTACACTTGGGTAGCAATAGGATGTTAGTGGTCTAAGTCGCTATTGTGTAAACTTCAATTCTTTCTAGTGGATTTGCTATTTTACCTTGAGGATAGCTAGGTTAAATCCTCCCCAGGTTTTTACCGGTGTGGTTTCCTGGGTCATCATATCGTTGTGTTATTTATTTTTCCGCTGCTTTACATGATATGATTGTTATTGTTTTAACCTAGATCTGAATAATAAACCTAAGTATTCACTTGGTTAATTAATTAGGTTAAACAATCTAGTTTACAGGGGTCTAAACGAACTAACATATATCAAGTGAGGAAAAATAATATTGTAATAAAAAATAATGAAAGGTTGAAAATTATGTTGTATTAGGTAGTGTGCTTAGTCGAAGGAATCAAGCCACTACCCAGCCTGTAGTAGTTTTATTATATATATATATATATATATATATATATACTTTCAGATTTTAGTTCAATTTTTTTTTTTTGAGTTTTTCCTTTTTACTTCAAAGACCCTAATATATTATTAAGTTGCTCAAATTATAGATCAAAATTTAATTTTATTGGTATAAAAAAATTCAGGGTGATCTCAAAATTTTTTTTATAGGTAAATAAATATAAAATTTTAAATTATTATACATATTTTTTTTTTTTACCCACTGCCCCAGAATCACTTAGCTAGGTATCCCACCTCTCTCTCTCAGAGGCTATGGGTACGTTTCAGTCGTGGACCAGACTACTTGCTGAGGAATCAATGCTTGAGGACGACTACCCACACAAGGATTAGTTGTAAGTTACAGTCTTGACTTTAATTCCTTTGGTGTTCTCTCAATAGCCTGAATTAGTTGTCGGAGAACAACTATATATATCCGGCTGATCCAACCCAAAGAAATTAGAGTAAGAAACCGTAATTTGTCACTAGGGCACTCTCTAATACTTAGTGTAGATTTTTATACATTAGGCGAGTTTCAGCCTGTTGAAGATCAAAAGTTATTCTCAAGTTCAAGGCCTTGCAAACCCACAAATCTCCATTTGTTCCTCTCCATAGCCAAATCTATATTGGTGGAAAGTTCTTAACACAACAGTACTACATGTTTTGAGTATCATATATTTTATAAAGGTAGCTCTCTCTCTCTCTCTCTCATATTCTAACATGTTTACAGTGAAATGGGATCACATAATTGTTTTCTTGTATACATCATCTAAATGGTCAATTTCTAGATCTTTTTTTATGTTGTTTGTCTATCACAGACTCTAATATTCTTTGCTGAAAAAATGTTCATTGTATCTATATATATACATGATTATTTACTATCACAGGTCTAATAGTTACAAACAAAAGAGAGAAGAGAAGAAAGTGGTGTCATTATCATCACTATAATAGAGCTTTGCACATGCAGGTTCAAATTAACTAAGAAAGAATGTGGAAGCTGAAGATAGGAGAGGGCAAAAATGACCCTTACCTTTTTAGTACAAATAACTTTGCAGGAAGACAAACATGGGAGTTTGACCCGGATGCTGGTACACCAGAAGAGCGAGCTGAGGTTGAAGAGGCTCGTCGAAATTTCCACAAAAACCGACGTCAATTCCCGGCTTGCGGAGATCTTCTTTGGCGAATGCAGGTACCTTAAACTAATGATTTTTCGGTCATGCATGGTCGAACATTTTTCTAATTGGTAGATTGGGCTAAATTTTGTAACTTTGGTATTGGTGTAAGTGTTCGTGATTTTGTTATTGGGCTTATTTATTTATTTATTTATTTATTTGGAGTTTGCTATTTGTAAGGGTGGCTTAAGTGTAAATTTATTGAATCAAATTACTAAACTAGTTCTTATATATATGTGTGTGTGTGTGTGTACCAATATTTTTCCAAATTTTAGCGGGGGCCATTGCTCCTAAAGTCAAAGAATGGCTCCATCCTTGTCCTAAGGACACCCTTTAATATGACCCCTTAAATAATGTTATGACATGTCTTTGTTTTATTCAACAACAATCTTACACGACATAACAATTATAATAAATTCTTTAAGTCGATATCATACCGTACCGGCCCGTACCGACCGGTACATACCGTACCGGTACATATACCCCCCTATTTCGTACCGGAAAAAATACCGGCCGTACCGGCCTCATACCGGCAAATTCCGACCGTACTGGTCTCATACCGGCCGTACCGGCCTCATACTGGCCGTACCGGACCGGAACACAAAATGCTATGTTTTTTTTTTTTTTGGTAATTGTGGCAATTTTTTAAGAGCAGGATAGTAGTACTCATATATATTATGGTCTTGAAGTAGATTCTTTTGATGGATGTGAGTAGATGATCCTATGTAGTTTGTGTTAACTTAATTATTTGTATTATTTGGTTTCTTTATATGCAATGAACAATTAAATTTTTTGTTTTTTATATTGTGTTTTTTTTTTCTTTGTATGCAATGAACAATTGAAGTAATGTTTTATTGTAAACAGGAGGTAATGTTTTATGGTAAATAGAGATTTTGTGTGTGTGTGTGTGTGTGTGTGTGTGTGTATATATATTAAATATAAAAAATAGCGGTAAACCCAAAACGGTACACCGGTATTGACCGGTACCCGAAATATATCGTACCGGTAGCCAAACCGGTACAGCTTCCGGTACGGTATTGACTTCCTTGCTTTCACTTAAACTGGACTTCTTCTGTAAACCTGAGAGATAGAAGAGCAACAAGACCTTGATATCCTGGTCTTGCTCTGTGCCACCAAAATATATATAATATAAATTAATTAAAATTTTAAATTAAAAAAATGAACAAAATTTGACAAACTTTTCAATGTGCATGAGTTAAATAGAGATGACCCAGATGAGGAAATTTGTTTCTTTGGAATTGAATCGTGTTATACCAGATGATTAACAATTTGAATGCTGGGAAAGTTAGAGAATTTCGTGGGTTTAATGTGAAAGAGCAGAACATACATGGAGAACCCATAAGAAAATAAAAATATTAATGATAATGAAATTGGGTTTTGGAGAAATGGGTGTGGGTAAATAAATGTGTGAACTGAGAAATCGGTTTGGTTTATATTACCAGGAAAGAGCTTCTATTCAGTGGGATCATCTCAGCAAGAAGTGAGAGAAAAATGTGAAAAGACCCGGTCTTTATGGTAGCAAATAAGTTAGAAAGAATAATAGGCAAGAGAGTTTTGATTTTGTAATATTTTAATATAAAAAAATGTTGCCTGACTTTTTAATTAGTCACGTAAACAATAACATTTACGACAGTTAACAAAAAGACTAACTTCACTTATTTTTAAATTTGAGGGACCAACAGTACTTATTTGAAACTTAAGGGAACAATTATGCTTGCATGGTAAACTTTAGGGATCAATATCGTAGTTTCGCCTATAAATAATGTCAAAACTTTTCTAAAATGGTTTGTTAACAACTTAACAATTGTCCTAAGGCTATTACCGCATATTTTTGGTGCAATGATCACTCCACAAATATAAGTGTTTATGGGGTGCGGGAAGTAAGGGCCGGAGATTAAGTCTCTAGAAGAGAGCTTTATACACATATACACTTAAATTAGACTAAAGTAGAATTTCTAATTTTTTTTTTTTTTTAATTGTTGAGAGTGACAAAGTCAAGACTTCGAGCTAAGGCGGCTACAGGGTCGGCTCAACAACTTTGAGGGCCTTAGGCGAAAATTTTAAGTGCGGACTTTTTTATATTTAAATATTAATTAAAGAATATATATATATATATATATATATATTGATTTTTTTTATTTAAAATCTATTTTTCTTGTTTTTTGAGATGCAAAATTACTAGAAATGAATTGATATAATACACATCAAATTCTTAATTAGTATGATAATTTATAATAATTGATAAAATAAGAGTATGCATTAAAAAAATGTGATAAATTATTAATTAGTATGTAGTAGGACCAGCTGTGATATGCTGTGGGCTTTGGACAAATTGTGTAGTGTTGTGTGCACTGTGCAGTCTTGTCTAAATAGCCCACAGTTTGTGTAGTCTTGTCTTAACTTTTTTTTTCCCTTTTTAATCTTCTATATTTTAGGATACAATAGAGCATTTTTAATGCATTTCATTGACTAATAAAAGTACTTAAAATTTTTTTAATTAAAATATATAGATAAATATATTATATATATATATATATATATATATTTACAAGTGGGGGCCTTCTTTTATTTGGGGGCCTTAGGCGATTGCATCAATTACATTATATGTTGAGCCGACCTTGGACGGCTGTAGTATAAAATTATATTAACGTATCTCAGGTAATATAAATTTATATTATACACTCATTCCTGATCTTCCAGACCTTTCTTTTTCAATTTATTTTTTCTCCTTTTCTACATTCATGTGATTAATGGGAGTATGTATATACACACTATGATCCCAATATATTAACGTATCTCAGGTAATATAAAATTATATTATACACCCATTCTTGATCTTCCAAACCTTTCTTTTTCTATTTATTTTTTCTCCACCTTTCCTACATCCATGCGATTAATCATTTTTTATTTCTCCCTAATTGGTAGATTGGGAAAAATTTTGTAACTTTGCTGCTGGTAATTTTGCTGTTATTTTTTTTAATTTTTTTTAATTTTTGGAGTTTGCTATTTTTAAGGGGGTTAAGTGTAATTTTATTGAACGAACAAATTGCTAAACTTTTACCTATATGTTTATACTAATATTTTTTTTTTCAAATTTTAGGAGAGGTCATTGCTCCCCAAAGCCAAAGCCAAACAATGATTCTATTCATGCTCTAAGGACACTCGTTAATATGACCATTTGAATAATGATATGACTTGTCTTTATTTCATTTAATAGCAATCTTACATGTCACAACAATTTTAACAAATTCTTTAAGTTTCTTGCTTCAACCCATGATATAGTAATTAAAAAGGTCATCCATTATAGTTTTAGTCACATAACGTTTTTATTGAGTCATGTGACTTGTTTAAACAATACAGATAAATATGGATAATTTTATAAATTTTCACGTAATTAATTGGAAAAAATAGCTCTAATCATGTTTGATTTGGTATTACCTGTTACTTACTTGATCAAGTATTTTGATATTAATGGATTTCTGAAGTGTAAAATACTTTTTGTAATTTTTTCTTAGATAAATGCCATATTATTAAAAAAAATATATATTTCAGGTCACTATTTTTTTAGTCACGTAAACAATACCACTAATATCAGTTAACAAGAGAATTTATAAGATTTTTTTTTTTAAACTTGAAGAACTAATAGCGCTCACTTAAAATTCAAGAAACCATTTGCACTCAGAGGATATATTTAGGTGGTTTATTAGTGGCGGAGCCAGGATTTTAGTTTAGGGGGGGCAAGATTAAAAAAAAAAAATAAAGAATCTAAAGTTATTAATTGATATTAATAATAAAATTATAAGCAAAAATAATTGTCATACAAAATCTATTAAAATTTAAACAATTGTAAAATAAAAAAAACAATTGTAAAACATTTCTGACGATCAATCATCAAAATAAGAGATTCATCTATATATACATAAAGTTTAGACAATTAATTTGATTCCTCAAAATAAATTGAGAAAATAAATTTTAACTTTTCTTTCTGTATCTTTCTAATTATTTAAAATTTAGATTTATGATAAAACTCAAATTTTGAACTATAAAAATGCAAGAAATGAAGGAGAAATAAATAATGGATGTTTACAACTTTAGTGTCATACAAGATATTTTATTATTATTTTGTGTAAAGTTCGAAATCCACTTGCTTAACCTGAAATGAAAGGAAAGAAATTTGGATAAGTTAAAAAAAAAAATTGAATATTGGTCAAAAGTGTAAACAGGTTTGGTGGCATTTATTTCGTGTAGGCTCATTGTTTAAAGTGGGATGAGTTGTTTGAGTAACACCACAAAATATCACAAAATTTTTATAATATGTTGAGGTGTCAATACATTATTGGTCAAAATAAAATAAAATATATTTATTCTGGGATCTATTCCAACTAAAAATAAGATTATGGTGAAAATATTGTGAAATTTTAATATGTCTCTAGACTTTCTCAAATAGAAATATGTATTTTATTTATTTTTCATTTCATGTCAGGGGTATGGTTTGAGAGAAGATGTTTCTTTTATATTCTAACTTTAGGAGTACAACTCAATTTTATAAATATATGAAGGACTTTTTTGGGAGAAGTCAGGGGGGCGGCTGCCCCCCCTCGACCCCCCCTGGCTCCGCCTATAGTATAGTTTCGTATTAATTCTTTTTTCTTCTTCTTTCACAATATTTAAGATGACAAATCATAGTTAATGCAAGGTTGCTTTCACAAAAAACTACCATTCGGTAAATTAAAAAAAAAAAAAAAAAAACTAACAGTGAAATTGGTTGCGTGTCTTTTTCTTTTTTGTTTATCTGGAACTATCGAAACTGAATTTTTGTTTCAAAAGCCAATGAAGAAAGTCTTACCTAACCTTTAATATTTTATTGGTGTTCTTTTTTATGAGGGAACAATATTTTATGGTTGACGCATTCTACTTTTAAAGGATGCGCAATAAATAAATAAATAAATAAATAAATAATATAATCATATATAGGTTATTAGTAATATATCTTTTTCTTTTTTTTATAAATTATTATTCATACTTTTGTTGTTAGTTTTTCTTTTTTGAGAAAGTGTTGTTAGTTAGTTAGTAACTAGTTGACTTGATTTGTAAGCTTCGCGTGTGTTACATCAAGTGCTATTACTAATTTTATTTAAAAAAATTTGCTAACTGATGATATAATAATGAATGAAAGTGGATGATTGATGTAAGAAATTTAGACCCCTATAAACTAGATTGTTTAACCTAATCAATTAACCAAGTGAATACTTAGGTTTATTATTCAGATCTAGGTTAAAACAATAATAATCATATCATGTAAAGTAGTGGAAAAATAAATAACACAACGATATGATGACCTAGGAAAACCAAACAGGTAAAAAATATGGGGAGGATTTAACTTAGCTATCCTCAAGGTAAAACAGCAAATCCACTAGAAAGAATTGAAGTTTGTACAATAGCGACTTAGACCACTAACATCCTATTGCTATCTTGAGTAGAAAACTTACTACCACGACCACATGATAGCTCTGAGTCCACGGACTACTTCTTTCCTTAGCCTTTGCAAAACACAAACACCCACACTTGTGACTTTGAGATCTCACTCAAAGGTTTAGCAACACAAACTCTCCTGTTTGTGACTCCAAGACCACTCTTGAAGGTTTAGATCATCAACACCTTTGATGACAAAAGAAGGCGGCAACTTCAGCAATACCGGATCTTGAGATTCTTCAAGGAACAACGCCGGTAGAAGTTATAAGAGAGGTTCTAGGAACAAAACCCTAAATACAAAAGAGACACACACTTCTCTCTCTAAAAAACCATATAAAAAACGTACTTAGGGTTCCCTTTATATAGTGGGAAAAGTAGATCTGAAACCCTAATCTTTAATGGGCTTGAACTTCTGTTTGGGCCAACTTAAAATTCTACAGATATAACTTTCGATCAGTCGAGCCTGTTTCTTGATCGGTCGAGCCAGACAATTTCTGAATTCTTTTTTCTGCAGCTTATTTGTTCTTGAATCTTGACTTGAATCACCTTGAGCATTGTCTAATAAAACCTATAGACTCTAAGATCTATATCTAGATAAGTTTATGTTCACGATTTGCCAATTGTTCTAAACTTTTAGAACCTAACAATCTCCCCCTTTGGCAATTCGTGACAAAACTTACATACAATATGAAATGCTCAAATACAAGAACAACCCAATACAATAAAATACCCAATTACATCACCAATCCCAATCTAAGACTCATAACCTAGAAGTTGCAAGAAGAGGTAGAAGGTCTTGATCAGAATGCACCTGTCTTTCCTGAAAACACTCAAAAGAGCACATCACCACATGTGTGGAAAGAAAGACATATAAACAATAATATGAAACAGAAATATAAAAACACAAATAAATTCTAACTCTCCCCCTAAGTTAGATACATCAAAAAGTTTTTATATTCTCCCCCTAAACAAGACAAACAGGATTCCCACATTTTATCTATTTATCCCCATTTTTGTCACGTATTGACAAAGACAACTCAAACAAAGAGTAGAAGTAACAGTAAACATGAGAGAAAAAAGGGAACCAAGGGAACATTAAAACAGTTTAGTTCTATAAAAAATAGAGAGAACTCCTTCTATGAACAACAACAACTCCCCCTATGAACAACAAAGGCAAAAAAAACTTTTCTCCCCCTATAAAAATAGGAAAAACAAAACAAGTTTTGGGAAAAACAGTTTTGGGGAAAATTTAGGAGGTGGGGATAAAAGAAAAACACACAAACCAAAAAAAATTGAGTTGAGGATACACATGAAGAAAAATATTCTCTCTTACAATAAATGCAATCTTAACACTATGTGACCCATAAATAGTTGCATGAGTAGAGAAAATATTTGCACATTATTATCCATCATATCTCTTGAGAAAAATATTTTCTGCAGTTCACACATCAAGAAAAATAACATATACTAAAATGTACAAAGGACTCAAAAATTAATCAATCAAGTTGAGTACCAAATTTAGGAAAGTGTATCCATGTTATGTGTGAAAACAATGAGAGATATGACTGCAAAATTGCAAGATGGATATAGAAAAACAATGCAACTCATGTGAATCCTAACCATAAATGATGCATAAAAAAAAATTTGGTCAAAAACTTAGAAACTGAAAATTTTTCAGTTTTGATCGATCGAGCATCGATCGAATACCAATCGACTCAGACCGATTCAAACCAAAAATTTTAATCGCAATTTCGATTGGTCGAGCAACAGTTTTGATCGGTCGAAAATTTGGAAAAATTAAATTTTTGAAAAACAGAGCAATTTTATGCAGAAACTCCTCAAAGCATAGTATTTCATGAATGAAATGCACGAGTATGAGATTAAAAGTTTTTCAAAAACAAATGAATTCAACCCAGATCTTTCAAAAATAAGTTTATCAACCAATTTGTCCTAAAAACTCAAATTTTGCATCAAAATCGAGGAATTTTTAATCTTGAATGGCCATAACAAAATCACACACAATAACATGTACAAAGTTTAGCAAAGAGTAACTTGTGTAGTGTGTGCAACTAGCAAAAACTTGAAAACATGTGAGGTGATATGTGAATAGTAAGCAATCACAATTTCTACACAATTCATCACATACAATTGAGAGAGACTATCACCTAAAGAGTTACATCATATAACTCCCACATCTCCTAGAATAAAAGCTTACAATCATGTAAGTTTCTTGATTTGCCTCATATTGTACACACCTATTTTATTTGATCAGAAATTTATTAAAATAGCCGGGATAATATACACATCAATTTTATTTGATTGATTTAATTGAAGTCCAATAATGTACACACCAATTTTAGCATTTAAACCGAGGCTACACCTTATGTTTTTTTTGTGCATGTGCTACACTTTCTCAAGCACAAAATCTTACGATATGCACTAAGGTGTTCATGATAGGCTAATAAACAATGGTGAGATGGTTATTTATACCTTTCTCAAAAAGTTCAAGTCCGTCAATAAAAAACATATGACTTCAAGATTAAGACAAAATGATCAAAAACTATAAACATCTTCCCACACAACATGCACTACAAAGCTCAAACTAGTAAAGTGCAATAAAATAAGCTCGTCCAAGCTAAATAGGGTACATAAACATGTTATGTAAAAATAATATGGTCAACCTTGATTATAAATCCAAGATATATAATACAAAACACAAAAAAAAATCTTTTTGGTTTAAAAAAAATTTTATGACCAAAACTAAAAGCATACATTATGCTAAATGATTAAAAATGTAAATGCAATGCATGATAGTGCTTAACTAAGCTATAGAGGGTACACAAACAAGAAATATCAATTTCTTAATTAACCCTTGAGTACATGCACAAACTAGTACATACTCAAACAAAATCATAAATAACTTAGCACTTATATAACACATGCTATTCAATTTTCTCCACACTGTCAAGCATGTTCTAAATCAAGAGAGAGATATCATAATTCATGTAATCCTCAAGAAAAATAAAACTAGACACAAAATAAAATATTTTTGTCTTTTTGAAAATTTTCAATGTTTTTGGATTTTTTTTAAAACAAAAAACAACTTAAAAAACAAAAAAACCAAAAACAAAAACAAAACATGTCCACAAATAATTGAAAGAATTAAATCAGGGACATGTCAGCAACACTCACCTTAGAGAATCTTTTCTCACCCATATAGCATGAGTCTTCGGCTTTGTAGGTGAAAATCCATGTGAAGCAGAGTGTATTTGAGGGATTACACCAATCTTCTGAGAAATACTAAAATCCTGCAATTTCCTTTCACAAGCCAACAAGCTTAAATTTTTCAAAAAAATTTGAAACAATTTATATGGACTTATGGCAGGAGAAATATCATCACATGTCCTAAATTGAAATATAGAATTTTTAAATTTCAATTTATGATAATTAGGACGAATGTGACCAGAGACACCACAAAAGTGACAAACAGGAACAAATTTAGGAACATCAGTATTCCTAACAGCAAATCTAGTCTCAGATTTTGGTTTTTGCCTCAACAAATAACAATTTGGTCTAATATGACCAACAACACCACAAAAATGATAGGTAGGTACAAAAATAGATTTCTTATACTCTCTAATAGTAGGTTTAGACTTAGGTGTAGAAACTTCAACGTCTACATCAGAACTTTTACCTTTGTCTAACCTAGCAAAATAAGCCTTTTCTTTATTATTTCTCTTAAAAGGAGGGATATAAACTTTTCTAGCTTTAGGCTTAAGAGAAACAGAAACACTTCTGTTATTAACAGCAGGCTTGGTACTAGTCAAATTTTCAATTTTAGTTTTAGATTCAACTAACTCTTGTTCCAAGCTTTTCATCTTCTCATCTTTAGAGGAAATTTGATTTCTCAAAAATTCATTCTTCTTATTAGATTCATCTAATCTAACAACCAATTCCTCTTTTTCAAGATTAGTCAATTTTAACTCTTTCTTGAATTTCTTAACAAGTCTCATAGTTTTCAATAATTCCTTACGAAGAGTTTCACAGGCATCAAAAAGATCAACAAAAACAACTGTATCTTTTTTATTCAAATCATCACAAACATGAGCAGAAAGACACTTCAAATTATCCATGATAACATGGATCAAGGATCAGCTCTTAGATCAAAAGATCTACAACAGAAGAGCTACCTGCTTCGATACCATTTGTTAGAAATTTAGACCCCTATAAACTAGATTATTTAACCTAATCAATTAACTAAGTGAATACTTAGGTTTATTATTCAGATTTAGGTTAAAACAATAACAATCATATCATGTAAAGCAGCGAAAAAATAAATAACACAACGATATGATGACTTAGGAAAACCAAACCGATAAAAAACCTAGGGAGAATTTAACTTAGCTATCCTCAAGGTAAAACAGCAAATCCACTAGAAAGAATTGAAGTTTGTACAATAGTGACTTAGACCACTTACGTCCTATTGCTACCTTGAGTAGAAAACTTACTACCATGACCACATGATAGCTCTGAGTCCACGGACTACTTCTTTTCTTGGCCTTCGTAAAACACAAACACCCACGCTTGTGACTTTGAGATCCCACTCAAAGGTTTAGCAACACAAACTCTCCTGTTTGTGACTCCAAGATCACCTTTGAAGGTTTAGATCGTCAACACCTTTGATGACAAAAAAAGGTGGCAACTTCAGCAATACCGGATCTTGAGATTCTTCAAGGAACAACACCGGTAGAAGTTATAAGAGAGGTTTTAGGAACAAAACCCTAAATACAAAAGAGGCACACTCTTCTCTCTCTAAAAAGCCTTATAAAAAAACGTGCTTAGGGTTTCCTTTATATAGTGGAAGAAGTAGATCTGAAACCCTAATCCTTAATGGGCTTGAACTGCTGTTTGGACCAACTTAAAATTTTGCAAATACGACTTTCGATCGGTCGAGCCTGTTTCTCGATCGGTCGAACTAGACAATTTCTGAATTCTTCTTTCTGCAGCTTACTTGTTCTTGAATCTTGACTTGAATCATCTTGAGTATTGTCTAATAAAACCTATAGACTCTAAGATCTATATCTAGATAAGTTTATGTTTACGATTTGCCAATTGTTCTAAACTTTTAGAACCTAACAATTGATATCACTTCAACAATATAATAAATAAAATTTTCAATTTTTTAATTTTTTAAAACTTAAAAAATAGATACATCAGTTCGTAAAAAATATATAGTATCGCAAGAATTACTCTTTCATTAATAACAATATAACCGATATTATCTTTGCATTGCGTGGGCATAAAAATGTATAATTGGTACATGGGCATTTCGTTGATCTGTTTAATTTTTGAACCTTAGTAAAAGTATAATTTTTGAAATTTTGTTTGCTAATGACTTAGGAATTATTGAAATGATTGCAGTTTTTGAGGGAGAAAAACTTCAAACACACGATTCCCCCAGTTAAGATTGAGGATGGAGAGGAAATCACATATGAAAAGGCCACAATTACATTGAGGAGGGCTGTCCATTTCTATGCGGCCTTGCAGTCTTGTGATGGCCATTGGCCTGCTGAAAGTTCTGGCCCATTGTTTTTCCTTCCTCCTTTTGTGAGTTGCATCATTATCATTATTAAGCTTTCAATATTGTTATTAATTTATTATCATTATAATTTGTCAAGTAAATATACATCTCTAGAATATCTTCTAAGTTTGAGTTGACTGTGAACAATGAAATTGTTCCAAATAACATCCTTGCTAGTGAACTATTTTGGCATTCAGCCTGAAATAACTGCTATTTTTCTTGCATTTGATCGAAAAAATGCAGGTATTATGTTTTTACATTACAGGACATCTTAATATTGTATTCCCAGCTGAGTATAAAAAAGAAATTCTTCGTTACATATACAATCATCAGGTATATATTAATTCTTGAAAGTTTAAAATGTTTATTGAATCAATAAGAATAGAGATTTTGCAAAAAATTTCACTTTCATTCTCTGTTTTTTTTTTTGTTTTTTTTTTTTTTTGTTTTTGTTTATAGAATGAAGATGGTGGATGGGGATTTTACATGGGAGGCCACAGCATCATGTTTTGCACAATTCTCAGCTACATTTGTATGCGAATATTTGGGGAAGGACCTGATGGGGGTCAGGACAATGCTTGTGCAAGAGCAAGAAAATGGATCCTTGATCGTGGTGGTGCAACACACATATCTTCTTGGGGAAAGTCCTGGCTTTCAGTATGACTATTTATTTGTGAAGAATTCACATCAAATTAGAGTTAAATACTCAAAATAATATATATATATATATATATATATTTTTTTTAATTAAAATATAATCATATTTATTTCGCAATTTGAGAAATGAACGTATTTGGTTTCAAGTACTCACCATGCATGATGACTTTCTGTTGATAATTAACACTAGCATGCAATGTCTTGTAAACTGTAGATACTTGGTGTTTTTGAATGGGCTGGGGCCAACCCAATGCCTCCGGAATTTTGGCTTCTTCCTCCATATCTTCCCATGTATCCAGGTTTGTACAATATATGATTACTTCTTCATTAATTATTTTAAATATTATTGCATGTGGAACCTTTCTAAAATCAGTTTAGTCGATGTTTAACAGAGTTAGTTCATTTCTTTGATACCTTTGTCACTACAGGGGTTTAACATTCTTTTTAATGCACCAAATTCTAATAATAACATATCAATTTTGTGGTGCCCAAAAAGCAGCCAAAATGTGGATCTATTGTCGGTTGGTGTACTTGCCTTTTTTATACTTATATGGGAAAAGGTTTGTTGGGCCAATCACACCTCTTATTCTTCAATTAAGGGAGGAACTTTACACTCAACCTTACAATGATGTTAATTGGGCCAAAGCACGTCATCAATGCGCAAAGGTGAGTTTACCTTTGATGAGGAGATAATACCATGAGAAAACTCCAATTGAAGGGTTAATATAACATAGAAGGACATAACATGACCCAAAAGTTCAAGCTTGTAGGTTTGGACTCAATTATGTGATATTAACCACTCATTCTTGTCATTAGTATCCAATCTAGAAATTTAATATTTCGCTAACCACGTCACTCACACGCCAATATTCCAACAACCTTCATGGTTGATAGTTGTGGAATGACATATACCATATAGTCTTTTAAATATATCTTTCAATGCATTGATTGTGGAATTATTTTTTTTTTGCTAATAAATTGATTGTGGAATTTTTTTTTTGCCAATGTATTGATTATGGAAATCAATTACTACAGGAGGATATCTACTATCCGCATCCTTTGATACAAGATCTACTTTGGGATAGCCTATACATATTAACTGAGCCTCTTCTCACTTGTTGGCCTTTAAATAAATTGGTTAGAGAAAAAGCTCTTCAAGCAGCAATGAAGCTCATTCACTATGAAGACGAAATCACTAGATACATTACCGTTGGGGTTGTGGAAAAGGTAATGTGATTCTACAATGCTCTAGAAAAGCCATGGACATGGTTAATTTGGGCTATATAATATTCCTCCTAATACCATTTGCATTGAACAGTCAATTTGTATGCTTGCTTGTTGGGTTGAAGATCCAGATGGGGATGCTTTTAAGAAGCATCTTGCTAGGGTGAAAGAATACATATGGGTCGCTGAAGATGGAATCAAAGCGCATGTTAGTGCACATGTTATGCAAAACAATTGCAGAACTTTTTACCTATCCATTTGCATGAATTGCTGACTTTGATATATGCAATTTGTGTGTAGAGTTTTGGTAGTCAATCGTGGGATATGGGTTTAAGTATTCAAGCTCTTTTAGCTAGTGATCTCACTAATGAAATTGGACCCGTATTGAAGAAAGGGCATGAGTTCATAAAAAGATCCCAGGTTTGATTTTCAATTCTTAAATCATAAAAGCCTAAATTTTTGCTTAGGAAAGTCATTATCAATATGTCATTTGGAGTTATTGTGTTCTCTTAAACAATGTTAAGGTTAGAGACAATCCTGCTGGAGACTTCAGAAAAATGCATCGTCACATTTCTAAAGGAGCATGGACTTTCTCTGATCAAGATCATGGATTACAAGTTTCTGATTGCACTGCAGAATGTTTGAAGGTAAATAACTCTGTTTAATGCTTCTTCAAGTTCTACTTTTGCTACTTGTCCATAATCACCGTGTGACCAAATTCTCCTATACTTCACAGTGCTGCTTGCTTTTATCAATGATGCCACCTGAAATTGTTGGTGAGAAAATGGAACTTGAGTGCTTGTTTGATGCAGTAAATATCCTACTTTATTTACAGGTGAGGATTAACTTTTCCTAGAATGATAAATTACTACTTGTAGCAAAAACATATGCCCTTGGGAAGAGACGAATTTAATTGATTTTACCATTATAGCAAAAAATTTTAACTTGTTAAATTAATGGGAGTTATAGTCTAATTGCTATTATATCATTATAAATTATCACTCTTCCTAAAAGTTCAAACAATTTTGAATTGGTGAACAAGTTATCTAACCATTAGTCTAACATAATGTTGTATATCTGTGTTTGCTTATTTTGCATGCGTAGGTGTGAATAGGTAATACAAGCTACCATTGTTATAGATGTATCTAAAAATGCTGAAAATTACTTGCTCAAATCTAGAGAGATTTGTTAATCTAAGAATATTCTTCTTAAAAAACCAAAATTGTTTACAATTTTCAATATTTACTATATATATATATATATATATATACATGGGTTGGGTTAAATATTTACTATATCTAAACAATATTACACTATCCAATAACTTGTTATAAAATTCAAATTTTGAAAATCTTACTGTTGAACTATATGTTTATGTGTTCTTAACATTTATGCCAATTTCCATGTTAATAATGCAGAGTAAGAATGGAGGTTCATCAGCTTGGGAGCCTGCAGGAGCTCAAGAGTGGTTAGAAGTTAGTACCTTAACATGTTGAACTGTCATTGAAATGTTTATTTGGAATTTTATGCAGATATTTTTACTCTTAATTATCATATATCAATGGAAAATTAATTACCTTTTTTCCGTTCTAGTGGCTTAATCCCTCAGAATTCTTCGAGGGTATTGTCGTTGAGCATGAGTATGTTGAGTGTACTGCATCATCAATCCAAGCTTTACTTTTGTTTAAAAAGTTGCACCCTGAGCACAGGAAAACGGAGATTGAGAATTCAATTCAAAAAGCAGTCCAATACATTTTAGACATACAAATGCCCGATGGTTCTTGGTATGTTCATGTACTAGTTTACTAGATATCATTATTATTGTTATTATGGTTAGATTAATTACATGATGAATTTGAAACATTTGTTCAGAGTTATTTTTACCATAGTTTTATATATAGATGTAATACAAATCAATTAACAGATGAGACTTTGTCGTAGGTATGGAAATTGGGGAATTTGTTTCCTGTATGGTACATGGTTTGCCCTTGGAGCATTAGGTGCAGTGGGCAAGACTTACAACAATTGTTCTGCTATATGTAGAGCTGTAGATTTTTTACTAAGAACACAAAAAGAAGATGGTGGCTGGTCGGAGAGCCATCTTTCATGCCCAGAAAAGGTAGTTTTTAACCATGGATTTTGCTTTAAGCCTCTAAATTCTTTATCTTTTCATATTTAGTATCTTTCATTACATCAATTTGGTTCGATGAAGTTTTTGTAGATCAATGATTCAATTTAAAGAAATTTATATCTACTCTTGTTTTAAATGAGATTTTGTAGATGTTGAATAGATTCTTCCATCAAAATTAAAATAACAAATTCTCTATGCTTGGTCATAGATATATATACCTCTCGAAGTAGATCGATCAAATTTGGTACAAACTTCATGGGCAATGATGGGTCTTATTATTGCCAAACAGGTTAATTTATGGTTTAAAAACTTATCATTACATTTATATCGTGTTATCGTATGTTTTTCTTGAATAATTCTAAGAATAAAATTTTACTTGTAATAGGCTGAAAGAGACCCGACACCTCTTCATCGCGCAGCGAAGTTGATAATCAATTCCCAATTGGAAAATGGCGATTTTCCTCAACAGGTGTCTTTGTTTAACATAACTTCAAATAACAAATAGAAATATGAAAATTGACAAGAGCATAGATATCATTCTTCCATTATGGAACGTAGGTTTTTCCCTTGACTAATAAACTTTATAGTAGTTAATTTGCAAGTTGCAACACAACTAATAAAGCTATCACTTTCTATTTTAATTAAAAAAAGCAGGCAGAAAAGAATGTAAACTAACATGACGTACTATACTTTACTTAAATTTTACTTCCAACAATTTCTAATTAATCATTAATTACTTTGTTGTGGCAGGAAACCACAGGAGTCTACTTGAAAAACTGCATGTTGCTCTATGCAGCATATAGAAATGTTTTCCCATTGTGGGCTCTTGGAGAATACTGCAAGCATGTTCCATTGCCATCCAAAACTATGTAACTTAGAGTGGCATAGCGAGTTCTTAATTCTCTTACAATTATGTACCATTTAGTTTTCTGTGTTACCCACCACTACATTATATTTCTTCTATGACTAATAATGTCTGTATAGAAGTTTATAGTGGCCACCTAAATAAAATTGGGAGTAAGACTTGCAATATTTTATTGTACTACTACTAGCTAGCATCTGTCCCGTGCATAACTAAAGAAACATTTAACAATTGTGAAGATGAGATATTCCTCTTGGTTTTTACACTGAGCATTATGAATGGAGGTCACTTAGCATGAAAATAAAATTAAAAAAAAAATAATTGGACACATCTCAAAATTAGACTACAATTAGAAATTAATTTTCATTTGATTTGAATTTTTATGGGTAAGTTGTAATCTGAGATGTTACTGTTTGTAAATTTAGACCCTTGTACGCACAGATTGTTTAACCTAATTAATTAAACAACTTGATATTTAGCTTTATTATTCAAATTTAGGTTAAACACAAACAATCATATCACTTAATGCGAAAAAATATAGAAGACAAATGATATGATGATTTAGAAAAACCAATGAAACTTTCCAATTTCAAGGTAAAAAACCTGCGAGAATTTAACCTAAACTATCCTCAAGATAACGAATTCACTATATAGAATGGAAGTTTTACAATAGATTTTTCCCTAAATCTAAAGCTACCTCTTGTAGTACTTACTCACATGATTACACGCAACTCTGAAACCACAGACTCTTTTATTTGAATTTGTTGAACACAAACACCGTTGTTTGTGGCTTTGAGATCCCACTCAAAGCTTTAGATCATCAACAGTTGTTGATCTTGTGCGCAAAAACTTAACTCCAACATCGGATCTTAGGTTTCTTCAAGGAATAATACCGGTAGAAGATTTTAGAGAGCTTTGGGTATGAAAACCCTAGATCTACAATATGAGATACAAGAAGCACTCTTCTTTCTCTAAAACTCCTTAAAACATGCCTTAGGATTTCCTTTAAATACTAGGAGAATTTGATCTGAAACTTTAATCACTTAATGAGCTAATGGGCTTTAATTAATTTTTGCAAATCCTTGTCTTAATCGGTCGAGCCTTCATCTTGATCGGTCGAACCTGGCATGTTTCGAATTCTAGAATTTGCAACTTCCTTTTTCTTGTATTCTAACTTGTATCACATTGAGCGCTGTCTAATCATACCTATAAACTTAGGAATCTATATCTAGAAAAGTTTGTGCTCATGGTTTACAAATTGTTTTAAACTTTTAGGACCTAACAGTTACTATAAGCTACCTTTTAGAGAATACACTATTTGCTGCCAAATGAAGTAGCTAGTTGTAAAACTTACCCATAAGATTTATTTGTGGCTTCAATTGTTGTTTGTATTTGCCTCTTGCTCATCATAAGCACCACATCAACACAACCAGTTGAAAAGGCATACGAAATGATAATATGTTAAAATTAAAAATAACAATAAAAAAAAAAAACTTAGATACCCAAAAGAAGAGGGAAAATAGGAGGAATAAATATGTACCACAATTGACACCTTGAATTTACGATTTATGAAGTCAATGGTGTTTGTTTGTTTAGGCCCCTTAAAGCAAATTGTTTAACTTAATATATTAGCCAAGTGATTACTTAGGTTAATTATGAGATCCAAGTTAAACGGTGAAAGATCATATCATGCATACAGTGGTAAATAACACATAGATATGATTACCAAGGAAAACCAATGCAACGAATCGTTTCAAGGTAAAAACCTGGAGAGGATTTGACCTAGCTATCCTCAAGGAAAGCAAATCCACTAATAAAGAAGTGAAGTTTCTACAAAAGATTTAACCCTAAATCTATTGCAACCTCAAGTAGTAACTTACTGACACGATCACGTGCAAGCTCCAAATCCACAGACTCTTCTCTCTTGGATTTGCAGCACACAAGCTCCCACGCTTATGACTTTGAGATCCCACTCAAAGATTTCAGATCACCACTTGTTGATCTTGCAACAACTAGATTCCACTAGCACTTGATTGTAGATCTTGTTCTAGTAGATACTTGTAGAGTTAGAAGCTACAGAACCTCTCAAATCTCACACGAGTAACTCATAAGTCTTCCAAGACTCTTGAAAATGTAATTAGGGTTTTCCTTTTATTCTTAAGAGTATTGGACTGAAACCTTAAACGTTTTCCCTGACTTGGGCCTGAATTAAATTCTACAGGATTTGTTTTTCTGCAATTTTCGATTGGTCGAGCTTATCCTTCGATCGATCAAGCTTCACTGAAATTTAATTCTTTTTCCTACGGCTTGAATATTCTTAAGACTTGACTGGAAACACTTTGAGCAGTGTCTAACACCTATTCTAGACATGTTTTGGTTCTCGATTTGCCAACATAAACAAATTAGGACTCTATAAAATCTAAGTAATGAACATTCATAAAACTTGAATGAGGTGTTGAATGTATTATCAAGTTAATTGACTAAAGCAGTGGAGTTGAAGGTTTTAACCCAAAGAAGGATTAGAAGCAACATATTCCTTAACAACATTGTAAAAGGTGATTAACGGTGATAGGATTATAGCTTGGACAACATTCTCTAATTTTTCATACATAAACATTAATATTCAAAGAAAAGTTACAAAACCCATCAAAAGAACAAAAATATATATATATATATATATATATATATATATGACAAAGAAAAGAGAGAGGACTAACCTTTATGGTGTTCTTGAATTTTCTATATACCTGATGAAACAAATTCAAAGGTTAAAAGGGACAACATGAGAAATACATATAATATACTAAAAAAAAAAATTAAAACCTAAACAATGTTGAATAGTTGATTTCAGAAGCACCAATGGCTCATGTAAACTTCATTCATGAAGAATAGAATTCTATTGAGACCACACACTCCAATAGATAATCACAAATTCTTTATACATACATACATACATACATCTATATATGTGTGTATACATATATATATATATATATATATATATATGTAGTGGCTCGAGCCCATGTAACCCAGAACAGCCCATGTGACCAAGGCCTAACACTGTAGGGTTAGGACCAGTCCATAAATGAATGCGTGAAGGACCAACAACTAGTGTTTGGGGTAAAATTATTGTGCTCAGGGCTAGTTGAGCCCAATACTAACTAATAAATCGAGGGGGTATGACGAGGGAGCGGACAAGTTTAGGTCAGTAAATGAGTGCAGTTAGTGCCTTTGGGAAACTTGCTGCCGAACACAATTCTACGTCTGGAACAAGTTTCAAAAGAATCTTCAAAATACATTATTTTTTTAGGGATTATGGGTGAAAGTGGGATTGCATGGTGGCCAGTGAAAAGTAATGATTTGAACCCAACTAAAGGGTTATATAAGAAAGTAAGGGCAGACAAATGGGAGGTTGGTTTTTTTAGGGAAGCAGAGAGAGATAGGAAGAAAAGAAATAGGAGAGAAAGCAAGAAGCAGGTGGAATAGGGTATTGGCCTGAAAACCATAGGGACACTTGATTGTTGGGTTGTCAAGGCTATGTTTAAAGCACAATCTATAAGACTGTGAGGAAACCCACCAACACAGTAACGTTTGTAGGTTTGAGTCGCCACAATATATATATATATATATATATATGTTGATTATGCATTATTGAACTTGAGTACTTAACTTTATGTTTCTTCAATTATTGCATTAACACGCCAGGTAAAATATAAAGGCTAAGAGCCTTCGCTAACATTTCTTGATGTTTTCAATAGGAATTTTATAAATTGTTGATGTGATGGATGGTTATTAGTAAGTAAAAATGTGATGTTAGTGGTTGGCATGGAGTAAACCAATAAAACTTTGTCACATTAACGGTTTGTAAAAATGTTAAAATAATTTGTGCTTGTTAGCATTACTCTGTCATTAGCATTGCCTTACATTGGCTTGGAACGTCTAATGAAATCCTAACGTCACCACTAGAATGAATCTCTCTCTCTCTCTCTCTCTCTCTCTCTCTCTCTCTCTCTCTCTCTCTATTTTTATTCTTTCTTGCAACTCTACTTTATACTGGTGAATCATTTTGATTTTTAAAACTTATTTTAGGTTCATAAATTTTGGTGCTGTATCTTTTAGTTCCCCATTACAAGTAGTTTCTCTCTCTCTCTCTCTCTCTCTCTCTCTCTCAGTTTTGATTTGATTTTTATTTGAGTTAATACTTGATTATTTTGGAAGTAAAAATTTGAGTTTATATCAAAACACAATCTTGGCTATGCAAATAACAGATCAATTCGGTCCACTTCATCTATTTGGTCCAGATCGGTTTACTTTAATCCAATTCGATCAATTCAGTCCAATTTGCTCTATTTGGTTAACTTTGATTTACATTGGTCCACTTTGGTCCATTCCGGTCCACTTAGGTCTATTTGGTCCAATTTGGTCTATTTTCGATCAATTCAGTCCAATTCAATGTACTTACTTAAGAATGGGAAAATAATAGTTTAGGTGAACAATACAATCAATTATTTGAGTAACATCAATTTCAATAATAGGATAAGTTTTTTTTATCATAACAGTCTCCTTCAAGGAATGAAAATTTGAATAATAACTTTGAAACTCAAAAATTTTAATTGCACCAAAAGAAATTAGGAAAATATAATGCATAACAACAATAGTTAGAAGAATAGAAACTATTTCAAAAAAGAATAATATCAATGACAATTACTTTTTTAAATTGTTTAAATTTTAGGGAGAACAAGATTTGTTATGTGTTTTGATTATCATAATAATCTCTTTAAAGATAATGGAGGATTTGAATAATTTATTTAAATAAAAACTACACACACACACACACAAATATATATATATATACACATATATTATTTATTTATTTATTTATATTACTTGAAGGTATAATCAACCTCATACAATTCATTTAAAAGTAATGACTTTAAAACAAATGAGTAACTACTCTAAAAATTATATTTGTTTATTCATAGCTTTCATGTTTAAAAAAACTTTCACTTAAATTTAACCGGACCAATGTGGTCTGATATGCTACGTTAATGTGGCTCAACAAAAGTGTAGTAACAATAAATGTTTTGCTTAAGATTTAAGATATTACAAGTTTAATATATATATATATATATATATATATGTAAATGAATTTAGATTTAGAATAGGTACTCTCAACTTAAACATATCTTTTCCCTATATGTAAGTGCATAAAAATAGACAAAATGGATCAAATTGGACTGAAGTGGACACAAATGGAAAGAAGTGGACCAAATGGAAACAAGGTGGATGGAAATGGACTGAAACCAAAGTGGGTGAATAGGACTGAAGTGGAACGAATAAGAACGAATGGACATATTAGGACCAAAGTGAACGTAATGGACTGAAGAGGAACAAATAGGATCAGAGTGGATAGAATGGACTGAATAGGACCAATGTAAATTGAATAGAAACGAAGTGGACAGAATGGGCCGAATAGAACCAAAGTGGGCTGAATGGATTGAATAGGGCTAAAGTGAACACAAGTGCACAGAATGGACTGAATATGACTGAAGTGGATACAATAGGACCAAGTGGACCGAATAGAACCAAATTGGACCAAATAGGACTTTCAAATATTTATCATTTTTATTTCATTTTAGAGTTTATATTTCTAATTTTTAATTTCTATTATCAATTTTCTTTGTATTTTTAACTCAAAACTAAAGATTTAACACATATAATAAAATTCCATACTTTTCAACCCAAAAATTAAGGGAAAAAATAAAATTTTTAGCTAAACTTGATTAGGAAACCTACAAAAAGAATCAATTTAAGATCTAATTAGTGTTTAATTTTTTAGAAAAAAATTGTTTTCAACAAATTTTAGAGAACAAATTATATATTATATTACAATCACAAAATAATTATTTATTCTCACGCATTGCGTGAGTTTGCAAGTAGTTTAATTATTAAAGGTGCCAAGAAGGTGTCAAAAAGGTGTCAAAATCACAGAAATTTCATTTTCCTTGAGCTTATCTCAAGTCTCCATATTGGACTCAACAACACAACTTATTAATAAAAAAAAAAAAAAAGACTTATTTTTTATGGTTTGCCAACACTAAACCAATCGAACCTAACAAAAATTTATGAGATGCAGTCAAAATGAGGTGACCATCAATCATTTGACGTGAGGTGTCAAACACCATCCCAATGCATAACCAAACCCTCAAAGTAATTTTATTTTTCTTGTTTGAGGCCAAATTTACTCAAGCTTTGGCTAGGCAATGATAACTTCCATTTGAACTAGGTTTGATTATAAGATCAAAAAATAAAATAAAATAAAATAAAATAAAATAAAAGAAGAAGAGGTCATTGACCTGGAATTGCTTGAAAGTCCAAATACTCTTCAATGCATACATCATTTTGTTTTGAGACAAAGTATAGCTACAAACTTGATTATAGCCAATGACTACGACTCCACTTAATAACTTTCATTGCATATAAAGTTTGAAAGATCCACCATTTGGTCACACTTTCTTCTTATATTCTCTATATTTATGAAATTTTCAGAAGATCAAAGATCAACATCTATGTCATCAATCAAAAATTTAAATTTAATTTTTTTTTGTCTAAAATTATGCATAAAAAATAAGTTTATCGATATGACATTAAATAACATCCAATTGACACAAAATTTGACATATTTGTTAAATAGGGCACAAAAAAATAATCAATCTAATGGTTAGTTTTTCAAAATATATACCTATTATATATTTTTTCAAATTACACCTGGTGTAACTTTAATTCGATATTTTTTAATTGAATGTAAATTTAAACTAATCAACCATTAGATTATATTATCTTTGTGCATTATCCATATATGCTTACAAAATTTCAAGATCATTAAATATTAATAGTCATATCATCAATCAACTATTTAAAGTCTTTTTTTTTTGTATTTTAAAATAATGTATAAAAGATGAGTTTATGGATTAAATAATAAATAACAACTAATTGACATGTGTAAAGTTGTTATTTACAACTATTTTGTGTTGGCTTTAATTTCGTGCCAAATTTGATTGTAATTCTATTCAATCATTTTTCCCTATATTTATATGAGATTTTTATTGTAAGGGTTGTGTGTGAGAGAGTGTGAAGACTCAAGCTTATATTGAAGATTAACTGGATTTCACGAGAAGCTTGCAAGAAACTAACCCGCGAACTAGCCACGTGTTGAGCACACAACTGGAATGCGAAGAGTCATAACAGAGAGTGGTGTCATTATCATCACTATAATAGAGCTTTGCACATGCAGGTTCAAATTAACTAAGAAAGAATGTGGAAGCTGAAGACAGGAGAGGGCAAAAAAGACCCTTACCTTTTTAGTATAAATAACTTTGCGGGAAGACAAACATGGGAGTTTGACCCGGATGAAGGTACACCAGAAGAGCGAGCTGAGGTTGAACAGGCTCGTCAAAATTTCCACAAAAACCGACGTCAATTCCCGGCTTGCAGAGATCTTCTCTGGCGAATGTAGGTACCTTAAACTAATGATTTTTCAGTCATGCATCGTCGAAACATTTTCTTATTGGTAGATTGGGCTAAATTTTGTAACTCTGGTATTAAATTAAGTGTTGGTGATTTTGTTATTGGGCTTATTTATTTATTTGGAGTTTGCTATTTGTAAGGGTGGCTTAAGTGTAAATTTATTGAATCAAATTGATAAATTAGTTCCTATAATATATATATATATATATATACACCAATATTTTTTTTTCAAATTTTAGTGGGGGCCATTGCTTCCAAAGTCAAAGAATGGCTCCATCCTTGTCCTAAGGACACCCTTTAACATAACCTTTTAAATAATGTTATGACATGTTTTTGTTTCATTCAACAACAATCTTACATGACATAACAATTTTAAAAAATTCTTTAAGTATCTTGCCTCAACTCATGATGTGGTAACTAAAAAGGTCATCCATTATAGTTTTAGTCACATAACGTTTTTATTGAGTCAAATAACTTTTTTAAATAATATACATAAATATAGATAGTCTTATAAATTGTTATGTAATTGATTGGAAAAAAGAGCTCTAATCATGTTTGATTTGGAATTATCCGTTAATTACCTGATCAAGTATTTTGACATTAATGGGTTTTTGAAGTGTAAAATAATATTTGTAATTTTTTCTTAGAAAAATACCATATATAAAAAATAAAAAAAATGTCACGTTAACAAATGTACTTTGAACAATGGTTAATAAACTATAATAGGAAAATTTTGATACCACTTTCATACAACATATAAAAAGTTGTCAACAACATTTATTGTTTGATCATTTTTCCAAAAAAATATTTCTAAAAATAGTTCTTAAACCGATGCCGACTTTGGTTAACATTTGATAAACCAAGAATGTATTGACCCCTTGTGATGAATTAACTAATTAATTAACCAAGTTGATTAATTAATCAGATTAACATATAATGTTAGGTTCTAAGAGCTTAGAACAATTGGCAAATCGTGAGCACACAAGAACATGTAAGTTGCAAAACGAAGAATTCAAAATTTGCCTGGTTCGATCGATCGAAAAACAGGTTCGACCGATCAAGAATCGTATCTGCAGAATTCTAAGTTGGCCCAAACAGCAGTTCTAGCCCATTAAGGATTAGAGTTTCAGATCTACTTCTCCCACTATATAAAGGAAACCTTAAGCACGTTTTTTATAAGACTTTTTAGAGAGTGAAGAGTGTGCCTCTTTTGTATTAAGGGTTTTGTTCCTAAAACCTCTCTTATAACTTCTACCGGTGTTGTTCCTTGAAGAATCTCAAGATCTGGTATTGTTGAAGTTGCTGTCTTCTCTAGTCATCAAAGGTGCTAATGATCTAAACCTTCAAGGGTGGTCTTGGAGTCACAAACAGGAGAGTTTGTGTTGCTAAACCTTTGAGTGGGATCTCAAAGTCACAAACGTGGGTGTTTGTGTTTTGCAAAGATTAAAGAAAAAATGAGTCCGTGGATCTCGGAACTATCATGGGGTCGTGGTAGTAAGTTTCCTACATTGGGTAGCAATAGAATGTTGGTGGTCTAAGTCACTATTGTGTAAACTTCAATTCTTTCTAGTGGATTTGCTATTTTACCTTGAGGATAGCTAGGTTAAATCTTCCCCAGGTTTTTTACCGGTTTGGTTTTCCTAGGTCATCATATCTTTGTGTTCTTTATTTTTCCGCTGCTTTACTTGATGTGATTGTTATTGTTTTAACCTAGATCTGAATAATAAACCTAAGTATTCACTTGGTTAATTAATTAGGTTAAACAATCTAAGTTTACAGGGGTCTAAACGAACTTACATATAATATGCGTGGCAGCACAAATAAATCACCAACAAAAAATAAAATGCAGCGGAAAATAAAGTTGACACGATGATTTGTTTACGAATGGGGAAAACCTCCAAGGTAAAAACCCCACTGGATGATTTTAAGGTTACCACTCCCGAGAATCCACTATTATCATAACAAGCGGTTACAAGTAAAGGAATCCTAGTACATTATACTAATCTACAGTTGAAACCTTACCCCAATACCCAATTGGACTTGTTCTATAGTGACAATCTCTCCTTTTAATGCACGGCTCCCAGTACATGACTAACCAATCGATGTGTGGATCCCAGTACACAACTTACTCACCAACTTGAGAAAGATATTGGCTGCAAAGTTATTCAGTTCATCGATATGATGAAGATCACGAAACTCCTTGGTCACAAAACTCAATGGCATACAAACGCAGCAGCTTCTTCAAGAGAAAGATGAACTAGGAAAAATTCTGTTTTCGGTCACAATATGCATGAACAAAACTTTGCTTCACACTCGCGCAACCTTTAACGGCCCTTAAAATAATCCTTATATATATTTAGGATTATGAGAAAAGAAAACCCAAACATCTATTCACGAATTGGACGAAAATCAAAACTGAAAATCTGTTTTTCATAAATCTCGATAGATAGGGTATCTATCAAGTAGCTATCAAGCATTGGGCTAAAACAACTTTTTAAACCTCAATAGATACTAGCTGTCGAGATTTAAAATTCAACACTTCTCACTTGATTTTTGGATAGACTTTCATGACTTTGACACTTGAACTTAAAACCTTGTTCCTTGAAGCATTAAACACATCCTAGATTTACCCAAATACAAGTAAAGTGCGTTTTGTCAAAGGATTAGCCAATTCTAAAATGACATATGCTCCTAACATGATTCACATATGTCCTAACAATCTCCCCCTTTGGCAATCGGTGACAAAACCACAACAAACAATTGAACATATGAGAGAAGTCATAAATCACTCAACTCTTACTCACTTATTGAATACAATAAAAGCCATCCTAACACAAAATCTTGAAAAACTTTGCAAGAAGAGAGTTTATGGAAAGAAGATTTTGACAACCTGTATTTCCGAAACACTTTAAACAAAACTCATCATAGCATCTTAGTGTGAAACATAAATAAAAGATTGCATACAAGTAATAAGATACATGTGCATAAAGAAAGAAGAGAAACAACACATGTAAAGATAGGTGAAAGAACTGTAATAACAACCTCATCAATATATATAACATCATAAGTATAAGGTTTGCTATCGCAAAGTAAGAACAATGTCTCTATAAAAGAAGAAAAGAAAAGAAAAAATACATGAGTCCTCACTACATCCCCAAAAAGAAAAACACTCCCCCTAACAAAAATCTCCTATGCTAACTCTCTCCCTATGTACATGACTACTCTCATCCCAAAACTACTCCCCCTTTTTGTCACGAATGACAAAGGGTAAGTAAATCAAGCAGCCATCTCATCGTCACTGGGTGAGCTAACATCCTCATTTCCATCATCATCATCGTCGGAGTCACCATCATCATCCTTATCCTTAGATGTCTCTAGAGAAGAAGAGAGAGACTTGATGAAGCCACCAAGGCGAGCCTGCCGTTGAGCAATACGGCCAACACGGGTGTTCACCTGACACAACTCATCATTGAGTGTGTCAAGGCGAGCATCCATGCACTACAGCTGCAACATGATCGCCTCAAGGGTCACACCACCCCCCAATGAAGAAGATGTGGATGTGGAAGGAGCGGAAGAAGGCGAAGGAGTCACTGTCTCTGTCAATGGCCACTTCGGTCGAAGCTAGGCCTCCCTTCGTTTGATGGTAGCAGCGTCTATGGCACACATGACCGAAAAATAAGGGGACTCGAGATAGGAGACAAAAAAATGGTGAAGAAGTCTCATGATAGCGGAAGGAAAAATAAGCTTATCATAAGTCGTCGTATCCTTATAGACATCTATAAGGGAGAGTATAAAGTGAGAGGGAAAATCTATGATAAGCCTCTCAAGGAGGGACAACAAAAATCGAGCACAAGACTCTATAATAAAGTTATAGTGAGAGAAAGGATGGAGAACGAATGTCATCTCCATGTTAAGGAACCTCAAACCTTTTGCAAAGCCCGAGCAAGGGGTGTTTTGACAGTCACCCTAAAAAGAAGGTGTCTCATAGAAAAGAGATGAGAGTTTGTCTTTGGACACAGTTCTCAGACGATCGCAGCAAGGGTAGTCAGGATGCGCTACCTTAGGAACATGTAGCACCTCGGATACAATATCCAGACTGACTACGATGCACGTACCTTGAATGCAAGTGATAAAATGAGGTAAAGAATAGTCAAATTCGTGTATATTGGAGTAAAACTCATCCCAAAAGTTTTGCAAAAACCTCTTTAATTTTGACAAACCCTAAATTTTTCAACAAACCCCAAAAGTTAAGTCATAAAAGATGAAATGCATGATAAATGAATAAATAAGAGACATACCAGAGGAAGAAAAAGATCAAGAGACCGAAGAACACTTGGGGAAGAGGTTTGGAGTGAAAGAGAAGAGTTTAGGAAGGTGAGAAGAAAGAAAGGATCAAGAGAGATCAAGAAAAATGAAGGAGAAATCGCGCTGACCCTTTATATAGAAATCCATAATTCTCGACAGATCGAGAGGTATCGAGAGGTGTTAAGATTTAAAGTTCAATAGATACATCTATCGAGAAGCCGTCCACGGCAAAAGGGGCTTGATGGATCGAGAAGCTATTGAGCATCTATCTAGCATACAGAGTCGTCCTCCATGGATTGAGAAGCTATCGAAAAGCTATTAAGACAAATTCTTAAAAAGCTCGATGGATCGAAAATGCGATAGCAGCTGGCGAGAAAAGAAGCTGAAGAGCTTGATAGACAGCTTAGCTGTCGAAAGGTGTTAAAAAGCTGTCGAAATTGCTTAAAAGTAGTTTTTCAAGAAAGAGAAAAACACAGACATGAATGCAATCAAACATGCTACTTAACCAAAGACCCATTCAACATTTTAAGCTCTCAGAATCATCTAAAAAAAAAAAAATCAAGCATTCACATCCCAAACACACTCACACACGCGCGCGCGCGCGCGCACACACACACACACACACACACACACACTAAACAAGTCTAACCAATTTTATATTTCAAAAAAAGTCAAGACAGTTTAGTGAGCATACATTAACACAAGTATTCCTTGTGATGGCCAAATCACATTGTACCTGCACATGTATCAAGAGTAGTAAAGAATATTGCGTGCTATGTGTGAAAAATATCGCAAGCTTGCATAAGTATCTACATGTTATGATGATTTGAGATATGAGAAGCATACAGATGTCATATCATGATTGGTAGGCAACAGTGGTGAGATGGTTATTTATGCCTTTCTCTTAGGATTTTCTAGTTCTTCCCGTCAAAAATAGTGATACGAATATTAAGTACAAGAGATTACTTAATCTTACTCATCACAAACACGAGCCACAAAGCTCACTTGCTTAGTTGGGCATAGAAATGCTCATCTAAGCTATAAAAAAAACAAAGTTTAGAAAACTTTGTTTCAATGGCCATCCAAAGTACACAAGTACGAATGCATACAAACATACACTGTTTTTGTATTTTTCTGATTTTTCAATTTTTTATTTATTTTTTTTATGAAAAAAAATAAAGTAAAACTGAAATTAAACAAACATAAACATGTTAAACAAAGTATAGCATAAAAAACTAGATGCAATACATGAGGAAGAAAGAGGAGAAAAGGAGATCAATCCATGGAGATAGCACCAATGTTTTGGCAAAGAAATTCAAACCGTTTACTATCAAGAGGTTTGGTGAATAAATCAGCCTTCTAATCATCAGTGTGAATGAACTCAAGAGTGAGAGTACCATCTTCGACAAGCTCCCGAATGAAATGATGTCGAATCTCTATGTGTTTAGTTCGAGAATGTTGAACAGGATTCTTAGAGATATTGATGGCATTAGTATTGTCATAATAGATGGTAAGATGTTCTTGACGAATACCATAATCATGGAGGAGTTTTTGCATCCATAGAATTTGGGTGCAACAGCTACCAGCAGCGATGTATCTAGCTTCTGCATTGGATAATGAGATAGAATTCTGCTTTTTGCTCGTCTAGGAGACCAGATTATTACCCACATAAAAATAACCCCCCGAAATGCTCTTTTTATCATCAGCATTCCCAGCCTAGTCTGCGTTAGAATACCCAGTTAAGACATCATTTGTATCCTTGCTATATCACACACCAAAGTCGGCAGTGGTTTTGACATACTTTATGATTCTCTTCAAAGTAGTCATATGAGACTCTTTGGGATTAGTCTGATATCTAGCACACACTCTCACACTGTAACTAATGTCAAGTTTACTAGCAGTAAGGTAAAGAAGACAACCTATCATGCTTCTATATAGAGAAGAATCAACACTTTTACCCAACAAATCAACAGTGAGTTTTACATTTGGGCTCATAAGGCTTCTAACAGAACTAGCGAATTCCAAACCAAACTTTTTCACAAGATTTTTAGCATATTTAAATTGAGATATGAATATACCTGACTCTTGCTGACAATCTGCAACCCAAGGAAGTGGTTCAATTATCTAATTATGCTCATTTCAAACTCAGCCTGCATGAGTTTGGAGAAACTATGAGCAAGTTCATCCTTTGTCAATCCGAAGATGATATCATCAACATAGACTTGAGCGACTATCAACTCACCATCTTCTCTTTTGATGAAGAGAGTTTGATTAGCTTTTCCTCTTGTGAACCCATGTGACACCAAGTATTGTGTGAGCCGATCATACTAAGCTCTGGGGACCTGCTTTAAACCATAGAGTGCCTTCTTGAGATACAACACATGATCCAAAAAGTGTGGATCAATAAACCCTTATGGTTGAGCCACATTGACATCTTCTTTAAGGAACCCATTTAAGAAAGCGGCCTTGGCATCCATCTAGTAAAGCTTGAACTTCAAATGGCACGCCGGGGCTAAGAGAATCCTGATGGACTCCATACGGGCTACTGGAGCAAATCTCTCATCGTAGTCCACTCCTTCCATTTGAAAGTATCTTTGAGCCACAAGACGAGCCTTGTTTCAAATCACATTACCCTCCTCGTCGATCTTATTGCGAAATATCCACCTTGTGCCAATAATGTGCTCACCTTTCGGTCTAGGTACTAGAGTCTAGACATCATTCCTTTGGAATTGAAGCAGTTCATCATGCATAGTTTCAACCCAGCTTTCATCCTAAAGAGCTTCCTCAACCTTGGTGGGTTCAACATATGACAAATAACAAGAATAAAACCCAAAGTTAGCAACACATTTATCAACTGTACGCTTCCTTAGTGTAAGTTCATTCATGTTTCCCACGATATCTTCAAGAGGATGATTCAACTTAATCCTAGAGGAAGGTCCTTTCTCTTTATGGGATTCAAAATCAGGTGAAGTAAGCATGTCTGGTTCACAATATGCTTGTGAAAAACTTTGCATTGAGTTGCATCAGCTGTGACAGCCCTTAAAACAATTCTTATATATGTTTAGGGTTATGAGAAAAGAAAGCCTAACACTTATACATGGATTGGATGAAAATCAAAACTGAAAATCTGATTTTCTTAAATCTTGATAGATAGCATATTTGTCAAGTTAGCTGTCGAGAATCAAGCTTCAATAGCTTTTTAAACCTCAATAGATACTAGCTGTCGAGTTTTAAAATCTTGCACTTCTTCACTTGATTCTTGGACAGACTTGCATGGCTTTAACGCTTGAACTTCCTTGAAGTATTAAACACATTTTAGATCTACCCAATTACAAGTAAAGTACATTTTATCAAATGATTAGCTAATTCTAATATGACATATGTTCCTAACATTAAATCACATATGTCCTAACAATCTCCTCCTTTGGCAATCTGTGACAAAATCACAACAAACAAATGAACATATGAGAGAAGTCATAAATCACTTAACTCATACTCACTTGTTGAATAAAATAAAATCTATTCTAACACAAACTCTTGAAAAACTTTGCAAGAAGAGAGTTTAGGGCAAGAAGACTTTGACAACCTGTGTTTCTGAAGCACTTTAAACAAAACTCATCATGGCATCTTAGTGTGAAACAGAAATAAGAGATTGCATAGAATATATAAGAATCATGTGCATAAAGAGAGAAAATAAACAGCACGTGGAAAGATAGGTGAATAACATACATCAATAGATATAAACCAAATATAAATACAATGTATATCAAATGGTCACAAGACCAATATACAAGAGGTAAATGCAAAAGATAGAAATGAAAGTACATAAAAATCTCACTACATCCCTCATAGACACTCCCCTTATCACAAAAATCTCCTATGCTAACTCTCCCTCTATGTATATGACTACTCTCATATCAAAACTACTCCCCTTTTTGTCACGAGTGACAAAGGGTAAGTACATCAAGTAGATATCTCATCATCACTGGGCGAGCTAGCATCCTCATCCTCATCAACATCATCACTGTCAGAGCCATCATCACTCTCATCCTCTGAGGCCGGTAGAGATGGAAGGGTATAAGTAGTGAAACCACCCATGACAACCTGTCGTCATATGATACGACCAACACAGGTGTTCACTTAACACAACTTATCACTGAGTGTGTCAATGTGAGCATTCATGCACACAAGCTATGCCATGATGGCCTCGAGAGTCACTCCACTTGCAGAAGATGAAGGAGCAGAGGTGGATGGAGTGGTAGAAGCTGGAGGAGTCACCCTTTCGATCCAGGGTCGCCTCGGTCTAAGCTGTGCCTCGCTCTGTCGAATGATAGTTGCATGTATGGCACTCATAACCGTGAAATAAGGAGACTTAAGAAAGGAGACAGAAAAATGGAAGAGAAGCCTTATGATAGCATTACTCTGCAACCATTACTCTCTCATCCAAATATCTCTTGAAATCTCAAAATCTCGCAAATTTCTCTCTCGCAAATCTCTCTCTCAAAAAGATGCAGATCTTCGTGAAAACTCTGACCGACAAGACCATCACCTTGGAGGTGGAGAGCTCTGACACCATCGACAACGTGAAGGCCAAGATCCAAGACAAGGAAGGCATCCTGCCTGATCAACAGCGATTGATCTTCGCCGAAAAGCAGTTGGAAGACGACCGTACTCTCGCCGACTACAATATTCAGAAAGAGTCCACTCTTCACCTCATTCTACGACTCTGCAGAGGCATGCAGATCTTCGTCAAAACCCTGACCAGAAAGACGATCACGTTTTTATTTTTGTTTTTTCCTTTTTTTTCATTTAGTTAAAATTCATAAATTAATTTTTTTTGTTTTTAAAAGATGACGTGGCATTTTTAAAATGCTAAATAAAATATTATATTGTTATTTTAATGCTGACGTCAACATTTAGTGTGCCAGCGATGCACTCCATTTGCCACGTAGACTATTTTTGTTCATGAGATGACGATAGGGACAAAAACGAGATCGCTTTTTGATTTTAGGGACTAAAAGCGGTGAAAATAAAATTTAGGGACCAGGATGGGAATCGCCTGCAAATGTAAGGACAAAAATGTGGTTTTCACCAATTCTAATTATAACATATCAATTTTGTGGTGCCCAAAATGCAGCCAAGATGTGGATCTATTGTCGGTCGGTGTACTTGCCCTTTTCATACTTATATGGGAGAAGGTTTGTTGGGTTCACACCTCTTATTCTTCAATTAAGGGAGGAACTTTATGCTCAACCTTACAATGAAGTTAATTGGGCCAAAGCACGTCATCAATGCGCAAAGGTGAGTTTACCTTTGATGAGGAGATAACACCATGAGAAGACTCCAATTGAAGGGTTCATATAACATTGAAGGACATCCCAAAAGTTTAAGCCTGTAGGTTTGGACCCAATTATATACTTATTCTTGTCATTAGTATCCAATCTTGAAATTTAATATTTTGCTAACCATGTCACTCACAGGTCAATATTCCAACAATCTTCATGGTTGATAATTGTGGAATGACATATACCATATAGTCTTTTAAATATTTCTTTCAATGCATTGATTGTGGAATTACTTTTTTTTTTTTTTGCTAATGCATTGATTATGGAAATCAATTTCTATGGGAGGATATCTACTATCTGCATCCTTTGATACAAGATCTACTTTAGGATATCCTATACATATTAATTGAGCCTCTTCTCACTCGTTGGCCTTTAAATAAACTAGCCCCAGACCCACGCGATGCGTGGAAATATATAAATATTATATAATATGGTGTACTATATAAAAATATTATATATATATATATATATATTATACTGTAAGGATTATTTATTTTTAACACAAAAATTTTCTTTCAACTCAAATGTTTATGAAGTTGCATTTCAGTAATAAACTCCCCACAAAAATAATATTAAATCAACATTACAAAAAAAAAAAAAAAAAAAAAACAAACAAACAAACAAACTTTTAGTATGAAAACATGGTAGTGATTTTTAATGGATTGAGGTAATAGCACTGGTAGTATGAAAACTTTTGTATTATTTGCACTTGAATTTAATTATTTAAATGGCAGCTATGACACTACATGATAATGTTTCAGCTAAGACAATTAGTCAAACTTTGAGAAGAATGGTATCTCACATTTATATCATAACGAACTTGCATTTTTATTTTTTCGTTTTGTGATAAAGAAAGTATAAGTCTTCAATTGGAAAGACTTCTATGACATAATGATGCTGCAACCAATATATAAATATAATGTGTAACAACATTTAAGGGGAGCAAAAGAAAAAGAAAATATATATATATATATACACACACACACACATTTCCTACCAGTAGGTTTTGGCATCTAACTCCAATTTCAAATACCACATTGCTTCATGTAAACTGTCAACTTCTCATCTACTTCAATATAATGTCTTACCTCATCCCAAAGGCATCATCCCAGCACACTAAGCCTTCACCATCTCTGTTAAAGTCTAGCCCATTTTCAATTTCGAAACCTCAAAGCTAATCACTATTTATCGAATGAATAAAGTGAACCAAATGTATGACAGTTATATATATATATATATATATAGAGAGAGAGAGAGTTTCATATCACTGAAATGCAATAAAAAGAATAAGCACCCAATGGAGTCAACCATTAGTATGAAAAGTAATGATCTTAAGAGTTATTATTCACTCAAAAAAACAAAAAACAAAGAAAGTCATTATTCACAAATCAAAGCAAATGAAAAAAATTCCAGCAATGAAAAAAGAGTTTAAGCAACCAATTATGCGATGTTGTTAACAATGCCATACAGCCTTAAAAACATTATCTTTGTTGCCTTATTAGCCCAAAGATGCACAAAACAAAAACATGAACAAACACATGAATTGGATCTTAAATTTTCTTAAAAAGAAAGAAAGCATAGAATACCTTACATTAAGTTTTGTGAATGTGATACCTTATGCTTAGTGAAAGTGAGGGTCAGATCTGATATCATTTATAAGCAAATATATATCAAACATAATCAGAATTAAAGCAAATAGATATCTATCATTAAAAAAAATTCACATGAAATTAAATCAAACTTGCATAATTATTAACCAAAGATTGTGTGCACCATTCTTGCACTTGAAGCCTGCCAATGAGACAAAGAGATTAGGATAGGGGATAAAAGGGAAGAAGCAAACATCAAATTTAATATTTAGTATTAAATTTTAGACTCAGCCCAGAAATTCTCACCAACAAAATCCATCGTCCAAATTTCTCAACCAACCAAATAAATAAATACAGCAACACAAATTATATTAGTTTCAATAGAAAATACACTAATTTTCTATAAGAAATATTATATCTTAAAAAATCACTGCCTCTGTTGGTGGGATGGTACCTCCCTACATATTGGGTGCATAGAGATTCTAAGGGAGGGGTTAGAAATTTGAACTACTTGGTCAGCAAAAAATTAAGAAAAATCACTGCCTTTGTAGGTGGGATGGTACCTCCCTACATATTGGGTGCATAGAGATTCTAAGGGAGGGTTAGAAATTTAAACTACTTGGTTAGCAACAAATTAAGAAGAAATACCATGAGTGGCAACTCCCTGATTATCAGCAAATAAAACAAAAGAATGGAAGCAGCGTACAAAGATAGGGTCATATATAATATAGTAACAATAATAATTTTGGACAGGGAGGCAACTCTGTCACCACCATTTCTTCTCTCCCATTAATTTTTCTTCTTGATTGCTAGAAGATTTTTGGGTGTATGCTTTCATCTATAATAATAATAAAAAAATAAATAAAAGTAATCCGTAATCAAATACAAAACTCTATGAGGGTCCCAAACCAACACCAGACTCTAGCAGATTAGAAAGATTGACAGTAGTCTATGAGCGATGAGTTTTTTCTTTTTAAGCCTCTAGAAATTTTAGAAAAATTTTCAGTCTTTTAGAGCAAAGGAATTAGATCCAAAAATATATGATACATGTAACATGTGATGTGATCATAAATATATAAATTGTCAATGATTTAACATAACAAAACACAATCAAACCAAAGTGAAATAAGAGTGAAACAGAAGAGTGCAAAGGAGGAGAGCCACTCCTCCTACTGGTAGCCTCCTCCACGTGGATGTCGTGAACCCAAAAAACATAGGATTTTGGAATCTAGTTTGTTATCAAAACCAATCAGCCACCTTTTTCCTCTTGCCACACAGGAAGCTTGAGAACTATAAAACAAAACCGAAAAATGAAAACCTAATAACAACTCAGGTGGTAGTAATTGAACTCTATGATTGATAACCAATCAATATGACAAATTATGCAGAAGACAATCATTAAGGAATTATTACCTTAGCTTTCTTCAACATAGAATCAACAAACTTCTCCTGCCTCTTCTCTAATAAGCCACAACACATTAAAAAAATGAGACATGAGATATTTCCAAATAAACCAAGGTAAAATAAAATAGTGTTTTTGGCTGTTAAGTTATAGCACTCTTGAGCAACATAAACAGCTTGTTTTATTTTTGAAACGACATTTAGGCAATCTCACAAACACATCAATGGCATGCCAAGGATGCTCGTCTAATAAAAGGACAAGAAATATTACTGTCCCTAAAGATGAGCATCAAGTACAGTAGAAACCTTAACTTGTATTATTCATTCCAGCCATCACCTTTTTTTGGGTGCAAAACTCCTTACACAACACATAACAAAGTTATTAACAACGAAACAGGGCACTATTATTGGACTCTCCCCCCCAAAAAAAATAACAACTCTAAAATCCCAGATGGATTTTCTCCCCACTAATATAAACCAAGATATGAAACAATTAAACTAAATATAAAACCAAGCTTGGCATAACCTAGAAACTTAAATTAAATCCAAACACAAACAAACGAAATAAAAGGGTCTCATATATTAATATAAACAGAGCATAAAAGTTTTGCACCCAAGATCTTACATAAATATAGGGTTTCTAAGCTCCACGAAGTTCCACACAACACTCAAAATATCACACCAGCATAACCATCAAACTACTAAACTTAACATCAACATACCAACAGTCATAAATTGCAATACAAATTCTGGTCACCATGGTCAGATTTGGGGGACTCGCTTTTGAGAGTTCAAATCATTAGTCAAAAAAGGAGGGGAGATAGATATGAGGTATGAAGGAGTGATTCACTTAAATAAGGAGAGGAAGAGATGAAGGAGGGAAGAGAGAGAGGTTGACGTTAGAAAACCAAAGGTCTATTTTGAAACTGTCTACGGAAGAGAAAGAGTTGGGTTTGGGCTTTATGGACAACATTAATGTAATATAGATGCATATAGATTTGGGCTTTATGGTGGACATAATTAAAGCTATAAAGATTGGGTTTTATGATAGAGATAAGGCTAGAAATCATTTTCATTTTAATAGTATTTTAAAATTAAAGGAAAATTTTAGTAAAATTATTTTAAAATTATATGAGAAATTCATGAAAAAATTTTGGTAATGACATGGCTGTTGATGTGGCTTAATAGAAGCATAACAACATTAAATGTTACGCTTCAGCTTTTAGTAATATATAGATTGGTTAGAGAAAAAGCTCTTCAAGCAACAATGAAGCTCATTCACTATGAAGATGAAGTCACTAGATACATTACCCATGGGGTTGTGGAAAAGGTAATGTGATTCTACAATGCTCTAGAAAAGCCATAGACATGGTTAATTTAGGCTATATAATATTCCTCCTAATGCCATTTGCATTGAACAGTCGTTGTGTATGCTTGCTTGTTGGGTTGGAGATCCAGATGGGGATTCTTTTACGAAGCATCTTGCCAGGGTGAAAGAATACATATGGGTAGCTGAAGATGGAATCAAGGCACACGTTAGTACACATTTTATGCAAAACAATTGCAGAACTTTTTACCTATCCATTTGCATGAATTGCTGACTTTGATATATGCAATTTGTGTGTAGAGTTTTGATAGTCAATCGTGGGATGTGGGTTCTAGTATTCAAGCTCTTTTAGCTAGTAATCTCACTAATGAAATTGGACTGGTATTGAAGAAAGGGCATAAGTTCATAAAAGATCCTAGGTTTGATTTTCAATTCTTAAATCATAAAAGTCTACATTTTTGCTTAGGAAAGTCATTATCAACATTTCATTTGGAGTTATTGTGTTCCCCTTAAACAATGTAAAGGTTAGAGACATTCCTTCCGGAGACTTTAGAAAAATGCATCATCACATTTCTAAAGGATCATGGACTTTCTTTGATCAAGATCATGGATTACAAGTTTCTGATTGCACTGCAGAATGTTTGAAGGTAAATAACTCTGTTTAATGCTTCTTCAAATTCTACTGTTGCTACTTGTCCATAATCACCGTGTGACCAAATTCTCCCTTACTTCACAGTGCTGCTTGCTTTTTTCAATGATGCCACCTGAAGTTGTTGGTGAGAAAATGGAACCTGAGCGCTTGTTTGATGCTGTAAATATCCTACTTTATTTACAGGTGAGGATTAACTTTTCTTAGAATGATAAATTACCACTTGTAGCAAAAGCATATGCCCCTAGGAAGAGACGAATTTAATTGATTTTACCATTGTTGCTAACACATTTCCCTCGTAAATGGACCTAGATTTAATAAGTATCAACTAACACATTTCCCTCGTAAATGGACCTAGTCTAATTGCTATAATATCATTAAAAACTATTGAAAGTTCAAATAGCGTATACAACACTATGAACGTTTAGACTCCCAAATTACAAAATATCAATTCAAGCTTTAAATCAAACGATAAAGGTACGGAAGATGAACTAAACAGAATTAATAAACAATCTAGGTCAAATAAAATCACATCCATAACAGAAATTAAATGACAAAGATAAAGGAAAGAGAGATGTAAACACAAGGACAACATAAAACGTGTTATCGAAGAGGAAACCGAAGCCCTCAGCGAAAAACCTCTCCGCCGCCCTTCAAGTGGTCAAATGATCCACTAAAGAATGTAGTTGGGATACAAGGACAGCAATAGACCCTCTAAGCCTAATCTACCCAGTGTACCTAAGCCCTCTAAGCTTCTTGCTCCAACGAGGTTACGCCAAACTTATTTCTTCTTTAACTTCTCGAATCCCGCTACTAGTCCATAGCATCTACAAATATGAATTGGTTCCTTCCTTACTGCTTCCCAAAGCACCAAAGAGCCTTCTCATAGGTATGGGTATGGTGAGAAAAGGATTTGGGTAATAAACCTCTCAAGGATGTAAGAATGGAGAGGAAGAGTGTAGAGGAATTTGAAGAGTCATATGGTAAAGATTGTCAACGAGTCAATCTTGTTTTTCTTTAGGGTTTCTCTTTCAAAATTCTCTCTGAAAGCTCTCTACATTTCGTGGGTATAAGGGGTATATATACTGGTGGATGTTTGAAATGCAAAGAGACAGATTTTTCAAAACAGAGTTGGCTGGCTGCTTGGCCTCGCGGCTTGATTGAGTCACAAGTTCAAGCCACGAACTAACTGAAAGGCCAGACTGGAATTTTTGTCCTGTAGTGCGATAGCTGGCACGATGGTTCAGATTCTGGCGGCTTTCCAGTCTCGAGCCACCCGCGAGATCCAGTCACGAGTTCTCCTCTGCACACTTCACTCATGTGCAACATCTGGCGGCTTACCAATCGCGAGACACCAGCGAGGTCCAGTCACGAGTCCCTGTTCTGCAGCACAGTCTTGAGCAATTCTTCACACTCTCTCACAAACTACCTTTACATGATTTCCACCTAAATACAGGATTTCTAATTGCTAAAATATAAGCAAATTGGCACGGAATAAAGCCAACAAAATGATTGATAGAATTCAACCTTACAATCTCCCCCTTTGGCTATTCCGTGACAAAGCCCTACAACAAACTCTAGACTTAATGCGTGAGTTGGGAACAGTTGAACAAAACTCACTCACACCTAACTCTAGGATCTGTAAAGCTCTTAAATCATAAGTTCAAGAATCTCCTGAAAAAGCAACCACACAATAGGATCACTGTATCCAGAAAAACTTGTATTGCATATGAAGCAAGCACAATGCGATCAAGCAAAATGTATAAAAGCAATAGAGTATGGCTTGACCAAAAACAAACAATCACTATAAATAGTGATCACAATGCTCATTCTCAAATGGAATGAACATCCGAACATGTAATCTAATAAGCTCAATGTAAAGTATTATTTGCATATCCAACACTCAACCAATGCAACAACACAAAGTAATTGCATTAAGGATACAAATCCAACAAAGGGCACAAGAGTGATGTACTTAAAGTAAAAGCATAACATTTAAGCGATAAGTACGAAAGCCACAAAGCAAGAAAACATAGTGTGCTTACAAAAGCTAGGTACAAAACATAACCAAAATGCCACATAAGCAAAGGTACAAAATACTCCCCTATCATGAATCATAGGAGCTGTGATGAACTTGGAACATATATACCTGTAGCCTAAAACACTTGCACAAAACACATTAAACCCTCAAGGTAAAGCAAGTAATAAAAGGACAAGTATAATGTAATAAAAAAATTGCGATCAAGTAAACATGATGTGAAACATATGAGTAACTTGATCATATACCAAAAGAATCATAAAGATATGACTACGATGATCATATAGCAAAGCAAATGATTATCCGAACTTGCATTCAATTAAGCACAATAACATAAGGATGTATGCATGTTCAACACACAAAATATGATGCAATGAGAACAATAAAGCATAGATACTAAACATAACTCAAAGCACCATAAAGCAAACAAGAAAACAAACAAAAACAAATTGTTTTCTTATAAGCACAATGTCTTCTCCCCCTTGGAATATGCATCTCCCCTATGGAATATCTTTCCACATACACATGTGCATGAGAAAAAGAATTTCTCTCCCTAAAAATGTGCACAAGGGTCATATGGAAATGACAAAAACTCTCCGGTATACTCTCTAGAGTATACTCTCCCTCTTTTTGTTAGGGATAGACAAAGGGTCAAGGAAAAATGAGGGCAAGAGATAAAGGTATGAATAATGATACTGATGCATAAGGGGTGCAAGATGAATGAGAAAATGAAGCTCAAACTTAAGACAAAACAAAATGCTACAAAGCATAAGATAAACAAGACATGCTAGGATGAAGACACAAGGTATAGACCAATGCATGACAAGGGTAGCCAAGGTGTGTGCAAGAGGTGGCTATGTGCAATGCATGACCAATGCATAGAAAATGCACATGTGGGGCAGGTGTGTAAAATACACAACCAATGAACCAAACATGATCCTAGTGAGGAAACATGAGAAACCCCAAAGTTTGATACTCATTGGAGTCCAAACAAGTGAAAAAATGCCTAATAAGCATTTTATCAAACACCTAGTGTGCACACTATGAACAACAATATGAAACAATGCATGAACATCATGAAAACCACCCTAAACACATGTTCTTTTTGCCACAAGGGGCCAACATTCAAAGCAAATCATCAAAAGAAACCAATCCCATACAAAGGTTCGACAAAAATTAAGTTTCCCCAACCCCTATGATGAAAATCCCAACCAAGAGCACAAAAACTCTCCAAAACATAATCTAAGGATCAAAATCGAAGAAAAGAATTTAACTACCTTAGAGATATTAATGGAATGAAAAACCATTCAAATTGATTGGGTTTTGATGTAAAAGTGTTGAGAGAGGGGTTAAAAATAGGATGGGAGAGGTTTAAAATAGGTTTCCCATGAAAAGCCCTTTAAAAAACTGTTTCTGGGAGTTTGGCGACTGGGCGAGCCGCGAGGCGAGTCGCGAATAAGCCGCGAAACATTTTGTGTAATCCTTACGACTGGGTGAGTCGCCAAAACTCGCTGCTTGATCTCACGACTTGCAAGTCGCCAGAATGAGTAGCCAAAAATTTGGCGATTGGCGAGTCAGTCACGAGTGAGTCGCCAAAAACTCTGACACCTGTTTTTCAACACAGAACATGTTTAAACAATGAAAAACAATGTAAGCACTAAACATGAACACAAAGAGTGATAAAAATCACTTCCAAATACATATAAAATGATCAAAAAACTTTTTGGATTGATCCATATATAGTGAGCACACATACATCACATTTAAACAAGTACAATTGAACAAATGAATAAGGCATTCATTGAACATTAGGTATGTGTGTTGTGTGTGTGTGTCAAATGTGAAATAGTCCTTAGTCTAGAGTGAAGCTTCAATGATCAATTCAATCAAGTCATACACAACTAGTGCTAAGACAAGTGGTCTATCTCAATTATAGAAATATGCATATATGACCTCCCACAAAAATATGATTACATAACTTTTGAAGCTTTTCATTTGACTTATTTACAATTCTCAACATTTGATCATTTTGAATCAATACATCTCATTTTGAGATTGATGCCTGAAATTTATGATATTTCAATTTGATGAACAAGCCTTTGGCTTTTTGGGCATCATACATTTTCATATAAGTTGCTTTCCTTTTTTCCTAGTCAAATACTAGTATGTGCGACAGCTTTTGCAGTTCATTATCTCTTTTCATTTTGAGATTTACATTGGTTGAGCTCTTTAAGCAAAAAAAAAAAAAAAAACGTGGGAAGAGATATAGGCTTGTACGCATGTATCAAATCCAAAATGACTAATGACTTGTCATTCATGACAAGCTTGAAGATCAATTTACAACAATCACACAAGGATGTTAAGATTTTTCCCACAATGATATGAGTGCATAAAGAACAAGCTAAGCTCGTAAATGCACAAAGCCATAAGTATGAAGGTATAAGGCAAAACTCACATGTGATATGTGCTCAAACATAAATGATCAAACTTTTTTTTTTTTAATTTTCACTTTTTATGTGGTTTTGGATTTTTTACTCACACAAAACTAAAACATAAAAGTATGATCAAAACAAAAACAATGCATATGAATAAATGCAAAATGCACAAAATGCAGGAAGATATGACATTTAATGCATGAAGGGTCTAACAAAGATCAAAAGAATTAGATCAAAGACCAAAAGAGCAAAAGCTCAACCATAGGAATTCTTCCTCATCCAAACGGAACGATTGTTTGGAATGAGTGTCTCAAGAGAAGTGAGACGGGGGTTGGAAGAATGAGAATAGGAGATGCACATAGTCAAGGAGTTAAGAGCATTAAACACTTTCTTTAACAACGTGCTATTTTCACTCAAATCCGGTTTACTCCTTTTAGCACAACTTCTAAGAAGCTGAAGTTTCTCTTTTCTTTTGATTCTTTTTAGAGCATGAAACTTAGAGCAATGAGATCTTAAATGACCAAAAGAACCATAATGGTGACAAACAAAGTGTTAGATCCACTAGGCTTTTTGGGAAGGGATCTAGCCATATGATTTTGTTCACTCTTCAACTTACGAATTGAGGTCTTATATGACCAATCACACCATAATGGTGGCAAGTTGGAACAAACTTAGATCCATCCAAAACCTTAGTTTGAGACCTAAACAGAGGCTTTGGCTTAAGAGCCTTTCTCTCCACTTTTTGATTTCTTTTATGTGGAGGAATGTACACCAATTTATCCTTTGAGGTAGAACGCACAATAGGCACAAAATCGGGTACCACAACATGATTGCAACAAATATTTTCATCATTTTTAGCAATAGGTTCAGCAATCAAACATTTGGCATGCATCTTAAGAGATTCATTTTCACATTTTAGCTCATCAACAAGTTTGCTAGACAAAACAAGTTTAGCATCCAAATCCATATTCAAACATTCAAACTCTTTCAGCTTTTCAAGAGAATTTTCAGCAAGTTTCTTATATTTTTCAACCAATTTGTTGGATTCATTGAGCTTAGCAATCAAATCATCCTTTTCACAAATAAACTTGCTGAGATTCTTTTGAAACTTCTTAGCTTCTTCCTTCAGGAGTTTGTCAACAACATCCATAGATCCAAGTAACATGTCATCACAATCATGAGGATTAACACTCATAGAGGCATTTTCACAAACGCATGGCATGTTACAATCAACAACATCCATAGAAGCATACAAAGCATTATCCATGGCAAAACACACAAAGGGGTCAAGGATCACACTTAGGTAAAGAAACCAAAACAAGTGTACCCGCTCTGATATCAATTGAAAGTTCAAATAGCGTATACAACACTATGAACGTTTAGACCCTCAAATTACAAAATATTAATTCAAGCTTTAAATCAAACGATAAACGTGTGGAAGATGAACTAAAGCTTAAAACAGAATTGATAAACAATCTAAGTCAAATAAAATCACATCCATAACAGAAATTAAATGACAAAGATAAAGGGAAGAGAGATGCAAACACAAGGACAACACAATACGTGTTATCGAAGAGGAAACCGAAGCCCTCGGCAAAAAATCTCTCCGCCGCCCTCCAAGAGCTCAAATGGTACACTAAAGAATGTAATTGGGATACAAGGACAGCAATAGACCCTCCAAGCCTAATCTACCCAGTGTACCTAAGCCCTCCAAGTTTCTTGCTCCAACGAGGTTACGTCAAACCTATTTCTTCTTTAGCTTCCCGGATCCTGCTACTAATCCATAGCATCTACCAATATGAATTGGTTCCTTCCTAACTGCTTCCCAAAGCACCAAAGAGCCTTCTCACAGGTATGGGTATGGTGAGAAAATGATTTGAGTAATAAACCTCTCAAGGATGTAACAATAGAGAGGAAGAGAGTAGAGGAATTTGAATAGTCACAAGGTAAAGATTGTGGATGAGTCAATCTTGTTTTTCTCTAGGGTTTCTCCCTCAAAATTCTCTCTGGAAGCTCTCTACATTTCGTGGGTATAAGGGGTATATATACTGGTGGGTGTTTGGAATGCGAAGAGACAGATTTTTCAAAATAGAGTTGGCTGGCGGCTTAACTAAGTCGCGAGTTCAAGCCGCGAACTAACTGAAAGGCCAGACTGGAATTTTTGTCCTGTAGTGCGACAGCTGGCACGACGGTTCAGATTCTGGCGGCTTTCCAGTCGCAAGCCACCCGCGAGATCTAGTCGCGAGTTCTCCTCTGCACGCTTCACTCATGTGCAACATCTGGCGGCTTGCCAGTCGCGAGACACCAGCGAGGTCCAGTCGCGAGTCCCTGTTCTGCAGCATAGTCTTAAGCAATTCTTCACACTCTCTCACACACTACTTTTACATGATTCCCACCTAAATACAAGCAAATTGGCACGGAATAAAGCCAACAAAATGGTTGATAGAATTCAACCTTACAACTATCACTCTTCCTAAAATCTTAAACAATTATGAATTGGTGAGCTAATCATCTAAGCATTAGTCTAGCGTAGTGTTGTATATTTATGTTTGCTTATTTTGCATGCGTAGGCGTGAATAGGTAATACAAGCTACCATTGTTATAGGTGGATCTAAAAGTGCCGAAAATTACTTGTTCAAATCTAGAGAGATTTGTTATCTAAGAATATTCTTCTTAAAAAACCAAAATTGTTTACAATTTTCAAAATAATATATATATATATATATATATATATATATATATATATATATATATAACCCTCATCATCTTTTGAACTAACTCCGAAGCAACTTTGTTAATTTTTCTTTGTTTTTCTTCTTTTCTTTTTTTTTTTTTTTTTTTTTTTTGGTTGTTTTGGTGGCTTGTTTCTTTAAATATTTAATCATTACTCTCATGTTAATAATACAGAGTAAGAATGGAGGTTTATCAGCTTGAGAGCCCGCTCAAGAGTGGTTAGAAGTTAGTACCTTAACATATTGAAGTGTCATTGACATGTTCATTTGAAAATTTATGCAGATATATTCAATCTTAATTATCATATATCAATAAAAAATTTATTACCTTTTTTTCCCTTCTAGTGGCTTAATCCCACAAAATTCTTCGAAGGTATTGTCGTTGAGCATGAGTATGTTGAGTGCACTGCATCGTCAGTCCAAGCTTTACTTTTATTTAAGAAGTTGCACCCTGAGCACAGGAAAAAGGAGATTGAGAATTCCATTCAAAAAGCAGTCGGATACAGTTTAGACATACAAATGCCTGATGGTTCTTGGTATGTTCATGTACTAGCTTAATCGATATTATTAGGCATAAATGCACTTTTGGAATTTTGGTACCTACGGAATGCCATTCGAATATAAAATCTGAAGTTCCACGGTGGAAATTTGTTTGGTTTCACTAGCGATACTAAGGCATGCTTTCACTGTGGGGTAGATCTTTAAAAGAAAATTGACTACGTCAGCAATACATACACACACACACACACACACACACACACACACACACACACACACACACACTATTTGCAGTGGGGGGTATGAATATAATGGCAATACTTGGATTTTACTAATGTGTGCCCTAAGGGCACACAATAGTAAACCAATTTTGGGAAAAAGTTTATTAGGAATTGAAAAAATTTTGACAATTTTTTCAATTTCCAATAAAACTTTTCTAAAAATGGATTTGTTAATGTGTGCCCTAAAGACACATTAACCGAACCCTTGTATCTATTCTTTGGCAGGGTCTTGGGAAGTCGTGTCATTCTCAATCTTTAAAGTAGAAAAAGTATTTTCAGTTCTTGTTTTTTTAATTTTATTAGTTTAAATTAAAATTGAGAATTAAATTTTTTTTTTTGTAATTTTTTATTTATTTAAGTTTTGATGTGGCATTTTTTAAAAATCAAATAAATTTATTACTATTATTAATTTATTAGCCACAACAGTATTTATCATGCCAATAGTGTGCTTCGTTTGCTATATATGAATTTTTTGTTAGTAGGTTGACAGCAGAGATCAAAATAGACATGGTTTTTTTATAAACAGGAACTAAAAGTAGGGACAAAAACAAAAATCAGCCCAAAATGCAATATCAAAAGTTCATTTACATCATATTATTATTGTTATTATGTTCAGATAAATTAAATGATGAATTTGAAACATTTGTTTACTATTATTGTTTATCATAGTTTTATATATAGATTTAATACAAATCAATTACAAGATGAAACTTTGTTGTAGGTATGGAAATTGGGGAATTTGTTTTATGTATGGTACATGGTTTGCCCTTGGAGCATTAGTTGCAGTGGGCAAGACTTATTGATTTTTTACTCAGAACACAAAAAGATGATGGTGGCTGGTCAGAGAGTCATCTTTCATGCCCAGAAAAGGTAGTGTTTAACCATGGATTTTTCTTTAAGCCTCTAAATTCTTTATCTTTTCATATTTAATATCTTTCGTTACATCAATTTGGTTCAATGTGTTTTTGTAGATCAATGATTCAATTTAAAGAAATTTTTATATCTATTCTTGTTTTAAATGAGATTTTGTAGATGTTGTACAGATTCTTCCATCAAAATTAAAATAACAAATTCTCTATGCTTGGTCATAGATTTATATACCTCTCGAAGTAAATCGATCAAATTTGGTACAAACTTCATGGGCAATGATGGGTCTTATTCTTGCCAAACAGGTTAGTTTATGGTTTAAAAACTTATCATTAAATTTATATCTTGTTATCGTATGTTTTTCTTGAATAATTCTAAGAATAAAATTTTACTTGTAATAGGCTGAAAGAGACCCAACACCTCTTCATCGTGCAGCAAAGTTGATAATCAATTCCCAATTGGAAAATGGCGATTTTCCTCAACAGGTATCTTTGTTTAACATAACTTCAAATAACAAATAGAAATATGAAAATTGACAAGAGCATAGATATCATTCTTCCATTATGGAACATTGTTTTTTCCCTTGACTAATAATTTTACTTAAAATAATTTATAATTAATCATTAATTACTTTGTTGTGGCAGGAAACCACAGGAGTCTACTTGAAAAACTGCATATTGCACTATTCAGCATATAGAAATGTTTACCCATTGTGGGCTCTTGGAGAATACCGCAAGCACGTTCCATTGCCATCCAAAACTATATAACTGAGAGTGGCGTAGCGAGTTCTTAACTCTTTTACCATTATGTACCATTTTGTTTTTTTGTCTTACCCACTAGTACTTTATCTTTCTTTAGAGCATTCACAGCAGTGGAGTTAAAAATTTAGCTATTTGGCACTATAAAAAAAAATTACTTTATCTATTTTACATACACACATGCTGTAGCAGTTAATCTATTTTAATTTTCAACACAATAAAATAATATAAACATCACAATAAAATAAGATATCTACTATAATAAAATAATATATCTATTATAAACATTACAGCCACGTACATAACCACAAATAAAATATATATATATATTTTTTTACCTTTGAGCTACAGTGCATATCTATTTTTAGATGTGCACTGTAGTAATGAAGCTAAAAAAAAAAAAAAAAAAAAAAACCTTGAACTCCACTGCTGCATGATTGATTTTTGGGTTTTGGTGGAGCTAAAATAACTATATAACTATTTAGCTCCACTGCTACAAATTGCTCTAGCTACTTAAGTGTCTGCATAGAAGTTTATAATGGCCACCTAAATAAAATGGGAGTAAGGCCTACAATAATATATTGTACTAGCATATAAACTTACACACAGAAGCATTCAATAATTATAATGATGAAATATTTATCTCGGTTTCCACACTGAACATTATGAGTAGCAGTCACTTGGCACAAAAATTTTAAAAATTAATTGGACAGATAGAATAAAATTAGACTGCAATTGTGAATTTTGATTTGATTTGATTTGAATTCTGAAATTGTACTTCAACTTTATGATATATGTGATTATATATATATATATATATATATATATATTTTCCACTTTTAACAAATTAACAAAATCTTAATCCAAACACACTAAAAACTATTGAAAAATAAGATTCAAAGTAATTTTGGTCTATTTTTCTTATTTTGTAGAACATATATATTTTTTCTTTTCTTTGTTGTAATTTGAGATGTTATTATAAGTTACAGTTTAGAGAATGCACTATTTGCTACTAAATGCAATATTAGCTGTAAAACTTACCCATAAGATTAATTTGTGGCTTGAATTATTGTTGTTTGTATTTACCACTTACTCATCATAAGCACCACATCATCAACAACACCAATTGAAAATGCTTACTAAATGATGATAGTATGTTAAAATTAAAAAGTAACCAAAAAAAAAAAATCCCGAAAAATATGAGTGAATAAATATTTACCATAATTGACACCTTAAATATATGATTTATGAAGTCTATGGGTCTTTATAAAATCCAATTAATGAATATTCATAAAAAATTTATGAGGAATTGAAGGTTTTATCAAGTTAATTGACTAAAGGACAAAACTTAGATTCTCGTGTTCCTTAGGTTCTCCTTTTAAATTTCAACACCTATCTACTTAAAAAAAATAAAGAACCTCACATTCTATCTCATCTTGATTTGGCTATGCTTGTATGTAGCCAGCCTTGTTAGCTTCACATGAGAGCCTTTTTCTAAAAGCTAAAAAGGCACTCATCAGTCAGCTCCCCTTTACTATTCAGTTTTGCCGCCTATTAAGAGAATAGGTCCCATTCAAGCGGCCCGCCCTTATTCATCTATACTAGCTGCCACACACGACCCAATAGGAACAATTTCCGCGCCCCTCTCTAGATAAGAAGTAGAATGTGCCATCACCTACAGCCCTTTCCTCTGCTGAGGACTTCCACGATATGAAAACAGGTGAAGTAGTCCTACAGCCCTATCATCGTATGCTCGACATTTGTTGCCCTGGTTTATATCTTGAAGTAGTCCTATAACCGATCTGTCACCCAACCTACTTAAACAACCTAAAGGCTTGGCCCGGTCTCGTTTGGAGAATGAGTCTTATGGCATGGCTTAGTCAGTTATTCTAGCAATTCAGATAAGATTTGGACCACCATTTTTTTGAAAAAAACATGGTTCTTGCCTTCCTCTCTCTTCCCTCCTTGGAGCTCAGGCATTCGTTGGGTGATTCTTTGCTCTCACGTTCGAGTGTTTGCTCGTCGTTTAGGCCGGTATATGAGATTTCAGCTCATTGCAGTCACCTCCGGGGTTCTTCACACCTGGATAGTACCAGGACCCTTGTGCCTCGGCCCTCGATCATATAAAGCTGCCCGCCCAAAGCCAGCTTTATGACCCATAACTCAAAATGAGCCTTACGACGAGACGCAGACATTCCCCATGCTGCGGTTCCCTCCGGTTCGTTCTCGGGTTAGGTTAGGGGAACATCCGAGCGATTTCCTTCGCAGATCCAAACGCGCTCACAAGGCGCACAATAATAATAAGACCAATAGAGACTTCATATGAGACCATTTGAGCTGCAGATCGTAATGCTCCTATAAAGGTATCTATAAATGCATTTCTGAGTGTGATAATGCACAATTTATCTGAACTGTGCAATAAGAATGACTCCCAACGGCCTCATTTGGTCATTTGATAGATGAACTCAAGTTGTTGACAAATTGTTGTACTTGGGCACAGTTCAGTTTTGTTGCTACTAGTGGGAATAGAATGTCTGGTTTATTAGTGTATCATGCTAGGGTTTATTGTAATGTTGTTATATGGTTTACAGGATTTGTCCTATTATTTTTCTGCTGCTTTGGCAGACTAAATTTTAAGTTAAATTATGCTTTTACTCCCCTATAGTAAATGAATTTTTTTACAATTAAGTATGCACAAAAATTCCACTATTTCAATTTATGTATGTACACATGTTTATGAGGACATAAACAAAAAAATACATACATGTGTGAGTGCATGCATGTACTTATCTGGATAGAGATAGATGGAACATGCTCTGTGAAATCAGTGAGTAGTTCCTGTATCAATTGTCCCCTAGAAGCACATCAAACACTAGATGCTTGTGGTTATGGAAAATTCTAGCTCCCAATAATGTAATATATTTTATTTGGAAAAGTTTCCATGATCGTATATCGTAGTTTTATTTTTAGAATAATACAACCACAAAATCTTTTACAATATTTTTACTAATTTTTTATGATGCAATTCTTATTAGTTCTTAATTATCTAGGTTCGCTGCCAATATCATTTTTTTATTTATTAATGATAAGGAATAAAATGACATCCTCTAGAGGGTTGTCTAAGCTTGCAAAGAACCATCTACAGTATGATGGTCGTCAAGACTGCATACTTGTCCATAAGTACTGTCATTCAACGCTAAGAAAAATTTTACAAAACTTGACAGAAATTAGATTTACCACATCAAGCTACTACTTCAAAATGTGAGAGTAATCTCCTCAAAATTCGCTCCCATTATCTCCATTCAACCAATACACCTCCCATAGGGAAGGTGGCATAAAACATGGAGATGCTCATAATCTCCTGAACAAAGGCCAAACCTCACCAAAATTGAGGTAGGTAAGAAATTCCCACTCTTAAATGCTTATAGTTTTTGACTTTTAACTTGGAGATCTTTAGAGAAGTTCTATCTAAACTATTGGAGGGTATTTGGCTGACATCACATTGGAGCACTTCAATTATATTTATTACATTTTTTCAGGTCTCTCATTGCATTTTGGTTTTTTAAAAATCAGCTCACTGATTTCTTATCTCTTACTATTTAATAACCTCTTACTACATTAGTAGTTTGTAAAAAAAAAAATTGTTACTTTAACAATTACTCCCAAATGAGACCTTCTCTAGCACCAGGAAACACCTTGATAAGCCTTTTGCTTGTGGAATATCTAGCTCTCCCGAAATAACTTAAAGCTAAGACGTATATCGTAATTTTCACGCCTATCCTTTTGCTACTAAAGCAAGGTACAAAGGATCAACTGTTTTTTTTTTTTTTGGGTTAAAAGGATCAACTGTTTTGATAATGTTGAATCCATGTTCACTGATTTCTTAAAAGCTAGGAATCTGACACGGGCTCATGGCTATCTAATTTGCTCTCATCACAATTAATAAAGTCATAGTGACACGAATTATAATCTCGGATGACTTGAAAGTCCATACTCCCTTATTTACGTTGATACTTGATAGTGACAAGTTGAACGATGATTTAATCTCTTAAAAATGATCCAATATAGTACCCACTCAATTTAAGTTTGAAATATATATATATATATATATATAGAGAGAGAGAGAGAGAGAGAGAGAGAGAGAGAGAGAGAGAGAGAGAGAGAGAGAGAGAGAGAGAGAGAGAGAGAGAGAGAGAGTTAAGTTCAAATTATACCTAGTATAACTCTAAACGATATTTATATTCAAACTACACATTTCAACTACTAAAGACAATAAAGCATATTAATATTGAAGCATCCTATGCTTTGACCCCAGTCCTTAGAGCACTCTCATTAAGAATTGTAAAAAATTTAGCATTTAGCGTCTTAAAAAGTTACTTTATTTATTTTAACATTTCACTTTACAATACACCCAACATCAAAGGTTCTATTATTTTATCACTTCATTTAAATATTCTTTTTTTATTCTTTCTTTATGTTTTCTTTAATCTTTCTTTATGTTTTTAAATAACTACCATTCATACCAATTTTTCTGTACCCAACAACTACCATTAAACAAATCATTTTTTTTTTTACAATCTTGCTCACTATAGATAGATTGCAAAATTAATAGGATTTACCATTTTTGATGGAGTATTTTTTTACAAACTTGATGTTAAAATTTAGCATTTATAGCATTTACAATTCTTAATGAGAATGCTCTAACCGAAATCTAAATTTTACTACTTTTCTTTCTTCTTTGATTTTTGTATTATAGTTTCTATTTGATGATATTCTAAATACTAAAAGCAGTGCTTTTGAGAACATGAAAACCATACTTTTATGATTGGTCTCATGATGGGTGGAAGTTTCCTCCAACTTTTCCTCGCTACCGTTTCAAATTTGTTTTGCATATATAAATGATTAAATTCTAAGGAAAAAAGTAAGTTATCTTATTCAAATGCATTTTGGTTATTATCAATAGCAACTTTAAACTTAACCGAAATGCCTAATAAACATGTCATGTAACATTTATATAAGAGGAAACTGTCAATTAGAAGGAAAAAAAAAAAAAAAAACTTAAGAAATGGTTTTATAAAACTCTCCATACATTTTATGAGAGGATAGTCTTATGAGATAATATAATCAAGTCATTTATTGCTAAATAGATAAATGACTTGATTTATCAGTTTAGCAATAAAATGACTTGATTATTTATCATGGCGGTATTTATAAATACTAGTTTGGGTGGCACAGGCAAGGCACATGCTGCCCATTTGAGTGAGAAAATTTAGATTAAACGTCTATTTGAAGAAAAATGAAAACCATGTATTTAAATTTAGACTAACTATTTTAATATATGAGTATTTATTTGTCATGATAGTTTCTTAGAACCTATTTGCTAAAGGCAATATCCATTCACTAAAAACTTCTAAAAGTGATAATAAATATCATCTTCTTTGGATAATAAGCAATTGAGTTTTGCTAAGACATTGTCACAATATATAAATTTTCGCAATAAATGATGTAATCATATACTACAATTGAAGATCTTCATCAAATACTTGCAATTATCCACAATAAAGATTTTGTTATTCATACTTCATTTTTTATTATATTACATTTTATGAGTTTAACCACGATATTTAGCTTACTTTGATTTTAATGAGCATCCTTTTAATTAAGAAGGGGGGGAAAAAAAGAAAAAAGAAGAAGAAGAAGAAGAAGAAGAGGAGGAGGATAACAAAGACATGTGTCATTGAAGTTTCAATTAGATAAAATTTTAATTCTAGAATATTTAAACTTAGGAAAATCAACGTTCTTTAGGTAACAAATAGAATGTCATATATCACCATTCCAACTTTCAAAGTATGACTATCACATAAAACTCAAAATACATAGAAAATGTTTTGGGATATTAAATTTTAGTAAGGTTATTTTAGACATTCTACAATAGAATTTAAGAATCGTAAGATTTCAAAATGGTTTAACTATGAGAGTAACAGTTAGGGGTATTTCCTCGATTTTAAAGTTTAGAGAGAAATAAAATTACCCCAAACTTAAAATGACCAATTTTATTTTTTACTTTTGGTGTAAATCTGTCTTTTTATTTTATTTTTTACTTTAAATTTTAAATGGTGTATAAAAAAAATCAACCCAAGAAAATTGTGTTTGAAAAGGTGAATTTTGGTTTACCAGATATGACTAAACCAAAAAAAAAAAAAAAAAAAAAAAATCTAGAAACACAACAAAATATCACAACATTTTCACAATACCTCTATTTTCAACTATGGTGGATCTCAATCTAATATTTTATTATCATATTTTGACCTATAAGGAACTTACATCTCAACAATTATGAAAACATTGTGATAACAACAAAATGTCACGACATTTTCACAATACAGTATATTCATTTTTAGTTGTGTTAGATCTCGGTTTGATATTTTATTATTTTATTTTATTTTAGTTTGACCCAAAAGGAATTGACACGTTCCATAACATGTTCACAATATCCCAATGTTTACAATGTACTTGCAATGTAAATTTATATTGTAGACACACAAAAATTGGCAAATGTTATACACATTTACAAAATTTGTACAATATTTACCATTTTTTTTACAAATATGTTTAATATTTTTCACTTTTTGTGTGTATAAATTTTACGCTGTAAGCTTACATTATAAAAGTATAAAGTAAGCGTATAAAATAATTAATAAAAATAAAACAAAAACAAGCTCAAACCAAATTGGCATACTTGAAGGAAAAAAAAAATAAAGAAAAAAAAAAAAGAAAAAGAAAAGAAGAAGAGAGCTCACGAATTCTCCTTATTTTAAGTCTTTTAGGTAATAGTATTTAATACTAAGTGTTGCGTCTCCAATATTTCTACAATACTTTTACAAAAAAAAATTAGTGATAAGTTAATTATTAATGTTTCTAATTTGAACCCATTACTAAAATTGTTTTTTCATCACCAATAATAGTTAATAATAACTTGCTACTTAAGATAAGAGATTTATTGTGAAAATATTGTGGACGTAACTTCTTTTAATATTAAAATTTTTTTTTTTCACCTAAACTCAACTTTTGGCTTGTTACAAAAAAAAAAAAAAAAAAAAAAAAAAAGTTGAATAAACCAAGGGTCATGTAGCTAGAGCCATTGGCTCTTTTTATATAGTTAGTAGAAGTAGGAGTAGAGATAGATGTGGCCGTGGGTTATGTGCATTTCTTTTAAACTAGTGTGTAACCCTATGCATATGCACGGATACATTTAAAAACAATTACAATTACTTATATATAATTTAGAATCTAATTATATTTAAACTCTTCTGTTTTTGCATTCAATAATTTACTTGCCACAAAAATTAAAAAATTAGATGAAACACATGCGCAAAATTGAACTTTAATTAAAATTCAATTTAGAATCTAATTGAATTTAGACTCTTTAATTTTTGCACCTAATAATTCACTTGAAACACAAATTAAAAAAATTAGATGAGACACGAGTCGTAAAATTAGACTTCGGTTTAGAATTTAATTGAATTTTCTCTTAGTTTTACCTATTAATATATATATATATATATATATATATATTTAACTTATAAACCTGAATTGTTTTTAGTTATACCAAAAAAAAAAAAAAGCTTATAAATATAAAATCATTCAAAACTTATATTTTTTATGGTTTACTTATATTGGACTCCTCATTTTTTATACTAAATTAACTCATTTAACACAAAAATTTAAAAAACTTAGATTAGATGAGACCCATTGCACAAAATTAAATTCTAATTGAAATCCAATTTTTACATTGTATTAATTCATTTGGCACAAAAATTTAAAAACTTAGATTAGATGAGACACATGGCGTAAAATTAGACTCTAATTTAATTCAAATTTGAAATCTAATTGAATTTTCTCTCAGTTTTACCTATTATTATTATTATTATTATTATTATTATTATTATAGATTTAAACCCATATAAGCCCAAATAAAACAATGATAAGATGAAAGCTTTTCTTTTAAGCCCATATAACCCCAAATAAAACAATAATGAGATACAGATGGAACAAATGATGAGATGAAACGGTGAGTTTTGAGCACAGATTAACTAAACTAAAAATTCACTATATGGCATTCACTCTTTTTATATAGTTAGTAGATAAGTATTTAAAAAGAGAAAAAGTGCGGGTGTGCTCCTTTGGAGGGTTTAAAGTTAGCACTTAAAAACTTAACCGCCAGCACCCATATAATAATTAGCTTAAAACTACGTATTGAGATAAGTATGTGAGACAATATGACCTAAAAGAAACCAAACTGATTAGTATGAAAAATATTATGGGTCCTGCTTACCCTAAAAGTACGAATTAAAGATTAATAGAAGTACAATTATAAGTTGTAATGCATTCATTTCAAAGCATGCACCTCAAAGTATAAAATATACTATTCAGCATAAAATTAAAGATGTGAAAGTGCAAAGAACTAAAATTTTGTACAAGTTTAGGCTTGGATCAATCTATTTTGTCGGAAACCTATACCCATATTTTTCTCTCTCAGGTTCGAGCAAGTTATTGACTCTGCATCCAATTTTTCCAAGTCAATCAGCATTTTATATCCAATCCCTTTGGACACAATGAAGGAGGCAAGGGCCACATAGTCCCTTGCGTCCAACAACCAACCTAAAATGGGCTATAGTTTCAATTCCACCAATGTCTATTACACACACATCGCATGTTACACACACCTTACACTCAACTTGGTTGTGTTACACAAGTCATTTTTGCACAGAAATTGATTTCCAACTTCCTAGTGTGTGTGTGTGTAATAGGCATGTCAAAGAGACATTCTCATGGTATAAACTAGAACTGTCCCAAATTAAACAGCACTACCACTCATTACTGTCTCTCTCTTCCCTTCTTTCTTTCACCAAAAAAAAAAAAATGCATATATAAAAAGAATAAAATGAAGTAAAGCACAGTGACTATGGGGCCTTTTCTGGCTCCGTGCTTTACGTCAACTATTGTTTTGCGTCTTCTTACAGCGCTAGGTTTGATTGGGGAAATCAAAACCCAATCCTCACGTCGACAATTGAGTTGAAAAACATGTCAGTTTGGTAAAATTTAATATATGTTTGGTAAGAGATTTCTAGTAATGTTATTTGTATTTTTTGAAAATATATAGAGTGATAAATTGTGTGAAAATACGTATAATATTGTTTAAACACTGAAAACTGTTGTTTAAACAATAACAAACAGACTCATGTCTTAGGTTCTTTTACCTAGCATTTGTTGGACAGTAAAACTTTCAGGTTCACTTTTTTACACTCACTTTTCTATATCTATTTTTACTTTAAGGTTGTGTTTAGTATTGGTTTAAAAAGTTAATTTTTTTTACTATTATTTTATTATTGCTATTATTTATGGGTTTCATTATATTTTTTTGATATTATTCGTGAGTTTCACGGTACTATTTCAACCACTTTTTAACTTTATATACAATAACTTTAGTAAAACGCTTTCAATTTTGGCTAAATAAAGGGTGTCTAAAGGGACTATAAATATGCAAATGTTTTAATTGTGGATATTTGTATAAAATAGTTTACCTAAGCAAGTATCGGAGGAAATTTTCTCATATTTTTCAGACTTGAATTCTCATGAATTAATAAAAAGATAATAAAACTTTTTTTGGTCAAAAAAGTTCTTTCTGCACAAACTTTAATTTTAATTTCAGTTTGAACTGCGTTCAATATAAAGTCAAGTGTCTGGCAGAGGACTTGGAAAGTTTATGCGACTGAAAAAGTTGGCAATAATTACAATCGCTTGCAGTAAAGAGAACAAAAACTTTTTTTTTTTAAAGAGTGAGAACAAAACTATTTGACACGGACAACTCTAATTACTGTAAGGCTGTTTGGTATGCATGCTAACATAAAAAAATTTTAGTGTTTAAACAATAAAAATTATGATCCAAAAAAAATATTATCGCATAAAATTATTTGTCAAGCCTGTTAGAGAATCTATCTATATCTTTTTGACTTTTAATCAAGGAAGTCAATACCGTACCGGAAGCTGTACCGGTTTGGTCACCGGTACGATATATTTCGGGTACCAGTCAATACCGATGTACCGTTTCGGGTTTACCGCTATTTTTTATATTTAATATATATACACACACACACACACACACACAAAATCTCTATTTATCATAAAACATTACCTCCTGTTTACAATAAAACATTACTCCAATTGTTCATTGCATACAAAGAAAAAAAAACACAATATAAAAAACAAAAAATTTAATTGTTCATTGCATACAAAGAAAACAAATAATACAAATAATTAAGTTAACACAAACTACATAGGATCATCTACTCCCATCCATCAAAAGGATCTACTTCAAGACCATAATATATATGAGTACTACTATTCTGCTCTTAAAAATTGCCACAATTACCAAAAAAAAAAAAAAAAAAACACAGCATTTTGTGTTCCAGTCCGGTACGGCCGGTATGAGGCCGATACGGCCGGAATTTGCCGGTACGAGGCCGGTACGGCCGGTATTTTTTCCGGTACGAAATAGGGGGGTATATGTACCGGTACGAGGCCGATACGGGCCGGTACGGTACGGTATCGACTTCCCTGCTTTTAATTAGAATTGAGTTTAGTTTATGTCTTTGGGGGAAAGAATTATAGTTTTCGCAACAAAAAAAAAAAATCCAATAAAAATTAAGTTCAATTTTAACTCTAAGTCACTTTTATGAAAATTAAAAAAATTTATCAAAATATTAATTATTTTTTTCTTTTTAATAGAAACTTTCCTTAATAAATTTTTAACAAATGGCCGTAGTTAATATTTTCCCTAAAAAAGAAATACTTTAATTAGATAACAATAGTGAGTCAATTGAAGATCACATTGCCACAAAATGTGAACGTAAACACGCAGACGCGCAATCCATTTTGCGCGTCTGCGCGTTTACGTTTTTTTTTTTTTCCCTGCTGCGCGCACTTCAGGCCACAAAATGTACTGTTCGGCTATTGTTCGTGAACAGTAGCCGCAAATCTTGACTTTTCAACTCCTTTTTAGCATATCAGTGAATCCCATACACTGTTATGGGACCCACAAATATCACTTTTCAGCAACTTTTTCATTAAAAGTAGGCCCCGCGGTACTATTTACACATTTAAAAATTATTTTGCTACAGTGGTTTTCAGTTTTTAATTTTCAGTTTCAGTTTTCAGAGGTATCCAAACGGACACTTATTGTCTGGCTGGCCGTGTTCCCTTGCATTAATTGCTTATTAAAGAGAAATTAAATTCCTAGTGACTCTCGCCTTCTTTGTGCCAATGCTTCCAACCTAGCGCATGCTATATAAAGATAGGGTTGTAAAAGCAAACGAAATCATGCATACATGTTAAAATTGCATATTTTATGTGTTGATGCTCTTATTATCTTAATCACATTCTTGATCTTATACGTTTATCCTAACCATGGGTGGAAGTTCCCTCTAACTTCTCCTCACTTTTTTTCTCTTTTTGTTGTGCATGAAACTAGCCCTTGGAAATTATTGGGGTGTGGGAGATGCTAACCTCGGCTGCAAAGAGCGTGACAGACGAGCACTTATCAAGATTAAAGAAGACCTTATTGATGATTATGGCAGTCTTTCTTCCTGGAGTACTAGAGTGGGAAGAGAAGATTGTTGCAAATGGAGAGGCGTCCACTGTAGCAACCAAACAGGCCACGTAATCCAGCTCAATCTTAGTTAAGGAAGTCAATACCGTACCAAAGGTTGTACTGGTTTGGCTACCGATAAGATAAATTTTCGGTATCGATCAATACTAGTATATCGTTTCGGGTTTACTGCTATTTTATATATTTAATATATATATATACACACACACACACACACACATACCAATATTAAGTGACTCCACCAATATTTAATATTATGCACAAAGTGACTCCACCAACATGGATTCTAATTGCAACATGGAAAGAGAAATTTCAAACACTCGGGCAGCAAACTTATATTTTGATTAAAATAAAGGTAGCAAACTTATACAAATAAATGTGTGAATGAAGTAATGGTAAGTGAATGAAGTAATGTGCCCTTAAAAAACTGCCACAATTACCAAAAAAAAAAAAATTCATGTTTTGGCCCGGTACGGCTGGTATGCAGCCAAAACAGCCGGAATTCGCCGGTACGGCCAGTATTTTTTCCAGTACGAAATAGGGGGTGTACCTATATTGGTGCACTGGCTGGTACGGTACGATATTGATAACACTGATCTTAGTATCCCAGATGTGGAACCTTTGAGAGGTAAACTAAGTCCTTTCTTGAGTGAGTTGCAATATTTGACTTTTTTGGATGTGAGTTACAATGATTTTAATCATACCCAAATCCCAAAATCCATTGCTTCTCTCTCAAACTTAAGACACCTTGACTTTTCTAGTGCTAATTTCGGAAGAAAAATTCCTTTTCAGCTTGGGAACCTTTCTAGCTTGCAATATCTTGATCTTGCCTGGAATAATTTTAATGAGCCTGAAAACTTAGAGTGGCTCCGTCCACTTTCTTCTCTAAGTTTCCTTCGCATGAGTTCCGTTAATCTGAGCAAAGTTAATAATTGGCTCCACGTAGTGAATAAGTTGCCTCACTTAACATCCTTGTACTTGCGTTCTTGTAATCTTCTGAATATTTTTCCTATTCCCCATGTTAATTCTTCCACTTCTCTTGATGCCCTCAGTCTCTCTGATAACAGTCTCACTTTGTCCTCTTCAAAACTAGAGTGGTTGTTCAACTCCAATACCAGTGTTGTAGGACTTGGTCTTTCTCATAACCAATTTCAAGGTTTAATTCCTGATGCTTTCAGCAGAATAAACTCTCTTGAGGTTCTTATTCTTGATGATAATGAGTTTGAAGGTGGGATACCAAAAAGCTTTAGTGGAATGTGTAATTTAAAAACGCACTACAAGAAAAAATGTTTATTGCAATGAAAAAACCCATTGCAATAACATTAGAGTCATTGCAATAGTTGATACAAGATATTTTTGTTGCAATAAACTCCAAATATTTTAATAATAGCTTTGATGCAATGATATATATATATATATATATATATATATATATATTGTTGCAATAAGCAATTTACTATTTCGAATATCTTGTAAGTATAGGCTATTACTTCACGAAACTTGTTGTAATAGATTGCAAATAATTGAACAAAATAAATAGGATTAAATTACTGCAATGATATTTTCATTGTAATAGATAATTAATCTATTTTGTTGCTGCGATTGACTACGAAATAATTGATACCAAGTTATTGCAACGATATATTCATTGCAGGTACGTGTTTGTCATTACAATAGATTGTAAAAGAATTAATATCAAACTATTGCAATGGTAACTTCGATGCAATAAGCTATTAATTCGAAATTTTCGTTGCAATATATTGCAAAAACAATTGGTATCAATTTATTGCAACAATTCTTTCATTTTAATTTATTGCAACAATTCTTTCATTTTAATTTATTGCAACAATTCTTCTTAATATATTAAAGCTTCTATTGCAGCTAAAAATTATAAGTTATTGCAACTTACTATTGTTGATGCAATAATTTAACACTTTTAAGTTACTATTGCAACCATTTTAACTTGTAGATGCGATATTTTGTCTAAAACTACTATATACATATTTTGTTGTATTAACACTTGATGTAATAGACATTTTTTGTTGTAGTGATGTTATCTCTATCAAGTAACAATCTTAGTGAACAAATTCTAGGAATTGTTCATAACTTGACTGGGTGTGCAAACCACTCAATAGAGGAATTGTATTTAGATATCAATCGCATTATGGGATCATTTCTTGATCTCACAACATTTCCATCATTGAAAGAGTTATGGCTTTCTCGAAATCGATTAAGTGGGACAATACCTGAAAGTTTGGGAAAACAGTTTAATCTAGAGATATTATATATTGGTAGTAATCCATTCGAATGTGTTATTTCTGAAGCCCACTTTTCAAAACTCATAAAATTGAAGGTTCTTCAAATATGTAGAACCTCATTGGTTTTCAACTTCAGCTCTAATTGGGTTCCACCTTTTCAGTTAGACCAGCTATATATGAATAATTGTCGACTCCCTCATTTCCCAAAATGGCTTCAAACTCAAAAAAATTACTATTGCTTGATTTAGCTAATTCTGGAATTTCAGATACTCTATCCAATTCATATTGGATCTTCCCAACTCACTTGCGCTATATTGATCTATCTCGGAACAAAATCAATGGATACATTTCAAATTTGCTATTGGAGTCATCCTTTCGCTTCGCCATTATCTTGCATTCAAATAAATTGGAAGGCGAAATACCACCATTTGTATTTAAAGGGTCACATTTGAATCTTTCCAATAATACGTTTTCAAAGCTAGCCTTGTCCTTATGTGAACCCAGTAATAATAGTTTGGAATTTCTAGATCTCTCCAATAATCGATTATCAGAAGAACTTCCTGACTGCTGGATGCATTTTGAAGGGCTTAAAATTCTTAAGTTGGCAAACAATCATTTTCATGGAAAAATCCCAAGTTCTGTGGGCTCTTTAATTAAGATTGAAACACTGGATTTAGGCAACAATAATTTTAGTGGGGAACTACCTTTAACCTTGAAAAATTGCACAAATTTGATATTTCTTGATCTTCGAAACAATAGCTTGTCGGGACCGATACCAACGTGGCTAGGGAGAAGCCATCCAAATTTAGTTAACCTTGTCCTTGGATCCAATCACTTCTACGGAAGAATTCCTCCACATTTTTGTCTTTTAACGCATCTTCTACTTTTGGACCTCGCTTTGAACAGAATCACAGCAAGTACACCAAAATGTCTCGACAACCTTATTTCCATGCCTGATACAAAGAGTCCCAATGCAGCCATTAAACTATTCATATAAATTACTTTCTTCAAGATATATTGATCAAACAATTTGGATGTGGAAAGGAAGAGAATACGAATATAGAAATATTCTTGCACTTGTTAAGGGCATAGATCTCTCAAGCAACAAATTAAGTGGGGTAATTCTAGAAAAAATTGTGATGCTTGATGGATTGATTTCTTTGAATCTCTCAAGGAACTTGCTGACTGGGAAAATCGCTTCAAATATTGGGCTGTTACGTTCATTAGAAGTCTTGGATTTATTATAAAACAAACTTTGTGGCGAGATTCCTTCAACCCTTTCTCTTATTGATGGTCTGAATTCCTTGGACTTGTGAAACAATAGTTTGTCAGGCAGAATCCCAACAGGCCCTCAACTCAGTACCTTTAATGCCTCTTCATATGAGGGGAACCCAAATCTTTGTGGCTTCCCACTTCCAAAGAATTGTTTGGGTGAAGAAACACCTCAAGATCCAACCATGAATGGAGGCAGTGGAGATGCTAGCATGAAAGACAAGAAAGATGGGTTTATAACCCGAGGGTTTTATGTTAGTGCAACCATTGGATTTGCCGTCAGTTTTTGGGGAGTTTGTGGCACATTACTACTAAACAGGTCATGGCGATTATCCTATTTCAAGTTTTTGAACAATATCAGAGATCGGCTATACGTGATTGGAGTAGTGACTATGGCCAGATTGCAAAGGCAACTTCAAAGCTAATTGGTAATAATATTTTCTCTATTTTCGGCTGTCATTGTTTGGGCCCATTTCTAGTTTCCATAGTTTGTCAAAAATTTTCTAGTTTCCATATCTTTGAAGGCTACCATTGACTTCTACATAAAATTAGTGAAGTAAGCAAATAAAAGAATAAAAGAAAAAAAAATTACTTACTACTAGTATATTGTGATATGAGGGGGATTTTGTTTTGGGTCCCTAAAGCTTTTTTTTTTTTTTTTTTGGTTAAAGAAGATAACAACATTCACTAAGAAGAAAATAAAAATAATACATCTTCAGCTAATGAAAACTCAATCACATATGAATGCTAGTTGTTTTGTTGTTGTCAGTATGTTATCGTTTATTTTAGACCCCCACCCAAAAAAAAAAAAAACCTCATACGGTAGTTTTGCCCCTGATTTTAATGGGGAAATACAAAAACCATAACCTTCTATATATATAGCACAGAATTCTTTACTTTAAAAAATATAAATTAATTTTTTTTAACAACAGAAAAAAATTTTACAATCTAAAAAAAATACTTTGGGGAATTTACAAATAATTATTATACAATATGCTCCAACTTTTTTTCATTCAATAAAGAAAAGTCAAAGTTAATGAAAGCTGTGGGCCTTTTACTATTTGAAAAACCATAAAAGATGACTTACAAGAAAAAATTGATTATCTTCTCAAAGCATTCAATGTATGTTCCAAAGAGTATCTTACGAGAAAAACTAAACATGAAAACTATTGATTCAAAATCAAATCCTCTCCCAAAATTATTAAATTATATATTAAAAAAAAATCACAACAGATCACCCTAATTTCCTAAATGATGATACCAAGAATCAACTCAATAAGCTGCAAGGCATTCACGTACTTCGGACGAACCTACACAAGTAGAAAGAACCTCAAAGGGAGGTACTGGCGTGGTACCGGCCAACGACCCTCCGATGGTTAAGTTAGTATTACTCACAACTCTAGAGTGCCAGAGTCGGGGTAAAAGCATGCGTACCTCGATTTAGGAGGGTCTGGAAGTATTTATAGTAGTAGTAGGGGCCCTTGGCCAAGGCGTGCTGGAGAAGATACCACTTTACCGGAATTGCCCCTGAGTAGCGTGGGGCGCAAGATACTTCTTGGATAATCAAGTGTGTTAGGCAAGACACCCCTTTGGGAGCAATCGTACTCCACAAGATATCTGTCCAAATAGTAGCGTATGCGACAAGACTCATTTTCTCAGGGAAGCGTATATGGCAAGATAGGCTTTGGCGCCCCCCCTGCATCATACCGTCGACAGTGCCCCCGTCACCTCATTTAAGAGTCGAGCCGTCAAGGTGTCGCGTCTGTCATCCACGTCCGTCATCGCACCTAGGACCGTCAGCCCACACAGGCTGCCGGCGTCAAGTGGGAGTTTTATCCCTATCAGGTGCCCCCTCAGCCCATCAGTCCGTGACCCCAGGGAGGACGGACTAATGGGATGACGGTGTTGGTTCGCAGTGAGAGAGAGCTGACTGGGCAGGCTGTTACTCGGTAATTAATGCTTCGCAATTAATGTAGGGCACGTGTCGTCGACTTAATGACCGTGTGCAAAGAACGAGGCGTCCCTTCGCCTTCCGTGCTACCCACCATATATAAACCTCCCTTTCTCTCCCTCATTTTTCACTTTTCACTGAAATCAAAAGATCAGAGCGTATCCGTTCACCTAGCCAGAAGCGTTGGATCCGTCAACTCGCGCGACCGTCATGCTCATGTATCTGTCGATTTCATTTTCCCGCAACAAATACAACCGGTAAGTACTCATTGTTGACTCATTCATCTTTATCACCGTCCAATGTCTTAGACTAGTTATACTTAGGGTTTTCCGTCACATGTAGGTGACAGATGTCTAGCACGTCCAGTAATCAGTCGTTTGTCCGTGATGGAACGGGCTACGACGAAGTTCACCCGTCGGGTCCTAGAGATCCTGACACTTTTAGTGAAGACAATTCATCTACCAGCTCTTCTTTCTCGAGTAGTGATAGGGCAGAAAGTAGCCTTAGCGACGGTGTAAGGGAAACCGAGCCATAAGTCCAATCCGTTATAGGCTCTGACGGGATGAGGAAGTTCATAATATTTTCTCTATGGACTGTAAATGATTTTGTGTCCACAATCAGAGAGTCTCACTTCAAAATACTTAGGAACAAATATCAAATACCCGTCAACATACCCATCCGTCTACCCAATAATACAGAGAAGTGCTACTACCACGGAGTCAAGGGTGTCGGGATCTATGAGCAAATGCTCAAGGCCGGGTTGAGGTTTCCCTTGACTCAACTACACCGTCAACTCCTCCATTACCTAGGGCTGTCCGTCAACCAGGTTTCCCCAAATGCTTGGAGGGTTTTCCTTGGGATAGAGGTCCTATACGGGTCAATGTCCAAGGGGAAGAAAAGGTTAACAGTGGAGGAGTTCTTCCATTGCTACCGTCCAGTAGAGATAACAAAATCATGAGGCATGTATAGTTTTGTAGCCAAGAGCCCACTATTAAGGCTAGTAAGTGACACTCCAGACTCCAATAGGGACTGGAAGTCTAGGTACTTCTTCATGGACGGTAGTGAATGGATGTGTCATCCTGGCGAGACTGAGTTCATACCAGTTGATACAACATGGGGCGTACTACCCCCGTCTAATATGCGTCTGTTCACATTCTTTTCTTATTAAACTTTAAACATCGTCGATTTCTAACCGTCTTCTTTTGCAGCCCAGGATCGTCCACAAGTTTCTCTTGAATAGTGGAGCTTTTTGGAGAAGATTTTCCAAAAGATTGAGTTGACGGAAAGATCTTGGGCCACGTTGGTAACCCTAAAAACAATCTGTTGGCACTGTGACGGACCTGAACCATCCGAGGAGGCATTAAAATACGAGACACAAGTTCGCGCACGTAAGTCCGTTCACTTGAATGTCACGTTTCCATTTTTAGTCATGAACTCACATACCGTCTACCCTTGCAGAAATAGACGATGCAAGGAGGAGAGCTTTCATCAAGCAACAAGCAGCCGCGAAGAAGAAGGTTGCTCAGACGGCTGGGACGGACGCGCCCAAGCCGTCCTTTACAAAAAGAATGCCCGGTCAGGAGGCTGACCGTTAGGCCAAGAAGGTAAAGGTTACGCCTGAGACCGTCGTCAGCCTAGAGGCGGAGGTGAAGAAAGTCCCCGACAAGCACGGCAAGGGAAAGGGCCTGATGACGGGTGGCCCGGTGCCACACGTTGAGAAGCCACCCGTCCTCCTTTGTGAGGATTCCAAGTATGCAATTGAGAAGCTGTCTTCAATCATAACGGCGGAGGATTACGAGGATCTTGGAAACCACTTGACGGAGGCGATGGGTGAGACGGGTCTTTTTAACCTTGCCCAGGTAAATAACTTTCCGCCGTCATCCATTTTTTATTATTATTACTTTTTTAGGTACTTGTTTACCGTCATGTTGACTTGACGTTTTGCATTCTAGGCTGTCGTCATGATGAAGGGGTTGATGGACCGTTGTGTCCACGAGGAGACGGCTTTGAGCCGTGTACGGGCCAAGGCAACTGAGACGGAGGATGAGCTGGCCCAATTCAAGGCCTATAGGGTGACTATTGAGAAGAAGCTTTCTTTGTCTGAGCACGAGAGGGGCGAGCTAGAAAACAGACGGAGGTGCTCCGAAGAGTTCTCGGCGACAAGGAGAGAGAAATTCTATCCGTGAAGGACCAGCTCCGTCAAGCTAAGGAGGAAGCCATCAAAGAGTACCGTGACTCTAAGGTTTACCTGACGGAGCTGGGGAGCACTTTCACCGACGGCTTCGACGATGCTCTTCATCAAGTAAAGACCACTTACCCCAAGCTGGATCTGTCCAAAGTGAGCATTGATAAGACTCAGGCTCAAACATCCATCCTCCCTGCCACTTCTAGAAGCACGAATCGTTTATTTGGCGATTAGAACGCGGAGGGTGACGACAACGAAGCACAAACAGCCGTCCCTGCTCATGCTCCAGACCATGATGTTGAAGTGGAGAATGTTGACACACCTGTCCAGTAGCTTTGTAAAAATTTGTTATTATTATCCGTTCATTTTTTGTAGAAGGGTTCACTTTTGAACTGTCAGGACCAGTGTTGCCTTTAAAGGCATTTTCATTAATGTATTAATTTCTTAACCGTCATGAACAATGTTGCCTTTAAAGGCATTTTAATATATTTCTTTTTCGAGTTCGTCCTTGTATGTATTGCTTGCTTTTATTTAAGCTTTGTGGATGCTTGCTTTTTGCATCGGAGTCGTATCTGTCATGTGCACTGTTTAACAGGCTCTTGTTTATTTATACAAGGATAGAACTGTTATCTTTTAGGACCGTCGTGACTTGATACTTTGGCTTTTTTGCCTTTTATTCTTTAGGACAATGTCTTGCTTTGGGCCGTCGTATCTTTATGCCGTCATCATTTAGACTTAGGCTTTTTGGCATTTTCCTTTTTAGGACAATGTTGTGGCTTTTAAGCCGTCGCCTTTTTAACCGTCAGCTTTTATGCTTGACCGGTTTTATGCCTTTTAGGTTCTTTTTAGATTATTGGCTTCTAAGCCGTCAGCTTTTATGCTTGACGCTTTTATACCTTGTAGATTCTTTTTTAGGATGGAGCCGTCAGCTTTTACACCGTCAGCTTTTATGCTTGACCGGATTTTATGCTTAGGCTTTTTGCATTTTGTCCTTTTAGGATGGAGCCGTCAGCGTTTACACCGTCAGCTTTTATGCTTGACCGGATTTTATGCTTAGGCTTTTTGCATTTTGTCCTTTTAGGATGGAGCCGTCAGCGTTTACACCAGCAGCTTTTATGCTTGACCGGATTTTATGCTTAGGCTTTTTGAAATTACGTCGTCGGTTTTGGGCCGTCAGTCCTTGTACCGTCGACCTTGGTACCTCGCAAGTTCTGATGTTCAACACTTAACAAAATATAGAAGAGACTTTGAATAAACCTTTATGTCTTGCATAATTTCTTAAGAAGGGGAAAACATGCCCTTTGAGTTTCAAAAATACATTAAAGCAGATTACAAGTAGGGGGTTGTCATTCTTTCTTACTGGTAGTACTTTCGTAGGTGTTCGGCGTTCCATGAATGGTATAGTTTCTGTCCTTCCAGTGTTTCCAAATGGTAGGTGCCTTTCCTTTGCCATGCTGTGATCCGGTAAGGTCCTTCCCAGTTGGGGCCGAGCTTTCCTAGGGCGGGGTCTCTGGTGGCGCCCATGATCTTTCTTAGAACAAGGTCTCCGACATGCAATTCCCTATGTTTGACTCGGGAGTTGTAGTGTTTAGCCATGCGATCTTGGTACCGTGCGAGCCTTTGCTCTGCTACTGCTCTGTTTTCGTCGATCAGGTTGAGCTGTAGGCACAAGGCCTCGTTGTTCCTGCCTTCATCGTGGGTGTTCACCCTGTAGCTTGTGAGTCCTACTTTGGTAGGGATGACTGCTTCGCTTCTGTAGGTTAGCCGGAACGGTGTTTCTCCTGTGGGGGTCTTTGCTGTCGTCTTGTATGCCCATAATACACTTGGGAGCTCTTCAAGCCAAATCCCCTTTGCCCCCTCGAGCCGAGTCTTGATAATCTTCAGCAAGGATCGGTTCGTTACTTCTACTTGACCGTTGGCCTGAGGGTGGGCGGGGGAGGAGTAATGATTCTTTATTCCCAGCTGCGAGCAGAATTCTCGGAAGGGACCGTTGTCGAATTGCTTCCCGTTGTCCGAGACTAGAACTCTGGGTATTTCGAACTTGCATATGACGGACCTCCAGACAAAGTTTCGTATGTTTTTCTTCGTGATAGTGGCCAATGCTTCAGCTTCTACCCATTTCGTAAAGTAGTCTATGCCTACCACTAGGAACTTCAGCTGTCTCATGGCTGTCGAGAATGGGCCTATAATGTCCAACCCCTATTGAGCGAACGGCCATGGGGCTGTCATGGGGGTCAGCTCCTCCGGCGGCTGTCTGATGGTGTTGCTGAATCTTTGGCACTTGTCGCAAGTTCTGACATATGCTTGGCCGTTTTTTTGCATCGTGGGCCAGTGGTATCCTGCTCGAATCAGCTTGTGCGCTAGCAATCTCGAACCCGAATGGTTTTCGCATATTCCTTCGTACACTTCCCTCATGACATAGTCTGCTTCCTCAGGACTCAAGCACCGAAGGTATGGGCGAGAGAAACCCCTTTTGTATAGGATGTCCTTTATCAATACAAACCTTGCTACTCGGACCTTCAACCTTCTGGCAGCTTCTTTTTCGTCTAGCAAGACGCCATCTTTTAGGTAAAAGATCAATGGCGTGGTCCAATTACTCTCGGAGCCTATTTCCTCCATATCAAGAGAGTCTATTAGTGGAGAAACCTGCACAAAAGAGAGCACACCGTCAGGGGCGATCCTATGTTCCGATGAGGCGGCTTTGGCAAGGCGGTCGGCTTGCTCATTTTCTTCTCTGGGGACCTGGACTATCTCTGCCTTCAGTTCGTCCACCCTTCTCTTCGCTTGATGGAGATATTTTTTCATTTTGTCGCCTCTGCACTCGTAGTCTCCATTTACTTGATTGACGACGACCCGGGAGTCACAGGAGACTATCACTCAGGCTACTCCTGCTGCTTTGGCGAGGTCCAACCCAGTTATCAAAGCTTCATACTCCGCTTCGTTGTTGGTGGCGGGGAAGTCCAGGCGGATCATGCATTCGACTTGATCTCCTTCGGGGGAGTGAAGTACGACACCTACTCCACCGGCCTGTTTAGTTGATGACCCATCTGTATGTACACTCCATGTGGGGCAGTCGCTTGCCCCCTTGTCGTCTCCGCTGGTGAATTCGGCTATGAAGTCTATGACGGCCTGCTCCTTGATGGCGGTGCGTGGACTGTACCGAATGTCGAACTCGGTCAACTCTATCGCCCATAAGGCCAGGCAACCGGCAGCTTCGGGATTGTGCATCGCCCGTCGCAAGGGCTTGTCGGTTAAAACGACTATCGTATAGGCTTGGAAGTACGGCTTGAGCTTTCGCGCTGCAGTAATCAAGGCGAAGGCGAGTTTCTCCATGGGTGGATACCTTTCCTCTACTCCCTGAAATGCCCGGCTGGCGTAGTATACGGGCTTTTGGACCCCGTCTTCCTCTCTAATCAAGGCCGCGCTGACGGCTGCTGGGGAGACAGCTAAGTAGAGGAAGAGTTCCTCCCTTAGCTGCGAAGGACTCAGCAATAGAGGTGAGAAGAGGTAGGCCTTTAGTTCTTTGAACGCCTTTTGGCATTCGTCCGTCCACTCGAAGGTTTTCTTCAGCGTGCGGAAGAATGGAAGGCACTTGTCCGTTGCTCTTAATACAAATCTGTTCAGGGCTGCCACCTTTCCGTTTAAGCTTTGTACCTCTTTTGCATTCTTCGGGGGGGCCATCTCCATTATAGCTCGGATCTTGTTTGGGTTGGCCTCGATGCCTCTCTAAGACACCATGAAGCCAAGGAATTTTCCCGTAGTCACTCCGAATGCACATTTTGACGGGTTGAGCTTCATGTCGTAGGAGTGGAGGGTGCCGAATGTTTCTTCGAGATCCCTCAAATGGTCCTCCTTCCTTCGACTTTTCACCAACATGTCATCGACGTATACTTGAACATTTCTTCCTATCTGGTTGGCGAACATCTTGTTAATGAGTCTTTGGTATGTGGCGCCCGCATTTTTTAGTCCGAATGGCGTCACTTTGTAGCAGAAAAGTCCTTGGCTGGTGACGAATGAGGTCTTCTCTTGATCTGTTTCATCCATCTGGATCTGATTGTACCCCGAGAAGGTGTCCATAAAGCTCAGCAGCTCGTGCTGGGTAGTAGAGTCTACCAGTGTGTCGACTCGAGGGAGGGGGTAGCTGTCCTTGGGACAAGCCTTATTCAGGTCTGTGAAGTCTACACACATTCGCCACTTCCCGCTAGCTTTCTTGACCATTACCACATTGGCCAACCAGTCGGGGTAGTATACTTCTCGGATGAATCTTGCTTCTCGCAACTTTCCGACTTCCTCTGCTATCGCTCAGTCTCGCTCTGAGGCGAACACCTTCTTCTTCTGTCATACGGGCCGGTAGGTGGGCGACACGTTCAGCCTGTGCACCATGACTGACGGGTCGATTCCCGGCATGTCCTCATGACTCCAGGCAAATACATCTTGGTTTTCCTTGAGGAAAGCCACGAGCACTTGGCAAGCCGCAGGGCTGTTGAGAGCGCCAATCCTGGTGGTTCTGTCAGGCTTGGACTCGTCGAGTATTATTTCTTCGAGCTCCTCTACAGGTTCTGCCCCTGCTCTTTGCTCTATGTTCATTGTTTGTAGTTGGCTATTCATTTCTACCATCGCGACGTAGCATTCTCGCGTGGCCACCTAATCTCCCCATAGCTCCCTTACCCCGTGCTCGGTAGGGAACTTGACCTTTAAGGCATAGGTCGAGGTTGCAGCCTTCCAGGCGTTGAGGGTGGGTCGTCCTATGATTGTGTTGTAGGCGGAGGAGCAATCAACGACAAGGAAGGTGACGTCCTTTGTGACCTGCCGAGGGTATTCCCCGACAGTAACAGGCAATGTAATCGAGCCAAGGGGGTATACCCTTGTCCCCCCGAACCCGGTGAGCGGGGCCTTGGTAGGGACCAAGCGTTCTTTGTTGATCCACATCTGTTGGAACGCCGGATAGTAAAGGATATCCGCGGAGCTTCCGTTGTCGATTAAGACCCGGTATGTGTTATAGTCTCCTATCCGGATATTGACGACAAGGGCATCGTCGTGCGGATGATGAAGGTATTGGGCATTTTCTTCTGTGAACTCCATAGTGGGGCTGTTGATTCGTGGCTTCTTCTGGACAAGGCTTGTAGCCTGAACGTTCTGAACTGCTTGGAGGTAGGATTTCAGAGCCTTCTTTGTTGAGCCGACGGCTGGTGCACTTCCAACGATCATCCTTATGTCCCCTATAGGTGGTCTGGGACGCTCATTGTCCCGGCGAGGAGTTTGTTCTTGTCGAGGTGCTTCTGTTCTTTCTCGGCTGACGAATTTCTGCAACTTTCTTTGCCTAATCAAGGCTTCGATCTGTTGTTTCAAATCGTAACAATTGGCGGTGTCATGGCCGTGGTCTCGGTGGAAGCGGCAGTATCTGTCTTTGGATCGTCTGTTAGGGTTTCCCTTCAGTTTTCCCAGAAAGGTCAGGGACTCGTCGTCCTTGATCTGCATCAGGACTTGGTTGATCAGAGCCGTCAAGGGGGTAAAGCTTGTGAATTTTCTAGTGGGGAGCTTCTTGCGTTTGTCCTCTCGGCCTTCTATCCGAGGCACTTTTCGCCCCTTGTCTTGTCGTGCGTCCTCTTGTCTTTCCCTCTTCTTGGGGGGCTTCTCTTCCTGGGCCAGTAATGCATCCTCCACATTCATGTACTTAGTTTCCTTGTATGTCCATCATAGTTTTCGGGTCATTTTTGTATAGAGAAAACAAGAATTTACTCTTCCGTAGCCCGTTTGTGAATGCGGCGACTTGTATCTTATCGTCAGCTTCATCGATAGAAAGTGCTTCTTTGTTGAAACGGACTATGTAGGATCTGAGCGTCTCATCCTTCCGCTGCCTAATGTTCATCAAGCACGCGGTGGATTTTTTGTACATGTGTCCCCCGATGAAATGTGTAGCAAACTGAGCACTCAGCTCTCTGAAGGTACCGATAGAGTCGGGCGTCAGCTTGCCGAACCAGGTCCTTGCAGAGCCTTTCAGCGTCGCCGGGAAGACCGGCACATAATTTGGTCCGGTACGTCGTGCAAGTGCATCAATGTCTTGAAGGACTCCAAGTGGTCTAGTGGATCCTTCGACCCATCGTAGCTTTCTATCTGGGGCATTCGGAACTTCGACGGTGTGGAGAACAAGATGACAGGTGTGGTGAAGGGGGAATCCGTGCTTTGGACGAGGTTGTCGAGGTCGTTGGATACTCGTCCTTTGAGGACATTCATCATGAGATCCATGCACTCCCTCATTATTTGCATTTCCACGACCACGTTGGATAGGACATGGCCATCGGCCGACGGACGGTTCGTCTCCTATCCTTCGGGTCGGCTCAAGGCATTACTTCCCTCAGGACCATCATGGTTCCTCTCCTCGGCATTGTTTTCCTCCTGGTTCTCTCCTTGGTTGTCAAGCGTCGCGTTCCTCCGTTGTAGCTGTTCTTCCAAGTCGTTGTTACGTTTCGTTAGGCGTTCCACCGCGGCTGCCAGAGTTTGGACCTGCCTCTCGAGTGCCGTGGTGCGCTGTTCATTACCTTGATCGTTCATGGTGGTTGCCCTTGAACGTGTGAGTACCATGCAACTTTTTGTCCGGAAAGCACGGAACACAGTCTACGTACTTTCCCACAGACGGCGCCAACTGATGATGCCAAGAATCAACTCAGTAAGCTGCAAGGCCTTCACGTACTTCGGACGAACCTGCACAAGTAGAAAGAACCTCAAAGGGAGGTACCAGCGTAGTACCGGCCAACGACCCTCCGATGGTTAAGTTAGTATTACTCACAACTCTAGAGTGCCAGAGTCGGGGTAGAAGCATGCGTACCTCGATTTGGGAGGGCGTGGAAGTATTTATAGTAGTAGTAGGGGCCCTTGGCCAAGGCGTGCTGGAGAAGATACCACTTTACCGGAATTTCTCCTGAGTAGCGTGGGGCGCAAGATACTTCTTGGATAATCAAGTGTGTTGGGCAAGACACCCCTTTGGGAGCAATCGTACTCCACAAGATATCTGTCCAAATAGTAGCGTAAGCGACAAGACTCATTTTCTCAAGGAAGCGTATATGGCAAGATAGGCTTTGGCGCCCCCCCTACATCATACCGTCGACAGTGCCCCCGTCACCTCATTTAAGAGTCGAGCCGTCAAGGTGTCGCGTCCGTCGTCGTACCTCAGACCGTCAGCCCACGCAGGCTGCCGGCGTCAAGTGAGAGTTTTATCCCTATCACTAAACATTGTAGCAAAAGTTGTGAAAGTGTTTGTGTCATAAGACTTATTGTTTCATAAAAGATCATGCTTGCTCAAAAAGAAGAAATAAATAAAATAAAATAAAAGATCGTGCTTGCGCAACAAATATTGTCATTCTTTTATATTTTATAGAATTTTATTCTTTCAACATTGACTAATCATTAAGCAAGAAGGTTATTTTTTTTTCCTATTTTTTATTTGTTTGAGATAAGTTCTACACTAAATTTATCTTTCATTCCAATATCTTAAAAAAGTATTATCCTTCCTCAAACATATTATTTTCTTTAGTTTGTTTTTATTTTTTTTATTTTTGTTTTAATTTCTGTCCAGTTTTATATCGCCATCGTAATCATTTTGTTTTCAGACCAGGTGTTGCTGTGTAAGCCTCAGACTCATAATAAATTTCTCTGGGAGATATATCATATATGTAATGTATGGGTGTTTGTGTATGGTGTGTCAGTATGTGAGTAAGATTTGCTATGTTTTTCAAAACATTTACAGTGTGATTAGGTTTGTGCTTCAATAATTAATATTTGTTGAGGTTGATAATTTGATATGTATTTTAATCTCAACTAGCAAAGTGGAGGTAGGGTGTAGACTTGTTTACCCTAAAATAATTAGTTTTGCATGTGCTATGATAATTGATGAAGTGGTAACGTTATTTTTCTTTAAACTGCTTACAAATTACATTAACTAGTCGCAAACCCGCGCAATGCGCGGAAAATGGTATTTCTATTTCTATCATAACTCTTTTACTATAAATTACCACCAACAAAGTGGTATGCGGAAAAATTTGACATCATAATTTTTTTTTTTTTTTTGTGGTGAAGTTAAAAATGAGAATAATACTGGTGACTTTTTTAAAAAAAAAAAATGGATAGATGGAGCGACCTAAGTTGAACTTGAGACTTATAAGTAATAGTCACAAACTCATCTAAAATAATGTGATTACATTCTAATATATAGTAGTATATATTCTGTAGGTAAAGAAGTCTATATCTTGATAGATATATATATATATATATATATATATATATATATCCAAGGAAACATGTTGCAATTTGCTTTCAATTATTATATACAGCAAGATATTTTGTAATATGTTATAATATAGCGAAATATGCATCAAAACCCAACACAATAAAAAAAAAAAATTTGGAGAATGTTCAATTTTGATTAGAACATGAAAATGAATCTTGATTATTTCATATGGAAGCTAACATTATTTTTCATTTTTTGAGAAGTTAATGAGCAATTTATACAAACTTTGTTTATTAAACCAAGCTATAACAATTTATATTTTGATATTCACTAAACTCATATATGAAAATAACTTATTTTATAGAGTTTTTTCTCCACAATTTAATAAACCTGAAAACAGAGGAATATAAGTATGTAGTAAATCTTAGTCAATCAATAAATAACACAAAAGGGGTAGGAGAAAGCAAAATTAGTCATGAAAGAATTGTTTATACATGCTCATAATTGTGTTTTAATACCATAGAACCAGTTCATTTTGTTGAGCTATTCACAAATTTATACATTTAATACTCTTGTTCTCTATGACTATATCTAGTTTGATCTCTTCCAGTTCTAGGTCTACAACTTTAGCCCAAATTATAGCATATAAGCTAATGATCATGCAAAATGAACCTAGCAAGATGAAGCCGAACACAATTTCTAAATTTTAACAAATCAGCCAAGAAAATAGTAAGAGAAAAAAAAAAAAAAAAAAAAAAAAAACTTCGAAGAAGAGCATATTTGTTTGTGGAGCACAAAGCCTAAAAAAAAGTGTAATATATCCAATTCATATTGTGTTTTCCAATATGATAACAATTGTTAAACACGTTCTATACGTTCTAGAAAGAAGGAAGAGAGAAAGATATTAAATGATAAACTATCACGTGTAAACAATCAATGAAATAAATTATAAATTGCACCGCAAGAGTATTGCATTGCTGATTGTAGAATTGCCAATGAATAATATATATATATATATATATATATATATATATATATCTTCAGAAAACTTGCTAAAAAGTGTGACATATGTGAAACATAATATTAGTAATAAAAAAATTAAAAAAAATGTAAGTGAATTTGATTAGTAATACCTACATCATCACCCAAAATAACAAAAAACAAACTATTTACAAAGAAATGTAAACAAACTAACAACCATTTATCACTTATTATACTAAAGAAAAAAAAAATTATGGTAGTAGTTTTGTGTTTAATAGTTTTGGTTCTTTGAGTAGTGCTAACACAAAAGATTGTTGTCATTATCTTGATATGACCTTCTTAAATTCTAATCAATTCAAGAACTTATAAGAAGTTTATGCAGATGAATATAAGAAAAAAGTACTAAAGAAATATGTATTACAATAAAATATTTAAGGAGTATTATGGATTGAAGAGCAACATGTCGTAGCCAAATTGAACTTCGAATAAGAGATAAGTTTAACCTAAATAAGGTATGATGATTTAATTCATATAGAAGGGTACAAAATCATTGTGCTCTGTCTTAATAAATACAAAGAACATATTGAACCTCAGAAAAGAGATAATTTGAAGCATTTTTTTCCTCTTGAGAATGAGATAAGTTTAAGCTAACTGAGGTGAGGAATAATAGTGTGTGTGTGTGTGTGTGTGTGTGTGTGTGTGTGTGGCTAGCATGATTTGAATTAAGTTGTGGAATTTTCTAGGAATAAGTTACATCAAGGTATATGCTTCAGTTGAAAGAATTTTTAAATCCAAAGAAATTGATATTAGGTTAACCAAGAAAAACATAAAGAAATATTGCATGCATGCCCATAGTCATAAAATGGATGCAATACTTAAACATTGTAAGTGTCCCAAAATTGTTTCCTTGAAAATTATAAATAGTAAGATTTAGAGATTAGATCTTAAAATAAAATTTTAAAAAACCTTTAGTGTGTTTGAATTACCATAATGTTATTTGCATTGTATTTTGTTGAAAAATTAATGAAAAAACCATATAAAGATTAGGTATAATCTCAAATACAAAGAAAAAGAGAAATACAGGGTATAATCCCAAATATAAAGAAAAAGAGAAACGCCATACCTATAAATCATAAGATTTTGTTTCCTCTCCCAAGGTATCCTAAGAAAAAAAATTATAAATTAGCATATATTTAGATGAGATTAAAGGATTTTAGCAAGAATTTGTGTAATATTTAATTTAAAAAATAACAAAGCTATTTAGAAAATAAAATAAACAAATGGAAGGCAAAAGACCATGTACTAAAACAAAATAAGAAATTAGCAAGATGGTAATGTATTTCGATATGATGGAAGCGATTTGATAAATTGTGATCAAGGAAAATAACCATTACTTAAAAGAAGAAGTGGAAAACATTTAAAATGTACCCAAAAAAAAAAAAAAATAGTGTGAAGATCAAGAGTATTGTAAGCACATTGAAATACTTACCAAATTGAGACGATGACTTTTTGTTGAATTGTTATCTCTGATCGAAGAAATCATCTCAACCTTAGTAAAGAAAATCCAGAGTTTCTTGATGGGTGTGTTTTCGTTTATTTTTTTCGTGGGTGTGTTTTATACTGTTCATTTTCATATAACAATTTATTTTGTCATAATACACTTTGGCATAACTTAATATATGACCGTTCAAGAGAATGTGTAAGGTCATAAACTCATAATGCAATATTGGGTGTGTTTTCTACTATTCTATTCACCTGACAATTTATTTTGCCATAATGCACTTGGGAATAATTTAGTATTCATATGTTTATTCAAGAGAACGTGTAAGGTCATAAACTTATAATGCAATTTTGATTTTTTTATTTCCAATATTGAATATTTTAATATTGAATATGTTTAGTATTATATATATATATATATATAATGTTAAATATTTTGGAGTGTTAATATGTTTGACTTTTTTATGTCCAATATTGAATATTCTATCATATCTCTTTTACTATAAATTATCACCAACAAAGTGGTATGCTGAAGATAATTCCACCATTTGTAGTTCTATGCCACATGTTTAATAAAATGCCTATGAGAAGGGTTAACAAAAAAAAAAAAAAGGGTATGTCCGGTGAAGAATTCCTACTTTTTTATTTTGGTTTTTATTATTATTTATAAATTACGTATTTTATGACTACATGGTTTCAATGATAATAATTATAGTATTATTATGTTGGTAAGTTACATGTATTTAATTATTATTTTAGAATGTCTTTCCAAAAAAAAAAAATCATTATTTTAGAATGTGTAAAGTCATCTTTAGATATTTAGATATTAATATTTTATTATAGTTGGTAAGTTACATATATTTAATTATTATTTTAGAATGTGTAAAGTCATCCTTAGATATTAATATATTAAAAATATTCTGTTCATATGACAATTTATTTTGCCATAATGCACTTGGAAATAGTTTAGTATTCATATGTTCATTCAAGAGAATGCATAAGGTCATAAACTAATAATGCAATTTTAATTTTTTTATGTCCAATATTGAATATTTTAATATTTAATATGTTTAGTATTATATATATATTGTTAAATATTTTGGAGTGTTAAGTGGTATTTCTATTTCTATCATATCTCTGTTACTATAAATTACCACCAACAAAGTGGTATACTGAAGATAATCCCACCATTTGTAGTTCTATGTCACATGTTTGATAAAATGCCTATGAAAAGGGTTAACAAAAAAAAAAAAAAAAAAAAAAAGGATGGTATGTCTGGTGAAGAATTCCTACTTTTTTATTTTGATTTTTATTATTATTTATAAATAATGTATTTTATGACTACATGATTTCAATGATAATAATTATAGCATTATTATGTCGATAAGTTACATGTATTTATTTTATGACTACATGATTTCAACAATAATAATTATAGCATTATTATGTCGGTAAGTTACATGTATTAAATTATTATTTTAGAAAGCCTTCCAAAAAAAAAAAAAATCATTATTTCAGAATGTGTAAAGTCATCTTTAGATATTTAGATATTAATATTTTATTATAGTTGGTAAGTTACATGTATTTAATTATTATTTTAGAATGTGTAAAGTTATCCTTAGATATTAATATTTTAAAAATATTCTGTTCATATGACAATTTATTTTGCCATAATGCACTTGGAAATAGTTTAGTATTCATATGTTCATTCAAGAGAATGCGTAAGGTCATAAACTAATAATGCAATTTTAAGTTTTTTATGTCCAATATTGAATATTTTAATATTTAATATGTTTAATATTATATATATATATATATATATATATATTGTTAAATATTTTGGAGTGTTAAGTGGTATTTCTATTTCTATCATATCTCTGTTACTATAATTTACCACCAACAAAGTGGTATACTGAAGATAATCCCACCATTTGTAGTTCTATGTCACATGTTTGATAAAATGCCTATGAAAAGGGTTAACAAAAAAAAAAAAAAAAAAAGGATGGTATGTCTGGTGAAGAATTCCTACTTTTTTATTTTGGTGTTTATTATTATTTATAAATAATGTATTTTATGACTACATGATTTCAATGATAATAATTATAGCATTATTATGTCGGTAAGTTACATGTATTTAATTATTATTTTAAAAAGCCTTCCAAAAACAAAACAAAAAAAAAATCATTATTTCAGAATGTGTAAAGTCATCTTTAGATATTTAGATATTAATATTTTATTAAAGTTGGTAAGTTACATGTATTTAATTATTATTTTAGAATGTGTAAAGTCATCCTTAGATATTAATATTTTAAAAAAATATGTAATATTTTTTTATAAAGATATCATAGTGGCTGAGGTGGCTGAACTGGAGCGTAGCAACAATAAATGCTACGCTTCAGCTTTTAGTAATATATAGATTAATGATTGACACTTTTATTTTTTATACTATTTTTTTCCCAATTAACAATTCTGAGAAATAAAGATAAATGAAAGATGTTCTGTCAAATTAAAATTATGTAAATTCCTAAAACCTCTTGATGGTGTTCATTAAAATTATTTTCTTAAAAAAAGAAAAGAAAGAAAAAGATAAAACAAAACAGTTAGCATTGGTGTGGTTACTATGGACTTCAATCTAGGTTTTTAATATTGGGCTTAATGTACTGTGAGTTTAAGTTTGGGTTTTTTAATTTTTAGGTGGGTTTAAACTTTGGGTTTCTACTAGCTAGGCTTGGACTTGGAGCTTACTTGGGCTTTTAATTGGTATTGGGGTTATTGTATGTGATGTTAGAAATGAGGGTTTTTTTTTAAAAGATTTTTTTTAAAATTTTTTTAATAGAAAGTTTTGTAGCTACCATGTTTGGGTGAGTAGAAATCTGACACAGTTTATGTAGATTGTAGAGTGTCCAATGCCCTTTTCTCTCTATTTAAAATAGACGCCGTGGGTTCTCTTGTGGCTTTGAGAACTTTAATTTATAGAATTAAATGATGATTTTAATCTTAAATAAGGCTTGAAAAAAAAATCTCCAAACAAAAAATTGGAGAAAATTGTGACAATTGTGTGATTCAAAATTTGACTCTTTTTTTTTTTTTTTTTCCTTCATATACAAATTAGTTATGGTTATGATTATCAAAAAATGATATTCATTTCTTGATAATTGTTGTTTATTATCATATCAAAACATTAATATATTTTTATGTGTAGATATTGTCCAAACTTGTCTCAAATATTTTATTTAAAGGCAAAATACTTTACCAATTTCTTCTTTTTATCCACGTCTTATACACAAAAAAATTATAAAATAATGAACCACTACACGTGTATATTACTCTGATAAAGGACACGAGAAAAAAGAAAAACTATTTTCTTGGGGGGGAAAGGGAAAGGACAACTATGTATACAAGTTCACGTAATTGAAATCTCTCAATATATAATAAATTAATAATATTGTTTTTAAAATTTATTACGTTTACAATATTTTTGCAATAAATATTGCAATACTTTTATGCTAAATAATTGATGGTAAATTATTATAAATTTTAATTTAAATTCAAAACTTAATTACTTTTTTGCCTACACTATAACAACTACAAATATATATATATATATATATATATATATATATATATATTTTGAGAAAAGAAAGAACAAAAAAGAAAAACTATTTTTTTTAAGAAAAATAGGACAACTAGGTATATAAGTTGTGCAGGTAATACAAATCTATGTATATGATAATTTTATAATTTTTTCACAATAAATAATATGTGGTAAATTTTTTTTAAAGAAATAGTAAATTTAAGTTTTTATTAGTTTTAATTTAAATTAATTTTTCTCTTTAGAATTTAGGATTTGTTAGAACATTCGTATTGGCACTACTATATAACATATATTGGAAAATTTTACCATTTTTGTACAAAAATCAAGCTTCATCCGGACTTATATTCACTAATTATTGTACAAAAATTTGCAATAGTACTACAGTGCAATTCTACTTTTAGAATTACACTGTAACTCAATTTTAAAAAAAAAAACTAATATTTTATTGTGTAACTTTATCAATTCTTCTCTCTCTAAGTTTTGGGTTTTTTCTATTTATTTGAGTCTTGAGATATATTATTTTATTATATAAAAATATTATTTTAATATTTTGTATTATAAAATTACAGTTGACAGACTAAAAATATTATAAAATAACTTTTTGAAATACTAAAATAGGATAATTGAATTTTAAGACGTGATAGCTCTTGTAACCATTTTCTTTTTCTCTTTTAATTTTTTTTACGTCGTTTTGCGTGCAACTGTTGAAGTGTAAGAAGCGAGGGAAAACAGGCTGTCCTGTCTGGTGTCCACTCTGCGATCTCCATTGTCAACCTCTTCTCTCTCTCTCTCTCTCTCTCTCTAAGTTATCTCGTATGATCCACTGAAAAGCTAAGCAAATTCAAAGCAACTGTGGAATGTGGAAGCTAAAGAACGGTGCAGAGACAGTGAGAGAAAGTGGCGGCAGTTTACTGGCAGTGAAACATGGCTGAGAACTTTGAACGGTTACTTGGGACGTCAAGTTTGGGAGTTCCGCCCAGAACTAGGCACCCCAGAAGAGCTTCAGCAGATCGAAGATGCTCGACGTGGCTTCTCCAATCGGCGGTTCGATAAATGCCACAGCTCTGACCTTCTCATGCGCATTCAGGTCTAGTCCCGTGTACCCACTATCCTAAATCTGTTCAAATTTCTTTCTTTCTTGCTTGTTTTAGTTCTGTGGTGAATATGGTGAAATGGGTTATGTTCTGTTAGATTTGGATGAATTGGAGTGTGTTTGTATTTATGTATGTGTTGACAATTGAATCGAGAATTCGAGATCATGATATGGTGTCTGTGATTATCATATTCTAACCACCAGTTGTGAAGTGGGGTTTTCACATTTTGGATGAAATTTAAGGGCCACTGCTTCCTGGATTTTGCATTGTAGAATTCAAGAGAATACTTCCATTCCAAGCGCAAAAAGATAAGGAGATTAGGGATCACCTTGTCTAAGTCCCTTACCTCCTTGGATAGAATTGTATCAACTTAAGGACCAAAGCCTCTGGAGTTTTAGGATCCCTTAAGATTGTTCATGGGGGTGGTGGAAAATCTAAAACTCAAGAGACTTATTCAGGCCTAATCTCAAGTTCCTAGTGGAGCCTGGTACTGAAATCTACTTGTGGTATGACAATTGGCACCCTGAAGGGCCTTTAATCCAGAAATTTGGTTATAGAGTAATTTATGATTCCCACATTAATTGAAGCTAATGGTTGTATATACTTTTAAATTTCAATTCAGATTTAGATGGATTGGGTGTGTCTGTATATGTGTATATGCTGAGAAATTGAGAATTGAATTGGGATCATATTCTTCTTCTGAGCTCATGGAACATCTTCTGTTTGATAACAATTATTAATCTTTGTTGATTCTATGATATATTAAGTGGGTCTGTAATCATCAAGAAAAGAAAATGTAGACGGTGTATGAAATGAGATTTAGTATTTAAATTTTTCGTTAGTGGCATTTATCAATTTTCTCTGGAAACTAATTCTTAACAAAGGATATGCAATTTTACTTTTTCTTTTTAATCAGAATTTAGATGCACTGTGTAAGTTTGCCTTAATATATATATTGTGAGTTAAATTGAGGTCATTATTCTTAGGCAATTACTTTTTGCTGGGAACATATTGAAATTTGTAATTGACTTGGTTTTTTTCTATTTTGCTTTCTGTACTAATTGATTCAGAGTATATTGCTTTACTTTTTCCTCTCAAATTTAGTTTGCAAAGGAGAATCTATCTTTTTCTACTGTACCACAAATCAAAGTACAGGATACAGAAGAACTCACAAAGGAGGCGGTAACAATCACATTACAAAGGGCCATCAATTTCTACTCAACAATTCAGGCACATGATGGTCACTGGCCAGGGGATTATGGGGGTCCCATGTTTCTAATTCCTGGTTTGGTAAGGATGAAACCTACAAAACAGAATTTTTTCCATAAGAGTGGGGAAAAAGAAGGCGATCCAATAATTTTGTGTAATAAAGTGGACTAATCTATGTATTGTGGTTGAATTTGAAAGCACACAGTTTCATGTTATAAGATTAGCATATTTGATTTGAAAATTTGTTGGATTTGTAAAATGAACTAGAAGAGGTCTTGTAAGGCTTAGTAAGGAATGGGGGAAAAAAAAATAAAAAACACAGAAGAAAAATGAAGTTCTTTCACTTGTTGAATTTTTCCTCTAAAGTTATCTTGAGCTGACCTGAAGTGTGATCCTTCTTATAAAATGCAATAGGTGATTACTCTTTCAATTATTGGAGCACTCAATACCGTCTTATCAAAAGAACATATACGTGAGATCTGCAGATATCTGTACAATCATCATGCAAGAATATTTTCTTGCAACATAGACAGTTTTATATATAATGCCCCTTTTCCACTTTGAATTTCACTTTTAGTCACACTGTTAATAAAGGGATAGCTGCCTTACTAATATATATATTTTTTTGTCTTCAATTTTGTGGAAACCTTTTTAATGATTTTATTCCTCATACTCTGGTAAATTGCTTATATGATTGATGAAAACGTTATGAATTAAACTCAAAAGAGCTTTGTTCTAAACTTCTAATTACTTTGGGTGTGGTAGTATTAATATTGTTGATGAAAAAAAGAACTTGAAATGGTGACTCTTCTAATGTCAGAATAAAGATGGGGGTTGGGGTCTACATATTGAGGGCCCAAGCACCATGTTTGGTACTGCACTAAATTATGTTACTTTGAGATTGCTTGGTGAAGGAGCTGAGGATGGATTAGAGGTAATGGAACAAGCACGGAAATGGATCTTGGATCATGGTGGTGCCACTGCAATCACTTCATGGGGGAAAATGTGGCTTTCAGTATGAACTCAGTGTTATTTTTTGTAAGATATTGCCAAAGAAGTTAATACCTTGAAAATATCAACTGACTTGTGGTTGATTTTCTCTGGTTACAGGTACTTGGAGTGTATGAATGGTATGGGAATAATCCACTGCCGCCAGAAATATGGCTCTTCCCTTACCTTCTTCCTTGTCATCTAGGTCTCTGTTTGACTGCTCTTTCTTATACCATTAACACAATGTATGTTCAGTTTTGTCAAGGAAAAAATATCATGTATTGCTTACGGTTTAAAAATCTTACTAACATGGTTTAGAAAACATTGGGAAATGTCATATATCACTTAATATTTGTTCAATCTGCATATTCTCTGTTAAAATTTGTGAGGAAGAACTTTGATTCATGAGTGTCAACTGAGGGGTTGCTAATTGTAGTAGAATGGCTTTGCCCTCAGTTTCTTGGTTATGAATTTCCTTGTTTTCTGTTAATAGGAAGGATGTGGTGTTATTGCCGAATGGTGTATTTGCCCATGTCTTATTTATATGGGAAAAGATTTGTTGGTCCTATCACGTCCACAATCCGATCTTTGAGAAAGGAGCTTTGTACGGTTCCCTATCATGAGATAGATTGGAATGAGGCTCGCAATCTTTGTGTGAAGGTAGGTAAAAATTATACAGTTTCTTCTCCTTTAAGTTTTCTACATTAAAATTTTACCCTTCCATGCTATAATATTTTTTATTCTTTTTTCAAGATCTTGCTGTTGCACAGAAAAATAATTCAAATAGTAGGTTTCAAAGATACTTCAAACTAGGAAGCACAGATACTTCAAAATAGCTGCTGTATCGGATTAATTGATATTGTATAAGTACTAATGATTGCATCAAGATTTAGAATTGTAATAAGATATTAATCAATACTGCAGAGTTTGGTCAGGCTCCCAGAGGGTCAACTTCAAAACCATTTCTGTCCCAAACCCAAATTGTATCATGATTTATTATTCAAAACCATTATCCATAGTATCAAAAAATGTGGAGTTCATAAACAAAAAATGTCACATCAATTACAGACATGCATCAAAACCCTATGGTGCCCAGAGTATCATTATTGCTTACTACAATTTGCTAGCTTTTTAGCACTTTCCAACACCATCAAGGTTTTATTTTTATTTTTAATTAAACATAAAAATAAAATCATATCTTAGGTTTGTTGTCTATTAAATATAAGCTAACTTATTATTTGGGGCTATGTGAATGTAAGCTAACTATATAACTATTGCTCTTAAGTTTTACTAACATACCCTCTGAATTGGTCTGAGAAAAACAACTGAATTAGACAATGAGCTAATTTGAGTTCATAGATACATTAATATGCAACAGAACATCTGATTCAAAATAAGATTTAATTTGCAACTTCTGTCATGTTTCACTGTCTCTGTTGATGCTTACATGGGTTGCTTTACAATTATTGTTAGGGAGATCTATACTACCCCCATCCCCTGGTTGAGGATATCCTCTGGGGGTCTCTATACTATGCCTATGAACCTGTTTTTATGCGTTGGCCTGCAAAAAGATTGAGCGAGAAGGCTTTACAAACTGTAATGCTGCAAATCCACTATGAAGATGAAAATACTTGGTATATATGCATAGGGCCTGTCAATAAGCTAATTTTTTTTAAGATGTGAGAGAGAACTAGAGAGCAAAGTTTGACACTGGAAAATTTTAATTTGAAGAGTTAGATTAATTAGCTTCTTTAGCTCTACACCTTCACTCAAAGGCACTCACTGTACTTGTTGGTAGTTCCATTGAGCTATTGGCCTTGTATTTTGTGGATGATGCAGGTGTTGAATCTGCTTTGTTGTTGGGTGGAGGATCCAAAATCAGAGGCATTCAAATTACATCTCCCAAGAATCGTTGATTATTTGTGGATTGCTGAAGATGGCATGAAAATGCAGGTTCAGACATTTACTGTTAAACAGTTTTTAACTGACTTAACAAGCATTTCTCTCTCTATCTCTCTCTCTCTCTCTCAATATCCCCCCCCCCCTCCCCCCTCCTCTCTGCGGGGGGAAGACCTTCGTATTTTTTTAATTGTTCAATGAAGTATATAGAGCCCATGATTATGTTTCACTACCTCAAATATTGAGAATTAAACATTGTGTGTTTGTATTAATTTTGATGTAGGGTTATAATGGGAGTCAATCATGGGATACTTCTTTTGCTATTCAAGCAATTATATCAACTAACATTGTTGAAGAATATGGAGCAACTTTAAGAAAAGCACATGACTACATAAAGGATTCGCAGGTTCTCCTTTGCAGAATTTTTTTATTACTATATCTTAAAATTATTCTTTTCATTTTTTCATGACCAATTGTGGTTTGCTTTGAAGGTCTTAGAAGATTGTCCTGGAGATCTAAATTTTTGGTATAGTCACATTTCAAAAGGTGCTTGGCCATTCTCAACTGCAGATCATGGATGGCCTATTTCTGATTGCACTGCAGAAGGATTGAAGGTAAAGTTAGAACAAACAGTTCCATACTATATAATGGAATAAAATTTCTGATATCTCTTTCTTTGTGCAGGCTGTTTTATTACCATCAACATTCCCATCAGAAACAGTTGGGAAGTCATTAGATGTGAAGCGGTTATATGATGCTGTAAATGTTCTCCTTTCCTTACAGGTAATTGTTAGATATGTTGCATTTTAGAAGCTCAAAGTTGGAATCTGACATAGCAAGTTTTAAAAAAAATGTTAGAATGAAAAAAGACATAATAGTTTACTCTTATGATTCTTGTAATTGAGTTAAGTCAGCTGTTTAACTCAAGGCTTTGTTCATCTGGGTAGAAGTGACTAGAGTAATTTATAATATGTACATTTCCCTCACTGATGGCAGCTAATCGTGCCTTCAGCTTGGGCTTGTTTAAATATTTAAGTATTTAAAGAATGTAGGTGTTGGCAGTGCTGATTGGATTAGATGATATGCAGAGTATTAAATTTGGTTATAAGCATGTTGGGTTTTTTTTTTTTTTTTTTTTTTTTTTTTTTTTTTTTTTTTCTTAAAATGTTTTATTACTCTTTCCAGAATCATACATCTGAAGTTGTGAAGTAAACATAGAATAGAATGTGGCACTTTGAAGCTTTGAAGTTTTATGTAATTCTTAAAAGAAAAGAGTTCTGTATACAAACATTTCTACATGATATGTGCACCCGACTTAATTGTTCTTCCATTTGGTTGTGATATTTTTTTTTTTAGTTTGCTTGTATCTGGTATTTTTAGCAGATTAGTTTTGCAATTCAGTAGCTGGTGAGTTATAAACATTCTAACGGGTGTTCTTAGATCACTGCAGAATACTGATGGCGGCTTTGCAACTTATGAATTAATTAGATCCTACCAGTGGTTGGAGGTAACTATTATAAATTCTTAAGGCTTCTTTCTTTTACCTTTATCTTTAGTTTTAAATAATTCTTCTTACCATGAATTTGCTATGTCTTGAAAGTTTGAATTATTGCCAAGTACCCCCTTATTAAGAGCTTCATGACTAAGCTGGCCTTGTTCTTCCAGTGATATTTGAACTCAAATACAATGAATGTTTAGGCTTAGCCCTCACTTAGAAAAAAATTATAAATTACTTGTGAATTGTTTTTCCTTGTTTATGTTCTTAGACATATATTATATAACTCAGCCCTAGAATCTTTTGTGACTTTTGGCTGCACCAATATTGTGATTCATACTAATCCGTTGGAAGAAAACCATCAGTGTTTGGAATGACACTTTAGAAGCTATCCCACCTTGAGTTTCATTGTATGGAAACCCCTTGAATTGAGATGGCTAAAATACATTAGGGATTTTTAGTTCAGAAAAATAACCTTGATTCACAAACTAAAAAAAAGCTGAATTTTCATTGAGATGAGATACTGGCAACCTAACAGTCTTCCAATGATACTTGTTTCTAGAGTAAAAGAATGTCTTACATGTAATGGGACTCAGCTCATGGCTCCTATGTTAGCTCTGGTTGGTAATCACTGATTGCCCAGATGACTTCCTATATAGATGTGTGTGTGGGTGTGTGTTTTGCATAGTCTATACTTTCCTACGTTGATTGAGAATTATATAACATTGATAAGGGATTGTAGGGAATTGAGGTCAATGAGCGCTCTAATGATACCATATCCCCTCATAAGAAATGGTGGAGGGTAACAATGTAGGTTTAAAACTCACTGGGTGTTTGTGTTGACTTATCAATCTAAAAAAAAAAAAGGATTGTCGGAAGTTGATATAGAGCAATGGTGTTTTGACCTGGGAAATTTAGGATCAATGTGATGATTAACTCTATATAACTTTCTTTTTTGATTTTTAAGTTTGCATGTGCACTTAAGTGGGTTTTGAAACTATGGCCTTACCCTTTGACCTTTCTTATGGGGAAGGAGGTGCCTTTTGAGCTAGAGCTCATTGGCAACTCCGTATCAATTTCTAATGATTTTATGGTTGTATTTAATTATGATTTGATGAGCTCTTTTTAGATATAGGGAATGTGGTAAAGAAATCATACCAGTTAGTAATTTATCCACACATGGCAGGTGTATCTAACCCTTGAAATTATGGTTGAGTCACGCATTTTTATAGCGCAGTCAGTTGGAAATTCACTAGAATTTAAAATCTAGCTCTTTGTAATCCATAATCATGTGTTTTTCCCTCTTCTTTGCCTTTCTTCTGGTTTGAGTGGGGGATTAGGAGATGATATGTGAAATGAAGATACTTTACTGTGTCAATCTTGCTTTTAAGTGGTGGCTTTGCAACAGTGGTCAAGTTATGTAATCCTAAACTCCATGTTCTTATCTTGTAATTGGCTGTATAGTTCGTTTTATCCTATGCTGCAAGTTTATTGGAATGATGCTGAGATTATATTTGCAATGCCTGTTGTCTCCATCAATTTTCAGTTAATCAATCCTGCTGAAACCTTTGGTGATATTGTGATTGATTATCCGTAAGATTTCATTACACTTCATTTTGTAATTCTATTTACTTTCATTGAAAAATTCTAATATGATGTTAAATGAAGTGATTATGTAGATATGTTAAGTGTACGTCAGCAGCAATTCAAGCACTGACATTATTCAAGAAATTGTATCCTGAGCATAGGAGGGAAGAAATAGAAAATTGTATTGCTAAAGCTGCAGAGTTCATTGAAAAGTGAAAACTGTTAGGTTCTAAAAGTTTAGAACAATTGGCAAATCGTGAGCACACAAGAACATGTAAGCTGCAGAAAGAAGAATTAAGAATCTGCCTGGTTCGATCGATCGAAAAACAGGCTCGATCGATCGAAAGTCGTATCTGCAGAATTCTAAGTTGGCCCAAACAGCAGTTCTAGCCCATTAAGGATTAGGGTTTCAGATCTACTTTTCCTACTATATAAAGGAAACCCTAAGCACGTTTTTTATAAGGCTTTTTAGAGAGAAAAGAGTGTGCCTCTTTTGTATTTAGGGTTTTGTTCCTAAAACCTCTCTTATTACTTCTACCGGTGTTATTCCTTGAAGAATCTCAAGATCCGGTATTGCTGAAGTTGCTGCCTTCTCTAATCATCAAAGGAGCTGATGATCTAAACCTTCAAGGGTGGTCTTGGAGTCACAAACAGGTGAGTTTGTGTTGCTAAACCTTTGAGTGGAGTCTCAAAGTCACAAACGGTGGTGTTTGTGTTTTGCAAAGATTAAGGAAAGAAGGAGTCTGTGGATCTCGGAGCTATCATGGGGTCATGGTAGTAAGTTTCCTACACTTGGGTAGCAATAGGATGTTAGTGGTCTAAGTCGCTATTGTGTAAACTTCAATTCTTTCTAGTGGATTTGCTATTTTACCTTGAGGATAGCTAGGTTAAATCCTCCCCAGGTTTTTACCGGTGTGGTTTCCTGGGTCATCATATCGTTGTGTTATTTATTTTTCCGCTGCTTTACATGATATGATTGTTATTGTTTTAACCTAGATCTGAATAATAAACCTAAGTATTCACTTGGTTAATTAATTAGGTTAAACAATCTAGTTTACAGGGGTCTAAACGAACTGACAAGTGGTATCAGAGCGGGTAGCTCTTTTGTGTTAGATCTTTTGATCTAAGAGCTGATCCTTGATCCTTGTTATCATGGATAATTTGAAGTGTCTTTCTGCTCATGTTTGTGATGATTTGAATAAAAAGGACACTGTTATTTCAGTTGATCTTTTTGATGCCTGTGAAACTCTTCGTAAGGAATTATTGAAAACTATGAGAATTGCTAAAAAATTCAAGGAAGAGTTAAAATTGGCTAATCTTGAAAAAGAGGAATTGATTGCTAGATTAGATGAATCTAATAAAAAGAATGAATTTTTGAGAAATCAAATTTCCTCTCAAGATGAGAAGATGAAAAGCTTGGAACAAGAGTTAGTTGAATCTAAGGCTAAAATTGAAAATTTGACCAATACCAAGCCTGCTGTTGTTAACAGAAGTGTTTCTGTTTCTCTTAAGCCTAAAGCTGAAAATGTTTATATCCCTCATTTCAAGAGAAATAATAAAGAAAAGGCTTATTTTGCTAGGTTAGACAAAGGTAAAAGTTCTGATGTAGACGCTGAAGTTTCTAAACCTATGTCTAAACCTACTGCTAGTGTGCAAAAGAAATCTGTTTTTGTGCCTACTTGTCACCTTTGTGGTGTTGTTGGTCATATTAGGCCAAATTGTTCTTTGTTGAGGCAAAAACCAAAATCTGAGACTAGATTTACTGTTAGGAATACTGATGTTCCTAAATTTGTTCCTGTTTGTCACTTTTGTGGTGTCTCCGGTCACATTCGCCCTAATTGTCATAAATTGAAATTTAAAAATTCTGTATTTCAATCTAGGATATGTGATGATATTTTTTCTGCCATGAGTTCAAATAAATTGTTTCATATGTTTTTGAAAAATTTAAGCTTGTTGGCTTGTGAAAGGAATTTGCAGGATTTTAGTCTTTCTCAGAAGATTGGTGTAATCCCTCAAATACACTCTGCTTCACATGGATTTTTACCTACAAAGCCGAAGACTCGTGCTATATGGGTGAGAAAAGATTCTCTAAGGTGAGTGTTGCTGACTTGTCCCTGTTTTAATTCTTTCAATTATTTGTGGACATGTTTTGTTTTTGTTTTTGGTTCTTTTGTTCTTTAGGTTGTATTTTTTATAAAAAAAAAATCCAAAAACATTGAAAAATTTCAAAAAGACAAAAATATTTTATTTTGTGTCTAGTTTTATTTTTCTTAAGGATTACATGGATTATGATATCTCTCTTGATTTAGAACATGCTTGACATTGTGGAGAAACTTGAATAGTATGTGTTATATAAGTGCTAAGCTTTTTCTGATTTTGTGTGAGTATGTACTAGTTTGTACATGTACTCATGGGTTAATTAAGAAATTGATATTTCTTGTTTATGTACCCTCTATAGCTTAGTTAAGCACTGCCATGCATTGCATTTGCATTTTTAATTATTTAGCATAATGTGTGCTTTTTGTTTTTGGTCATAAAATTTTTTTTAAACCAAAAAGATTTTTTTATGTGTTTTGTATTATATATCTTGGATTTATAATTAAGGTTGGCCATATTATTTTTACATAACATGTTTATGTACTTTGTTTAGCTTGGATGAGCTTATTTAATTGCACTTTACTAGTTTAAGCTTTGTAGTGCATGTTGTGTGGGAAGATGTTTATAGTTTTTGATCATATGATCTTGATCTTGAAGTCACATGCCTTTGATTGTTGGATTTGAACTTATTGAGAAAGGCATAAATAACCATCTCACCACTGTTTACTAGCCAATCATGAACACCTTAGTGCATATCGTAAGATTTTGTGCTCGAGAAAGTGTAGCACATGCACAAAAAGACCATAAGGTGTAGCCTCTATTAAAATTGGTGTGTACATTATTGGGCTATAATAATCTCACAAATTTAAATAAAATTGGTGTGTACATTATCCCGGCTATATTATTAAGTTTCTAATCAATTAATTTGAATAATGAGGCAAATCAAGAAACTTACATGATTGCAAGCTTTTATTCTAGGAGATGTGAGAGTTATATGATGTAACTCTTTAGGTGATAGTCTCTTTCAAATTTATGTGATGAATTTTGTAGACTTTGTGATTGCTTACTATTCACATATCACCTCACATGTTTCTTAAACTTTTGCTAGTTGCACACACTACACAAAATTACTCTTTGCTAAACTTTGTACATGTTATTGTGTGTGATTTGTTTTGGCCATCCAAGATTAAAAGTTCCTTGATTTTGATGCAAAATTTGAGTTTTAAGGACAAATTGATTGAAAATCTTAATTTTGGAAGATCTGGGATGTATTCATGTGTTTTTGAAAAACTTTTAGTCTCATACTCATGCATTTCATTCATGAAATACTATGCTTTGAGGAGATTCTGCATAAAATTGCACTGTTTTTCAAAATTTTAATTTTTCCAGATTTTCGATCGATCGAATCTGTCTCTCGACCGATCGAAATTGCATTAAAAATTTTGGTTTGATTCTGTCTGACTCGATTGGTATTCGATCGATGCTCGATCGATCGAAACTGAAAAATTTTCAGTTTTTAGAGTTTTTGACCAAATTTTTTTTCTTGCATCATTTATGTTTAGGATTCACATGAATTGCATTGTTTTTGTGTCCATCTTGCAGTTTTGCAGTCATATCTCTCATTTTTTTTACACATAACATGCATACACTTTGTTAAATTGAGTACTCAACTTGAATTGAAAATTGATTGATTAATTTTTGAGTCCTTTGTACATTTTAGTATATGCTATTTTTCTTGATGTGTGAACTACAGAAAATATTTTTCTTAAGAGATATGATGGATAATTAATGTGCAAATATTTTCTCTACTCATGCAACTGTTTATGAGTCACATAGTGTCAAGTTTGCATTTATTGAAAGAGAGAATATTTTTTATGTGTATCCTCAACTCAATTGTTTTTGTTTGTGTGTTTTTATTTATCCCCACCTCCTAAATTTTCCCCAACACTGTTTTTCTCAAAACTTGTTTTATTTTTCCTATTTTTATAGGGGGAGAAAAGTTTTTTTTAACCTTTGTTGTTCATAGGGGGAGTTATTGCTCTTTATAGGGGGAGTTCTCTCTATTTTCTATAGAGCTGAACTGTTTTTTGTTCCCTTGATTCTCTTTTTTCTCTCATGTTTACTCTTTGTTTGAGTTGTTTTTTGTCAATACGTGACAAAAAGGGGGAGAAATAGATGAAATGTTGGGAAGCCTGTTTGTTTTGTTTAGGGGGAGAATATAAAAACTTTTTGGTGTATCTAACTTAGGGGGAGAGTTAGAATTTATTTGTGTTTTTATATTCTGTTTGATAATTTTGTTTATATGTCTTTCTTTCCACACATGCGTTGATGTGTTTGTTGAGTGTTTCAGGAAAGACAGGTGCATTCTGATCAAGACCTTCTACCTCTTCTTGGCAACTTCTAGGTTAAGAGTCTTAGATTGGGATTTGTGATGTAATTGGGCATTTTATTGTATTGGGTTGTTCTTGTATTTTAACATTTCATTTTGTATGAAAGTTTTGTCACGAATTGCCAAAGGGGGAGATTGTTAGGTTCTAAAAGTTTAGAACAATTGGCAAATCGTGAGCACACAAGAACATGTAAGCTGCAGAAAGAAGAATTAAGAATCTGCCTGGTTCGATCGATCGAAAAACAGGCTCGATCGATCGAAAGTCGTATCTGCAGAATTCTAAGTTGGCCCAAACAGCAGTTCTAGCCCATTAAGGATTAGGGTTTCAGATCTACTTTTCCTACTATATAAAGGAAACCCTAAGCACGTTTTTTATAAGACTTTTTAGAGAGAAAAGAGTGTGCCTCTTTTGTATTTAGAGTTTTGTTCCTAAAACCTCTCTTATTACTTCTACCGGTGTTGTTCCTTGAAGAATCTCAAGATCCGGTATTGCTGAAGTTGCTGCCTTCTCTAATCATCAAAGGAGCTGATGATCTAAACCTTCAAGGGTGGTCTTGGAGTCACAAACAGGTGAGTTTGTGTTGCTAAACCTTTGAGTGGAGTCTCAAAGTCACAAACGGTGGTGTTTGTGTTTTGCAAAGATTAAGGAAAGAAGGAGTCCGTGGATCTCGGAGCTATCATGGGGTCATGGTAGTAAGTTTCCTACACTTGGGTAGCAATAGGATGTTAGTGGTCTAAGTCGCTATTGTGTAAACTTCAATTCTTTCTAGTGGATTTGCTATTTTACCTTGAGGATAGCTAGGTTAAATCCTCCCCAGGTTTTTACCGGTGTGGTTTCCTGGGTCATCATATCGTTGTGTTATTTATTTTTCCGCTGCTTTACATGATATGATTGTTATTGTTTTAACCTAGATCTGAATAATAAACCTAAGTATTCACTTGGTTAATTAATTAGGTTAAACAATCTAGTTTACAGGGGTCTAAACGAACTGACAAAAATATACAAGCTTCAGATGGCTCCTGGTTTGCTTTCACATTACTTTTCTATTTATATTCTGCATATTTGCTTGAATGTCTTCGTTATTATCAGTCACTAATTTCTCTCCCACTTTAATTTTGTATCAGTGCCTGAGCTTAACCTAATTAGTCACTTGTATATCTTGGAATTGTTTGAACTTTGAACAGTTATGAAATTACTTGCGCCCAATTAATCTAAAATATTTAAATAGGTATGGATCCTGGGGAGTCTGCTTCACCTATGGTGGGTGGTTTGGGATAAAGGGGTTGGTAGCTGCTGGAAGGACATAAGAATTGCTCTAGCATCCGAAAAGCATGCAATTATCTGTTGTCCAAAGAGCTTGCTTCAGGTGGTTGGGGAGAAAGTTACCTATCATGTCAGAACAAGGTTGGTACTATATTTAATTCTGATATTCTTCTGTAACTCCCATATGCAGGCCATCTTAATCTTTTCTTGAACAGGTGTATACCAATCTCGAGGACAATAGGCCACATATTGTCAATACCGGATGGGCTATGTTAGCCCTCATCGACGCTGGGCAGGTACATTTGGTGAAGAATCATTTGGAAACTCCCCCCTCTCCTTTCTTTTTTTTCTTTTTGCCTTTGCTGCAAATCAACCTTTCAAGTTCATTTTAGCAAGTGGTTGCAAATATGAATTCGTCTTCCCATCTGTCTAAAGCTCCTTGCAGTAAGGTTATTAAAACTAGAGAATCATCATGCATGCCTACTTAAGAGTCATGAAGGAAAAGTTTCAACATCATATTGATAATGAAATATCAGTCCATACGTTTCCTGCAATCATGACATTTGGCCACAGAGAAAATAGCTTCTGATAATCATGCATTCCTTGCAATAAGTTTATTAAAACTAGAGAATTATCATGCATGCCTACTTAAGAATCGTGAAGGAAAAGTTTCAACATCATATTGGTAATGAAATATCAGTTCCATACATAACCTGCACTCAATGACATTTAGCCACACAGAAAATAGGTTCTGATAATCAGTATACTGTGTTTGATTGCAATACATTAAACGAGAGAGAGAGTGGAAATTCACTTTTGTGAAAACTAATGGGATTTTTGAACAGTAATGTTTACAAATCCATACATTATATAATTATTACTTTGATACACAGGTAATATTTGTGTTAATTTCACCAATCGTGTCTTGCATGAAAATCACATTCATCACCATATTTCTCATAATTTGAAAATTAAAGTAACTATCAGTTTTGGTTGATTGCATTCCCAGTTTCATTTAAAAAAAAAAACGTAATAAAAACCAGAAAATAAGGACAGGCAAAAAAAGATCAAGCTGGTTGTATACTTTTTTCTTCCCAACAGAAATTTATATCACCTACTGTATAATTTTCCTTGTCTTGACATTAATAATTGATTTTTTTTTTCTCTCTTCTGAAAGGCTGAGAGAGATTCAACTCCGTTGCATCGTGCAGCAAGGATATTAATAAATTCTCAAATGGAGAATGGAGATTTTCCACAAGAGGTAAACCTAGGCATTGTTTCTCTATTTTTCTTTCCCATCAAAGCAAAATATTTCTTGAATGTGCAATTGTATTATGTTTTGAGGAAAGACAGGAACAGGCCAACAGTCCGTTTCTATGGCTTTAAAAATGCAGTATCCTATTACATAAATTTGACTAAGAAAAAAACCACACCAAGATAAAAACATGTAAAACTTAGAAATATTCTTAGCATATTTTTACTAGGGATAGCCGACCCCAAAGTTTTGGTATTGACACTTTGTTGTTGATATTTTTACTAGAGGTGGTAAAATGGATGATATGGAGGTTATAGGTTCTCTAGACAATTAATATCTTTAGATATCTGGGTTCTTATAGACTAGAAAAGATAAATATTGTAAATCTTTGGCTTGTCCGCTCATGTATTTTAGACCACACAGCATAAGAATCTTTTAAAAACAACTTGTTTCATCAGCAACTACTCAAGAAAGTTATTTATCAATACCTTATATATATGTGTTAATAATTTATGCATTTTGTCACACAGGAGATCATGGGAGTTTTCAACAAAAATTGTATGATCAGCTATGCTGCATACAGAAACATTTTTCCTATTTGGGCCCTTGGAGAATATTGTTGCCGAGTATTGCAGGCACCCTGAATGATGTCACTTTTACCTTCTTCTTCTTTGTTTTTTTTGTTTTTGTTTTTGTTTTTGTTTTTGTTTTTGTTTTTGTATTCCATAAATGTCACTTTTGCAGGCACCCTAAAATATTGTTGTCGAGTATTTTTACTATTGCTTTCAACAGTTTAGTTTTCCTAAAATTCTCTCTATGTATATGACCATTAATGAATAAAAATAATCCAAATATTTTTATAATTGTGGGCCACTTACATTATTGCCAATTGGACTTAAGTGAGCCCTAGTAAAATTCCCAATGCTGGCTTAAGGCCCCAATTGCATGAGATAGATGTTGAATGGTAATGGTAGGTATGATGTGCGTTCATACTATGAGGCATTGAAATGCTGAAGTGATGCAAATTTCCTTAGAAAAGTATTTGGCATTCACTGTGTGGATTGCAGTTTGGGGACGGATTCTTTTGTGATAATCCTATTATCTTTTTGTTTTCTAGGTGTTTGCGCTTTATCGGGTAATGTTAATGTGTTGTTAATTACTTGCTAGATGAAATTATTAGTTTGGCCTACAGGCACTACACTATCATTATTATTTTTTTTTGGAATCTAGTCCTCGTGCTTCATGTGGAAACTATGGAGTTATTAGTTTGGCATACGCTAGTATTGCATTTATTTTTTGTTTGGAATCTAGTTAGCTTATGATTGATGTGGAAACTATGGAGTTATTAGTTTAGCATACACACACTAGCATTGTATTTTTCTTGTTTGGAATCTAGTCCTCTTATGATTGACGTGCAAACTGTGGAGTTATTAGTTTGGCATACACTATCATTGTATTTTATTTATTTATTTGTTTGGAATTAGTCCTCTCACCAGTTCAACTGATGTTTTTTACCAGATTAATTTTTGAGTATTTGGATCTTAGTAATACTCATTCTCACTCTTGGACTTAATCCTATGTATACATAATGAATGTAGGAGATTTGCATCAACATCTTTTTTTTTTTGGTATAAAATATTATAAATCCAAAAGATTGGATAATTGACACAAAGTATGCCTTCTACTGTAATGTCCAGCACCTGTATATATCTCGTGAGAGACCTTTCTCTCACAAAATGTGGGGTTCACACATGTGCGTCCTATTCATGTTGTGAAATGACTTTTGAAATTGTATCGAAAATAATTTTCTAGCTGTAGGTGTCATTGCAATTAAGTCAATCAACCATCACGTACCGACGGTATCAACCGACTTCTATTTCAAAAGCGTGGGAACTCCAACATTTGGGCTTGAAATGGGCAATTTTCAGAACCCACTACTTGTACAAAACTACAAATGTATTAATTGGCCACGACAAAAAAATTACCCACTATTGACTTTTGAAAAAATTAGCTTTTTGTGAACTATTTTTAAATGCATATAACTTCTTCTTCTTCCTTTTTAAACTACGTATTAAAAAGTGTCGAAGCTTTCAAATTAAAGAGAAGATTTTTGCATTTTTTTTTTGTTGACTCGAACAAGCACATGCCCATTTTAGAGAAGTCTTGGTAGAACGTGTGTATTGAAATTTGAAAACACGAAAAAGGACTATCTTTTCCTTAAAGGATTAATTTTATGAATCAGATTAAATTTTGCAAATTTAATGGTGTACATATTTAAAATTTTAAATAGCGGGACTATTTATATGCTGTTAGATAAACAAAAATAAATAAATAAATAAATAAATAAATAATTTCACTATGCAATAGGCGAAATGGAGAGAATATATAAAGCATAATTTAGCAAAAATACCATAAAAACTTCAAATCTTATTTTAGTTAAAATCCCTTATTTTAATGGTCTCAATACTACTTTTTAACTCTCCAACCACACACACATATATGTTGCCCTTCTCTTATAACATATACGAGTCCTACAACAAATATGTGGAGTCCACCAAATATGAGAGAACTTATCTGTCGAGATTGAAAATGATTCTAGAAATCATTCTTTTGCAACTATTTTATGTAGTAGACTATGAGTAACTGTCTATTAATTTTATATGATTTCATCATTTTTTTTTTACCACTCAGTCTGTCATGTTACACTTTGGGGCAGTATTATTGCACAAAAAATCTGTCCTTGACTTATTCTATGAGATATTTTCTTGTAGGCCCTTATCCTTTGCCCTTATACTAGCCCTTATACTATCAACTGACAACTCTTCACTTACTAACAGTAACATTACTTTAAATTTGTACATATTTCATTACATTCACAAGAAAGATTTGGTGAGAACGGCATTTAAGATCTCTTCCCACCCCCTCAACTCTCACCAACAATACTAACACTAATTACTTTACATTTTAATATATTAATCATATCACCTACGTTTATTACTGTATTATACAAATGCATTGAAATCATGGATAACTTCTCCCCCCCCCCCCCCCCTTTAGGGAATACTAACAAATGATATTTTCATTTCAACAGATAGATGTTTCTTTTCAACTGTCAACTTCATATCCATGTACACATTGATATCCTGCGGATTCTAGTGGCCATTGCTGACCTGTAAGCAGCATTGATAATTAATTAGTTGAAAATTTATCATCTTGGCATGTTCGACAATTTATTATTTATTGTTATCAAGTAGTGTAGAGTTGATGAGCTTACACCAAAGACTCTCTTTTTTATTTAGCAAAAAAAAAAAAAAAACCACAATTGTTACTTTCTAAAACTGCCTAAAAAAGTCTTGTACCACAATAATAATAATAATAATAATAATAATAATAATAATAATAATAATAATTGTTAATATAATTTGTTTACAATATTAAAGTAATAATATTCTAATCATAATAAGACATATTAATAGGTATACCAAAAAAACAAAAAAAATTGTAAACATTATTGTGTTTTCTGTATTACTCATTTAGGGATTGTCCTTCTAAATGTCTAAACCAAATAGTCATTTAGGATGTTGGATATACATGTGTGAGTGAAGTCTCAAATTGAATAATAATGAGAAGAAATAGTGATTAATATATTGTATAATTGAGCACATACGCATTAGGCTTAGGCATTTTGAGTTAAAGTGTGTTTCTATATGTTATATTAATTATTCAAGAAAGCTTCACAAGATGTTTATCTCTCCAACATAAGAAGCCTCATAAGCAAAGTCATCCTCAAATTTTGGTATCATATGGCCAAGTGGATGGGATTGACGTGAGGGGGTATGTACAGGAAGCCTCATAAGGATCAACGTCATCCTCAAAATTTGGTATCAAAACCGAAAATTATATAGGCATAGGCTTAATTATGGCCAAGTGGATCATGATTAGAAGACGGAAGTTAATATCAAAGAAATAAGACAAAGATGTATATCTGACTTGTAGTATTTTATCATCAATAGAAGCCATTAATTGTTCAGTGTTGGCCTACGACTAATTATATAGTTAGTAGGGAGTTGATTTCCTATTATGTGTTCTCTCAAGTCTCAATCATGCATCAAAGAAACAATAATTTAGATAAACCTTTCATCAAGTTATAACCAGCAGTTTTGATGTCCAGAGTTTGAAAGATACACTTGGATATCATAATCATATCGAGACAAAAATGTTTAGAAAGCAATACAGAGAATCATGAAGAATAAAATATCTGCAAGTCTCTTAGCACAGTAATTTAAACAGATGTGTTAAAACATTCTCTTGTTGATTGTTTAATAGCAACTTGTACTTATCTTATAAGAGAATATCAATATTTTTGGTTTATGTTCATTTGTTCATAAGATATTTTGTCTAACTAGTTAAAAAAATAAAGAAGAAGTCATATTCAGTGTACAAAAATCTCAATTTTATACAGTTAAGAAGAAACTATTAGTCATGTAATCCATACCTCCAACTTGAGGTTGGTTGTTGGACCCGAATTTGTGACGTGTTTTTGAGTGGAAGACATCTACCATTGCTTCAAGACACAACTTCAAATTACCTAGAGTAATCAAGACAAAAGAAAAAAAAAAATATATATTTGAAAGTGCCAGTTTGGTAGATTTGATTTATTGGTAGTTGAGTATAAATGCCAATGGTGAAAATTTCTTTCCAAGGCTTTCAATCAATTATTAATCATTTCATACTCTATGGGATCCCAACCATTACTGAGGATAATATATTGTGCCATGGACAATAATGAAAATAATGAAAGAAAATGAACGGATGATAACAGACATATTATTGAAGCATGTTATATTTGCAGTATATATATATATATATATATATATATATATATATATATTAATAATATTTTGGGACATCTCATAATTGTAACATCAATGTTATGCTAAAAGAAAAAAAAAATCATATAAATCTAGCTAGAGCTAACAAAAAGGTTACATCATCTTGTGGAAAATGACTCTCTTTCCCATTCTCTTTTTAAGACATCTTATCAAAATTTTTTTTTTTTTTTTTTTTTTAAGAAAGGAAACTGAAAGCTTTATTAAAAAGTAGGCAAATCTGGCTGGTGTTATCAAAACTTAATACAGCTCACATGGTTGAATTGACCAATGAATTGCAAATAATATTTTCTTTTCTAGTGACAATATTTTATGGCTACAAGAAGATATATTAACAAAACCTAAACGATAATCCAGGCAAAGTCTTGAGGTTCACTAGGTCCCAACATTTTCCTCCTGACAACATAGGACATAGGTATAGTTTAACTTGTAGAGTCGTAGTAGGTGTAGCTTTTGTATTACACTGTTGAGCCTCTTGAAGATCACAAAACTACCCATACCCTCTCATTTATGTTCACTTCGTAGCCATGTTCTAACTTTGGTGGGAAGTTCTTAACAAAAGTTATGGTAATTTATAAAAATTTGTATCCCACAATCACTAGGCTAGGTATCCCATCTCTCTCTCTCTCTTTCAAAGGCTAAAGAGTATGTTTCAGTCGTGGACCAGATAATCAATGCTTGAGGACAACTATTCACACAAGGATTAGTTATAAGTTACAGTCTTGGCTTTAATTCCTTTGGTGTTGTCCCAATAGCCTGAATTAATTGGTGGATAACAAATAAATATCCGGCTGATCCGACCAAAAGAAATTAGAGTAATAAACCGTAATTTGTCACTAGGGCACTCTCTAATACTTGGTGTAGATTTTTATATATTAGGCGAGTTTCAGCCTGTTGAAGATCAAAAGTTATTCTCAAGTTTAAGGCCTTGCAAACTCACAAATCTCCATTTGTTCCTCTCCATAGCCAAATCTATATTGGTAGGAAGTTCTTAACACAACAGTACTACATGTTTTGAGTACCATATATTTCATAAAGGTAGCTCTCTCTCTCTCTCTCTCTCTCTCTCTCTCTCTCTCTCTCTCTCTCTCATATTCTAACATGTTTACAGTGAAATGGGATCACATAATTGTTTTCTGGTATACATCATCTAAATGGTCAATTTCTAGATCTTTTTGTATGTTGTTTGTCTATCACAGGCTCTAATATTCTTTGCTGAAAAAATGTTCATTGTATCTATGTATATATATACATGATTATTTACTATCACAGACTCTAATAGTTACAAACAAAAGAGAGGAGAAGAGAAGAGAGTGGTGTCATTATCATCACTATAATAGAGCTTTGCACATGCAGATTCAAATAAACTAAGAAAGAATGTGGAAGCTGAAGATAGGAGAGGGCAAAAATGACCCTTACCTTTTTAGTACAAATAACTTTGCGGGAAGACAAACATGGGAGTTTGACCCGGAGGCTGGTACACCAGAAGAGCGAGCTGAGGTTGAAGAGGCTCGTCAAAATTTCCACAAAAATCGACGTCAATTCCCGGCTTGCGGTGATCTTCTCTGGCGAATGCAGGTACCTTAATTAAACTAATGATTTTTCGGTCATGCATGGTCAAAACATTTTTCTAATTGGTAGATTGGGCTAAATTTTGTAACTATGGTATTGGTGTAAGTGTTGGTGCAGGATTTTGTTATTCGGCTTCTTTTTTTTTTTTTGTTTTTTTTTTTTTTTGGAGTTTGCTATTTATAAGGGTGGCTAAATGTAAATTTATTGAATCAAATTGCTAAATTAGTACCTGTATGTATATACTATTTTTTTCTTTCAAATTTTAAGGGGGCCAATGCTCCCTAAAGCTAAAGAATGGCTTTGTCCCTACCACCCTTTAACATGACACTTTAAATAATGATATGATCTGACCATTTAAATAATGATATGATCTGTTTTTGTTTCATCCAACAACAATCTTACATAACACAACAATTTTAACAAATTCTTTAAGTATTTTGCTTCAACCCATGCCGTGTTAATTAAAAAAGTCATCTATTATAGTTTTAGTCGCATAATATTTTTGTTGAGTTAAGTGACCTATTTAAATAATACACATAGATATAGATAATCTTATAAATTACTTACTGCATAAGTGATTGGAAAAAAGAGCTCTAATCATGTTTGATTTGGTATTATTTGTCACTTACTTGATCAAGTATTTTTACATTCCGCCTCAAAAAAATGAAAAGAAAAGTATTTTTACATTAATGGGTTTTTGAAGTATAGAATAATATTTGCAATTTTTTCTTAGAAAAAAACCGTATAATTAAAAAAATGAGTCATATTAATGGATGCACTCAGAGCAATGGTTAATAAACCATAATATAAAAGTTTTCACACTATTTTTATGCGAAATATAATATTATTTTATCATTTTTTCAATAGAATGTTTCTAAAAATAATTCTTAAACCAACGCCAACATTGGTTAACATTTTCTTTAAAAAAATATATCAGGTCACTATTCCATCAATTATGCATGCAATACCACTAACCCATCGGTTAACAAAAGAACTTATACAGTTTATTTTTAAAACTTGAAAGACTAATAGTGCCTACTTAAAACTTGAGGAACTAATATATATATATAATAATAGGTAAAGCAAAGAGAAAATTCAATTAAATTTTCAATTGGAATTCAATTAGTGTCTAATTTTACGCCACATGTCTCATTTAATCTAAATTTTAGAATTTTGTGCCAAGTGAGTTAATTTAGGTAAAAATTGAATTTCAATTAGAGTTTAATTTTGTGTTACGTGTCCCATCTAATCTAAATTTTTAAATTTTTGTGCCAAATTAGTTAATTTAATGTAAAAAACGAGGAGTCCAATATAATAAATCATAAAAAATATAATCATATATATAATATGTAATTGTGATTGTTTTTAAATGTACCCGTGCATATACACGGAGTTACACACTAGTTACGTTAATGGATAAACTCCGGTAATCTATAGCGCAATTTTTTCATAATTCTTTTGTTTTTTTTACTTCTTTCACAATGTTTAAGGTGACAAATCATAGTTAATGCAACATTATTTGCACATAAAACCATTACTCGGTAAAAAAATAAAAACTGTGTAATTGGTTGCATATGTAATTATTATCATTATTTTGTCTATTTGGAACAATCGAAACTGAATTTTTGTTTAAAAAAAAAATGGAGAAAGTCTTACCTTCTTTCTTTTTTTTTTTTTTTTTTTTTTTGAGAATAAGAGAAAGTCTTACCCAACCTTCAATATTTTGTTGGTATTGATTGTTGACTCATTCTACTGAGAATCTAGGATGCCATTAATGCAATAAATAAATATATAATGCCATCCAATAGTTGTTTTTTGTATTGAATAGAATTAATCCAATAGTTTATCCCTTGAACTTTTATAGGATTAGAGAATCCGAAATGGACCAAATTTAGATATAATATTTTAGATGTAGTTTTTTAGGTTTTTCTTTTAAGATTTTGACATTTGGATAATTAATTAAAAAAAAAAAAGTTTCATCCCATTAAAACAAATTCACCAGACAGAATTTTAAGAAAAAAACCTAAAAAACAAGACCTAAACCTTGCCGAAATGGTGAAATAATGATTCTAAAAAAAAAAGGTGTAACAAAAATTCAAAAAACAGTATTCAGAAAGTATAATAGGAAAAGACTCTTTTAGCCCCACACACACAACCAAGAGAAAATCGAATTATACCTTTCAATAATGATTTCTTTATTTACCTATACTTATTATCTGTACCCAATTTTGATCCAACCGAACCCGCACGATCATAAAGTCTTATTATAAAATTTTAAATTTATATTTTTTTATAGATATATTTTCAATGTGTACTAAAATTATATTAAACTTTCTATATCGTAGATCACTGAGAGTATTAATAAAACTTAATGTCCAATTCTCAAACATGAATATTTTCAGTGTTGGATTAGATCTACTACAAAATTGAGTACTTTATAGTAAGTTAATTATATATTTTTTTCTTTATAATTTGACAATAAAATTCATTGATTATTTCAATTTCATTAGAAATTCCTCATTTACAGCATCTTATGCTAAATTCTAATAGCTATTTGTATACTCCATTATATATGAAAGAGACCATCACTTAAATATATTATATATAATGGAAATAAATTAGTCATGAAAATTACCTATTTTGTAAATGCCAACCAGAGAGATTGCCCACTTCTCTCAAAGCAGCTTTCCACGTTTCAACCTTCTCCATAATTTCCTTAAATTGTTCTTCGTGTTCAGCAAAAGCTTTTTCAAAAGTTCTTTCTCCATAACTTAACAACTAATTCTCTCAAAAGAAAATGTGATATTCTATTATTAAAGCTCTTTATATTTAAGAATGAGTTTGTTTGTTTTTTTTTTTTTTTAATTTAATTTTTTAAACTTATATGTTTATCTTTAACTTTTTATTACCTCAATTTTTTGAAATACAAGTGAACTTTAACATCTTTCAACAAATATGTAAATAAAAATTTCAGCAAAAAGGTAATCCAAATGCAAACTTAGTTATCTTATAGGTGATTTAATTTAATTTTTTATTTTTATGTATGCCATGCATAGGTATTTTATTTATTTATTATTTTTGTGAAATTATTTGACTGGTAGATTATTAGAATTAATTACCAAACTACAAACTTATGGATTTATGTATTATTAAAGTCATTGGGTACTTTTCTTTTTATTTTATTTAAATTGCAAGAAATTCGAACAAAGAGAGGTTAGAAAGTTTGTTAAAGTGTCTTTTTTAATAAAATCGAATACGAGTTATATTGGGTTAAGCTGACCAAAAAAAAAAAAAAAATCAAGTCAGGATTATAGATATAACAACTCACTTTAGATAAGTTTATCTATCGTCATATATAAGTTATAATTAGTAATAGAGGACCACGGTTCTCAAAGGTTCAACATCAAGTCAGAAATTTTTTTTTTTTTTTTGATACTTACAGCCATTGTTGAAGCTTCTCAACCACAGTGAGATGTTGTCAGACCTTGAGCTTGCATCTTCATTTCTTCTTCTTCTTCTTCTTCTTTTTTCTTCTTTGTCTCTCTTTCTTTCTTTCTTTCTTTCTTTCTTTTTTTCTGCGTTTTTGCCGTTTCTGCATTTTTGCTCTTTATGAAGTCTGCTATTCTTTGCCCGTTTGCCGATGATGAAGATGATCTGAATTCATGTGTATTTTAGGTTCTAATTTTGTTTTTTTTTTTTTGTTATTTTTTATTTTGTTAAAATAGATAAATTAATTTTCAAAATCAAAAGTTGACGGGATGCTTATGTATTTTTTTTAATCATTATTTTATGTTGACAGGGTATTTTTTAATATTATTTTATTAGTTACATCAGTATTTAATGTGTCAATAGTGCATTTTATTTGTCACATCAACAATTTTTGTTAAGTGATACGAACCAAAATGGAACGTGTTAATTGATTTAAAGACTAAAAGTGGTGAAATGAAAATGTTGGGATCAAAATGAAAAAGATGCAAAAGGTAAGAACTAAAAAAACATTTATGCCTATTTTAAAGTACACTTAAATTAAAAATGTAAAATAATGAATTTTGATAATGAAATAGAATAATTTTAGAAACTTAACCTTAAGCAAATGGTAAGTTAGTATACTATTTTTAATATTAATTTAACAAAGTTTGTTCAATTGGATGTCGAGGGGGGAGGATGTATTTTTTTTTTTCAAGTTTGAGGTGGAGTGTCATTTTCCCAAACATCAAAATAAGAGAGTGAAATTATCCCTTCGTAATATATCTTTTTGTTTTTAATTATTATTCATACTTTTGTTGATGGTTTGTTAGTAACTAACGTGGTTGACTTGATTTTGTAACCTTGTCCTATGTTACATCAAGTGCTATCACGAATTTTATTTCAAAAACTTTGCAAAAAGATGATATAATTAATATCACATCAATAATATAATAAATAAATTTAATTTTCTTTAAATTATAAAAAATAGACACATCAGTTTGTAAAACTATATAATAAAATTGATTGTATCAATAGAATCACTCTTTCACCAATAACCATATAACCAACATTATCTTTACATTGCATGGGAATATAAATGTATAATTGGTACATGTGCATTTTGTGGATCTGTTTATTTTAGTTAAAGTATAATTATACTTAAAAATTTTTAAAAGAACCCAAAATGATAAAAGAAAAATTTGTTAACAACCAAACATTGGACATAGAAGATCAAATTCAAATGGTTAATTGGATTTGAGATTTGTTTTTGGTAGTGTAGATGCCCAACGGGCTAAAGGCCCAATCAATTTTACTAAATCTCATCCCATAGGATGCCTTCGTGATCATTATAATTTCCAAACTTAAGGTTTTTTATCCTTATTTTGAGCTTGCGGGGGCTGTTTGTATACAAGCCCAATGGACTCTAGGTCCAATGTACTTTACTTGTACAACGTATTACTTGTACAGTACACCAATGCTTGCATATATATATATATATATATATATATATATATATAGAAAATTGATTCTCAATTCTAACAAGTAACAACTATCATTTGATTGTATTTACACCAAAAAAAAAAAAAAAAGTAAAAAACAAGAAGAAAAAGCCAACAACAACCACAACTCTCAATCTTCTAGTGGCCACTTGGATTAGTTAAAAGATATTATTGATCAATGTTCATCAAACTAAAATTCTAGTATAATATGTTGCCCAAATTCTATTGAATTCGTAGGTGATGCTATTGTTCACACTCACGTATTTTAAAGTTCTAATGCCTTAGGAATTTTTTTTGCTAACAACGTAGAAATTTTTAAAATGATTGCAGTTTTTGAGGGAGAAAAACTTCAAACAAACAATTTCCCCAGTTAAGATTGAGGATGGAGAGGAAATCACACATGAAAAGGCCACAAGTGCATTGAGGAGGGCTGTCCATTTCTATGCGGCCTTGCAGTCTTGTGATGGCCATTGGCCTGCTGAAAATGCTGGCCCCTTGTTTTTCCTTCCTCCTTTTGTGAGTTGCATCATTATCATTATTAAGCTTTCAATATTTTTATTATCATTATAATTTGTCAAGTAAATATAAACCTCTAGAACAATGAAATTGTTCCAAATAACATCCTTGTTAGTGAACTATTTTGGCTTTCAGCTCGATATAACTACTATTTTTCTTGTATTTGATACAAAAAATGCAGGTAATATGTTTTTACATTACAAGACATCTTAATACTGTCTTCCCAGCTGAGTATAAAAAAGAAATTCTTCGTTACATATACAATCATCAGGTATATATTATTGAAAGTTTAAAATATTAATTGAATCAATGAGAATAGAAATTCTGCAAAATTTGTCATTTTTTATTTATTTATTTTTGTTTTTAGTTTAAACTTCAAACATTATGTATAGTTATTATGCTATAACTTTATCACATTTTAGAATGAAGATGGTGGATGGGGATTTTACATAGGAGGCCACAGCATCATGTTTTGCACAGTTCTCAGCTACATTTGTATGCGAATACTTGGGGAAGGACCTGATGGTGGTCAGGACAATGCTTGTACAAGAGCAAGAAAATGGATTCTTGATCGTGGTGGTGCAACACATATATCTTCTTGGGGAAAGTCCTGGCTTTCGGTATAACTCATTATTTGTGGAGATTAACATCGAATTAGAGTTAAATACTCGAAATAATTTATATTTTTAATTAAAATATAATCTTATTTCTTTCACAATTTGGTTTCAAGTATTCACGATGCATGATGACTTTTTGTTGATAATTAACACTAGTATACAATGTCTTGTAAACTGTAGATACTTGGTGTGTTTGAATGGGCTGGAAGCAACCCAATGCCTCCGGAATTTTGGCTTCTTCCTCCATTTCTTCCCATGTATCCAGGTTTATACAATATATTATGATTACTTCTTCATTGAACATTCTTAGAGTTATAGTGTTTTTTAAATCATTATTGCATGTGGAACCTTTCTAAGATCAGTTAAGTCACTGTTGAAACAGAGTTAGTACATTTGTTAGATGCCTTTGTCACTACAGAGGTTTAACATTCTTTTTAATGCACCGAATTCTAATTGTAACATATCAATTTTGTGGTGCCCAAAATGCAGCCAAGATGTGGATCTATTGTCGGTTGGTGTACTTGCCTTTTTCATACTTATATGGGAGAAGGTTTGTTGGGCCAATCACACCTCTTATTCTTCAATTAAGGGGGGAACTTTATACTCAACCTTACAATGAAGTTAATTGGGCCAAAGCACGTCATCAATGCGCCAAGGTAAGTTTACCTTTGATGAGGAGATAACACCATGAGAAGACTCTAATTGAAGGGTTAATATAACATAGAAGGACATAACATGACCCAAAAATTTAAGCCTGTAGGTTTGGACCTAATTATGTGATATTAACCACTCATTTTTGTCATTAGTATCCAATCTAGATACTTAATATTTCGCTAACCATGTCACTCACATGTCAATATTCCAACAACCTTCGGTTGATAATTGTGGAAGGACATATAACATATAGTCTTTTAAATAGATCTTTCAATGCATTGATTGTGGAATTATTTTTTTTTTTTGCTAATGCATTGATTATGGAAATCAATTCCTACAGGAGGATATCTACTATCCACATCCTTTAATACAATATCTACTTTGGGATAGTCTATACATATTAACTGAGCCTCTTCTCACTCGTTGGCCATTAAATAAATTGGTTAGAGAAAAAGCTCTTCAAGCAGCAATGAAGCTCATTCACTATGAAGATGAAGTCACTAGATACATTACCATTGGGGTTTTGGAAAAGGTAATGTGATTCTACAATGCTCTAGAAAAGCCATAGACATGGTTAATTTAGGCTGTAGAATATTCCTCCTAATGCCATTTGCATTGAACAGTCGATGTGTATGCTTGCTTGTTGGGTTGAAGATCCAGATGGGGATGCTTATAAGAAGCATCTTGCTAGGGTGAAAGAATACATATGGGTCGCTGAAGATGGAATTAAGGCACATGTTAGTACACATTTTATGCAAAACAATTGCAGAACTTTTTACCTATCCATTTGCATGAATTGCTGACTTTGACATATGCAATTTGTGTGTAGAGTTTTGGTAGTCAATCGTGGGATATGGGTTTAAGTATTCAAGCTCTTTTAGCTAGTGATCTCACTAATGAAATTGGACCGGTATTGAAGAAAGGGCATGAGTTCATAAAAAGATCCCAGGTTTGATTTTCAATTCTTAAATCATAAAAGTCTACATTTTTGCTTAGGAAAGTCATTATCAATATGTCAGTTGGAGTTATTGTGTTCCCCTTAAACAATGTAAAGGTTAGAGACGATCCTGCCGGAGACTTTAGAAAAATGCATCGTCACATTTCTAAAGGATCATGGACTTTCTCTGATCAAGATCATGGATTACAAGTTTCTGATTGCACTGCAGAATGTTTGAAGGTAAATAACTCTGTTTAATGCTTCTTCAAATTCTACTGTTGCTACTTGTCCATAATCACCGTGTGACCATATTCTTCTATACTTCACAGTGCTGCTTGCTTTTTTCAATGATGCCACCTGAAATTGTTGGTGAGAAAATGGAACCTGAGTGCTTGTTTGATGCTGTAAATATCCTACTTTATTTACAGGTGAGGATTAACTTTTCATAGAATGGTAAATTACCACTTGTAGCAAAAACATATGCCCTTAGGAAGAGACGAATTTAATTGACTTTACCATTATTACTAACGCATTTCCCTCGTAAATGGACCTAGATTTAATAAGTATCAACTAAGACCTTTAACTTGTTAAATTAATGGGAGTTATAGTCTAATTGCTATAATATCATTAAAAATGATCACTCTTCCTAAAATCTTAAACAATTATGAATTGGTGAACTAATCATCTAACCATTAGTCTAACATAGTGTTGTATATTTGTGTTTGCTTATTTTGCATGCGCAGGCGTGAATAGGTAATACAAGCTACCATTGTTATAGGTGGATCTAAAAGTGCCGAACATTACTTGTTCAAATCTAGAGAGATTTGTTATCTAAGAATATTCTACTTAAGAAACCAAAATTGTTTACAATTTTCAATATATATATATATATATATATATATTTATATATAAACCCTCATCATCTTTTGAACTAACTTTGAAGCAACTTTGTTAATTTTTCTTTGTTTTGCTTTTTTTTTTTTTTTTTTGGTGGCTTGTTTCTTTACATATTTAATCATTACTCTCATGTCAATAATGTAGAGTAAGAATGGAGGTTTATCAGCTTGGGAACCCGCAGGAGCTCAAGAGTGGTTAGAAGTTAGTACCTTAACATATTGAAGTGTCCTTGAAATGTTCATTTGAAAATTTATGTAGATATTTTCAATCTTAATTATCATATATTATTGGAAAATTTATTACCTTTTTTCCCCTTCTAGTGGCTTAATCCCACAGAATTCTTCGAGGGTATTGTCGTTGAGCATGAGTATGTTGAGTGCACTGCATCATCAGTCCAAGCTTTACTTTCGTTTAAGAAGTTGCACCCTGAGCACAGGAAAAATGAGATTGAAAATTCCATTCAAAAAGCAGTCAAATACATTTTAGACATACAAATGCCTGATGGTTCTTGGTATGTTCATGTACTAGTTTACTCGATATTATTAGGCGTAAATGCACTTTTAGATTTCTCATTTTGGTCCCTACAGAATACCATTCATAAATAAAATCTGAAGTTCCACAGTGGAAATTTGTTTGGTTTCACTAGCGATACTAAGACATGCTTTCACTGTGTGGTAGATCTTTAAAAGAAAATTGATTACGCCAGCAATATATATATATATATATATATATATATATTGCAGTAGGGGCTATGAATACAATGGCAGTGCTTTGTATCTATTCTTTAGTAGTCTTGGGAAGTCTTGTCATTCTCAATCTTTAAAGTAGAAAAAGTTTTTTTTAGTTCTTGTTTTTTTAATTATTTCAGTTTAAATTAAAATTGAGAATTAAATTTTATATTATTATTATTATATTAATCACAACAGCATTTAACATGCCAATAGTGTGCTTCATTTGCTACATATAAATTTTTTGTTAGTGAGTTGCCAGCCGAGATCAAAATAGACATGGTTTTTCATAATCAAGAACTAAAAAGTAGGGACAAAAACAAAAATCAGCCCAAAATGTAGTATCAAAAGTGCATTTACATCATATTATTATTGCTATTATGGTCAGATAAATTACATGATGAATTTGAAACATTTGCTTACTATTATTGTTATCATAGTTTTATATATAGATGTAATACAAATCAATTACAAGATGAGACTTTGTCGTAGGTATGGAAATTGGGGAATTTGTTTTATGTATGGTACATGGTTTGCCCTTGGAGCATTAGTTGCAGTGGGCAAGACTTACAAAAATTGTTCTGCTATACAAAAAGCTGTTGATTTTTTACTCAGAACACAAAAAGATGATGGTGGCTGGTCGGAGAGTCATCTTTCATGCCCAGAAAAGGTAGTGTTTAACCATGGATTTTGCTTTAAGCTTCTAAATTCTTTATCTTTTCATATTTAATATCTTTCGTTACATCAATTTGGTTCAATGTGTTTTTGTAGATCAATGATTCAATTTAAAGAAATTTTTATATCTATTCTTGTTTTAAATGAGATTTTGTAGATGTTGTACAGATTCTTCCATCAAAATTAAAATAACAAATTTTTTATGCTTGGTCATAGATATATATATCTCTCGAAGTAAATCGATCAAATTTGGTACAAACTTCATGGGCAATGATGGGTCTTATCCTTGCCAAACAGGTTAGTTTATGATTTAAAAACTTATTGTTTCATTTAATCTTGTTATTGTATGTTTTTCTTGAATAATTCTAAGAATAAAATTTTACTTGTAATAGGCTGAAAGAGACCCGACACCTCTTCATCGTGCAGCAAAGTTGATAATCAATTCCCAATTGGAAAATGGCGATTTTCCTCAACAGGTGTCTTTGTTTAACATAACTTCAAATAACAAATAGAAATATGAAAATTGACAAGAGCATAGATATCATTCTTCCCTTATGGAACGTTGTTTTTTCCCTTGACTAATAATTTTACTTCAAATAATTTCTAATTAATCATTAATTACTTTGTTGTGGCAGGAAACCACAGGCGTCTACTTGAAAAACTGCATGTTGCACTATTCAGCATATAGAAATGTTTTCCCATTGTGGGCTCTTGGAGAATACCGCAAGCATGTTCCATTGCCATCCAAAACTATATAATAAAGTGTGGCGTAACTAGCGAGTTCTTAATTCTTTTACCGTTATGTACCATTTAGTTTTTTGTCTTACCCACCAGTACTTTATCTTTCCTTAGTAGCTATTAGTGTCTGCATAGAAGTTTATAATGGCCACTTAAATAAAATGGGAGTAAGGCCTACAATATTATGTCACAAGCATGTAATAACGCGTGCTTACACATAGAAGCATTCAACAATTGTGATGATAAAATATTCATCTCTGTTTCCACATTGAGCATTATGAATGGAAGTCACTAGGCACAAAAATTTTAAAAATTAATTGGACAAATAGAATAAAATTAGGCTGCAATTATGAATTAATTTTGATTTGATATGAATTCTAAAATTGTATATCAACTTTATGATATATGTGATTATATATATTTTTTCCACTTTTAATAAATTAACAAAATCTTAATCCAAACACACTAAAAACTTTTGAAAAATAAGATTCAAAGAAATTTTGGTCTATTTTTCTTATTTTGTAGAATATATATATATTTTCTTTTCTTTTTTGTAATTTGAGATGTTACTATAAGTTACAGTTTAGAGAATGCACTATTTGCTACTAAATGCAATATAAGCTGCAAACATACTCATAAGATTAATTTGTGGCTTGAATTGTAGTTGTTTGTATTTACCACTTACTCATCATAAGCACTACATCAACAACACCAATTGAAAAAGCTTACTAAATGATAGTATGTTAAAATTAAAAAGTAACAAAAAAAAAAAAAAAACTTAAATTCCAAAAAATATGAGTGAATAAATATTTACCATAATTGACACCTTAAATATATGATTTATGAAGTCTATGGGCATTTATAAAATCCAATTAATGAATATTCATAAAAAATTTATGAGGAGTTGAAGGTTATATCAAGTTAATTGACTAGAGGGCAAAACTTAGATTCTTGGCTAGCCCAATTTATGTTTTTGTCGGTAAATTTATTTTTTTCTGGGTTTGTGTTCACGTGATTGAATATTATTTTGGTTTTGTGTTCTTTCTTGTTCATCTTTAAGATGAGATGAGATCTGAATTCATGTGTATTTTAGGTTCTAATTTTGTTTTTTTTTTTTTGTTATTTTTTATTTTGTTAAAATAGATAAATTAATTTTCAAAATCAAAAGTTGACGGGATGCTTATGTGTTTTTTTTAATCATTATTTTATGTTGACAGGGTATTTTTTAATATTATTTTATTAGTCACATCAGTATTTAATGTTTTAATAGTGCATTTTATTTGTCACATCAGCAATTTTTGTTAAGTGGTACGAACCAAAATGGAACGTGTTAATTGATTTAAAAACTAAAAGTGGTGAAATGAAAATGTTGGGATCAAAATGAAAAAGATGCAAAATGTAAGAACTAAAAAAACATTTATGCCTATTTTAAAGTACACTTAAATTAAAAATGTAAAATAATGAAATTTGATAATGAAATAAAATAATTTTAGAAACTTAACCTTAAGCAAATGGTAAGTTAGTATACTATTTTTAATATTAATTTAACAAAGTTTGTTCAATTGGATGTCGAGGGGGGAGGATGTTTTTTTTTTTTTTTCAAGTTTGAGGTGGAGTGTCATTTTCCCAAACATCAAAATAAGAGAGTGAAATTATCCCTTCGTAATATATCTTTTTGTTTTTAATTATTATTCATACTTTTGTTGATGGTTTGTTAGTAACTAACGTGGTTGACTTGATTTTGTAACCTTGTCCTATGTTACATCAAGTGCTATTACGAATTTTATTTCAAAAACTTTGCAAACAGATGATATAATTAATATCACATCAATAATATAATAAATAAATTTAATTTTCTTTAAATTATAAAAAATAGACACATCAGTTTGTAAAAACTATATAATAAAATTGATTGTATCAATAGAATCACTCTTTCACCAATAACCATATAACCAACATTATCTTTACATTGCATGGGAATATAAATGTATAATTGGTACATGTGCATTTTGTGGACCTGTTTATTTTAGTTAAAGTATAATTATACTTAAAAATTTTTAAAAGAACCCAAAATGATAAAAGAAAAATTTGTTAACAACCAAACACTAGACATAGAAGATCAAATTCAAATGGTTAATTGGATTTGAGATTTGTTTTTGGTAACGTAGATGCCCAACGGGCTAAAGGCCCAATCAATTTTACTAAATCTCATCCCATAGGATGCCTTCGTGATCATTATAATTTCCAAACTTAAGGTTTCTTATCCTTATTTTGAGTTTGCGGGGGCTGTTTGTATACAAGCCCAATGGACTCTAGGTCCAATGTACTTTACTTGTACAACGTATTACTTGTACAGTACACCAATGCTTGCATATATATATATATATATATATATATAGAAAATTGATTCTCAATTCTAACAAGTAACAACTATCATTTGATTGTATTTGCACCAAAAAAAAAAAAGTAAAAAACAAGAAGAAAAAGCCAACAACAACCACAACTCTCAATCTTCTAGTGGCCACTTGGATTAGTTAAAAGATATTATTGATCAATGTTCATCAAACTAAAATTCTAGTATAATATGTTGCCCAAATTCTATTGAATTCGTAGGTGATGCTAATGTTCACACTCACGTATTTTAAAGTTCTAATGCCTTAGGAATTTTTTTTGCTAACAACGTAGAAATTTTTAAAATGATTGCAGTTTTTGAGGGAGAAAAACTTCAAACAAACAATTCCCGCAGTTAAGATTGAGGATGGAGAGGAAATCACACATGAAAAGGCCACAAGTGCATTGAGGAGGGCTGTCCATTTCTATGCGGCCTTGCTGTCTTGTGATGGCCATTGGCCTGCTGAAAATGCTGGCCCCTTGTTTTTCCTTCCTCCTTTTGTGAGTTGCATCATTATCATTATTAAGCTTTCAATATTTTTATTATCATTATAATTTGTCAAGTAAATATAAACCTCTAGAACAATGAAATTGTTCCAAATAACATCCTTGTTAGTGAACTATTTTGGCTTTCAGCTCGATATAACTACTATTTTTCTTGTATTTGATACAAAAAATGCAGGTAATATGTTTTTACATTACAAGACATCTTAATACTGTCTTCCCAGCTGAGTATAAAAAAGAAATTCTTCGTTACATATACAATCATCAGGTATATATTATTGAAAGTTTAAAATATTAATTGAATCAATGAGAATAGAAATTCTGCAAAATTTGTCATTTTTTATTTATTTATTTATTTTTTTAGTTTAAACTTCAAACATTATGTATAGTTATTATGCTATAACTTTATCACATTTTAGAATGAAGATGGTGGATGGGGATTTTACATAGGAGGCCACAGCATCATGTTTTGCACAGTTCTCAGCTACATTTGTATGCGAATACTTGGGGAAGGACCTGATGGTGGTCAGGACAATGCTTGTACAAGAGCAAGAAAATGGATTCTTGATCGTGGTGGTGCAACACATATATCTTCTTGGGAAAAGTCCTGGCTTTCGGTATAACTCATTATTTGTGGAGATTAACATCGAATTAGAGTTAAATACTCGAAATAATTTATATTTTTAATTAAAATATAATCTTATTTCTTTCACAATTTGGTTTCAAGTATTCACGATGCATGATGACTTTTTGTTGATAATTAACACTAGTATACAATGTCCGGTAAACTGTAGATACTTGGTGTGTTTGAATGGGCTGGAAGCAACCCAATGCCTCCGGAATTTTGGCTTCTTCCTCCATTTCTTCCCATGTATCCAGGTTTATACAATATATTATTGTTAGTTCGTTTAGACCCCTTAAACCCAACAGATTAACCTAGAGAATTAGCCAAGTGATTAATTTAGGTAATTTTAATTAAAACTAGGTTAACACAAATAAGCAAAAACAACAAAGCAGCGGAAAATAAATAACACAAAGATATGATGACCCAGGAAAACCAAACCGGTAAAAAACCTGGGGAGGATTTAACCTTGCTATCCTCAAGGTAAAATAGCAAATCCACTAGAAAGAATTGAAGTTTACACAATAGCGACTTAGACCACTAACATCCTATTGCTACCCAAGTGTAGGAAACTTACTACCACGACCCCATGATAGCTCCGAGAGCCACAGACTCCTTCTTTCTTTAATCTTTGCAAAACACAAACACCACCGTTTGTGACTTTGAGACTCCACTCAAAGGTTTAGCAACACAAACTCACCTGTTTGTGACTCCAAGACCACCCTTGAAGGTTTAGATCATCAGCACCTTTGATGACTAGAGAAGGCAGCAACTTCAGCAATACTGGATCTTGAGATTCTTCAAGGAACAACACCGGTAGAAGTAATAAGAGAGGTTTTAGGAACAAAAACCTAAATACAAAAGAGGCACACTCTTTTCTCTCTAAAAAGCTCTATAAAAAACGTGCTTAGGGTTTCCTTTATATAGTGGGAGAAGTAGATCTGAAACCCTAATCCATAATGGGCTAGAACTGCTGTTTGGGCCAACTTAAAATTCTGCAGATACGATTCTCGATCGGTCGAGCCTGTTTTTCGATCGATCGAACCAGGCAGATTCTGAAATCTTCTTTCTGCAGCTTGTATGTTCTTGTGTGCTCACGATTTCCCAATTGTTCTAAACTTTTAGAACCTAACAATCTCCCCCTTTGGCAATTCGTGACAAAACTTTCATACAAAATGAAACGTTAAAATACAAGAACAACCCAATACAATAACATGCCCGATTACATCACAAATCCCAATCTAAGACTCATAACCTAGAAGTTGCCAAGAAGAGGTATAAGGTCTTGATCAGAATGCACCTGTCTTTCCTGAAACACTCAACAAACACATCACCGCATGTGTGGAAAGAAAGACATATAAACAATAATATGAAACAGAATATAAAAACAATAGTAAATTTTAACTCTCCCCCTAAGTTAGATACATCAAAAAGTTTTTATATTCTCTAACTTTCGAAATAAATTTCAACTCCCCCTAAACAAAACAAACAGGATTCCCACAAACAAGATTCCCACATTTCATCTATTTCTCCCCCTTTTTTGTCACGTATTGACAAATACAACTCAAACAAAGAGTAAACATGAGAGAAAAAAGAGAACAAAGGGAACAAAAAACAGATTAGCTCTATAGAAAAAAAAGATAACTCCCTCTATAAAGAGCAACAACTCCTCCTATGAACAACAAAGGCTAAAAAAAACTTTTCTCCCCCTATAAAAATAGGAAAAACAAAACAAGTTTTGGGAAAAACAGTTTTGGGGAAAATTTAGGAGGTGGGGAAAAATAAAAACACACAAACCAAAAAAAAATGAGTTGAGGATACACATGAAGAAAAATATTCTCTCTTTCAATAAATGCAAACTTAACACTATGTGACCCATAAACAGTTGCATGAGTAGAGAAAATATTTGCACATTGATTATCCATCAATGCAACTCATGTGAATCCTAAACATAAATGATGCAAAAAAAATTTGGTCAAAAACTCTAAAAACTGAAAATTTTTCAGTTTCGATCGATCGAGCATCGATCGAATACCAATCGAGCCAGACTGAATCAAACCAAAAATTTTAATCGCAATTTCGATCGGTCGAGTAACAGCTTCGATCGGTCGAAATTCTGGAAAACTCAAATTTTTGAAAAACAAAGCAATTTAATGCAGTAAAGCATAGTATTTCATGAATGAAATGCATGAGTATGAGACTAAAAGTTTTTCAAAAACACATGAATACAGCCCAGATCTTCCAAAATTAAGATTTTCAATCAATTTGTCTTTAAAACTCAAATTTTGCATCAAAATCAAGGAACATATAATCTTGGATGGCCACAACAAAATCACACACAATAACACGTATAAAGTTTAGCAAAGAGTAACTTTGTGTAGTGTGTGCAACTAGCAAAAGCTTGAGAAACATGTGAGGTGATATGTGAATAGTAATCAATCACAAAGTCTACAAAATTCATCACATAAATTTGAAAGAGACTATCACCTAAAGAGTTACATCATATAACTCTCACATCTCCTAGAATAAAAGCTTGCAATCATGTAAGTTTCTTGATTTGCCTCATTATTCAATTTAATTGATTAGAAACTTAATAAAAGCCGGGATAATGTACACACCAATTTTATTTGAATTTGTGAGATTATTATAGCCCAATAATGTACACACCAGTTTTAATAGAGGCTACACCTTATGTTCTTTTTGTGCATGTGCTACACTTTCTCGAGCACAAAATCTTACGATATGCACTAAGGTGTTCATGATTGACTAATAAACAGTGGTGAGATGGTTATTTATGCCTTTCTCAATAAGTCCAAGTCTGACAATCAAAGACATGTGACTTCAAGATCAAGACAAAGTGATCAAAAACTATAAACATCTTCCCACACAACATGCACTACAAAGACTTCAGCTAGTAAAGTGCAATAAATAAGCTCATCTAAGCTAAACAAAGTACATAACCATGTTATGTAAAGATAATATGGCCAACCTTAATTATAAATCCAAGATATATAATACAAAACACAAAAATCTTTTTGGTTAAAAAAAAATTTTATGACCAAAACTAAAAGCACACATTATGCTAAATGATTAAAAATGCAAATGCAATGCATGACAGTGTTTAACCAAGCTATAGAGGGTACACAAACAAGAAATATCAATTTCTTAATTAACCCTTGAGTACATGTACAAACTAGTACATACTCATACTAAATAAAAAAAAAAAAAAGCTTAGAACTTATGGAACACATGCTATTCAAGTTTCTTCACAATGTCAAGCATGTTCTAAATCAAGAGAGAGATGTTATAATTCATGTAATCCTCAAGAAAAATTAAAACTAAACACAAAATAAAATGTTTTTGCCTTTTTGAAATTTTTCAATTTTTTTGGATTTTTTTTTTAAATAAAAACAACCTAAAAAAAACAAAACAACCAAAAACAGAAACAAAATATGTCCACAAATAATTGAAAGAATTAAATCAGGGACAAATCAGCAACACTCACCTTAGAGAATCTTTTCTCACCCATATAGCACGAGTCTTCGGCTTTGTAGGTGAAAATTCATGTGAAGCAGAGTGTATTTGAGGGATTACACCAATCTTCTGAGAAAGACTAAAATCTAGCAATTTCCTTTCACAAGCCAACAAGCTTAAATTTTTCAAAAGCATATGAAACAATTTATTTGGACTTATGGCAGGAGAAATATCATCACATATCCTAGATTGAAATTCAGAATGTTTAAATTTCAATTTATGACAATTAGGACGAATGTGACCGGAGACACCACAAAAGTGACAAACATGAACAAATTTAGGAACATCAGTATTCCTAACAGCAAATCTAGTCTCAGATTTTAGTTTTTGCCTCAACAAAGAACAATTTGGTCTAATATGACCAACAACACCACAAAGGTGACAAGTAGGCACAAAAACAGATTTCCTATGCTCTCTAACAGTAGGTTTAGATATAGGTTTAGAAACTTCAGCGTCTCTATCAGAACTTTTACCTTTGTCTAACCTAGCAAAATAAGCCTTTTCTTTATTATTCCTCTTGTAAGGAGGGATATAAACTTTTTCAGCTTTAGGCTTAAAAGAAACAGAAACACTTCCATTATCTACAGCAGGCTTGGTATCAGTCAAATTTTCAATTTTAGCTTTAGATTCAACTAACTCTTGTTCCAAGCTTTTCATCTTCTCATCTTGAGAGGAAATTTGATTTCTCAAAAATTCATTCTCTTTATTAGATTCATCTAATCTAACAATCAATTCCTCTTTATCAAGATTAGCCAATTTTAACTCTTCCTTGAATTTCTTAGCAATTCTCATAGTTTTCAATAATTCCTTACGAAGAGTTTCACAGGCATCAAAAAGATCAACAGAAACAACAGTGTCCTTTTTATTCAAATCATCACAATCAAAAACAGTAAGACACTTAAAATTATCCATGATAACAGGGATCAAGGATCAACTCTTAGATCAAAAGATCTAACACAAAAGAGCTACCCGCTCTAATACCACTTGTCAGTTCGTTTAGACCCCTTAAACCCAACAGATTAACCTAGAGAATTAGCCAAGTGATTAACTTAGGTAATTTTAATTAAAACTAGGTTAACACAAATAAGCAAAAACAACAAAGTAGCGAAAAATAAATAACACAAAGATATGATGACCCAAGAAAACCAAACCGGTAAAAAACCTGGGGAGGATTTAACCTAGCTATCCTCAAGGTAAAATAGCAAATCCACTAGAAAGAATTGAAGTTTACACAATAGCGACTTAGACCACTAACATCCTATTGCTACCCAAGTGTAGGAAACTTACTACCACGACCCCATGATAGCTCCGAGATCCACGGACTCCTTCTTTCTTTAATCTTTGCAAAACACAAACACCACCGTTTGTGACTTTGAGACTCCACTCAAAGGTTTAGCAACACAAACTCACCTGTTTGTGACTCCAAGACCACCCTTGAAGGTTTAGATCATCAGCACCTTTGATGACTAGAGAAGGCAGCAACTTCAGCAATACCGGATCTTGAGATTCTTCAAGGAACAACACCGGTAGAAGTAATAAGAGAGGTTTTAGGAACAAAAACCTAAATACAAAAGAGGCATACTCTTTTCTCTCTAAAAAGCTCTATAAAAAATGTGCTTAGGGTTTCCTTTATATAGTGGGAGAAGTAGATCTGAAACCCTAATCCTTAATGGGCTAGAACTGCTGTTTGGGCCAACTTAAAATTCTGCAAATACGATTCTCGATCGGTCGAGCCTGTTTTTCGATCGATCGAACCAGACAGATTCTGAAATCTTCTTTCTGCAGCTTGTATGTTCTTGTGTGCTCACGATTTGCTAATTGTTCTAAACTTTTAGAACCTAACAATTATGATTACTTCTTCATTGAACATTCTTAGAGTTATAGTGTTTTTTAAATCATTATTGCATGTGGAACCTTTCTAAGATCAGTTAATTCACTGTTGAAACAGAGTTAGTACATTTGTTAGATGCCTTTGTCACTACAGAGGTTTAACATTCTTTTTAATGCACCAAATTCTAATTGTAACATATCAATTTTGTGGTGCCCAAAATGCAGCCAAGATGTGGATCTATTGTCGGTTGGTGTACTTGCCTTTTTCATACTTATATGGGAGAAGGTTTGTTGGGCCAATCACACCTCTTATTCTTCAATTAAGGGGGGAACTTTATACTCAACCTTACAATGAAGTTAATTGGGCCAAAGCACGTCATCAATGCGCAAAGGTAAGTTTACCTTTGATGAGGAGATAACACCATGAGAAGACTCTAATTGAAGGGTTAATATAACATAGAAGGACATAACATGACCCAAAAATTTAAGCCTGTAGGTTTGGACCTAATTATGTGATATTAACCACTCATTTTTGTCATTAGTATCCAATCTAGATACTTAATATTTCGCTAACCATGTCACTCACATGTCAATATTCCAACAACCTTCGGTTGATAATTGTGGAAGGACATATAACATATAGTCTTTTAAATAGATCTTTCAATGCATTGATTGTGGAATTATTTTTTTTTTTTTGCTAATGCATTGATTATGGAAATCAATTCCTACAGGAGGATATCTACTATCCGCATCCTTTAATACAAGATCTACTTTGGGATAGTCTATACATATTAACTGAGCCTCTTCTCACTCGTTGGCCATTAAATAAATTGGTTAGAGAAAAAGCTCTTCAAGCAGCAATGAAGCTCATTCACTATGAAGATGAAGTCACTAGATACATTACCATTGGGGTTGTGGAAAAGGTAATGTGATTCTACAATGCTCTAGAAAAGCCATAGACATGGTTAATTTAGGCTGTAGAATATTCCTCCTAATGCCATTTGCATTGAACAGTCGATGTGTATGCTTGCTTGTTGGGTTGAAGATCCAGATGGGGATGCTTATAAGAAGCATCTTGCTAGGGTGAAAGAATACATATGGGTCGCTGAAGATGGAATTAAGGCACATGTTAGTACACATTTTATGCAAAACAATTGCAAAACTTTTTACCTATCCATTTGCATGAATTGCTGACTTTGACATATGCAATTTGTGTGTAGAGTTTTGGTAGTCAATCGTGGGATATGGGTTTAAGTATTCAAGCTCTTTTAGCTAGTGATCTCACTAATGAAATTGGACCGGTATTGAAGAAAGGGCATGAGTTCATAAAAAGATCCCAGGTTTGATTTTCAATTCTTAAATCATAAAAGTCTACATTTTTGCTTAGGAAAGTCATTATCAATATGTCAGTTGGAGTTATTGTTTTCCCCTTAAACAATGTAAAGGTTAGAGACGATCCTGCCGGAGACTTTAGAAAAATGCATCGTCACATTTCTAAAGGATCATGGACTTTCTCTGATCAAGATCATGGATTACAAGTTTCTGATTGCACTGCAGAATGTTTGAAGGTAAATAACTCTGTTTAATGCTTCTTCAAATTCTACTGTTGCTACTTGTCCATAATCACCGTGTGACCATATTCTTCTATACTTCACAGTGCTGCTTGCTTTTTTCAATGGTGCCACCTGAAATTGTTGGTGAGAAAATGGAACCTGAGTGCTTGTTTGATGCTGTAAATATCCTACTTTATTTACAGGTGAGGATTAACTTTTCATAGAATGGTAAATTACCACTTGTAGCAAAAACATATGCCCTTAGGAAGAGACGAATTTAATTGACTTTACCATTATTACTAACGCATTTCCCTCATAAATGGACCTAGATTTAATAAGTATCAACTAAGACCTTTAACTTGTTAAATTAATGGGAGTTATAGTCTAATTGCTATAATATCATTAAAAATGATCACTCTTCCTAAAATCTTAAACAATTATGAATTGGTGAACTAATCATCTAACCATTAGTCTAACATAGTGTTGTATATTTGTGTTTACTTATTTTGCATGCGCAGGCGTGAATAGGTAATACAAGCTACCATTGTTATAGGTGGATCTAAAAGTGCCGAAAATTACTTGTTCAAATCTAGAGAGATTTGTTATCTAAGAATATTCTTCTTAAAAAACCAAAATTGTTTACAATTTTCAATATATATATATATATATATATATTTATATATAAACCCTCATCATCTTTTGAACTAACTCTGAAGCAACTTTGTTAATTTTTCTTTGTTTTGCTTTTTTTTTTTTTTTTTTTTTGGTGGCTTGTTTCTTTACATATTTAATCATTACTCTCATGTCAATAATGCAGAGTAAGAATGGAGGTTTATCAGCTTGGGAACCCGCAGGAGCTCAAGAGTGGTTAGAAGTTAGTACCTTAACATATTGAAGTGTCCTTGAAATGTTCATTTGAAAATTTATGCAGATATTTTCAATCTTAATTATCATATATTATTGGAAAATTTATTACCTTTTTTCCCCTTCTAGTGGCTTAATCCCACAGAATTCTTCGAGGGTATTGTCGTTGAGCATGAGTATGTTGAGTGCACTGCATCATCAGTCCAAGCTTTACTTTTGTTTAAGAAGTTGCACCCTGAGCACAGGAAAAATGAGATTGAAAATTCCATTCAAAAAGCAGTCAAATACATTTTAGACATACAAATGCCTGATGGTTCTTGGTATGTTCATGTACTAGTTTACTCGATATTATTAGGCGTAAATGCACTTTTAGATTTCTCATTTTGGTCCCTACAGAATACCATTCAAATATAAAATCTGAAGTTCCACAGTGGAAATTTGTTTGGTTTCACTAGCGATACTAAGACATGCTTTCACTGTGTGGTAGATCTTTAAAAGAAAATTGACTACGCCAGCAATATATATATATATATATATATATATTGCAGTGGGGGCTATGAATACAATGGCAGTGCTTTGTATCTATTCTTTAGTAGTCTTGGGAAGTCTTGTCATTCTCAATCTTTAAAGTAGAAAAAGTTTTTTTTAGTTCTTGTTTTTTTAATTATTTCAGTTTAAATTAAAATTGAGAATTAAATTTTATATTATTATTATTATATTAGTCACAACAGCATTTAACATGCCAATAGTGTGCTTCATTTGCTACATATAAATTTTTTGTTAGTGAGTTGCCAGCCGAGATCAAAATAGACATGGTTTTTCATAATCAAGAACTAAAAAGTAGGGACAAAAACAAAAATCAGCCCAAAATGTAGTATCAAAAGTGCATTTACATCATATTATTATTGCTATTATGGTCAGATAAATTACATGATGAATTTGAAACATTTGCTTACTATTATTGTTATCATAGTTTTATATATAGATGTAATACAAATCAATTACAAGATGAGACTTTGTCGTAGGTATGGAAATTGGGGAATTTGTTTTATGTATGGTACATGGTTTGCCCTTGGAGCATTAGTTGCAGTGGGCAAGACTTACAAAAATTGTTCTGCTATACAAAAAGCTGTTGATTTTTTACTCAGAACACAAAAAGATTATGGTGGCTGGTCGGAGAGTCATCTTTCATGCCCAGAAAAGGTAGTGTTTAACCATGGATTTTGCTTTAAGCTTCTAAATTCTTTATCTTTTCATATTTAATATCTTTCGTTACATCAATTTGGTTCAATGTGTTTTTGTAGATCAATGATTCAATTTAAAGAAATTTTTATATCTATTCTTGTTTTAAATGAGATTTTGTAGATGTTGTACAGATTCTTCCATCAAAATTAAAATAACAAATTTTTTATGCTTGGTCATAGATATATATATCTCTCGAAGTAAATCGATCAAATTTGGTACAAACTTCATGGGCAATGATGGGTCTTATCCTTGCCAAACAGGTTAGTTTATGATTTAAAAACTTATTGTTTCATTTAATCTTGTTATTGTATGTTTTTCTTGAATAATTCTAAGAATAAAATTTTACTTGTAATAGGCTGAAAGAGACCCGACACCTCTTCATTGTGCAGCAAAGTTGATAATCAATTCCCAATTGGAAAATGGCGATTTTCCTCAACAGGTGTCTTTGTTTAACATAACTTCAAATAACAAATAGAAATATGAAAATTGACAAGAGCATAGATATCATTCTTCCCTTATGGAACGTTGTTTTTTCCCTTGACTACTAATTTTACTTCAAATAATTTCTAATTAATCATTAATTACTTTGTTGTGGCAGGAAACCACAGGCGTCTACTTGAAAAACTGCATGTTGCACTATTCAGCATATAGAAATGTTTTCCCATTGTGGGTTCTTGGAGAATACTGCAAGCATGTTCCATTGCCATCCAAAACTATATAATAAAGTGTGGCGTAACTAGCGAGTTCTTAATTCTTTTACCGTTATGTACCATTTAGTTTTTTGTCTTACCCACCGGTACTTTATCTTTCCTTAGTAGCTATTAGTGTCTGCATAGAAGTTTATAATGGCCACTTAAATAAAATGGGAGTAAGGCCTACAATATTATGTCACAAGCATGTAATAACGCGTGCTTACACATAGAAGCATTCAACAATTGTGATGATAAAATATTCATCTCTGTTTCCACATTGAGCATTATGAATGGAAGTCACTAGGCACAAAACTTTTAAAAATTAATTGGACAAATAGAATAAAATTAGGCTGCAATTATGAATTAATTTTGATTTGATATGAATTCTAAAATTGTATATCAACTTTATGATATATGTGATTATATATATTTTTTCCACTTTTAATAAATTAACAAAATCTTAATGCAAACACACTAAAAACTTTTGAAAAATAAGATTCAAAGAAATTTTGGTCTATTTTTCTTATTTTGTGGAATATATATATATAAATATTTTCTTTTCTTTTTTGTAATTTGAGATGTTACTATAAGTTACAGATTAGAGAATGCACTATTTGCTACTAAATGCAATATAAGCTGCAAACATACTCATAAGATTAATTTGTGGCTTGAATTGTAGTTGTTTGTATTTACCACTTACTCATCATAAGCACTACATCAACAACACCAATTGAAAAAGCTTACTAAATGATAGTATGTTAAAATTAAAAAGTAACAAAAAAAAAAAAACTTAAATTCCAAAAAATATGAGTGAATAAATATTTACCATAATTGACACCTTAAATATATGATTTATGAAGTCTATGGGCATTTATAAAATCCAATTAATGAATATTCATAAAAAATTTATGAGGAGTTGAAGGTTATATCAAGTTAATTGACTAGAGGGCAAAACTTAGATTCTTGTGTTTTTTAGGTTCTCCTTTTAAATTTCAGCACCTATCTACTTAAAAAAATAAAGTTAACACGTTAACTTTTCTCTCTCTCTCTCTCTCTCCCTCTCTCTCTCTCTCTCTCTCTCTCTCCTTGGATGCATTAAAGTTAAAAAACCCATTTAGAAGATGACATTAGTGAGAAACATAAGGAACAAATAAATTGCCAAACCCTCCTATTCCTCTCTTTTCTCATCATCATAGGCTGGGCTCGACGATGATCTCTACAAGTGGTGAGGTTCACAATATGCCGTCTTAGGTGAGTGCAAAGTCTCCGCAGTTTATGGCATTGTCTTTAATGTTTTCCATCATGTACCCTTTGAAGTCTCTGTCTTTGTGGTGTAATAATAAGATTAAAGGTAGGGATGGTGGTAGCAGATGCAGTGGGTTGGCTTCATGCAGTTTTGGTTGAGAACAAATAAGAACAAAAATGTTGTTAATGGTGAAATAGTGGTGGAAGAAGAGGAGGATCTTACAAATTTTGAAGAATGTGAGAATTGGGTTTTACACCTCATAATTGGGTCTTATAAGGATGCCGAACCCATTTTGCGTACGTCTTTTTTGTGTACTTGAGATATGTTCCTAATATTTGTGTACCTTTAGTAATGTTTGGGCACCTGAGATTTGTGTCTTCTTCTAAGCTAACGATGGAACAAGAGGGTTGGCAATTTATTTTTTTGAGAAACAAACACAGGGTAGCTCCGTTAACGCATCCAAGGAAAAAAGAAAAAAGAAAGAAAGAAAGAAGGTTAACGGTGGTTAGCTTTATTAGAAAAGTAGACAGGTGGCTAAAATTTAAAATGAGAATTTAAGGAACAAGACTTAAGGTACTGTATCTAAGTTTTGACAAGGTTTTAACCCAAAAAATGAACAAAAGAAACAGATTCCTTAACAACATTGCAAAAGGTGAATGATAGTGTAGAGGTTAAAAATATAGAAAGGGAAAGAGAGAGGATTAACTTGGACAACATTATCGAATTTTTCATGCATAAACGTTCAAAAAAAAAGTTACAAAACCTATTAAAAGAACAAAAAAAATATATGAAAAATAAAAAAGAGAGGACTAACTTTGATGGCATTGTTGAATTTTCTGTACACCTAAAGAAACAAATTCATAGTTAATATTGTGGGAGGCAACACCCGACAAACCAAAGAATGGAGGCTTGGGCTTTGTCAGCAGTGGCACGGTAAGGAGGATCAGTAGTGGTGAGGGGTGGATCAGCAGTGACGGGTGGGAGTCCGAGAGAGAGAGAGAGTGGTGCTTTATAAGCGCCGTAATAGGTCTAAGTTAAACAACCCCTATTGTGGTGCTTTCAAGCTCCATAATAGATCCTAATATATATATATATATATATATATATTAAAATATTTCAGGAAGTACCTATTGTGGCACTTTCTAAGCGCAGTAATAGGTCTAAGTCAGACTATAACATCCCAGTCAGGTTTAAAAAAAATAAAAAAAAAGTCAAGATCAGTTTTTTTTTTTTTTGTTCCCACGTGCCCTACCTAAATCCCTTCCCCACCACTCATTTTTCACTCTTCTCTTTACTCTTTGGCTGGCACACTCTTCCTTTCTATTCATTTTTTTGTTTTCTCTCATATTGTCATACACTCCTCTTTACTCTTATATCCTCTCACAGGTACTACCATCACCGCCACCATTTCCAGCATCATTTTCCGGCAAGATCACTGGAAAATTCTTGGGAACTGACAAGCACATTCACAACCTTTTTTTGAGGTAAATATTTCTAATTTTTTGGTAGGTTTTATACTTTTGCTTGTGGTTATTTTTATCTAAGCTTTAATAATGATACCCATGTGATTTATGAGCATTAAAAGTGATATTTATATGTTTTTATGTATGGGTATTGTATTGGTGAAATTATTTGATGGGTGCATATATGATTTGTGCTAATGATGACTACCTAAGGTTTATTTATGGTGGAAAATTTAGGGGTTTTGAGTTATAACTTGTGATGATTGGTAAATTTAATTTTTCCATTGCCATTGGGTTTATTTGAAGTTAGTTGAAGTTTTAAATTTTTTGTCTTGGAGGATATTTTGATTTTGATTTTGATTTTGCTTTCATGGGTCTCTTAATGATGTAGTGTAAATTTTATGGAAGCTAGTCATGATGTTGGAGATGATATTAAATGGGTTAACTTTATAAATTGGAGTTTATGTCTTGTGAATCAATTTGTTGAGAAACTTTGGAAGTAGAATATATTATTATTGATGAGGTTAAATACTAGGCTTGTCTAATTAAGTGCTCATTTGGCAATTCCTAAATTTTAGCTAGATACAATTTCAAGCTCTATGCTTATTGTGATAGGTTTACTTGATATTGTTTAGGTTCTAGCTAATATCCTTAGAGCTTGAAGAATTAGGCTTTTGTGGTTGCGAGGTAAGTAGCTTTTTAATGGGATTTTTGAAAAATAACATAAATGTTGTTTTTGGGTTAAACACGCTTTTGGAAATTACCTATGAAAATTATATTTTCCTAAAAACTATTGTGTCGTAACCTTAATATATGTATGATTATATATGAAAATGCATCATATTTGGTATTGCATTTGGGGAAATGCATGAATTTGTTGATATGGAAAAATGAGCATCTTTAATATAATATTTGATAAGGAAATCTTGGATTTTATGGTATATTAGAAAATTTAAAAATGTTTATCTTGTCTTGTTATGTGAGAAATTGATAGAAGTCTTTTGACAAGAATGAAGTTCAAAACCTTACAAACTTTGTGGAAGTTAGACTATTTAAAATTTTTCTGAAATTACCTAGACATAAACTATGTGTTTCAAAGTAATGTAACCAGTGAGCTTTATGTGGTTTTAATACCATGCCATGTGTGATTTCCCAATGATCACCCGATTTGGTTTTCGTAGTCTTTGGGACAACGGAATCAAATTGAGGTCAGTGCCCTTTTATTTTGGATGACGCGTTCTTCCCTGCTGCCCATGGGGGGAAGAGGTTCCTTGATTGTGTGTGGGTGAGATTGCTGCCCATGGGGCCAAGAGACCAATGGTCCTTATAATTATTGTTTAGAGCTCTGACTTACTTTGTGAGTATATTCAATGGAATTATTATGATAATTCTTGATGTTGGTACTTGATATGATTTATGTGAATTGAATTGTCAAAAAGGAAAAAAAAAATCTACAGGTAATTTGAGACATCTTTCTCATGCTTTGGATCTTTTGGGGTTTGGGGCGTGACACAGACAAAGTTCTATTGTGGCGCTTGGTGGTCTAAATTTTTTTTCCTATAATTCCCTATAGGGGCGCTTTCTAAGCTCCATAATAGGTCCACTATATATATATATATATATATATATATATATTTTTGGTAGGACCTATTGTGGTGCTTCGAAATCATAATAATTGGTCTTTTTTTATTTAAATTTTCGGTTGGACCTATATACGTGCTATTTGAATGTTGCAATAGGCCCTATCCACAAAAACATAGTTAAAGACCCTTCTAAAAGTGGCTATAGACCTCCCCTACAGCAGCGCTTTAAAAATGCTGCTATAGGTTAGGGTTTTAAGCGGCGTTTGTTAAAAACACAGTTATAGGTTTGTTATAGCGGCATTTTTTAAAAATGCCACCACAAAAATGCAGCTATAGACCTGTTTTTGAGTTGTGTTGTTACCATGTTTGACAACGTGTTCTTCTAAGAGCACAACAAAATCTAACTAAATTTTCACAAATTGATGTGTCAGTTCATCATAAGTCAAATACTTTAACATAGGAGACGTAGTCACGTAGAGGTCTAATGGGTACATAGTCCTTAACAATTATTCAACAATAGAATATAATATTGTATGTCTTACTCCAAATTATTCAGGTGGCTGTAATAAACTTTCGTACATCAATAGCTGCAAAGAAACAGTGTTGGTAGGCAAGAACTAAGAGAAAAGTAGGTAGTATAGAATAGATAAGGAATTAACAACTCGCTATGCTGCTCTTATAGCGGTTGGTTACATGACTTTTGGTGGCAATGGGATACACTTGCGGTATTCTGCAAGAGCCCACAATGGGAAGATATTTCGATATGCTGCGTAGTGTAATATGCAGTTCTTGAAGAAGACTCCAGTGCTTTCCTGCCATAACATGTGATAAGTGGTTAGAAAGTATTATAAGTAAAATTGAAGCTTAATATCGTACTTCATTTTGTTTTAATATTACTCTGTCCCTTTTCTATCCGAATTCTAAAATAGAAAGTCAAGCTTCAATTACTTGGGTTTCTGAGCAAACTACTGGAAAGATACTAGACAAGGGTAAAATTGTTCTCCATAGAGCAAAAATGAACTTTGTGTTCATGTCAATTTTCATTTTTCTTGTTAGTATATTTTTTACTTCTTTTGTTATTTGAAGCCTTGACAGCTAAGAAGATACCTGTTGAGGAAAATCTCCATCTTCCATTTGAGAATTGATTATCAACTTTGCTGCTTGGTGAAGCGGTGTCGGGTCTATTTTAGCCTATTACAAGTAAGAAAATATTATTAGAACTATTCAAGAAAAACATATGATAACACAATATCAATATGTAATGATCCATTTTTGCACAACAGACTAACCTGTCCAGCATGAATAAGACCCATCATTGCCCATGCAGTCTGTACCAAATTTGACCGGTTTCCTTCAAGTGGTACATATTCCTATATAATCAAGCATAGAGAGATTGATATTTTACTTTCTATCAAAGATATTTGTACTATAATAATAATAATAATAATAATGGAAGTGTTTGCATTTAATTTTGCAAAATTTTTGTTGCGCCACCTCATTAGCGACATTTTACCATTTTTCTTTTATCTATTTATCAATACTTCTTTTATTTTTTAAAAATATATTAAATATAAAAAGTAATAAAATATTAACTTTATAAATCCAATCATTTCATTTTGAAAACTTTTGAGTTACTAATTTTACAATTCCAAGCATAAGCAGCTTAAACAATCCATTTATCTACTTAAGTGCTTCACCATCACGCTTAAGTGCTTCACCACAACTCTGTCCTCGGTTGATTTCCGGCCACTAATATGGTCATTGGAGCAGGAGTTGTTAGATCCTAGTAGCTGTCTTCTAGACACGGACAGAACTAGATTCAAGCTTAAGTGGGAGGGAGAAAGGCTGTCAATTTTGTATTAAAGTCATTTCAGTTCAGTTAAAATTTTAAAGAAATGATATATTTTAGTATTGGTCAATCTCAATATACCATTTGAGGTTATTGCTATATACATAATAATTTAATTATAAATTAGAACCCCAATTTTATTATTTAAGATATTTTAATAAATGTAAATTCATATATCTATTTTTAAGCCATAAGTTCATATATTTAACTTAATAATAAATTGCACAAGACACATTTAGATTCCTAGCTATCACACCTCAATAATATATATATATATATATATATATATATATATATATAAGATAAAAAGGTAGGAAAAAGAAAGATGTGGAGAAGTGAATCCCACCTGTAGATCTAGTAGTTGACTCTTCAACAAAAGAAAATAGTAAAAATCCTATGCGTGTCATGTAAAGCTGGAGACGCATAAAGTCTCACAACTCTTACTGCAGCTTGTCATGTAGTGAGTTGTGAATGGTAAAAGTCAAATGGTGGTCCACACCTTCACGATTCACAATTTACCACATGACAAATAATGATAAAAGTTGTGAGAGTTTATGTGTCCCTATCATTACTCGTGTGTTTAACATTTCTGAACAAAAGCTTAAAAGTAGATATAGGGAAGGTAAAAACACCTTTGGGGAAAACAAAGAGACAATGTGCTGGTGGAGAATTTCGTAGAAGAAGAAAGAAGAAAATAATAGAGGAGGATTGCAGCAAGGTGATGGAGATATCGAAGCCAAAGAAGAAGAAGAAGAAAATAGAGGAGAATTCCTGCTATTCAAACATCGAACATCAACCATTACAGTATGATAGTGGAGACGAGAAGAAGCACAATGATTCAGATAAAAAATTTTGGGCTGATTTGATGAAGGGAGGCAAAGTTGCATGCGAATATCTAACTTGACGCACATAACTACTAAATTGTTTTATTCCTTATGGTCATGAGGCACCCCCACATGGTTCCGTCCTTGCTTCTAGCATTCATCCATGACCCATCGACAAACGTACATATAATTATCCTAGTGTAAGTTATAATATATACCTTAGGTTTTATTGTAGTAAACAACTATGAGTAGTAAAGTTGTAATCACGAAAAGGCTTTCAGCTGTGAACCTATGTTGTCAGTTTAAAGTGTGAACCATGATAATTCCTTTTCATGCTTTTGATATCTTTCATTCTACATGTATTTTTTTTTAGTTTCATATTTATAATTTGACATATATAATGAAAGATATTAATTATTAAAAGATGAAAAATAAAAAAGGCTTACAACATAATCCATTTTGAAACATTACCTTGTTTGGGCATGAAAGATAGCTCTCTCCCCAACCACCATTATCTTTTTGTGTTCTGAGTAGAAAGTCAACTGCTTTGCGCACAGCAGGACAATTGTGGTAAGTCTTACCAACTGCAGCCAATCCACCTAGTGCAAACCATGTACCATAGATAAAACAAATTCCCCAACTTCCATACCTGTGGCAAAGATTCATCATGTAATTAATTTGTAATAATTCAAACATATCTAGTGAATTAGTAGACGAACATACCATGAACCATCAGGCAGCTGTGTGTTTTCAATGTAGCTAATACCATTTCGAATGGAACTATCAATCTCTTCCATCCTATGCCCTGGGTGCAACTTCTTAAACAAAACCAAAGCTTGGATTGTTGAAGCAGTGCACTCAACATACTCATGCTCAACAACAATATCCTCCAAGAATTCTATGGGATTAAGTAACTGAGAGAGGAAAAAAGAAAAGCAGAGAGAGTAAAACTTCCACAAATATATATTACAACAAAAACCTAGCCTTGTTGCCAAAATTTCTAGGTTAGCTATGGGTCCATAATAGAATAGTCAAGATCGCCACATATATTCTCTTCTGCCATTCTATTCTTCATACTTTCTAGTATTTTTTTTTTAATTAACATGTCGAGTTTTACTACTTTTATTTGTTAGTTTAGCCATGGAAAATTTATGACAATATGATGACTATTTTAGTAGTCTCTGAAATCTTGACTACATCTTGATTGATTGACATATGCTTGTTGATTGATTTCGATTGGATGAGAATTCAATTAGGAATTTTGATTCTCTTGAAGGCCCATTAAGTTGTACCATTTAATTCTAAATGGTAAAAACTTTCTTGGGGTAGGTGATACCCTTGGTGTGTGTGTGTGTGTTTTTTTTTTTTTTTTTGTTTCATTTGGATTTGTCCATAGGTTTTTCGTTAATCAGAAATTAATTAATTATCATAATTGGTTAATCTAATAAGTTGGGTTAAGTTTGTTACAAAAATGCTACCCTTTTTGTTTTTCTGACTTCAATCAATCTATTTTTTTTCATTGGTCCATTAATCACTTTCTTTTGAATATTACCAAACCACGTTAAGTGACTTTCTCACATCCTTCACCAATAGGCCCACTCCGCTGATGAAATGCTATTGAGGCTGCGTTTGTTTCGGCAGTAAATAGAATCCGGAAAATATTTTACACCACGAGGCGTGTTTGGGTTGGCCGGAAAATTCAGTCGAACGGAAAATGATTTCTGTTGACTGTAAAATAAAGCCACCTAAAGTGTAAAACGATTTCCGGACTTATTTTACCATCAAAGTGATTACACCCATTTTGCATTGCAACCTGAACCGAGAGAGAGAGAGAGAGAGAGAGAGAGAGAGAGAGAGAGAGAGAGACAGCAACCCCAGATCGCCCACCGCCCAAAAGCACCGCATCGCGCCCCAGCACCGATCAAACCCCAGCACCTAAAGCACCATCGAATCACGCCACTTGAAGCACCACCGAGATCGCGCCCCAGCACCGATCGCACCCTAGCACCTAAAGCACCGCCAAATCGCTCCACCCAGGCACCACCGATCTCACCTTCGTCCTTGTCCGCGTGATCTTGGCTTCGAACCCAGTCTTCTCTCAATTTGACCGAATTTGATAAATTTTTTTTTTTTGGGTTTTGATTCTTTTGTATTTGTTTGCTAAGAAATGATATTATATAATTGTTTGGAAGCTGAAAAAATGTGAGAAAATGTGAGCAACAAGTAGAAAATGTGTTTTCTATGGCATTTTCAAGAACACAACCAAACACTAAAAAATATTTTTCAAAGTATTTTTTAAAATGCTACCAAACATCTGAAAATATTTTCTTTTCCGAAAAGTATTTTCCCCTGCAAATATTTTACACTTGGAAAACATTTTACATTGAACCAAACGCACCTTGAGTGTCAATTTATTGACATAGATAATTTAAAAGTATTTCCAAAAGAATATTTCAACATGATTGCAATACATTAAGGTACTGACATCTAACCAATCCTCGCCTCTTGCAGGCTCCCAGGCTGCCAAACCACCATTTTTACTCTGCATGACATGAACATAGTGAAATACTAAGGAAAGAACAAGCCACCCAAAAAATAAATAAATAAAACAACAGACAAATGTTATACAAAGTTCCTTCAGAGTGAGTTTCACAATGCTATGAGTGTAAATTATTTTTTATAACAGAAGCAAATAGTGAAAGCTAAAGACAATTTTGGATAAGAAGCTTTAAGAAAAACAAATCCCTCAAGATTTGGATAAGTAATTACTTGTTGTTGACACTTTCAGGTCAAGAATAACTAAACGCAACCTAAATTACCCATTCGTGCCTATACATGCAAAATAAGTATTCATAAAAATACAATGCTAGGGAAAGTTAATCCTCACGGACTTCACCTGTAAGGAAAGTAGAATATTTACAGAATCAAACAACCTCTCAAGTTCCATTTTTTCACCAACAACCTCTGATGGCATTGTTGAGAAAAGCAAGCAACACTGTGAAGCAAATAAAAATTTGATGACAAAAAAAAAGTGAATATGGACAAAGAGTAACAATAGATTTCAATCAAGCACTAAATGGAGCTAGTTACCTTCAAACTGTGTGCGGTGCAATCAGAAACTTGTAATCCATGATCTTGATCAGAAAAAGTCCAAGATCCTTTTGAAATGTGACGATACATTCTTTTAAAGTCTCCAGAAGGATTGTCCCTGACCTTTACAATTTTTAAGGGGGATATGATAACCCTGAATCAATACTGGATAATGACATTTTTAAGAATCTAAAATCAAACCTGAGATTTTTTTATGAGCTCTCCTCTAGGTTTGTGGATGTTTAAGGTGAGTCTTTGGCATTGATCACACTTCTTTACATATTCCCGGGCTTCTTTGTGCATATTGGGCCACCAGTACCCTTGGGTAAGGGCTCGATGGGATAAAGATCTTCCCCCAGTGTGGCTGCCACAAATTCCTTCATGTAGCTCTTCTAGGAGAACCTCAACCGCTTCAAGATGTATGCACAACAGGTAGGGTCCGGAGAAAGATCTTTTGTACAACTTCTGATCCTCGGACAACTAGAACCGAGGAGCCTTCCTCCGTATCTTATCGGCTTCCAGCTTACTCTCAGGCAGGATGTCATCTTTGAGAAATTGAACAATGGGGTCCATCCAGCTAGGGCCTACTCTTATCTGATGAATGGATAACACTCCCCCTCCCGAGCCATGAGGTTTCATGAGATCTTCCACAAGAATTACTTTTGGTAGACTCTGTGCCGAGGAGGTTGCTAACATTGCAAGTGAGTCTGCATGTGTATTTCTGCTTCTAGGAATGTGTATTAGATTGAAAGAATCGAAACTGGATTGCAAATGTTTAACCTGGCTTAGATATTCCAGCATTTTCTCCATATCCCCTCGGACCTGACCTACCACTAGTTTGGAGTATGAGAATATGTCCACGGTCTTTCCACCCATCTTCTGAGTCATAATCATCCCTACCAGGAGAGCTTCATATTATGTTTCATTATTGGTGGCCGAGAACCCGAGCCTCAACAATTTTTCAATCGTGACGTTTTCGGGGGAGATCAGGACTAGCCCCACTCCAGATCCTTTGAGGTTTGAAGCGCCGTCAACGTAGACTTTCCATGACGATGCTCCTTGTATAGAGGCTACTCCAACTGAATTTTCATCTCTGTGCAGTTTCTTTGCGTCCTCTTCTACCGGGGTCTCGGCGAACTCGGCAACAAAATCGGCCAGGATTTGCCCCTTCACAGAGGTGCGAGGCATGTACTTGATGTCATAGGCTCCCAACTTCGTTCCCCATTTTGCAATCCTCCCCATATAATCGACGTTTCGAAAGTAAGGCCCTGAGTGGCAACTGGGTCAGGACAACAACAGTGTGGGACTGAAAATAATGAGGCAGCTTGCGTGTGGCATGGACCACGGCTAGAATGGCCTTTTCCAGTGGCAAATATCTGACCTTGGCCTCATGCAAGGACTTGCTGACATAATACAAAGGCCTCTGTACACCGTTATCAACTCTTACCAGCACCAAGCTTACCGCATAGGTGGCCACTGCGATGTAGGCAAACAAGACTTCGTCTGCCTCGGGTCTGGACATGATAGGTTGTCAAGAAAGATATTCCTTCAACTGCTGGAAGGCCAAGGCACACTCCTCGGTCCACTTATAGTCCTTCCATTTGTTCAATAGTTGGTAAAAAGGTCTGCATCTGTCTACCAACCGGGATATGAATCGGTTCAAAGCAGCGGTCATCCCGGTCAGTCTCTGTACTTCCTTGGGATTTCGAGGTGGTTGCAAGCTGTTAATTGCCTTGACCTGATTCGCGTTCACCTCGATTCCACGGCGAGTGACCATGTAGCCCAGAAATTTCCCAGACCCCACTCCGAAAGAACACTTGGAAGCATTAAGTCGCAGCTTTTGGCTTCTCAGGACTTCGAAGACGTTCCTGAGGTCCCCGACATGTTCGGCCTCTTTCTTGCTCTTGACCACCATGTCGTCGATATAGATTTTGGCATTCTTGCCTAGATACGGCTCAAACATCCGCGTCATCATCCGTTGATAAGTGGACCCTGCATTCTTAAGTCTAAACGGCATTACTTTGTAATGGTAGTTTCCAATGGGGGTAACAAAAGCCGTTTTCTCTTGGTCTTCCGAGGCCAAAGGTATTTGATGATAGCCCTGGAAAGCGTCCAGGAAACTCATCCGAAGGTGTCCCACAGTTGCATCCACCAACTGGTCGATCGGAGGCATGGGGAAATGGTTCTTTGGGCAGGCTTTGTTCAAGTCTGTGTAATCTACGCATACCCTCCACTTACCGTTCTTCTTCTTCACCACCACGGTGTTAGCCAGCCAGTCCGAGTAGAACACTTCTTTAATAGCCCCTGCCTTCTTAAGTTTTGCGACGTCCTCCTTGACAGCATCAGAGTGATCTTTGAAGGAGCGCCGAGGCGGCTCCTTTTTGGGGGTAACGAATGGATTAACGTTCCGATGATGGAAAATGAAGCTCAGATCTATCCCCGGAGCTTCATAGGTGCTCCAAGCAAATACGTCTATGTTCTGCCTTAGGAAGTGCACTAACTCTTCCCTTTCTTGGGGAGACAGTTGAGCGCCGACTTGAAAGAACCTTTCTGGGCAAACGTCGATGACAACTTTCTCCAATTCCTTGCACTCTGCCCCCTTGACCTCGCCGCCAGAAATTGAGGCCTTAGACTCTAATTGCTATAATTCTTCGCTAGCGGGGGCTAAGGACTCTGGTTCGAGTCAACTCGATCCCCGGACGGATACTTCACTTTGAGGTGAAGGGTGGATGAGACGGCCCCAAGGGCGTGGAGCCAGGGCCGTGCCACGATTGCAGTGTATGGGGAGCAGGCATCCACCACAATGAAGTCCACCTCCATTACCTTTGAGCCGGCTTGAACCGGTAGTCTGATCTGTCCAAGCGGAACGACTACCTTTCCATCAAAACCGACCAAAGGTGAATCATAATTAGTCAGATCTTCTTGTTTGAGATTGAGCCTCTTGTAGAGATCTGGATACATGATCTCAGCCCCGCTGCCTTGGTCCACTAATACTCTTCTAACGTCGTAGCCTCCAATCCTGAGGGTTACGACTAGGGCGTCATCATGTGGCTGTATGGTTCTGACCTTATCCTCGTCCGAGAAGCTCTACGCTGGGTGAGCTTCTGTTTTAGCCCTTTTGGGCTTAGGGCTGAAGACCCCAGCGTGCAGGCCAGCAATGGACATCACTCTGGAGGGGCAAGACCCTGTTCTACCTAGCGCGGCTAGAATAACGTGGATAGTGCCCAGAGGGGGCCTGGAATATGTGCCGCCTTGAGCCCCTGAAGCTGCCTGATTCCCCTACCCACCGAGTTGGGTCAAAAACTGTTTGAGCTTGCCCTCTTGGATTAACTACTGAAGGTGACCCCACAAGGTTCTACAATCTTCGGTTGTACGACCCCGCTCCTTATGATACTGGCAATGCAGACTCTGATTATGCTTCGCAGGGTCTCCGATCATTTTGCTCGGCCATCTAAAGTATGGCTCATCTTTGATTTTTTCCAAGATTTGGTGTACTGGTTCCCGTAATAATGTGTTAACAGCCTGAGCAACTGGAGCCCCAAAATCTCTCCGGAGGCGATTGTTGTTGTAACGATCCGACCTGAAATCCCTCCTCTCCTGAGGGATAACCTTGCTTTTGCCTCTTTCCTGTTGTTGGTCCTCCTCGACTCTTTTATACTTGTCAATCCGGTCCATGAGTTGGGCTTGTATATATATATATATATATATATTTTTTTTTTTTTGGGCTTGTATATATATATTTTTTATATTTTAGACTTAAAAATTTTTTAATTGTCTTTAAAATGAAGAAAATGCTTGAACTACAAAATTTTTTACAAATTGCTGATAATGTAAGTGATGGGCCCAAATGCAAACCAATATGAATTTACTTCTTTACCAGTTTGTAAAAATGTTATAAAAAAAATTGTGACTATAATAATACTCTTAAAACAATCAATAATATTTTTAAGAGGGGTAAAAGTGTAATTTTTTAAAATAAAATTGCTAAAATTAGTACCCATATATATATTGTGGGGACAGGGGCCCAAAACTGTGTATCAGGCCTTGTAGTGTTTAAGATCCCAAAATCAGGCTTTGGGCCTCAAAGGGTCAAAGGCCCAAAATCGTACATTGGACCTCCAGTCGCATCCGAGGACGAGGCCAAGTCCGAGGAAAAGCAGATGAATGCGTAAAATCCCAGATCGTAACCCATAACGTTTGGGATAGATAAGTATGGTTCGAGGATTGATCCTAACATTGAAGGACGTATCTCCCTAAAATATCTAAGGAAAAGCTGCTACCACTGCATTAAATGTGCTGCACCTACTCTTCTGACCGCATTTATGTAGAGAAGACCCCTGAACAGTGCAACCTTGGCCACCGCAACTCACAGAAGGCCAAAGAAGATACATGATGGGACGTGCACTCAAGTAGGGACTTTGATAATCAACAAGTGTATGGTGAAGATGATCGAAAAAGAGCTATATAATTTAAAGGAATCCCTCTTAAAAGGGGAGGAAGAAAAAAGAACAGTAAAGAGAAAAAGAAGAGAAGAAAGAATTGAGCTTGCATCTAACCTAAGAACAGTGAATACTAAAATTAACCTCCTCGGACTATCGCCGAGGACAATTTCTTGCACTTAGACCCTTTAATTCACTCTTCTTTTGCTCTTAGCTTATCTTGTTGATTGTCTAATTCAATCTAGCCCAGTTTTTCTTTTTCCATTCTCTACAAATTCATTGTTATTGGGCCTTTTTGGGCTGGTCCATGCATTTTTGGGCTGATTGGTTAGAATTCTAGACCTTCAATCATGGCAGGTTCAGGTCCACACCATTTGGAATCTATGGGATCCCAACAAGAAGAACTCCCTCGAGAGGGACAGGAAGGAAGCTTGCACACCATCCACTCTGGTGAAAGTCAGTCTAGAGGTGATAGCCATGTTTCTTAGGATGAACGTGCCAAGGCCATGCAGAAAGAGATTGACTACCTGAAAAGGAAGTTGCGCCAAGAGCGGAGGAGGCGGAGTCCCTCAGTCTCTGACTTTTCCTTAGATAGCGAGAAGGATGACGAATATAGATATAGATCAAGAACACCCCCAAGCGAAACCTTCTCGCATGAGCAAGACTATCGCCGAGAGCACAGGGGCAGAGGTTTATCTTCGAGGGGTTTAGGAAATGACGCCATGAGTAGAGCGCTCAACCGAATATCTAAATCTCCCTTCACACACAAGATTGATGGAGGATGACTCCCTAAGTGATTCACCCAACCTACGTTCACTCTCTATAACGGCCGTACAGACCCAGTTGAGCATGTTAGTTACTTCAACCAAAAGATGGCGGTGTACTCTAATAATGAGACCTTGATGTGCAAGGTGTTCCCATCTAGTTTGGGACCGGTAGCGATGAGATAGTTCGACGGCCTAAGAGCGGGTTCCATTAACTCTTTCAAAGAGCTTACTCAGGCATTTGGATCACGTTTCATCACATGCAGCAGAGTTCTCCGGCCTCTGGATTCCTTGCTGTCCTTGTCCATGAGGGGGGGGGGACTTTGAAAACGTATCAAACCGATATTGGGAGATGTTCAACGAGATAGAGGGTGATTTTGACGATGTGGCCGTCAGAACCTTTAAGGTCGACCTGCCCGCCAAGCACGGCTTGAGAAGGTCCCTGATCGGAAAACCTGTTACTAGCGTACGCCAACTCATGGACCGGATTGACAAGTATAAAAGAGTCGAGGAGGACCAACAACAGGAAAGAGGCAAAAGCAAGGTTATCCCTCAGGAGAGGTGGGATTTCAAGTCAGATCGTTGCAACAATAATCGCCCCCGGAGAGATTTTGGGGCTCCAGTTGCTCAGGCTGTTAACACATTATTCCGGGAACCAATACACCAAATATTGGAAAAAATCAAAGATGAGCCGTACTTTAGATGGCCGAGCAAAATGATCGGAGACCCTGCGAAGCGCAATCAGAGTCTGCATTGCCAGTATCATAAGTAGCGGGGTCATACGACCGAAGATTGTAGAACCTTGTGGGGTCACCTTCAGCAGTTGATCCGAGAGGGCAAGCTTAAACAGTTTTTGACCCAACCCGGTGGGTAGGGGAATTAGACAGCTTCAGGGGCTTAAGGCGGCACATATTCCAGGCCCCCTCTAGGCACTATCTGTTGGGGTTTATGCCCTAAAATCCAATTGATTGGCATGTCATAAATAATTAAATTGTTTAATTATATGAGACTATTTATAAATGAACAAATGGGACATTATCTTGGTCCATGAGATGCATAGTATGCGATTTATGTGAAAAGTCATAAAATATATAAATTGCAAGTTCTTTGTAAACTCTGAATGTAGTTCGTAGTCGGTGATGAAATTGGGTGTTTCATCTGCGAAGACTATAACATATCAACTAAAATGATTTGTCTTGATCATAGAAATGGAGATTTCTAGTTGGTATATTGATATGTTTTAAGAGTTAAGACATATTGAACTAGATCGCTGTGAGATTTATTATTCTCCTAATGACTGTCAAATGAACTGTCAAATGAATAATAAATCTCACGACTTCTATTTACATCAACTTTAAATCCTGAGAGAATAATGGACCTGATCATGAGATGTAGGTTACTTTGATATATCAGGAGTGAGATCTATAAGTTACAGTCAAAACCTCAGTATGTTGGGCAGCCGCATTTAATGTTGATGGAACATATATTCTCAAGATGGAATTCATAATCTCTTAACAGAAATATAAAATATTCCTTTGAGATAAGTTTAATGGGTTTGGTTATTCAGAGAGTTGGGCCCAATCACTTTAGTAAGGAGTTACTAAAGTATATATTTATGGAATTGGATTTCATAAATATATGATGAATAACATTAAGGATTAAACTGGGTACTCAAGGATTAAGATGTAGTAATCTTCAAAGTGGCAGTCTATATTCATGACTTTGTATTACTACGAATATTTTAATGAAGGGGTTGCATGTATAATAAAGTCTTAGGATATAATTTATTAATAAGGCCTAGAGTGCAATTTTATTCATATAGTGGTATTGAATATAATTAATGGTAACTTTGGACTTGTCAAGAGTTGACAGAAAAGCCTAAGGCCCATTAGAGCTAGAGTCTTATTTGTTCCCTTTTGGTCCCACTCAAGCCACACACTAGAGCCCAATTGGAATGGCCCAAAAGGCTAGCCCAATTAGATAATCAGTTGTATATAAGGAGAGAAACATATAGAATTTCATAAGTCCTTTCATGAGTCTTTTCATAAGTGTTTTTCATCAAGATTACATAAGGAATGAAATGGTTTGTATGTGAGTGTTGGACACTCCCTTGTTCTCTCCTTGGAAATTGATTGAGAGACCACACATCTTGGGCATTAAGTGGAATTGGAGTGAAGATTAAAAGTCTTCCCACGAACTTCTAATTTTTGGTTTTGAATTTCACCGCACCAAGGTACGCTTTTTTGTTCTTAAATTCTGAAACTTTCATAGTGCATGTTATCAATTGTGAATGAAGTAGATCTGTTAATTTTTCGCTGCGTATGTTTTGTATGTGATACGAACATGTAATTTTCCCAACACTATCCACGTTATTCTAGCCGCGCCAAGTAGAACAGGGTCTTGCCCTTCCAGAGTGATGTCCATTGCTGGTCCGCACGCCGGGGTCTCCGGCCCTGAGCCCAAAAGGGCCAAAACAGAAGCTCACCCAGCGTTGAGCTTCTTGGACGAGGATAAGGCTGGAACCATATAGCCACATGATGACGCCCTAGTTGTAACCCTCAGGATTGGAGGCTACGACGTTAGAAGAGTATTGGTGGACTAGGGCAGCGGGGCCGAGATCATGTATCCAGATCTCTACAAGGGGCTTAATCTTAAACAAGAAGATCTGATTAATTATGATTCACCTCTGGTCGGTTTTGATAAAAAGGTAGTCGTTCCGCGCAGACAGATCAGACTGCCGGTTTAAGTCGGCTCATAGGTAGTGGAGGTAGACTTCATTGTGGTGGATGCCTACTCCCCATACACTACAATCGTGGCACGGCCCTGGCTCCACGCCTTTGGGGCCGTCTCATCCACCCTCCACCTCAAAGTGAAGTACCTGTCTAGGGATCGGGTTGAGGAGTTGGTTGGAAGTCAGTTTGTGGCCAGGCAGTGTCTGATGGCCGCCATAGCGCGTCGACCCGAACTAGAGTCCTCAGCCCTCGCTAGCGAAGAATTATAGCAATTAGAGTCCAAGGCCTCAATTTCTCGTGGTGAGGCCTAGGGGGCAGAGTGCGAAGAATTGGATAAAGTTGTCATCGACGATGACCCAGAAAGGTTCTTTCAAGTCGTCGCTCAACTGCCTCCCCAAGAAAGGGAAGAGTTAGTGCACTTCCTAAGGCAGAACATAGACGTATTTACCTGGAGCTCCTATGAAGCTTCGAGGATAGATCCGAGCTTCATTTGCCATCACCTGAACGTTAATCCATCCGTTATCCCCAAAAAGCAGCCGCCTCGGCACTCCTCCAAAGATCACTCTAATGCCGTCAAGGAGGAGGTCGCAAAACTTAAGAAGGCAGGGGCTATTAAAGAAGTGTTCAACCCAGACTGGCTGGTTAACACCGTGGTGGTGAAGAAGAAGAACGGCAAGTGGAGGGTATGCGTATATTACACAGACTTGAAGAAAGCCTGCCCAAAGGACACTTTCCCCATGCCTCGGATCGACCAGTTGGTGGATGCAATTGTGGGACACCCTCGGATAGTTTCCTAGATGCTTTTCAGGGCTTTCATCAAATACCTTTGGCCTCAGAAGACTAGGAGAAAACGGCTTTTATCACCTCCATTGGAAACTACCATTACAAAGTAATACCGTTTGGACTTAAGAATGCAGGGTCCACTTATCAACAGATGATGACGCGGATATTTGAGCGGCATCTGGGCAAGAATGTCAAAATCTATATCGATGACATGGTGGTCAAGAGCAAGAAAGAGGCCGAACATGTCGGAGACCTCTGGAACGTCTTTGAAGTCCTAAGGAGCCACAAGCTGCGACTTAATGCTTCCAAGTGTTCTTTAGGAGTGGGGTCTGGGAAATTTCTGGGCTACATGGTCACTCACCGTGGAATCGAGATGAACCCAAATCAGGTCAAGGCAATTAACAGTCTATAACCACCTCGAAATCCCAAGGAAGTACAAAGACTGACCGGGATGACCGCTGCCCTAAACCGATTCATATCCCGGTCGGTAGACAAATGCAGGCCTTTTTACCAACTATTGAACAAATGGAAGGACTATGAGTGGACCGAGGAGTGTGCCTTGGCCTTCCAACAGTTGAAGGAATATCTTTCTCGGCCACCTATCATGTCTAGACCTGTGGCAGACGAAGTCTTGTTTGCCTACATCACAGTGGCCGCCCATACGGTAAGCTTGGTGCTAGTAAGAGTTGATAACGGTGTACAAAGGCCTGTGTATTATGTCAGCAAGTCCTTGCATGAAGCCGAGATCAGATATTTGCCACTGGAGAAGGCCATTCTAGCCGCGGTCCATGCCACATGCAAGCTGCCTCATTATTTCCAGTCCCACACTGTTGTTATCCTGACCCAGTTGCCACTCAGGGCCTTACTTCGAAGCGCTGATTATACGGGGAGGATCGCAAAATGGGGAACGAAGCTGGGAGCCTATGACATCAAGTACATGCCTCGCACCTCTGTGAAGGGGCAAATCCTGGCCGATTTTGTTGCCGAGTTCGCCGAGACCCCGGTAGAAGAGGACGCAGAGAAACTACACATGGATGAAAATTCAGTTGGAGTAGCCTCTATACAAGGAGCATCGTCATGGAAAGTCTACGTTGACGGCGCTTCAAACCTCAAAGGATCTAGAGTGGGGCTAGTCCTGATCTCCCTCGAAAATGTCACGATTGAAAAATTGTTGAGGCTCGGGTTCTCGGCCACCAATAATGAAATAGAATATGAAGCCTTCCTAGTAGGGACGATTATGACTCAAAAGATAGGTGGAAAGACCGTGGACATATTCTCAGACTCCAGACTAGTGGTAGGTCAGGTCCGAGGGGATATGGAGGCTCGGGACCCTAGAATGTAGGAATATCTAAGCCAGGTTAAACATTTGCAATCTGGTTTCGATTCTTTCAATCTAATACACATTCCTAGAAGCAGAAATACACACGCAGACTCACTTGCAATGTTAGCAACCTCTTCGGCACAGAGTCTACCAAAAGTAATTCTTGTGGAAGACCTTATGAAACCTCGTGGCTCGGAAGGGGGAGTGTTATCCATTCATCAGATAAGAGCAGGCCCTAGCTGGATAGACCCTATTGTTCAATTTCTCAAAGATGACATCCTGCCTGAGAGTAAGCTGGAAGCCGATAAGATACGGAGGAAGGCTCCTCGGTTGTGGTTGTCTGAGGATCAGAAGTTGTACAAAAGATCTTTCTCCGGACCCTACCTGTTGTGCATACATCCTAAAGCGGTTGAGGTTCTCCTAGAAGAGCTACATGAAAGAATTTGTGGCAGCCACACTGGGGGAAGATCTTTATCCCATCGAGCCCTCACCCAAGGGTACTGGTGGCCTAATATGCACAGAGAAGCCTAGGAATATGTAAAGAAGTATGATCAATGCCAAAGATTCGCCCCGAACATCCACCAACCTGGAGGAGAGCTCAATCCTCTATCCAGCCCAAGGCCCTTTACCCAGTAGGGCTTGGACATTGTGGGCCCCTTCCCCAAAACTGTAGGAAACAAGAGATACTTGGTGGTCGGCACAGATTACTTTACTAAGTGGGTTGAAGTGGAGACATTGGCCAAAATCCGAGATGCAGATATAAAGAGGTTCATTTGGAAGAACATTGTCACCCGGTTCGGAGTCCCCCACACCCTCGTCTAGGATAACGGTCTTCAGTTTGACAGCAAATCCTTCTGGAGATATTGCTGCGGGCTAGGGATTACCAATCGGTATTCCACCCCGGCTTATCCTCAAGGGAACGGACAAGCTGAGGTCGTGAACAAGGTCATCGTGAGCGGACTCAAGAAGAGACTGAATGATGCCAAAGGAAAATGGGTCGAGGAACTACCACATGTGCTGTGGACATATCGGACTACCCCTCGGAGGTCCACTAGTGAGACCCCTTTTTCATTGACTTATGGGGCTGAGGCTGTTATCCCATTGGAAACCGGATTCCCTACTCTAAGAACGAGCTCTTTCACTCCGAACAACAACGACAACTTACTGGAAAGAAGTCTAGATCTGATTGATGAATGAAGGGAAAGTGCCACGGTCCAATTGGCTTACTATCAGCATAAACTTAAGCGGGGGTATGATGCCAACGTGAAATTAAGGCCCTTGGCACCTGGAAATCTGGTGTTGAGAAAAGTGGTCGATTTTGAAAAAAAACCCAGCCTGGGGCAAACTAGGACCCAATTGGGAAGGGCCATACCGAATTACATCTGTAGTTGGAATAGGTGCGTATTACTTGCAGGATTTAGAAAATCAAGCAGTACAGCATCCGTGGAATGTAAACAACCTAAAAAGGCACTATTATTAATAAAAACGCACTTTATTAGCTTTGTGTTCATTACGTTGTACATGACGATTAATTACTTTAACATTGTAAGTATTAAATAGATCCTAAACTATGGCTGGCCCCTCGGACCACCTACTTTGGAAAAATTAATACTACCTACAATTTTTCTAAGTATTAAACAGATCTTAAGCTATGCTTGGCCCCTCGGACCAGCTACTTTGGAAAAATTAATACTACCTACAATTTTTCTAAGTATTAAATAGAACCTAAGCTATGCCTGGACCCTCGGGCCACCTGCTTTGGAAAAATTAATACTACCTACAATTTTTCTAAGTATTAAACAGATCCTAAGCTATGCCTGGCCTCTCGGACCACCTGCTTTGGAAAAATTAATACTACCTACAATTTTTCTAAGTATTAAACAGATCCTAAGCTATAGCTGGCCCCTCGGACCACCTTCTTTGGAAAAATTAATACTACCTACAATTTTTCTAAGTATTAAACAGATCTTAAGCTATGCTTGGCCCCTCGGACCACCTACTTTGGAAAAATTAATACTACCTACAATTTTTCTAAGTATTAAATAGAACCTAAGCTATGCCTGGCCCCTCGGACCACCTGCTTTGGAAAAATTAATACTACCTACAATTTTTCTAAGTATTAAACAGATCCTAAGCTATGCCTGGCCCCTTGGACTACCTGCTTTGGAAAAATTAATACTACCTACAATTTTTATAAGTATTAAACAGATCCTAAGCTATGCTTGGCCTCTCGGACCACCTGCTTTGGAAAAATTAATACTACCTACAATTTTTCTAAGTATTAAATAGAATCTAAGCTATGCCTGGCCCCTCGGACTACCTGCTTTGGAAAAATTAATACTACCTACAATTTTTCTAAGTATTAAACAAATCTTAAGCTATGCTTGGCCCCTCGGACCACCTACTTTGGAAAAATTAATACTACCTACAATTTTTCTAAGTATTAAATAGAACCTAAGCTATGCCTGGCCCCTCGGACCACCTGCTTTGGAAAAATTAATACTACCTACAATTTTTCTAAGTATTAAATAGAACCTAAGCTATGCCTGGCCCCTCGGACCACCTGCTTTGGAAAAATTAATACTACCTACAATTTTTCTAAGTATTAAACAGATCCTAAGCTATGGCTGGCCCCTCGGACCACCTTCTTTGGAAAAATTAATACTACCTACAATTTTTCTAAGTATTAAACAGATCTTAAGCTATGCTTGGCCCCTCGGACCACCTACTTTGGAAAAATTAATACTACCTACAATTTTTCTAAGTATTAAATAGATCCTAAGCTATGCTTGGCCCCTTGGACCACCTGCTTTGGAAAAATTAATACTACCTACAATTTTTCTAAGTATTAAACAAATCCTAAGCTATGGTTGGTCCCTCGGACCACCTTCTTTGGAAAAATTAATACTACCTACAATTTTTCTGAGTATTAAACAGATCTTAAGCTATGCTTGGCCCCTCGAACCACCTACTTTGGAAAAATTAATACTACCTACAATTTTTCTAAGTATTAAATAGAACCTAAGCTATGCCTGGCCCCTCGGACCACATGCTTTGGAAAAATTAATACTACCTACAATTTTTCTAAGTATTAAACAGATCCTAAGCTATGCCTGGCCCCTTGGACCACCTGCTTTGGAAAAATTAATACTACCTACAATTTTTATAAGTATTAAACAGATCCTAAGCTATGCTTGGCCTCTCGGACCACCTGCTTTGGAAAAATTAATACTACCTACAATTTTTCTAAGTATTAAATAGAACCTAAGCTATGCTTGGCCCCTCGGACCACCTGTTTTAGAAAAATTAATACTACCTACAATTTTTCTAAGTATTAAACAGATCTTAAGCTATGCTTGGCCCCTCGGACCAGTTACTTTGGAAAAATTAATACTACCTACAATTTTTCTAAGTATTAAATAGAACCTAAGCTATGCCTGGCCCCTCGGACCACCTGCTTTGGAAAAAATTAATACTACCTACAATTTTTCTAAGTATTAAATAGAACCTAAGCTATGCCTGGCCCCTCGGACCACCTGTTTTGGAAAAAGTAATACTACCTACAATTTTTCTAAGTATTAAACAGATCCTAAGCTATGGCTGGCCCCTCGGACCAACTTCTTTGGAAAAATTAATACTACCTACAATTTTTCTAAGTATTAAACAGATCTTAAGCTATGCTTGGCCCCTCGGACCACCTACTTTGGAAAAATTAATACTACCTACAATTTTTCTAAGTATTAAACAGATCTTAAGCTATGCTTGGCCCCTCGGACCAGCTACTTTGGAAAAATTAATACTACCTACAATTTTTCTAAGTATTAAATAGAACCTAAGCTATGCCTGGACCCTCGGACCGCTTGCTTGGGAAAAATTAATACTACCTACAATTTTTCTAAGTATTAAACAGATCCTAAGCTATGCCTGGCCTCTCGGACCACCTGCTTTGGAAAAATTAATACTACCTACAATTTTTCTAAGTATTAAATAGAACCTAAGCTATGCCTGGCCCCTCGGACCACCTGCTTTGGAAAAATTAATACTACCTACAATTTTTCTAAGTATTAAACAGATCCTAAGCTATGCCTGGCCCCTTGGACTACCTGCTTTGGAAAAATTAATACTACCTACAATTTTTATAAGTATTAAACAGATCCTAAGCTATGCTTGGCCTCTCGGACCACCTGCTTTGGAAAAATTAATACTACCTACAATTTTTCTAAGTATTAAATAGAATCTAAGCTATGCCTGGCCCCTCGGACTACCTGCTTTGGAAAAATTAATACTACCTACAATTTTTCTAAGTATTAAACAAATCTTAAGCTATGCTTGGCCCCTCGGACCACCTACTTTGGAAAAATTAATACTACCTACAATTTTTCTAAGTATTAAATAGAACCTAAGCTATGCCTGGCCCCTCGGACCACCTGCTTTGGAAAAATTAATACTACCTACAATTTTTCTAAGTATTAAATAGAACCTAAGCTATGCCTGGCCCCTCGGACCACCTGCTTTGGAAAAATTAATACTACCTACAATTTTTCTAAGTATTAAACAGATCCTAAGCTATGGCTGGCCCCTCGGACCACCTTCTTTGGAAAAATTAATACTACCTACAATTTTTCTAAGTATTAAACAGATCTTAAGCTATGCTTGGCCCCTCGGACCACCTACTTTGGAAAAATTAATACTACCTACAATTTTTCTAAGTATTAAATAGATCCTAAGCTATGCTTGGCCCCTTGGACCACCTGCTTTGGAAAAATTAATACTACCTACAATTTTTCTAAGTATTAAACAAATCCTAAGCTATGGTTGGTCCCTCGGACCACCTTCTTTGGAAAAATTAATACTACCTACAATTTTTCTGAGTATTAAACAGATCTTAAGCTATGCTTGGCCCCTCGAACCACCTACTTTGGAAAAATTAATACTACCTACAATTTTTCTAAGTATTAAATAGAACCTAAGCTATGCCTGGCCCCTCGGACCACATGCTTTGGAAAAATTAATACTACCTACAATTTTTCTAAGTATTAAACAGATCCTAAGCTATGCCTGGCCCCTTGGACCACCTGCTTTGGAAAAATTAATACTACCTACAATTTTTATAAGTATTAAACAGATCCTAAGCTATGCTTGGCCTCTCGGACCACCTGCTTTGGAAAAATTAATACTACCTACAATTTTTCTAAGTATTAAATAGAACCTAAGCTATGCTTGGCCCCTCGGACCACCTGTTTTAGAAAAATTAATACTACCTACAATTTTTCTAAGTATTAAACAGATCTTAAGCTATGCTTGGCCCCTCGGACCAGTTACTTTGGAAAAATTAATACTACCTACAATTTTTCTAAGTATTAAATAGAACCTAAGCTATGCCTGGCCCCTCGGACCACCTGCTTTGGAAAAAATTAATACTACCTACAATTTTTCTAAGTATTAAATAGAACCTAAGCTATGCCTGGCCCCTCGGACCACCTGTTTTGGAAAAAGTAATACTACCTACAATTTTTCTAAGTATTAAACAGATCCTAAGCTATGGCTGGCCCCTCGGACCAACTTCTTTGGAAAAATTAATACTACCTACAATTTTTCTAAGTATTAAACAGATCTTAAGCTATGCTTGGCCCCTCGGACCACCTACTTTGGAAAAATTAATACTACCTACAATTTTTCTAAGTATTAAACAGATCTTAAGCTATGCTTGGCCCCTCGGACCAGCTACTTTGGAAAAATTAATACTACCTACAATTTTTCTAAGTATTAAATAGAACCTAAGCTATGCCTGGACCCTCGGACCGCTTGCTTGGGAAAAATTAATACTACCTACAATTTTTCTAAGTATTAAACAGATCCTAAGCTATGCCTGGCCTCTCGGACCACCTGCTTTGGAAAAATTAATACTACCTACAATTTTTCTAAGTATTAAACAGATCCTAAGCTATGGCTGGCCCCTCGGACCACCTTCTTTGGAAAAATTAATACTACCTACAATTTTTCTAAGTATTAAACAGATCTTAAGCTATGCTTGGCCCCTCGGACCACCTACTTGGAAAAATTAATACTACCTACAATTTTTCTAAGTATTAAACAGATCTTAAGCTATGCTTGGCCCCTCGGACCAGCTACTTTGGAAAAATTAATACTACCTACAATTTTTCTAAGTATTAAATAGAACCTAAGCTATGCCTAGACCCTCGGACCACCTGCTTTGGAAAAATTAATACTACCTACAATTTTTCTAAGTATTAAACAGATCCTAAGCTATGCCTGGCCTCTCGGACCACCTGCTTTGGAAAACTTAATACTACCTACAATTTTTCTAAGTATTAAACAGATCCTAAGCTATGGCTGGCCCCTCGGACCACCTTCTTTGGAAAAATTAATACTACCTACAATTTTTCTAGGTATTAAACAGATCTTAAGCTATGCTTGGCCCCTCGGACCACCTACTTTGGAAAAATTAATACTACCTACAATTTTTCTAAGTATTAAATAGAACCTAAGCTATGCCTGGCCCCTCGGACCACCTGCTTTGGAAAAATTAATACTACCTACAATTTTTCTAAGTATTAAACAGATCCTAAGCTATGCCTGGCCCCTTGGACTACCTGCTTTGGAAAAATTAATACTACCTACAATTTTATAAGTATTAAACAGATCCTAAGCTATGCTTGGCCTCTCGGACCACCTGCTTTGAAAAAATTAATACTACCTACAATTTTCTAAGTATTAAATAGAATCTAAGCTATGCCTGGCCCCTCGGACTACCTCCTTTGGAAAAATTAATACTACCTACAATTTTTCTAAGTATTAAACAGATCTTAAGCTATGCTTGGCCCCTCGGACCACCTACTTTGGAAAAATTAATACTACCTACAATTTTTCTAAGTATTAAATAGAACCTAAGCTATGCCTGGCCCCTCGGACCACCTGCTTTGGAAAAATTAATACTACCTACAATTTTTCTAAGTATTAAATAGAACCTAAGCTATGCCTGGCCCCTCGGACTACCTCCTTTGGAAAAATTAATACTACCTACAATTTTTCTAAGTATTAAACAGATCCTAAGCTATGGCTGGCCCCTCGGACCACCTTCTTTGGAAAAATTAATACTACCTACAATTTTTCTAGGTATTAAACAGATCTTAAGCTATGCTTGGCCCCTCGGACCACCTACTTTGGAAAAATTAATACTACCTACAATTTTTCTAAGTATTAAATAGATCCTAAGCTATGCTTGGCCCCTTGGACCACCTGCTTCGGAAAAATTAATACTACCTACAATTTTTCTAAGTATTAAACAAATCCTAAGCTATGGTTGGCCCCTCGGACGACCTTCTTTGGAAAAATTAATACTACCTACAATTTTTCTAAGTATTAAACAGATCTTAAGCTATGTTTGGCCCCTCGAACCACCTACTGACTATATATATACATGATTTCCTATCACTGATACTCATTGTTATATGAAAACGAAAAAGAAAATAGATATCGGTATCATTGAAGTCGAAAGAGGATGTGGAAGCTGAAGATAGGAGAGGGCAAAAATGACCCTTACCTTTTTAGTACAAATAACTTTGCCGGAAGACAAACATGGGAGTTTGACTCGGAGGCTGGTACACCAGAAGAGCGAGCTGAGGTTGAAGAGGCTCGTCAAAATTTCCACAAAAATCGACGTCAATTCCCGGCTTGCGGTGATCTTCTCTGGCGAATGCAGGTACCTTAATTAAACTAATGATTTTTCTGTCATGCACTGTCAAAACATTAATTTCACGTGTTCACAAGAATTTCTTTTGCACTTTTAAACGAGAGAAATGTTAATATCTTTTTGGCATTTTCTAGTGAAAAGTTTTTGTGGAAAAAAAAAAAATATATATATATATATATATATTGTCAAATTTTAAATTTATCTATTTTTCATATAAATAAGGCAAAACTATACTATTGATTTTCAAAATTTACTTTGTGAGTGTAATTAGTCACTCAAGTTTCAAATGAGTATTATTAATCTTTCAAGTTTTAAAAATGAACAGCCTTAGTCATTTAGTTAATTAGCATTAGTATTATTTTTTTGGTGATTAACGGAATAATGATGTGACATTTTTTTCACTAACATGACATTTCTTTTAATTAAAATATTACAAAATTGAAGAGAAATCTCTACCCCTCTCTTTACTGCCTCTCGTTTCCTACAACTTGTTCTTCTCCACCACGACAGCATGCCTAGCCCGGCCTCTTGAGCCCAAAGCTACCACTTTCACTCAGGGAAGTTGATACTGTACCGTACCGGCCCGTAACGGCCGGTACATACTTACCGGCCTCGTACCAGTACATATACCCCCTATTTTGTACCGGAAAAAATACCGGCCGTACCGGCCTCATACCGGCCGTACCGGACCGGAACACAAAATGCTGTGTTTTTTTTTTTTTTGTGGTAATTGTGGCAATTTTTTAAGAGCAGGATAGTAGTACTCATATATATTATGGTCTTGAAGTAGATCCTTTTGATGGATGGGAGTAGATGATCCTATATAGTTTGTGTTAACTTAATTATTTGTATTATTTGTTTTCTTTGTATGCAATGAACAATTAAATTTTTTGTTTTTTATATTGTGTTTTTTTTTCTTTGTATGCAATGAACAATTGAAGTAATGTTTTATTGTAAACAGGAGGTAATGTTTTATGGTAAATAGAGATTTTGTGTGTGTGTGTGTGTGTGTATATTAAATATAAAAAATAGCGGTAAACCCGAAACGGTACAACGGTATTGACCGGTACCCGAAATATATCGTACCGGTGGCCAACCGGTACAGCTTCCGGTACGGTATTGACTTCCTTGCTTTCACTTAAACTGGACTTCTTCTCTAAACCTGAGAGATAGAAGAGCAACAAGACCTTGATATCCTGGTCTTGCTCTGTGCCACCAAAATATATATAATATAAATTAATTAAAATTTTAAATTAAAAAAATGAACAAAATTTGACAAACTTTTCAATGTGCATGAGTTAAATAGAGATGACCCAGATGAGGAAATTTGTTTCTTTGGAATTGAATCGTGTTATACCAGATGATTAACAATTTGAATGCTGGGAAAGTTAGAGAATTTCGTGGGTTTAATGTGAAAGAGCAGAACATACATGGAGAACCCATAAGAAAATAAAAATATTAATGATAATGAAATTGGGTTTTGGAGAAATGGGTGTGGGTAAATAAATGTGTGAACTGAGAAATCGGTTTGGTTTATATTACCAGGAAAGAGCTTCTATTCAGTGGGATCATCTCAGCAAGAAGTGAGAGAAAAATGTGAAAAGACCCGGTCTTTATGGTAGCAAATAAGTTAGAAAGAATAATAGGCAAGAGAGTTTTAGTTTTGTAATATTTTAATATAAAAAAATGTTGCCTCACTTTTTAATTAGTCACATAAACAATAACATTTACGACAATTAACAAGAAGACTAACTTCACTTATTTTTAAATTTGAGGGACCAACAGTACTCATTTGAAACTTAAGGGAACAATTATGCTTGCATGGTAAACTTTAGGGACCAATATCGTAGTTTCGCCTATAAATAATGTCAAAACTTTTCTAAAATGGTTTGTTAACAACTTAACAATTGTCCTAAGGCTATTACCGCATATTTTTGGTGCAATGATCACTCCACAAATATAAGTGTTTATGGGGTGCGGGAAGTAAGGGCCGAAGATTAAGTCTCTAGAAGAGAGTTTTACACACATATACACTTAAATTAGACTAAAGTAGAATTTCTATTTTTTTTTTTAAATTGTCGAGAGTGACAAAGTCAAGACTTCGAGCTAAGGCAGCTACAGGGTCGGCTCAACAACTTTGAGGGCCTTAGGCGAAAATTTTAAGTGCGGACTTTTTTATATTTAAATATTAATTAAAGAATATATATATTGATTTTTTTTTATTTAAAATCTATTTTTCTTGTTTTTTGAGATGCAAAATTACTAGAAATGAATTGATATAATATACATCAAATTATTAATTAGTGTGATAATTTATAATAATTGATCAAATAAGAGTATGCATTAAAAAAATGTGATAAATTATTAATTAGTATGTAGTGGGACCAGCTGTGATGTGCTGTGGGCTTTGGACAAACTATGTAGTGTTGTGTGCACTGTGCAGTCTTGTCTGCATAGCCCACAGTTTGTGTAGTCTTGTCTTAACTTTTTTTTTTTTTTCCCCTTTTTAATCTTCTATATTTTAGGATACAATAGAGCATTTTTAATGCATTTCATTGACTAATAAAAGTACTTAAAATTTTTTTTAATTAAAATATATAGATAAATATATTATATTATATATATATATATATTTTACAAGTGGGGGCCTTCTTTTATTTGGGGGCTTTAGGTGATTGCATCAATTACATTATATGTTGAGCCGACCTTGGACGGCTGTAGTATAAAATTATATTAACATATCTCAGGTAATATAAATTTATATTATACACTCATTCCTGATCTTCCAGACCTTTCTTTTTCAATTTATTTTTTCTCCTTTTCTACATTCATGTGATTAATGGGAGTATGTATATACACACTATGATCCCAATATATTAACGTATCTCAGGTAATATAAAATTATATTATACACCCATTCTTGATCTTCCAAACCTTTCTTTTTCTATTTATTTTTTCTCCACCTTTCCTACATCCATGCGATTAATCATTTTTTATTTCTCCCTAATTGGTAGATTGGGCAAAATTTTGTAACTTTGCTGCTGATAATTTTGCTGTTATTTTTTTTTAATTTTTTTTAATTTTTGGAGTTTGCTATTTTTAAGGGGGTTAAGTGTAATTTTATTGAATGAACAAATTGCTAAACTTTTACCTATATGTTTATACTAATATTTTTTTTTCAAATTTTAGGAGAGGTCATTGCTCCCCAAAGCCAAAGCCAAAGAATGATTCTATTCATGCTCTAAGGATACTCGTTAATATGACCATTTGAATAATGATATGACTTGTCTTTATTTCATTTAATAGCAATCTTACATGTCACAACAATTTTAACAAATTCTTTAAGTTTCTTGCTTCAACCCATGATATAGTAATTAAAAAGGTCATCCATTATAGTTTTAGTCACATAACGTTTTTATTGAGTCATGTGACTTGTTTAAACAATACAGATAAATATGGATAATTTTATAAATTGTCACGTAATTAATTGGAAAAAATAGCTCTAATCATGTTTGATTTGGTATTACCTGTTACTTACTTGATCAAGTATTTTGATATTAATGGATTTCTGAAGTGTAAAATACTTTTTGTAATTTTTTCTTAGATAAATGCCATATTATTAAAAAAATATATATTTCAGGTCACTATTTTTTTAGTCACGTAAACAATACCACTAATATCAGTTAACAAGAGAACTTATAAGATTTTTTTTTTTAAACTTGAAGGACTAATAGCGCTCACTTAAAATTCAAGAAACCATTTGCAGTCAGAGGATATATTTAGGTGGTTTATAGTTAGTGGCGGAGCCAGGATTTTAGTTTAGGGGGGGCAAGGTTAAAAAAAAATAAAGAATCTAAAGTTATTAATTGGTATTAATAATAAAATTATAAGCAAAAATAATTGTCATACAAAATCTATTAAAATTTAAACAATTGTAAAATAAAAAAAACAATTGTAAAACATTTCTGACGATCAATCATCAAAATAAGAGATTCATCTATATATACATAAAGTTTAGACAATTAATTTGATTCCTCAAAATAAATTGAGAAAATAAATTTTAACTTTTCTTTCTGTATCTTTCTAATTATTTAAAATTTAGATTTATGATAAAACTCAAATTTTGAACTATGAAAATGCAAGAAATGAAGGAGAAATAAATAATGGACGTTTACAACTTTAGTGTCATACAAGATATTTTATTATTATTTTGAGTAAAGTTTGAAATCCACTAGCTTAACCTGAAATGAAAGGAAAGAAATTTGGATAAGTTAAAAAAAAATAATTAAATATTGTTCAAAAGTGTAAACAGGTTTGGTGGCATTTATTTCGTGTAGGCTCATTGTTTAAAGTGGGATAAGTTGTTTGAGTAACACCACAAAATATCACAAAATTTTTACAATACGTTGAGGTGTCAGTACATTATTGGTCAAAATAAAATAAAATATATTTATTCTGGGATCTATTCCAACTAAAAATAAGATTATGGTGAAAATATTGTGATATTTTAATGTCTCTAGACTTTCTCAAATAGAAATATGTATTTTATTTATTTTTCATTTCATGTCAGGGGTATGGTTTGAGAGAAGATGTTTCTTTTATATTCTAACTTTAGGAGTACAACTCAATTTTATAAATATATGAAGGACTTTTTTGGGAGAAGTCAGGGGGGCGGCTGCCCCCCCTCGACCCCCCCTGGCTCCGCCTATAGTATAGTTTCCTATTAATTCTTTTTTCTTCTTCTTTCACAATATTTAAGATGACAAATCATAGTTAATGCAAGGTTGCTTTCACAAAAAACTACCATTCGGTAAATTTAAAAAAAAAAAAAAAAAAAAAAAAAAAAAAAAAAAAACTAACAGTGAAATTGGTTGCCTGTCTTTTTCTTTTTTGTTTATCTGGAACAATCGAAACTGAATTTTTGTTTCAAAAGCCAATGAAGAAAGTCTTACCTAACCGTTAATATTTTATTGGTGTTCTTTTTTATTATGAGGGAACAATATTTTATGGTTGACTCATTCTACTTTTCAAGGATGCGAAATAAATAAATAAATAATAATATAATCATATATAGGTTATTAGTAATATATCTTTTTCTTTTTTTTATAAATTATTATTCATACTTTTGTTGTTAGTTTTTCTTTTTTGAGAAAGTGTTGTTAGTTAGTTAGAGGCTGTTTGGTTCATCAGTTTCCACAACTCAATTTTCAGTTTCCATAACTCATAACTCAAAAATGGTGGGACCCATAGCAAGAAGTCCGTTTGGGAGCAAATAACTTTGTTTCCATCACTCAATTCTCTGATTTTTGAGTGATGAGTTATGGCATTTTTGTAATTAAACACACATAGGGGACCCACTCAGCCGCAACTTTTGACCAGTCAACTCTTTTTTTTTCTTTTTTTTTTTCACTGGTTCGGTCTGGGCTTTTTTTTTTTTTTTTTTTTTTTTCTTCCCTGGGTTCGGTCTTCACCTTCTCTTTCTTTTCTTTTTTTTTTTTTTCTTTTTTTCACTAGGTTCGGTCTGCACGTTTTTTTTTTTTTTTTTTCACTGGGTGGTCTGTCTTCATCTTGAAAAAAAAAAGAAAAAGAAAGAGAAGGTGAAGACCGAACAGTGAAGAAAAAGAAAAAGAAAAAGAAAAAGAAAAAAAAAAAAAGCAAAAAGCTGCACAGTGACAGATATGGGGTCCACAAATAGTGTGAAAAATATTGAGTGATGGTAACTGAGTGATAATGTCGTTTGGATGTGATATTTTAGAGTGATGAGTTATGAGTTATGAGTGATAAGTGATGGGTGATGAGTGATGAGTGATGAGTGATGAGTGACGGAAATTGAGTGACGAGAATTTTTGAACCAAACAGGCCCTTAGTAACTAGTTGACTTGATTTTGTAAGCTTCGCGTGTGTTACATCAAGTGCTATTACCAATTTTATTTAAAAAAAATCTGCTAACTGATGATATAATAATGAATGAAAGTGGATGATTGATGTAAGAAATTTAGACCCCTGTAAACTAGATTATTTAACCTAATCAATTAACTAAGTGAATACTTAGGTTTATTATTCAGATCTAAGTTAAAACAATAACAATCATATCATGTAAAGCAGCGGAAAAATAAATAACACAACAATATGATGACTTAGGAAAACCAAACAGGTAAAAAACCTGGGGAGGATTTAACCTAGCTATCCTCAAGGTAAAACAGCAAATCCACTAGAAAGAATTGAAGTTTGTACAATAGCAACTTAGACCACTAACATCCTATTGCTACCTTGAGTAGAAAACTTACTACCATGACCACATGATAGCTTTGAGTCCACGGACTACTTCTTTTCTTGGCCTTTGCAAAACACAAACATCCACGCTTGTGACTTTGAGATCCCACTCAAAGGTTTAGCAACACAAACTCTCCTGTTTGTGACTCCAAGACCACCCTTGAAGGTTTAGATCATCAACACCTTTGATGACAAAAGAAGGCGGCAACTTCAGCAATACTGGATCTTGAGATTCTTCAAGGAACAACACCGGTAGAAGTTATAAGACAGGTTTTAGGAACAAAACCCTAAATACAAAAGAGGCACACTCTTCTTTCTCTAAAAAGCCTTATAAAAAAACGTGCTTAGGGTTTCCTTTATATAGTGGAAGAAGTAGATCTGAAACCCTAATCCTTAATGGGCTTGAACTGCTGTTTGGATCAACTTAAAATTTTGCAAATACGACTTTCGATCGGTCGAGCCTGTTTCTTGATCGGTCGAACCAGACAATTTCTGAATTTTTCTTTCTGCAGCTTACTTGTTCTTGAATCTTGACTTGAATCATCTTGAGTATTGTCTAATAAAACCTATAGACTCTAAGATCTATATCTAGATAAGTTTATGTTCACGATTTGCCAATTGTTCTAAACTTTTAGAACCTAACAATTGATATCACTTCAACAATATAATAAATAAAATTTTTAATTTTTTAAAACTTAAAAAATAGATACATCAGTTCGTAAAAAATATATAGTATCGCAAGAATTACTCTTTCATCAATAACCATATAACCGATATTATCTTTGCATTGCGTGGGCATAAAAATGTATAATTGGTACATGGGCATTTCGTTGATCTGTTTAATTTTTGAACCTTAGTAAAAGTATAATTTTTGAAATTTTGTTTGCTAATGACTTAGGAATTATTGAAATGATTGCAGTTTTTGAGGGAGAAAAACTTCAAACACACGATTCCCCCAGTTAAGATTGAGGACGGAGAGGAAATCACATATGAAAAGGCCACAATTACATTGAGGAGGGCTGTCCATTTCTATGCGGCCTTGCAGTCTTGTGATGGCCATTGGCCTGCTGAAAGTTCTGGCCCATTGTTTTTCCTTCCTCCTTTTGTGAGTTGCATCATTATCATTATTAAGCTTTCAATATTGTTATTAATTTATTATCATTATAATTTGTCAAGTAAATATACATCTCTAGAATATCTTCTAAGTTTGAGTTGACTGTGAACAATGAAATTGTTCCAAATAACATCCTTGCTAGTGAACTATTTTGGCATTCAGCCTGAAATAACTGCTATTTTTCTTGCATTTGATCGAAAAAATGCAGGTATTATGTTTTTACATTACAGGACATCTTAATACTGTATTCCCAGCTGAGTATAAAAAAGAAATTCTTCGTTACATATACAATCATCAGGTATATATTAATTCTTGAAAGTTTAAAATGTTTGTTGAATCAATAAGAATAGAGATTTTGCAAAAATTTTCACTCTCATTCTCTGTTTTTTTTTTGTTTTTTTTTTTTTTTGTTTATAGAATGAAGATGGTGGATGGGGATTTTACATGGGAGGCCACAGCATCATGTTTTGCACAATTCTCAGCTACATTTGTATGCGAATACTTGGGGAAGGACCTGATGGGGGTCAGGACAATGCTTGTGCAAGAGCAAGAAAATGGATCCTTGATCGTGGTGGTGCAACACACATATCTTCTTGGGGAAAGTCCTGGCTTTCAGTATGACTATTTATTTGTGAAGAATTCACATCAAATTAGAGTTAAATACTCAAAATAATATATATATATATATATATATATATTAATTAAAATATAATCATATTTATTTCGCAATTTGAGAAATGAACGTATTTGGTTTCAAGTACTCACCATGCATGATGACTTTCTGTTGATAATTAACACTAGTATGCAATGTCTTGTAAACTGTAGATACTTGGTGTGTTTGAATGGGCTGGGGCCAACCCAATGCCTCCGGAATTTTGGCTTCTTCCTCCATATCTTCCCATGTATCCAGGTTTGTACAATATATGATTACTTCTTCATTAATTATTTTAAATCATTATTGCATGTGGAACCTTTCTAAAATCAGTTTAGTCGATGTTTAACAGAGTTAGTTCATTTCTTTGATGCCTTTGTCACTACAGGGGTTTAACATTCTTTTTAATGCACCAAATTCTAATAATAACATATCAATTTTGTGGTGCCCAAAAAGCAGCCAAAATGTGGATCTATTGTCGGTTGGTGTACTTGCCTTTTTCATACTTATATGGGAAAAGGTTTGTTGGGCCAATCACACCTCTTATTCTTCAATTAAGGGAGGAACTTTACACTCAACCATACAATGATGTTAATTGGGCCAAAGCACGTCATCAATGCGCAAAGGTGAGTTTACCTTTGATGAGGAGATAATACCATGAGAAAACTCCAATTGAAGGGTTAATATAACATAGAAGGACATAACATGACCCAAAAGTTCAAGCTTGTAGGTTTGGACTCAATTATGTGATATTAACCACTCATTCTTGTCATTAGTATCCAATCTAGAAATTTAATATTTCGCTAACCACGTCACTCACACGCCAATATTCCAACAACCTTCATGGTTGATAATTGTGGAATGACATATACCATATAGTCTTTTAAATATATCTTTCAATGCATTGATTGTGGAATTATTTTTTTTTTTGCTAATAAATTGATTGTGGAATTTTTTTTTTTTTTTTTGCTAATGTATTGATTATGGAAATCAATTACTACAGGAGGATATCTACTATCCGCATCCTTTGATACAAGATCTACTTTGGGATAGCCTATACATATTAACTGAGCCTCTTCTCACTCGTTGGCCTTTAAATAAAGTGGTTAGAGAAAAAGCTCTTCAAGCAGCAATGAAGCTCATTCACTATGAAGACGAAATCACTAGATACATTACCGTTGGGGTTGTGGAAAAGGTAATGTGATTCTACAATGCTCTAGAAAAGCCATGGACATGGTTAATTTGGGCTATATAATATTCCTCCTAATACCATTTGCATTGAACAGTCAATTTGTATGCTTGCTTGTTGGGTTGAAGATCCAGATGGGGATGCTTTTAAGAAGCATCTTGCTAGGGTGAAAGAATACATATGGGTCGCTGAAGATGGAATCAAAGCGCATGTTAGTGCACATGTTATGCAAAACAATTGCAGAACTTTTTACCTATCCATTTGCATGAATTGCTGACTTTGACATATGCAATTTGTGTGTAGAGTTTTGGTAGTCAATCGTGGGATATGGGTTTAAGTATTCAAGCTCTTTTAGCTAGTGATCTCACTAATGAAATTGGACCCGTATTGAAGAAAGGGCATGAGTTCATAAAAAGATCCCAGGTTTGATTTTCAATTCTTAAATCATAAAAGCCTAAATTTTTGCTTAGGAAAGTCATTATCAATATGTCATTTGGAGTTATTATGTTCTCTTAAACAATGTTAAGGTTAGAGACAATCCTGCTGGAGACTTCAGAAAAATGCATCGTCACATTTCTAAAGGAGCATGGACTTTCTCTGATCAAGATCATGGATTACAAGTTTCTGATTGCACTGCAGAATGTTTGAAGGTAAATAACTATGTTTAATGCTTCTTCAAGTTCTACTTTTGCTACTTGTCCATAATCACCGTGTGACCAAATTCTCCTATACTTCACAGTGCTGCTTGCTTTTATCAATGATGCCACCTGAAATTGTTGGTGAGAAAATGGAACTTGAGTGCTTGTTTGATGCAGTAAATATCCTACTTTATTTACAGGTGAGGATTAACTTTTCCTAGAATGATAAATTACTACTTGTAGCAAAAACATATGCCCTTGGGAAGAGACGAATTTAATTGATTTTACCATTATAGCAAAAATTTTTAACTTGTTAAATTAATGGGAGTTATAGTCTAATTGCTATGATATCATTATAAATTATCACTCTTCCTAAAAGTTCAAACAATTTTGAATTGGTGAACAAGTTATCTAACCATTAGTCTAACATAATGTTGTATATCTGTGTTTGCTTATTTTGCATGCGTAGGTGTGAATAGGTAATACAAGCTACCATTGTTATAGATGTATCTAAAAATGCTGAAAATTACTTGCTCAAATCTAGAGAGATTTGTTAATCTAAGAATATTCTTCTTAAAAAACCAAAATTGTTTACAATTTTCAATATTTACTATATATATATATATATATATATATATATATATACATGGGTTGGGTTAAATATTTACTATATCTAAACAATGTTACACTATCCAATAACTTGTTATAAAAATTCAAATTTTGAAAATCTTACTGTTGAACTATATGTTTATGTGTTCTTAACATTTATGCCAATTTCCATGTTAATAATGCAGAGTAAGAATGGAGGTTCATCAGCTTGGGAGCCTGCAGGAGCTCAAGAGTGGTTAGAAGTTAGTACCTTAACATGTTGAACTGTCGTTGAAATGTTTATTTGGAATTTTATGCAGATATTTTTACTCTTAATTATCATATATCAATGGAAAATTAATTACCTTTTTTTTCCGTTCTAGTGGCTTAATCCCTCAGAATTCTTCGAGGGTATTGTCGTTGAGCATGAGTATGTTGAGTGTACTGCATCATCAATCCAAGCTTTACTTTTGTTTAAGAAGTTGCACCCTGAGCATAGGAAAAAGGAGATTGAGAATTCAATTCAAAAAGCAGTCCAATACATTTTAGACATACAAATGCCCGATGGTTCTTGGTATGTTCATGTACTAGTTTACTAGATATCATTATTATTGTTATTATGGTTAGATTAATTACATGATGAATTTGAAACATTTGTTCAGAGTTATTTTTACCATAGTTTTATATATATATATATATATAGATGTAATACAAATCAATTAACAGATGAGACTTTGTCGTAGGTATGGAAATTGGGGAATTTGTTTCCTGTATGGTACATGGTTTGCCCTTGGAGCATTAGGTGCAGTGGGCAAGACTTACAACAATTGTTCTGCTATACGTAGAGCTGTAGATTTTTTACTAAGAACACAAAAAGAAGATGGTGGCTGGTCGGAGAGCCATCTTTCATGCCCAGAAAAGGTAGTTTTTAACCATGGATTTTGCTTTTAGCCTCTAAATTCTTTATCTTTTCATATTTAGTATCTTTCACTGGGAAGCACCGATGCGGCGCCAGAGGCGCCGCACCCGCGCGTCGGTGCCGCGTCGGCCACATGGTCACCTTTTTTTTTTCGCCGACTCGCGCCGACTTGCGCCGACGCGGCTGGGACTCGGGCCGATTCGCCCGGAACCGGGCTGAATCGCCCCGAAACGGCCGATTCAGGCCGATATTCAAAAAAAAAAAAAGGTGCAAAATGCACCGTTTCACTCTATATACAAACCCTAAAACTAAACTCTCACTGATTCATGTTTAAAACAAAAAAAAAAAAAAAAAAAAAAAAAAACCAAAACACTCTTGTCTTCGGTCTTCTCTCTCGCAGTCTCGCTCGCCTCCGTCGCACCTCCCTATCTGTTCTCTCTGATTTTCGTGGTTTCACTTCACACCCAGTCAGCCACTCACTCACAGTTCAGTCATTCATTCACGTTTTAAAAAAAAAAAAAAAAAAAAAAAAAAAAAAAAAAAAAAAAAAAAGCACTCTTTAGTTATTATCTACTATTGCTCTTAAATTTGGTATATTTTTATATAATGTGAAAAAGTATGCTTAGCAATATATTAAAAATATAAATAAAAATATTTTTAATAATTTTTTAATCGCCGAGTCCTGCCGCACCCGCACCCACCTTTTTCAAAAATTGCCGAGTCCCGCACCCGCACCCGCACCTGAGTCCCGAAACGCACCCGTGCTTCATAGATCTTTCATTACATCAATTTGGTTCGATGAAGTTTTTGTAGATCAATGATTCAATTTAAAGAAATTTATATCTACTCTTGTTTTAAATGAGATTTTGTAGATGTTGTATAGATTCTTGCATCAAAATTAAAATAACAAATTCTCTATGCTTGGTCATAGATATATATACCTCTCGAAGTAGATCGATCAAATTTGGTACAAACTTCATGGGCAATGATGGGTCTTATTATTGCCAAACAGGTTAATTTATGGTTTAAAAACTTATCATTACATTTATATCATGTTATCGTATGTTTTTCTTGAATAATTCTAAGAATAAAATTTTACTTGTAATAGGCTGAAAGAGACCCAACACCTCTTCATCGCGCAGCGAAGTTGATAATCAATTCCCAATTGGAAAATGGCGATTTTCCTCAACAGGTGTCTTTGTTTAACATAACTTCAAATAACAAATAGAAATATGAAAATTGACAAGAGCATAGATATCATTCTTCCATTATGGAACGTAGGTTTTTCCCTTGACTAATAAACTTTATAGTAGTTAATTTGCAAGTTGCAACACAACTAATAAAGCTATCACTTTCTATTTTAATTAAAAAAAGCAGGCAGAAAAGAATGTAAACTAACATGACGTACTATACTTTACTTAAATTTTACTTCCAACAATTTCTAATTAATCATTAATTACTTTGTTGTGGCAGGAAACCACAGGAGTCTACTTGAAAAACTGCATGTTGCTCTATGCAGCATATAGAAATGTTTTCCCATTGTGGGCTCTTGGAGAATACCGCAAGCATGTTCCATTGCCATCCAAAACTATGTAACTTAGAGTGGCATAGCGAGTTCTTAATTCTCTTACAATTATGTACCAATTAGTTTTCTGTGTTACCCACCACTACATTATATTTCTTCTATGACTAATAATGTCTATATAGAAGTTTATAGTGGCCACCTAAATAAAATTGGGAGTAAGACTTGCAATATTTTATTGTACTACTACTAGCTAGCATCTATCCCGTGCATAACTAAAGAAACATTTAACAATTGTGAAGATGAGATATTCCTCTTGGTTTTTACACTGAGCATTATGAACGGAGGTCACTTAGCATGAAAAAAAAATTAAAAAAAAAAATTGGACACATCTCAAATTTAGACTACAATTAGAAATTAATTTTCATTTGATTTGAATTTTTATGGGTAAGTTGTAATCTGAGATGTTACTGTTTGTAAATTTAGACCCTTGTACGCACAGATTGTTTAACCTAATTAATTAAACAACTTGATATTTAGCTTTATTATTCAAATTTAGGTTAAACACAAACAATTATATCACTTAATGCGAAAAAATATAGAAGACAAATGATATGATGATTCAGAAAAACCAATGAAACTTTCCAATTTCAAGGTAAAAAACCTGCGAGAATTTAACCTAAACTATCCTCAAGATAACGAATTCACTATATAGAATGGAAGTTTTACAATAGATTTTTCCCTAAATCTAAAGCTACCTCTTGTAGTACTTACTCACATGATTACACGCAACTCTGAAACCACAGACTCTCTTATTTGAATTTGTTGAACAAAAACACCGTTGTTTGTGGCTTTGAGATCCCACTCAAAGCTTTAGATCATCAACAGTTGTTGATCTTGTGCACAAAAACTTAACTCCAACATCGGATCTTAGGTTTCTTCAAGGAATAATACCGGTAGAAGATTTTAGAGAGCTTTGGGTACGAAAACCCTAGATCTACAATATGAGATACAAGAAGCACTCTTCTCTCTCTAAAACTCCTTAAAACATGCCTTAGGATTTCCTTTAAATACTAGGAGAATTTGATCTAAAACTTTAATCACTTAATGAGCTAATGGGCTTTAATTAATTTTTGCAAATCCTTGTCTTAATCGGTCGAGCCTTCATCTTGATCGGTCGAACCTGGCATGTTTCGAATTCTAGAATTTGCAACTTCCTTTTTCTTGTATTCTAACTTGTATCACATTGAGCGCTGTCTAATCATACCTATAAACTTAGGAATCTATATCTAGACAAGTTTGTGCTCATGGTTTACAAATTGTTTTAAACTTTTAGGACCTAACAATTACTATAAGCTACCTTTTAGAGAATACACTATTTGCTGCCAAATGAAGTAGCTAGTTGTAAAACTTACCCATAAGATTTATTTGTGGCTTGAATTGTTGTTTGTATTTACCTCTTGCTCATCATAAGCACCACATCAACACAACCAGTTGAAAAGGCATACGAAACGATAATATGTTAAAATTAAAAATAACAATAAAAAAAAAAAAAAAAAAAACTTAGATACCCAAAAGAAGAGGAAAATAGGAGTGAATAAATATGTACCACAATTGACACCTTGAATTTACGATTTATGAAGTCAATGGAGTTTGTTTGTTTAGACCCCTTAAAGCAAATTGTTTAACTTAATATATTAGCCAAGTGATTGCTTAGGTTAATTATGAGATCCAAGTTAAACGGTGAAAGATCATATCATGCATACAGTGGTAAATAACACATAGATATGATTACCAAGGAAAACCAATGCAACGAATCATTTCAAGGTAAAAACCTGGAGAGGATTTGACCTAGCTATCCTCAAGGAAAGCAAATCCACTAATAAAGAAGTGAAGTTTCTACAAAAGATTTAACCCTAAATCTATTGCAACCTCAAGTAGTAACTTACTGATACGACCACGTGCAAGCTCCAAATCCACAAACTCTTCTCTCTTGGATTTGCAGCACACAAGCTCCCACGCTTATGACTTTGAGATCCCACTCAAAGATTTCAGATCACCACTTGTTGATCTTGCAAAAACTAGATTCCACTAGCACTTGATTGTAGATCTTGTTCTAGTAGATACTTGTAGAGTTAGAAGCTACAGAACCTCTCAAATCTCACACGAGTAACTCATAAGTCTTCCAAGACTCTTCAAAATGTAATTAGGGTTTTCCTTTTATTCTTAAGAGTATTGGACTGAAACCTTAAACGTTTTCCCTGACTTGGGCCTGAATTAAATTCTACAGGATTTGTTTTTCTGCAATTTTCGATTGGTCGAGCTTATCCTTCGATCGATCAAGCTTCACTGAAATTTAATTCTTTTTCCTACGGCTTGAATATTCTTAAGACTTGACTTGAAACACTTTGAGCAGTGTCTAACACCTGTTCTAGACATGTTTTGGTTCTCGATTTGCCAACATAAGCAAATTAGGACTCTATAAAATCTAAGTAATGAACATTCATAAAACTTGAATGAGGTGTTGAAGGTATTATCAAGTTAATTGACTAAAGCAGTGGAGTTGAAGGTTTTAACCCAAAGAAGGATTAGAAGCAACATATTCCTTAACAACATTGTAAAAAGTGATTAACGGTGATAGGATTAGCTTGGACAACATTCTCTAATTTTTCATACATAAACATTAATATTCAAAGAAAAGTTACAAAACCCATCAAAAGAACAAAATATATATATATATATATATATATATGACAAAGAAAAGAGAGAGGACTAACCTTTATGGTGTTCTTGAATTTACTATATACCTGATGAAACAAATTCAAAGGTTAAAAGGGACAACATGAGAAATACATATTATATACTAAAAAAAAAATTAAAACCTAAACAATGTTGAATAGTTGATTTCAGAAGCACCGATGGCTCATGTAAACTTCATTCATGAAGAATAGAATTCTATTGAGACCACACACTCCAATAGATAATCACAAATTCTTTATACATACATACATACATACATACATACATACATACATACATATATGTGTATATATATATATATATATATATGTAGTGGCTCGAGCCCATGTAACCCAGAACAGCCCATGTGACCAAGGCCTAACACTGTAGGGTTAGGACCAGTCCATAAATGAATGCGTGAAGGACCAACAACTAGTGTTTGGGGTAAAATTATTGTGCTCAGGGCCAGTTGAGCCCAATACTAACTAATAAATCGAGGGGGTATGACGAGGGAGCGGACAAGTTTAGGTCAGTAAATGAGTGCAGTTAGTGCCTTTGGGAAACTTGCTGCCGAACACAATTCTGCGTCTGGAACAAGTTTCAAAAGAATCTTCAAAATACATTATTTTTATAGGGATTATGGGTGAAAGTGGGATTGCATGGTGGCCAGTGAAAAGTAATGATTTGAACCCAACTAAAGGGTTATATAAGAAAGTAAGGGCAGACAAATGGGAGGTTGGTTTTTTCAGGGAAGCAGAGAGAGATAGGAAGAAAAGAAATAGGAGAGAAAGCAAGAAGCAGGTGGAATAGGGTATTGGCCTGAAAACCATAGGGACACTTGATTGTTGGGTTGTCAAGGCTATGTTTAAAGCATAATCTATAAGACTGTGAGGAAACCCACCAACACAGTAACGTTTGTAGGTTTGGGTCGCCACAATATATATATATATATATATATATGTTGATTATGCATTATTGAACTTGAGTACTTAACTTTATGTTTCTTTAATTATTGCATTAACACGCCAGGTAAAATATAAAGGCTAAGAGCCTTTGCTAACATTTCTTGATGTTTTCAATAGGAATTTTATAAATTGTTGATGTGATGGATGGTTATTAGTAAGTAAAAATGTGATGTTAGTGGTTGGCATGGAGTAAACCAATAAAACTTTGTCACATTAACGGTTTGTAAAAATGTTAAAATAATTTGTGCTTGTTAGCATTACTCTGTCATTAGCATTGCCTTACATTGGCTTGGAACGTCTAATGAAATCCTAACGTCATCACTAGAATGAATCTCTCTCTCTCTCTCTCTCTCTCTCTCTCTCTCTCGATTTTTATTCTTTCTTGCAACTCTACTTTATACTGGTGAATCATTTTGATTTTTAAAACTTATTTTAGGTTCATAAATTTTGGTGCTGTATCTTTTAGTTCCCCATTACAAGTAGTTTCTCTCTCTCTCTCTCAGTTTCGATTTGATTTTTATTTGAGTTAATACTTGATTATTTTGGAAGTAAAAATTTGAGTTTATATCAAAACACAATCTTGGCTATGCAAATAACAGATCAATTCGGTCCACTTCATCTATTTGGTCCAGATCGGTTTACTTTAGTCCAATTTGATCAATTCAGTCCAATTTGCTCTATTTGGTTAACTTTGATTTACATTGGTCCACTTTGGTCCATTCGGATCCACTTAGGTCTATTTGGTCCAATTTGGTCTATTTGGTCTATTTCCGATCAATTCAGTCCAATTCAATGTACTTACTTAAGAATGGGAAAATAACAGTTTAGGTGAACAATACAATCAATTATTTGAGTAACATCAATTTCAATAATAGGATAAGTTTTTTTTATCATAACAGTCTCCTTCAAGGAATGAAAATTTGAATAATAACTTTGAAACTCAAAAATTTTAATTGCACCCAAAAGAAATTAGGAAAATATAATGCATAACAACAATAGTTAGAAGAATAGAAACTATTTCAAAAAAGAATAATATCAATGACAATTACTTTTTTAAATTGTTTAAATTTTAGAGAGAACAAGATTTGTTATGTGTTTTGATTATCATAATAATCTCTTTAAAGATAATGGAGGATTTGAATAATTTATTTAAATAAAAACTACACACACACACACACACACACACAAATATATATATATACACATATTATTTATTTATTTATATTACTTGAAGGTATAATCAACCTCATAAAATTCATTTAAAAGTAATGACTTTAAAACAAATGAGTAACTACTCTAAAAATTAGATTTGTTTATTCATAGCTTTCATGTTTAAAAAAACTTTCACTTAAATTTAACCGGACCGATGTGGTCTGATATGCTACGTTAATGTGGCTCAACAAAAGTGTAGTAACAATAAATGTTTTGCTTAAGATTTAAGATATTACAAGTTTAATATATATATATATATATATATGTATGTATGTATGTAAATGAATTTAGATTTAGAATAGGTACTCTCAACTTAAACATATCTTTTCCCAATATGTAAGTGCATAAAAATAGACAAAATGGATCAAATTGGACTGAAGTGGACACAAATGGAAAGAAGTGGACCAAATGGGAACAAGGTGGATGGAAATGGACTGAAACCAAAGTGGGTGAATAGGACTGAAGTGGAACGAATAAGAACGAATGGACTTATTAGGACCAAAGTGAACGTAATGGACTGAAGAGGAACAAATAGGATCAAAGTGGATAGAATGGACTGAATAGGACCAATGTAAATTGAATAGAAACGAAGTGCACAGAATGGGCCGAATAGAACCAAAGTGGGCCGAATGGATTGAATAGGGCTAAAGTGAACACAAGTGCACAGAATGGACTGAATATGACTGAAGTGGATACAATAGGACCAAGTGGACCGAATAGAACCAAATTGGACCGAATAGGACTTTCAAATATTTATCATTTTTATTTCATTTTAGAGTTTATATTTCTAATTTTTAATTTCTATTATCTATTTTCTTTGTATTTTTAACTCAAAACTAAAGATTTAACACATATAATAAAATTCCATACTTTTCAACCCAAAAATTAAGGGAAAAAATAAAATTTTTAGCTAAACTTGATTAGGAAACCTACAAAAAGAATCAATTTAAGATCTAATTAGTGTTTAATTTTTTAGAAAAAAATTATTTTTAACAAATTTTAGAGAACAAATTATATATTATATTACAATCACAAAATAATTATTTATTCTCACGCATTGCGTGAGTTTGCAAGTAGTTTAATTATTAAAGGTGCCAAGAAGGTGTCAAAAAGGTGTCAAAATCACAGAAATTTCATTTTCCTTGAGCTTATCTCAAGTCTCCATATTGGACTCAACAACACAACTTATTAATAAAAAAAATAAAAAAAAAACTTACTTTTTATGGTTTGCCAACACTAAACCTATCGAACCTAACAAAAATTTATGAGATGCAGTCAAAATGAGGTGACCATCAATCATTTGATGTGAGGTGTCAAACACCATCCCAATGCATAACCAAACCCTCAAAGTAATTTTATTTTTCATGTTTTAGGCCAAATTTACTCAAGCTTTGGCTAGGCAATGATAACTTCCATTTGAACCAGGTTTGATTATAAGATCAAAAAATAAAATAAAATAAAAGAAGAAGAGGTCATTGACCTGGAATTGCTTGAAAGTCCAAATACTCTTCAATGCATACATCATTTTGTTTTGAGACAAAGTATAGCTACAAACTTGATTATAGCCAATGACTACGACTCCACTTAATAACTTTCATTGCATATAAAGTTTGAAAGATCCACCATTTGGTCACACTTTCTTCTTATATCCTCTATATTTATGAAATTTTCAAAAGATCAAAGATCAACATCTATGTCATCAATCAAAAAATTAAATTAAAAATTTTTTTTTTGTCTAAAATTATGCATAAAAAATAAGTTTATAGATATGACATTAAATAACATCCAATTGACACAAAATTTGACATATTTGTTAAATAGGGCACAAAAAAATAATCAATCTAATGGTTAGTTTTTCAAAATATATACCTATTATATATTTTTTCAAATTACACCTGGTGTAACTTTAATTCGATAGTTTTTAATTGAATGTAAATTTAAACTAATCAACCATTAGATTATATTATCTTTGTGCATTATCCATATATGCTTACAAAATTTCAAGATCATTAAATATCAATAGTCATATCATCAATCAACTATTTAAAGTCATTTTTTTTTTGTATTTTAAAATAATGCATAAAAGATGAGTTTATGGATTAAATAAAAAATAACAACTAATTGACATGTGTAAAGTTGTTATTTACAACTATTTTGTGTTGGCTTTAATTTCGTGCCAAATTTGATTGTAATTCTATTCAATCATTTTTCCCTATATTTATATGAGATTTTTATTGTAAGGGTTGTGTGTGAGAGAGAGTGTGAAGACTCAAGCTTATATTGAAGATTAAATGGATTTCACGAGAAGCTTGCGAGAAACTAACCCGTGAACTAGCCACGTGTTGAGCACACAACTGGAATGCGAAGAGTCATAACAGAGAGTGGTGTCATTATCATCACTATAATAGAGCTTTGCACATGCAGATTCAAATTAACTAAGAAAGAATGTGGAAGCTGAAGATAGGAGAGGGCAAAAAAGACCCTTACCTTTTTAGTACAAATAACATTGCGGGAAGACAAACATGGGAGTTTGACCCGGATGATGGTACACCAGAAGAGCAAGCTGAGGTTGAACAGGCTCGTCAAAATTTCCACAAAAACCGACGTCAATTCCCGGCTTGCAGAGATCTTCTCTAGCGAATGTAGGTACCTTAAACTAATGATTTTTCAGTCATGCATCGTCGAAACATTTTTCTAATTGGTAGATTGGGCTAAATTTTGTAACTCTGGTATTGGTTTAAGTGTTGGTGATTTTGTTATTGGGCTTATTTATTTATTTATTTGGAGTTTGCTATTTGTAAGGGTGGCTTAAGTGTAAATTTATTGAATCAAATTGATAAACTAGTTCCTATAATATATATATATATATATATATATATATATACCAATATTTTTTTTTCAAATTTTAGTGGGGGCCATTGCTTCCAAAGTCCAAGAATGGCTCCATCCTTGTCCTAAGGACACCCTTTAACATAACCTTTTAAATAATGTTATGACATGTTTTTGTTTCATTCAACAACAATCTTACATGACATAACAATTTTAAAAAATCTTTCAAGTATCTTGCCTCAACTCATGATGTGGTAATTAAAAAGGTCATCCATTATAGTTTTAGTCACATAACGTTTTTATTGAGTCAAATAACTTGTTTAAATAATATACATAAATATGGATAGTCTTATAAATTGTTATGTAATTGATTGGAAAAAAGAGCTCTAATCATGTTTGATTTGGTATTATCCGTTAATTACCTGATCAAGTATTTTGACATTAATGTGTTTTTGAAGTGTAAAATAATATTTGTAATTTTTTCTTAGAAAAATACCATATATAAAAAATAAAAAAAATGTCACGTTAACGGATGTACTTTGAACAATGGTTAATAAACTATAATAGGAAAGTTTTGATACCACTTTCATACAACATATAAAAAGTTGTCAACAACATTTATTGTTTGATCATTTTTCCAATAAAATGTTTCTAAAAATAGTTCTTAAACCAATGCCGACTTTGGTTAACATTTGATAAACCAAGAATGTATTGACCCCTTGTGATGAATTAACTAATTAATTAACCAAGTTGATTAATTAATCAGATTAACATATAATATGCGTGGCAGCACAAATAAATCACCAACAAAAAATAAAATGCAGCGTAAAATAAAGTTGACACGATGATTTGTTTACGAATGGGGAAAACCTCCAAGGTAAAAACCCCACCGGATGATTTTAAGGTTACCACTCCCGAGAATCCACTATTATCACAACAAGCGGTTACAAGTAAAGGAATCCTAGTACATTATACTAATCTACAGTTGAAACCTTACCCCAATACCCAATTGGACTCGTTCTATAGTGACAATCTCTCTTTTTAATGCACGGCTCCCGGTACATGACTAACCAATCGATGTGTGGATCCCAGTACACAACTTACTCACCAACTTGAGAAAGATATTGGCTGCAAAGTTATTTAGTTCATCGATATGATGAAGATCACGAAGCTCCTTGGTCACAAAACTCAATGGCATACAAACGCAGCAGCTTCTTCAAGAGAAAGATAAACTAGGAAAAATTCTGTTTTCAGTCACAATATGCATGAACAAAACTTTGCTTCACACTCACGCAACCTTTAACGGCCCTTAAAATAATCCTTATATATATTTAGGGTTGTGAGAAAAGAAAACCCAAACATCTATTCACGAATTGGACGAAAATCAAAACTGAAAATCTGTTTTTCATAAATCTCGATAGATAGGGTATCTATCAAGTAGCTATCAAGCATTGGGCTAAAACAACTTTTTAAACCTCGATAGATACTAGCTGTCGAGATTTAAAATTCAACACTTCTCACTTGATTCTTGGACAGACTTTCATGACTTTGACACTTGAACTTAAAACTTTGTTCCTTGAAGCATTAAACACATCCTAAATTTACCCAAATACAAGTAAAGTGCGTTTTGTCAAAGGATTAGCCAATTCTAAAATAACATATGTTCCTAACATGATTCACATATGTCCTAACAATCTCCCCCTTTGGCAATCGGTGACAAAATCACAACAAACAATTGAACATATGAGAGAAGTCATAAATCACTCAACTCTTACTCACTTATTGAATACAATAAAAGCCATCCTAACACAAACTCTTGAAAAACTTTGCAAGAAGAGAGTTTATGGAAAGAAGACTTTGACAACCTGTATTTCCGAAACACTTTAAACAAAACTCATCATGGCATCTTAGTGTGAAACATAAATAAAAGATTACATACAAGTAATAAGATGCAGGTGCATAAAGAGAGAAGAGAAACAACACATGTAAAGATAGGTGAAAGAACTGTAATAACAACCTCATCAATATATATAACATCATAAGTACAAGGTTTGCTATCGCAAAGTAAGAACAATGTATCTATTAAAGAAGAAAAGAAAAAAAAAAATACATGAGTCCTCACTACATCCCCAAAAAGAAAAACACTCCCCCTAACAAAAATCTCCTATGCTAACTCTCTCCCTATATACATGACTACTCTCATCCCAAAACTACTCCCCCTTTTTGTCACGAATGACAAAGGGTAAGTAAATCAAGCAGCCATCTCATTGTCACTGGGTGAGCTAGCATCCTCATTTCCATCATCATCATCATCGGAGTCACCATCATCATCCTTATCCTTAGATGTCTCTAGAGAAGGAGAGAGAGACTCGACGAAGCCACCAGGGCGAGCCTGCCGTTAAGCAATACGGCCAACACAGGTGTTCACCTGACACAACTCATCATTGAGTGTGTCAAGGCGAGCATCCATCCACTACAGCTGCGACATGATCGCCTCAAGGGTCACACCACCCCCCAATGAAGAAGATGTGGATGTGGAAGGAGCGGAAGAAGCCGAAGGAGTCACTGTCTCTGTCAATGGCCACTTCGGTCGAAGCTAGGCCTCCCTTCGTCTGACGGTAGCAGCGTCTATGGCATACATGACCGAAAAATAAGGGGACTCGAGATAGGAGACAAAAAAATGGTGAAGAAGCCTCATGATAGCGGAAGGAAAAATAAGCTTATCATAAGTCGTCGTATCCTTATATACATCTATAAGGGAGAGTATAAAGTGAGAGGGAAAATCTATGATAAGCCTCTCAAGGAGGGACAACAAAAATCAAGCACAAGACTCTATGATAAAGTTATAATGAGAGAAAGGATGGAGAACGAATGTCATCACCATGTTAAGGAACCTCAAACCTTTTGCAAAGCTCGAGCAAGGAGTGTTTTGACGGTCACCCTAAAAAGAAGGTGTCTCACAGAAAAGAGATGAGAGTTTATCTTTAGACACAGTCCTCAGACGATCGCAGCCAGGGTAGTCAGGATGCGCTACCTTAGGAACATGTAGCACTTCGGATACAATATCCAGACTGACTACGATGCGCGTACCTTGAATGCAAGTGATAAAATGAGGTAAAGAATAGTCAAATTCGTGTATATTGGAGTAAAACTCCTGTATGATCACAGAGGGACAAGTGTCCGGGATGTCACACAATGACTCCCAAACCCTATTGAAGATGACAGTGGAAAGGTCAGTATCAAAAAAGTCCCATAGAATGACTTGGCATTTCAAATGAATGCTGCGTCGTGAAAAGTTCTTTAAGAAGTCTGACTTGGTCTTCTTATTATGGAACCTGACATGAGAGGGGGTAAAATCAAAAGAAGATGCCCCGGAACGAAGAAGGTTTCAAGATGGAGCAGATTTTTGTTTAGGTGCCATGGAGCAACTAACGAGAGAGAGAGAGAGAGAGAGAGAGAGAGAGAGAGAGAGAGAGAAAAGCACCAAACAATTCAATATAAGAATATAAAGAAATGAATGTACGTATGCATGAAAAATGCATGAGCATGAGATATGAAATAGAAAAAAAAATCATGGGCTCAGCCCAATCCAATCCTACCAGCATACATGAATTCAACATATATGGCACACATCTATAATGCATGAAAATATAGTTAAAAGGAAAATGTAATGCAATGCATGTACATTTAGATCATTTGAACAAAAACCCATCCCAAAAGTTTTGCAAGAACCTCTTTAATTTTGACAAACCCTAAATTTTTCAACAAACCCCAAAAGTTAAGTCATAAAAGATGAAATGCATGATAAATGAATGAATAAGAGACATACCAGAGGAAGAAAAAGATCAAGAGACCGAAGAACACTTGGGGAAGAGGTTTGGAGTGAAAGAGAAGAGTTTAGGAAGGTGAGAAGAAAGAAAGGATCAAGAGAGATCAAGAAAAATGAAGGAGAAATCGCGCTGACCCTTTATATAGAAATCCATAATTCTCGACAGATCAAGAGGTATCGAGAGGTGTTGAGATTTAAAGTTCAATAGATACATCTATCGAGAAGCCGTCCACGGCAAAAGGGGCTCGATGGATCGAGAAGCTATTGAGCATCTATCTAGCATACAGAAACGTCCTCGATGGATTGAGAAGCTATCGAGAAGCTATTAAGACAAATTCTTAAAAAGCTCGATGGATCGAAAATGCGATAGCAGCTGGCGAGAAAAGAAGCTGAAGAGCTTGATAGACAGCTTAGCTGTCGAGAGGTGTTAAAAAGCTGTCAAGATTGCTTAAAAGTAGTTTTTCAAGAAAGAGAAAAACACAGACATGAATGCAATCAAACATGCTACTTAACCAAAGACCCATTCAACATTTTAAGCTCTCAGAATCATCTAAAAAAAAAAATCAAGCATTCACATCCCAAACACACTCACACACACACACACACACACACACACACACACACACACACACACTAAACAAGTCTAACCAATTTTATATTTCAAAAATAAGTCAAGACAGTTTAGTGAGCATACATTAACACAAGTATTCCTTGTGATGGCCAAATTACATTGTACCTGCACATGTATCAAGAGTAGTAAAGAATATTGCGTGCTATGTGTGAAAAATATCGCAAGCTTGCATAAGTGTCTACATGTTATGATGATTTGAGACATGAGAAGCATACAGATGTCATATCATGATTGGTAGGTAACAGTGGTGAGATGGTTATTTATGCCTTTCTCTTAAGATTTTCTAGTTCTTCCCGTCAAAAATAGTGATAGGAGTATTAAGTACAAGAGATTACTTAATCTTACTCATCACAAACACGAGCCACAAAGCTCACTTGCTTAGTTGGGCATAGAGATGCTCATCTAAGCTACAAAAAATACAAAGTTTAGAAAACTTTGTTTCAATGGCCATCCAAAGTACACAAGTACGAATGCATACAAACATACACTGTTTTTGTATTTTTCTGATTTTTCAATTTTTTATTTATTTTTTTTATGAAAAAAAATAAAGCAAAACTGAAATTAAACAAACAAAAACATGTTAAACAAAGTATAGCATAAAAAACTAGATGCAATACATGAGGAAGAAAGAGGAGAAGAGGAGATCAATCCATGGAGATAGCACCAATGTTTTGGCAAAGAAATTCAAACCGTTTACTATCAAGAGGTTTGGTGAATAAATCAGCCTTCTAATCATTAGTGTGAATGAACTCAAGAGTGAGAGTACCATCTTCGACAAGCTCCCGAATGAAATGATGTCGAATCTCTATGTGTTTAGTTCGAGAATGTTGAACAGGATTCTTAGAGATATTGATGGCATTAGTATTGTCACAATAGATGGTAAGATGTTCTTGACGAATACCATAATCATGGAGGAGTTTTTGCATCCATAGAAGTTGGGTGCAACAGCTACTAGCAGCGATGTATTTAGCTTCTGCATTGGATAATGAGATAGAATTCTGCTTTTTGCTCGTCTAGGAGACCAGATTATTACCCACATAAAAATAACCCCCCGAAATGCTCTTTTTATCATCAGCATTCCCAGCCCAGTCTGCGTTAGAATACCTAGCTAAGACATCATTTGTATCCTTGCTATATCACACACCAAAGTCGGCAGTGGTTTTGACATACTTTATGATTCTCTTCAAAGTAGTCATATGAGACTCTTTGGGATTAGTCTGATATCTAGCACACACTCTCACACTGTAACTAATGTCAAGTTTACTAGTAGTAAGGTAAAGAAGACTACCTATCATGCTTCTATATAGAGAAGAATCAACACTTTTACCCAACAAATCAACAGTGAGTTTTACATTTGGGCTCATAAGGCTTCTAACAGAACTAGCGAATTCCAAACCAAACTTTTTCACAAGATTTTTAGCATATTTAAATTGAGATATGAATATACCTGACTCTTGCTGACGATCTGCAACCCAAGGAAGTGGTTCAATTATCTAATTATGCTCATTTCGAACTCAGCCTGCATGAGTTTGGAGAAACTATGAGCAAGTTCATCCTTTGTCAATCCAAAAATGATATCATCAACATAGACTTGAGCGACTATCAACTCACCATCTTCTCTTTTGATGAAGAGAGTTTGATTAGCTTTTCCTCTTGTGAACCCATGTGACATCAAGTATTGTGTGAGCCGATCATACTAAGCTCTGGGGACCTGCTTTAAACCATAGAGTGCCTTCTTGAGGTACAACACATGATCCAAAAAGTGTGGATCAATGAACCCTTTTGGTTGAGTCACATTGACATCTTCTTTAAGGAACCCATTTAAGAAAGCGGCCTTGGCATCCATCTAGTAAAGCTTGAACTTCAAATGGCACGCCGAGGCTAAGAGAATCCTGATGGACTCCATACGGGCTACTGGAGCAAATCTCTCATTGTAGTCCACTCCTTCCATTTGAAAGTATCTTTGAGCCACAAGACGAGCCTTGTTTCAAATCACATTACCCTCCTCGTCGATCTTATTGCGAAATATCCACCTTGTGCCAATAATGTGCTCACCTTTCAGTCTAGGTACTAGAGTCCAGACATCATTCCTTTGGAACTGAAGCAGTTCATCATGCATAGTTTCAACCTAGCTTTCATCCTAAAGAGCTTCCTTAACCTTGGTGGGTTCAACATGTGACAAATAACAAGAATAAAACACAAAGTTAGCAACACATTTATCAACTGTATGCTTCCTTAGTGTAAGTTCATTCATGTTTCCCATGATATCTTCAGGAGGATGATTCAACTTAATCCTGGAGGAAGGTCCTTTCTCTTCATGGGATTCAAAATCAGGTGAAGTAAGCATGTCCGGTTCACAATATGCTTGTGAAAAACTTTGCATTGAGTTGTATCAGCTGTGACAGCCCTTAAAACAATTCTTATATATGTTTAGGGTTGTGAGAAAAGATAGCCTAACACCTATACATGGATTGAATGAAAATCAAAACTGAAAATCTGATTTTCTTAAATCTTGATAGATAGCATATTTGTCAAGTTAGCTGTCGAGCATCAAGCTTCAATAGCTTTTTAAACCTCAATAGATACTAGCTGTCGAGTTTTAAAATCTTGCACTTCTTCACTTGATTCTTGGACAGACTTGCATGGCTTTAACGTTTGAACTTCCTTGAAGTATTAAACACATTTTAGATCTACCCAATTACAAGTAAAGTACATTTTGTCAAACGATTAGCTAATTCTAATATGACATATGTTCCTAACATTAAATCACATATGTCCTAACAATCTCCCCCTTTGGCAATCCGTGACAAAATCACAACAAACAAATGAACATATGAGAGAAGTTATAAATCACTTAACTCATACTCACTTGTTGAATACAATAAAATCTATTCTAACACAAACTCTTGAAAAGCTTTGCAAGAAGAGAGTTTATGGCAAGAAGACTTTGACAACCTGTGTTTTTGAAGCACTTTAAACAAAACTCATCATGGCATCTTAGTGTGAAACAGAAATAAGAGATTGCATAGAATATATAAGAATCATGTGCATAAAAAGAGAAAATAAACAGCACGTGGAAAGATAGGTGAATAACATACATCAATAGATATAAACCAAATATAAATATAATGTATATCAAATGGTCACAAGACCAATATACAAGAGGTAAATGCAAAAGATAGAAATGAAAGTACATAAAAATCTCACTACATCCCTCATAGACACTCCCCTTATCACAAAAATCTCCTATGCTAATTCTCCCTCTATGTATATGACTACTCTCATATCAAAACTACTCCCCTTTTTGTCACAAGTGACAAAGGGTAAGTACATCAAGTAGATATCTCATCATCACTGGGCGAGCTAGCATCCTCATCCTCATCAACATCATCACTGTCAGAGCCATCATCACTCTCATCCTCTGAGGCCGGTAGAGATGGAAGGGTATAAGTAGTGAAACCACCCATGACAACCTGTCGTCATACGATACGACCAACACAGGTGTTCACCTAACACAACTCATCACTGAGTGTGTCAATTTGAGCATCCATGCACACAAGCTATGTCATGATGGCCTCGAGAGTCACTCCACTTGCAGAAGACGAAGGAGCAGAGGTGGATGGAATGGTAGAAGCTGGAGGAGTCACCGTTTCGATCCAGGGTCGCCTCGGTCTAAGCTGTGCCTCGCTCTGTCGAACGATAGTTGCATGTATGGCACTCATAACCGTGAAATAAGGAGACTCAAGAAAGGAGACAGAAAAATGGAAGAGAAGCCTTGTGATAGCATTACTCTGCAACCATTACTCTCTCATCCAAATATCTCTTGAAATCTCAAAATCTCGCAAATTTCTCTCTCGCAAATCTCTCTCTCAAAAAGATGCAGATCTTCGTGAAAACTCTGATCGGCAAGACCATCACCTTGGAGGTGGGGAGCTCTGACACCATTGACAACGTGAAGGCCAAGATCCAAGACAAGGAAGGCATCCCGCCCGATCAACAGCGATTGATCTTCGCCGAAAAGCAGTTGGAAGACGACCGTACTCTCGCCGACTACAATATTCAGAAAGAGTCCACTCTTCACCTCATTCTACGACTCTGTGGAGGCATGCAGATCTTCGTCAAAACCCTGACCAGAAAGACGATCACGTTTTTAATTCTGTTTTTTCCTTTTTTTTCATTTAGTTAAAATTCATAAATTAATTTTTTTTTGTTTTTAAAAGATGACGTGGCATTTTTAAAATGCTAAATAAAACATTATATTATTATTTTAATGCTGACGTCAACATTTAGTGTGCCAGCGATGCACTCCATTTGCCACGTAGACTATTTTTGTTCATGAGATGACGGTAGGGACAAAAATGAGATCGCTTTTTCGATTTTAGGGACTAAAAGTGGTGAAAATAAAATTTAGGGACCAGGATGGGAATCGCCTGAATATGTAAGGACAAAAATGTGGTTTTCGCCAATTCTAATTATAACATATCAATTTTGTGGTGCCCAAAATGCAGCCAAGATGTGGATCTATTATCGGTCGGTGTACTTGCCCTTTTCATACTTATATGGGAGAAGGTTTGTTGGGCCAATCACACCTCTTATTCTTCAATTAAGGGAGGAACTTTACACTCAACCTTACAATGAAGTTAATTGGGCCAAAGCACGTCATCAATGCGCAAAGGTGAGTTTACCTTTGATAAGGAGATAACACCATGAGAAGACTCCAATTGAAGGGTTCATATAACATTGAAGGACATCCCAAAAGTTTAAGCCTGTAGGTTTGGACCCAATTATATACTTATTCTTGTCATTAGTATCCAATCTTGAAATTTAATATTTTGCTAACTATGTCACTCACACGTCAATATTCCAACAATCTTCATGTTTGATAATTGTGGAATGACATATACCATATAGTCTTTTAAATATTTCTTTCAATGCATTGATTGTGGAAATCAATTTCTATGGGAGGATATCTACTATCCGCATCCTTTGATACAAGATCTACTTTGGGATATCCTATACATATTAATTGAGCCTCTTCTCACTCGTTGGCCTTTAAATAAATTGGTTAGAGAAAAAGCTATTCAAGCAACAATGAAGCTCATTCACTATGAAGATGAAGTCACTAGATACATTACCCATGGGGTTGTGGAAAAGGTAATGTGATTCTACAATGCTATAGAAAAGCCATAGACATGGTTAATTTAGGCTATATAATATTCCTCCTAATGCCATTTGCATTGAACAGTCGTTGTGTATGCTTGCTTGTTGGGTTGGAGATCCAAATGGGGATTCTTTTAAGAAGCATCTTGCCAGGGTGAAAGAATACATATGGGTAGCTGAAGATGGAATCAAGGCACACGTTAGTACACATTTTATGCAAAACAATTGCAGAACTTTTTACCTATCCATTTGCATGAATTGCTGACTTTGATATATGCAATTTGTGTGTAGAGTTTTGATAGTCAATCGTGGGATGTGGGTTCTAGTATTCAAGCTCTTTTAGCTAGTAATCTCACTAATGAAATTGGACTGGTATTGAAGAAAGGGCATAAGTTCATAAAAGATCCCAGGTTTGATTTTCAATTCTTAATCATAAAAGTCTACATTTTTGCTTAGGAAAGTCATTATCAACATTTCATTTGGAGTTATTGTGTTCCCCTTAAACAATGTAAAGGTTAGAGACATTCCTTCCGGAGACTTTAGAAAAATGCATCATCACATTTCTAAAGGATCATGGACTTTCTTTGATCAAGATCATGGATTACAAGTTTCTGATTGCACTGCAGAATGTTTGAAGGTAAATAACTCTGTTTAATGCTTCTTCAAATTCTACTGTTGCTACTTGTCCATAATCACCGTGTGACCAAATTCTCCCTTACTTCACAGTGCTGCTTGCTTTTTTCAATGATGCCACCTGAAGTTGTTGGTGAGAAAATGGAACCTGAGCGCTTGTTTGATGCTGTAAATATCCTACTTTATTTACAGGTGAGGATTAACTTTTCTTAGAATGATAAATTACCACTTGTAGCAAAAGCATATGCCCCTAGGAAGAGACGAATTTAATTGATTTTACCATTGTTGCTAACACATTTCCCTCATAAATGGACCTAGATTTAATAAGTATCAACTAAGACCTTTAACTTGTTAAATTAATGGGAGTTATAGTCTAATTGCTATAATATCATTAAAAACTATTGAAAGTTCAAATAGCGTATACAACACTATGAACGTTTAGACTCCCAAATTACAAAATATCAATTCAAGCTTTAAATCAAACGATAAAGGTACGGAAGATGAACTAAACAGAATTAATAAACAATCTAGGTCAAATAAAATCACATGCATAACAGAAATTAAATGACAAAGATAAAGGAAAGAGAGATGTAAACACAAGGACAACACAAGACGTGTTATCGAAGAGGAAACCGAAGCCTTCGGCGAAAAACCTCTCCGCCGCCCTTCAAGCGGTCAAATGATCCACTAAAGAATGTAGTTGGGAAACAAGGACAGCAATAGACCCTCCAAGCCTAATCTACCCAGTGTACCTAAGCCCTCTAAGCTTCTTGCTCCAACGAGGTTACACCGAACCTATTTCTTCTTTAGCTTCTCGGATCCCGCTACTAGTCCATAGCATCTACAAATATGAATTGGTTCCTTCCTTACTGCTTCCCAAAGCACCAAAGAGCCTTCTCATAGGTATGGGTATGGTGAGAAAAGGATTTGGGTAATAAACCTCTCAAGGATGTAAGAATGGAGAGGAAGAGAGTAGAGGAATTTGAAGAGTCATATGGTAAAGATTGTCGATGAGTCAATCTTGTTTTTCTCTAGGGTTTCTCTCTCAAAATTCTCTCTGGAAGCTCTCTACATTTCGTGGGTATAAGGGGTATATATACTGGTGGATGTTTGAAATGCAAAGAGACAGATTTTTCAAAACAGAGTTGGTTGGCTGCTTGGCCTCGCGGCTTGATTGAGTCACAAGTTCAAGCCGCGAACTAACTGAAAGGCCAGACTGGAATTTTTGTCCTGCAGTGCGACAGCTGGCACGACGGTTCAAATTCTGGCGGCTTTCCAGTCGCGAGCCACCCGCGAGATCCAGTCACGAGGTCTCCTCTGCACGCTTCACTCATGTGCAACATCTGGCGGCTTACCAGTCGCAAGACACCAGCGAGGTCCAGTCACGAGTCCCTGTTCTGCAGCACAGTCTTGAGCAATTCTTCACACTCTCTCACACACTACCTTTACATAATTTCCACCTAAATACAGGGTTTCTAATTGCTGAAATATAAGTAAATTGGCACGGAATAAAGCCAACAAAATGGTTGATAGAATTCAACCTTACAATCTCCCCCTTTGGCTATTTCGTGACAAAACCCTACAACAAATTCTAGACTTAATGCGTGAGTTGGGAACAGTTGAACAAAACTCACTCACACCTAACTCTAGGATTTGTAAAGCTCTTGAATCATAAATACAAGAATCTCTTGGTAAAGCAACCACACAATAAGATCACTGTATCTAGAAAAACTTGTATTGCATATGAACAAGCACAATGCGATCAAGCAAAATGTATAAAAGCAATAGAGTATGGCTTGACCAAAAACAAACAATCACTATAAATAGTGATCACAATGCTCATTCTCAAATGGAATGAACATCCGAACATGCAATCTAATAAGCTCAATGTAAAGTATTATTTGCATGTCCAACACTCAACCAATGCAACAACACAAAGTAATTGCATTAAGGATACAAATCCAACAAAGGGCACAAGAGTGATGTACTTAAAGTAAAAGCATAACATTTAAGCGATAAGTACGAAAGCCACAAAGCAAGAAAACATAGTGTGCTTACAAAAGCTAGGTACAAAACATAACCAAAATGCCACATAAGCAAAGGTACAAAATACTCCCCTATCATGAATCATAGGAGCTGTGATGAACTTGGAACATATATACCTGTAACCTAAAACACTTGCACAAAACACATTAGACCCTCAAGGTAAAGCAAGTAATAAAAGGACAAGTATAATGTAATAAGGAAATTGCGATCAAGTAAACATGATGTGAAACATATGAGTAACTTGATCATATACCAAAAGAATCATAAAGATATGACTACGATGATCATATAGCAAAGCAAATAATTATCCGAACTTGCATTCAATTAAGCACAATAGCATAAGGATGTATGCATGTTCAACATATAAAATACGATGCAATGAGAACAACAAAGCATAGATACTAAACATAACTCAAAGCACCATAAAGCAAACAAGAAAACAAACAAAAACAAATTGTTTTCTTATAAGCACAATGTCTTCTCCCCCTTGGAATATGCATCTCCCCTATGGAATATCTTTCCACATACACATGTGCATGAGAAAAAGAATTTCTCTCCCTAAGAATGTGCACAAGGGTCATATGGAAATGACAAAAACTCTCCGGTATACTCTCTAGAGTATACTCTCCCCCTTTTTGTTAGGAATAGACAAAGGGTCAAGGAAAAACGAGGGCAAGAGATAAAGGTATGAATAATGATAATGATGCATGAGGGGTGCAAGATGAATGAGGAAATGAAGCTCAAACTTAAGACAAAACAAAATGCTACAAAGCATAAGATAAACAAGACATGTTAGGATGAAGACACAAGGTATAGACCAATGCATGACAAAGGTAGCAATGATGTGTGCAAGAGGTGGCTATGTGCAATGCATGACCAATGCATAGAAAATGCACATGTGGGGCAGGTGTGTAAAATACACAACCAATGAACCAAACATGATCCTAGTGAGGAAACATGAGAAACCCCAAAGTTTGATACTCATTGGAGTCCAAACAAGTGAAAAAATGCCTAATAGGCATTTTATCAAACACCTAGTGTGCACACTATGAACAACAATATGAAACAATGCATAAACATCATGAAAACCACCCTAAATACATGTTCTTTTTGCCACAAGGGGCCAACATCCAAAGCAAATCATCAAAAGAAACCAATCCCATACAAAGGTTCGACAAAAATTAAGTTTCCCCAACGCCTATGAGGAAAATCCCAACCAAGAGCACAAAAACTCTCCAAAACATAATCTAAGGATCAAAATCAAAGAAAAGAATTTAACTACCTTAGAGATATTAATGGAATGAAAAACCATTCAAATTTATTGGGTTTTGATGTAAAAGTGTTGAGAGAGGGGTTAAAAATAGGATGGGAGAGGTTTAAAATTGGTTTCCCACGAAAAGCCCTTTAAAAAACTGTTTCTGGGAGTTTGGCGACTGGGCGAGCCGCGAAGCGAGTTGCGAATGAGCCACGAAACATTCTGTGTAATCCTTACGACTGGGTGAGTCGCCAAAACTCACTGCTTGATCTCACGACTTGCAAGTCGCTAGAATGAGTAGCCAAAAATTTGGCGATTGGCGAGTCAGTCACGAGTGAGTCGCCAAAAACTCTGACACCTGTTTTTCAACACAGAACATGTTTAAACAATGAAAAACAATGTAAGCACTAAACATGAACACAAAGAGTGATAAAAATCACTTCCAAATACATATAAAATGATCAAAAATCTTTTTGGATTGATCCATATATAGTGAGCACACATACATCACATTTAAACAAGTACAATTGAACAAATGAATAAGGCATTCATTGAACATTAGGTATGTGTGTTGTGTGTGTGTGTCAAATGTGAAATAGTCCTTAGTCTAGAGTGAAGCTTCAATGATCAATTCAATCAAGTCATACACAACTAGTGCTAAGACAAGTGGTCTATCTCAATTATAGAAATATGCATATATGACCTCCCAAAAAAATATGATTACATAACTTTTGAAGCTTTTCATTTGGCTTATTTACAATTCTCAACATTTGATCATTTTGAATCAATACATCTCATTTTGAGATTGATGCCTGAAATTTATGATATTTCAATTTGATGAACAAGCCTTTGGCTTTTTGGGCATCATACATTTTCATATAAGTTGCTTTCCTTTTTTCCTAGTCAAATACTAGTATGTGCGACGGCTTTTGCAGTTTATTATCTCTTTTCCTTTTGAGATTTGCATTGGTTGAGCTCTTTAAGCAAAAACAAAAAAAACGTGGGAAGAGATATAGGCTTGTACGCATGTATCAAATCCAAAATGACTAATGACTTGTCATTCATGACAAGCTTGAAGATCGATTTACAACAATCACACAAGGATGTCAAGATTTTTCCTACAATGATATGAGTGCATAAAGAACAAGCTAAGCTCGTAAATGCACAAAGCCATAAGTATGAAGGTATAAGGCAAAACTCACATGTGATATGTGCTCAAACATATATGATCAAACTTTTTTTTTTTTTTAATTTTCACTTTTTATGTGGTTTTGGATTTTTTACTCACACAAAACTAAAACATAAAAGTATGATCAAAACAAAAACAATGCATATGAATAAATGCAAAATGCACAAAACGTAGGAAGATATGACATTTAATGCATGAAGGGTCCAACAAAGATCGAAAGAATTAGATCAAGGACCAAAAGAGAAAAAGCTCAACCATAGGAACTCTTCCTCATCCAAACGGAACGATTGTTTGGAATGAGTGTCTCAAGAGAAGTGAGACGGGGGTTGGAAGAATGAGAACAGGAGATGCACATAGTCAAGGAGTTAAGAGCATTAAACACTTTCTTTAACAACGTGCTATTTTCACTCAAATCTAGTTTACTCCTTTTAGCACAACTTCTAAGAAGCTCAAGTTTCTCTTTTCTTTTGATTCTTTTAAGAGCATGAAACTTAGAGCAATGAGATCTTAGATGACCAAAAGAACCACAATGGTGACAAACAATGTGTTAGATCCACTAGGCTTTTTGGGAAGGGATCTAGCCATATGATTTTGTTCACTCTTCAACTTACGAATTGAGGTCTTATATGACCAATCACACCACAATGGTGGCAAGTTGGAACAAACTTAGATCCATCCAAAACCTTAGTTTGAGACCTAAATAGAGGCTTTTGCTTAAGAGCCTTTCTCTCCACTTTTTGATTTCTTTTATGTGGAGGAATGTACACCAATTTATCCTTTGAGGTAGAACGCACAATAGGCACAAAATCGGGTACCACAACATGATTGCAACAAATATTTTCATCATTTTTAGCAATAGGTTCAGCAATCAAACATTTGACATGCATCTTAAGAGATTCATTTTCACATTTTAGCTCATCAACAAGTTTGCTAGACAAAACAAGTTTAGCATCCAAATCCATATTCAAACATTCAAACTCTTTCAGCTTTTCAAGAGAATTTTCAGTAAGTTTCTTATATTTTTCAACCAATTTGTTGGATTCATTGAGTTTAGCAATCAAATCATCCTTTTCACAAATGAACTTGCTAAGATTCTTTTGAAACTTCTTAGCTTCTTCCTTCAGGAGTTTGTCAACAACATCCATAGATCCAAGTAACATGTCATCACAATCATGAGGATTAACACTCATAGAGACATTTTCACAAACACATGGCATGTTACAATCAACAACATCCATAGAAGCATACAAAGCATTATCCATGGCAAAACACACAAAGGGGTCAAGGATCACACTTAGGTAAAGAAACCAAAACAAGTGTACCCGCTCTGATATCAATTGAAAGTTCAAATAGCGTATGCAACACTATGAACGTTTAGACCCCCAAAGTACAAAATATTAATTCAAGCTTTAAATCAAATGATAAACGTGTGGAAGATGAACTAAAGCTTAAAACAGAATTGATAAACAATCTAGGTCAAATAAAATCACATCCATAACAGAAATTAAATGACAAAGATAAAGGGAAGAGAGATGCAAACACAAGGACAACACAATACGTGTTATCGAAGAGGAAACCGAAGCCCTCGGCGAAAAATCTCTCCGCCGCCCTCCAAGAGGTCAAATGGTCCACTAAAGAATGTAGTTGGGATACAAGGACAGCAATAGACCCTCCAAGCCTAATCTACCCAGTGTACCTAAGCCCTCCAAGCTTCTTGCTCCAACGAGGTTATGTCAAACATATTTCTTCTTTAACTTCCCGGATCCTGCTACTAATCCATAGCATCTACCAATATGAATTGGTTCCTTCCTAACTGCTTCCCAAAGCACTAAAGAGCCTTCTCACAGGTATGGGTATGGTGAGAAAAGGATTTGAATAATAAACCTCTCAAGGATGTAACAATGGAAAGGAAGAGAGTAGAGGAATTTGAATAGTCACAAGGTAAAGATTGTGGATGAGTTAATCTTGTTTTTCTCTAGAGTTTCTCCCTCAAAATTCTCTCTGGAAGCTCTCTACATTTCGTGGGTATAAGGGGTATATATACTGGTGGGTGTTTGGAATGCGAAGAGACAGATTTTTCAAAATAGAGTTGGCTGGCGGCTTAACTAAGTCGCGAGTTCAAGCCGCGAACTAACTGAAAGGCCAGACTGGAATTTTTGTCCTGTAGTGTGACAGCTGGCACGACGGTTCAGATTCTGGCGGCTTTCCAGTCGCGAGACACCCGCGAGATCCAGTCGCGAGTTCCTTTTCTGCAGCACAGTCTTAAGCAATTCTTCACACTCTCTCACACACTACTTTTACATGATTCTCACCTAAATACAGGGTTTCTAAATGCTGAAATACAAGTAAATTGGCACGGAATAAAGCCAACAAAATGGTTGATAGAATTCAACCTTACAACTATCACTCTTCCTGAAATCTTAAACAATTATGAATTGGTGAGCTAATCATCTAAGCATTAGTCTAGCATAGTGTTGTATATTTATGTTAGCTTATTTTGCATGCGTAGGCGTGAATAGGTAATACAAGCTACCATTGTTATAGGTGGATCTAAAAGTGCCGAAAATTACTTGTTCAAATCTAGAGAGATTGGTTATCTAAGAATATTCTTCTTAAAAAACCAAAATTGTTTACAATTTTCAAAATAATATATATATATATATATATATATATATATAAACCCTCATCATCTTTTGAACTAACTCCGAAGCAACTTTGTTAATTTTTCTTTGTTTTTCTTCTTTTCTTTTCTTTTTTTTTTTTTTTTTTTTGTTGTTGTTTTGGTGGCTTGTTTCTTTAAATATTTAATCATTACTCTCATGTTAATAATACAGAGTAAGAATGGAGGTTTATCAGCTTGAGAGCCCGCAGGAGCTCAAGAGTGGTTAGAAGTTAGTACCTTAACATATTGAAGTGTCATTGACATGTTCATTTGAAAATTTATGCAGATATATTCAATCTTAATTATCATATATCAATAAAAAATTTATTACCTTTTTTTCCCTTCTAGTGGCTTAATCCCACAGAATTCTTCGAAGGTATTGTTGTTGAGCATGTGTATGTTGAGTGCACTGCATCGTTAGTCCAAGCTTTACTTTTATTTAAGAAGTTGCACCCTGAGCACAGGAAAAAGGAGATTGAGAATTCCATTCAAAAAGCAGTCGGATACAGTTTAGACATACAAATGCCTGATGGTTCTTGGTATGTTCATGTACTAGCTTAATCGATATTATTAGGCATAAATGCACTTTTGGAATTTTGGTACCTACGGAATGCCATTCGAATATAAAATCTGAAGTTCCACGGTGGAAATTTGTTTGGTTTCACTAGCGATACTAAGGCATGCTTTCACTGTGGGGTAGATCTTTAAAAGAAAATTGACTACGTCAGCAATACATATATAAATACACACACACACACACACACACACACACACACACACACACACACACACACACACACACACACACACACACACACGCACACTATTTGCAGTGGGGGGTATGAATATAATGGCAATACTTGGATTTTACTAATGCGTGCCCTAAGGGCACACAATAGTAAACCAATTTTGGAAAAAAGTTTATTAGGAATTGAAAAAATTTTGACAATTTTTTCAATTTCCAATAAAACTTTTCTAAAAATGGATTTGTTAATGTGTGCCCTAAAGACACACATTAACCGAACCCTTGTATCTATTCTTTGGCAGGGTCTTGGGAAGTCGTGTCATTCTCAATCTTTAAAGTAGAAAAAGTATTTTCAGTTCTTGTTTTTTTAATTTTATCAGTTTAAATTAAAATTTTTTTTTGTAATTTTTTATTTATTTAAATTTTGATGTGGCGTTTTTTAAAAATCAAATAAATTTATTACTATTATTAATTTATTAGCCACAATAGTATTTAACATGCCAATAGTGTGCTTCGTTTGCTATATATGAATTTTTTGTTAGTAGGTTGACAGCAGAGATCAAAATAGACATGGTTTTTTTTTTATAAACAGGAACTAAAAGTAGGGACAAAAACAAAAATCGGCCCAAAATGCAGTATCAAAAGTTCATTTACATCATATTATTATTGTTATTATGTTCAGATAAATTAAATGATGAATTTGAAACATTTGTTTACTATTATTGTTATCATAGTTTTATATATAGATGTAATACAAATCAATTACAAGATGAGACTTTGTTGTAGGTATGGAAATTGGGGAATTTGTTTTATGTATGGTACATGGTTTGCCCTTGGAGCATTAGTTGCAGTGGGCAAGACTTATTGAATTTTTACTCAGAACACAAAAAGATGATGGTGGCTGGTCAGAGAGTCATCTTTCATGCCCAGAAAAGGTAGTGTTTAACCATGGATTTTGCTTTAAGCCTCTAAATTCTTTATCTTTTCATATTTAATATCTTTCGTTACATCAATTTGGTTCAATGTGTTTTTGTAGATCAATGATTCAATTTAAAGAAATTTTTATATCTATTCTTGTTTTAAATGAGATTTTGTAGATGTTGTACAGATTCTTCCATCAAAATTAAAATAACAAATTCTCTATGCTTGGTCATAGATTTATATACCTCTCGAAGTAAATCGATCAAATTTGGTACAAACTTCATGGGCAATGATGGGTCTTATTCTTGCCAAACAGGTTAGTTTATGGTTTAAAAACTTATCATTACATTTATATCTTGTTATCGTATGTTTTTCTTGAATAATTCTAAGAATAAAATTTTACTTGTAATAGGCTGAAAGAGACCCAACACCTCTTCATCGTGCAGCAAAGTTGATAATCAATTCCCAATTGGAAAATGGCGATTTTCCTCAACAGGTGTCTTTGTTTAACATAACTTCAAATAACAAATAGAAATATGAAAATTGACAAGAGCATAGATATCATTCTTCCATTATGGAACATTGTTTTTTCCCTTGACTAATAATTTTACTTAAAATAATTTATAATTAATCATTAATTACTTTGTTGTGGCAGGAAACCACAGGAGTCTACTTGAAAAACTGCATATTGCACTATTCAGCATATAGAATGTTTACCCATTGTGGGCTCTTGGAGAATACCGCAAGCACGTTCCATTGCCATCCAAAACTATATAACTAAGAGTGGCGTAGCGAGTTCTTAATTCTTTTACCATTATGTACCATTTAGTTTTTTTGTCTTACCCACTAGTACTTTATCTTTCTTTAGAGCATCCACAGCAGTGGAGTTAAAAATTTAGCTATTTGGCACTACAAAAAAAATTACTTTATCTATTTTACCTACACACATGCTGCAGCAGTTAATCTATTTTAATTTTCAACACAATAAAATAATATAAACATCACAATAAAATAAAATATCTACTATAATAAAATAATATATCTATTATAAACATCACAGCCACGTACACAACCACAAATAAAATAATTTTTTTTTTTTACCTTTGAGCTACAGTGCATATCTATTTTTAGATGTGCACTGTAGCAATGAAGCTAAAAAAAAAACCTTGAACTCCACTGCTGCATGATTGATTTTTGTGTTTTGGTGGAGCTAAAATAGCTATATAACTATTTAGCTCCACTGCTACAAATTGCTCTAGCTACTTAAGTGTCTGCATAGAAGTTTATAATGGCCACCTAAATAAAATGGGAGTAAGGCCTACAATATTATATTGTACTAGCATATAAACTTACACACAGAAGCATTCAATAATTATAATGATGAAATATTTATCTCGGTTTCCACACTGAACATTATGAGTAGAAGTCACTTGGCACAAAAATTTTAAAAATTAATTGGACAGATAGAATAAAATTAGACTGCAATTGTGAATTTTGATTTGATTTGATTTGAATTCTGAAATTGTACTTCAACTTTATGATATATGTGATTATATATATATATATATATATATATATATATATATTCCACTTTTAACAAATTAACAAAATCTTAATCCAAACACACTAAAAACTATTGTTGTTTGTATTTACCACTTACTCATCATAAGCACCACATCATCAACAACACCAATTGAAAATGCTTACTAAATGATGATAGTATGTTAAAATTAAAAAGTAACCAAAAAAAAATCCCGAAAAATATGAGTGAATAAATATTTACCATAATTGACACCTTAAATATATATTTATGAAGTCTATGGGACTTTATAAAATCCAATTAATGAATATTCATAAAAAATTTATGAGGAATTGAAGGTTTTATCAAGTTAATTGACTAAAGGACAAAACTTAGATTCTCGTGTTCCTTAGGTTCTCCTTTTAAATTTCAACACCTATCTACTTAAAAAAAATAAAGAACCTCACATTCTATCTCATCTTGATTTGGCTATGCTTGTATGTAGCCAGCCTTGTTAGCTTCACATGAGAGCCTTTTTCTAAAGGCTAAAAAGGCACTCATCAGTCAGCTCGCCTTTACTATTCAGTTTTGCCGCCTATTAAGAGAATATGTCCCATTCAAGCGGCCCGCCCTTATTCATCTATACTAGCTGCCACGCACGACCCAATAGGAACAATTTCCGCGCCCCTCTCTAGATAAGAAGTAGAACGCGCCATCACCTACAGCCCTTTCCTCTGCTGAGGACTTCCACGATATGAAAACAGGTGAAGTAGTCCTACAGCCCTATCATCGTATGCTCGACATTTGTTGCCCTGGTTTATATCTCGAAGTAGTCCTATAACCGATCTGTCACCCAACCTACTTAAACAACCTAAAGGCTTGGCCCGGTCTCGTTTGGAGAATGAGTCTTATGGCATGGCTTAGTCAGTTATTCTCGTAATTCAGATAAGATTTGGACCACCACTTTTTTGAAAAAACATGGTTCTTGCCTTCCTCTCTCTTCCCTCCTTGGAGCTCATGCATTCGTTGGGTGATTCTTTGCTCTCACGTTCGAGTGTTTGCTCGTCGTTTAGGCCGGTATATGAGATTTCAGCTCATTGCAGTCACCTCCGGGGTTCTTCACACCTGGATAGTACCAGGACCCTTGTGCCTCGGCCCTTGATCATATAAAGCTGCCCGCCCAAAGCCAGCTTTATGACCCATAACTCAAAATGAGCCTTACGACGAGACGCAGACATTCCTCATGTTGCGGTTCCCTCCGGTTCGTTCTCGGGTTAGGTTAAGGGAACATCTGAGCGATTTCCTTCGCAGATCCAAACGCACTCACAAGGCGCACAATAATAATAAGACCAATAGAGACTTCATATAAGACCATTTGAGCTGCAGATCGTAATGCTCCTATAAAGGTATCTATAAATGCATTTCTGAGTGTGATAATGCACAATTTATCTGAACTGTGCAATAAGAATGACTCCCAACGGCCTCATTTGGTCATTTGATAGATGAACTCAAGTTGTTGACAAATTGTTGTACTTGGGCACAGTTCAGTTTTGTTGCTACTAGTGGGAATAGAATGTCTGGTTTATTAGTGTATCATGCTAGGGTTTATTGTAATGTTGTTATATGGTTTACAGGATTTGTCCTATTATTTTTCTGCTGCTTTGGCAGACTAAATTTTAAGTTAAATTATGCTTTTACTCCCCTATAGTAAATGAATTTTTTTACAATTGAGTATGCACAAAAATTCCACTATTTCAATTTATGTATGTACACATGTTTATGAGGACATAAACAAAAAAATACATACATGTGTGAGTGCATGCATGTACTTATCTGGATAGAGATAGATGGAACATGCTCTGTGAAATCAATGAGTAGTTCTTGTATCAATTGTCCCCTAGAAGCACATCAAACACTAGATGCTTGTGGTTATGGAAAATTCTAGCTCCCAATAATGTAATATATTTTATTTGGAAAAGTTTCCATGATCGTATATCGTAATTTTATTTTTAGAATAATACAATCACAAACTCTTTTATAATATTTTTACTAATTTTTTATGATGCAATTCTTATTAGTTCTTAATTATCTAGGTTCACTGCCAATATCATTTTTTTATTTATTAATGATAAGGAATAAAATGACATCCTCTAGAGGGTTGTCTAAGCTTGCAAAGAACCATCTACAGTATGATGGTCGTCAAGACTGCATACTTGTCCATAAGTACTGTCATTCAACGCTAAGAAAAATTTTACAAAACTTGACAGAAATTAGATTTACCACATCAGGCTACTACTTCAAAATGTGAGAGTAATCTCCTCAAAATTCGCTCCCATTATCTCCATTCAACCAATACACCTCCCATAGGGAAGGTGGCATAAAACATAGAGATGCTCAGAATCTCCTGAACAAAGGCCAAACCTCACCAAAATTGAGGTAGGTAAGAAATTCCCACTCTTAAATGCTTATAGTTTTTGACTTTTAACTTGGAGATCTTTAGAGAAGTTCTATCTTAACTATCGGAGGGTATTTGGCTGACATCACATTGGAGCACTTCAATTATATTTATTACATTTTTTCAGGTCTCTCATTGCATTTTGGTTTTTTAAAAATCAGCTCACTGATTTCTTATCTCTTACTATTTAATAACCTCTTACTACATTAGTAGTTTGTAAAAAAAAATTGTTACTTTAACAATTACTCCCAAATGAGACCTTCTCTAGCACCAGGAAACACCTTGATAAGCCTTTTGCTTGTGGAATATCTGGCTCTCCCGAAATAACTTAAAGCTAAGACGTACGGTAAAGACGTATATCGTATTTTTCACGCCTATCCTTTTGCTACTAAAGCAAGGTACAAAGGATCAACTGTTTTTTTTTTTTTTGGGTTAAAAGGATCAACTATTTTGATAATGTTGAATCCATGTTCACTGATTTCTTAAAAGCTAGGAATCTGACACGGGCTCATGGCTATCTAATTTGCTCTCATCACAATTAATAAAGTCATAGTGACACGAATTATAATCTCGGATGACTTGGAAGTACATACTCCCTTATTTACGTTGATACTTGATAGTGACATGAGTTGAACGATGATTTAATTTCTTAAAAATGATCCAATATAGTACCCACTGAATTTAAGTTTGAAATATATATATATATATATATATATATATATAGAGAGAGAGAGAGAGAGAGAGAGAGAGAGAGAGAGAGAGAGAGAGAGAGAGAGAGAGAGAGAGAGAGAGAGAGAGAGGGTTAAGTTCAAATTATATCTAGTATAACTCTAAATGATATTTATATTCAAACTACACATTTCAACTACTAAAGACAATAAAGCATATTAATATTGAAGCATCCTATGCTTTGACCCCAGTCCTAAGAGCACTCTCATTAATAATTGTAAAAAATTTAGCATTTAGCATCTTAAAAAGTTACTTTATTTATTTTAACATCTCACTTTACAATACACCCAACATCAAAGGTTCTATTATTTTATCACTTCATTTAAATATTCTTTTTTTATTCTTTCTTTATGTTTTCTTTATTCTTTCTTTATGTTTTTAAATAACTACCATTCATACCAATTTTTCTGTACCCAACAACTACCATTAAACAAATCATTTTTTTTTACAATCTTGCTCACTATAGATAGATTGCAAAATTAATAGGATTTACCATTTTTGATGGAGTATTTTTTTACAAACTTGATGTTAAAATTTAGCATTTATAGCATTTACAATTCTTAATGAGAATGCTCTAACCGAAATCTAAATTTTACTACTTTTCTTTCTTCTTTGATTTTTGTATTATAGTTTCTATTTGATGATATTCTAAATACTAAAAGCAGTGCTTTTGAGAACATGAAAACCATACTTTTATGATTGCTCTCATGATGGGTGGAAGTTTCCTCCAACTTTTCCTCGCTTCCGTTTCAAATTTGTTTTGCATAAATGATTAAATTCTATGGAAAAAAAGTAAGTTATCTTATTCAAATGCATTTTGGTTATTATCAATAGCAACTTTAAACTTAACCGAAATGCCTAATAAACATGTCATGTAACATTTATGTAAGAGGAAACTGTCAATTAGAAGGAAAAAAAAAAAAAAAAAACTTAAGAAATGGTTTTATAAAACTCTCCATACATTTTATGAGAGGATAGTCTTATGAGATAATATAATCAAGTCATTTATTGCTAAATAGATAAATGACTTGATTTATCAGTTTAGCAATAAAATGACTTGATTATTTATCATGGCGGTATTTATAAATACTAGTTTGGGTGGCACATGCAAGGCACGTGCTGCCCATTTGAGTGAGAAAATTTAGATTAAACGTCTATTTGAAGAAAAATGAAAACCATGTATTTAAATTTAGAGTAACTATTTTAATATATGAGTATTTATTTGTCATGATAGTTTCTTAGAACCTATTTGCTAAAGACAATATCCATTCACTAAAAACTTCTAAAAGTGATAATAAATATCATCTTCTTTGGATAATAAGCAATTGAGTTTTGCTAAGACATTGTCACAATATATAAATTTTCACAATAAATGATGTAATCATATACTACAATTGAAGATCTTCATCAAATACTTGCAATTATCCACAATAAAGATTTTGTTATTCATACTTCATTTTTTATTATATTACATTTTATGAGTTTAACCATGATATTTAGCTTACTTTGATTTTAATGAGCATCCTTTTAATTAAGAAGGGGGAAAAAAAAAGAAAAAAGAAGAAGAAGAAGAAGAAGAGGGGGAGGATAACAAAGACATGTTTCATTGAAGTTTCAATTAGATAAAATTTTAATTCTAGAATATTTAAACTTAGGAAAATCAACGTTCTTTAGGTAACAAATAGAATGTCATATATCACCATTCCAACTTTCAAAGTATGACTATCACATAAAACTCAAAATATATAGAAAATGTTTTGGGATATTAAATTTTAGTAAGGTTATTTTAGACATTCTACAATAGAATTTAAGAATCGTAAGATTTCAAAATGGTTTAACTAAGAGAGTAACAGTTAGGGGTATTTCCTCGATTTTAAAGTTTAGAGAGAAATAAAATTACCCCAAACTTAAAATGACCCATTTTATTTTTTACTTTTGGTGTAAATTTGTCTTTTTATTTTATTTTTTACTTTAAATTTTAAATGGTGTATAAAAAAAATCAACCCAAGAAAATTGTGTTTGAAAAGGTGAATTTTGGTTTACCAGATATGACTAAACCCAAAAAAAAAAAAAAAAAATCTAGAAACACAACAAAATATCACAACATTTTCACAATACCTCTATTTTCAACTATGGTGGATCTCAATCTAATATTTTATTATCATATTTTGACCTATAAGGAACTTACATCTCAACAATTATGAAAATATTGTGATAACAACAAAATGTCACGACATTTTCACAATACAGTATATTCATTTTTAGTTGTGTTAGATCTCGGTTTGATATTTTATTATTTTATTTTATTTTAGTCTGACCCAAAAGGAATTGACACGTTCCACAACATGTTCACAATATCCCTATGTTTACAATGTACTTGCAATGTAAATTTATATTGTAGACACACAAAAATTGGCAAATGTTATACACATTTACAAAATTTGTACAATATTTACCATTTTTTTACAAATATGTTTAATATTTTTCACTTTTTGTGTGTATAAATTTTACGCTGTAAGCTTACATTATAAAAGTACAAAGTAAGCGTATAAAAATAATTAATAAAAATAAAACAAAAACAAGCTCAAACCAAATTGGCATACTTGAAGGAAAAAAAAAAAGAAAAAAAAAAAGAAAAAGAAAAGAAGAAGAGAGCTCACGAATTCTCCTTATTTTAAGTCTTTTAGGTAATAGTATTTAATACTAAGTGTTGCGTCTCCAATATTTCTACAATACTTTTACAAAAAAAAAAAAATTAGCGATAAGTTAATTATTAATGTTTCTAATTTGAACCCATTACTAAAATTGTTTTTTCATCACCAATAATAGTTAATAATAACTTGCTACTTAAGATAAGAGATTTATTGTGAAAATATTGTGGACGTAACTTCTTTTAATATTAAAATTTTTTTTTTCACCTAAACTCAACTTTTGGCTTGTTACAAAAAAAAAAAAAAAAAAAAAAAAAAAAAAAAAAAAAAACAAAAGTTGAATAAACCAAGGGTCATGTAGCTAGAGCCATTGGCTCTTTTTATATAGTTAGTAGAAGTAGGAGTAGAGATAGATGTGGCCGTGGGTTATGTGCATTTCTTTTAAACTAGTGTGTAACCCCATGCATATGCATGGATACATTTAAAAATAATTACAATTACTTATATATAATTTAGAATCTAATTATATCTAGACTCTTCTGTTTTTGCATTCAATAATTTACTTGCCACAAAAATTAAAAAATTAGATGGAACACATGCGCAAAATTGAACTCTAATTAAAATTCAATTTAGAATCTAATTGAATTTAGACTCTTTAATTTTTGCACCTAATAATTCACTTGAAACACAAATTAAAAAAATTAGATGAGACACGAGTCGTAAAATTAGACTTCGGTTTAGAATTTAATTGAATTTTCTCTTAGTTTTACCTATTAATATATATATATATATATATAACTTATAAACCTGAATTGTTTTTAGTTATACCAAAAAAAAAAAAAAAAAGAGCTTATAAATATAAAATCATTCAAAACTTATATTTTTTATGGTTTACTTATATTGGACTCCTCATTTTTTACACTAAATTAACTCATTTAACACAAAAATTTAAAAAAACTTAGATTAGATGAGACCCATTGCACAAAATTAAATTCTAATTGAAATCCAATTTTTACATTGTATTAATTCACTTGGCACAAAAATTTAAAAACTTAGATTAGATGAGACACATGGCGTAAAATTAGACTCTAATTTAATTCAAATTTGAAATCTAATTGAATTTTCTCTCAGTTTTACCTATTATTATTATTATTATTATTATTATTATTATTATTATTATTATTATTATTATTATTATTATTATTATTATATAGATATATAGATTTAAACCCATATAAGCCCAAATAAAACAATGATAAGATGAAAGCTTTTCTTTTAAGCCCATATAAGCCCAAATAAAACAATAATGAGATACAGATGAAACAAATGATGAGATGAAACGGTGAGTTTTGAGCACAGATTAACTAAACCAAAAATTCACTGTATGGCATTCACTCTTTTTATATAGTTAGTAGATAAGTATTTAAAAAGAGAAAAAGTGCGGGTGTGCTCCTTTGGAGGGTTTAAAGTTAGCACTTAAAAACTTAACCGCCAGCACCCATATAATAATTAGCTTAAAACTACGTATTGAGATAAGTATGTGAGACAATATGACCTAAAAGAAACCAAATTAATTAGTATGAAAAATATTATGGGTCCTGCTTACCCTAAAAGTACGAATTAAAGATTAATAGAAGTACAATTATAAGTTGTAATGCATTCATTTCAAAGCATGCACCTTAAAGTATAAAATATACTATTCAGCATAAAATTAAAGATGTGAAAGTGCAAAGAACTAAAATTTTGTACAAGTTCAGGTTTGGATCAATCTATTTTGTCGGAAACCTATACCCATATTTTTCTCTCTCAGGTTCGAGCAAGTTATTGACTCTGCATCCAATTTTTCCAAGTCAATCAGCATTTTATATCCAATCCCTTTGGACACAATGAAGGAGGCAAGGGCCACATAGTCCCTTGCGTCCAACAACCAACCTAAAATGGGCTATAGTTTCAATTCCACCAATGTCTATTACACACACATAGCATGTTACACACACCTTACACTCAACTTGGTTGTGTTACACAAGTCATTTTTGCACAGAAATTGATTTCCAACTTCCTAGTGTGTGTGTGTGTGTGTGTGTGTAATAGGCATGTCAAAGAGACATTCTCATGGTATAAACTAGAACTGTCCCAAATTAAACAGCACTACCACTCGTTACTGTCTCTCTCTTCCCTTCTTTCTTTCACCAAAAAAAAAAATGTATATATAAAAAGAATAAAATGAAGTAAAGCACAGTGACTATGGGGCCTTTTCTGGCTCCGTGCTTTACGTCAACTATTGTTTTGCGTCTTCTTACAGCGCTAGGTTTGATTGGGGAAATCAAAACCCAATCCTCACGTCGACAATTGAGTTGAAAAACATGTCAGTTTGGTAAAATTTAATATATGTTTGGTAAGAGATTTCTAGTAATGTTATTTGTATTTTTTGAAAATATATAGAGTGATAAATTGTGTGAAAATACGTATAATATTGTTTAAACACTGAAAACTGTTGTTTAAACAATAACAAACAGACTCATGTCTTAGGTTCTTTTACCTAGCATTTGTTGGACAGTAAAACTTTCAGGTTCACTTTTTTACACTCACTTTTCTATATCTATTTTTACTTTTAAGGTTGTGTTTAGTATTGGTTTAAAAAGTTAATTTTTTTTACTATTATTTTATTATTGGTATTATTTATGGGTTTCATTATATTTTTTTGATATTATTCGTGAGTTTCACGGTACTATTTCAACCACTTTTTAACTTTATATACAATAACTTTAGTAAAACGCTTTCAATTTTGGCTAAATAAAGGGTGTCTAAAGGGACTATAAATATGCAAATGTTTTAATTGTGGATATTTGTATAAAATAGTTTACCTAAACAAGTATCGGAGGAAATTTTCTCATATTTTTCAGACTTGAATTCTCATGAATTAATAAAAAGATAATAAAACTTTTTTTGGTCAAAAAAGTTCTTTCTGCACAAACTTTAATTTTAATTTCAGTTTGAACTGCGTTCAATATAAAGTCAAGTGTCTGGCAGAGGACTTGGAAAGTTTATGCGACTGAAAAAGTTGGCAATAATTACAATCGCTTGCAGTAAAGAGAACAAAAACTTTTTTTTTTAAAGAGTGAGAACAAAACTATTTGACACGGACAACTCTAATTACTGTAGGGCTGTTTGGTATGCATGCTAAAATAAAAAATTTTAGTGTTTAAACAATAAAAATTATGATCCAAAAAAAAATATTATCGCATAAAATTATTTGTCAAGCCTGTTAGAGAATCTATCTATATCTTTTTGACTTTTAATCAAGGAAGTCAATACCGTACCGGAAGCTGTACCGGTTTGGTCACCGGTACGATATATTTCGGGTACCAGTCAATACCGGTGTACCGTTTCGGGTTTACCGCTATTTTTTATATTTAATATATATATACACACACACACACACAAAATCTCTATTTACCATAAAACATTACCTCCTGTTTACAATAAAACATTACTTCAATTGTTCATTGCATACAAAGAAAAAAAAAACACAATATAAAAAACAAAAAATTTAATTGTTCATTGCATACAAAGAAAACAAATAATACAAATAATTAAGTTAACACAAACTACATAGGATCATCTACTCCCATCCATCAAAAGGATCTACTTCAAGACCATAATATATATGAGTACTACTATTCTGCTCTTAAAAATTGCCACAATTACCAAAAAAAAAAAAAAAAAACACAGCATTTTGTGTTCCAGTCCGATACGGCCGGTATGAGGCCGGTACGGCCGGAATTTGCCGGTACGAGGCCGGTACGGCCGGTATTTTTTCCGGTACGAAATAGGGGGGTATATGTACCGGTACGCGGCCGGTACGGTACGGTATCGACTTCCCTGCTTTTAATTAGAATTGAGTTTAGTTTATGTCTTTGGGGGAAAGAATTATAGTTTTTGCAACCAAAAAAAAAAAAAATCCAATAAAAATTAAGTTCAATTTTAACTCTAAGTCACTTTTATGAAAATTAAAAAAATTTATCAAAATATTAATTATTTTTTTCTTTTTAATAGAAACTTTCCTTAATAATTTTTTAACAAATGGCCGTAGTTAATATTTTCCCTAAAAAAGAAATACTTTAATTAGATAACAATAGTGAGTCAATTGAAGATCACATTGCCACAAAATGTGAACGTAAACACGCAGACGCGCAATCCATTTTGCGCGTCTGCGCGTTTACGTTTTTTTTTTTTCCCTGCTGCGCGCACTTCAGGCCACAAAATGTACTGTTCGGCTATTGTTCATGAACAGTAGCCGCAAATCTTGACTTTTCAACTCCTTTTTAGCATATCAGTGAATCCCGTACACTGTTATGGGACCCACAAATATCACTTTTCAGCAACTTTTTCATTAAAAATAGGCCCCGCGGTACTATTTACACATTTAAAAATTATTTTACTACAGTGGTTTTCAGTTTTTAATTTTCAGTTTCAGTTTTCAGAGGTATCCAAACGGACACTTATTGTCTGGCTGGCCGTGTTCCCTTGCATTAATTGCTTATTAAAGAGAAATTAAATTCCTAGTGACTCTCGCCTTCTTTGTGCCAATGCTTCCAACCTAGCGCATGCTATATAAAGATAGGGTTGTAAAAGCAAACGAAATCATGCGTACATGTTAAAATTGCATATTTTATGTGTTGATGCTCTTATTATCTTAATCACATTCTTGATCTTATACGTTTATCCTAACCATGGGTGGAAGTTCCCTCTAACTTCTCCTCACTTTTTTTCTCTTTTTGTTGTGCATGAAACTAGCCCTTGGAAATTATTGGGGTGTGGGAGATGCTAACCTCGGCTGCAAAGAGCGTGACAGATGAGCACTTATCAAGATTAAAGAAGACCTTATTGATGATTATGGCAGTCTTTCTTCCTGGAGTACTACAGTGGGAAGAGAAGATTGTTGCAAATGGAGAGGCGTCCACTGTAGCAACCAAACAGGCCACGTAATCCAGCTCAATCTTAGTCAAGGAAGTCAATACCGTACCAAAGGTTGTACTGGTTTGGCTACCGATAAGATAAATTTTCGGTATCGATCAATACTAGTATATCGTTTCGGGTTTACTGTTATTTTATATATTTAATATATATATACACACACACATACCAATATTAAGTGACTCCACCAATATTTAATATTATGCACAAAGTGACTCCACCAACATGGATTCTAATTGCAACATGGAAAGAGAAATTTCAAACACTCGGGCAGCAAACTTATATTTGATTAAAATAAAGGTAGCAAACTTATACAAATAAATGTGTGAATGAAGTAATGGTAAGTGAATGAAGTAATGTGCCCTTAAAAAACTGCCACAATTACCAAAAAAAAAAAAAATTCATGTTTTGGCCCGGTACGGCTGGTATGCAGCCAAAACAGCCGGAATTCGCCGGTACGGCCAGTATTTTTTCCGGTATGAAATAGGGGGTGTACCTATACTGGTGCACTGGCTGGTACGGTACGATATCGATAACACTGATCTTAGTATCCCAGATGTGGAACCTTTGAGAGGTAAACTAAGTCCTTTCTTGAGTGAGTTGCAATATTTGACTTTTTTGGATGTGAGTTACAATGATTTTAATCATACCCAAATCCCAAAATCCATTGCTTCTCTCTCAAACTTAAGACACCTTGACTTTTCTAGTGCTAATTTCGGAAGAAATATTCCTTTTCAGCTTGGGAACCTTTCTAGCTTGCAATATCTTGATCTTGCCTGGAATAATTTTAATGAGCCTGAAAACTTAGAGTGGCTCCGTCCACTTTCTTCTTTAAGTTTCCTTCGCATGAGTTCCGTTAACTTGAGCAAAGTTAATAATTGGCTCCACGTAGTGAATAAGTTGCCTCACTTAACATCCTTGTACTTGCGTTCTTGTAATTTTCTGAATATTTTTCCTATTCCCCATGTTAATTCTTCCACTTCTCTTGATGCCCTCAGTCTCTCTGATAACAGTCTCACTTTGTCCTCTTCAAAACTAGAGTGGTTGTTCAACTCCAATACCAGTGTTGTAGGACTTGGTCTTTCTCATAACCAATTTCAAGGTTTAATTCCTGATGCTTTCAGCAGAATAAACTCTCTTGAGGTTCTTATTCTTGATGATAATGAGTTTGAAGGTGGGATACCAAAAAGCTTTAGTGGAATGTGTAATTTAAAAACGCACTACAAGAAAAAATGTTTATTGCAATGAAAAAACCCATTGCAATAACATTAGAGTCATTGCAATAGTTGATACAAGATATTTTTGTTGCAATAAACTCCAAATATTTTAATAATAGCTTTGATGCAATGATATATATATATATATATATATATATTGTTGCAATAAGCAATTTACTATTTCGAATATCTTGTAAGTATAGGCTATTACTTCACGAAACTTGTTGTAATAGATTGCAAATAATTGAACAAAATAAATAGGATTAAATTACTGCAATGATATTTCATTGTAATAGATAATTAATCTATTTTGTTGCTGCGATTGACTATGAAATAATTGATACCAAGTTATTGCAACGATATATTCATTGCAGGTACGTGTTTGTCATTACAATAGATTGTAAAAGAATTAATATCAAACTATTGCAATGGTAACTTCGATGCAATAAGCTATTAATTCGAAATTTTCATTGCAATATATTGCAAAAACAATTGGTATCAATTTATTGCAACAATTCTTTCATTTTAATTTATTGCAACAATTCTTTCATTTTAATTTATTGCAACAATTTTTCCTAATATATTAAAGCTTCTATTGCAGCTAAAAATTATAAGTTATTGCAACTTACTATTGTTGATGCAATAATTTAACACTTTTAAGTTACTATTGCAACCATTTTAACTTGTAGATGCGATATTTTGTCTAAAACTACTATATACATATTTTGTTGTATTAACACTTGATGTAATAGACATTTTTTGTTGTAGTGATGTTATCTCTATCAAGTAACAATCTTAGTGAACAAATTCTAGGAATTGTTCATAACTTGACTGGGTGTGCAAACCACTCAATAGAGGAATTGTATTTAGATATCAATCGCATTATGGGATCATTTCTTGATCTCACAACATTTCCATCATTGAAAGAGTTATGGCTTTCTCGAAATCGATTAAGTGGGACAATACCTGAAAGTTTGGGAAAACAGTTTAATCTAGAGATATTATATATTGGTAGTAATCCATTCGAATGTGTTATTTCTGAAGCCCACTTTCCAAAACTCATAAAATTGAAGGTTCTTCAAATATGTAGAACCTCATTGGTTTTCAACTTCAGCTCTAATTGGGTTCCACCTTTTCAGTTAGACCAGCTATATATGAATAATTGTCGACTCCCTCATTTCCCAAAATGGCTTCAAACTCAAAAAAATTACTATTGCTTGATTTAGCTAATTCTGGAATTTCAGATACTCTATCCAATTCATATTGGATCTTCCCAACTCACTTGCGCTATATTGATCTATCTCGGAACAAAATCAATGGATACATTTCAAATTTGCTATTGGAGTCATCCTTTCGCTTCGCCATTATCTTGCATTCAAATAAATTGGAAGGCGAAATACCACCATTTGTATTTAAAGGGTCACATTTGAATCTTTCCAATAATACGTTTTCAAAGCTAGCCTTGTCCTTATGTGAAGCCAGTAATAATAGTTTGGAATTTCTAGATCTCTCCAATAATCGATTATCAGAAGAATTTCCTGACTGCTGGATGCATTTTGAAGGGCTTAAAATTCTTAAGTTGGCAAACAATCATTTCATGGAAAAATCCCAAGTTCTGTGGGCTCTTTAATTAAGATTGAAACACTGGATTTAGGCAACAATAATTTTAGTGGGGAACTACCTTTAACCTTGAAAAATTGCACAAAGTTGATATTTCTTGATCTTCGAAACAATAGCTTGTCGGGACCGATACCAACGTGGCTAGGGAGAAGCCATCCAAATTTAGTTAACATTGTCCTCAGATCCAATCGCTTCTACGGAAGAATTCCTCCACATTTTTGTCTTTTAACGCATCTTCTACTTTTGGACCTCGCTTTGAACAGAATCACAGCAAGTACACCAAAATGTCTCGACAACCTTATTTCCATGCCTGATACAAAGAGTCCCAATGCAGCCATTAAACTATTCATATAAATTACTTTCTTCAAGATATATTGATCAAACAATTTGGACGTGGAAAGGAAGAGAATACGAATATAGAAATATTCTTGCACTTGTTAAGGGCATAGATCTCTCAAGCAACAAATTAAGTGGGGTAATTCCAGAAAAAATTGTGATGCTTGATGGATTGATTTCTTTGAATCTCTCAAGGAACTTGCTGACTGAAAAAATCGCTTCAAATATTGGGCTGTTACGTTCATTAGAAGTCTTGGATTTATTAAATAACAAACTTTGTGGCGAGATTCCTTCAACCCTTTCTCTTATTGATGGTCTGAATTCCTTGGACTAGAGAAACAATAGTTTGTCAGGCAGAATCCCAACAGGCCCTCAACTCAGTACCTTTAATGCCTCTTCATATGAGGGGAACCCAAATCTTTGTGGCTTCCCACTTCCAAAGAATTGTTTGGGTGAAGAAACACCTCAAGATCCAACCATGAATGGAGGCAGTGGAGATGCTAGCATGAAAGACAAGAAAGATGGGTTTATAACCCGAGGGTTTTATGTTAGTGCAACCATTGTTTGGGCCCATTTCTAGTTTCCATAGTTTGTCAAAAATTTTCTAGTTTCCATATCTTTGAAGGCTACCATTGAATTCTACGTAAAATTAGTGAAGTAAGCAAATAAAAGAATAAAAGAAAAAAAAATTTACTTACTACTAGTATATTTTGATATGAAGGGGATTTTGTTTTGGGTCACTAAAGCTTTTTTTTTTTTTTTTTTTTTTTTTTTTGTTAAAGAAGATAGCAACATTCACTAAGAAGAAAATAAAAATAATACATCTTCAGCTAATGAAAACTCAATCATATATGAATGTTAGTTGTTTTGTTGTTGTTAGTATGTTATCGTTTATTTTAGACCCCCACCCAAAAAAAAAAAAAAAAAAAAACCTCATACAGTAGTTTTGCCCCTGATTTTAATGGGGAAATACAAAAACCATAACCTTCTATATATATAGCACAGAATTCTTTACTTTAAAAAATATAAATTAATTTTTTTTTAACAACAGAAGAAAATTTTACAATCTAAAAGAAATACTTTGGGGAATTTACAAATAATTATTATACAATATGCTCCAACTTTTTTTCATTCAATAAAGAAAAGTCAAAGTTAATGAAAGCTGTGTGCCTTTTACTATTTGAAAAACCATAGAAGATGACTTATAAGAAAAAATGATTATCTTCTCAAAGCATTCAATGTATGTTCCAAAGAGTATCTTACGAGAAAAACTATACATAAAAACTATTGATTCAAAATCAAATCCTCTCCCAAAATTATTAAATTATATATAAAAAAAAATCACAACAGATCACCCTAATTTCCTAAACATTGTAGCAAAAATTGTGAAAGTGTTTGAGTCATAAGACTTATTGTTTCATAAAAGATCATGCTTGCTCAAAAAGAAGAAATAAATAAAATAAAATAAAAGATCGTGCTAGCGCAACAAATATTGTCATTCTTTTATATATTATAGAATTTTATTCTTTCAATATTGACTAATCATTAAGCAAGAAGGTTATTTTTTTTTTCTATTTTTTATTTGTTTGAGATAAGTTCTACACTAAATTTATCTTTCATTCCAATATCTTAAAAAAGTATTATCCTTCCTCAAACATATTATTTTCTTTAGTTTGTTTTTATTTTTTTTATTTTTGTTTTAATTTCTGTCCAGTTTTATATTGCCATCGTAATCATTTTGTTTTCAGACTAGGTGTTGCTGTGTAAGCCTCAGACTCAGAATAAATTTCTCTGGGAGATATATCATATATGTAATGTATGGGTGTTTGTGTATGGTGTGTCAGTATGTGAGTAAGATTTGGTATGTTTTTCAAAAAATTTACAGTGTGATTAGGTTTGTGCTTCAATAATTAATATTTGTTGAGGTTGATAATTTGATATGTATTTTAATCTCAACCAGCAAAGTGGAGGTAGGGTGTAGACTTATTTACCCTAAAATAATTAGTTTTGCATGTGCTATGATAATTGATGAAGTGGTAACGTTATTTTTCTTTAAATTGCTTACAAATTACATTAATTAATGATTGACACTTTTATTTTTCATACTATTTTTTTCCCAATTAACAGTTCTGAGAAATAAAGATAAATGAAAGATGTTCTGTCAAATTAAAATTATGTAAATTCCTAAAACCTCTTGATGGTGTTCATTAAAATTATTTTCTTAAAAAAATAAAAGAAAGAAAAAGATAAAACAAAACAGTTAGCATTGGTGTGGTTACTATGGACTTCAATCTAGGTTTTTAATATTGGGCTTAATGTAATGTGAGTTTAGGTTTGGGTATTTTAATTTTTAGGTGGGTTTGAACTTTGGGTTTCTACTAGCTAGGCTTGGACTTGGAGCTTACTTGGGCTTTTAATTGGTATTGGGGTTATTGTATGTGATGTTAGAAATGAGGGTTTTTTTTAAAAAGATTTTTTTAAAAATTTTTTTAATAGAAAGTTTTGTAGCTACCATGTTTGGGTGAGTAGAAATCTGACACAGTTTATGTAGATTGTAGAGTGTCCAATGCCCTTTTCTCTCTATTTAAAATAGACGCCGTGGGTTCTCTTGTGGCTTTGAGAACTTTAATTTATAGAATTAAATGATGATTTTAATCTTAAATAAGGCTTGAAAAAAAAAATCTCCAAACAAAAAATTGGAGAAAATTGTGACAATTGTGTGATTCAAAATTTGACTCTTTTTTTTTTCCTTCATATACAAATTAGTTATGGTTATGATTATCAAAAAATGATATTCATTTCTTGATAATTGTTGTTTATTATCATATCAAAACATTAATATATTTTTATGTGTAGATATTGTCCAAACTTGTCTCAAATATTTTATTTAAAGGCAAAATACTTTACCAATTTCTTCTTTTTATCCATGTCTTATACACAAAAAAATTATAAAATAATGAACCACTACACATGTATATTACTCTGATAAAGGACACGAGAAAAAAGAAAAACTATTTTCTTGGGGGGGAAAGGGAAAGGACAACTATGTATACAAGTTCACGTAATTGAAATCTCTCAATATATAATAAATTAATAATATTGTTTTTAAAATTTATTACGTTTATAATATTTTTGCAATAAATATTGTAATACTTTTATGCTAAATAATTGATGGTAAATTATTATAAATTTTAATTTAAATTCAAAACTTAATTACTTTTTTGCCTACACTATAACAACTACAATATATATATATATATATATATATATATATATATATATATTTGAGAAAAGAAAGAACAAAAAAGAAAAACTATTTTTTTTAAGAAAAATAGGGCAACTACGAACTAGGTATATAAGTTCTGCAGGTAATACAAATCTATGTATATAATAATTTTATAATTTTTTTACAATAAATAATAAGTGGTAAATTTTTTTTAAAGAAATAGTAATTTAAGTTTTTATTAATTTTAATTTATATTAATTTTTCTCTTTAGAATTTAGGATTTGTTAGAACATTCGCATTGGCACTGCTATATAACATATATTGGCAAATTTTACCATTTTTGTACAAAAATCAAGCTTCATCCGGACATATATTCACTAATTATTGTAAAAAAATTTGCAATAGCATTACAGTGCAATTCTACTTTTAAAATTGCACTATAACTCAATTTAAAAAAAAAAAACCAATATTTTATTGTGTAACTTTATCAATTCTTCTCTCTCTAAGTTTTGGGTTTTTATTTATTTATTTGAGTTTTAAAGTATATTATTTTATTGTGTAAAAATATTATTTTAATATTTTGTATTATAAAATTAAAATTTTGTTTTTTTTTTGAGAAAAATTATAAAATTAAAGTTGATAGGCTAAAAATATTATAAAATAATATAATATAATTGATAAAATAACATTATGAGATGCTAAAATAGGCTAATTGAATTTTGAGACGTGATAGCTCTTGTAACCATCTTCTTTTTCTTTTTTCCTTTTTTTAATGTCGTTTGGCGTGCAACTGTTGAAGTGTAAGAAGCGAGGGAAAACAGGCTGTCCTGTCTGGTGTCCACTCTGCGATCTCCATTGTCAACCTCTTCTCTCTCTCTCTCTCTCTCTCTCTCAGTTATCTCGTATGATCCACTGAAAAGCTAAGCAAATTCAAAGCAACTGTGGAATGTGGAAGCTAAAGAACGGTGCAGAGACAGTGAGAGAAAGTGGCGGCAGTTTACTGGCAGTGAAACATGGCTGAGAACTTTGAACGGTTACTTGGGACGTCAAGTTTGGGAGTTCCACCCAGAACTAGGCACCCCAGAAGAGCTTTAGCAGATCGAAGATGCTCGACGTGGCTTCTCCAATCGGCGGTTCGATAAATGCCACAGCTCTGACCTTCTCATGCGCATTCAGGTCTAGTCCCATGTACCCACTATCCTAAATCTGTTCAAATTTCTTTCTTTCTTGCTTGTTTTAGTTCTGTGGTGAATATGGTGAAATGGGTTATTTTCTGTTAGATTTGGATGAATTGGAGTGTGTTTGTATTTATGTATGTGTTGACAATTGAATCGAGAATTCGAGATCATGATATGGTGTCTGTGATTATCATATTCTAACCACCAGTTGTGAAGTGGGGTTTTCACATTTTGGATGAAATTTAAGGGCCACTGCTTCCTGGATTTTGCATTGTAGAATTCAAGAGAATACTTCCATTCCAAGCGCAAAAAGATAAGGAGATTAGGGATCACCTTGTCTAAGTCCCTTACCTCCTTGGATAGAATTGTATCAACTTAAGGGCCAAAGCCTCTGGAGTTTTAGGATCCCTTAAGATTGTTCATGGGGGTGGTGGAAAATCTAAAACTCAAGAGACTTATTCAGGCCTAATCTCAAGTTCCTAGTGGAGCCTGGTAATGAAATCTACTTGTGGTATGACAATTGGCACCCTGAAGGGCCTTTAATCCAGAAATTTGGTTATAGAGTAATTTATGATTCCCACATTAATTGAAGCTAATGGTTGTATATACTTTTAAATTTCAATTCAGATTTAGATGGATTGGGTGTGTCTGTATATGTGTATATGCTGAGAAATTGAGAATTGAATTGGGATCATATTCTTCTTCTGAGCTCATGGAACATCTTCTGTTTGATAACAATTATTAATCTTTGTTGATTCTATGATATATTAAGTGGGTCTGTAATCATCAAGAAAAGAAAATGTAGACGGTGTATGAAATGAGATTTAGTATTTAAATTTTTCGTTAGTGGCATTTATCAATTTTCTCTGGAAACTAATTCTTAACAAAGGATATGCAATTTTACTTTTTCTTTTTAATCAGAATTTAGATGCACTGTGTAAGTTTGCCTTAATATATATATATTGTGAGTTAAATTGAGGTCATTATTCTTAGGCAATTGCTTTTTGCTGGGAACATATTGAAATTTGTAATTGACTTGGTTTTTTTCTATTTTGCTTTCTGTACTAATTGATTCAGAATATATTGCTTTACTTTTTCCTCTCAAATTTAGTTTGCAAAGGAGAATCTATCTTTTTCTACTGTACCACAAATCAAAGTACAGGATACAGAAGAACTCACAAAGGAGGCGGTAACAATCACATTACAAAGGGCCATCAATTTCTACTCAACAATTCAGGCACATGATGGTCACTGGCCAGGGGATTATGGGGGTCCCATGTTTCTAATTCCTGGTTTGGTAAGGATGAAACCTACAAAACAGAATTTTTTCCATAAGAGTGGGGAAAAAGAAGGCGATCCAATAATTTTGTGTAATAAAGTGGACTAATCTATGTATTGTGGTTGAATTTGAAAGCACACAGTTTCATGTTATAAGATTAGCATATTTGATTTGAAAATTTGTTGGATTTGTAAAATGAACTAGAAGAGGTCTTGTAAGGCTTAGTAAGGAATGGGGGAAAAAAAAATAAAAAACACAGAAGAAAAATGAAGTTCTTTCACTTGTTGAATTTTTCCTCTAAAGTTATCTTGAGCTGACCTGAAGTGTGATCCTTCTTATAAAATGCAATAGGTGATTACTCTTTCAATTATTGGAGCACTCAATACCGTCTTATCAAAAGAACATATACGTGAGATCTGCAGATATCTGTACAATCATCAGGCAAGAATATTTTCTTGCAACATAGACAGTTTTATATATAATGCCCCTTTTCCACTTTGAATTTCACTTTTAGTCACACTGTTAATAAAGGGATAGCTGCCTTACTAATATATATATTTTTTTGTCTTCAATTTTGTGGAAACCTTTTTAATGATTTTATTCCTCATACTCTGGTAAATTGCTTATATGATTGATGAAAACGTTATGAATTAAACTCAAAAGAGCTTTGTTCTAAACTTCTAATTACTTTGGGTGTGGTAGTATTAATATTGTTGATGAAAAAAAGAACTTGAAATGGTGACTCTTCTAATGTCAGAATAAAGATGGGGGTTGGGGTCTACATATTGAGGGCCCAAGCACCATGTTTGGTACTGCACTAAATTATGTTACTTTGAGATTGCTTGGTGAAGGAGCTGAGGATGGATTAGAGGTAATGGAACAAGCACGGAAATGGATCTTGGATCATGGTGGTGCCACTGCAATCACTTCATGGGGGAAAATGTGGCTTTCAGTATGAACTCAGTGTTATTTTTTGTAAGATATTGCCAAAGAAGTTAATACCTTGAAAATATCAACTGACTTGTGGTTGATTTTCTCTGGTTACAGGTACTTGGAGTGTATGAATGGTATGGGAATAATCCACTGCCGCCAGAAATATGGCTCTTCCCTTACCTTCTTCCTTGTCATCTAGGTCTCTGTTTGACTGCTCTTTCTTATACCATTAACACAATGTATGTTCAGTTTTGTCAAGGAAAAAATATCATGTATTGCTTACGGTTTAAAAATCTTACTAACATGGTTTAGAAAACATTGGGAAATGTCATATATCACTTAATATTTGTTCAATCTGCATATTCTCTGTTAAAATTTGTGAGGAAGAACTTTGATTCATGAGTGTCAACTGAGGGGTTGCTAATTGTAGTAGAATGGCTTTGCCCTCAGTTTCTTGGTTATGAATTTCCTTGTTTTCTGTTAATAGGAAGGATGTGGTGTTTTTGCCGAATGGTGTATTTGCCCATGTCTTATTTATATGGGAAAAGATTTGTTGGTCCTATCACGTCCACAATCCGATCTTTGAGAAAGGAGCTTTGTACGGTTCCCTATCATGAGATAGATTGGAATGAGGCTCGCAATCTTTGTGTGAAGGTAGGTAAAAATTATACAGTTTCTTCTCCTTTAAGTTTTCTACATTTAAATTTACCCTTCCATGCTATAATATTTTTTATTCTTTTTTCAAGATCTTGCTGTTGCACAGAAAAATAATTCAAATAGTAGGTTTCAAAGATACTTCAAACTAGGAAGCACAGATACTTCAAAATAGCTGCTGTATCGGATTAATTGATATTGTATAAGTACTAATGATTGCATCAAGATTTAGAATTGTAATAAGATATTAATCAATACTGCAGAGTTTGGTCAGGCTCCCAGAGGGTCAACTTCAAAACCATTTCTGTCCCAAACCCAAATTGTATCATGATTTATTATTCAAAACCATTATCCATAGTATCAAAAAATGTGGAGTTCATAAACAAAAAATGTCACATCAATTACAGACATGCATCAAAACCCTATGGTGCCCAGAATATCATTATTGCTTACTACAATTTGCTAGCTTTTTAGCACTTTCCAACACCATCAAGGTTTTATTTTTATTTTTAATTAAAAATAAAAATAAAATCATATCTTAGGTTTGTTGTCTATTAAATATAAGCTAACTTATTATTTGGGGCTATGTGAATGTAAGCTAACTATATAACTATTGCTCTTAAGTTTTACTAACATACCCTCTGAATTGGTCTGAAAAAAACAACTGAATTAGACAATGAGCTAATTTGAGTTCATAGATACATTAATATGCAACAGAACATCTGATTCAAAATAAGATTTAATTTGCAACTTCTGTCATGTTTCACTGTCTCTGTTGATGCTTACATGGGTTGCTTTACAATTATTGTTAGGGAGATCTATACTACCCCCATCCCCTGGTTGAGGATATCCTCTGGGGGTCTCTATACTATGCCTATGAACCTGTTTTTATGCGTTGGCCTGCAAAAAGATTGAGCGAGAAGGCTCTACAAACTGTAATGCTGCAAATCCACTATGAAGATGAAAATACTTGGTATATATGCATAGGGCCTGTCAATAAGCTAATTTTTTTTAAGATGTGAGAGAGAACTAGAGAGCAAAGTTTGACACTGGAAAATTTTAATTTGAAGAGTTAGATTAATTAGCTTCTTTAGCTCTACACCTTCACTCAAAGGCACTCACTGTACTTGTTGGTAGTTCCATTGAGCTATTGGCCTTGTATTTTGTGGATGATGCAGGTGTTGAATCTGCTTTGTTGTTGGGTGGAGGATCCAAACTCAGAGGCATTCAAATTACATCTCCCAAGAATCGTTGATTATTTGCGGATTGCTGAAGATGGCATGAAAATGCAGGTTCAGACATTTACTGTTAAACAGTTTTTAACTGACTTAACAAGCATTTCTCTCTCTATCTCTCTCTCTCTCTCTCAATATCCCCCCCCCCCCCCCTCCCCCCTCCTCTCTGCGGGGGGAAGACCTTCGTATTTTTTTAATTGTTCAATGAAGTATGTAGAGCCCATGATTATGTTTCACTACCTCAAATATTGAGAATTAAACATTGTGTGTTTGTATTAATTTTGATGTAGGGTTATAATGGGAGTCAATCATGGGATACTTCTTTTGCTATTCAAGCAATTATATCAACTAACATTGTTGAAGAATATGGAGCAACTTTAAGAAAAGCACATGACTACATAAAGGATTTGCAGGTTCTCCTTTGCAGAATTTTTTTATTACTATATCTTAAAATTATTCTTTTCATTTTTTCATGACCAATTGTGGTTTGCTTTGAAGGTCTTAGAAGATTGTCCTGGAGATCTAAATTTTTGGTATAGTCACATTTCAAAAGGTGCTTGGCCATTCTCAACTGCAGATCATGGATGGCCTATTTCTGATTGCACTGCAGAAGGATTGAAGGTAAAGTTAGAACAAACAGTTCCATACTATATAATGGAATAAAATTTCTGATATCTCTTTCTTTGTGCAGGCTGTTTTATTACCATCAACATTCCCATCAGAAACAGTTGGGAAGTCATTAGATGTGAAGCGGTTATATGATGCTGTAAATGTTCTCCTTTCCTTACAGGTAATTGTTAGATATGTTGCATTTTAGAAGCTCAAAGTTGGAATCTGACATAGCAAGTTTTAAAAAAAATGTTAGAATGAAAAAAGACATAATAGTTTACTCTCATGATTCTTGTAATTGAGTTAAGTCAGCTGTTTAACTCAAGGCTTTGTTCATCTGGGTAGAAGTGACTAGAGTAATTTATAATATGTACATTTCCCTCACTGATGGCAGCTAATTGTGCCTTCAGCTTGGGCTTGTTTAAATATTTAAGTATTTAAAGAATGTAGGTGTTGGCAGTGCTGATTGGATTAGATGATATGCAGAGTATTAAATTTGGTTATAAGCATGTTGGGTTTTTTTTTTTTTTTTTTTTTTTTTTTTTCTTAAAATGTTTTATTACTCTTTCCAGAATCGTACATCTGAAGTTGTGAAGTAAACATAGAATAGAATGTGGCACTTTGAAGCTTTGAAGTTTTATGTAATTCTTAAAAGAAAAGAGTTCTGTATACGAACATTTCTGCATGATATGTGCACCCGACTTAATTGTTCTTCCATTTGGTTGTGATATTTTTTTTTGTTTAGTTTGCTTGTATCTGGTATTGTTAGCAGATTAGTTTTGCAATTCAGTAGCTGGTGAGTTATAAACATTCTAACGGGTGTTCTTAGATCACTGCAGAATACTGATGGCGGCTTTGCAACTTATGAATTAATTAGATCCTACCAGTGGTTGGAGGTAACTATTATAAATTCTTAAGGCTTCTTTCTTTTACCTTTATCTTTAGTTTTAAATAATTCTTCTTACCATGAATTTGCTATGTCTTGAAAGTTTGAATTATTGCCAAGTACCCCCTTATTAAGAGCTTCATGACTAAGCTGGCCTTGTTCTTCCAGTGATATTTGAACTCAAATACAATGAATGTTTAGGCTTAGCCCTCACTTAGAAAAAAATTATAAATTACTTGTGAATTGTTTTTCCTTGTTTATGTTCTTAGACATATATTATATAACTCAGCCCTAGAATCTTTTGTGACTTTTGGCTGCACCAATATTGTGATTCATACTAATTCGTTGGAAGAAAACCATCAGTGTTTGGAATGACACTTTAGAAGCTATCCCACCTTGAGTTTCATTGTATGGAAACCCCTTGAATTGAGATGGCTAAAATACATTAGGGATTTTTAGTTCAGAAAAATAACCTTGATTCACAAACTAAAAAAAAGCTGAATTTTCATTGAGATGAGATACTGGCAACCTAACAGTCTTCCAATGATACTTGTTTCCAGAGTAAAAGAATGTCTTACATGTAATGGGACTCAGCTCATGGCTCCTATGTTAGCTCTGGTTGGTAATCACTGATTGCCCAGATGACTTCCTATATAGATGTGTGTGTGGGTGTGTGTTTTGCATAGTCTATACTTTCCTACGTTGATTGAGAATTATATAACATTGATAAGGGATTGTAGGGAATTGAGGTCAATGAGCGCTCTAATGATACCATATCCCCTCATAAGAAATGGTGGAGGGTAACAATGTAGGTTTAAAACTCACTGGGTGTTTGTGTTGACTTATCAATCTAAAAAAAAAAAAGGATTGTCAGAAGTTGATATAGAGCAATGGTGTTTTGACCTGGGAAATTTAGGATCAATGTGATGATTAACTCTATATAACTTTCTTTTTTGATTGTTAAGTTTGCATGTGCACTTAAGTGGGTTTTGAAACTATGGCCTTACCCTTTGCCCTTTCTTATGGGGAAGGAGGTGCCTTTTGAGCTAGAGCTCATTGGCAACTCCGTATCAATTTCTAATGATTTTATGGTTGTATTTAATTATGATTTGATGAGCTCTTTTTAGATATAGGGAATGTGGTAAAGAAATCATACCAGTTAGTAATTTATCCACACATGGCAGGTGTATCTAACCCTTGAAATTATGGTTGAGTCACGCATTTTTATAGCGCAGTCAGTTGGAAATTCACTAGAATTTAAAATCTAGCTCTTTGAAATCCATAATCATGTGTTTTTCCCTCTTCTTTGCCTTTCTTCGGGCTTGAGTGGGGGATTAGGAGATGATGTGTGAAATGAAGATACTTTACTGTGTCAATCTTGCTTTTAAGTGGTGGCTTTGCAACAGTGGTCAAGTTATGTAATCCTAAACTCCATGTTCTTATCTTGTAATTGGCTGTATAGTTCGTTTTATCCTATGCTGCAAGTTTATTGGAATGATGCTGAGATTATATTTGCAATGCCTGTTGTCTCCATCAATTTTCAGTTAATCAATCCTGCTGAAACCTTTGGTGATATTGTGATTGATTATCCGTAAGATTTCATTACACTTCATTTTGTAATTCTATTTACTTTCATTGAAAAATTATAATATGATGTTAAATGAAGTGATTATGTAGATATGTTAAGTGTACGTCAGCAGCAATTCAAGCACTGACATTATTCAAGAAATTGTATCCTGAGCATAGGAGGGAAGAAATAGAAAATTGTATTGCTAAAGCTGCAGAGTTCATTGAAAAGTGAAAACATACAAGCTTCAGATGGCTCCTGGTTTGCTTTCACATTACTTTTCTATTTATATTCTGCATATTTGCTTGAATGTCTTCGTTATTATCAGTCACTAATTTCTCTCCCACTTTAATTTTGTATCAGTGCCTGAGCTTAACCTAATTAGTCACTTGTATATCTTGGAATTGTTTGAACTTTGAACAGTTATGAAATTACTTGCGCCCAATTAATCTAAAATATTTAAATAGGTATGGATCCTGGGGAGTCTGCTTCACCTATGGTGGGTGGTTTGGGATAAAGGGGTTGGTAGCTGCTGGAAGGACATAAGAATTGCTCTAGCATCCGAAAAGCATGCAATTATCTGTTGTCCAAAGAGCTTGCTTCAGGTGGTTGGGGAGAAAGTTACCTATCATGTCAGAACAAGGTTGGTACTATATTTAATTCTGATATTCTTCTGTAACTCCCATATGCAGGCCATCTTAATCTTTTCTTGAACAGGTGTATACCAATCTCGAGGACAATAGGCCACATATTGTCAATACCGGATGGGCTATGTTAGCCCTCATCGACGCTGGGCAGGTACATTTGGTGAAGAATCATTTGGAAACTCCCCCCTCTCCTTTCTTTTTTTTTTTTTTTTTTTGCCTTTGCTGCAAATCAACCTTTCAAGTTCATTTTAGCAAGTGGTTGCAAATATGAATTCGTCTTCCCATCTGTCTAAAGCTCCTTGCAGTAAGGTTATTAAAACTAGAGAATCATCATGCATGCCTACTTAAGAGTCATGAAGGAAAAGTTTCAACATCATATTGGTAATGAAATATCAGTCCATACGTTTCCTGCAATCATGACATTTGGCCACAGAGAAAATAGTTTCTGATAATCATGCATTCCTTGCAATAAGTTTATTAAAACTAGAGAATTATCATGCATGCCTACTTAAGAATCGTGAAGGAAAAGTTTCAACATCATATTGGTAATGAAATATCAGTTCCATACATAACCTGCACTCAATGACATTTAGCCACACAGAAAATAGGTTCTGATAATCAGTATACTGTGTTTGATTGCAATACATTAAACGAGAGAGAGAGAGTGGAAATTCACTTTTGTGAAAACTAATGGGATTTTTGAACAGTAATGTTTACAAATCCATACATTATATAATTATTACTTTGATACACAGGTAATATTTGTGTTAATTTCACCAATCGTGTCTTGCATGAAAATCACATTCATCACCATATTTCTCATAATTTGAAAATTAAAGTAACTATCAGTTTTGGTTGATCGCATTCCCAGTTTCATTTAAAAAAAAAAAACGTAATAAAAACCAGAAAATAAGGACAGGCAAAAAAAGATCAAGCTGGTTGTATACTTTTTTCTTCCCAACAGAAATTTATATCACCTACTGTATAATTTTTCTTGTCTTGACATTAATAATTGATTTTTTTTTTTTCTCTCTTCTGAAAGGCTGAGAGAGATTCAACTCCGTTGCATCGTGCAGCAAGGATATTAATAAATTCTCAAATGGAGAATGGAGATTTTCCACAAGAGGTAAACCTAGGCATTGTTTCTCTATTTTTCTTTCCCATCAAAGCAAAATATTTCTTGAATGTGCAATTGTATTATGTTTTGAGGAAAGACAGGAACAGGCCAACAGTCCGTTTCTATGGCTTTAAAAATGCAGTATCCTATTACATAAATTTGACTAAGAAAAAAACCACACCAAGATAAAAACATGTAAAACTTAGAAATATTCTTAGCATATTTTTACTAGGGATAGCCGACCCCAAAGTTTTGGTATTGACACTTTGTTGTTGATATTTTTACTAGAGGTGGTTAAATGGATGATATGGAGGTTATAGGTTCTCTAGACAATTAATTTCTTTAGATATCTGGGTTCTTATAGACTAGAAAAGATAAATATTGTAAATCTTTGGCTTGTCCGCTCATGTATTTTAGACCACACAGCATAAGAATCTTTTAAAAACAACTTGTTTCATCAGCAACTACTCAAGAAAGTTATTTATCAATACCTTATATATATGTGTTAATAATTTATGCATTTTGTCATACAGGAGATCATGGGAGTTTTCAACAAAAATTGTATGATCAGCTATGCTGCATACAGAAACATTTTTCCTATTTGGGCCCTTGGAGAATATTGTTGCTGAGTATTGCAGGCACCCTGAATGATGTCACTTTTACCTTCTTCTTCTTTGTTTTTTTTGTTTTTGTTTTTGTTTTTGTTTTTGTTTTTGTTTTTGTATTCCATAAATGTCACTTTTGCAGGCACCCTAAAATATTGTTGTCGAGTATTTTTACTATTGCTTTCAACAGTTTAGTTTTCCTAAAATTCTCTCTATGTATATGACCATTAATGAATAAAAATAATCCAAATATTTTTATAATTGTGGGCCACTTACATTATTGCCAATTGGACTTAAGTGAGCCCTAGTAAAATTCCCAATGCTGGCTTAAGGCCCCAATTGCATGAGATAGATGTTGAATGGTAATGGTAGGTATGATGTGCGTTCATACTATGAGGCATTGAAATGCTGAAGTGATGCAAATTTCCTTAGAAAAGTATTTGGCATTCACTGTGTGGATTGCAGTTTGGGGACGGATTCTTTTGTGATAATCCTATTATCTTTTTGTTTTCTAGGTGTTTGCGCTTTATCGGGTAATGTTAATGTGTTGTTAATTACTTGCTAGATGAAATTATTAGTTTGGCCTACAGGCACTACACTATCATTATTTTTTTTTTTTGGAATCTAGTCCTCGTGCTTCATGTGGAAACTATGGAGTTATTAGTTTGGCATACGCTAGTATTGCATTTATTTTTTGTTTGGAATCTAGTTAGCTTATGATTGATGTGGAAACTATGGAGTTATTAGTTTAGCATACACACACTAGCATTGTATTTTTCTTGTTTGGAATCTAGTCCTCTTATGATTGACGTGCAAACTGTGGAGTTATTAGTTTGGCATACACTATCATTGTATTTTATTTATTTATTTGTTTGGAATTAGTCCTCTCACCAGTTCAACTGATGTTTTTTACCAGATTAATTTTTGAGTATTTGGATCTTAGTAATACTCATTCTCACTCTTGGACTTAATCCTATGTATACATAATGAATGTAGGAGATTTGCATCAACATCTTTTTTTTTTTTGTATAAAATATTATAAATCCAAAAGATTGGATAATTGACACAAAGTATGCCTTCTACTGTAATGTCCAGCACCTGTATATATCTCGTGAGAGACCTTTCTCTCACAAAATGTGGGGTTCACACATGTGCGTCCTATTCATGTTGTGAAATGACTTTTGAAATTGTATCGAAAATAATTTTCTAGCTGTAGGTGTCATTGCAATTAAGTCAATCAACCATCACGTACCGACGGTATCAACCGACTTCTATTTCAAAAGCGTGGGAACTCCAACATTTGGGCTTGAAATGGGCAATTTTCAGAACCCACTACTTGTACAAAACTACAAATGTATTAATTGGCCACGACAAAAAAATTACCCACTATTGACTTTTGAAAAAATTAGCTTTTTGTGAACTATTTTTAAATGCATATAACTTCTTCTTCTTCCTTTTTAAACTACGTATTAAAAAGTGTCGAAGCTTTCAAATTAAAGAGACGATTTTTGCATTTTTTTTTTGTTGACTCGAACAAGCACATGCCCATTTTAGAGAAGTCTTGGTAGAACGTGTGTATTGAAATTTGAAAACACGAAAAAGGACTATCTTTTCCTTAAAGGATTAATTTTATGAATCAGATTAAATTTTGCAAATTTAATGGTGTACATATTTAAAATTTTAAATAGCGGGACTATTTATATGCTGTTAGATAAACAAAAATAAATAAATAAATAAATAAATAATTTCACTATGCAATAGGCGAAATGGAGAGAATATATAAAGCATAATTTAGCAAAAATACCATAAAAACTTCAAATCTTATTTTAGTTAAAATCCCTTATTTTAATGGTCTCAATACTACTTTTTAACTCTCCAACCACACACACATATATGTTGCCCTTCTCTTATAACATATACGAGTCCTACAACAAATATGTGGAGTCCACCAAATATGAGAGAACTTATCTGTCGAGATTGAAAATGATTCTAGAAATCATTCTTTTGCAACTATTTTATGTAGTAGATTATGAGTAACTGTCTATTAATTTTATATGATTTCATCATTTTTTTTTTACCACTCAGTCTGTCATGTTACACTTTGGGGCAGTATTATTGCACAAAAAATCTGTCCTTGACTTATTCTATGAGATATTTTCTTGTAGGCCCTTATCCTTTGCCCTTATACTAGCCCTTATACTATCAACTGACAACTCTTCACTTACTAACAGTAACATTACTTTAAATTTGTACATATTTCATTACATTCACAAGAAAGATTTGGTGAGAACGGCATTTAAGATCTCTTCCCACCCCCTCAACTCTCACCAACAATACTAACACTAATTACTTTACATTTTAATATATTAATCATATCACCTACGTTTATTACTGTATTATACAAATGCATTGAAATCATGGATAACTTCTCCCCCCCCCCCCCCCCCCCCTTTAGGGAATACTAACAAATGATATTTTCATTTCAACAGATAGATGTTTCTTTTCAACTGTCAACTTCATATCCATGTACACATTGATATCCTGCGGATTCTAGTGGCCATTGCTGACCTGTAAGCAGCATTGATAATTAATTAGTTGAAAATTTATCATCTTGGCATGTTCGACAATTTATTATTTATTGTTATCACGTAGTGTAGAGTTGATGAGCTTACACCAAAGACTCTCTTTTTTATTTAGCAAAAAAAAAAAAAAAAAACCACAATTGTTACTTTCTAAAACTGCCTAAAAAAGTCTTGTACCACAATAATAATAATAATAATAATAATAATAATAATAATTGTTAATATAATTTGTTTACAATATTAAAGTAATAATATTCTAATCATAATAAGACATATTAATAGGTATACCAAAAAAAAAAAAAAATTTGTAAACATTATTGTGTTTTCTGTATTACTCATTTAGGGATTGTCCTTCTAAATGTCTAAACCAAATAGTCATTTAGGATGTTGGATATACATGTGTGAGTGAAGTCTCAAATTGAATAATAATAAGAAGAAAGAGTGATTAATATATTGTATAATTGAACACATACGCATTAGGCTTAGGCATTTTGAGTTAAAGTGTGTTTCTATATGTTATATTAATTATTCAAGAAAGTTTCACAAGATGTTTATCTCTCCAACATAAGAAGCCTCATAAGCAAAGTCATCCTCAAATTTTGGTATCATATGGCCAAGTGGATGGGATTGACGTGAGGGGGTATGTACAGGAAGCCTCATAAGGATCAACGTCATCCTCAAAATTTGGTATCAAAACCGAAAATTATATAGGCATAGGCTTAATTATGGCCAAGTGGATCATGATTAGAAGACGGAAGTTAATATCAAAGAAATAAGACAAAGATGTATATCTGACTTGTAGTATTTTATCATCAATAGAAGCCATTAATTGTTCAGTGTTGGCCTACGACTAATTATATAGTTAGTAGGGAGTTGATTTCCCATTATGTGTTCTCTCAAGTCTCAATCATGCATCAAAGAAACAATAATTTAGATAAACCTTTCATCAAGTTATAACCAGCAGTTTTGATGTCCAGAGTTTGAAAGATACACTTGGATATCATAATCATATCGAGACAAAAATGTTTAGAAAGCAATACAGGGAATCATGAAGAATAAAATATCTGCAAGTCTCTTAGCACAGTAATTTAAACAGATGTGTTAAAACATTCTCTTGTTGATTGTTTAATAGCAACTTGTACTTATCCTATAAGAGAATATCAATATTTTTGGTTTATGTTCATTTGTTCATAAGATATTTTGTCTAACTAGTTAAAAAAATAAAGAAGAAGTCATATTCAGTGTACAAAAATCTCAATTTTATACAGTTAAGAAGAAACTATTAGTCATGTAATCCATACCTCCAACTTGAGGTTGGTTGTTGGACCCGAATTTGTGACGTGTTTTTGAGTGGAAGACATCTACCATTGCTTCAAGACACAACTTCAAATTACCTAGAGTAATCAAGACAAAAGAAAAAAAATATATATATTTGAAAGTGCCAGTTTGGTAGATTTGATTTATTGGTAGTTGAGTATAAATGCCAATGGTGAAAATTTCTTTCCAAGGCTTTCAATCAGTTATTAATCATTTCATACTCTATGGGATCCCAACCATTACTGAGGATAATATATTGTGCCATGGACAATAATGAAAATAATGAAAGAAAATGAACGGATGATAACAGACATTATTGAAGCATGTTATATTTGCAGTATATATATATATATATATATATATATATATATATATTAATAATATTTTGGGACATCTCATAATTGGAACATCAATGTTATGCTAAAAGAAAAAAAAAAAAAAAAATCATATAAATCTAGCTAGAGCTAACAAAAAGGTTACATCATCTTGTGGAAAATGACTCTCTTTCCCATTCTCTTTTTAAGACATCTTATCAAAACTTTTTTTTTTTTTTTTAAGAAAGGAAACTGAAAGCTTTATTAAAAAGTAGGCAAATCTGGCTGGTGTTATCAAAACTTAATACAGCTCACATGGTTGAATTGACCAATGAATTGCAAATAATATTTTCTTTTCTAGTGACAATATTTTATGGCTACAAGAAGATATATTAACAAAACCTAAACGATAATCCAGGCAAAGTCTTGAGGTTCACTAGGTCCCAACATTTTCCTCCTGACAACATAGGACATAGGTATAGTTTAACTTGTAGAGTCGTAGTAGGTGTAGCTTTTGTATTACACTGTTGAGCCTCTTGAAGATCACAAAACTACCCATACCCTCTCATTTATGTTCACTTCGTAGCCATGTTCTAACTTTGGTGGGAAGTTCTTAACAAAAGTTATGGTAATTTATAAAAATTTGTATCCCACAATCACTTAGCTAGGTATCCCATCTCTCTCTCTCTCTTTCAAAGGCTAAAGAGTATGTTTCAGTCGTGGACCAGATAATCAATGCTTGAGGACAACTATTCACACAAGGATTAGTTATAAGTTACAGTCTTGGCTTTAATTCCTTTGGTGTTGTCCCAATAGCTTGAATTAATTGGTGGATAACAAATAAATATCCGGCTGATCCGACCAAAAGAAATTAGAGTAATAAACCGTAATTTGTCACTAGGGCACTCTCTAATACTTGGTGTAGATTTTTATATATTAGGCGAGTTTCAGCCTGTTGAAGATCAAAAGTTATTCTCAAGTTTAAGGCCTAGCAAACTCACAAATCTCCATTTGTTCCTCTCCATAGCCAAATCTATATTGGTAGGAAGTTCTTAACACAACAGTACTACATGTTTTGAGTACCATATATTTCATAAAGGTAGCTCTCTCTCTCTCTCTCTCTCTCTCTCATATTCTAACATGTTTACAGTGAAATGGGATCACATAATTGTTTTCTGGTATACATCATCTAAATGGTCAATTTCTAGATCTTTTTGTATGTTGTTTGTCTATCACAGGCTCCAATATTCTTTGTGAAAAAACGTTCATTGTATCTATGTATATATATACACGATTATTTACTATCACAGACTTAAACAAAAGAGAGGAGAAGAGAAGAGAGTGGTGTCATTACATCACCATAATAGAGCTTTGCACATGCAGATTCAAATAAACTAAGAAAGAATGTGGAAGCTGAAGATAGGAGAGGGCAAAAATGATCCTTACCTTTTTAGTACAAATAACTTTGCGGGAAGACAAACATGGGAGTTTGACCCAGAGGCTGGTACACCAGAAGAGCGAGCTGAGGTTGAAGAGGCTCGTCAAAATTTCCACAAAAATCGACGTCAATTCCCGGCTTGCGGTGATCTTCTCTGGCGAATGCAGGTACCTTAATTAAACTAATGATTTTTCAGTCATGCATGGTCAAAACATTTTTCTAATTGGTAGATTGGGCTAAATTTTGTAACTATGGTATTGGTGTAAGTGTTGGTGCAGGATTTTGTTATTGGGCTTCTTTTTTTTTTTTTTTGTTTTTTTTTTTTTGGAGTTTGCTATTTATAAGGGTGGCTAAATGTAAATTTATTGAATCAAATTGCTAAATTAGTACCTATATGTATATACTATTTTTTTCTTTCAAATTTTAAGGGGGCCAATGCTCCCTAAAGCTAAAGAATGGCTTTGTCCCTACCACCCTTTAACATGACACTTTAAATAATGATATGATCTGACCATTTAAATAATGATATGATCTATTTTTGTTTCATCCAACAACAATCTTACATAACACAACAATTTTAACAAATTCTTTAAGTATTATGCTTCAACCCATGACGTGTTAATTAAAAAAGTCATCCATTATAGTTTTAGTCGCATAATATTTTTATTGAGTTAAGTGACCTATTTAAATAATACACATAGATATAGATAATCTTATAAATTACTTACTGCGTAAGTGATTGGAAAAAAGAGCTCTAATCATGTTTGATTTGGTATTATTTGTCACTTACTTGATCAAGTATTTTTACATTCCGCCTCAAAAAAAAGAAAAGAAAAGTATTTTTACATTAATGGGTTTTTGAAGTATAGAATAATATTTGCAATTTTTTCTTAGAAAAAAACCGTACAATTAAAAAAATGAGTCATATTAATGGATGCACTCAGAGCAATGGTTAATAAACCATAATATAAAAGTTTTCACACTATTTTTATGCGAAATATAATATTATTTTATCATTTTTCCAATAGAATGTTTCTAAAAATAATTCTTAAACCAACGCCAACATTGGTTAACATTTTCTTTAAAAAAATATATCAGGTCACTATTCCATCAATTATGCATGCAATACCACTAACCCATCGGTTAACAAAAGAACTTATATAGTTTATTTTTAAAACTTGAAAGACTAATAGTGCCTACTTAAAACTTGAGAAACTAATCTATATAACTAATAGGTAAAGCAAAGAGAAAATTTAATTAAATTTTCAATTGGAATTCAATTAGTGTCTAATTTTACGCCACATGTCTCATTTAATCTAAATTTTAGAATTTTGTGCCAAGTGAGTTAATTTAGGTAAAAATTGAATTTCAATTAGAGTTTAATTTTGTGCTACGTGTCCCATCTAATCTAAATTTTTAAATTTTTGTGCCAAATTAGTTAATTTAATGTAAAAAACGAGGAGTCCAATATAATAAACCATAAAAAACATAATCATATATATAATATGTAATTGTGATTGTTTTTAAATGTACCCGTGCATATACACGGAGTTAGACACTAGTTACGTTAATGGATAAACTCCAGTAATCTATAGCGCAATTTTTTCATAATTCTTTTGTTTTTTTTACTTCTTTCACAATGTTTAAGGTGACAAATCATAGTTAATGCAACATTATTTGCACATAAAACCATTACTCGGTAAAAAAATAAAAACTGTGTAATTGGTTGCATATGTAATTATTATCATTATTTTGTCTATTTGGAACAATCGAAACTGAATTTTTGTTTAAAAAACAAATGGAGAAAGTCTTACCTTCTTTTTTTTTTTTTTTTTTTTTTTTTTGAGAATAAGAGAAAGTCTTACCCAACCTTCAATATTTTGTTGGTATTGATTGTTGACTCATTCTACTGAGAATCTAGGATGCCATTAATGCAATAAATATATATATAATGCCATCCAATAGTTGTTTTTTGTATTGAAAAGAATTAATCCAATAGTTTATCCCTTGAACTTTTATAGGATTAGAGAATCCGAAATGGACCAAATTTAGGTATAATATTTTAGATGTAGTTTCTTAAGTTTTTCTTTTAAGATTTTGACATTTGGACAATTAATTAAAAAAAAAAAGTTTCATCCCATTAAAACAAATTCACCAGACAGAATTTTAAGAAAGAAACCTAAAAAACAGGACCTAAATCTTGCCGAAATGGTGAAATAATGATTCTAAAAGAAAAAGGTGTAATAAAAATTCAAAAAACAGTATTCAGAAAGTCTAAAAGGAAAAGACTCTTTTAGCCCCACACACACAACCAAGAGAAAATCGAATTATACCTTTCAATAATGATTTCTTTATTTACCTATACTTATTATCTGTACCCAATTTTGATCCAACCGAACCCGCACGATCATAAAGTCTTATTATAAAATTTTAAATTTATATTTTTTTATAGATATATTTTCAATGTGTACTAAAATTATATTAAACTTTCTATATCGTAGATCACTGAGAGTATTAATAAAACTTAATGTCCAATTCTCAAACATGAATATTTTCAGTGTTGGATTAGATCTACTACAAAATTGAGTACTTTATAGTAAGTTAATTATATATTTTTTTCTTTATAATTTGACAATAAAATTCATTGATTATTTCAATTTCATTAGAAATTCCTCATTTACAGCATCTTATGCTAAATTCTAATAGCTATTTGTATACTCCATTATATATGAAAGAGACCATCACTTAAATATATTATATATAATGGAAATAAATTAGTCATGAAAATTACCTATTTTGTAAATGCCAACCAGAGAGATTGCCCACTTCTCTCAAAGCAGCTTTTCACGTTTCAACCTTCTCCATAATTTCCTTAAATTGTTCTTCGTGTTCAGCAAAAGCTTTTTCAAAAGTTCTTTCTCCATAACTTAACAACTAATTCTCTCAAAAGAAAATGTGATATTCTATTATTAAAGCTCTTTATATTTAAGCATGAGTTTGTTTGTTTGTTTTTTTTTTAATTTAATTTTTTAAACTTATATGTTTATCTTTTTTTTTTTTTTTTTTGAGAGAAAACGATAGTTTTTATTAAGTAAGAAACAGGAAATACAATGGGGAAGAGAAAGAGGGACAAATGACCCCCAATTTCTCTTTTGCATCACTAGCATATACTAGAGTAGCACTAATACATAGTCAGCAAAGAAAGAAAAGAAAATAAAAGAAATAACCAAAAAAAATTTTAAAATCCAACTACTAGAAGAAAAACGAATCTTCTTTTAGATGCCCAAAAACCTGAAAAAGCTGCCAAACGACACCTTTCTAATATAGATGGACATCAAAATGAAAAGTTTTTTTTTTTTTTTTTCTTTTGTTTTGTTTTGTTTTTTTTTTTTTTTTTGTTTTTTTTTTTTTTTTTAGAAGTAACTTCATGTCCATCAAGGTTGCTCTGCAACCTCCAACAAACCCATGGTTGACACAACACCTTGCTCATTCTCCACACTTTTATGTTTCTTTTCTCCCTTAACCTCCTTGCCCTCCCTTTTCAAATTTTCTGGTTGCTTCCTTTTGTGCTCTGGTTCCACGTCAGCAGTCGAAGACTTATTAATCATTTGAGATTTTGTGGTAAGCCTCTTCCAATTCTTCATTGTTTTCGGGCTTCCAGCAATAGATTCCTCCACTAACTTAACTTGTTTTGGGCTGTGCAAAGATTGACTCTCACTTTTTTCTTGATTACCATTTCTTATGGGCCGGCCCTTACTAGTGTTCCTATTTCCATGCACATTACCACATCCAACCTTAAAACCTACTTCTAATCCCTCAAAACCCGGTGGAGATATATATTCAACTTCTTTCTCCATTGAGCCACGATTGAGGGTGATAGTATCCTCATCCATGACTACCACCTCAATCAAATCAGAGGAAATCACGCTAGAATCTGGCACGCAGACGGTTGGGGTCTCATTTGAATTTGAAAAATCGGAATCAGTTTGGATGGCACGATCAATCTCCGAAATCAACTCCTCAAAAACAGGAACGTTATTCTGAACATTCAAGATCGAATTCATCTCGACACCAACATCTGACAAAATACCGTCGACGGTACCACCTTCAGGTAAACTGCCCAGCTGCGTTGAAGACCTCCGTCCACTTCCATTTCCAATTGTTGGAACATCTTGATCGGTTTGAGCATCGACGTTTCGCCATTTTGAAGAAACTCGATCACCCTGATCGATTTGAGCATCATCATTCCGCCATCGCGGACTACAGCTTGCTTTGGTTGCAGTCCCATTGTTTCTACGATACCCCGCCTTCAACCACTCCCCGTAAGGAAGACTCCCCTGTTTTCGGTCTCTTGGAGCAGAGCATTCCTTTACTTGATGACCAATCCGACCACATTGATAGCAAAGGCCAACTAAACGTTCATACTTGAACCCAATACAAACCTTATCTCCTTCAGGACTGGCAACAACTCCTCCTCGGCGTAATGGTTTATCCAACGGCAAGTCTATCCTTACTCTGATAAAACGAGCTTGGTCAGACAAAAATGCCTTCAAATCAATTTCCAATACTTCTCCCAAGCCACTACCAATATCCCTGCCCACCTCTTCCGATAGCAGATCAAAAGGCAAACCCCACACCTGAACCCACATCGGCATTGAAGAGAATCTAACCGAAGTTGCTGTCATACCTCGCTCCCATCTTCGTAACGCCAAAGGGTGGTCCTCAAAACTCCACGGACCATTTGCTAGCACCCATTTCAACTGACTCTCCATTGTAAATTTGAATTGAAAAAGATCATCCCCCACATCAACAATGCGTAAGTCCGAACCCATCCTCCACACAGACCGTAGCAGACCCTTGGCAGCACGTTGGTTAAAAGCTCGAGTTGTGAGAAACCTCCCCAACAAACTGAGAGAACATTCACCTAGTATCCTTTCCCTCTGTGAAATCCCAACCTTAATAACTTCTCCCTCATCCTCTGTCAAAGTTATATTTTGCAACTTGTCTATAAACACCGAATCCATCATGTGAAATAAGAATGCTACGAAAAAATCCACTGAAACTATAAAAGAATTTGCAAACTAACACTCTGGTTTACCTGGTCCTCACCTAGAATGTGAGAAGAAAAGTCTCTCCCTAGAGAGAAGAAAAACTCACCTAACGTGAGAAGAAAAGTTTAAGTTACTTATATGTTTATCTTTAACTTTTTATTACCTCAATTTTTTGAAATACAAGTGAACTTTAACATCTTTCAACAAATATGTAAATAAAAATTTCAGCAAAAAGGTAAATCCAAATGCAAACTTAGTTATCTTATAGGTGATTTAATTTAATTTTTTATTTTTATGTATGCCATGCATAGGTATTTTATTTATTTATTATTTTTGTGAAATTATTTGACTGGTAGATTATTAGAATTAATTACCAAACTACAAACTTATGGATTTATGTATTATTAAAGTCATTGGGTACTTTTCTTTTTATTTTATTTAAATTGCAAGAAATTCGAACAAAGAGAGGTTAGAAAGTTTGTTAAAGTGTCTTTTTTAATAAAATCGAATACGAGTTATATTGGGTTAAGCTGACCCAAAAAAAAAAAAAAAAATCAAGTCAGGATTATAGATATAACAACTCACTTTAGATAAGTTTATCTATCGTCATATATAAGTTATAACTAGTAATAGGGGACCACGGTTCTCAAAGGTTCAACATCAAGTCAGAAATTTTTTTTTTTTTGATACTTACAGCCATTGTTGAAGCTTCTCAACCACAGTGAGATGTTGTCAGACCTTGAGCTTGCATCTCCATTTCTTCTTCTTCTTCTTTTTTCTTCTTTGTCTCTCTTTCTTTCTTTCTTTCTTTTTTTTCTGCGTTTTTGCCGTTTCTGCATTTTTGCTCTTTCTGAAGTCTGCTATTCTTTGCCCGTTTGCCGATGATGAAGGTGATCTTTTTACTTTTTTCTATCAGTCTTCAACTCTTCCCACAAGTCAGTAAATGCTTGGCTGTGTATTAACCCTTTCTTCTTTTACTTGTTCCAGATGCTAGGCTGTCAACCATTTACTTGGGCTTTGCATTAATATTTATTATTTAACTAATTTTTTAATGAGCAAGTCTGCCACTCTTCTGGTTATGACCATTTGAATGGACTTGGGCTTTCTCTCAAAAAAACAAAAGGACTTGGGCTGTTTTTTTTGCTGAATAAAGATTTGGGCTGTTGGGCATAACATAAGATTAATTTAAATATAGGCTAGCACAAAATTGTTATGTAAGTATGTGTGTGTATGTATATATTTACATTATTTTTATCAACTTCTTGATTAAGAAACTTGATATTTAATTTATTTTGCTTATAATTTAGTATTTCTTATCTTTTTTATGAAAGTTATGGTATAAAAATATACTCTTGAAAGATAAATCTCAATATATATTTTGGTTATTTTAGTCAATTTTTTTAGTTTTACTAATTAATGTATTTATTTATCTTTAAAAAAAATTTAAATTAATTATGATGTCAACACGGTTTGACCTTGGTTCAACCTCGGTCAAACCTTCAAAACATTGAACCTCTCCCTTTAATGGTTCATTAAACGGTCCGGGTCTGAAAACCATGATAAGGGTAATTACGTTCCTTTCACTTGAGATTTGAAGAAATTAACACTCTCCCCTTTTTGTTTATATTAGTAATGAAATATTCTAAATTTTATAAGAATCTCTTTACAAAAATTTAGCCATTGTTAGTAAAAAATAAAATTTATAAAATTAGAATAAAAACAAAAAATTTATCAAATACCAAAATACTTGCAATGCAAAATCTCTACATAACCCATTGAAAAAAAGAAAATAAATTGGGGAAATTACATTTTATCCACCTGTGGTTTGTCCAAAAAACACTTTGCCTACTTGTGGTTTAAAAATTGATACTTTACCCACCTGAGGTTAGCTCCGTTTGTCTTCTGTTACCCACATCTGTAAAAAAACAGGGATAAATTTGTATTTTTGTTACCCTTTTATGTCTCTCTCCTCTCAAAACATAAAAAACTAAAAAAATCAAGGAAAAAGAAGATCTAAAAGCTAGGTTTTGTAAAAATTAAAACCTAATTTTCAAGAAGATATAAAAATTAGGTTTTAATTTTTACAAAACCTAATATCAACTTTTAATTTATACATCTTTATGGTGATGTTTTCCGGTTCCCAAAGTATAAATCCTTATTTGCTGCTGCCCTTGGTTTTGGCAGCCAATTGTTCACTCTGTAAGGATCTTTTTATTTTTATATTTTGTTTAGATTCATGAAGCTTAGTTTATCACATCACTGTCCTATGCCCTCTTCATTCTTTGTTTGTATTTCCAGCACTGTCTTCATTTTTATGCTTGCGTTGATTAGTGTATTTTATCCATACAACTGAGGAGCTTTGTTTACTGCACGGGTAGTTATATATGCACTCATGTCTGGGATTGCAGGGTGCACATCATCCTCTTTCTATTGTTAGCTTGAAGGAAAGAACTGGGTTGGTCTAGATGAATTCTTAATGTGAATTTAGCTTAGGCTGTGGTGCTTCTTAGAGTAAGACCTAGTGAACTTAATTGATTTTTTTTTTTTTCCATTCTTTGGTTTAGGTGAGGATACACGTAATTTTAATTTTTAAAGTGTTAAAATAGAAGATCTAAAAGTTGATTCATGAAAAGATGTAAAATTTAATTTTTACAAAACCTAGTTTTTAGATCTTCTTTTCCCTTAATTTTTTAGTTTTTATGTTTTGAGAGGAGAGAGACATAAGATGATAATAAAAATACAAATTTGCTCTTGTTTTTAACAGAGGTGGGTAACGGAAGATAACTAGAGCTAACCTTAGGTAGGTAAAGTGCTAATTTTTAAACCATAGATAGGCAAAGTGTTTTTCAAGCAAACCACAAGTGGGCATAGTGTAATTTTCTCAAATAAATTAATAAGAAAAATTCACACTTAATATTTTAAAGGCGTAAATACACTTTTAGTCTCAACATGTTGCATATTTTCTATTTTGGTCTCTACATTTTCATTTCACCACTTTTAATCCCTAAATTAATTAACGCGTTCTATTTTGGTTCTTACCGTTACTCACTTAACAAAAATTGATAATGTGACAAATGGAGTGCACTGTTGGCACATGAAATACTACATGACCAATAAAATAATATTAAAAAATTATTTGGCATTTAAAAAATGCCACGTCATCATTTAAAAAATTTTTTTTTGAGAGTATCATTTTAATTTTTTTAAAAAGTTATCTCACATAATGTTTGAACAAAATGAAAATTAAACTAAGAACAAACATTAAAAATCTAATAACTAAATAAAAAAAATCATTAGCTTTCATTATTTTTTGAGAAAAACACTTTTCTTCCCCAAATCCTGAACATGAAAAGTCAAAGGTACCTCTCTCTCATTTTCAAAGAGAGCGGTTTGAGATTTGAATTGACAGAGGAGATAAAGTGAGATTGGGTCACTGTTGTGAATTCATTTAGGTTTTGGCCTTGAGGGTTCGAACCATTGAGAACATCAGCTTGGGGTTTCGGTCTAAGAGGATGGGTTAGAGAGAAAAAGATGTGAAGAGATGGCGAAAGAGCAGGTCGGTTCGAAGAGAAGTCATCGCCGAGTGGTGGCTGTGAGCGGCAGAGTGCTGGTTTTCTTCTCCAAAGACACAGATTAGGGAATAAAGGCAGAGTGTAGGTTCAATCTCTCTCTTTCACTCAACTCGAAATGACCGAGACTCACGAACCCAACCATCAACAACAGGGCAGCACACACTAGCACCACCACCAATGGTGGTCATCGTTATCACTCTCCCTTCCTCTTTTGTTTTCTTTTCTATTTCTCTATTTATTTTAATTTCATTTGTCTTTTTTGTTTTGGGTATGGCCGAGACTCTTTTTTTTTTTTTTTTTTTTGGTTTGGTTTGTTGATTAGGTTTGGTTGCAAGAAGCTGACGAATGTATGTAAATTCGAATTGCTTTCAACATGGGTGTAAAGTCGGATGAATGTGTGTATTGTTGAAGTGTTTGTGTTTTGAGTTTGTATTCTTAAGATTAAAATTTCTAGGTTGTGTTCATGTTTAAGATGTAAGTAGATCTGAATTCATGTTGGGGTCATCTCTGGCGAGATCGGTCCAGCGAGAGCGTTGCTGGAGAGATCTAGGGGAACGAGATAAGGCAACCAGTTACAAATTTGACATGGGAAATTTATGTTTTTGTCGGTAAATTTATTTTTTCTGGGTTTGTGTTCATGTGATTGAATATTTTGGTTTTGTGTTGTTTCTTGTTCATGTTTAAGATGAGATGAGATCTGAATTCTTGTGTATTTTAAGTTCTAATTTTGTTTTTTTTTTTTTTTTTGTTAAAATAGATAAATTAATTTTCAAAATCAAAAGTTGATGCGGAGGCTTATGTGCTTTTTTTAATTATTATTTTATGTTGACATGAAATTTTTTAATATTATTTAATTGGTCACGTCAGTATTTAATATGTCAATAGTATATTCTGTTTGTCACATCAGCAATTTCTGTTAAGTGAGTAACGGTACGAATTAAAATAGAATGTGTTAATTGATTTAAAGACTAAAATTGGTGAAATGAAAATATTAAGACCAAAATGGAAAAGATGCAAAATGTAGAAACTAAAAAAAGCATTTATGCCTATTTTAAAATACACTTTAATTAAAAATGTAAAATAATGAATTTTAATAATAAAATAAAATAATTTTAGAAACTTATCCTTAAGCAAATGGTAAGTTAGTACACTATTTTTAATATTAATTTAACAAAGTTGTTCAATCGGATGTCAAGAGAAAGGGGGGAATGTTTTTTTTCTTTTAAGTTTGAGGTAGAGTGTTATTTTCTCAAGCATCAAAACTGGAGAATGAAATTCCCCTTCGTAATATGCCTTTTTGTTTTTAATTATTACTCATACTTTTGTTGACGGTTAGTTAGTAACTAACGTGGTTGACTTGATTTTGTAACCTGGACCTATGTTACATCAAGTGCTATTACGAATTTTATTTCAAAAACTTTGCAAACAGATGATATAATTAATATCACATCAATAATATAATAAATAAAATTTAATTTTTTTTAAATTATAAAAAATAGACACATCAATTTGTAAAACTATATAATAAAATTTGTTGTATCAATAGAATCACTCTTTCACCAATAACCATATAACCAACATTATCTTTACATTGCATGGGAATATAAATATATAATTGGTACATGTGCATTTTGTGGATCTGTTTATTTTAGTTAAAGTATAATTATACTTAAAATTTTTTAAAAGAACCTAAAATGATAAAAGAAAAATTTGTTAACAACCAAACACTAGACATAGAAGATCAAATTCAAACGGTTAATTGGATTAGAGATTTGTTTTTGGTAGTGTAGAAGCCCAACGGGCTAAAGGTCCAATGAATTTTACTAAATCTCATCCCATAAGATGTTTTCGTGATCATTCTGGTTTCCAAACTTAAGGTTTCTTATCCTTACTTTGAGTTTGCGGGGGCTGTTTGTATACAAGCCCAATGGACTCTAGGTCCAATGTACTTTACTTGTATAACGTATTACTTGTACAGTACACTTATGCTTGCATATATATAGAAAATTGATTCTCAATTCTAACAAGTAACATCTATCATTTGATTGTATTTACACCAAAAAAATAAAAGTAAAAAATAAGAAGAAAAAGCCAACAACAACCACAACTCTCAATCTTCTAGTAGCCACTTGGATTAGTTAAAAGATGTTATTGATCAATGTTCATCAAACTAAAATTTTAGTATAATATGTTGCCCAAATTCTATTGTATTCGTAGGCGATGCTAATTAAAGTTCTAATGCCTTAGGAATTTTTTTTGCTAATGACGTATAAATTTTTGAAATGATTGCAGTTTTTGAGGGAGAAAAACTTCAAACAAACAATTCCCCCAGTTAAGATTGAGGATGGAGAGGAAATCACACATGGAAAGGCCACAAGTGCATTGAGGAGGGCTGTCCATTTCTATGCGGCCTTGCAGTCTTGTGATGGCCATTGGCCTGCTGAAAATGCTGGTCCTTTGTTTTTCCTTCCTCCTTTTGTGAGTTGCATCATTATCATTATTAAGTTTTCAATATTTTTATTATCATTATAATTTGTCAAGTAAATATAAACCTCTAGAACAATGAAATTGTTCCAAATAACATCCTTGTTAGTGAACTCTTTTGGCTTTTAGCTCGATATAACTACTATTTTTCTTGTATTTGATCCAAAAAATGCAGGTAATATGTTTTTACATTACAGGACATCTTAATACTGTCTTCCCAGCTGAGTATAAAAAAGAAATTCTTCGTTACATATACAATCATCAGGTATATATTCTTGAAAGTTTAAAATATTAATTGAATCAATGAGAATAGAGATTCTGCAAAATTTGTCATTTTTTATTTATTTATTTTTGTTTTTAGTTTAAACTTCAAACATCATGTATAGTTATTATGCTATAACTTTATCACATTTTAGAATGAAGATGGTGGATGGGGATTTTACATAGGAGGCCACAGCATCATGTTTTGCACAGTTCTCAGCTACATTTGTATGCGAATACTTGGGGAAGGACCTGATGGTGGTCAGGACAATGCTTGTACAAGAGCAAGAAAATGGATTCTTGATCGTGGTGGTGCAACACACATATCTTCTTGGGGAAAGTCCTGGCTTTCGGTATGACTCATTATTTGTGGAGATTAACATTGAATTAGAGTTAAATACTTGAAATAATTTATATTTTTAATTAAAATATAATCATATTTCTTTCACAATTTGGTTTCAAGTATTCACGATGCATGATGACTTTTTGTTGATAATTAACAAGTATACAATGTCCTGTAAACTGTAGATACTTGGTGTGTTTGAATGGGCTGGAAGCAACCCAATGCCTCCGGAATTTTGGCTTCTTCCTCCATTTCTTCCCATGTATCCAGGTTTATACACTAGTGTTTTTTAAGTCATTATTGCATGTGGAACCTTTCTTAAGATCAGTTAAGTCACTGTTGAAACAGGGTAGGACATTTGTTTGATGCCTTTGTCACTATAGAGGTTTAACATTCTTTTTAATGCCCCTAATGGCAAAAACCACATTTTCATCCCTATATTTTCAGGCGATTTTCACTTTGGTCTTTAAATTTTATTTTCACTGCTTTTAGTCCCTAAAATCAAACAAGCGATCTCGTTTTTGTCCCTACTGTCATCTCATGAACAAAAATAGTCTACGTGGCAAACGGAGTGCATCGTTGGCACACTAAATGTTGATGTCAGTATTAAAATAATAATATAATATTTTGTTTAGCATTTTAAAAATGCCACGTCATCTTTAAAAAAAATTATGAATTTTAACTAAATGAAAAAACAGAAATAAAAACAAAAAATCATATAAAATGAGATCTAGCTTTATCTTGAGGAAGAATAGACAAGAATAAAAACCCAAAAACATCTAGTGGACTTTAGAATCATTTAATCTTAATCAACTATTTGTTTAATCTGATTGAAGAACACAAAAGTAAGAAGAGAAGAAAAAAAAAAAAAAAAAACGGTTGCTAAATTCTAAAACACACAGATTCAAACACACATAAGAGACAACTTGCAATATCAAACACAAACACACACGATTAGCCAAAACCCAGAAATACCATTGATTGGTTAAAAAAAAGATTTAAAAAAAAAAAATCTAACGTGAGATGAGAGAAAAAACCCAGATTGAGCAAAAAAGTAAAAACCAAATCAGTATTTTGAACAAACCCACTTCTGAACAACAAACTTTGCAACCGAAACAACATTGTTCTTCCTACTCTCCATCCCTCTAGCTAAACTCTGAGCACCCAAAATTTTCAAAACCCAAAGAATATAAACCCAAAAAATTAACACAAACCCAGAAATTTCAAGCACAAACCCAGAAAATCAAACACAAGAACACAAGAAGATCAAACCCAGAACACACGAGCACAAACCCAAGTCCCAACAACTATTTTTCATCTCCCCCGCTCCTTTCTTGTAAGTTCTGGACATCACACGCATCCCATTACGTCATCGGGTCAGTTTCGTCTCCTATATAAAAATCACCTCTACAACCATTACTCTCTCATCCAAATATCTCTTGAAATCTCAAAGTCTCGCGAATTTCTCTCTCACAAATCTCTCTCTCAAAAGATGCAGATCTTCATGAAAACTTTGACCAACAAGACCACCACCTTGGAGGTGGAGAGCTCCGACACCATCGACAACGTGAAAGCCAAGATCCAAGACAAGGAAGGCATCCCTCCTGATCAGTAACGATTGATCTTCGCCAGAAAGCAGTTGGAAGACGGCCGTACTCTCACCGACTACAATATTCAGAAAGAGTCCACTCTTCACCTCATTCTGTGACTCCGCGGAGGCATGCAGATCTTCATCAAAACCCTGATTGGAAAGACGATCACGTTTTTATTTCTGTTTTTTTTCCTTTTTTTCATTTAGTTAAAATTCATAAATTAATTTTTTGTTTTTAAAAGATGACATGGCATTTTTAAAATGCTAAATAAAATTTTATATTATTATTTTAATGCTGACGTCAGCATTTAATGTGCCAGTGATACACTTTGTTTGCCACGTAGACTATTTCTATTCGTGAGATGACGGTAGAGACAAAAACGAGATCGTTTTTTTTTTTTTAATTTTAAAGACTAAAAGCGGTGAAAATAAAAGTTAGGGACCAAAGTGGAAATCGCCTAAAAATGTAGGGATGAAAATGTGGTTTTCGCCAATTCTAATTATAGCATATCAATTTTGTGGTGCCCAAAATGCAGCCAAGATGTGGATCTATTGTCGGTCAGTGTACTTGCCTTTTTCATACTTATATGGGAGAAGGTTTGTTGGGCCAATCACACCTCTTATTCTTCAATTAAGGGAGGAACTTTACAGTCAACCTTACAATGAAGTTAATTGGGCCAAAGCACGTCATCAATGTGCAAAGGTGAGTTTACCTTTGATGAGGAGATAACACCATGAGAAGACTCCAATTGAAGGGTTAATATAGCATAGAAGGACATAACATGACCAAAAAGTTTAAGCCTATAGGTTTGGACCCAATTATGTAATATTAACCACTGATTTTTATCATTAGTATCCAATTTAGAAATTTAATATTTCACTAACCATGTCACTCACACGTCAATATTCCAACAACCTTCATGGTTGATAATTGTGGAATGACATATACCATATAGTCTTTTAAATATATCTTTCAATGCATTGATGATTGTGGAATTATTTTTTTGCTAATGCATTGATTATGGAAATCAATTACTATAGGAGGATATCTACTATCCGCATCCTTTGATACAAGATCTACTTTGGGATTGCCTATACATATTAACTGAGCCTCTTCTCACTCGTTGGCCTTTAAATAAATTGGTTAGAGAAAAAGCTCTTCAAGCAGCAATGGAGCTCATTCACTATGAAGATGAAGTCACTAGATACATTACCCATGGGGTTGTGCAAAAGGTAATGTGATTCTACAATGCTCTAGAAAAGCCATAGACATGGTTAATTTAGGCTCTACAATATTCCTCCTAATGCCATTTGCATTGAACAGTCGTTGTGTATGCTTGCTTGTTGGGTTGAAGATCCAAATGGGGATTCTTTTAAGAAGCATCTTGCTAGGGTGAAAGAATACATATGGGTGGCTGAAGATGGAATCAAAGCACATGTTAGTACACATTTTATGCAAAACAATTGCAGAACTTTTTACCTATCCATTTGCATGAATTGCTGACTTTGATATATGCAATTTGTGTGTAGAGTTTTGGTAGTCAATCGTGGGATGTGGGTTTTAGTATTCAAGCTCTTTTAGCTAGTGATCTCACTAATGAAATTGGACCGGTATTGAAGAAAGGGCATGAGTTCATAAAAAGATCCCAGGTTTGATTTTCGATTCTTAAATCATAAAAGTCTACATTTTTGCTTAGGAAAGTCATTATCAATATGTCATTTGGAGTTGTTGTGTTCCCTTTAAACAATGTAAAGGTTAGAGACAATCCTTCCGGAGACTTTAGAAAAATGCATCGTCACATTTCTAAAGGATCATGGACTTTCTCTGATCAAGATCATGGATTACAAGTTTCTGATTGCACTGCAGAATGTTTGAAGGTAAATAACTCTGTTTAATGCTTCTTCAAATTCTACTGTTGCTACTTGTCCATAATCACCGTATAACCAAATTCTCCATTACTTCACAGTGCTGCTTGCTTTTTTCAATGATGCCACCTGAAGTTGTTGGTGAGAAAATGGAACCTGAGCTCTTGTTTGATGCTGTAAATATCCTACTTTATTTACAGGTGAGGATTAACTTTTCTTAGAATGATAAATTACCACTTGTAGCAAAAGCATATGCCCTTAGGAAGAGACGAATTTAATTGATTTTACCATTGTTGCTAACACATTTCCCTCATAAATGGACCTAGATTTAATAAGTATCAACTAAGACCTTAAACTTGTTAAATTAATGGGAGTTAAAGTCTAATTGCTATAATATCATTAAAAATTATTACTCTTCCTAAAATCTTAAACAATTATGAATTGGTGAACTAATCATCTAACCATTAGTCTAGCATAGTGTTGTATATTTATGTTTGCTTATTTTGCATGCGTAGGTGTGAATAGGTAATACAAGCTACCATTGTTATAGGTGGATCTAAAAGTGCCGAAAATTACTTGTTCAAATCTAGAGAAATTTGTTATCTAAGAATATTTTTCTTAAAAAACCAAAATTGTTTACAATTTTCAATATATATATATATATATATATATATGTAAGGACCTAGCAATATATATATATATATATATATATATATATATGTAAGGACCTAGTTTGAGTCCCTAACCCAATGAATATTAACTTAGGCCCAAAAAACCCAATACAATGAATTTGTAGAAAGTGAATTGGAAAACTTGGCTCTAATGAGTTAGAGAACAAGTATATTAGATCCAGATGACCAAAAGGTAAAGATAGACTTGTTTTATCTAAGAAAAATCGTCCTCAGCTCAATCCGAGGAGACTAGTTCTTATATATTACTCTCAGGTTTGATTACAAGTTCAATTCTGGGTTGCTACAGTGTTTTTCTCTCACTTTCTCGATTCCTTTCTTTCAGGGCATCTCTTCTATTTTATACTACCTTCCCTTTTCATCCCCGCCTTCCATGTGTAGATCAAATTGTTGGTGTTGATTCTTGTCCCATCAGCATCTTCCTGAAATTTTTGGATAATAGCTGTGAGGCTGAAAATTACTGTTCAGGTATCACTTCCTCATAAATGCAGCCAAAGAGTTAGCTGCAGAACATTCAATGTGATGGTAGCAGCTTTCCTGGGAAATATTACATGGCTCCCCCTTGTCCTATTCCTTCCTGCTACTTATTCTCATCCATGGAATGATCTAGAACGCTACCCTTGATGGCAAACCACACCCTCTGACCTCGGCCTTGCTCAGTTGAGGAAGGATTCCTCCTCAGACTACCCTTCTGGATGGTTTTAATCAGATTTCACTTCCTCACTTACTAACATAGGTCCTTATGAAAGTGTTTACCGTCCCCGGATTGCTTAACTTCCTCGGATTGGGCCCCTGGCCCAATACATACATAGATATGGGCTCCTCGGCCTACCACCCCTACAATATATATAAACCTTCATCATCTTTTGAACTAACTTCGAAGCAACTTTGTTAATTTTTCTTTGTTTTGCTTCTTTTCTTTTTTTCTTTTTTCTTTTCTTTTTTTCGTCTTTCTTCTTCTTGTTCTTGTTCTTGTTCTTCTTCTTCTTCTTTTTTTTTTTCTTTTTTTTGTGTGTGTGTGTGTGTGTGTGTGGCTTGTTTCTGGACATATTTAATCATTACTCCCGTGTTAATGATGCAGAGTAAGAATGGAGGTTTATCAGCTTGGGAGCCCACAGGAGCTCAAGAGTGGTTAGAAGTTAGTACCTTAACATATTGAAGTGTCGTTGAAATGTTCATTTGAAAATTTATGCATATATATTCAATCTTAATTATCATATATCAGTGGAAATTTATTACCTTTTTTTTCCCTTCTAGTGGCTTAATCCCACAGAATTCTTCGAGGGTATTGTCGTTGAGCATGAGTATGTTGAGTGCACTGCATCGTCAGTCCAAGCTTTACTTTTGTTTAAGAAGTTGCACCCTGAGCACAGGAAAAAGGAGACTGAGAATTCCATTCAAAAAGCAGTTGGATACATTTTAGACATACAAATGCCTGATGGTTCTTGGTATGTTCATGTACTAGTTTACTCGATATTATTAGGCATAAATGCAATTTTGGAATTTTGGTCCCTACGGAATATACCATTCGAATATAAAATCTGAAGTTTCGCAGTGGAAATTTGTTTGGTTTCACTAGCGATACTAAGGTATGCTGAAAATTGACTACGTTAGCAATATATATATATATATATATACACACACACACACTATTTGCAGTGGGGGGTATGAATATAATGGCAATACTTTGTATCTATTCTTTGGTAGGGTCTTGGGAAGTCATGTCGTTCTCAATCTTTAAAGTATAAAAAGTTTTTTTAGTTCTTGTTTTTTTAATTTTATCAGTTTAAATTAAAATTGAGAATTAAATTTTTTTTTTGTATTTTTTTATTTATTTAAATGTTGATGTGGTATTTTTTAAAAATCAAACAAATTTATTATTATCATTATTTTATTAGCCACAACAGCATTTAACATGCCAATAGTGTGCTTTGTTTACTACATATGAATTTTGTTAGTAGGTTGACAGCAGAGATCAAAATAGATATGGTTTTTTATAATCAAGAACTAAAAAGTAGGGACAAAAACAAAAATCAGCCCAAAATGTAGTATCAAAAGTTCATTTACATCATATTATTATTGTTATTATGTTCAGATAAATTAAATGATGAATTTGAAACATTTGCTTACTATTATTGTTATCATAGTTTTATATATAGATGTAAAACAAATCAATTACAAGATGAGACTTTGTCGTAGGTATGGAAATTGGGGAATTTGTTTTATGTATGGTACATGGTTTGCCCTTGGAGCATTAGTTGCAGTGGGCAAGACTTACAAAAATTGTTCTGCTATACAAAAAGCTGTTGATTTTTTACTCAGAACACAAAAAGATGATGGTGGCTGGTCAGAAAGTCATCTTTCATGCCCAGAAAAGGTAGTGTTTAACCATGGATTTTGCTTTAAGCCTCTAAATTCTTTATCTTTTCATATTTTATATCTTTCATTACATCAATTTGGTTCAATGTGTTTTTGTAGATCAATGATTCAATTTAAAGAAATTTTTATATCTATTCTTGTTTTAAATGAGATTTTGTAGATGTTGTACAGATTCTTCCATCAAAATTAAAATAACAAATTTTCTATTCTTGGTCATAGATATATATACCTCTCGAAGTAAATCGATCAAATTTGGTACAAACTTCATGGGCAATGATGGGTCTTATTCTTGCCAAACAGGTTAGTTTATGATTTAAAAACTTATCGTTTCATTTAATCGTGTTATCGTATGTTTTTCTTGAATAATTCTAAGAATAAAATTTTACTTGTAATAGGCTAAAAGAGACCCGACACCTCTTCATCGTGCAGCAAAGTTGATAATCAATTCCCAATTGGAAAATGGCGATTTTCCTCAACAGGTGTCTTTGTTTAACATAACTTCAAATAACAAATAGAAATATGAAAATTGACAAGAGCATAGATATCATCTTCCCTTATGGAACGTTGTTTTTTCCCTTGACTAATAATTTTACTTCAAATAATTTCTAATTAATCATTAATTACTTTGTTGTGGCAGGAAACCACAGGAGTCTACTTGAAAAACTGCATGTTGCATTATTCAGCATATAGAAATGTTTTCCCATTGTGGGCTCTTGGAGAATACCGCAAGCATGTTCCATTGCCATCCAAAACTGTATAATAAAGTGTGGCGTAACTAGCGAGTTCTTAATTCTTTTACCATTATGTACCATTTAGTTTTTTGTCTTACCCACCGGTACTTTATCTCTCCTTAGTAGCTATTAGTGTCTGTATAGAAGTTTATAATGGCTACTTAAATAAAATGGGAGTAAGGCCTACAATATTATGTTACAAGCATGTAATAACGCGTGCTTACACATAGAAGCATTCAACAATTATGATGATAAAATATTTATATTTGTTTCCACACTGAGCATTATGAATGGAAGTCACTCGGCACAAAAATTTTAAAAATTAATTGGACAAATAGAATAAAATTAGGCTGCAATTATGAATTAATTTTGATTTGATATGAATTCTAAAATTGTATACCAACTTTATGATATATGTGATTATATATATTTTTTCCACTTTTAATAAATTAACAAAATCCTAATCCAAACACACTAAAAACTTTTGAAAATAAGATTCAAAGAAATTTTGGTCTATTTTTCTTATTTTGTAGAATATATATATATATATATATATATATATTTTCTTTTCTTTTTTGTAATTTGAGATGTTACTATAAGTTACAGTTTAGAGAATGCACTATTTGCTACTAAATGCAATATAAGCTGCAAACATACTCATAAGATTAATTTGTGGCTTGAATTGTAGTTGTTTGTATTTACCACTTACTCATCATAAGCACTACATCAACAACACCAATTGAAAAAGCTTACTAAATGATAGTATGTTAAAATTAAAAAGTAACAAAAAAAAAAAAAAACTTAAATTCCAAAAAATATGAGCGAATAAATATTTACCATAATTGACACCTTAAATATATGATTTATGAAGTCTATGGGTATTTATAAAATCCAATTAATGAATATTCATAAAAAATTTATGAGGAGTTGAAAGGTTTTATCAAGTTAATTGACTAGAGGGCAAAACTTAGATTCTTGTGTTTTTTAGGTTCTCCTTTTAAATTTCAGCACCTATCTACTTAAAAAAATAAAGTTAACACGTTAACTTTTCTCTCTCTCTCTCTCTCTCTCTCTCTCTCCTTGGATGCATTAAAGTTAAAAAACCCATTTAGAAGATGACATTAGTGAGAAACATAAGGAACAAATAAATTGCCAGACCCTCCTATTCCTCTCTTTTCTCATCATCATAGGCTGGGCTCGATGATGATCTCTACAAGTGGCACTACAAAAAAAAAGACTTTAGGCCGCGTTTGAAAAACGCGGCTATAGGCTATGGCCGCGTCTTTTTAGGCCGCGTTTTTAAATGTGGCCTAAACCCCGCGACTATAGGCCTTCGGGGTCTATGGCCGCACTTTTTCAAACGCGGCCTAAAACCAAGGTCTATGGCCGCGTTTAAAACACGGCCTAAGACCAAGGTTTATTAAAAAAAAAAATAATTCTGAAAATATTCAAAAGAAAATAATTCTGAAAAAGCATGAACACAAACCCAGCAAAAGCATGAACACAAACCCAGCAAAAGCATAAACACAAACCTAGCAAATATAAACAAGAACACAAATATTTGAACACAAACCCAGCAACAAATTTGAACACAAACACGTTACATATTTAAACAAACACAAACCCAGCAAAAAATTTGAACACAAACACATTACATATTAAAACAACAGTAGCAAACTCATGTCCAATCGATGAGATATGACAACAATAAACAGCCTCAACGAGAGAAGAAAAAATAAATGGTACAGTAGGTAAATAAATAAATGGAAATAAGCAATAATTAAAAAAAAAAAAAAAAAAAAAAACACCACAAGAGTAGTTGACTTCACTCAGTGCAGCGCAGGAGCAATCAAAAGACGCATCGGCTGGTGGAGTTGCGATCGATGAGGGAGGAGTGGCCGTTGACGGAGCAGAAGGTTTTGAAGGAGAAGGAGAGTGAGAGGGTGGAGCGCCTTCATCTCCATCTCCGAGCCTCGATCCGAGATCGAAAATCGGAGATCGGAGATGGAAGCTTGGATCTCCAAGCCTCCATCTCTGATCGGATCGGAGACCGAGGCTTGGAGATCTAAGCCTCCATCTCCGATCCGATCGGAGACGGAAGCTTGGAGATCCAAGCCTCCATCTCCGATCGGATTGGAGACGATCGGAGACCGAGGCTTGGAGATCCAAGCCTCCGTCTCCGATCCGATCAGAGACGGAGATGAGGCTAGGGTCGGAGACTTGAAGATGAAGCCGCGTGTGTGGGAGACTCGGAGATGAGGCTAGGGTCCGATCTGTAGTTTATGAGGCTAGGGTTGAGCAAAAATTTTGCTCAACCCGGTCAAAACACTATATATACAAAGCAAAAATAAACACGGCCCCATAAGAGACTGAAGCCGTGTTTTATGAACGCGGCTTCAGAAATTTGCTTAAGGCCGCGTTTTTAGACGCGGCCTCAAAATCTTTTTTTGGGCCGCGTTTGGAAAAACGCGGCCTGAAGCTAAAATTTTGGGCAGCATTTTTGCAAACGTGGCCCAAAAAAACGGGGCCTAAAGGCCCCGTTTTTTGTAGTGTGGTGAGGTTCACAATATGCCATCTTAGGTCAGCGCAAAGTCTCCGCAGCTTATGGCATTGTCTTTAATGTTTTCCATCATGTACCCTTTGAAGTCTCTGTCTTTGTGGTGTAATAATAAGATTAAAGGTAGGGATGGTGGTAGCAGATGCAATGGGTTGGCTTCATGCAATTTTGGTTGAGAACAAATAAGAACAAAAATGTTGTTAACAGTGAAATAGTGGTGGAAGAAGAGGAGGATCTTACAAATTTTGAAGAATGTGAGAATTGGGTTTTACACCTCATAATTGGGTCTTATAAGGATGCCGAACCCATTTTGCGTACGTCCTGTTTGTGTACTTGAGATTTGTTCCTAATATTTGTGTACCTTTAGTAATGTTTGGGCACCTGAGATTTTTGTCTTCTTCTAAGCTAACGATGGAACAAGAGGGTTGGCAATTTATTTTTTTGAGAAACAAACACAGGGTAGCTTCGTTAACGCATCCAAGGAAAAAAGAAAGAAAGAAAGAAAGAAAGAAAGTTAATGGTGGTTAGCTTTATTAGAAAAGTAGACAGGTGGCTAAAATTTAAAATGAGAACCTAAGGAACAGTACTTAAGGTACTGTATTTAAGTTTTGACAAGATTTTAACCCAAAAAATGAACAAAAGAAACAGATTCCTTATCAACATTGCAAAAGGTGAATGACAGTGTAGAGATTAAAAATATAGAAAGGGAAAGAGAGAGGATTAACTTGGACAACATTATCGAATTTTTCATGAATAAACGTTCAAAAAAAAGTTACAAAACCTATCAAAAGAACAAAAAAAATATATGAAAAATAAAAAAGAGAGGACTAACTTTGATGGCATTGTTGAATTTTCTGTACACCTAAAGAAACAAATTCATAGTAATTATTGTGGGAGGCAACACCCAACAAACCAAAGAATGGAGGCTTTGGATTTGTCAGCAGTGGCACGGTGAGGAGGATCAGTAGTGGCGAGGGGTGGATCTGCAGTGATGGGTGGGAGAGAGAGAGAGAGAGAGAGAGAGAGAGAGAGAGAGAGAGAGAGAGAGAGAGAGAGAGAGAGAGCTGAGCTAATGTTTTTAAATAAGATTTTTTTTGGGTAAGGACCTGTTGTGGTGTTTTATAAGCGCCATAATAGGTCTAAGTTAGAACAACCCCTATTGCGGTGCTTTCAAGCTCCATAATAGATCCATTATATATATATATATATATATATATATTTTTTTTTTTAATTTCAGGAAGTACCTATTGTGGCACTTTCTAAGCGCCGTAATAGGTCTAAGTCAAACTGTAATGTCCCAGTCAGATTTAAAAAAAAAAAAAAAAAAAAGAAGTCAAGATCAGTTTTTTTTTTTTTTTTTGTGTTCCCACGTGCCCCACCTAAACCCCTTCCCCACCACTCATTTTTCACTCATCTCTTTACTTTTTGGCCGGCTCACTCTTCCTTTCTTTTCATTTTTTTTTTTTTGTTTTCTCTCATACACTCCTCTCTACTCTTATATCCTCTCATAGGTTCTACCATCACCACCACCATTTCCAGCATCATTTTCTGGTAAGATCACTGGAAAATTCTTAGGAACCCATAAGCACATTCACAACCTTTTTTTGAGGTAAAAGTTTAATTTTTTGGTAGGTTTTACACTTTTGCTTGTGGTTATTTTTATTTAAGCTTTAATAATGATACCCATGTGATTTATAAGCATTGAAAGTGATATTTATGTGTTTTTATGTATGGGTATTGTATTGGTGAAATTATTTGATGGGTGGATATATGGTTTGTGCTAATGATGACTACCTAAGGTTTATTTATGGTGGAAAATTTAGGGGTTTTGAGTTATAACTTGTGATGGTTGGTAAATTTAATTTTTCCATTGCCATTGGGTTTATTTGAAGTTAGTTGAAAGTCTAAATTTTTTCTCTTGGAGGATATTTTGATTTTGCTTTCATGGGTCTCTTAATGATGTAGTGTAAATTTTATGGAAGCTAGTCATGATGTTGGAGATGATATTAAATGGGTTAACTTTATAAATTGGAATTTATGCCTTGTGAATCAATTTGTTGAGAAACTTTGGAAGTAGAATATATTATTATTGATGAGGTTAAATACTATGCTTGCCTGATTAAGTGCTCATTTGACAATTCCTAAATTTTAGCTAGATACAATTTCAAGCTCTATGCTTATTGTGATAGATTTACTTGATATTGTTTAGGTTTTAGCTAATCTCCTTGAAGCTTGAAGAATTAGGCTTTTGCGGTTGCAAGGTAAGTAGTTTTTTAATAGGATTTTTGAAAAATAACATAAATGTTGTTTTTGGGTTAAACACACTTTTGGAAATTACCTATAAAAATTATATTTTCCTAAAAACTATTGTGTTGTAACCTTAATATATGTATGATTATATGAAAATGCATCTTTTTTGGTATTGCATTTGGGGAAATGCATGAATTTGTTGATATGGAAAAATGAGCATCTTTTATTTAATATTTGATAAGGAAATTTTGGATTTTATGGTATATTAGAAAATTTAAAAATGCTTATCTTGTCTTGTTATGTGAGAAATTGATAGAAATTTTTTGACAAGAATGAAGTTGAAAACTTTACAAACTTTGTGAAAGTTAGACTATTTAAGATTTTTTTGAAATTACCTAGACATAAACTATGTGTATCAAAGTAATGTAACCAGTGAGCTTTATGTGGTTTTAATACCATGCTATGTGTGATTTCCCAATAATCACCCGATTTGGTTTTCGTAGTCTTTGTGACAACGGAATCAAATCTAGGTCAGTGCCCTTTCACTTTGGATGACGCGTTCTTCCTTGCTGCCCATGGGAGGAAGATGTTCCTTGATTGTGTGTTGGTGAGGCTGCTGCCCATGGGGGTAAGAGACCAATGGTCCTTATAATTATTGCTTAGAGCTCTGACTTACTTTGAGAGTATATTCAATGGAATTATTATGATAATTCTTGATGTTGGTACTTGATATGATTTATGTGGGTTGAATTGTCAAAAGAGGAAAAAAAAAATCTATAGGTAATTTGAGATGTCTTTCTCATGCTTTGGACCCTTTGGAGTTTGGGGCGTGACACAAACAAAGTTCTATTGTGGCGCTTGGTGGTCTAAATTTTTTTTCCTATAATTCCCTATGGGGGCTTTTTCTAAGCTCCATAATAGGTCCACTAAATTTATTTTTTGGTAGGACCTATTGTGGTGCCCTGAAATCGTAATAATTGGTCTTTTTTTATTTAAATTTTCAGTTGGACATAAACGTGCTATTTGAATGTTGCAATAGGCCCTATCCACAAAAACATAGCTAAAGACCCTTTTAAAAGTGGCTATAGACCTCCCCTACAGCAGCACTTTAAAAATGCTGCTATAGGTTAGGGTTTTAAGCGGCGTTTGTTAAAAACACAGTTATAGGTTTGTTATAGCAGCATTTTTTAAAAATGCCACCACAAAAATGCAGCTATAGACCTGTTTTTGAGTAGTGCTGTTACCATGTTTGACAATGTGTTCTTCTAAGAGCACAACAAAATCTAACTAAATTTTCACAAATTGATGTGCAGTTTATCATAAGTCAAATACTTTAACATAGGAGACGTAGTCACGTAGAGGTCTAATGGGTACATAGTCCTTAACAATTATTCAACAATAGAATATAATATTGTATGTCTTACTCCAAATTATTCAGGTGGCTGTAATAAACTTTCATACATCAATAGCTGCAAAGAAACAATGTTGGTAGGCAAGAACTAAGAGAAAAGTAGGTAGTATAGAATAGATAAGGAATTAACAACTCGCTATGCTGCTCCTATAGCGGTTGGTTACATGACTTTTGGTGGCAATGGGATACACTTGCGGTATTCTGCAAGAGCCCACAATGGGAAGATATTTCGATATGCTGCGTAGTGTAACATGCAGTTCTTGAAGAAGACTCCAGTGCTTTCCTGCCATAACATGTGATAAGTGGTTAGAAAGTATTATAAGTAAAATTGAAGCTTAATATCGTACTTCATATTGTTTTAATATTACTCTGTCCCTTTTCTATCCGAATTCTAAAATAGAAAGTTGAGCTTCAATTACTTGGGTTTCTGAGCAAACTACTGGAAAGATACTAGACAAGGGTAAAATTGTTCTCCATAAAGCAAAAATGAACTTTGTGTTCAAGTCAATTTTCATTTTTCTTGTTAGTATATTTTTTACTTCTTTTGTTATTTGAAGCCTTGACAGATAAGAAGATACCTGTTGAGGAAAATCTCCATCTTCCATTTGAGAATTGATTATCAACTTTGCTGCTTGGTGAAGCGGTGTCGGGTCTATTTTAGCCTATTACAAGTAAGAAAATATTATTAGAACTATTCAAGAAAAACATATGATAACACAATATCAATATGTAATGATCCATTTTTGCACAACAGACTAACCTGTCCAGCATGAATAAGACCCATCATTGCCCATGCAGTCTGTACCAAATTTGACCGGTTTCCTTCAAGTGGTACATATTCCTATATAATCAAGCATAGAGTGATTGATATTTTACTTTCTATCAAAGATATTTGTACTATAATAATAATAATAATAATGGAAGTGTTTGCATTTAATTTAGCAAAATTTTTGTTGCGCCACCTCATTAGTGACATTTTACCATTTTTCTTTTATCTATTTATCAATACTTCTTTTATTTTTTAAAAATATATTAAATATAAAAAGTAATAAAATATTAACTTTACAAATCCAATCATTTCATTTTGAAAACTTTTGAGTTACTAATTTTACAATTCCAAGCATAAGCAACTTAAACAATCCATTTATCTACTTAAGTGCTTCACCATCACGCTTAAGTGCTTCACCACAACTCTGTCCTCGGTTGATTTCCGGCCACTAATATGGTCATTGGAGCAGGAGTTGTTAGATCCTAGTAGCTGTCTTCTAGACACGGACAGAACTAGATTCAAGCTTAAGTGGGAGGGAGAAAGGCTGTCAATTTTGTATTAAAGTCATTTCAGTTTAGTTAAAATTTTAAAGAAATGATATATTTTGGTATTGGTCAATCTCAATATACCATTTGAGGTTATTGCTATATATATACAATAATTTAATTATAAATTAGAACCCCAATTTTATTATTTAAGATATTTTAATAAATGTAAATTCATACATGTATTTTTAAGCCATAAGTTCATATATTTAACTTAATAATAAATTGCACAAGACACATTTAGATTCCTAGCTATCACACCTCAATAAATATATATATATATATATATATATAAAGATAAAAAGGTAGGAAAAAGAAAGATGTGGAGAAGTGAATTTCACCTGTAGATCTAGTAGTTGACTCTTCAACAAAAGAAAATAGTAAAAATCCCATGTGTGTCATGTAAAGCTGGAGACGCATAAAGTCTCACAACTCTTACTGCAGTTTGTCATGTAGTGAGTTGTGAATGGTAAAAGTCAAATGGTGGTCCACACCTTCACGATTCACAATTTACCACATGGCAAATAATGATAAAAATTGTGAAAGTTTATGTGTCCCTATCATTACTCGTGTGTTTAACATTTTTGAACAAATGCTTAAAAGTAGATATAGGGAAGGTAAAAACACCTTTGGGGAAAACAAAGAGACAATGTGCTGGTGGAGAATTTCGTAGAAGAAGAAAGAAGAAAATAATAGAGGAGGATTGCAGCGAGGTGATGGAGATATCGAAGCCAAAGAAGAAGAAGAAGAAAATAGAGGAGAATTCCTGCTATTCAAACATCGAACATCAACCATTACAGTATGATAGTGGAGACGAGAAGAAGCATAATGATTCAGATAAAAAATTTTGGGCTGATTTGATGAAGGGAGGCAAAGTTGCATGCGAATATCTAACTTGACGCACATAACTACTAAATTGTTTTATTCCTTATGGTCATGAGGCACCCCCACATGGTTCCGTCCTTGCTTCTAGCATTCATCCATGACCCATCGACAAACGTACATATAATTATCCTAGTAGTGTAAGTTATAATATATACCTTAGGTTTTATTGTAGTTAACAATTATGAGTAGTAAAGTTGTAATCACGAAAAGGCTTTCAGCCGTGAACCTATGTTGTCAGTTTAAAGTGTGAACCATGATAATTCCTTTTCATGCTTTGATATCTTTCATTCTACATGTATTTTTTTTTTTTTTAGATTCATATTTATAATTTGACATATATAATGAAAGATATTAATTATTAAAAGATGAAAAATAAAAAAGGCTTACAACATAATCCATTTTGAAACATTACCTTGTTTGGGCATGAAAGATAGCTCTCTCCCCAACCACCATTGTCTTTTTGTGTTCTGAGTAGAAAGTCAACTGCTTTGCGCACAGTAGGACAATTGTGGTAAGTCTTACCAACTGCAGCCAATCCACCTAGTGCAAACCATGTACCATAGATAAAACAAATTCCCCAACTTCCATACCTGTGGCAAAGATTCATCATGTAATTAATTTGTAATAATTCAAACATATCTAGTGAATTAGTAGACGAACATACCATGAACCATCAGGCAGCTGTGTGTTTTCAATGTAGCTAATACCATTTCGAATGGAACTATCAATCTCTTCCATCCTATGCCCTGGGTGCAACTTCTTAAACAAAACCAAAGCTTGGATTGTTGAAGCAGTGCACTCAACATACTCATGCTCAACAACAATATCCTCTAAGAATTCTATGGGATTAAGTAACTGAGAGAGGAAAAAAGAAAAGCAGAGAGAGTAAAACTTCCACAAATATATATTACAACAAAAACCTAGCCTTGTTGCCAAAATTTCTAGGTTAGCTATGGATCCATAATAGAATAGTCAAGATCGCCACATATATTCCCTTCTGCCATTCTATTCTTCATACTTTCTAGTATTTTTTTTTTTAATTAACATGTTGAGTTTTACTACTTTCATTTGTTAGTTTAGCCTTGGAAAATTTATGACAATATGATGACTATTTTAGTAGTCTCTGAAATCTTGACTACATCTTGATTGATTGACATATGCTTGTTGATTGATTTCGATTGGATGAGAATTCAATTAGGAATTTTGATTCTCTTGAAGGCCCATTAAGTTGTACCATTTAATTCTAAATGGTAAAAACTTTCTTCGGGTAGGTGATACCCTTGGTGTGTGTGTGTGTGTTTTTTTTTTTTTTTTTTTTTTTTTTTTTTTTTTTTTTTTTTTTTTTTGTTTCATTTGGATTTGTCCATAGGTTTTTCGTTAACCAGAAATTAATTAATTATCATAATTGGTTAATCTAATAAGTTGGGTTAAGTTTGTTACAAAAATGCTACCCTTTTTGTTTTTCTAACTTCAATCAATCTACTTTTTTTCTTGGTCCATTAATCACTTTCTTTTGAATATTACCAAACCACGTTAAGTGACTTTCTCACATCCTTCACCAATAGGCCCACTCCGCTGATGAAAAGCTATTGAGTGTCAATTTATCGACATAGATAATTTAAAAGTATTTCCAAAAGAATATTTCAACATGATTGCAATACATTAAGGTACTGACATCTAACCAATCCTCGCCTCTTGCAGGCTCCCAGGCTGCCAAACCACCATTTTTACTCTGCATGACATGAACATAGTGAAATACTAAGGAAAGAACAAGCCACCCAAAAAATAAATAAATAAAACAAGACAAATGTTATACAAAGTTCCTTCAGAGTGAGTTTCACAATGCTATGAGTGTAAATTATTTTTTATAACAGAAGCAAATAGTGAAAGCTAAAGACAATTTTGGATAAGAAGCTTTAAGAAAAACAAATCCCTCAAGATTTGGATAAGTAATTACTTGTTGTTGACACTTTCAGCTCAAGAATAACTAAACGCACCCTAAATTACCCATTCGTGCCTATACATGCAAAATAAGTATTCATAAAAATACAATGCTAGGGAAAGTTAATCCTCACGGACTTCACCTGTAAGGAAAGTAGAATATTTACAGAATCAAACAACCTCTCAAGTTCCATTTTTTCACCAACAACCTCTGATGGCATTGTTGAGAAAAGCAAGCAACACTGTGAAGCAAATAAAAATTTGATGACAAAAAAAAGTGAATATGGACAAAGAGTAACAATAGATTTCAATCAAGCACTAAATGGAGCTAGTTACCTTCAAACTGTGTGCGGTGCAATCAGAAACTTGTAATCCATGATCTTGATCAGAAAAAGTCCAAGATCCTTTTGAAATGTGACGATACATTCTTTTAAAGTCTCCAGAAGGATTGTCCCTGACCTTTACAATTTTTAAGGGGGATATGATAACTCTGAATCAATACTGGATAATGACATTTTTTAGAATCTAAAATCAAACCTGAGATTTTTTTATGAAGTCATGCCCTCTCGCCAATACCGGTCCAATTTCATTAATGAGATCACTAGCAAGAAGAGCTTGAATAGTGAAGCTAGTATCCCACAATTGGCTACCAAAACTCTGCATACAAATGGCGTAAATCATAGTGAGCAATCCCTTTATTTCTTGCAATGTCCTTCAACACATAAGTCCAAATATATATGTGTATACTGGTTACATAACTAGCTCTATAAAGAAATTTTTTTAAGTAATATCATCATTAATAGTTCAGTATAAGCTCAAATATAGATCTACAAAAGATAGGTAATAGTTCCACAATTTGTTTGCAAAACATGTGTACTAACATGCATCTTGATTCCATCTTCAGCAATCCATATGAATTCTTTCACCCTAGCGAGGTGTTTCTTGAAATAATCCCCATTCGGATCTTCAACCCAACAAGCAAGCATGCATATCGCCTGTTAAGTGCAAGTGGCATTAGGAGTAATTTTGTATTAACTAAATTAGCCATGGCTACTGCTTTTCTTGAATATGGAATCACATTACCTTTTCCACAACTCCAATGGTAATGTATCGACTGATCTCGTCTTCATAATGAATGTGTTTCATTGCTACTTGGAGAGCTTTCTCTCTGACTAACTTATTGAAGGGCCAACAAGTAAGAAGAGGCTCAGTCAATATATATAGACTATCCCATAGTATATCTTGTATCCAAGGATGGGGATAGTAGAGATCCTCCTGTAGTTTTGCAAAATCAATGCATATGAGGAAAATTTGAAAATCCTATATGCCAATCCACAAACACTCAGCACCGTCAGATCACTATGGCCTACTTTTGTTCCTACTTGACGGGTGGTCAATTTCAATTCAAACATGGGTTTTATTCACACAAATTGAATTCATAGATTTACCTTAGTTAGATTTATTAATCATGAGCAAAAAATTAAGATAAACTCACCTTTGCACATAGATGACGCATTTTCTCCAATTGATTTCACTATAAGGTTGAGTGTAGAGTTCCTCCCTTAATTGAAGAATAAGAGGTGTGATTGGCCCTACAAATCTTTTCCCATATAAGTATGAAAAAGGCATGTACACCAACCGACAGTAGATCCACATTTTGGCTGCATTTTAGGCACCAAACAGTTGACAAGCTATAAGAACATCCACAGCAGTGGAGCTAAATTTTTAACAATTTAGCTCCACCAAAAGTTACTTTATCTATTTTAGCTACACACGTACTGCAGTAGTGGATCTATTTTAGCTTTCAACATAATAAAATAATATAAACATAACAATAAAATAATACATCCTTACAATAAAATAATATATCCCACTACTAAAAAATATACACCACACCAACCACAACCACCTCTACCGTCAGCCACAATCACAACCACAACCACAACCACCACCAGTGGTGGTCCACAGCAGAAAAAAAAAAAAAAAAAAAAAAAAAACAAAAACAAAAACAGATTGGCGACGTGGTCCACAGCCACAACCACAGCCACGCCCACAACCACCACCACCACCACCACCACCACCAATGGTCCACAGCAGGAGAAAAAAAAAAAAAAAGAACAGATCAGCGACGTGGTCCACAGCCATAGCCACAGCCACGCGCACAACCACCACCACCACCAGTGGTCCACAGCAAAAAAAAAAAAAAAAAAAAAAAAAAAAAAAGAACAGACCGACGACGTGGTCCACAGCCACAGCCCAGCCACGCCCACAACCACCACCACTGGTGGTCCACAGCCACAAACACAGCCACGCCCACAACCACCACCACACTGACGAAATAGATCGGCCGGCCTAGGAAGATCGGCGATGGGCTTGGGGTGAGACGAGGAAGCTGGCTGGCCGGTGAGCTAGAGAGAAAAAAAATGAGGAAGAAAGAAGAAAGAAGAGCGGAACAGATCGGCCGGCCCAGGGAGATTGGCGATGGGCTTGGGGTGAGACGAGGGAGCTGGCCGGTCGGTGAGACGAGGGAGCTGGCCGGCCGGTGAGCTAGAGAGAAAAAAAAAATGAGGAAGAAAGAAGAGAAGCCGGAGAGAGAGAGAGAGAGAGAGAGAGAGAGAGAGAGAGAGAGAGAGAGAGAGAGAGAGAGAGAGAGAGAGAATATGTGATTTTTTTAATAAGGGAAGAGGGAGAACGATAATAAAAAAAAAAAATTTTAGGTGTGTGCTACAGTGCACATCTAAAGATAAATGTGCACTGTAGCACTTTAGTTAAAAATTTAAGAAATGACTCCACTGATGTGAGTCATTTTTGTTATATCAGTGGAGCTAAAATAGTAATATAGCTATTTAGCTCTGTTGCTGCAAATGCTCTACTATATATTTATTCAATGTAGTTAGTTTTATTGTATGAGAAAAGTAAAACCTCTATAGTGACAGAGGCATGCTAACCTTGTTTCAACCTTGCATTAATTTATTTCATAAGCATTACATTATGCAATAAAGATCTAAAATACAGCAGAATTCTTAGCATGTTTAATGAATAAGTAATTAGATATTGTATAAACCTGGATGCAAGGGAAGAAATGAAGGAAGGAGCCAAAATTCTGGGGGCATTGGGTTGCATCCAATCCATTCAAACACACCCAGTATCTGCAATGTGATTAGATTCTAATTTACAATGCCATTATTTTTAGTATATAACTCTAATGTGATGTATCTTGGTAAATAAATTGTCATACCGAAAGCCAGGACTTTCCCCAAGAAGGTATGTGTGTTACACTACCATGATCAAGGATCCACTTTCGTGCTCTTACACAAGCATTGTTCTTACCATCATCAAGTCCTTCCCCAAGTATACGCATACAAATGTAGCTGAGAGCTGTGCAGAACATGATGCTATGGCCTTCTATGTGAAGTCCCCATCCACCATCTTCATTCTAAATTATGATAAATTTATAGCATAATTGATAGACATGAAGTTTGAACTAGAAAAAAAGAAAGAAAGTAGCAAATCTATATAATGTCTAAAAGCTAACGATTAATATTTATTATTGTTATGTTTCTTTGAATCACATCAATGTAGCATTTTGGTCCATTTCAGCCCATTCCTTCCACTTCATTTAATTCAGTTCACTTCAATCTATTTGGTCCATTTTGATTCACTTCAATCCATTCTATCCATTTGAGTCCATTTGGTCCATTTCAGTCTAACTTAGTCCAGTTCAATCCATTTCAATCTCCTTTGATCCATTTTAGTGCACTTTGGTGTATTCACTCCATTTAGACTAATTGAACCTTAAATTAATTCTTTTTGTAGTTGACATTTTCAGTTTTGGGCTCAAAATTATTTTTTTATCTTAATTTTGAAGATAAAAAGTATGAAATTTTATTCTATATTGGTCAAACTCTTTAGTTTTGGGCTAAAAAGTACCCCCAAAAAAAAAAAGGCACTAGAAATTAGATATATGGGCCCTAAAAAAGCAATAACAATGATAAATATTTGAAAGATTGCCTTAAAATTCTAGTTTCAATAATATATGCATTATACTTACATTTGAAAAAAAAAATGCTACAATTCTAAACTTATATAATAATTCAAAATTAATGTAACATGTTACATGTGTTCCATGGAATTGATGTGTACATTTTAAAAAAAAAAATTCTTGATATGGTTAAATTAGTCAATTGATTATGATATATTTTTATAAAAGTCATGTTAATAACATCTTCTTTTATATAAAAAATATTATAATTTTTTAATTTAGATCTCTTTATTAAATTACATTTTTCATACATACATATATATATATATATATATATATATTGTTGTTGAATACAAAATACATTATATGTTCCAGTACATAAAACTTATAAAAATATTAAATACTTTTAAATAATACATGCATTATTTTAACCTACTAATTTTACATAATATTCGTATAAAGTAATTATAATACATTTTCTCACACATTGTGTGGATTTTCGACTAGATCATGTAAAACTTCAAAGAATACGTACCTGATGATTATACAAGTAACGAAGGATTTCTTTTTGATACTCAATGGGGAACACAATATTAAGATGTCCAGTAATGTAGAAACATATTACCTGCAATTTTTGTGTGGAAATTAAGCATAAAATCAAATTAGTTTCACTGACAAGCATGTCATCATTAACCAATTATAGTATATTCTATTTTAGAAGATATTTATTTTATTTTATTTTATACAATATAGAAATTCTACTTGAGTATAATCTAAGTGTATATGTGTGCAAAACTCCTTCTTGGAGACTTGAACCTTGGCCATTACCCCCTTTTCCCTTCTCACAAGAATTTTGTACTTATGGAGTGACAATTATATCAAGGGTGCACGGTGGTTTAGAAGATATTTCTAAATAATTTACAAATTAGAAGACATACATCCATAAATACCCTTAGCAATAGCCGTTATTTTGCAAATGATTTATTTTTGTATCATAGTAAGCTCTAATAATAATTTTTTTTTTTTTTTTTGGCTATTTAAAGAAGCAATTGCCAAACAATTTCTATATTTTTAAGTGGTGGTCACAATTTTGGAAAATGATAATTAAAATGCAACTCACAAAGGGAGGGAGGAAGAACATGGGGCCATCATTTTCAGCTGGCCAATGACCATCACTAGATTGCAAGGCTGCAAAAAAACTGATAGCCCTCCTCAATGCAGTTATGGCCTTTTCATATGTGATTTCCTCTCCATCCTCGATCTTTACCGGTGGAATTGTTTGTTTAAAGTTTTTCTCTCTCAAAAACTGCAATCATTTAAACAAATTAAAGAAAGGATGATTTGTCAACAATTTCTATCTTAATGGGTCACAATTCATATTGGCGGGTCGTGTTTGTTTACGTGAAAATAGAGTATTATACTATATAGTTAGGTGAATCCTAACTCAAAACTATTAAATTATCAAATTTAACACGACTCATTTATAAAACAAGTTAATATAACATGACCAATTTCAACTTGTTTAGTAACATGTTGCATTGGATTAACATATATACAACTCATTTAATAAATATGACCAAAATTATATAAATATTTTTGTATTTTGTATAAGCATAAATTGTACCAATTATATAAAAAAAAATCCGCACAAATTCTATTTTATAATTACATAGTTAAAGAACAAATTCAATCGAAAGTTCTTATTTCCACCCATCGAAGTTCCACCCAAATTTTAAAATACACAATTTAAGAAGATATAATGAAATGAGAGTTTCCTTTGTCTTGAGTAAAAAGATTTGGGACATTACAGCTTCAATTAAAAATTATCAACATAACATTTAAATTATTTTAATCACTTCAAATTAATATTAAATTAAAATGACATTTTATTTATATGGGTTAAATAGCTTCATATTATATATGTTGAATATTGCCTCAAATTCCTAATTAGTTTTGGTTTGGGTTTCCTTGGTGTAGAAGGAATTTATTTATTTATTTATTTATTTTTTGGTGTAGAAGACAAAAAATTTACTTGGTGACAAAAACAATGATTCTCTTTGACATAGAAGGAAAAGTATTTCTTATTGTAGAAGTAATGGTTATTCCTTGTTTATTAAGGAATATGTTTGGAGCCCTATAAGTAGACATCATTGCAAAGAGTTTAGTGACTTTTGCCGAGGGTTCCCCCCATATGGGGAGAGGTGAAAGGCTCTTAAATAAACATGATTGAGTTTCTTTGAAAAGAAGTTTGGTAGATTTTTGAGGTTGAAAGATTATCTAGTTGTGTATTGAGATTTTTTTTTAGTGTGAGAGAGTTATTGGGTGTATTGGGACTCTTTAGGTTTTTGAGTTTATGTTGATGAGATTTGTGAATGTTGTTTGTATGAGTTATGAGTGTTGATTAATGTTGTTGTAATTCATACCGTTAATAGTTGATTTTTTAGTTGGGGTTGAACGTGGAAGTATGCATGGAATTAGCCAAACTACTTTAAAAATCGTTGTTTCTTGTGGATGTTTTATTTTATTGTTCTTGTGAATACTCTTCTACTAACTCCAAATCACAATAATTGATATTAAAGTTTTCTTTGGTACACAACATGTTAAAATGGGTCAACTTGTCTTGACATGAATAATGAACCAGGTCATTTTTGGTTGATTAAAGGTCAGGCATGTCAAAATGAAAATTGGCCAATTTATTAATCTTGTCAAAGAAAATTTAATTATACTAAATACTAACTTGTACTTGTAAAAAAGTAAATAACTAAACTTTTCATCATGTAAATATTGCTACCCATAATAGTTACGAGTAGTGACAGAAAACTCACTACTACTTTTACTGTAGAGAAAACAATATTGGTGCAGATGGAGGAGTTAGAGAGGAGAGGTAGGAGGGTACCTGCATTCGCCAGAGAAGATCACTACTGGCCTTGACTCGATGTCGATTCTTATAGAAATTTTGACGAGCCTCTTCAACCTCAGCTCGCTCTTCTGGTGTACCAGCCTCAGGGTCAAACACCCATGTTTGTCTCCCGGTGAAGTTATTTGTACTAAAGAGGTAAGGGTCATTGCTGCCCTCTCCTATCTTCAGCTTCCACATTCTTTTTTAGCTTCAATCAAACTGCACACAGCTACTAGTGAGCGCAGTAATGATAACAATACCACTCTATATTCTTCTTCCATGCATGGAACAATATATATATATATATATATATATATATATTATATTATTTTTTGTGATGAACTGGAAGATTTTATTCACAAAACCAAAACAAGAAGCAGTACAAAAAGGACAGGTTCTGTTCCTCGAAAATGACTTGATCGATGCTGATTGTTTGGTGTCATACGGAACTCAATAATCAATTTGGATGCTATAATCAAACACTCAGTGGGTGACTACGACATCAAGAACTACAACAATAATGACCTATGTTTTGAATACAGTAGCGCTTTCCTTTTTAGGGTCAGCTGTGCCAGTACCAAATAAAATAGAAAATGACTTACAATTAATGACCTTCTCCTTCTATGTTAGTTAAGGGTGTCAATTCGGGTTAGCGTATCGAGTTCAGGTCGTGTCGAGGTAGGAATATTCAACTAAATGGCTCAACCCTAACCCGACTCATTTAATAATTGTGTCAGGATCCTTCAACTCTAACCCGACCTGTTAATAAGGCGGGTTGACCTGACCCAACCCATTTGACACGGTTAATAAACGAGTTGTATTGGGTTGACACGAATGTAACACAACTCATTTCAACCTACATAATACTAAATATAACATCCATCTAGAAATAATTTTTTTTACATCCCAAAAAGCAGTGCATACACTTCATGTCTTTAACCCACATTTAAAATAATATAGTTCAACAAAAATATAACATTCATCTAGAAATAAGTTCTTTACACTCCAAAAAAAGTGTAACACTTCAACCCAAATTCAAAATAACATAGTTTAACAAAAATAAAATAACATAGTTCAACAAAAATATAATATCCTTGGAATTTGCCAAATGCTAAATATCAATATTGAAAGAATTTGAGCAAACAATATTCTAATCCAGACTATGACCACGATTATCATCAATAGATTCTTTGTTGATGTCCAAATTCATAACATCTTCCACAAGCTCATCCAATTTCATTTGTGCAAGTTCTATGCCAAAAAAATAAAAATAAATAAGTATTAATAGTTACAAAATATGATCATGCCTCAACAGTTTTATAAAAACTAAATAATAATAATAATGTAAGAGTAATAATAACTAATGAAACAAATAAGATTACCTTTCTCTCCATACAGCCAATCTCTAGTGCAAACCACTGCCTCCACAGTGTCCGGCCTCAATGAACTCCTAAGTTGATCAATCACTCTCCCACCAATACTAAAAGTAGACTCTGAGGCAACAGTAGAAATAGGAACACTCAAAACATCACGAGCCATGGAAGCTAATTCAAGGAATCGGAACTGATTTGCTTTCCAAAATGCAAAAATATCTATGTTTGCACTCCTGTCCACTCTTGGCTCATCCAAATAGAGTTCTAATTGACTTTTTTGTGAATGGGCACACTCTTCATCAATTTCAAATGAATCAAATTCCTAAATAAACAACAATATCAACAAATATCACTCTTACAAAATAGCAAATAACTTATTAAATTAAAATAAAAAATAGCAATATAAAATAACATATTAAATTAAAATAATTTTTTACCTGTATAACTACTTTAGTCTCTTTGCTAAAAGATTGACTTGGACTCACATGAACAACCTTTCCACCACGTTTTCCAATAGCTACTGATGTTGTAGGAGCATTACTTGCATATTCCAAGAAAAAAGAAAATAATTTCTCACACACATTCAAATATGCAGGAGAACCACTATATCCATAAAGCTTCTTATAGCAAAAATCCACAAACTAAAGCTTATAATGAGGGTCCAAAGAAACTGCTATAGCTAGCAGAACATTGAAGTCCAACCAATACTTCTCAAACTTGGCAAGCATTTGGACTGCCATTCTTCTCATGTACTTATATTCATTCTCCATTTGTTGCGTCAAGGTTAAATAAATCATGAACACTGATGGAAAGTACAAATTGGCAGCAGGATATTTGGTTCCAGAAAATGCACAAGTAGCATCGTAAAAAACAACCAAGAAGGTTTAAAAGTTTAAGGTTTGTAGGGTTTAAAGAATTGGTGTGAGAAGAATAGTACGGCTGAAATAAAATAAAAATTAGATATTTATAAGAAGGTTTAAAGGTTTAGGGTTTGTAGGGTTTAGAGATTTAGGGTTTGTAAAGTTTCAATTTTCAATTAAATCCCTTGTAAATTTTTGTAATTACTCACTTTTAAAAAAAAATTTAAAATATATGTTGGATATAAAAGGTATTTGACAAAACTAAAATAAAATAAACATTTATTTTTTATGCGAGTTAAAAGGGTTGTGTTAAGTGGGTCATTTCGGATTTGACACAAATAAATTAGCATGTCAAATGTATCTATTACGGGTTACGTAGGTTAACCCGCTTATGACTTGGTTCTTATCGTGTCGCTTTTGGGTCAACTCGTTTATGACCCAAACCCATTAAGGCCCAACCCTAACCCGAAAAATCCTGTGTCGGGTTCGTGTCGTGTTCGCGGGTTTGGTCGAACATTGACACCCCTAATATTAGTAGTGTTTTGTCCATTAAAAAAAATAGTGTTTTGTGTGCATGCCTTTTTTTGTTTATTTTTAGGTTAAAACGGCATAATTTTTTTCGATTAGCAAAGGAGAAATGTTATGTCTACAAATTTTTTCACAGCACTTTTACAAAAACAAAAAAAAAACATAAGTGATATATTGTTATAGGTTTTTATTGGTGAACAAAAAAAGTAATTTCAGTTGTAAGTTTAAATCATAATAAAAAACAACTTATAACAATCCATTGTTTTTTGTAAAAGTGTTATGAAAATATTGTAAAGGTAGCACTTATTTTAACATAATGTACAACTGTATCACATGCATGGATGGAGCCATAGATGGACTTTGGGGGGGGGGGGGAATGGCCCCCCTAATTTAAAAAAAAATATATATTATGTTAGAAATTTAGACCCCTGTAAACTAGATTGTTTAACCTAATTAATTAACCAAGTGAATATTTAGGTTTATTATTCAGATCTAGGTTAAACACAAATAATCATAAATAATAAAGCAGCGGAAAATAAAGAACACAAAGATCTGATGACCCATGAAAACCAAACCGGTACAAAACCTGGGGAGGATTTAACTTAGCTATTCTCAAGGTAAAATAGAAAATCCACTAGAAATAATTGAATTTTACGCAATAGCGACTTAGACCACTAACATCCTATTACTACCTGCCTGTAGGAAACTTACTACCACGACAACGTGACAGCTCCGAGTCCACGGACTACTTCTTTCCTTGGCCTTTGCACAAACACAAACACCCACGCTTGTGACTTTGAGATCTCACTCAAAGGTTTAACAACACAAACTTTCCTGCTTGTGACTCCAAGACCACCCTTGAAGGTTTAGATCATCAGTACCTTTGATGACTAGAGAAGGCAACAACTTCAACAATACCGGATCTTGAGATTCTTCAAGGAACAACACCGGTAGAAGTTATAAGAGAGGTTTTAGGAACAAAACCCTAAATACAAAAGAGGCACACTCTTCTCTCTCTAAAAAGTCTTGTAAAAAACGTGCTTAGGGTTTCCTTTATATAGTGAGAGAAGTAGATCTAAAACCCTAATCCTTAACGGCTTGAACTGCTGTTTGGGCCAACTTAAAATTCTGCAGATACGACTTTCGATCGATCGAGCCTATTTTCGATTGGTCGAATCAGGCAAATTCTGAAATCTTCTTTCTGCAGCTTGTATGTTCTTGTGTGCTCACGATTTGTCAATTGTTCTAAGCTCTTAGAACCTAACAATCTCCCCCTTTGGCAATTCGTGACAAAACTTTCATACAAAAAGAAATGTTAAAATACAAGAACAACCCAATACAATAAAATGCCCAATTACATCACAAATCCCAATCTAAGACTCATAACCTAGAAGTTGCCAAGAAGAGGTTGAAGGTCTTGATCAGAATGTACCTGTCTTTCCTGAAACACTCAACAAACACATCACCGCATGTATGGAAAGAAAGACATAAAAACAATAATATGAAATAGAATATAAAAACAAAAATAAATTCTAACTCTCCCCCTAAATTAGATACATCAAAAAGTTTTTATATTCTTCCTCTTTCAAAAACAATTCTATTTCCCCCTAAACAACACAAATAAGATTCCCACATTTCATCTATTTCTCCCCCTTTTTGTCACGTATTGACAAATACAACTCAAACAAAGAGTAAAGTGACAGTAATCATGAGAGAAAAAAAAATCAAGGGAACATAAAACAGTTTAGCTCTATAGAGAATAGAGAGGACTCCCCCTATGAAGAGTAACAACTCCCCCTATGAACATCAAAAATTAAAAAAAAAAAACTTTTCTCCCCTTATAAAAATAGAAAAAACAAAACAAGTTTTGAGAAAAATAGTTTTAGAGAAAATTTAGGAGGTGGGGATAAATAAAAAACACACAAACCAAAAAAAAAATTGAGTTGAGGATATACATGAAGAAAAATATTCTCTCTTTCAATAAGTGCAAACTTGACACTATGTGACCCATAAATAGTTGCATGAGTAGAAAAAATATTTGCACATTATTATCCATCATATCTCTTAAGAAAAATATTTTCTGCAGTTCACACAGCAAGAAGAAATAGCATATACTAAAATGTACAAAGGATTCAAAAATTAATCAATCAATTTTTAATTCAAGTTGAATACCCAATTTAGCAAAGTGTATGCATGTTATGTGCGAAAACAATGAGAGATATGATTGGAAAACTACAAGATGGATACAGAAAACAATGCAACTCATGTGAATCCTAAACATAAATGATGCATGAAAAAATTTGGTCAAAAACTCTAAAAACTGAAAATTTTTCAGTTTTGATCAATCGAGCATCGATCGAATACCAATCGAGTCAGATAGAATCAAACCAAAATTTTTATCGCAATTTCGATCGGTCGAGCAACAGCTTCGATCAGTCGAAATTCTGGAAAACTCAAATTTTTGAAAAACATAACAATTTAATGCAGAAACTCCTCAAAGCACAATATTTCATGAATGAAATGCATGAGTATGAGACTAAAAGTTTTTCAAAAACACATAAATACAGCCCAGATCTTTCAAAATTAAGATTTTCAATCAATTTGTCCTTAAAACTCAAATTTTGCATCAAAATCAAGGAACATATAATCTTGGATGGCCACAACAAAATCACACACAATAACATATACAAAGTTTATCAAAGAGTAACTTGTGTAGTGTGTGCAACTAGCAAAAGCTTAAGAAACATGTGAGGTGATATGTGAATAGTAAGCAATCACAAAGTCTACAAAATTCATCACATACAAGTGAGAGAGACTATCACCTAAAAAGTTACATCATATAACTCTCATATCTCCTAGAATAAAAGCTTGCAATCATGTAAGTTTCTTGATTTGCCTCATAATGTACACACCAATTTTAATTGAATTGTGAAATTATTATAGCCCAATAATGTACACACCAATTTTAACAATTTAATCGAGGTTACACCTTATGTTCTTTTTGTGCATGTGCTATACTTTTTCGAGCACAAAATCTTACGATATGCACTAAGGTGTTCATGATTGGCTAATAAACAGTGGTGAGATGGTTATTTATGCCTTTCTCATTAAGTTCAAGTCCAACAATCAAAGACATGTGACTTCAAGATCAAGATCATGTGATCAAAAACTATAAACATCTTTCCACACAACATGCACTACAAAGCTTAAACTAGTAAAGTGCAATAAAATAAGCTCATCCAAGCTAAACAAAGTACATAAACATGTGATGTAAAGATAATATAGCCAATTTTGATTATAAATCCAAGATATATAATACAAAACACAAAAATCCTTTTGGTTAAAAAAAAATTTATGACCAAAACTAAAAGCACACATTATGCTAAATGATTAAAAATGCAAATGCAATGCATGACAGTGCTTAACTAAGCTATAGAGGGTACAAAAATAAGAAATATCAATTTCTTAATTAACCCATGAGTACATGTACAAACTAGTACATACTCATACAAAATCATAAATAGCTTAGCACTTATATAACACATGCTATTCAAGTTTCTCTACAATGTCAAGCATGTTCTAAATCAAGAGAGAGCTATCATAGTTCATGTAATCCTCAAAAAAAAAAAATAAAACTAGACACAAATAAAATATTTTTGTCTTTTTGAAATTTTTCAATGTTTTTGGATTTTTTTTTTAAATAAAAACAACCTAAAAAAAACAAAACAACCAAAAACAGAAACAAAATATGTCCACAAATAATTGAAAGAATTAAATCAGGGACAAGTCAACAACACTCACCTTAGAGAATCTTTTCTCACCCATATAGCACGAGTCTTCGGCTTTGTAGGTAAAAATCTATGTGAAGCATAGTGTATTTGAGGGATTACACCAATCTTCTGAGAAAGACTGAAATCCTGCAATTTCCTTTCACAAGCCAACAAGTTTAAATTTTTCAAAAGCATATGAAACAATTTATTTAGACTTATGGCAAAAAAATTTTCATCACATATCCTAGATTGAAATACAGAATTTTTAAATTTTAATTTATGACAATTAGGACGAATGTGACCAAAGACACCACAAAAGTGACAAACAGGAATAAATTTAGGAATATCAGTATTCCTAACAGCAAATCTAGTCTCAGATTTTGGTTTTTGCCTCAACAAAGAACAATTTGGTCTAATATGACCAACAACACCACAAAAGTGGCAGGTAGGCACAAAAACAGATTTCTTTTGCACACTAGCAGTAGGTTTAGACATAGGTTTAGAAACTTCAGTGTTACATCAGAACTTTTACCTTTGTCTAACCTAGCAAAATAAGTCTTTTCTTTATTATTCCTCTTGAAAGGAGGGATATAAACTTTCTCAGTTTTAGGCTTAAGAGAAACAGAAACACTTCTGTTATCAACAGCAGGCTTGGTACTAGTCAAATTTTCAATTTTAGCTTTAAATTCAACTAACTCTTGTTCCAAACTTTTCATCTTCTCATCTTTAGAGGAAATTTGATTTCTCAAAAATTCATTATTTTTATAAGATTCATCTAATCTAACAATCAATTCCTCTTTTTCAAGATTAGCCAATTTTAACTCTTCCTTGAATTTCTTAGCAATTCTCATAGTTTTCAATAATTCCTTACGAAGAATTTCACAAGCATTAAAAAGATCAATAGAAACAATAGTGTCATTTTTATTCAAATCATCACAAACATGAGCAGAAAGTCACTTCAAATTATCCATGATAACAGGGATCAAGGATCAGCTCTTAGATCAAAGGATCTACAACAGAAGAGCTACCCGCTCTGATACCATTTGTTAGAAATTTAGACCCCTGTAAACTAGATTGTTTAACCTAATTAATTAACCAAGTGAATATTTAAGTTTATTATTCAGATCAAGGTTAAACACAAATAATCATAAACAATAAAGCAGCAGAAAATAAAGAACACAAAGATCTGATGACCTAGGAAAACCAAACCGGTAAAAAACCTGGGGAGGATTTAACCTAGCTATCCTCAAGGTAAAATAGCAAATCCACTAGAAAGAATTGAAGTTTACACAATAGCGACTTAGACCACTAACATCCTATTGTTACCTGCCTGTAGGAAACTTACTACCACGACCACGTGACAGCTCCGAGTCCACGGACTACTTCTTTCCTTGGCCTTTGCATAAACACAAACACCCACGCTTGTGACTTTGAGATCCCACTCAAAGGTTTAGCAACACAAACTCTCCTGTTTGTGACTCCAAGACCACCCTTAAAGGTTTAGATCATCAGCACCTTTAATGACTAGAGAAGGCGGCAACTTCAACAATACCGGATCTTGAGATTCTTCAAGGAACAACACCGGTAGAAGTTATAAGAGATTTTAAGAACAAAACCCTAAATACAAAAGAGGCACACTCTTCTCTCTCTAAAAAGTATTGTAAAAAACGTGCTTAGGGTTTCCTTTATATAGTGGGAGAAGTAGATCTGAAACCCTAATCCTTAACGGGCTTGAACTGCTGTTTGGGCCAACTTAAAATTCTGCAGATACGACTTTCAATCAATCGAGCCTGTTTTTCGATCGGTCGAATCAGGCAAATTCTGAAATCTTCTTTCCGCAGCTTGTATGTTCTTGTGTGCTCACGATTTGCCAATTGTTCTAAGCTCTTAGAACCTAACATATTATTATATGTAAGGACACGATTTTCAAAGTACCGGCCCAAAAGTGCATGGACCAGCCCAAAAAGGCCCAATAACAATGAATTTGTAAAAAGTGGGAAAAGAAAAACTAGGTTAGATTAGATTAGACAATCAACAAGATAATCTAAGAGCACAAGAAGAGTGAATTAAAGGGTCTAAGTGCAAGAAACTGTCCTCGGCGATAGTCCGAGGAGGTTAATTTTAGTATCCACTGCTCTTAGGTTAAATACAAGCTCAATTCTTTCTTCTCTTCTTTTTCTCTTTACTGTTCTTTTTTCTTCCTCCCCTTCTAAGAGGGATTCCTTTACATTATATAGCTTTTTTCCAATCATCTTCACCATATACTTGTTGATTATCAAAGTCCCTACTTGAGTGCACGTCCCATCATGTATCTTCGTTGGCCTTCTGTGAGTTGCGATGGCCAATGTTGCACTGTTCAAGGGTCTTCTCTACATAAATGCGGTCAGAAGAGTAGGTGCAACACATTTAATGCGGTGGTAGCAGCCTTTCCTTAGATATTTTGGGGAGATACGTCCTTCAGTGTTAGGATCATTCCTCAGACCATACTTATCTATCCCAAACGTTATGGATTACGATCTGGGATTCTACGCATTCATCTACTTCTTCTCAGACTTGGCCTCGTCCTCGGACGCGACTGGGGGTCCAATGTACAATTTTGGGCCTTTGACCCTTTGAGGCCCAAAGCCTGATTTTGGGATCTTAAACACTACAAGGCCTGATACACAGTTTTAGGCCCCTGTCCCCATAATAGCCTCTCAAAACTCCGGTTTTTCCCTCTTATCCGAGGAGAAAAAATGGGGTTTTGACTTGCACGAGATGCGCTAAGTTACTCCCTCACTTGCACATGCCAGATTATCATCTCGCTCGCCTCATGCACGTTATTGGTGCCTCGAAGTTCGCGAAGCGTTATTCATTACTCCAGGCGGCGCTATGTCGCTCCCATCTGACGATGGGGGACAAATCTGACGGTGAGCATTTTCTCTTGGATTTTGAGCGGGATAGCTCCCATTTCCTCTATAAATAGCCACCCGGGGAAATTGTTTTTCCTTAGTTGTCAAATCTTTAAACTCTCAAGAAATCCAAACGTTCTCTCTTTAAGACTTCCTTCATATACAGATTTCTTAAGTTCTCTTTCTTTTTAACGAAACCCACCTTACCCTCTTAAGAGTCCGAAGGTTAGTATTCCTATTTTTTGCAAAGTGTTGAAGCGTAAGTTTGCTCTTCGTAGTTGATTTTCTCCTCGGCCAAACACCTCGGCCTTGTAGACCTCATCTCCTAGATAGCCAATTAAATTATTTCCCCTTTAGTCAGTCCATATGGGTAGGTTCATGGATTTAGTGGATTCCCCCTTTAAAATAGAAATTTTTAAGGATAAATACCAAATTCCCCAGGAAGTAGGTCTACAATATTGCCATCCAGACCGAATAGACTTGGATAGAAGAGAGGGGGAAGTTGTCATTCTTGTAATAGCTTTCATGGAAGGGGGAATGATGCTCCCCATGGGCGAGATCACCCGCAATTACCTTTTCCACCATAGGCTATTCCCTCAGCAGTGTGCGCCCAACGTTTTCAGGATTTTAGGTAGTATCGATGCTTTAAACAAGCATCTAGGTCTAGGTCTCACCTGGTACGATGTGGTGCACCTGTATGAGGGCCATTCGCAGACCGATAGGGGGTATTACCTCAAATCCCAATCGCCCGTAGTTAGGCTCGTTTCCTGCCTCCCTAGATCTAATAAAAACATAAAAGATGATTACCTAATAGCCTCTAGAGCATGGCATGATGGCGTCCACTGCCCTGTTAGGGAGGGGGACCTAGGTGGGAAGCCTCTAAGTTAGGCTTTCTAGTTAAAATCTTAGATTTTTTAGCATTCGTCACGTCGTCATTTCCTTTCTATTTTTATTGTCTTCTGACGACGCATCTTGGTTTTCTAACTATTTGCCCCTTGTCGGTTTTGCAGATAAAAACATAGTAGCTCATCGGCTGAGTCATACAAACGTCCCCACCCTCAATTTTCTGCTTCGGTCAGAGATTTTTGTGAACGAAGATGGGCAACTGCGTGCTGTTTACAAGATCTTGGACTTCGAACCTATTTCGAGGTCATTCCAAGAAATTGACAACAACATAAGGGCCGATGACTCTCAGATCAATACGATTGACGTGTCGAAACCGAACTTTCTTGCTCCCCGTGATCTCCCCTCGATGGTGTTGCCGATCCCCGAGGGCATTCCATTACCTGCGGCTCCCCAACCACAAGTTCAGTCCAGAGTGGCAGAGGTATCCGAGGAGAGGATCGCTTCCTCACGTCTGTCGTTGGAAGAGGAGATAGACCATTTTTGATTTGAAGAAGAAGATCCGACGCCTGCATCGGCTCGCATTTTGGACACCGAGGAGGCGACTGATAAACAATCAAGCATCCACGTTCCAGATCACCAGATCAGTTGCTCGGATAGTGCTTCCGAGGAGGGAGAAATGACCTCAAACTAGAAAGGCAAGGGATTGAGGGAGCTGATGGCCACGAAGGGGAAAGGGGGTCCTTCGAAAGGTGTTACCAAGCCCACTGCTCCTTCGACACTCTCGCCTCCCCCTCTGCCTCCTACAGACCCCGCCCTGAAGCTCATCTCGGACCTTAAAAAGAAAAGGCCAACTTACAACCTCAAGGAAGGCGAGGTGGGGGGCCAGAAGGGGAATAAGCAACAGAAGGTGTCCAAAGAGCCCCGGGACAAGAGGGCTTCTTCTACGGATAGCAGGGAGGAGGTCAACAGAGCCGACGTGCGTCTCCCACAGAACATATGGTCTCTCGGCTAGAGGTTGATGGTGCCGCAATCACATGGGACGCCTTTATTCGAGAGTACCAACGAGGTCATGGTGCGCATGTGGCAGAGGCCTTAGAACAACCAATCCTCTTGCCTAAGGACATGGAGTCCGTGAGGAAGCTAGGTCAACATGACCTTTTCCTATCCTTAAAGAAGGATTTGGCCATGGTGGGTTCCTCGCTGAGCTTTCTCTCTCCATTTTTTTTTATGGAGTCCTAACCAAAGGGTTTGTTGTATTTTCCTTACGCAGGTCACCCAGGAGGTTTTCGTGGCCGAAGAGTGGGTTAATAAGGCTTGAAATGCGGCCAGACACGAGATTAACCTTCGCCATAATGCCGAGAAGGCTCTGGGGCTTGTGAAGGCGGAGAACAAGGAGTTCTTTTCCAAACTCGTCACCGAGGAGAGGGAGAGGAAGAGCGCTGAAGCTGGGTTGAAAACTGTTGAGGCCCAAGCCAAGGACCAGCGCAAGCTGCTTTACCAAACTGAGCTAGAGTTAGCCACTTCGAGACAGTTTGTGCTAGACCTGAAGGCTCAACTGCAGAAAACCCTAGATAAGGCCCAGTTGGCAAAAGAGGCAGTCGAGGCTGAGAAACGGGCTGCCTATATGCTTAGCGTCGAAGAAACACAAGTCAGGCTTACTGAGGAGTTAGCTGAAGCTTATAGGGAATACAGCAGCGCGACATGGAGTGAAGCTCTCAACGCTGCGGGAGTCCCTATGGATTCAGCTCTAAGGCAGCCTTGCAGCATATATTTCCATCCATATATTCGTGAAGTTGCAGATGCCGCCTCCCCAGAAGCCCCTGATGTTTCAAAGGCCAAGGATGTTGATGTCCAGATTACGAACGCTGATCTCGTGGTGGTGGACATTTCAAAATCAAAAGAAATAGAGGTCCAGACCAAGGAAGACAATCTCCAGGCCAAGGACGCTCCCGCCTTTCAGCTAGAACAAAAGGAGAACCCTCCTGCGCCCAAGCTCGTGGCTTAGGATTTAGGTTTTTTTTTTTTTTTTTTTTGGTTTCACTTTCTGTTCTTGATTTTGTAGTAGATGCACATCACTGTGAACGGAAATGTAATTTCTAGTTTATTAGATGAAACTATTTTCTTTTCTGCTTGTTGTATGTGTCTTTACTATGTTTCTCTGTTATGTTACTAGTTGTTCTAAGCAAGTATTTGTTGGCATGATACATCAAGTTTCGTGATTTAAAGTGTGTTTCGCCGCACATCCGTCAAATTCCAAATAGTTGTTGGTGCGATTATTAGATAACACGACATTACGTGAAATGAGATATGAAGTGTAGTAAGACTTAGGAAAATTTCGCATAGGTGTAATAAGTCTCATGAAGTGCAATAAAACATAGGCTTTGTTTAGCACTTAGAAAAATTGTATGTGGCATTGATCTTATCAAAGCAGGTGGTCTGAGGGACCAAGCGTAGCTTAGGATTTGTTTGATACTTAGGAAAATTGTAAGTAGTATTAATTTTTCCAAAGCAGGTGGTCTGAGGAGCCAGGCATAGCTTAAGATCTGTTTAATACTTAGAAAAATTGTAAGTAGTATTAATTTTTCCAAAGCAGGTGGTCCAAAGGACCAGGCATAGCTTAGGATCTGTTTAATACTTAGAAAAATTGTAAGTAGTATTAATTTTTCCAAAGTAAGTAGTCCGAAACAGACGTAGAAAAATTGTAGGTAATATTAATTTTTCCAAAACAGGTAGTCCGAGGGGCTGGGCTTAGCTTAGGATCTGTTTAATACTTAGAAAAATTGTAGGTAGTATTAATTTTTCCAAAGCAAGTGATCCGAGCGGTCAGGCATAGCTTAGGATCTGTTTAATACTAAGAAAAATTGTAGGTAGTATTAATTTTTCCAAAGCAGGTAATTCGAGGGGCCAGACATAGCTTAGGATCTGTTTAATACTTAGAAAAATTGTAGGTGGTATTAATTTTTTCAAAGCAGATGGTCCAAGGGGCCAGGCATAGCTTAGAATCTGTTTAATACTTAGAAAAATTGTGCATAGCTTAGGATCTGTTTAATACTTAAAAAGATTGTAAGTAGTATTAATTTTTCCAAAGCAGGTGGTCCGAGGGGCCAGGCATAGCTTAGGATCTGCTTAATACTTAGAAAAATTGTAGGTAGTATTAATTTTTCCAAAGCAGGTGGTCCAAGGGATCAGGCATAGCTTAGGTTCTGTTTAATACTTAGAAAAATTGTAGGTAATTTTAATTTTTCCAAAGTAGGTGGTCCGAGGGGCCAGGCATAGTTTAGGATCTGTTTAATACTTAAAAAAATTGTAGGTAGTATTAATTTTTCCAAAGCAAGTGGTTCGAGGGGCCAGGCATAGCTTAGGTTCTGTTTAATACTTAAAAAAATTGTAGGTAATATTAATTTTTCCAAAGCAGATGGTCCGAGGGGCCAAGCATAGTTTAGGATCTGTTTAATACTTAGAAAAATTGTAGATAGTATTAATTTTTTTAAAGCAGGCGGTCCGAGGGGCCAGGCATAGATTAGGTTCTGTTTAATACTTAGAAAAATTGTAGGTAGTATTAATTTTTCCAAAGTAGGTGGTCCGAGGGGCCAGGCATAGTTTAGGATCTGTTTAATACTTAGAAAGATTGTAAGCAGTATTAATATTTCCAAAGCAGGTGGTCCGAGGGGCCAGGCATAGCTTAGGATCTGCTTAATACTTGAAAAATTGTAGGTAGTATTAATTTTTCCAAAGTAGGTGGTCCGAGGGGTCAGGCATAGCTTAGGTTCTGTTTAATACTTAGAAAAATTGTAGGTAGTATTAATTTTTCCAAAGTAGGTGGTCCGAGGGGCCAAGCATAGTTTAGGATCTGTTTAATACTTAGAAAAATTGTAGGTAGTATTAATTTTTCCAAAGCAAGTGGTTCGAGGGGCCAGGCATAACTTAGGTTCTGTTTAATACTTAAAAAAATTGTAGGTAGTATTAATTTTTCCAAAGCAGGTGGTCCGAGGGGCTAGGCATAGCTTAGGATCTGCTTAATACTTAGAAAAATTGTAGGTAGTATTAATTTTTCCAAAGTAGGTGGTCCGAGGGGTCAGGCATAGCTTATGTTCTGTTTAATACTTAGAAAAATTTTAGGTAGTATTAATTTTTCCAAAGTAGGTGGTCCGAGGGGCCAAGCATAGTTTAGGATCTGTTTAATACTTAGAAAAATTGTAGGTAGTATTAATTTTTTCAAAGCAAGTGGTTCGAGGGGCCAGGCATAGCTTAGGTTCTGTTTAATATTTAAAAAAATTGTAGGTAGTATTAATTTTTCCAAAGCAGGTGGTCCGAGGGGCCAAGCATAGCTTAGGATCTGTTTAATACTTAAAAAAAAAATTGTAGATAGTATTAATTTTTCCAAAGCAGGTGGTCCGAGGGGCCAGGCATAGATTAGGTTCTGTTTAATACTTAGAAAAATTGTAGGTAGTATTAATTTTTTCAAAGTAGGTGGTCCGAGGGGCCAGGTATAGTTTAGGATCTGTTTAATACTTAGAAAAATTGTAGGTAGTATTAATTTTTCCAAGCAAGTGGTTCGAGGGGGCAGGCATAGCTTATGATCTGTTTAATACTTACAATATTAAAGTAATTAATCGTCATGTACAACGTAATGAACACAAAGCTAATAATTTGCGTTTTTATTAATAATAGTACCTTTCAGGTTGTTTACATTCCAAGGGTGCAGCACTGCTTGATTTTCTAAATCATCCAGGTAATACGCACGTATTCCAGCTACAAATGTAATTCGGTATGGCCCTTCCGAATTGGGTCTTAGTTTGCCCCAGGCTAGGTTTTTTGCAGAGCCGACCACTTTTCTCAACACCAGATCTCTAGGTGCCAAAGGCCTTAATTTCACGTTGGCATCATACCCCCGCTTAAGTTTATGCTGATACTAAGCCAATTGGACCGTGACACTTTCCCTTCGTTCGTCAATCAAATCCAAACTTCTTTCTAGTAAGTTGTTGTTGTTGTTCGGAGTGAAAGAGCTCATTCTTAGAGTAGGGAATCCGTTTTCCAACGGGATAACAACCTCGGCCCCATCAGTCAATGAAAAAGAGGTCTCACCAGTGGAGCTTTGAGGGGTAGTCCGATATGTCCACAGCACATGTGGTACTTCCTTGAACCATTTTCCTTTGGCATCATCCAATCTCTTCTTGAGTCCGCTCACGATGACCTTGTTCACGGCCTCAGCTTGTCCGCTCCCTTGAGGATAGGCCGGGGTGGAATACTGATTGGTAATCCCCAGCCCGCAGCAATATCTCTGGAAGGATTTGCTGTCAAACTGAAGACCGTTATCCGAGACGAGGGTGTAGGGGACTCCGAACCGGGCGACAATGTTCTTCCAAATGAACCTCTTTATATCTGCATCTCGGATGTTGGAATGGCTCCGCTTCAACCCACTTAGTAGAGTAATCTGTGCCAACCACCAGGTACTCTTGTTTCCTACAACTTTGGGGAAAGGGCCTACAATGTCCAAGCCCCACTGGGCAAAGGGCCATGGGCTGGATAGATGATTGAGCTCTCCTCTAGGTTTGTGGATGTTTGGGGTGAAGCTTTGGCATTGATCACACTTCTTTACATATTCCTGGGCTTCTTTGTGCATATTGGGCCACCAGTACCCTTGGGTGAGGGCTCGATGGGATAAAGATCTTCCCCTAGTGTGGCTGTCACAAATTCCTTCATGCAGCTCTTCTAGGAGAACCTCAACCGCTTCAAGATGTATGCACAACAGGTAGGATCCAGAGAAAGATCTTTTGTACAACTTCTGATCCTCAGACAAGTAGAACCAAGGAGCCTTCCTTCATATCTTATCGGCTTCCAGCTTACTCTCAAGCAGGATGTCATCTTTGAGAAATTGAACAATGGGGTCCATCCAGCTAAGGTCTACTCTTATCTGATGAATGGATAATACTCCCCCTCTCGAGCCATGAGGTTTCATAAGATCTTCCACAAGAATTACTTTTGGTAGACTCTGTGCCAAGGAGGTTGCTAACGTTGCAAGCGAGTCTGGGTGTGTATTTCTACTTCTAGGAATGTGTATTAGATTGAAAGAATCGAAACCGGATTGCAAATGTTTAACCTGGCTTGTATATTCCTGCATTCTAGGGTCCCGAGCCTCCATATCCCCTTGGACCTGACCTACCACTAGTTTGGAGTCTGAGAATATGTCCACGGTCTTTCCACCCATCTTCTGAGTTATAATCATCCCTACCAGGAAGGCTTCATATTCTGTTTCATTATTGGTGGCTGAGAACCCGAGCTTCAACAATTTTTCAATCGTGACGTTTTCGGGGGAGATCAGGACTAGTCCCACTCCAGATCCTTTGAGGTTTGAAGCACCGTCAACATAGACTTTCCATGACGATGCTCCTTGTATAGAGGCTACTCCAACTGAATTTTCATCTATGTGCAGTTTCTTTGTGTCCTCTTTTACCGGGGTCTCGGCGAACTTGGTAACAAAATCGGCCAGGATTTGCCCCTTCACAGAGGTGCGAGGCATGTACTTGATGTCATAGGCTCCTAGCTTTGTTCCCCATTTTGCGATCTTCCCCGTATAATCGATGCTTCGAAGTAAGGCCCTGAGTGACAATTGGGTCAGGACAACAACAGTGTGGGACTGAAAATAATGAGGCAGCTTGCGTGTGGCATGGACCACAGCTAGAATGGCCTTCTCCAGTGGCAAATATCTGACCTTGGCTTCATGCAAGGACTTGCTGACATAATACACAAGCCTCTGTACACCGTTATCAACTCTTACCAGCACTAAGCTTACCGCATAGGTGGCCACTACGATGTAGGCAAACAAGACTTCGTCTGCCTCAGGTCTAGACATGATAGGTAGCCAAGAAAGATATTCCTTCAACTGCTGGAAGGCCAAGGCACACTCCTCAGTCCACTCATAGTCCTTCTATTTGTTCAATAGTTGGTAAAAAGGTTTGCATCTGTCTACCGACCGGGATATGAATCGGTTCAGGGCAGCGGTCATCCCGGTCAGTCTCTGTACTTCCTTGGGATTTCGAGGTGGTTGCAAGCTGTTAATTGCCTTGACCTGATTCGGGTTCACCTCGATTCCACGGCAAGTGACCATGTAGCCGAGAAATTTCCCACTCAACACTTGGAAGCATTAAGTCGCAACTTGTGGCTTCTCAAGACTTTGAAGACGTTCCTAAGGTCCCCGACATGTTCGGCCTCTTTCTTGCTCTTGACCACCATGTCGTTGATATAGATTTCGACATTCTTGCCTAGATGCGGCTCAAACATCCGCATCATCATCCGTTGATAAGTGGACCCTGCATTCTTAAGTCCAAACGGCATTACTTTGTAATGGTAGTTTCCAATGGGGGTGACAAAAGCCGTTTTCTCCTAGTCTTCCGAGGCCAAAGGTATTTGATGATAACTCTGGAAAGCATCCAGGAAACTCATCTGAAGGTGTCCCACAGTTGCATCCACCAACTGGTCGATCCGAGGCATGGGGAAAGGGTTCTTTGGGTAGGCTTTGTTCAAGTCTGTGTAATCTACGCATACCTTCCACTTGCCGTTCTTCTTCTTCACCACCACGGTGTTAGCCAGCCAGTCCGGGTAGAACACTTCTTTAATAGCCCCTGCCTTCTTAAGTTTTGCGACGTCCTCCTTGACAGCATCAGAGTGATCTTTGAAGGAGCGCTGAGGCGGCTCCTTTTTAGAGGTAACGTATGGATTAACGTTCAGATGATGGCAAATGAAGCTCGGATCTATCCCCGGAGCTTCATAGGCGCTCCAAGCAAATACGTCTATGTTCTGCCTTAGGAAGTGCACTAACTCTTCCCTTTTTTGGGGAGGCAGTTGAGCACCAACTTGAAAGAACCTTTCTGGGTCATCGTCGATGACATCATTCTCCAATTCCTCGCACTCTGCCCCCTCGGCCTCGCTGCCAGATTTTGAGGCCTTGGACTCTAATTGCTATAATTCTTCGCTAGCAGGGGCCGAGGACTCTGGTTCGAGTCAGAGCGCTATGGCGGCCACCAGACACTGCCTGGCCACAAACTGACTTCCAACCAGCTCCTTAACTCGATCCCCGGATGGATACTTCACTTTGAGATGGAGGGTGGATGAGACGGCACCAAGGGCGTGGAGCCAGGGCCGTGCCACGATTGCAGTGTATGAGGAGTAGGCCTCCACCACAATGAAGTCCACCTCCACTACCTTTGAGCCAGCTTGAACCGGTAGTCTGATCTGTCCGAGCGGAACGACTACCTTTCCATCAAAACCGACCAAAGGTGAATCATAATTAGTCAGATCTTCTTGTTTGAGATTGAGCCCTTTGTAGAGATCTGGATACATGATCTCGGTCTCGCTGCCTTGGTCCACTAATACTCTTCTAACGTCGTAGCCTCCAATCCTGAGGGTTACAACTAGGGCATCATCATGTGACTGTATGGTTCCGACCTTATCCTCGTCCAAAAAGCTAAACGCAGGGTGAGCTTTTGTTTTGGCCCTTTTGGACTCAAGGCCGAAGACCCCGGCGTGTGGACCAACAATGGACATCACTCTAGAGAGGCAAGACCCTGTTCTACCTGGCACGGCTAGAATAACGTAGATAGTGCCTAGAGGGGGCCTGGAATATGCGCCGCCTTGAGCCCCTGAAGCTGCTTGATTCCCCTGCTCACCGAGTTGGGTCAAAAACTGTTTGAGCTTGCCCTCTTGGATCAACTGCTGAAGGTGACCCCACAAGGTTCTACAATCTTCGGTCGTATGACCCCGCTCCTTATGATACTGGCAATGCAGACTCTGATTGCACTTCACAGGGTCTCCATCATTTTGCTCGGCCATCTAAAGTATGGCTCATCTTTGATTTTTTCCAAGATTTGGTGTACTGGTTCTCGTAATAATGTGTTAACAGCCTGAGCAACTAGAGCCCCAGAATCGCTCCGGAGGCGATTGTTGTTGTAACGATCTGACCTGAAATCCCTCCTCTCCTGAAGGATAACCTTGCTTTTGCCTCTTTCCTGTTGTTGGTCCTCCCCGACTCTTTTATACTTGTCAATTCGGTCCATAAGTTGGGCTTGTATATATATATATATATATATATATATTTTTTTTTTGTTTTAGACTTAAAAATTTTTTAATTGTCTTTAAAATAAAATGTTTGAACTACAAACTTTTTTACAAATTGCTGATAATGTAAGTGATGGGCCCAAATGCAAACCAATATGAATTTACTTCCTTACCAGTTTGTAAAAATGTTATAAAAAAAATTGTGACTATTATAATACTCTTAAAAGAATCAAAAATATTTTTAAGAGGGGCAAAAGTGTAATTTTTTAAAATAAATTGCTAAAATTAGTACCCATATATATATTGCGGGGACAGGGGCCCAAAACTGTGTATCAGGCCTTGTAGTGTTTAAGATCCCAAAATCAGGCTTTGGGCCTCAAATGGTCAAAGGCCCAAAATCGTACATTGGACCCCCAGTCGCATCCGAGGATGAGGCCAAGTTCGAGGACAAGCAGATGAATGCGTAGAATCCCAGATCGTAGCCCATAACGTTTGGAATAGATAAGAATGGTCCGAGGATTGATCCTAACACTGAAAGACATATCTCCCTAAAATATCTAAGGAAGGGTTGCTACCACCACATTAAATGTGCTGCACCTACTCTTCTAACCGCATTTATGTTGAGAAGACCCCTGAATAGTGCAACCTTGGCCATCGCAACTCACAGAAGGCCAAAGAAGATACATGATGGGACGTGCACTCAAGTAGGGACTTTGATAATCAACAAGTATATGGTGAAGATGATCGAAAAAGAGCTATATAATGTAAAGGAATCCCTCTTAGAAGGGGAGGAAGAAAAAAGAATAGTAAAGAGAAAAAGAAGAGAAGAAAGAATTGAGCTTGTGTCTAACCTAAGAACAGTGAATACTAAAATTAACCTCCTCGGACTATCGCCGAGGACAGTTTCTTACACTTAGACCCTTTAATTCACTCTTCTTGTGCTCTTAGCTTATCTTGTTGATTGTCTAATCCAATCTAGCCCAGTTTTTCTTTTTCCATTCTCTACAAATTCATTGTTATTGGGCCTTTTAGGGCTGGTCCATGCATTTTTGGGCTGATTGGTTAGAGTTCTAGACCTTTAATCATGGCAGGTTCAGGTCCACACCACTTGGAATTTATGGGATCCCAACAAGAAGAACTCCCTCGAGAGGGGCAGGAAGGAAGCGTGCACACCATCCACTCTGGTGAAAGTCAGTCTAGAGGCGATAGCAATGTTTTTTAGGATGAACGTGCCAAGGCCATGCAGAAAGAGATTAACTACCTGAAAAGGAAGTTGCGCCAAGAGCGGAGGAGGCGGAGTCCCTCAGTCTTTGACTTTTCCTCAGATAGCGAGAAGGATGACGAATATAGACATAGATCAAGAACACCCCTAAGCGAAACCTTCTCGCATGAGCAAGACTATCGCCGAGAGCATAGGGGTAGAGGTTCATCTTCGAGGGGTTTAGGAAATGACACCATGAGTAGAGGGCTCAATCGAATATCTAAATCTCCCTTCACACACAAGATTGATGGAGGAAGACTCCTTAAGTGATTCACCCAACCTACGTTCACTTTTTATAATGGCTGTACAGACCCAATTGAGCATGTTAGTTACTTCAACCAAAGGATGGTGGCGTACTCTAATAATGAGACCTTGATGTGCAAGGTGTTCCCATCTAGTTTGGGACCGGTAGTGATGAGATGGTTCGATGGCCTAAGAGCGGGTTCCATTAACTCCTTCAAAGAGCTTACTTAGGCATTTGGATCACGTTTCATCACATGCAGCAGAGTTCCCCGGCCTCTGGATGCCTTGCTGTCCTTGTCCATGAGGGGGGACTTTGAAAACGTACTCAGACCGATATTGGGAGATGTTCAACGAGATAGAGGGTGATTTTGACGATGTGGTCGTCAGAACCTTTAAGGTTGACCTGCCTGCCAAGCACGGCTTGAGAAGGTCCCTGATCGGAAAACCTGTTACCAGCGTACACCAACTCATGGACCGGATTGACAAGTATAAAAGAATCGAGGAGGACCAACAACAGGAAAGAGGCAAAAGCAAGGTTATCCCTCAGGAGAGGTGGGATTTCAGGTCGGATCGTTACAACAACAATCGCCCCTGGAGAGATTCTGGGGCTCTAGTTGCTCAGGCTATTAACACATTATTCCGGGAACCAATACACCAAATCTTGGAAAAAATCAAAGATGAGCCATACTTTAGATGGGCGAGCAAAATGATCGGAGACCTTGTGAAGCGCAATCAGAGTCTGCATTGCCAGTATCACAAGTAGCGGGGTCATACGACCGAAGATTGTAGAAGCTTGTGGGGTTACCTTCAGTAGTTGATCCGAGAAGGCAAGCTTAAACAGTTTTTAACCTAATCCGGTGGGCAGGGGAATCAGGTAGCTTCAGGGGCTCAAGGCGGCACATATTCCAGGCCCTCTCTGGGCACTATTTGTTGGGGTTTATGCCCTAAAATCCAATTGATTGGCATGTCATAAATAATTAAATTGTTTAATTATATGAGACTATTTATAAATGAACAAATGAGACATTATCTTAGTCCATGAGATGCATAGTATGCGATTTATGTGAAAAGTCACAGAAGATATAAATTGCATGTTCTTTGTAAACTCTGAATGTAGTTCGTAGTCGGTGATGAAATTGGGCGTGAGATCTATAATGGACCTGATCATGAGATGTAGGTTACTTTGATATATCAGAAGTGAGATCTATAAGTTACGGTCAAGACCTCAGTATGTTGGGCAGCCGCATTTAATGTTGATGGAACATATATTCTCAATATAGAATTCATAATCTGTTAACGGAGATATAAAATATTCCCTTGAGATAAGTTTAATGGGTTTGGTTATTCAGAGAGTTGGGCCCAACCACTTTAGTAAGGAGTTACTAAAGTATATATTTATGGAATTGGATTTCATAAATATATGATGAATAACATTAAGGATTAAACTAGGTACTCAAGGATTAAGATGTAGTAATCTTCAAAGTGGCAGTCTATATTCATGACTTTGTATTACTACGAATATTTTAATAAAGGGGTTGCATGTATAATAAAGTCTTGGGATATAATTTATTAATAAGGCCTAGAGTGCAATTATATTCATATAGTGGTATTGAATATAATTAATGGTAACTTTGGACTTGTCAAGAGTTGACAGAAAAGCCTAAAGCCCATTAGAGCTAGAGTCTTATTTGTTCCCTTTTGGTCCCACTCAAGCCACACACTAGAGCCCAATTGGAATGGCCCAAAAGGCTAGCCCAATTAGATAATCAGTTGTATATAAGGAGAGAAACATACAGAATTTCATAAGTCCTTTCATGAGTCTTTTCATAAGTGTTTTTCATCAAGATTACATAAGGAATGAAATGGTTTGTATGTGAGTGTTGGACACTCCCTTGTTCTCTCCTTGGAAACTGATTGAGAGACCACACATCTTGGGCATTAAGTGGAATTGGAGTGAAGATTAGAAGTCTTCCCAAGAACTTCTGATTTTTGGTTTTGAATTTCACCGCACCAAGGTACGCTTTCTTGTTCTTAAATTCTGAAACTTTCATAGTGCATGTTATCAATTGTGAATGAAGTAGATTTGTTAATTTTTTGCTGCGTATGTTTTGTATATGATACGAACATGTAATTTTCCCAACACTATCCACGTTATTCTAGCTGCGTCAAGTAGAACAGGGTCTTGCCCCTCCAGAGTGATGTCCATTGCTGGTCCGCACGCCGGGGTCTCCGGCCTTGAGCCCAAAAGGGCCAAAACAGAAGCTCACCCAGCGTTGAGCTTCTCGGACGAGGATGAGGCTGAAACCATATAGCCACATGATGACGCCCTAGTTGTAACCCTTAGGATTGGAGGCTACAACGTTAAAAGAGTATTGGTGGACCAGGGTAGCGGGGCCGAGATCATGTATCCAGATCTATACAAGGGGCTTAATCTTAAACAAGAAGATCTGATCAATTATGATTCACCTCTGGTCGGTTTTGATGGAAAGGTAGTCGTTCCGCGCGGATAGATCAGACTGCCAGTTTAAGTCGGCTCAAAGGTAGTGGAGGTGGACTTTATTGTGGTGGATGCCTACTCCCCATACACTACAATCGTGGCACGCCCCTAGCTCCACGCCTTTGGAGCCATTTCATCCACCCTCCACCTCAAAGTGAAGTACCCGTCTAGGGATCGGGTTGAGGAGTTGGTTGGAAGTCAGTTTGTGGCCAGGCAGTGTCTGGTGGCCGCCATAGCGCGCCGACCCGAACTAGAGTCCTCAGCCCCCGCTAGCGAAGAATTATAGCAATTAGAGTCCAAGGCCTCAATTTCTGGTGGTGAGGCCTAGGGGGCAGAGTGCGAGGAATTGGAGAAAGTTGTCATCGACGATGACCCAGAAAGGTTCTTTCAAGTCGACGCTCAACTGCCTCCCCAAGAGAGGGAAAAGTTAGTGCACTTCCTAAGGCAGAACATAGACGTATTTGCCTGGAGCTCCTATGAAGCTCCGGGGATAGATCCGAGCTTCATTTGCCATCACCTGAGCGTTAATCCATCCGTTATCCCCAAAAAGTAGCCGCCTCGGCACTCTTCCAAAGATCACTCTAATGCCGTCAAGGAGGAGGTCACAAAACTTAAGAAGGCAAGGGCTATTAAAGAAATGTTCTACCTGGACTGGCTGGTTAACACCGTGGTGGTGAAGAAGAAGAACGGCAAGTGGAGGGTATGCGTAGATTACACAGACTTGAACAAAGTCTGCCCAAAGGACACTTTCCCCATGCCTCGGATCGACCAGTTGGTAGATGCAACTGTGGGACACCCTCAGATGAGTTTCCTAGATGCTTTCCTGGGCTATCATCAAATACCTTTGGCCTTGGAAGACTAGGAGAAAACGGCTTTTGTCACCCCCATTGGAAACTACCATTACAAAGTAATGCCGTTTGGACTTAAGAATGCAGGGTCCACTTATCAACGGATGATGACGCGGATGTTTGAGCCGCATCTGGGCAAGAATGTCAAAATCTATATCGACGACATGGTGGTCAAGAGCAAGAAAGAGGCCGAACATGTCGGGGACCTCAGGAACGTCTTTGAAGTCCTAAGGAGCCACAAGCTGCGACTTAATGCTTCCAAGTGTTCTTTGGGAGTGGGGTCTGGGAAATTTCTGGGCTACATGGTCACTCACTGTGGAATCGAGATGAACTCGAAATCAGGTCAAGGCAATTAACAACCTGCAACCACCTTGAAATCCCAAGGAAGTACAAAGACTGACCGGGATGACCGCTGCCCTAAACCGATTCATATCCCAGCCGATAGACAGATGCAGGCCTTTTCACCAACTATTGAACAAATGGAAGGACTATGAGTGGACCGAGGAGTGTGCCTTGGCCTTCCAGCAGTTGAAGGAATATCTTTCTCAGCCACCTATCATGTCCAGACCCGAGGCAGACGAAGTCTTGTTTGCTTACATCGCAGTGGCCGCCCATACGGTAAGCTTGGTGCTATTAAGAGTTGATAACGGCGTACAGGGGACTGTGTATTATGTCAGCAATTCCTTGCATGAAGCCGAGATCAGATATTTACCACTGGAGAAGGCCATTCTAGCCGCGGTCCATGCCACATACAAGCTGCCTCATTATTTCCAGTCCCACACTGTTGTTGTCCTGACCCAGTTGCCACTCAGGGCCTTACTTCGAAGCACTGATTATACGGGGAGGATCACAAAATGGGGAACAAAGCTGGGAGCTTATGACATCAAGTACATGCCTCGCACCTCTGTGAAGGGGCAAATCCTGGCCGATTTTGTTGCCCAGTTCGCCGAGACCCCGGTAGAAGAGGACACAGAGAAACTACACATGGATGAAAATTCAGTTGGAGTAGCCTCTATACAAGGAGCATCGTCATGGAAAGTCTATGTTGACGGCGCTTCAAACCTCAAAGGATCTGGAGTGGGGCTAGTCCTGATCTCCCTAGAAAATGTCACGATTGAAAAATTGTTGAGGCTCGGGTTCTCGGCCACCAATAATGAAATAGAATATGAAGCCCTCCTAGTAGGATTGATTATGACTCAAAAGATGGGTGGAAAGACCGTGGACATATTCTCAGACTCCAAACTAGTGGTAGGTCAGGTCTAAGGGGATATGGAGGCTCGGGACCTAGAATGTAGGAATATCTAAGCCAGGTTAAACATTTGCAATCCGGTTTCGATTCTTTCAATCTAATACACATTCCTAGAAGCAGAAATACACACGCAGACCCACTTGCAATGTTAGCAACCTCCTTGGCACAGAGTCTACCAAGAGTAATTCTTGTGGAAGACCTCATGAAACCTCGTGGCTCGGAAGGGGGAGTGTTATCCATTCATCAGATAAGAGCAGGCCCTAGCTAGATGGACCCTATTGTTCAATTTCTCAAAGATGACATCCTGCCTGAGAGTAAGCTGGAAGCCAATAAGATACGGAGGAAGGCTCTTCGGTTGTGGTTGTTCGAGGATCAGAAGTTGTACAAAAGATCTTTCTCCGGACCCTAGCTATTGTGCATACATCCTGAAGCGGTTGAGATTCTCCTATAAAAGCTACATGAAGGAATTTGTGCTAGCCACACTGGGGGAAGATCTTTATCCTATTGAGCCCTCACCCAAGGTACAGAGAAGCCTAGGAATATGTAAAGAAGTATAATCAATGCCAAAGATTCGCCCCGAACATCCACCAACCTGGAGGAGAGCTCAATCCTCTATCCAGCCCATGGCCCTTTACCCAGTGGGGCTTGGACATTGTGGGCCCCTTTCCCAAGGCTGTAGGAAACAAGAGATACCTGGTGGTCGGCACAGATTACTTTACTAAGTGGGTTGAAGCGGAGCCATTGGCCAAAATCTAAGATGCAGATATAAAGAGGTTCATTTGGAAGAACATTGTCACCCGGTTCAAAGTCCCCTACACCCTCGTCTCGGATAACGGTGTTCAGTTTGACAGCAAATCCTTCCGGAGATATTGCTGCGGGCTAGGGATTACCAATCGGTATTCCACCCCGGCCTATCCTCAAGGGAATGGACAAGTTGAGGTCGTGAACAAGGTCATCGTGAGTGGACTCAAGAAGAGATTGAATGATGCCAAAGGAAAATGGGTCGAGGAACTACCACATGTACTGTGGACATATTGGACTACCCCTCAGAGGTCCACTAATGAGACCCCTTTTTCATTGACTTATGGGGCCGAGGCTGTTATCCCGTTGGAAACTGGATTCCCTACTCTAAGAACCAGCTCTTTCACTCCGAGCAACAACGACAACTTACTGGAAAGAAGTCTAGATCTGATTGACGAACGAAGGGAAAGTGCCGTGGTCCAATTGGCTTACTATCAGTATAAACTTAAGCGGGGGTATGATGCCAATGTGAAATTAAGGCCCTTGGCACCTGGAGATCTGGTGTTGAGAAAAGTGGTTGACTTTGCAAAAAAACCCAGCCTGGGGCAAACTAGGACCTAATTGGGAAGGGCCATACCGAATTACATCTGTAGCTGGCATAGGTGCGTATTACTTGGAGGATTTAGAAAATCAAGCAATACTGTACCCTTGGAATGTAAACAACCTGAAAATGTACTATTATTAATAAATACACACTTTATTAGCTTTGTGTTCATTACGCTGTACATGACAATTAATTACTTTAATATTGTAAGTATTAAACAGATCCTAAACTGTGGCTGACCCCTCAGACCACCTACTTTGGAAAAATTAATACTACCTACAATTTTTCTAAGTATTAAATAGATCTTAAGTTATGCTTGGCCCCTCGGAACACCTGCTTTGGAAAAATTAATACTACCTACAATTTTTCTAAGTATTAAATAGAACCTAAGCTATGCTTGGCCCCTCGGACCACCTACTTTGGAAAAATTAATACTACCTACAATTTTTCTAAGTATTAAACAGATCCTAAGCTATGCCTGGCCCCTCGGACCACCTTCTTTGGAAAAATTAATACTACCTATAATTTTTCTAAGTATTAAATAGATCCTAAGCTATGCTTGGCCCCTCAGACCACCTGCTTTGGAAAAATTAATACTACTTACAATTTTTATAAGTATTAAACAGATCCTAAGCTATGCCTGGCCTCTCGGACCACATGCTTTGGAAAAATTAATACTACCTATAGTTTTTCTAAGTATTAAATAGATTCTAAGCTATGCTTGGCCTTTCGGACCACCTGCTTTGGAAAAATTAATACTACCAACAATTTTTCTAAGTATTAAACAAATCCTAAGCTATGCCTGGCCCCTCAAACCATCTTCTTTGGAAAAATTAATACTACCTACAATTTTTCTAATACTACCTACAATATTTCTAGGTATTAAACAAATCCTAAGCTATGCCTAGCCCCTCGGACCACCTACTTTGAAAAAATTAATACTACTTACGATTTTCCTAAGAATCAAACAAATCCTAAGCTACGCCTGATCCCTCGGACCACCTGCTTTGATAAGATCAATGCCACATACAATTTTTCTAAGTGTTAAACAAAGCCTAAGTTTTATTGCACTTCATGAGACTTATTTCACCTGCGCGAAATTTTCCTAAGTCTTACTACACTTCATATCTCATTACACGTAATGTCGTGTTATCCAATAATCACACCAACAACTATTTGGAATTTGACTGATGTGCGGTGAAACACACTTTAAATCACAAAACTTGATGTATCATGCCAACAAATACTTACTTAGAACAACCGTTAACATAATAGAGAAACATAGTAAAGACACATACAACAATCAGAAAAGAAAATAGTTTCATCCAATAAACTAGAAATTACGTTTCCATTCACAGTGATGTGCATCTACTACAAAATCAAGAAGAGAAAAAAAAAAAAAAAAAAAAAAAAAAAAAAAAACCTAAGTCCTAAGTCGCGAGCTTGGGCGTAAGAGGGTTCTCCTTTTGTTCTAGATGAAAGGCAGGAGCGTCCTTGGCCTAGAGATTGTATTCCTTGGTCTGGACCTCTGTTTCTTTTGATTTTGAAATGTCCACCACCACGAGATCAACGTTTGCAATCTGGACATCAGCATCCTTGGCCTTTGAAACATCAGGGGCTTCTAGGGAGGCGGCATCTGCAACTTCACGAATATGTGGATGAAAATTTATGCTACCAGGATACCTTAGAGCTGAATCTGTAGGGACTCCCGCAGCGTTGAGAGCTTCACTCCATGTCGCACTGTTGTACTCCCTACAAGCTTCAGCTAACTCCTTAGTAAGCCTGACTTGTGTTTCTTCGACGCTAAGCATATAGGTTGCCCGTTTCTCGGCCTCGGTTGCCTCTTTTGCCAGCTGCGCCTCATCCAAGGTTTTCTGCAGTTGAGCCTTCAAGTCCAACACAAACTGTCTCGAAATGGCTAACTCCAGCTTAGTTTGGTAAAGCAGCTTGCGCTGGTTCTCGGCTTAGGCCTCAGTGGTTTTCAACCCAGCTTCAGCGTTCTTCCTTTCCCTCTCCTCGGATACGAGTTTGGAAAACAACTTCTGTTCTTCGCCTTCACAGCCTCTAAAGACTTCTCGGCGTTATGGCGAAGGTTAATCTCGTGCCTGGCCGCATTTCGAGCCTCATTAACCCACTCTTCGGCCACAAAAACCTCCTGGGTGACTTGCGCAAAGAAAAAACAACAAACCCTCTGGTTAGGACTCCATAAAAAAAAAAAAAAAGAGGGGGGGGGGGGGGGGAGAAAGCTCAGTGAGGAACCCACTATGGCCAAATCCCTCTTTAAGGATAGGAAAAGGTCCTATTGACCTAGCTTCCTCACGGACTCCATGTCCTTAGGCAGGAGGATTGGCTGTTTTAAGGCCTCTGCCACGTGCGCACTGTGACCTCGTCGGTACTCCCGAATAGAGGCGTCCCATGTGATTGCGACACCATTAACCTCCAGCCGAGGAGACCACATGTTCTGCGGCAAACGCACGTCAGCTCTGTTGGCCTCCTCCTTGCTATCCGTAGAAGAAGCCCTCTTGTCCCAAGGCTCTTCAGACACCTTCCATTGCTTATTCCCCTTCTGGCCCCCACCTCGCCTTTCTCGAGGTTGTAAATTGGCATTTTCTTTTTAAGGTCCGGGATGACCTTCAGGGTGGGGTCCGTAGGAGGCAGAGAGGGAGGCAGGAGTGTCGAAGGAGCGGTGGGCTTGGTAACACCCTTCGAAGGACCCCTTTTCCCCCTCTCGGCCATTAGCTCCTTCAATCCCTTGCCTTTTTGGTTTGATCCCATTTCTCCCTCCTCGGAAGCACTATCCGAGCAACTGATCACGTGAACTAGAACGCGAATGCTCGAATGTTTATCGGTCACCTCCTCTGTGTCCAAAATGCGAGCCGATGCAGGTATCAGATCTTCTTCTTCAAATCAAAAACGGTCTATCTCCTCTTCCAACGACAGACATGAGGAAGCGATCCCCCCCTCGGATACCTCTACCACTCTAGACTGAAATTGTGGTTGGGGAGCCGCAGGTAATGGAACGTCCTGGGGGATTGGTAGCACCACCGGGGGGAGATCACGGGGAGCAAGAAAGTTCGGTTTTGACATGTCAATCCTCTTGATCCGAGAGTCACCGGCCCTTATGTTGTTGCCGATTTGTTGGAATGACCTCAAAATAGGTTCGAAGTCCAAGATCTTTTAAACAGCATGTAGTTGCCCATCTTCGTTCACAAAAATCTCTGACCGGAGCAGAAAATTGAGGGCGGGGATGTTTGTATGACTCAGCCGAGGAGCTACTATGTTTTTATTTGCAAAACCGACGAGGGGAAAATAGTTAGAAAACCAAGATGCGTCGTCAGAAGACAATAAAAATAGAAAGGAAATGACGACGTGACTAATGCTAAAAAATCTAAGATTTTAATTAGAAAGCCTAACTTAGAGGCTTCCCACCTGGGTCTCCCTCCTTAACAGAGCAGTGGACGCCATCATGCCACGCTCCAGATTCTATTAGGTAATCATCTTTCATGTTTTTATTAGATCTAGGAAGGTAGGAAATGAGCCTAACTATGGGCGATCGGGATTTGAGGTAATACCCCTCATCGGTCTGCGAATGGCCCTCATACAGGTGCACCACATCGTACCAGGTGAGACCTAGACCTAAATGCTTGTTTAAAGCATCGATAGTACCTAAAATCCTGAAAACGTTGGGCACACACTGCTGAAGGCATATCTTATGGTGGAAAAGGTAATCGCGGGTGATCTCGCCTATGGGGAGCGTCATTCCCCCCTCCATGAAGGCTATTACAGGAATGACAACTTCGCCCTTTCTTCTATCCAAGTCTATTCGGTCTGGATGGCAATATCGCAGACCTACTTCCTTGGGAATTTGGTATTTATCCTTAAAAATTTCTATTTTTACAGGAGAATCCACTAAATCCATGAAACTACCCATATGGACTAACTAAAGGGAAAATAATTTAATCAGCTATCTAAGAGATGAAGTCTACAAGGCCGAGGTGTTTGGCCGAGGAGAAAGTCAACTACGAAGAGCAAACTCACACTTCAACGCTTTGCAAAAAATAGGAATACTAACCTTCGGATTGGCTATTTATAGAGGAAATGGGAGCTATCTCGCTCAAAATCCAAGAGAAAATGCTTATCGTCAGATTTGTGCCCCACCGTCAGATGGGTGCGACATAGTGCCGCCTAGAGTAATGAATAACGCTTCATGAAATTCGAGGCACCAATAACGTGCACGAGGCAAGCGAGATGATAATTTGGCACGTGCAAGCGAAGCAGTAACTTAGTGCATCTCGTGCAAGTCAAAGCCCCATTTTTTCTCCTCGAATAAAAGGGAAAAACCGGAGTTTTGAGGGCTATTGTGGGGACCGGGGCCCAAAACTGTGTATCAGGCCTTGTAGTGTTTAAAATCCCAGAATCAGGCTTTGGGCCTCAAAGGGTCAAAGGCCCAAAATCATACATTGGACCCCCAATCGTGTCCGAGGATGAGGCCAAGTTCGAGGAGAAGCAGATGAATGCGTAGAAATCCAGATTGTAACCCATAACGTTTGGGATAGATAAGTATGGTCCGAGGAGTGATCCTAACACTGAAGGACGTATCTCCCCAAAATATCTAATGAAAGGCTACTACCACCACATTAAATGCTGCACCTACTCTTCTGACCGCATTTATGTAGAAAAGACCCCTAAACAGTGCAACCTTGGCCACCACAACTCACAGAAGGCCAAAAAAGATACATGATGGGACGTGCACTCAAGTATGGACTTTGATAATCAACAAGTGTATGGTGAAGATGATCGGAAAAGAGCTATATAATGTAAAGGAATCCCTCTTAGAAGTGGAGGAAGAAAAAAGAACAGTAAATAGAAAAAGAAGAGAAGAAAGAATTGAGCTTGTATCTAACCTAAGAACAGTGAATACTAAAATTAACCTCTTCGGACTATCGCCGAGGACAGTTTCTTGCACTTAAACCCTTTAATTCATTCTTCTTGTGCTCTTAGCTTATCTTGTTGATTGTCTAATCCAATCTAGCTCAGTTTTTCTTTTCCCACTCTCTACAAATTCATTGTTATTGGGCCTTTTTGTGCTGGTCCATGCACTTTTGGGCTAGTACTCTGAAAATCGTGTCCTTACACATATAATAGAGTATATTGTTTTATAATTTTTTTTTTTTTTTGATATTGTGAAAGATATGTTGAATTCAATTGCCTAGAATTCACGTACAATAGGATTCCCTTTCAATATTTTGGCCTATTTGGGAGTTAAAAAGAGGAGGGAGACTAGAGTAGAGGGAGGGAGAGTAATTCAATTACCTTGTTTGGAAGTTTTTTAAGGAAGGAGGGGGAGGGGTTTGGAGGGGTTTCAACTACCTCTAACCCCTCATTTTTAATTCCTCCAAATTGAAGAGATTTGGAGGGAGAGTAGAGTGGATAAATTATTGGCCAAATAAATTCCCTAATTTACCATTTTTAAATTAACAAAATTACCCTTTCTAAAGAGCTAATTATCTCCTTCCCCCTTACTAATTTTAAAAACATCCAAACAATGTAGAGGGGAATCATTCCCCTCTACTCTTCTCTCCACTACTCTCCTTCCCTCTACTCCCTTCTACTCTCCTTCCCTCTAAACTTCCAAACAGACCATAAGGAAACAAGATCTGTTTCTCCAAGTTGAAAGAAACTTCAGCATAAAGTTTGTGATCGTTTATTCAATATTCTCTCCTTTTGCTACTTCAAAAAGAATCCTACGATAAGAAAATGAATCACTTCTAAGATAAATAACACAAATAACATAGAATTCAACTTTAACTAAGAATAGAAATATGGTAACCAAATTGGACTTGTATGGTAAAAATATACTAAATTTCCATATTAAATCAATACATAAAATTTTAAATTAGCATATATTCAATATTAAAAAAATATAAATAAAACAAACACTCAAAAGAACCATTTCTCAATACATTTATATTCAATCATCTATCAAAATAAAACTTGCCCTTTCTACCAAAAAAATAAATAAATAAATAAATAAAACTTGACCTAATTTTAAAATCACAAAAACTATTTTTGATTGATTTTTCTTTAAATTTCATAATACCCTTTCAATTAATGTACATAATTAAAGAGTGTTAGAAAATCATTTTCCCTTATATTGTGATTCTTAGTTTTGACAATATTTATGATTATAAAAGTGATATATTATAGTTAAATTTTCCCATAATTTATATAATGTGAAAAGGGAAGGCGAGGTCGAATTCAAATCATGGACAGAGAGCACTATAAAAAATACCATTATTATTGGGTTATCACTTGAACCTTGCCTAATATCCTTCTTTACATTTTGCCATATAAAAATAAAATAAAGTAACATAAAACAACAATAACAGCACTAGTCAAAAGTTAACTGTGTACACAATATGAATTGTTCTAACGTCGCCATGTGAACTAACCCTCGTACTCTCTAACATAGTACTGAAATTTTCTTGTTTCTTATCTTGATAGATGATTGAATTGTTCTAACGTAGCCATGTGAACTAACCCTCGTACTCTATAACATAGTACTGAAATTTTCTTGTTTCGTACTGAAAAGATTAAAAATTAAAAGTTTTCGTTAAAGGGTTGATATTATAAATTAGTTTTTGAACCTCTAATTGTGGTCATAAAGACTGGTATTGTATTGTGCAATAACTGAGACTATTGCATCAAATCTCAATCCTTCGTATCTCTGTGTTTGGAAGTAAAATATTGCAATCTTCAATGAATTTGACTATAGGAAGGTTTGTGCATGCATCTAAAGTTGCGTACCATGTAATTAGCACCCAAGTATCAATATATTGGGCTTTAGAAAAACTGAAAAGATTGCATGCTTGTCCATATATATTTTTTTTATTCAAATGATTATGTTTTGGACTCACATTAAACCTACAACTAGTGTGTAACTCCGTGCATATGCACGGGTATATTTAAAAACAATCACAATTATATATTATATATATAATTATGTTCTTTATATATTATTATATTGGACTCCTCGTTTTTTACATTAAATTAACTAATTTGGCACAAAAATTTAAAAATTTAGATTAGATGGGACACGTGACACAAAATTAAACTTTAATTGAAATTCATTTTTTACCTAAATTAACTCATTTGGCACAAAATTTTAAAATTTAGATTAGATGAGATACGTGGCATAAAATTAGACACTAATTGAATTCTAATTAAAAATTTAATTGAATTTTTTCTCTTCTTTACTTATTATTATATATATAAATTATACGGTGCAATAGCGGGATCAAAACAAAATAGAATAAAATAAAATTTTTAAATAATAATAAAAAGTCTGGCCGCAAGAGAAAAAAACTGAAAAAGTAACAGAGCCGAATCTACTTCTTAGGTGAGCTTGTGACTCAAAAACAGATTTCATGATTTAAAAACAAAAAGTAATGGTCCCAGCAAAGAATTCTTATTTATTTGGCAAATTGTTCTAAAAAAAAAAAAATAACCAAACTTGTGCAAACCTGTTTTTTGAGAACCACTCTGAGCACAGCTGTAACGAATCGATAGGGGCTTTTGCGGTTGCTACCTGGGTTTCAACTTAGAACATGTAAATGGGATACTTTCTTGAGAGTTGAGAGGTTACAAATGGGCTTGGATCTGTTGTGCTGTACTGGGTATAAATAACGATTTCTGAAAAGAGAGAAGTCTCCACTAAACAACAAAATTTTTTTTTTTTTTTGGTCTTTTGTGTTCCTCATTTAAAACATATAGGGTAAATTCCAGAAAGTACCCCTGAGGTTTGGGGTAATACCAGTTAGGTCCAAGAGATTTTGAAAATGACCAATTTAGTCCTTGAAAGACAAAAATACCCTCTGCCTCTCTGTTACTTCTTAAATGGGCTAACACAGTTACTTTTTTTTTTTCCTCCTCAATCCTCTGCCTCTCTTCTTACTCATGCGTCTCCTTCTCCCTCTCATCCTCTGCCTCACTGTTTCCTCTCTTCTTATTCTATCATTTTCATCTTCTTTCTTACTATATTTTGCAGGAAATGACCGTCACTGTTTTTCCTCCTTTTTGGATTTTCCACTGCAAATCCAAAAAACCATAACATCCTCCATTGCAAATCCACCCCATACCGTAAACCACCACCACCACTGAAAACCACCGCTCCATGGACCTAACAACAGTTAAGAAGAAAAAGGGATAAAAGCAACAAAAATATGAAAGAGAAAAGGGAAAGTGAGCAATCTTGAAGATTGAAACTTTAGTCAAGAATAAAGTTTCGTGTCCCAAATGTAAAAGACAAAGAACAATTCATAAATCATTAAATAAAGTTTTGTCTTGCAAATTCGATTAACAAATAGTTACTCTAGAAGAATTAATATTAAACAAATATGCAAATTTCAAGCATAGAAAAACAAATATACAAATCTAAAAACCCTTTGTCTGTCTGTGTTTCCTTCTCTGGCGTTTCAGAAGTCTCCAACACCAGAAAAACCAGTGCTGCAATGGAGTAAGAAGAGAGGAAACAGTGAGGCAGAGGATGAGAGGGAGAAGGAGACGCATGAGGAAGAAGAGAGGCATAGGATTGAGAAGGAAAAAAAAAAAAGTAACGGTGTTAGCACATTTAAGAAGTAACAGAGAGGCAGAGGGTATTTTTGTCTTTCAAGGACTAAATTGGTCATTTTCAAAATCTCTTGGACCTAACTGGTATTACCCCAAATCTCAGGGGTACTTTCTGGAATTTACCCAAACATATATAATTTTTAAAAATAAATAACTATTTTCAAAAAACAGTTTTTTCCTTATAAAGACAAAAGAGTTATGGGTTCTGACACGTAATTTATGTTTAACAAGCTTGTCTGCAAGCCCATTGTTTTGTTATAACTTTTAGGGCAACTTAATGACACGTGTCATTGTTAGTAGTGAAACGCCACTTCCACGTAAATTTATAATTTTTTTTTCTTAAAATTCACAGTTGTACATTACAAGGTTGTGGCAAGAATAATAACATAAATGTTGTATTTATAAACTTTTTCTTTGTTGAGCATTTCTTCTAAAGGAAGACACTTTCCATAATTTGATGTATGTTATGACCGGTGAACTATCACTTTCACTAACGTTAAAATTTACTACATAAATCTTTTTTTAAAAAGCCATTTTTTAAACAGTTTTCCCACTTTACAAACACACAAATGTCAACACGCAAATCTTTTTTCAAAATGTCGTTTTTTAAACAGTTTTCCCACTTCACAAACACACAGACGTCGTTTTATAAACAATTTTAATGTTACTTTCACTAACATTAAAATTGACTTTAAAATTTACTACACAACGATTACCCCAAAAAAAAAAAAAAATTACTACACAAATCTTTTTTCAAAAAGCCATTTTTTAAACAGTTTTCCCACTTTACAAACACACAAATGTCAGCACTCGATCGCAATCTAAGCTCAATTACTAGTCTCAGCAGTACCTACCAACTAGTATGAAAAATTGAACAAAAGGATGTATGATAACATTCAGATCTGCCAGGCCACAATTTTTCAAATACGTTGTTACTTCATTAACTGAACTTGACCAACCTTAAAAAGAACAGAAAGGTGTACTAAAAATGTGGAAGTGAATAGGATTACAATATTTTTATCTATAATAGATTATACTATTCACCAAATGTTGCAAAATTAACTTATCTACTGTTAAAATTTTTGCAACATGCTACAATATCATTCAAATTTAAAGTAGCCTTCTTTATCAGGTCTCCTCAAAAGCTGTCACACTGCCCTGAAATCCGATCTACTAAATCAGTCGCCGTAGAACTATCTAATAGAGCTAGAAGTTGGACTTAACGAAGTTAAGGAAAAACCGACATGTTGGCCCGGTGATTCTCATGATGGCTTGAGTGGATCTAGAGACTTCACCTGCGTTGGTCGTCGAAGTAACAACCCTTTGGTGGTGGATGTCTTCCTAGCCACCTTAGGATTTCTTTTAAGTATTTAAATACATTGTAGACCGTAAGGCTGTCAATATTATTCGCATTAATAAAATTTAGATTTTTTTTTTTTTTTGTTATTTTCTTTGATGGATTCTAAACCTATTACATTATGGAATCAAAAAACCCCTCGTGAATTCAAGAATGAACTTTACCCAGGATTTTAAGCTAACAAAGGCCAGAGTATAAAGGGAAAAAAAAAAAAAAAAAAAAAAACCTCTAAATAGACATTCATATAGTATTAAAAGTTATAAATACTCAAAATCATTGTTTTTAAATATATTAAGATGCAATCATTTACCAACAAAGACAAAAACAAAAACAAATTAATGTTTTTTTTAATAATAGGTTGGCAAGAAAATTTTTTTTTTTTTTTGAAGATAGAGCATTTACAGTAGTAGTAGTGCTAAAAATTTTAGGTTTTAGCACCTCAAAAAGGTATGTTGAGGGGGAAATTGATGCCTCTATATAAAATATTGGGAAGTCAAGCCGAAACTCAACTATGGGCTCTTGAGATGGTGCCTAAAGGCTTTCGGTGTGGTGATAAACCTATCCAAGCAAGAAATAAAGGCTGCACTTGACAAAACAGCAACAAAAGCCCAACAAAAATACTTCACAATACTTAATTATTATGTTAGTGGTCCTGTTCTAATAGTGCAAGAAAAATAAATTCTCTAGCGGTAGAGGTGAAATTACACTTAAAGTCCAGCAGTCAATGATTAAATAAATTTAGGTAAGAGTTCACTCCTGGGAGCCCTTGTGTGTCTCAGTCAGGAGAATTTATTGTACTTTCAACCATCATTACATCAATATGAGGGAAGAATTTCATTGTTACAAATACATTATAGACTTCAATAGTAAAACAAAAAGTAAAAATTAAAGGTTCCATGAGAACAAGAAAGGGGTTAATTGGCATGGTGTGAAGGGAGAGAGAGATTTTAGCTCAGTGCAGCAAGTGTTGAACTAAGATTTTGGGGAATATATATACATGACACGAATGGAGTACTGTGGGCTATATTAAGTGCGTGGGTATTTTAGGCTTGTGCTAGTAGGATGGTGGTAATGCTGAGGTTAAGGCTTTAGTGAGTAAGGGGTCGTTTATGACTAATTAAGAGACATTTATTATGCAGAAGAGGAAAGGGAATGTCTGAGGCTAAGTGATTGTGGGCTAAGAGGAATGAGTTGTGAGCTTGGGGAGAGCTAAAACATAAGCAAAATGGTAAGTGAATCAGAAGTTTCAAAGGGAGTAGCTATGTGTTTGTGGGCTGGGGTGCTTATGCTTTTATAGTGGAATTTAGAGAAGTGTTAATTAACAAGAGTCCAAAAACGTAGGATTGATCAGGGGCAGGGAATCAGGCTTAATCAGGCTTAATCATCTTAGGATTTGGCCAAAAGCAGGAGATTTGCTTTTGGGGTTGCCTTGCTCCTTTGGGTAAAATGACACATGGTGGATTTTTTGGGGTATTTTACATTAAATGTCAAGATTTCTAAAGCTGAGTTTAACCAATAGGATTAAGGCAAGTATCCAGGAGAAATCCTAATGCTACAACTAAGATTTAGACCCCAAAAAGTAGGATTCAACACCCCAAGCCAGGTGTCAAAGTTTAAGTTAAGGGTGGCAATTCGTGTTCGCGTGTCGGGTTCGTGTCAGGTTGAGGTGTAAGTATTATGTTATATAGGTCAACCCGAACCCGACCTGTTTAGTAAATAGGTCAGGATTCCTCAACCCTAACACGACCTGTTTATTAAACGGGTAACCTGACACGACACGTTTAACCTGTTTAATCAGTAGGTCACGTTAGGATCGATACAGATAACCTGTTAATAACCTGTTTGATTATGACCCGAAGAACCTGTTTAATTAAACTTAACCTGAATAACCTGCTATCAACTCCCATATATCTAAATTTATAATTCAATCATAAATCAAGTAATAAAAATTCAAATAATAGCAATAGCAAATAATTCTTTCATTCCTTCAAAATAAAATTACTAGTCCAAAAGGTTCCAACCTCCATACTATCAAATTCAATAATATGTCAAAGTCCCATAATAAAAAACCAAGATTATTACATGGCATCCAAGTGCCATATCAAAAACTAAAAGACAAACCAAAATAATTACATGGCAGATCAATATTTCCATGATGGCAAAATCCAAGTCCAACCATCCAAGTGCCACATCAAAAAGGAAAAGACATCACTGATTAAGAAATTGGATTAGAAGAGATTAAGGGTCCCATTGAAGAGGTGTCTTCCATGTGCTCATTCTTATTGATATTCATGTTTATTATATCTTCAATGAGCTCTTCCAACTGTGATTGTGCAAGTTCTACATCAAAAAATTTAATGAAACATTAAAAAATTATCATTCAAAACAGAAAAAAATTAAGAACAGACTAACATTCATCTCAGCATTGAATAAGGCTATCAAGAAAAAAATGAAGCAACAAACAAAATAAGAAGCTAAATCGCTTTTACTTTCATCAAAATATGGTTAGTACATTCCTAGCACAACATAGAACCAAAAACCATTCATCCAATAACACATATTGCTCCGGAAAATAAAAAGGAACCTAAACTCTATTAATTCCCAATAAAATTCAGTACACAAAAACACATGGATTTTCTGCACAGTGGTGTTTTCTGCACAATTTTATTTTTCTGTAGTGTAGTTTTTCTGCACATTGGTGTTTTTCTGCACAATGTTATTTTTCTGCTGTGTAGTTTTTCTGCACAATGTTATTTTTCTGCAGTGTTTTCTGCAAAATAGGTCTAGTTTTCCCCTATTTTGATGTTACATGTTCTGTTTATCATATAATATCTAATAAAATTTCTATCTTTTATCTCAAAATAAAAAAATCAACATGATAGTGATTAACAAAATAAACGAACAGATCTACAATTATTTTATTTTAAGGTGACAGATACAAAGAAACTTGAAAAGAAATCATAGAGCAATACCTAGTTATTTTAAAATCAACAAAAAGAATACAAACAAGTCTACTATTGGTACTAAACAATCAAAATGATAATGATTAACTGTTAATTGAAGTCCTTCGCTCTCTCCACATTCATAAAAGTCTTCAGAAATAAAATCTACAATTACTGATAATGATTAACTGTTAACACAATAAACAAAATCTACAATTACTTGACTTTTAACATCTTTACTATAATAATCTTAAATCTAAGAGTGACAAAGTAATAAATGTATAATTTTCATGGCAACAAAAGAAAATTGCGAATTTATACCTTAGCTTTCCAAGCCTTTGTGCATTTGGGGTGAAAGGAATTGCTGCATTTTCAAGGATAGAGAGTCCACTGTACCAATTATGAAGACTCTTTCCCAGCCTTTGTGCATAAAGAATACAAACTGATAATGATTAACTGTTAACACAATAAACAAAATCTACAATTACTGAAAATTTCATAAGTAAGAAAACAAAACAAAAATATATAATGTGTATACCTTGCTAGGGGATTCGGTGGTTGAAAGCTAAAGAAAAATAACTGGTGAAGTTGTGAAGTCGTGAAGGAGAACAGAGAGTAGAGAGGGCAGCCACGGTTTTGAGGGGAAGAGATATTAGAGGGGTCGGCTAGGGATTTGAGGGGAAGAGAGATTAGAGGGTTAAGACACATGAGGCAGCTAGGGTTTTGATTTAATAGTGTAGATTGTAGAATCTGTATCTATAGGATCAGCTAGAGTTTTGAGGAGAAGAAGAAGAGTTGAAGAGACAGAGTATTGACTATTGATGAAAATGAAGAGACATAAGGTCTGAAGGGGCGTGTGCTCTGGTTTTAAGCAGGAGAATAAACCATAGCTAAGCTTATATACCTAGGTTTTAAGGGTAAAATTGTAAAATTACCTTTATAAGCTAATCGGGTCAAACGAGTTAAACGAGTTTAATAGGTTGAACACAAACACGACCCGTTTAATAAACGGGTTAGTCGTGTCGGGTTCGCGGGTTGTCTCAGATTTTGCCACCCCTAGTTTAAGTCCACTTTAGGGGGTTCTGCTGGAGATCCCTTTATGCCCCCAAACTATATGTCCCAATTTTTCCCCTTTAGGATTCATGAGCTTGGTACATGAACCATGACGTAGACGTTTTTGACATTTATAACATTGATTTGTTGAGATTTGCATAACTTGGTTTCAGCTCTCCTTCCATTGGAGATATAATCTTAAGGAAAATGATGGAGTTCCATCACCCATTAGACTTCAGCTGATATCACAACCTTTAGGCATTGTTCACGTCAGGTAGAGGGTGATAGAAAGTTGATGGGACAGCTTCTAGTTCATCCTTAAAGACTTGGTTCTCTTGTAAAGGCCTCCAACTGTACTTTGGTCTAGGATGAACAAGAGCTGATTGCCTATTTTTAGGATTTGTTTGGGATCCGCTTATTTTGCTGAAAACTAAAAACAATAAAAAATGATTTTTCGGTTACTGTTCATTAATGAAATTACTGTTCATTGGCCTATTTGTACTGTTCATGTCCCATGAAAAGTGCAAAAGGCACTGGTACAAGGGAAAAAAAAAACGCAAACGTAGGAAGGAAATAAGCATCCCAAACGCACGCTTAGTCCTCTGCCTCTTGCTGGAGTTTTTTGGATCAGGCTTGCTCATGTGGGTTGGTCCCTTTAGGCTGGGCTGTGTTCACCCTACGAAATGGACATCAACAACACATGGTTCCAAGGGTTTCATCTCTCATGGACTTTTATTATTAGTAAACATTTTGGGTTTTCATAAATATTTGTAATGGGTCTTTAGGAAATGAGTTGTAATATTTGAAATAATAGGATAGGTTTCAAAATGCCTTTGTAAATAACATTTACTATTTTTGAAAATGATGAATTCCATATCATAAGTAATGCTCATGATTTCTAATAATCACATCATAATTTAAATGGTGAGCTTGTGGGATTGAGTAGTAACCATGAGCTTTGAAAAAAAATATTATGGATGTTTTGATGTAAATGATGACCACATGTTTCATGGGTTTATAATATGAGATGAATATCATAATCTTCAAGATAACTTCCCATGAGCTTTTATAAAACAATTGCCATCGTTTTTGCCATAGTAATGTTTAAGAAACATTGTTCATTTTTTAAATGAAATAATTATAACATAATATTTTTTTCCAAGTGTTAATAATCTTGGACTTCAGATAAAATATCGCCAACGTAAATTGGGCTTTTGATATTGCCATCGAGAACTAGGTTTTTTGATGTTGCTAATGAAAATTGGGCTTTTTGATATTACTAGTGAGAACTGGGCTTTTTGATATTACTAGTGAGAACTGGGCTTTTTGATATTGCCAATGGAAATTGGGCTTTTGATATTACCAGCAAGAACTGGGCTTTTGATGTTGCTAGTGAGAATTGGGCTTTTTGATGTTGCCAACAAGAATTGGACTTTTGATATTGCCTAGGGGTGTCCATCAGAACCCGAAAACCGACCCACCTGCCCAAACCGCCCGGGCCGACCCGAAAATCGGCCGACCCGACGCCGGTAACGATTGGAGACGAGTCTCCGCCACCAAAAACCGATTTAGGCGGGTCGGATGGCGGGTTTTCTTCTGCAAAACCCGATATTCTCGATCCGATCGACAAAACGGAAGAAAGAACGCTTGTTTTACCCAGATCCGTTCAGATTCATCGATTTTCTAGTGAGAAGTTTGGTAATTTTTGGTTAGATTCGGTGAAGATCTTGGTTTTCTCTTTAGATCCGGTGAAGATCTTGGTTTTATTGCTTAGAACCGGCGGTGAGATGAAGATTTTGCTCAGATTTTGCTCGATGTTTACTTAGATCCGGCTTGATGTGGTGCTTTTGCTTCGATTTTGCTCCAATCTGGGCTTGATTTTTGCTTTGATTCTTGCTTGATGTGGTGCTTTTGCTCAAATCTGGGCTTGATATAGTGCTTTTTGCGTCAATTTTTTCTTAGATCTTGTGATTTTCTCTGAAATCTGGGCTTATGTGGTGGTTTTAAGGTTCAATTCGGCGAAGGTTCGATGGTTTACCTCAGTACCGAGGCTGACCGACCCGACCGTCGTCCACCGGAGACCAATCTGATCTGGCCCGAGGTCGTCGGCGGTCGGCGGCGGGTCGTTCAATCGTCCACCCGATGTAGGCGGGTCGTTCAATCTTCCACCCGATGTAAGCGGGTCGGTTGCGGGTTGGGCATAAACCTGACCCGGACCAACCTGTGGACACCCCTAATATTGCCAGCGAGAACTGAGCTTTTTGATAAATAATTTGCCATGGGTTTGAATTATGAGCTTTGATTATGGGGTTGAATCCCATTGATAAAATAGTATTGCTATGAATTTGAATCATGGGCTTTTTTTCGAATATTGCTAAGCATAAAAATTCTCAGGCTTTAAAAGGAATGAGATTTTAATTTGCTCAATAAATAATTTATGCTTTACAAAAATATTGGGTCTTATAGTGTTTTACATTTGTAGCCTAGTTTTGTGAAGGAAAGGAAAACGGTTGTGGGCTAGCATAATAATAGTCAAAAAATGTTTAGGTATGCCCAATAATTTGTTTGTGACATTTGAAAAATAAATAGGTGATATTTAGACAATATTAGGTGTAAAAAAACTAACAAAGTATTTTATCTATTTTACTACCTCGGTTTACATTAATACACCCAATATCAAATGCTATATTTTTATCATTTTATTTAAAATAATATAAACAACTCATTAAAAAAAATAAAGGAATAGAAAGAATTTGAGTGTTTTAATTAAAGGAAGAGATTTTTAATAAAATATTTTATTTTATTTTTAACAACTTGCTACAGTCAACTGATATTTATACCAGTTTACTATAATTGCAAAACTTTTAGTTTTAGCTTTAACTTTTCCAATAACAAATTGTTTTTTGGTTCTTTGGTTGTAAATATATATATATATATATATATATATATATATTTGCTAAAATACAATCATCATTGAGAATTTTTTTTATTTTTTTTATGTTAAGTTTTTAGGTTGGATAATTGCTATTTGGATGAGGCTAGCTAAACATATTGAGGAAAAAGGGGGCCCAAGATTTTGGAAGGGGGACCCAACTACAAAAATCAAATATATAATAACTAAAAAAAAAAAAATTTGGACCCGGGGTGGCCCGGGTCCCCACTTGGGTTCGTCCTTATGTGAATTTGAAGTTATCTTTTAGAAGCAAACATATTTTGTTTCTTGTAGAAATTCTGCTGCATTAATGGGTTGACCAGATTTTGTAATGGCTTGTGGTGGTGGTTGGGTGGTGCAACCGTGCAAGGTTGTGGGTGGGGGATGGGTGGTGTTGTGGGTTGGCTTTTGTGTGAGAAATAAGAATATAGGAAGTTTCTAAGCAAACATATTATTGTGGTGAATGGTAAAATAAAGAATGGGATGCAAGTGTGTCATTATAGTGGTAATATAATATAGATAAAGTGACTTTTGGTGATGTAAAATGCATTTTTTTAATAAATTTTTCTTTTTTGGCTGTTGCGTTTTGAAATGAAATGCTCTAATGCCATATTGGAGAATTTGCGGACTAACTGATGGGATCTAATGAGCAAAGGTACAATGCCAGCGGTAAGGATTAGGTCTAGTGCACAAGAGCGCTAGACCCGTTAGGATATTGAAACATGATAGATATGTGAGATGACTCTGCATTTCAACAGGTAAAATGCACAAGTCGGTTCCAAAGCGAATACAGAAGAAATCATGGGTATACATCCTTCATTATTGGAGGACAATAATTCTTTTTCTTTTTCTTTTTTCTAAGTTGGAGGACAATAATTCATTTTTTCTTTTTTCTAAGTTGGAGGACAATAATTCATATCTAGTCCAATCCAAGAGCTTGTTTGCTTGTGTATATTATTGACTTTAAAAGTTAGGTGGGAAAATTCATTGATTTGAATATTTGATTGATATCCTTTGTTTAGCTCATATGTGAGAGGAGAGAAAAGGGAGAAGAAAAGTGTATGATTAAATAAAAATTAAATTTACAAGCCATGCTTTATCCAACGTCATTTTCACCTCCACAAACAATATCTTCTTCCTTATTTTTTAGCTATTATCTTATTCTATTATTCACTTTTTAATCAGACAGAAGGTTTAGTATTCGTTAGTTAAGTTACTTTTAAAATATAAACTGAATGAGTAGAGAAAGAGAGAGAACAAAAAGGTTTAAATTAAATAATAACTATGATGAGTCATTTTTATAATGTGTCAATTTAATTAATTCAGCGAATCACATTTTTTGTTATATAAGTGTTATGAGTTCACTTTTTAAAGATGTAATCTTTACTTATTTAATTGATTACTTAATTTTTTAATAATAATTGAAGAAAATTATGTCTTATGTGTTACTGATAAAATTCGTTTTTATATAATAAAGGAAAATTTTTAAATTTCTACGAACTACTTTTTCCACCTTCTTCTTTTCAGCTGAACAAAAAGAAATTTGTATTATCAGTCATCGAACCCCTCCAAGCTAAGAAGTAACTATGTACTCGAGTCTCAAGTCTCAAATTCTTGCTAGCGATTCCTCGAATCCTTTCCTCTCATTTTTTGTAGGGCGGGCAATGTCTCTACCCTTTTTTTTTTTTTTTTTTTTTTTTTTTTTGTCTCAATGGGTATTTTTTGTAAGCTGAACTGGGCCAGTTTCTATCTCAATTTTTTTTTCCTATTTTGTAGACTTTGGATTGATATGAAATTTGGCCTAGTTCTTTTGTTTCTCCCTTTTTTATGTTGAGCAATAAAGTATTTATTAAGTAATATATATATATATATATATATATATTCTTTTTCTTTTTTGCACACCAAAGGGCTTTCTATTCTTAGGTGCACCCAGCTAATACAAGGAGAGCAGATTGATTGTGTTGTGTACAGACCTACAACATATTAACATAAGACAAATACATATCCTTTCCTTCTGAGTTATTATCTCTTACATCTTACATATAGATGTAGTCAAATAATTTTCATCATATCATTTTTCTAACTTTTTTTTACCTACTAATTGTAAGTGAACTACTTGCTTAAACATTATACACCGTGTATGTTTATTGTTTATAATGCTTTTCATGAGATACAAAAATTGATTGAAATTGAGTTTGATCTCAAAAGGTTTAAGCAACTAATAATCATTTCTTGCTTTTCTCGAGTTTGTTCTTCTAGAACTTTTTTAGGGAGTTGTATACAATGAATGTACCAAAATGATTAGAAGATTAAAAAAAAATCTTTAGTTGTCAACTTATTGTACAGGATGAAAATGGTGTTAGACTCATGGTTCATGAAATTGTAGAGATTGGTTAGGTAGCCAATAGTTTGACTTTGCTTGAGGAGCAACTAGCTTTTCATCATTCATCGTATTGTATTGTTGATCTCATTATTCTTGTTTTGGTTATCTATTGGAGCACTCATTACACAGTTGGTGGCATGTTAGTTGATATACTTGGGATATGATTTTGGTCATTTTAAGATGCGTTTGAGCCTTTCAAGCTAACCCTATTACTGATGTAATCATTAGAAACCATGTTGAGCCTAAAATTGAGCATTTTTATTTGATTGAGCCACATTCTCATACCTACTTGTGGAGTTGAGCCACTTATATAATTTCCCAACACTATATTATTTTTAAAATATTCTAGGGATGATTTATTACGGTTTGAAAAAATGGTTTGCAAAGAATTGTTTTGTTATTATTCTTATGGTGGAATTTGGTTGAAATTTTACATTATTGGGTCCTTGTACAAAGTTGTTTATTGAAGGAAGAAGGGAAAAAAGAAAAAAGAAAAACTAAAGAAAAAGAGATAAGTGAAGAAGAAATTGACAAAGAAAAAAAAATCAACAAATAAAAGGAAAAAAAGAAAAAAAAGAATGAAAAGGGAATGCAATTGTTAGAAGGTAATTCTTGTGAACCATTGTTACAAAGATCTCTAGCTTGTTTTTGAAATTATTTGTGCATCCTTTTCACCCATTCACCTTTGGCCCCATTACAACCAAGATTGAATGACCAATTGATCCTAGGTGGGTTTGTGGTAAGAATGGTGGAGTTCCAAATAGATGACATCTTTCCAGAGATTTTTGTATTATTTCATTGTTCATCTTTCTTAACAAAAAAGGAAAAAGAAAGAAAAAATAAGTTAATGTGATATTTTAGATAACAGTAAAAAAAAAACTTAACGAAAGAGATTAAAAAAAAGTTAAATGTAAAATTAGAATGCCATATGACAGGATCTCATACATTCTCGCATGAGATCTTTACTTATATATATATATATATATATATATATATAAATATATATATATATATATATAATTTGATGAAAAATACCAACATAATTTGGAGCCTAAGGTGTAAAATTTAAGCGGGGCCTTTAATATGTAAATATTAATTAAATAAAATTATTTAATTTTAATTAAATCAAAGTTAATTTGATACATTAAATACATAATTTGATGAAAAATACCAACTAAACTAATGTTAATTTCATATAGAGAATTGAATATCATAGTTGAACCACAAATATTAATAAAAAGAAATAGAAATATATTACGATTAAAAAAGATACTTTATTTTAGATATATGACAACGCATAGTTAAGTAAAGTTGTAATCTTATTTTTAATTTTATATCTTGTTTTTTAGAGAGAGAGAGAGAGAGGGAGAGAGAGAGAGAGAGAGAGAGATACATATATTATTTGGTGTATGGCTTTATAGGATATCAGTTTACAAAAATTAATATGTAATTGATGATTCAACACATTTGTAACATTTTTTTGAAACATTTTAAGGTTCAATTGGGTTAGATTCCTATTGGTCTCGTACTTTGAGAGTCTTAATAGAAATGAAAAGGAAAATTGTACTAAAAGCATTATAAAATGTTCAAAATATAATATAACATTGATTCTCATCGATAAACTTTATCAATTTAACTAATAAATGTTTAAATCAATTTTTTGTGATTTATAACATGGCATTCTGTAAGCAAATAATAAAATTTGTAGTTTTTTTTAGCATCACTAATAAAAAAAAAGTTTGAGCCTTTAACCATGAGAAGTGAGGCGTTTTTCCTTAAGGAGAATTTTTTTTTTTTTTTTTTTTTGGTGGGCCTTAGGCTTAGGCGTAACTTGCCAGGCCTTGGGCCAGCCTAGTTTTATATATTGATTGATATTGATTTTGTAATAAAATTGGTAATAATTTTAGTATTTTCTTTAGGGGATATACTCATATAGGCTAAGGTTACAAATTGAAGTTTACTACATTAGTTGATGACTGAACAACAATACAAATATGAACCCAAAAAAAAAAAATCTTACCTATACAATATATTTGGTTTAAAATTATTAAAAACTGGACATAAAATAATTTTTTAAATAAATCTAAATAGAAAGTCACGTTTTTTGTAAATTTGATTGAATTAAATTATTATGATTTGGAAGTGCATGTTTAAATTTTTTACAGGTATATGATGCTAAAGAAAACTAAAACAAGAAGATCTAGAGTTTTATATAAGGCAACTCTATTCCTCAATGATTTGATGTTAGTGATATTTAATTCTTAGTGCTTTTATAGGAATATTTGAGAGATTTCAACGCCAGTGTTGGGCTTTCTTTATTTATTATTATTTTTTTTTTTTGAAACAAAAACATTCATCCATTTAAAGCAAAAGAGAATCTTGGTACAAGGCATTCAAAGCTGGTGGGGCTGAGTCCTCCAACCAAAACACATCCTCAGAAATATTCCTAGCATGCTACGCAAGAGCATGAACTACCCGGTTTCCCCCTCTCCTAATACAACTGAATTTTACCCAACGCAACCCATAAGCCAATTGTCTCACATCATCCACTACATTGCCTAACAGAGACCGATCAGCCAAAGATGAAGATAAAGCTTTCAGACCATTATTATTATCTCCCTCGATCACAAGCTCTGAAAAACCAGCATCAGTGGCAAACTCCACTGCCTTTCTGCATGCTAACAGCTCCGCTTCGTCGCTGCTACTTACCGGTGGTCCACCTGCTGACATCGCAGCCATAACCGCACCCTTATCATTCCGTATAATAGCACCAAACCCAGTCCTTTTAGCTTCCCCAAATACTGCGGCATCAAAGTTTAATTTGAAGACTGAATTTGGAGGTGGTTTCCACACATCACCAGCAGAACGCCCCACACCAACAATACGTAAATGTCCTTGAGAGTTCCGATATTCCTCCAAGTACTCCATAGCTCTTTTGCATAAAGTGTTCGGATCTTGTATCATCCCCCCATGCAGCAAGTTGTTTCTTTGATTCCAAATTAACCATGCCTGGACTAAGAACAACTCCATCTCTTACACAGACAGCCTACTCAACAGATACTCCATCAACTCTAATATATCAGCTTGGCCATGCACACATTTCTGCAGCTTTAACGAACTCCTAGCCCACACGTCCACAGCCCCGCAGTCCCATAAAGCATATATCGTTGACTCAGGAAACCCGGTGCAGTTTGGACATACATCATCATGAATAATTCGCCGTTTCGCAAGGTTCGACCGTGTTGGCAAGATCTCCTGACATGCCCTCCACCCAAAGACTTTAATCTTGTTAGGAATATGTAGCTTCCACAGAGCATTCCATACGTTTTTTCCAGCACAGCCGCTAGAGCTCTCAGTCCATTCCTCACCTTTCAGAATCTGTACAGCCAACCTGTAAGCTGATTTCACAGAGAATAGTCCATTCTTATTATGCATCCAAACTAATATATCTGGCACATATCGATGACTCAACGGAATTCTACATATTGCCTCCGCATCATCAGTATGAAACACTGATGTGATCAATTCTCGTCTCCAACAGTGCAGATCCGGATCAAGGAGATCAGCCACCAACCTTCCATCAAACTCTTCACTAGCTGGGTATAAGAGTTTATTGGTTGGATGATTTGGAATCCATCTATCCTCAAGCACTCTAATTGAGTATCCATTCCCAATTCTCCAACAACACCCATTTTTAAGGATAGGTTGAGCTGCCATTATACTTCTCCATACAAAAGAGCAATTAGGGGGTATGACAGCTTCCAGAAAATTAGACCGAGGAAAATATCTAGCCTTGAAACACTTGAATAAAAGAGATTCATCCTCTTGAAGCAACCTCCACCCTTGCTTAGCTAGCATAGCAAGATTGAATGCTCGCAAATCACGAAACCCCATACCACCTTCTTTTTTAGGAGTGGCTAATCTGTCCCATCTTCTCCAATGAATTTTCCTTTCATTCCCTACTTGTCCCCACCAAAATTTTGCACACAAAGCATCTAATTCATCACATAATTTCACTGGAAGTTGAAAGACACCCATCGTGTAGGTAGGAATGGATTGTGCCACCGCCTTGATGAGAATCTCTTTCTCCACCCTTGATAATAACATGCCCTTCCACCCTTGCAATTTCTTCCAAACCCTATCCTTCAAAAAAGAAAAGGAATGATATTTCGATCTTCCAACTAACGTAGGCAGCCCCAAATAGGATTCAAACCGGTCCACCTCCCTTACATGTAAAATTTGCTTGATCTCCTCTTTTTGATAAGTTGGGGTGTTCTTGCTGAAGAATACCGAAGATTTCTCCAAGTTGATACTTTGACCAGAGGCTTAAGCATATGTTTTAAGAATATCATTAACCACTTCTACTTCAGTTCTAGTTGCTCTGCAAAATAGCAATGAGTCATCAGCAAACAACAGGTTGGTGATTTTGGGTGCTGATCTACAGACAGATACACCATGAATTTTCCCTTCCAAATCTGCCTTCGCTAGTAAAGAAGTGAAACCCTCTGCACACAACAAGAATAAATAAGGTGAGAGAGGATCTCCTTGCCGGATTCCTCTAGATGGGTGTATATTACCATGTGGTTTTCCATTAATAAGAATAGAAAAAGAGGGAGTTGTGACACAACTCATCACCCTATCGATCCACCTTTCAGGGAAACCCAATTTATGCATAATTTCCTTCAGAAAAGGCCACTCTACCCGATCATAAGCCTTACTGACATCAAGCTTCAGTGCTAGAGACCCTTTTTTACCCTTCTTCCTGCAATGCATGGTGTGTAAAGTTTCATAAGCCACCAACACATTATCCGTGATGAGACAACCAGGCACAAAGGCACTTTGAGTGAGAGAAATAATCTGAGGGAGAACCTGCTTCAGTCTATTTGCCAAGACCTTAGATATAATTTTATAGATAACATTACACAGGCTAATAGGTCTAAAATTAGACATCTTCTCAGGGTTCTTAACTTTTGGAATAAGAACAATATTGGTATGATTTATGTCTGGCACCATGTTACCTGAATTTAAAAAATCTAACACAGCCATAGTAACAAATTCACCCACAACATGCCAAAATTTTTGGTAGAAAAGAGCATTCATACCATCAGGCCCAGGAGCTTTAGTTGGTCCCATTTAGAAATACGCCATTTCCACTTCTTCTGCAGTAAAATCACTGGACAACATTTGCTGCATTTCAGGGGTCACCTTACTAGGGACTACATCAATACACTCCTTCATTTGATCACATGAACCTGCACAAAATAAATTGTCAAAATACCCTGCAGCTACATTGACTATATCCTCCATATCCTCCACCCATAAACCCTCCCCATTTTGAATCCCATTGATATGGTTTCTCCTCCTCCTTTGGCTTGCTTTGGAATGGAAATATTTTGTGTTTTTATCCCCATATTTCAGCCAGGGAATTCTTGACCGTTGAGCCCAATAAATCTCTTGCTTTAGCAATAAATCATCCAACCGTTTGCTAACCTCCAAATATTCAGCTTTAGTCTCTTCAGTAGTTTTGGCCTCAGTGAGAATCTTAAGTTGTTTCTGCAATATTTTAATATCCCCCTCATTTGGATTAACTTTGGAACTCCCCCAAGCCAGCAAATCCGAACCATAGTGTTTAATTTTCCCCCTAACCGAAACTAACCCCACCTCATTGTTTCCGGTCGCATGCCATGCCTCACTCACCACCTCCTCGCATCCCTCCCACATAAGCCATGATTCCTCAAATTTAAACAACCTTTCCCTTTTCTGTCTCTGCCTATGATAACTCTGAGTCTGAAAAACAATGGGCAAATGATCTGATGCATGGGAATAAAGATGAGTAACTGTGCTCAACTGATATTTTTCCCTCCACTCCTTAGATGCTACAGCTCGATCAAGGCGGATTTTCGTATTTGCTTCTCCCGGCCTCTTATTACTCCAAGTAAATGGGTAGCCTCTATAACCCAAGTCTTCAAGTTGACATAACTCCAAAGCTTCTCTAAAAGCATCTACCTGTGCTGCTTGTGCAGGTCGTTTGCTTTTTTTTTTTTTCTGATGCATGGAGGAAAGCATTAAAATCACCAATACAGAGCCATGGACCATCTACATGCGTTTTCAAATGAGCTAGTAACTTCCACGACTTATCTCTTTGATTTGCTTCTGGCCAACCATAAAACCCTGTCAAGAACCATTCAAACCCATCTTCCTCTACAACCTTAGCTAGTACATGGTTTGCTGTAAAATTAATAACATCCAATAAGACTTCACTCTTCCAAATCAATGCAATACCTCCTCCTGAGTCCGGATTTTTGGCAATAATCCGATTGGGAAAAGGTAAATTATCATACAACTTCTCAAATCCTTCCTTGTCCAGCCTTGTTTCCATAAGGAAACATACATTGGGAGCTTGTTCCCTCACAATTTTGCGAAGGCTTCTACCTGTCCAAGGGTTCCCAAGCCCTTGGCAGTTCCAACTTAAAAGTCTCATTGCTTCCGGCAAGGGTGGCTCCCCACCCCCACCGATATCTCATCAAAGTTGGCTTCACCAATTCTTCCCCTCTTCAAAGATGGTGCAGATTGATTACCTTCCAGATTTGGCGCTGCATTCTGAGGTGCTTCCCGTTTCCCAAGTGTAGATAATACTAAATTTTTAGTAAACCCACTCAACCCAAAATCCATACGGTTAATTCTAGTCCAAGTGGACTTGCGCCGAACTAGAGGTAGCCCATTAGAGATTGGGTTCATCAGCCGTTCTTTATTTCCTCTCAAATTTAATGTAGAGTTATCATCCACTTCATCAGTTGTAGAGACTAACGTGCATGACTCCATAATAGGATTAGACTCCTTATTTGAATTATCTCGCACACTCCCAGAGTCTATCTCCACATTCACAGCGTTTCCATCCTTCACGTAAGCACAATCCCCATTATCCACGCTTTCAACCTCCTGGATTTCAGTAACAGCTCCTGGAATTACGCTTTTCTCCATATCGGGTCTTCCATTATCACTCCGGTCACCTGAGAATCCCGCTTGCGTCTGCTCTGTCACCTCCGTTTTCCATCTTCCACACCTTAGTTTAGTCTCATTTAGCCTTAGCAGATCCTCAGATTCATCCATTGCACCACCCGCCTCAGTCTTCCCCATACCTCGCTTTGATGGAGAACGTGAACGACCTCTATTAGCTTTCAGCCATTCACCATACTGGTACTCCATCCCCTCACCAGATTTCTGCGCTGCAAAGTGTTTAGCACAATGTTTTAAATCATGTCCAAGAAATCCACAGTAATAGCAAAATAAAGGCAACCTCTCATATTTGAACTTGACCCATGTACGAGCTCCATCAAGGTCTGCTATATAAGCCCCACGTCTGAGTGGCTTGGCTATTGGCAGCGCAACTCGAACCCGCATGAAAAAATTCAATTCATCTTGGCGTCGCCTCCTTTCTACTTCCTCCACAGTTCCCAACCTATTTCCTATCTCAAAAGCTACTTGGGGAGAAAACATATCCAACGGAGCTCCCCATATTTGAACCCACAAAGATGCATATTCCAATCGTATATTTTCCACAATCATTCCTTTTTTCCACCGTTGGATCATCAGTAATTGATTATCAAATGTCCAAGGTCCCCCTCGAATAATACGATTCATATCAAATTCCGACCGGAATTTAAATTGAAATAGATTTAGACCGATCTCCAGGATTTGCAACCCTTCATCCATACCCCATGCTCTCCGTATTGTAGTCTTTGCTGCTCTCTTATTGAAGGGCTTGCACGTTAAAAACTTCCCAATAAGACTCAAACTACAACTCTCAATAGCTTCAAATCTACCAGCTGTAGAAATAGCAATAACCTCTTCCTCATCTGTTGTTAACTGTATGTTACCCAATCCTTCAATGACATCGTCTTCCATTTTGATAAAACTAGCAGGAAAGCAATAAAATAAAACCCTTAGATCAGATCAAGGGAGGGAGGAAACTCACTGCAAGACGAGAGAGAGAGCTCCACCGTGGGAGAGTTTTTTATCTCACAAGCACTTATACTTATGAAGTGACCATCGCATCAAAGGTGTGTAGTGGCTTTCTTTATTATGTTTCGGCTATAAAATTTTATTAAATAATTAAAATTTTAAGTTTTACGCATAAATAGGGGATTTTTGTGTTGTGGACGTTAAACCATTAATTAAATGCTTAAGAAAAAAACTAAGGATCCAAATTAAAATTCATAACTCTTAGGCATGATTTTCAAACTTAGACCGTTTAATGAATCGTTAAAGGGAGAGACTTAAGGTTTTGAAAGTTGGACCGAGGTTGAACTGAGATCGAACTTTAATGACGTTATAATTAATTTAATTTTTTTTTAAATAAATAAATACATTAATTAGTAAAAGTAGAAAAATTAAAATAACCAAAATAAATATTAAGATTTATCTTTTAGGTGTATTTTTTATATCATAACTTTCATAAAAAAGATAAGAAATAATAAATTATAAGTAAAAATAAGTTAAATATCAAGTTTCTTAATGAAAAAGTTGATAAAAATAACGGAAATATATGTATACACATACTTACATAACGTTTTTGTGCTAGCTTATATTTAAATTAATCTTATGCTATGCCCAACAGCCCAAGTCCTTTTTTTTTTTTTTTTTTTTTTTCGGAGAGAAAGGCCAAGTCTTTCAAATGGTCAACTATGTATTAAATTTCAAAATAAAATAAACCGTAAAACCAGAAGAGTGGCAGACTTGCTCATTAAAAAATTAGTTAAATAATAAATATTAATACAAGGGCCAAGTAAATGGTTGACAGCCAAGCATCTGCTAAGAAGAAAGGGTTGATACACAGCCAAGCATTTACTGACTTGTGGGAAGAGTTGAAGACTGAGATAGAAAAATGTAAAAAGATCATCTTCATCATCGGGCAAACGGACAAAGAATAGCAGACTTCAGAATGAGCAAAAATGCAGAAACGGCAAAAACGCAGAAAAAAAGAAAGAAAGAAAGAAAGAGAGACAAAAGAAGAAAAAAGAAGAAGAAGAAGAAATGGAGATGCAAGCTCAAGGTCTGACAACATCTCACTGTGGTTGAGAAGCTTCAACAATGGCTGTAAGTATCAAAAAAAAAAAATTTCTGACTTGATGTTGAACCTTTGAGAACTGTCCACGGTTCTTTAAAAGCGGCAGGTTCAACTGTGGTTCACTGCTTTTTCTACCTATGCTGATTTTGAAAGTTAAAAAAACCGTTTTAATGAACGGTTCCCGGTTAACCCGGTCGGACCGTACAGTCCGATCTGGGTTTCAAAACCATGCTCTTAGGTTAGATTATGTTTGGGTTAAGGTGATCTAACAAATTGTATCTTTAGGCATTATATTTTTTACATTAAATTAGGTCTTTCACTCTTGTAATTTTTAAAATAATACAATTGGATCCATAATATGTAACCAGTACATCTAATTAGATTTTTGTAACTTTAATTGAGTAAAATTTACATAGACTATTTGAGAGTAATCAAAGAATTGAAAACATTATGAATTTATGATTAGGAATTAGAAAATTTTGTGGCTTCTAATGATCTAAGTACTTTGATCTCAAATTTAAGGTTTACATATGAAATTAACATTGTCAGTTGCAGGTTCAAAGTTTTAATTTGATGATGTAATCAAATGATTACGATTACTTAAGTTTTAGGTGTAATCACTAATCACTAGGGGGTTTTCTCTTAAATTTGGTTTTATTTTAAATTTTATATTTATGATTGATTTATCAAAATGAACAATATCTATATGGAATTAATGGTCCTAATGGACTTGAGGATTTATGTTAGGACTAATTTAATAATCTTGGAATTGGACATATTTTCGTGTGAATTGATAACGTATCTGTGAGATTTAAAGAAAAAAAGAAAATATTCTTTTTAGATGCTACCATGTTTCTTTGGCTTATGTGCTGAGGATCTTGGTGACAAAACTTTTGAGGAGTTTTTTGCAGTTAATTAGTTGGTTTTCCATTATTTTAAGAAAAGTTAATGAATATTCTAAGTGTATTGATTTATGAAATATTTTTAAAAAATTTTTATGAAAATATAAAAAATTAAAAATTAAAAATAATTGCTTTCATAATTTTTTATATTTCTCATAAAAATGATAAATTTTTCCTAAAATTGTTTATCAAAAATTTCGATAAAAGAATCCGTTAATACATAGGTGGAGAAAACCATATCAGTATAGATTGGAGAGAGGAGAGCTAGGAGGCTAGCTAGAAGGGTACCTGCATTCGCCATAGAAGATCACTGCTGGCCCTGACTGGACGTCTATTCCTGTAGAAATTTTGGCGAGCCTCTTCAACCTCAGCTCGCTCTTCTGGGGTACCGGCTTCAGGGTCAAACACCCATGTTTGTCTTCCAGCAAAGTTATTTGTGCTAAAGAGGTAAGGGTCATTGCTGCCCTCTCCTATCTTCAGCCTCCACATTCTGTTTTAGCTTCAATAGAACTGCACGGCTACCAGTGATTATGACCAATGTTTCAGCACTCATAATTTTAACATCAAAGTTAGGGTTGTACAAAACAATTATAACCCTTTATGCCAAATATATTTTCGTTTAATATGAATGTAGATACTCGAAAAAGAACTTCTAAATGACCATTTACATTATATACATACAGGTGCGTAGCCAGGAATTTTTACATGGGGAGGGGGGGCCGATACTAATTTTTGAATTGCTAACATCTTTTTTCTTTAATAATGCATCAATTGTTTTTCGTTTGCTCATAATTCTTTTAGTTTTAAGAATATGATTCAAAAATTAACCTAAAAAGAACTTTAAAAAATAAAATTTTAATTAGAAATTTTTATTTAGTTATGTGGATGTTATCCATACTCAAGAAAAAACAAAATTTCCACTATAATTTAAACAGTCAACCCATCAATCATCATCATTCCTATTATTAAAATTTTCCTATATTTTAATTTTTTAATACAACTTTAATTAATAATAACCCCTCAAACAAAAACAAAAATTAAACACACAAGTATTTGTACATAACATAAACCAAACAATTTAACAACTCCCACAGCCACATGATATCTAACTAATCAAAAATAGGTAATAAATCAAAATAATTTTACCTTAGAAATGGGTGGGCCGTGTGGCAAACTGGCAATGCTTATTGCCTACAACTGTAGATATTCTTCCCTTCAAGACTCATCAGGCATCACAGATTCACAAACAATCTCCTTATCTCCATCCCCATGCCTTCAATCATATATTTCTCTAAACATCTATGAAAGTATAAAGAGCATGTAAATATTTAGGTGTAGATAGTTGAGAAAATCAAAAAAAGACATTGAAAATAGATGAAGGTCTAGTGCTTAAATAAGAGAAGAAAACTCACCAGGCAGTCACCAAGTTCCAAATCCTGAAATTTAACAATGAAGTATGCTGAGTGATTTGTTATAGAAAGCACGAAGAAAGAAAAAATTGGTTAGGATTTTTTTTTTTTTTTTTTTTTTTGGGACTGGAGGACTGATGCTGCTGAGTTTTGGGGGCTGGTAGGCAGTACAATGGGAAGTGTACCAAAGAAGACAAAGAAAAGAAAAGAATACGAAGTAAAGTGAAAAGTGAATCAGAGAAGGCAAAGAAAAGAAAAGAATAAGGAATTCTGTGGGACCGTGGGGTGGGTTTTTGAGATGGAGAAAATGTAGTTTTGTTGTTATGTGTTTGAATTTTAGTATGTAAATGTTAGTGGGCCAACTTTGTGTTTTATTTGGAGTATGAGAGGCCTAAACTAAAGGTAAGAAGCCTGGGAGAATTATGGCCTAAAATTAAAGCTGGGAGTGGGAGAAATAGTGGGGGGGCTGGATGTCTAACATTGGGGGGGCCCAATCTATTTTCATACCTACTCTGTTGGACATTTTTTTTTCTGCAGGGGCCACGGCCCCCCCCCCCCCCCCAAGAGACAACGTGGCTCCGCCCCTGTATACATATGGGGCTACCTCAAGATGTTGCAGTCTTGCACTTCTCAATGCTGTAGCACTCAAAACAGGCCTAGAAGACAAGACGAACAGAAGTAGACTTGTGTAGTTTTGTGGTCTTCGATCGACATGTTGAACGTCTCCCTTTATATAGAAAAACCTATACCCACTTGCTACTCTCTCTCCCTCAGCTTAAATATTAACATATTATCATTAATTTGTTGTCTATCTCTTTAGCGGGTTGTTATTGCATACTCCAGGAATATACTCCCCCCTCTCACAGAAGGACAGTCCCCTTGGTAAGTGGAACCTACCCCTTTGTGAAAGGAATGAAGTATACTCTCGGAGTGTACAATAATTTTCTCTCTATACCTATGCAAGTAAAATTTAAATATTAATTATTTAGTGTGATCCAAACCAATGTTTTTTTTAATTAATGCAAGTCAAACATGTTAGGGTCATATTTTAATATAATTGGCATATTCCATGACAAAACATGCCTTACGTATAATTGCGTAGTTCTAAGTGATTTCAAGATCATCATGAAGTACTTTGAATGTGTATGACAAGTGATATTGTTGAAAACATGAAGATTACTCAAGAAAGTATTCAAGAAAAGCTAAATCTATATGTCCCAATACTTAGCTTGACACCTTTGATCTATCAAGATTTAATGAACCTCGATACCTACCTCGATCTATCGAACTAACAGGATTTCTAATATTTCCTACAACGTTTTATTCTAAGAGGCAATTTGTTTATGGTTTATGTAAACCTAATAGGAATAGGAGAACCGATTTAAAAGGCCCATTAAACTCCTATTTAAATAAGGGTGGTAGAGAAAGCTATAAAACCCTAACCCTAATGCTTCATAAAGTTTTCTTATTAGAACTCTAGCCTCCACCTCTTGATCATGTGAGTTCAGAAAACAAAAGAAAGAGATCTTACTGAGAGCTTGTGCACGTTTGAGTTCTCTATCAAGCAAAGTCTCTGGCACCAATAATTGAAAATCTTATTGGTGTTAATATATGAGACTGCTACAAATCAACAACAACAATCAAAATGGTTGCTGTGAAGATAGTCACGGATTGGAGATCCGTGCAAAGTGAAAAGTCATTTACAAGATCAAATCCAATTGGGGATTGATAAAAATGTTCAACTGTAGGTTGGTATTTTGAGATTAGGAGGGTAGAGGTAAAATTCCTTATATTTGTAACGACTTGATCTTAATTAGGGGATTCTTGGGAGTAGTGGCCTGAAATTCACCTAGTGGGGTTTTTGCCTTGTTAAAGTTTTCCCCATTAGTCAACAAATCACTTTGTCAAATTTAATTTCCGTCGTACTTTAGATTATTTGGTGATTTGTTCTTGCTTCCACGTTATTTGCATAAAATTTGAATAATTAATTAACTTGGGTAACTATATTAATTAACTTGGATCAATTTTTAACCCAACAAAATGTGATGCAAAAAAAAAAAAAAAAAAAATTCCTTATAGGATTTTCATAAATAATAAAACTTCAAGAAATCTGACTTTTAACCCTTTATATTTAATTTATTTTTTTATTAAAAAAATAAAAATAAAAAAACCTTATAGATAGGGTTGCTTTCATTTTAATCTCTCATGTTCAAGAATTTTTATTTGCATTCTCACATTTGAAATCATTTTCAAAATGGTATTCTCATCCATCTCCATTAAGAAGATATATAGAAGTTAAGTCAATAAGTCAATTATTAAGATAATTGATCTAATTAAAATGAGAAGTGTTATATCCACATTATTTTTATAACATTTTCATAACAAATCATAAATGGTAAATTGTTATTAGTTCTAATTTGAACTAACAACTTAAGTTACTTTTTGCCTACCTGTAACAACAAATAACAACCTATTAATTAGGATTTATTGTGAAAATTTTGTGAAAATGTTGTAAACATAGCATTTCTCAACTAAAATAGGCAAATATAGATGAACTAAAAAAAAAAAAAATCATTTTAATTTTCTCTCATTTTCTTCATTGTGAGAGTTGTTGCACGCAGCCTTCTAACCTCCATCAAACCTCCCAAACCAACAATTATGTCAACCAAAAACCCATCTCAAAACACATTGTACAAAATTATTGAAAATAAGAAGAAGAAAAAAAAGGAACAAAAAGGAAACTAAAAATTAAAACAACCCAAATTTCCCCTACCCATATCACAAATGAAAATCAATCACTTCATTGGCAGCCAAAATAATAACACAACAAAGATGACAACAATAAGGATAGTTTAAGTTTAAACAAACTAGAGAATATGAAATTTCTTATGATCCGTTTGGATTGAGGAGTGGGGCGAGAATTGGGAGAGTAAAGTAGAATTGACAAAAAATTAACCTATTTTCAACTAGCACTATTCTACTTCCCTCCACGCACTCTCCCTCCCTCCTTTCTCAATCCAAATGAGCCATTAATGTGATGGGTAATGCCTTTGCCGTTTGCAATATGAATTGGTTACATGCATTGATAAAGAGATCCAAGGGCTTGATGTCACGATCCTGAATGTGGCAACAATAGTGGTGGAGGTAACCAATTCCTGAAAGGATTTCATTACAATTATGTTTGGATTTTGATTCAAAGACAATAGAAGTTCAAGGTTAGGGCTGGCTCTATAATATAGTCAAATGAGGCTATCACCTAAGTCTACCATGTTTTAACCAATAGGGTTATTTCTTTCATTATAACAGTATTAAATAAGCTCAAATATTAGCTAATAAATAAAATAATGTTTTTTTATCAAATGAAAAACAAAACAAAAAATAGTAGAGAAATACTACGTCCACAACATTTTTCACAACAAATCATAAGTGGTAGATTGTTATTAGCTGTTATTGGTAAGCATAAAAAATAATTTCAGTGACGAGTTCAAATTAGAACAAGTAACAAATTAACACATATGATTTGTGTGAACGTAGCAGTTCTAAAAAAAAAAAAAGCGATATACAAAAATTTCACAACATTTTTCACAACAGTTAAGTTGACAAACTCTTACTAGTTTTTGTCTAAGTCCATTACTAGCATCAAATTTTTATTTACCAAGATCAATTTGCCACATCTTGTGAAAAGTTTTGTCAAATTTTTTGTGTTTATAGACAATCTTTAAAAAAAAAAAAAAATCTAAGTGGTTAATTAATAATTTTGCATCTAAAACAAGATAATAGAGTTTTATGTATTAGGTTCATATTTTTATGTATTGGCATATCCTATAATAAAACACACTTTACTGGTATTTGGGTAAATCTAGTGGGTTCAAGATGATCATTACAAGTGGTTACATTGAAGACATAAAGAATACTCAAGAAAAGCTAAATCTACAGGTCTCTATACCTCCTCGATACATGTCGATATATCGAGATTTAATGAAGTTTGATACCTCTTGATCTATCGAGCTATGGGATTTTATGATATAGCCTGCAACGTTTTAATCTTATTGGCTGTTTGTTTTGGGGTTTGTGTAAACCTAATAGAAATAGAAGGACCCATTTAAAAGGCTTATTAAGTACTTATTTAAATAAGGAGATGGCGAAAAAAAACCCTAACTCTAGAAAGCTTTATAAGGTTTTCTTTTTGAAATCCTAGCCTCCTCCTACAAAAGAAAGAGATATTGTTGCGTTTTTTATACGCATTTGAGTTATGTAACCAAGAAAAGTCTCTAGCACCAACTATTAAAGATCTTATTGATGTTTCTATGTGAAGCTGTTGTAAATTAACTACAACAATCAAAGGGTTGTTATAGAGTTAGTCACGTACTAAGATTCGTGTAAAGAAGTTAGTCATGTATTAGGATTTATGCAAAGGAAGAAATCTTCTACCAGATCAACTCCAATTGGGGATTGGAGAAAAAGGTTCGACTATAGGTTGGTAGTTTTAGATAGGCATGGTAGAAGTAAGATTCCTTATACTTGTAATTGCTTGTTCTTGATTAGTGGGTTTTTTAGAGTGGTGACTTGAAATTCACCCGGTGGAGTTTTTGACTTGTGAAACGTTTTTTCCTTTGTCAGATGGCGAAAAAAAACCCTAACTCTAGAAAGTTTTATAAGGTTTTCTTTTTGAAATCCTAGCCTCCTCCTACAAAAGAAAGAGATATTGTTGCGTTTTTTATACGCATTTGAGTTATGTAACCAAGAAAAGTCTCTAGCACCAACTATTAAAGATCTTATTGATGTTTCTATGTGAAATTGTTGTAAATTAACTACAACAATCAAAGGGTTGTTATAGAGTTAGTCACATACTAAGATTCGTGTAAAGAAGTTAGTCATGTATTAGGATTTATGCAAAGGAAGAAATCTTCTACCAGATCAACTCCAATTGGGGATTGGAGAAAAAGGTTCGACTATAGGTTGGTAGTTTTAGATAGGCATGGTAGAAGTAAGATTCCTTATACTTGTAATTGTTTGTTCTTGATTAGTGGGTTTTTTAGAGTGGTGACTTGAAATTCACCCGGTGGAGTTTTTGACTTGTGAAACGTTTTTTCCTTTCGTCAACAAATCATTGTGTTTATTTTAATTCCATTGCACTTAATTTATTTGGTAATTTGTTGGTCCCTACATGTTTTGTGAGTAATTTTGTTAGGTTCTAAAAGATTAGGAACTAATGTATTTAGAACTTCAATTTGTATGTTGACAAACCATGATCAAAACAATGTTTAGTCGTGTGTTAGACTTGCTCAAAGTATGGGTCTTAATGTAAAGTTGGAATCGAGTTTTTATGCAGAATTATCTTTAACTTTCTGTGTGACTCGATCGATCGAAAATTAGACTCGATCGATCGAAAATCGTGCAGAACGTTTTTCTGCAGAAAATTCCAACTCAGCCCAAGCCCGTTTTAATGTATAGGGTTTTATGTTTTGCCCTAAGTATAAAAGGGAAAACCCTAGCCACGTTTTTAGAGTTCTGTTTTGCTGTGTTTGTGAATCTCTCTGTGAGATCTAGAGGTGTTTACCTTCACATACACTTAGGGTTTACAAACTTGAGATTTATGTCAAGAGTTGTGTAGATCATTACAGTTGCAGAATCAAATAGAGCACAAAGATATACAAGCAGGTGCGCTTGTGGATTTGCTGAAGAATTCCGGAAAGAAGGAGTCCGTGGATCTCGGAGCTATCATGGGGTCATGGTAATAAGTTTCCTACACTCGGGTAGCAATAAGATGTTAGTGGTCTAAGTCTATTGTGTAAACTTCGATTCTTTCATAGTGGATTCAGTTTACCTTGAGGATAGCTAGGTCAAATCCTCCCCAGGTTTTTACCGGTGTGGTTTCCTGGGTCATCAGATCTTTGTGTTGTTTATTTTCCGCTGCTTTGTTATTTTTGCTTATTTGTGTTAACCTAGTTTCAATTAAATTACCTAAGTTAATCACTTGGCTAATTCACTAGGTTAATCAGTTGGGTTTAAGGGGTCTAAACAAACTGACAAGTGGTATCAGAGCGGGTAGCTTTTGTTTTTGATCCTTTGATCTCTTAGCTGATCCTTGACCCCTGTTGTCATGGAACACGGACACTCTCTTGTTGTTCCACCTCACTTTTATGGAAACAACTATGCATACTGGAAAGTAAGGATGAAAGCTTTCCTGAAATCCATAGATGAGAGAGTTTGGAATTCCGTTGAATACGGATGGGAGAAGCCCACTACTCCTGTGAGTGAGTGGCAAACTTCTCAAAAGGAGGCAGCCGCTTTTAATAGCAAAGCTATGAATGCTATTTTTAATGCTATTTCCATGGAGGAATTTAAGAGAATCTCTAATGTTGAGGTTGCTCATACTGCTTGGAAAATCCTCCAGACTGTGCATGAAGGCACGAAGGCAGTTAAAATTAATAAGTTGCAGCAATTAACCTCTAGATTTGAAAGCATAAGAATGAATGATGATGAATCTTTTGATGAATTCTATGCTAAATTGAATGATATTGTTAATTCTGCTTATAATTTGGGTGAAATCTATGATCAATCTAAAATTGTTAGGAAGATTCTTAGATCTTTGACTGAGAATTTTAGACCCAAAGTGACTGCCATCACTGAGAGCAAGGATGTGGACTCCATCCCTGTGGATGAACTCGTAGGATCTCTTCAGTCCTATGAGTTAGACCTCCCCAAGACTAACAAATCCAAATCAATGGCTCTTAAGTCTGTTGATGATGTTGATGATGGTGGATTTGATGATGAACTCTCTGCTACAGAGATTGCCTATCTTGCTAAGAACTTTAGAAACTTTCTGAGGAATAATAACAGAAGGGCAAGAGGCAAGAACACTGTTGAACCTAGAAATTTTAGGAAGAATGAACCCACTAAGGTTAATAACATTGAAAAACCTAAGGAGAAAGTAGGTCAATCTTCTAATAATTCTTTGGGACAACAATGTTATGGTTGTCAAGGGTATGGTCATTTAAAGTCTGAATGTCCTACTTATTTGAGGTCTAAGGGTAAGGCTATGGCTGTAACCCTTAGTGATGACGAAGTTTCCGACAATGAATCCGCTAGTGATGAGGATGGAAACTTCATTACTTTCACTGCTACCACTGTAGTCAATGAAAGCATATCTGTTGAAGAGAACCCTTCTGATGGGGAACTCTCTGAGGATGCAGATTTACAGGAAGCCTACAATAAACTTTGCAAAGTTGCTGCAAAGGATGCCATGAATGTTGAGTTAGGCTTGAAGAAAATTGCATCTTTGGAACTTGAAAAGAAAAATTTACTTGTTAAATTGTTTGATGCAAATGAGCTTTTGAATAATGTGAAAACTGAGAACATGCTCTTACTTGATAAAGTTAAATGTTTGGAACTTGATTTATCTGTTGCTAGAGAACAAACTAATAGGTCTGCAAGCTCCAAACTTGATCACATGTTGAGTATTCAAAAGTCTCCTTCTGATAAAACTGGTTTAGGTTATGAGGAAAGTATTTCTGTGCTTGAACCTTCTTCCACTAAATTTGTTCCTTCTTCTGAACCTCTTAAGAGTGAGATTGTCAAACCCGTGGTGAGTGAACCTGTCAAGCCTATAAACGTTATTCCACCTAGAAAAATTAGGGTTGATCTTCATGCTTCTCATTCTAGAGCTTCTACTTCAACTAAGGGCAAATTGCATGATAAGCCTGCATGGGTTTGTCATTTTTGTGGAAAACCTGGACACATTCGTCCAAATTGTTTTAAGTTGCAAGCTGCGAAGCGAGCAAATAAAACTAAAGTACCTGTGCCTCAAGCACATGATCCTATGGTACTTATTGGTGAATTGGTAAAGGCGTTAAACCTTTATTCCAATCCTGGAGTTGCTCAGAATTCTAATGTGAATCATAACTCCAATGCAAGAGTTGCATCTAAGAAGTCTTGGATGCAAAAGGCTCAATCTAATTGAGTCTGTCTGACATGGTCCTTGTGCTTCATTGCTCAATCTTTTGTGACCTCTGTTTCTAGGATTTGCATTGCATTACATTCATGCATTTCATTCTAGGATGTTTGTTTCTTTTAATTTAAAAAAAAAAAAATTTTTTTTTTGCAAATTGTGTTTTGCTATTTTTCTTTGAATTTGAAAACAAGGTTGGTCAATCAAAATTACATGTCATAAATATGTACCTTGTTTAGCTTTGATGCACTTATTTCTATTGCACTTTACTAGCTAAAGTCTTGTTGTGCATGTTGTGTAGGAAGATGCTATAATTGTTGATCACATGATCTTGATCTTGAAGTCTTATGTCTTTGATTGTCGGACTTGGTCTTATTGAGAAAGACATAAATAACCATCTCACCACTGTTTATTAGCCAATCATGAACACCTTAGTGCATATCGTAAGATTTTGTGCTCGAGAAAGTGTAGCACATGCACAAAAAGAACATAAGGTGTAGCCTCTAAATAAAATTGGTGTGTACATTATTGGGCTATAATAATCTCACAAATTAAAATAAAATTGGTTTGTACATTATCCCGGCTTTTATTAAGTATCTAATCAATTAAATTGAATAATGAGGCAAATCAAGAAACTTACATGATTGCAAGCTTTTATTCTAGGAGATGTGGGAGTTATATGATGTAACTCTTTAAGTAATAGTCTTTTTCAAATTCATGTGATGGATTTTGTAGAAATTGTGATTGATCTCTATGTGTATATCACCTCACATGTTTCTCAAGCTTATGCTAGTTGCACACACTACACAAGCTATTCTTTGCTAGAATTGTGTACATGATATTGTGTGTGTTTTTGGCCTGACCAACCAAGTTTGAGAATTTTGGGAATTTGATGCAAAACATGTTTGCTTGTTTGTTTTTTTTGAGTATATTGAGAGAAAATTTTGCTTTGAGAAATCTGGGTTGAATACATGTGTTTTTGGAAAACATCTCATCTCATACTCATGCATTTGATTTATAAAATCTATTGCTTTGAGGAGTTTCTGATCTAAAATGTTTGGTTTTTCAAAATTATGATTTTTCCAGAATTTCGATCGATCGAAACTGATTTTCAATCGATCGAAAATATTTCAAAATGCTCAGAAAACTCTCTGGTTGGCTCGATCGATCCAAGCTTATTTTGGATCAATCGAAGGTAGGTTCGATCGATCGAGTGTAACTTTCGATCGATCGAGTGTAACTTTTGATCAATCAAAACTCGGGATGACAGTTTTTAAAAAAGGTCCTTTTCCACGTGACTTTTCACTTTTCAAAAACTTTTTCAAACTCTTTTGTCTTCCTACCAACCGGTCAGCATCTTTTTTGGAGTTTTTGTCGCTCTCTTCCAAATCTTTTGCTACAATCTCTCTCTCCCACAGCTGGTAAGACCTATATACCCTTTCTTTTGCATTTATTTTCTAATTTCATGCATTATTTTCATGAATATTTGGGTATTTTCGGCATTTAAGAGTTTTCTATTTTTGGGATTGTTTTTGAATGTTTCTTTCTCAAAATTTTCATGGGTTTTTGTGGGGACACCTTCCCTAAGCACATCATGTGGTTTAATTTAGATTATTTGGTGTTTTGTGAAAAATTTGAAATTCTAGGGCTTGTAATTGAGTAAATTGGGGGTTTTGTTCAATTTGATTGAAATTGATGGAATTGGCTTGTTAGATTGATTAATTTGATCATTATATTGTATTAATTAACTATTGTCTTGATCAATTTATCAATTTGTTGTGTTTTGCAAAATTAGGTTTTTCAAATTGGGTATTTTTGATAAATATTGCTTGCTCAAGCCAATTTTGTTAATTTGAATCACAATTGAACCTGTCACTGCATTAGTACATGCATCATGCTATGTTCATGCTCATGCATCATATAGTATTGTTATTTTCTTATTCTTTTGCTGTGCTAGCTTGCAGTCTGCCTTTGGTACTGTTTTTGCTCTTTTCTTTCTGTGTCTATCTTTTCCTTAGCACTATGCCTAGGAAAACTAGAGCCCATAGGACTTCTGATCCTTCTCCTTCTTTTGACACTGAGCGGTTTCCTAGTGAGTCAAACCAAGTCACCTATGAGACTCTGAACCTTAGGCGTCAGATTTGGGCTGAGCGTAGGGTTATCTTAGATGAGTTGGATCCTGAGGTGCGTCGTAACTTTTCACGTCGGGGTTGGTTACCTTTGCTCGAGTATGAGCATTCTCCTCCTCCTGCCACCTTGATTAGAGAGTTCTATTCGAACCTCTCTATTCATGTCTATGATAACGACACCTTGGTAAAGGTGTGGTTACGTGGTGTGGAGTATCGCATTACCCCTTCGGTAGCGTCTGATGCTCTTGGGGTGCCCATTGTGGACCATCCCGTTTTTCCTTACGAGGAGTCTCCTCCCCTTGACGACGTCTTGTCCTACATCACTGGGTCTTCTATCCAGGGGGGTTCTGATCCTCGGATCACCTCTGCTGAGCTGTCTGAGCTGCACTATCTTTTCTTTAGGATAGCGTGTCATTCTTTGTGGCCTATTTCGCATGTCCACACCATTCCTCTTGAGAGGTGTGTATTTTTGTATGCCTTGGTCACTGATGCTCCTATCAGTTTTCTGCATCTGTTCCTTCGTTCTTTGAACGAGGTTCATCGATCTAGTTCTACGGCTCATGCTTTGTTTTTTCCTGTTTTTATTCATCGGATTCTCCTTTTTCTTGATTTTGGTGAGTGTCCTGCTTCTGAGCCTGTACATGTTGTTGCTCCTATCGGTGCTACCTTTTTGAGGCAAAGGGCTGCTCAACTTCGAGCTAGCTCTAAGCGTTCTAGGGTAGAGCATTTCGGTGTCACTCCACCCCCTTCTTCTTCTACAGATACTCATGCAGTTGGGACTTCTTCTGATCCTGCTGTTGCTGCTGCTGCTGCTGATGTTCCTCCACCGTTTGATGAGGTTTCTGACCTTCGTCGGACTCTAGATACTGTCGTGACCGTTCAGGCGGCTCATGGTCAGCTTTTGGTGGACATCCTTGATGAGCTACGTGCGTTACGAGCGGATTTGGCGAATTCTCGTCGATCTCCTCCACCACCTTTTGATGATGAGTGAGTGCCCTTTGGCAATTCGTCACAAAAATGGGGAGTACATAGTTCATGTATCTAGGAAATTTTTTGTGGAGATTTACTTTTTAGGGGGAGTTTTTTGTTTACTTGGTAGTGATACTGCGGAGCTTGTGGAGTTATTAGATTGTATCTAGATGCTTCACTGTGTATTCTCATTTTTAGCTCTTGTTTAGGAGATTTATTTTGTTGAGATACATTTGTATGTATATGTTTCTTATTTCACTATGCTACTACTCTGCTTATTGATTTATATTGATGATGTTATTCATGATATATGTCTTTATTTTGTGTCATGTGAAATCAAGAAATTTTTATTTATGTATTTCCTGTTTTTTTCCACACATGCGTTTATGTGTTTGTTAAGTGTTACAGGAATATACAGGTTGCTTTCAGTCGAGCTGCTGTCTACTTTGCAACTGTTAGATAGTAGTCTAGGTTCTAAAAGATTAGGAACTAATGTATTTAGAACTTCAATTTGTATGTTGGCAAACCATGATCAAAACAATGTTTAGTCGTGTGTTAGACTTGCTCAAAGTATGGGTCTTAATGTAAAGTTGGAATCGAGTTTTTATGCAGAATTATCTTTAACTTTCTGTGTGACTCGATCGATCGAAAATCGTGCAGAACGTTTTTCTGCAGAAAATTCCAACTCAGCCCAAGCCCGTTTTAATGTATAGGGTTTTATGTTTTGCCCTAAGTATAAAAGGGAAAACCCTAGCCACGTTTTTAGAGTTCTGTTTTGCTGTGTTTGTGAATCTCTCTGTGAGATCTAGAGGTGTTTACCTTTACATACACTTAGGGTTTACAAACTTGAGATTTATGTCAAGAGTTGTGTAGATCATTACAGTTGCAGAATCAAATAGAGCACAAAGATATACAAGCAGGTGCGCTTGTGGATTTGCTGAAGAATTCCGGAAAAAAGGAGTCCGTGGATCTCGGAGCTATCATGGGGTCATGGTAGTAAGTTTCCTACACTCGGGTAGCAATAAGATGTTAGTGGTCTAAGTCTATTGTGTAAACTTCGATTCTTTCATAGTGGATTCAGTTTACCTTGAGGATAGCTAGGTCAAATCCTCCCCAGGTTTTTACCGGTGTGGTTTCCTGGGTCATCAGATCTTTGTGTTGTTTATTTTCCACTGCTTTGTTATTTTTGCTTATTTGTGTTAACCTAGTTTCAATTAAATTACCTAAGTTAATCACTTGGCTAATTCACTAGGTTAATCAGTTGGGTTTAAGGGGTCTAAACGAACTGACAAATTTGATCTAATTAATCAACTTGGGTAATTTAATTAATTAACTGGGATCAATCTATAACCCAACATTAGATAATATTTATTTATTTTAAATAAAAAAGTCATATTTAAATATCTAAAATGCCTCAATTCAATTTTCACCTTAAGATCTTCAAAAGCATCGAGTTGCTCCTATTCCCAAATTTTGTCACCGCCAAGTCCCCTCTATTGGTTTTTTCATTTTTGTTTGTTATGCTATATTTTTACAATTTTTTTTTTAATCTTTTGCCAAATGAAACACGCAGGTATGTCATACCATACATATTTGATAATTCGTCTAGTAAATTTCTAACTGATCCCAACTTTAGAAAACATCACTTGAAAATATCCATAAATTGGCAATTTCACTAACAATAAACCAAAGTCCAATTTATTTATTTATTAATGAAAATGCCCTTCGAAAACGTCATGTGGTGGTGTCCACTGTCCAGTCCACAAAAAACAACGTTTTCCAAGAGTCAAATACACTAATAGAGACGCATGATTTTATGATGACTGAGAAATCAGATAGACCCTAAAAGTGAGGATTAGAATTGAGTTTTTGCCTTCTTGGATCGATATTTCGCGTGATTCGCTTATGAGCTCTATTTATTTATTACTTTACGGATTGCTCTTCTGTCACGGCATCACATATCGTCGATGACGGAAAATCTAGTTGAATTGTACACGTGTGACATGTGGCCAGCTGTTTGTCTGCCATGTCACCAATTTGCTGTCTGAGGTTGCCCATATATTTATTATAAAAAAATCGAGTAATATTAGGATTACAACTTTCCATAACTTTTGCTGCAATTTGTCTATGTGATAAGGCGTGGGTGGTGGTGGGTCCGCAACTTCACCGCTCACAACTTGTTGCATAAGCAAGTTGTGATTTTAGTACCACTCAAAAAATCCAAGGACTACGTAAAAAACCACAACTATCCATGTGACATACGAGGAGTGGTAGAGAAAATATTGTGGCATTGTTGAGGGGCTGATTTTTGTGCATAGCCACGTGTCATCCACTAGAGGGGTGATTTTGCTAGACCCAAGTTTGTTTTGGAGAGTTGAGCCTGGAAATAAATTGGATTGAAGATACCAATAGCTTCTCGAGAACACTTTTAAGGCTACAAAATAAATAAAACCTAAAGTTTAAGAATCATGATAATAGTTAAGATAAATAAATATAATATCTTTAGCATTATATCACTATTTAGGTTGTGATAATAGTTGAATTAATGTGATATGTAATCTAATATTATATATAAAAGCAGAAACCTTTAAAGAACTGCTGCCACGTTAGGAAAAAATGCCCTTTTAAAAACTGACACGTTTACACTTTCAAAGGCCAAAAGCCCAATCGTTACATTGTTTGAGGGTCTCAATTTAATCCGTACGTTTACTGTGTTTTCCACAGTCTAAAACAAAACACGGTTAAGTTGAAAGACAGAGAAAGCCTGAGAAACAGAGTGAATATAAGAATCAATGAGACACGGTTTAAAATATTAGGTGGTGGCTTCATTCACTCAAACGCACACCTACAGAAAGCCATCAACACCATTACCATCGGATTGAGAGATACGGAGATAGAGAGAGACAGTCAATAAGGCGCACAGGAGTAGGGATTGTAGAAGAGAAAACTAAGTGCCATTAACACATTACCATCAGATCGTTGGAACTACCATCGATAAAGTTTTTTACTTTCTTTCTTTCTTAGATCTAGGTATGAGATTGGTTGGATTGAATTTATTTAGGTATATGGATTACATTAGGTTTTGATTTTTTTTTTTCTTTTTTTGGGTTTACACTGTGGACTTTTTTTTTTTTTAGATTACAGAAATCGTACTTTTGTTTCTAATCTGAACCAAATCGTTGGGATTAAATAAGTATAGGATTGAATGTTGCATTGATATTTATTTTAGGTTTTTTTTGCCGTATACCCATAATTAGTATTTTTTTTTTCCTTTTCTTTTTCAAATTTGGGGATTGAATATGATTTAGGTTTAAATTTTTTGGTTGGATTGCTTTAGATTTAGTTATTTGAGTTAAAAACTTAAAATGCAATCGAAACTTGAAAGGCCTGAGATACAGAGATATGAGAGACAGGGTTCATAGGGCACCAAGAGATAAATATGTAAGGCCGGCCATAGCCATCAGTTTTTCCTCTACCATCCATTCCCTCGCCAGACTTAGACCACCAGAACCACAATCGCAAAGAGAACAGTTCATAAGGGGCACATCGGAATGAGAGAGACTTAAAGTTCTAAGGAAAAAAAATCAGTTTTAATTCTTAATTTTCAGATTTGTATATTCCTTTTTTTGTTGCTATTGTTCTATTCTTTCTTTCCTCTTATTCTCTGAATTCTATTTGGTTTTTTCTTTTCTTTCTTCTTACTTTTTTTTTTTTTTTTTTTTTTTTTTTTTTTTTTTTTCTGTAACCATTCCATGGCAGTTTTCGTTGAAAGGGAGAACCGCAATTGCTGTTAAAAACTGTTTCAGTATCAAACAGGAAAAATTTGGGGCTTTTAGAATAATGACTTAGAGATTTGAGATTTTAAATTAGAGAAAGAAAAATCAGAGTCTTCACACACAGTCAGATTGCCGAAATAGTTACCTGTAAAGTTCTGTTTTTAATTTTTAAAATCTTTGAAATACTTTGGTTTGATAGGAGCACATTGCATTAGATGAAATTTTTCAAGAACGAAGTGGATTTTTAACTGAAAATGTTGAAGCCCAACTGAAGATTTTTGGCAAAAACAAGTTTGAAGAGAAGCCAGGAAGCACCACAATTTTGAAATTTTCTAATTTGCATTTTTTTAATATAATAATTTTCATAAGTTCGTGATTTGTTTTTGAAGCAATTTGAAGATTTAATTGCGCTAACTAGCTTGGCTCTAGATTAAAATTTATCTTTATACTATTATAAGTGACAATGTGTGCTAATTAAAAAGTAAGATTTCGTAAAAAACAAGTTTGAAGAGAAGCTAGGAAGCACCATAGTTTTGAGATTTTCTAATTTGCATTTTTTTTAGAATAATTTTCATAAGTTCATGATTTGTTTTTGAAGCAATTTGAAGATTTAATTGTGCTAACTAGCTTAACTCTTGATTAAAATTTATCTTTATACTATTATAAGCAACAATGTGTGCTAATTAAAAAGTAAGAGTTGGGTGTTTTGTCATTTGATGAATTGCCTTGAATGTGTTTGATTATGGTTTCAATCGGCCTTAAATGCATTAAAAATTATTTAAAACACCATCTTATATTTTTATAGATTATAGAAATTACTAAAAAGGATTCACCCTAAAGTATTCAAAATAGAAATCTTAAAGATATCTTTTGGATCAAATAAGCTTTCTTTTAAAATTTTATTTTAGTTTTTTTTTTTTTTGGTTATTTTATACATCTTTAATTATTGGTTTTTTGTTTCTGTAATGGACTCTGTGTCGAGGCTTTTGTATAAAGTGTTGTATTCTCTTAATTAATTTGGAATGTGTTGTGGTTTTCTTAATTAATTTGGATTGTGTTGCGGTTTTCTTAAAATTGTATATTTCTCACAAAAGCCACTGTTTTCAGTGATATCTAGTTTCCATGAAGAAGAAGGAGATAGAAGTGTTGAAAGTAGAGTTAGTGTTGCCAACCCACCTTTATTTCAAGCAAATCCAAAGGCAAACACTAGAAACATCTAAAGCAAATCTTTCAGGCCGAGAATTAGAAGAATTTATCTCCTTAAGAACCACTTGTAAGTTCTTCGAATGAAAGAAAATGTGGGGAATCTTTTCTTTCATTGGCTTTCCTTCATTTTCGAAAAAGCATATATATTAATTATTAGAAGGAATGATGAGAATGCACTATGCTAAACTTTTTATTACTCATGGTAGAAAGTTGTACTTGCTAAACGAACCCACTATTGCTTTATATATTATATTAAATAGCTCAAGATTTATATTTAAATGATTTTATTTTACTGTGGAAGTTGTCTATTGATTCAAGTACTCAAATTCTCTATTTTACCAATATAAATTAGGGAAAATAGATTTGATGGAAACAGTAGGATTTTTTTTTTTTGATATGATCTAACAGCAGATTGGTCATGAATAAATGTGACATTTTATTGGGTTTGGGATGGTATATAATCTATTAGAAATTGACATGTCACATATATGTCTATTTTATAGAAAGGATTTGATAATCAATATATTGCTTGGCTTTAGGTTTGCAATTTATAAATAATGTCATATTACATTATTGGATGATATTTTTCAGAAAAAAGTAGGTGAAGTATATTGAGCTAAGTGTAAATGTCTTTGACAATATTTAAAAGTCAAATAACTATATAAGTTTTGATTGTCGTCTAATACATAAAATGACCAATAATGTTATATAGTCTCAACCTTTAGATGAATAAAACGACTTTGTTAGAGAGTGAAGACAAATAAATGTACCGAATATTAAGTAAAGGTTGCTTTAGTCATCTGGCTTAAATAGTAGAATTATTAAAAAATAAAATTCAAATAGTAAGGCAATGTGCTAACTTTGGCAATCATGCATTGTCAAAGATTGGTTTGAAAATGTTGCTGATAGAAGGGGTTGGTATGTTACTAGGGATAGAGTTTAAAATTTCATTGATAGTATTTCCCCTCCCCCCTAGTACTGAGTCCATTTTTTAAGGCCTTTGCTACTAGAATAAGCATTAAGTTATGTTTTTATATTAAGGTATATTTTTATTCTTTTTGGTATCATTTTGTTATTTAGCATTGGAGTATTTTTTGTTAAGATAGAAGTGGGATTAATTTATGATTGTGTACGAAATTTGTGAGAACTTTCTTGGTGACTTCTCCTCCACTATAGAGTTATGTACATTTTTTGTATGTACCCTTGGTCTGTCTGATTGGAAGCCTTTTATTCTGGTTTTTCTTGGGTTTGAAAGGTGGTTTGGTTTGGTAACAGACATATTGTTTATTGGCTTATAGCATGCATCTTAGAGTTTGATAGGCTTCATATTTTGGATGATGTATGTCACATTGTTGGGTTTTTCTACTTTAATGAAGATTAGGAATTTTTTTGGGGAGAATACTAAAAAAAATTAAGTATCTGCAATATTTCATTATGCAGCATTGATGCTTGAGGTGGTAGATAATTTGCAGTTGGTTCATTGTGATAACTTTTTTTTTTCCCTTCAATCTTTCTCTTATCAATTTTTTTTTTCTTCCTCAAGTCAAAGCTAATTGACTGTGTTATGTGGAATCTACAACTGTATAGGAACCTTGCTCTTCTATAGTTTTAGAGTTAAGATGAGGACAAGTTCCATGTGTTTTTCCATCTTACAAGTTCCTAGATGCAGAATCCCCACCTTAGCTACTTTTTGGAGGGAAAGCTTCCACAATTTGAGTAGGACTAACAAAAACAGATCTAGCTTTAGGCTACTTGGTTCTAATATCTATGGGCTTGAGAGAGGTTACAATAAAAAATGGACTCGACGTCTTGAATTTACAAACACAAAGGGAGGAAATAAAACCAACCAGCAAAGCAAACCGAGCAACATTGGGCAAGAAATTTTAGATTGAGTGGTTTCAAAAAGTGATACGAGGGTTGTTGCTAACAAATTTTCTTTGTATCATTGCAGCTTTTTCGGGATTGTGAGCTTTTTCTTTTTTTGTTTTACAATTGAAATTTAGGGTCAAGATTAAGATTCGATGTTGTTTTTATGGGTTATGACTTATGAATTGGTTTGGTTTTAGAATTTGAGATTCTCATATACTATTGATTATGCATTTTATTTGTTGCAGGTGGAATTTTGTTTTGTTTATATATTGTGGCTTGATTATGCACTACAGCTTTTTCTTTTTTCTTTTGCGATTAAAAAGTTGGATTCAATGTCCCTTTTAAAGGTTATATATTAGTTTGGTTTCAGAATTTGAGATTCCAAGGTACTATTGATTATGCATTATTATTTGACTAATATTTTTCTGACTTTCTGTTACACAAACCAGTAGCCATTTTCTTCTTTTAAACTTTTTGATTATAAATTCTCTAATCTCATGGTTTAATTCATTGTGGTTCCTAGGAATGGTAGATTTGGTATTTGAAATTATCTTGCAAGTTTTAGTTCGGTGTGATTAATTGTGGTTCCTAGGAATATAAGATTTTCTATTTGAAATTGTCATGTAAGTTTTAATTGCTTAAAGTTAGATTCTTTTTTTTAGTCTCTCATAACAAGGAAGTACACACATGAGTGATTTGAAGAAACTAATTTTTAAAACTTTTAGGGGATATTGGACACTATATGCTTAAATATACTACGTTATTTAAGTTTGAATAAATGTAGTAAAAGTATGATAACTAAGTTTATGTTGGATGCAAAGTTCGTTAATATGTAAAACGATCCCGCGCATTGCGCGGTTAAACACTAGTTAGTGTAATAGCTTTGATTAAATCATGAGTTAAAGGTCTTAATGATGTATTGAGTGATGTCCAATATTACAAAATAATTACTTAAGTGTTATATGTCGAACAATGGGATGGGTCCAAAATAGTCTGTTAGAACATATGTTATGTAAATTGGCTAATCCTTTGACAAAACGCACTTTACTTGTAATTCAGTAGATCTAGGATGTGTTTAGTACTTCAAGGAACAAGAATTCAAGTTTAGTAAGCCATGCAAATCTGTTCAAGAAACAAGTGAAGAAGTGTTGTTCATTAAAGCTCGATAGATATCTTGACAGATAGATATCTATCGCGATTTAATGATGAATCTCGATAGTTGCTTGACAGAAACAATATTTATCGAGAATTACGAAATTTAGATTTTTAGATTTTTTTTCACACATATCCAAGTGTATTTATGTAGGGTTTATTTTTTCACAACCCTAGACATATATAAAGATTATTTTAAAAGCCGTCACATAAGGAATCAGAGCATCCCTTCATGCATTGTGTGACCAGAGACAAAAGTTGATCTAGTTCTTCATATTCCTTAAAGAAGTCACTACGTCTTTGCACCAAGGGTTTTGTAACCAAGGAGTTTCTTGATCTTCATCGTTTGGATGAACTGAAGAACTTTGCAGCCAACATCTTTCTCAAGTTAGTGTGTTAGTCACATACTTGGATCCGTGTATCGATTGGTTAGTCATGTACTGGGAGCTGTGCATTGGAAGGAGAGATTGTCACTACATTATAAGTCCAATTGTGTATTAGGGTAAGGGTTCAACTGTAGGTTGTCATAAGGAACTAGGATTCCTTTACTCGTAATCGTTTGTTTTGATCATAGTGAATTCTTGGGAGTGGTGACCTTAAATTCACCCGGTGGGGTTTTGCCTTAGTAGTTTTCCCTATCCATAAACAAATCACCTATGTCAAACTTATTTTTCATTGCATTTACTTTAGTTAGTGATTTGTTTGTGCTATCCCGCTTATTGCATGTAATTGAATCTAATTAATTAACTTGACTAATTAATTGATTAATTTACCAAATGGGTCAATACATTCTTAGCTTATCAAGTGGTATCAGAGCAGGTACACTTTGATTAGGGTTAATCTTTACTGTGTGATCCATTGACCCCTGTTTGTCATGGATACAGGATAATCTCTTATTATACCTCCTTTATTTAATGATACTAACTATGCATACTGGAAAGTATACATGAGAGCTTTCTTGCAGTCTTTAGATGAGAAGGTGTGGTAAGCTGTGGAGATTGGTTGGACTAAGCCAAAGGAAGCGCCGGCTGATTGGGATGATGCCAAGATCAAAGCGGCAAACTTCAACAGCAGAACATTGAATGTTTTATTCAGTGTGGTCACCAATAAGGAGTTCAAGAAAATATCCTCTACTGAAATTGCTAAGGAAGTATGGACCATCCTCCAAACAACCTATGAATGGACTAAGGCTATCAAGGATTTAAAGCCTCAAAGGCTACTACGAGCTTTGAAGAAATTAAGATGAAGAAGGATGAGTCGTTTGATAAGTTTTATGCCAAGTTGAAGGACATAGTTAACTCTGCTTTTAGGGTGTGTTTGGATACCGCTTATTTTACTGAAAATTAAAAACTAAAAACTAAAAACAATAAAAAAAAAAAAAAATTTCTGGCTACTGTTCATACTCACAAAACACTGTTCATTTTCCTTAATGCATTGTTCATGTCCCATGAACAGTGCAAGAGGCGCTGGTAAAAAAAAAGTATTAAAACGCAGACACACTGCATTTCAGTTGTACCCAAACAGGTACTTAATCTTGGGGAAACTATTCCCGAACCCAAGGTTGTAAGAAAGGTGCTCAAATCTCTACCTGAAAGATTTCATACCAAGATCACCGATATTGAGGAATCAAAGGACATTGAAAAAAATTCATTTGACAGAGCTGGTTGGCAACTTGCAAATCTATGAATTAAGTTTGACTAGGATTGGGAAATCGAGCAACAGCAAGAGCGTGGCATTGAAGGCCAAAAACAATGATATAGATGAGTTTTCTAATGATGAAGATTCCATGATAAAATCCTACATCACAAGGCAATTCAAGAAGTTCATGAAAAATGCCAATGTGAAAGGCTTTGACAAGGTCTGTTGGTAATCTAGTTCCTCTCAATTCAAGAGTCAAGATAGAGGAAAGAATGATGCTAAGGATGGGGGTCAGTACACTGTTCGCTCCAGACCAAAGTGCTTCGGATGTCAAGGTTTTGGACATATGAAATAAGAATGTCCAAATTATCTCAAGACTATTGGGAAGAGAAAGGCTCTTGTTGCTACATTGAGTGACATTGAGCCTGATGATGAGTTAGAAGACAATGATGTCAAGGGAATCTTGTATGCCTTCACTGCCATAGTAAATCCTATTGAGGGGATTATCGAAGAGGTAGATGAAGAAGAGGACTTGGTGAATTCTAAATTTGAGAAAATAAATGAACAAGATGACATCTATGCAACCTATGCAAAGTTGTACAAGATCTCCGAAAAGCATGAGAAATTGTACAGGCTACCCACCAAGAAGCTCAATGATGTGGAACTAGACCGAGAAGAGCTCTCTACAAAGTTTGATGAAGCAAACCAAACCATTGGAGCACTGCAGTTTGAGAACAATTCTTGGCTAAAAAGACAAAGAAGCTTGAAGAGGAGTTGTTCCAAGTTAGAGCTCAATTGGAGAGGACTTCTAGTGCAAAGCTCGATGAGATGCTGAGTTCCTAGAAATTTGCTTTCGATAAAATCGGTTTGGGGTATGATTTATTTTCTTCTAATGTTGCTTCTTCTAGTAGAATTGTTTTTTTCTCACCTGCTAATAATGTTAATTCTAAGAACATTGAATGTAAAATTGAACTAGCTAGTAAGAACTTAGACAAGAGCAAATCTATTCTAGGTGCACCCCCTAAGATAGAGAAGAAAGAGACTAGAAACCCTAGGACTAAGAAGGTTAATAACAAAAAGTCTCAACCAAAGAAGCCACATCTTTGTCATCATTGTAGAGCTTCAGGGCATACTCGTCCAAATTGCTACAAGTGGTTAGCCACTCAACAAAGCAATAGTATGCTCTCGTCCAGAAACCAGAATTAGTTTCCATCCTCTCTAGCCATTCTTGGAGATTTTCTAAAGGTCCTCATGTTCCTTTCGAACTTGAACGGTTTCAATTCTTCCCCCTCACCTCCGGTTCAAGTGTTCGCACAAAGGAAATGTTCTTCCTCCAAAACTAAGGGTTGGAAGGAAAAAGGCTCTAAGTGATTCGGTCACTTTCTCTCTCTCCCCCCCCCCCCACCTCTTGTTATGGTTATGCATTACTTGTGTGTTTTGCTTTCTTGTGTTTGAGTCAGTCTAGTTTTATGCTATGTTTTGTTTAACATGTTTTTGTTTGTCTATTTGTTTTCAATTTTTGCTTTATTTTGATTTCAATAAAAATAAAAATAATAAAAATTGAAAAAAAAATCAGAAAAATACAAAAAGAGTGTGTGTTTTGTGTACATTAATACTTGTGTACTTTGAATGGCCATTGAAACAGATTTTTCTAAACTTTGTATCTTTTGTAGCTTAGATGAGCATTTTAATGCACAACTAAGCAAATGAGCTTTGTGGCTCATGTTTGTTACGAGTGCGATTAAGTAATCTCTTATACTTAACATTCATATCACTCTTTTTGACGGGAATGATTAGAAAATTCTAAGAGAAAAGCATAAATAAACATCTCACCACAAAAAACCAGCCAATCATGAATAACATTTGTGTGCTTTAGTATAGCAGAATTGTGATGTTTTTGGCTTAACATAATTGTGTATTTCTTTTCTCTCTCTTATATGCCTATGCATATTATGCTCAAAAGAAAAAAAATGCAAAGAAAAATCAAAAGCAAAAAGAAACAAAATTCTTTTAAATATGGTTGCAAGCGTGTTTCTAGGAGATGTGAGAGTTATAGGATGTACCTCGAAGGTGATAGTCCCCATTAAGCAGTTATGATTGTGTGTGAGTTAAATTGATTGTCTCATATCTTAAATCATCATAAAATGAGAAACTTGTGCAATCTTGCTATGGTTTTCACACACAACATGCAAATTTTTTGCCACTTTTGATACATGTGCAAGTACAATGTGATTTGGCCATCACAAGGAATACATGTGTTAATGTATGCTCACTAAACTGTCTTGACTTGTTTTTGAAATATAAAATTAGTTAGACTTGTTTAGAGTGTGTGTGTGTGTGTGTGTGTGTGTGTGTGTGTGTGTGTGTGTGTGTGTGTGTGTGTGTGTGTGTGTTTGGATCCATGAATGCTTTGCATTTTTCTTGTTGAGAGATATTTTTTTAAAAGCTTAACATGTTGATTAGATCTTTGGCTGAGTAGCTTGCTTTTTTGCATTCATCTCTATATGTTTTTCCTCTCTTTGAAAAACTGCTTTTTATCAAGCTCAACAGCTTCTCGACAGATCCTCGATAGCTTCTTATCTATCGAGCCTCTTGGACTTCTTTTCTCGACAGATCTTATCACATATTCGATCCATTGAGCTATCTGGAATTTGTCTCAATAGCTTCTCGACAGATTCTCGATCCATAAAGAAAGTTTTTATCTAGCTGATAGCTTCTTGACAGCTTTTCGATTCATTGAGGTGATTTTGCTGTCGACAGATTCTCGACAGCACCTCGACAAATTCTCGATAGCACCTCGACAGATTCATATCTATCTAGATTTAGTGCATGACAGATCTCAATAGATCCTCGACCCATCGAGATGCGTTTTGTTTAAATAGGTTCAGCGCGAAATTTGTTTTCATTTCTCTCATTCTCTCTCGATAGAAAAAGGTTTTCGGCCTAATCTAGTCTCAAATCACTTGCTATGTTTCTCTATTCTCTCTTCTCTCATGCATTCCATGCATTAGACCTAAGTTTTTGGGTTTTCTTGAAATTTATGGGGTTTTTGAAAACTTTTAAGATTCTTGTGAAACTTTTGGGATGTGAGTTGCTTATTTGATGCTATATGTTCATGCACTGCATTCCGTTTGCATTTTCACAATGTTTCTTGCATTTAGATGTGTGCTTGAATGTTGAAAATTGTGTGTTGTTAGGTTTGAATTGGGTTGAACCCATGATGCAATTTCTTTTAGCATGTCACATGTTCATGCATTTTTCATGCATATGTACCCTCTCTTTTCTTGTTGGTACTCTGTTGTGATTATGTTTTTCTGTTTCTCTCTCTTTCTCGGATAGACTGCACATGGCACCCAAGTGTAAATCCACTCCATCTCAGAACCCTCTTCATTCTAGGACATCTTTTTCTGATCCTACCCCTACTCACGTTCGGTTTCGTGATGAGAAGGTCCATAAGGACTTCTTGGAGAACTTTTATTAACGTGGCATTCATCCTGAGTGCCACGTGGTTTTATCGAATTTTTCCAATACTGCTCTACCCACTGTCATTCACAGTCGAGAATGGGAATCTCTCTGTGAGATACCCGTGAGTTGTCCTATTGTGATCATACATGAGTTTTACTCCAATATGCATGGTATCGATACCTCAGTGCCTCAGTTTGCTACGCATATTAGAGGTACACGTATCGTAGTCACTCCGGATCTTGTATCCGAGATACTACACGTTCCGCGGGTAGCGCATCCTAACTACCCCACTCATCAGCGTTTGAGGACTGTGTCTAAAGATGAGCTCATATCTCACTTTTGTGAGAGACCTTCCATATAAGGTGGTCATCAAAACACCCCATGCTTAGACTTTGCAAAAGGTTTGCAGTTCTTAAACATGGTGATGACGTATGTTCTTTATTTACTGTCTCATTATAACTTCATTACAGAGCCTCATGCTCGGTTTTTGCTATCCTTCCTTGAGGACCTCTTCATAGACTTTCCTTCTCATTTCATTCTTTCTCTCATCAATGTCTATAGAAATACGGCAACCCGTGATAAGCTCATTTTTCCTTTGGCTATTACACGGATTCTTTGCCATCTTTCTATCCCTCTTCCTAATTCTCCCTTCTATCTTATCATAGGAGCCATTAGTGCAATGTAGGCCCAGCTTCAATCGAAGTGGCCACGGACCGAGACAACGGATCCTCTAGCTTCTATCACTCCATTCACCTTTGCTTCTTCTTCTTCTGCGGGTGGTGTGACTCTTGAGGCCATCATGGCACAGCCTGAGCACATAGATGCTCGTCTTGACACTCTCAGTGATGAGTTGTGTCAGGTGAACACCCGTGTTGGCCGTAACGCTCGACAGTAGGCTCAAATAGGTGGCTTCGTCGCTTCTCCCTCTCCTTCACCTGAGGCTTCGGCAGATAAGGATGCTGATGATGGTATTGGTGATGATGATGAGGATGAGGATGCTAGCTTTTCTGGTGATGATGAGACGACATCTCAGTGATGATGAGACGACATCTCAGTGATGATGAGACAACATCTCAGTGATGACTTACCCTTTGTCACTCGTGACAAAAATGGAGAGTAGTTTTGGGATGAAAGTAGTCATGTGTGTAGGGGGAGAGTTAGCATAGGTTTTTCTTGTTAAGGGGAGTATTTACATTTATGAGGGATGCAGTGAGGTTATTATGTATTTTTCTTTTATTTCTTTTACTTTTTCCACATGTATACTGGTCTTGTGACCTTTCAGTTACATACATTATACTCTTATTGATATATATATATATATATATATATATATATATGATGTATGTTTCTTTTTCACCTATCTTTCCATGTGTTGTTTTTTTTTTTCCTCTCTTTATACACATGTTTCTTTATGTATGCAATCTTTTATTTCTATTTCACACTAAGATGCTTTGATGAGTTTTGTTTAACGTGTTTCAGAAAGATAGATTGTCAAAATCTATCATGCCATGAACTCTCTTCTTGCAATGTTTTTCAAGAGTTTGTGTTAGGATTAGATTTTATTGTATTCAATAAGTGATTATGAGTTTAGTAATTTATGACTTCTCTCATACTTCATTTTTTTGTTGTGGTTTTGTCACGGATTGTCAAAGGAGGAGATTGTTAGAACATATGTTATGTAAATTGGCTAATCTTTTAACAAAACGTACTTTACTTGTAATTGGGTAGATCTAGGATGGGTTTAGTACTTCAAGGAATAAGAGTTTAAGTTTAGTATTGAAGCCATGCAAATCTGTTCAAGAAACAAGTGAAGAAGTGTTGTTCATTAAAGCTCGATAGATAGATATCTATCAAGATTTAATGACGAATCTCAAGAACTGCTCGAAAAAAATAGTATTTATCGAGAATTATGAAATTCAAATTTTTGGATTTGTTTTCACGCATATCCATGTGTATTTGTGTAGGGTTTCTTTTCTTACAACCCTAGACATATATAAGAATTATTTTAAAGGATGTTACACAAAGAATCAAAGCATCCCTTCATGCATTGTGTGATTGGAGACAAAAGTTGACCTAGTTCATCATATTCCTTAAAAAAGCTATTGTGTCTTTGCGCCAAGAGTTTTGTAACCAAGGAGTTTCTTAATTTTCATCGTTTGGATGAACTGAAGAACTTTGCAGCTAAAATCTTTCTCAAGTTGGTGTGTTAGTCACGTATTTGAATCCGCGCATCGATTGGTTAGTCACGTATTGGGAGCCGTGCATTAAAAGGAAAGATTGTATCTATATTACAAGTCCAACTGTGTATTGGGGTAAGGGTTCAACTGTAAGTTGGTATAAGGTACTGAGATTTCTTTACTTGTAAGCGCTTATTTTGATAATAGTGGATTCTCAAGAGTGGTGACCTTAAATTTACCCGGTGGGGTTTTGCCTTAGTGGTTTTTCCTATTCGTAAACAAATCACCTGTGTCAAACTTATTTTTCATTGCATTTACTTTAGTTGGTGATTTGTTTGTGCTACCACACTTATTGCATGTAATTGAATCTAAGTAATTAACTTGGCTAATTAATTGATTAATTTACCAAAAGGGTTAATACATTCTTGGCCTATCATAGTCTATATTTAGTTGTGGTATTGTTTATATTTAACATAACATGGTTTTTGTCCAAATAATGTTTGTCAAATAGTTTATGTCTAGAGGTAGTTTATATATGTTTAAATCATATATTTCTAGCAGTGAAATGGGTTCAAGATAGTCTATATCCAGCTATGTTTTATGTCCAAATAATATATGTCTAGTATTGAGATGATCAATTAATATATATATATATATATATATATATATATATATATATATGACATGTTTGTTAAATAGTGACATAATATTAAAATAGCTTACATCTAGCTATGGGCGCACCACCCCGCACTTGTGGGTTGCATGACTCGCTTTCTCTTTTTTTAGGAGTCGCCACTTGGTTTAGGTTTAGGAACCAAATTGGGCTTCTTACATGAGCCCACATACTAACATCTATGTTTAGAATTAAAGTATGAGGATGGAAAGATTTAGGCAACCCTTTCGCCAAAAAAGAACCGCTTGGCTTACCTACTTTAATATTAATATACTTTATTTATTGTTCACATTTGATAAAAGTTAAGGGAGATGAGGAGTGTAATACAACTTTTTTAGAGAGTTTCATAACCTTTAACGTCTGTTGCAGATAATAGTTTTTTATCATCAGACCAAGATACCAATTAGCGTTTGGTGTAGGCAAGGATTGAATACCGGATTTCTTATTTAACCGTAAAAAACTTTACCAGTTAAACTAACTAGAACCCACAAGTGTAATACAACATTAAAACATGTTTTTCATAAGCAATTTTATTATAGCAGATTTTTTTTTTGGGTTTTGAAAACTCAAAGTCTTCTACTAGAGACATAAATTGAACTCAATTCAAACTAAAAGTGAAATGTTATAGATAGATTCTCTCACATGCATGACAAATAATTTCATACCTACTGACCTAGTGATAATGTGGTAGATAAAAAGTGATGTTAGTGCTAAGTTCAGATTAGAACTCAATTTGTCAAAATAATTCTTATAAAAAATATGTGAATATTTTGTGTTTATAGCATTACTTCTATGACAAGGTGACTTGGTAACAATATATTGTCCTTAAAGTTGTAAATTGTCAAATAGTTTTGTCCTCTTTACTATAAGCGATTGTATTATTGCCAACTTTTTCTGTTCATAAACTTTCCAAGTCCTCTACCAAAGACTTAACTTTACATTACAAAAAAGTTTTATTATCTTTTCATTAATTCAGGAGAATTCAAGCCTAAAAAATATGAAAAAAATTTCCTCCTATACTTGTTTACATTTACTATTTTATACAAATATTCACAATTAATGCAAAAGATCTCTACATTTAAAAAATAAATATGAATATAAAAAATTAAATGTAAAAAAGTGAACGTAAAAGTATTATTGTCCAACAAATGTTAGGTAAAAAAAACTAAGAGTTCTAGCCAGTGGCATATCTATTAAAGGGCCAAGGGGGGCCTGGCCCCCCCCCCCAGAATTTTTTGAAAAATTTAAGAAAGAATTTTTTTTTTTTTGAAATATCTTAAATAATTTGAAAAATTTTAAATAACTTTATCATTTTGGCCTTCCATACTTGATAATAAATATTGTCTACTCTTAAGAAAAGATTTGTGACCACCCTAAGTTTTTTTTTATGCCCAATGAAATTAAACTTTGGTCTATAATTTGATCCACTTAACAATATATTAGGCCTTTCCAGCAAAAAAAAAAAAAAAAAAAAGCTCAAAAAAAAGCTCAAAAAAAATTGCATATTACTATTTTACACTTCATACAAACCAAAAAAAAAAAAATTGTATATGGCTTCCCAAAGATAAATTCCTAGCTCCGCCACTAGTTCTTGCTAGCTTCTTCTTCTTCTTCTTCCTTTTTTTTTTTTTTTTTTTTTTTTTTTTTGACATTTCTCTCAAACCAGGCAATATATCTATTTTATGTGGAAACAGGAGAAGTTTCTTAATTCTTACACCAACCTAAAATACATGGGACATGTTGTAGAGCCCAATTCAAGCCTTTGGTTGGGCCACTCCACCTATAGTTTAAGCTTTTGGGTTGGATGCTCTACATAGTAATAGCCCAATTTGGTTTTCTGTGGACTTAGATGTCAGCTGGCTGGCTGGGTGTGTACTTCGGTGTGTGTTAATATACTGTTGGAGGTGGGTTTAGATTTGTTCAATTAGTAAAAAAGTTTATTCTCTAGTAAAAAATTTGTTCAACTAGAGAACATAAAACCCATAAATCTATTCTCCACTAAAAAAAAAAAAAAAAAAAAAAAATCCCTAGAGAGTAGAATTATTTCTCGGCCAAATTACCATAAAAAAATCATTTCTATATCAAACCAAGAACTCAAAAAAGATGTTCGTCCTTCCTTGTCCCCAAACATTCTTACTAGTCCCAGGTGTGAATTTTTTTTCCCCTTCTTTCTAGGCCACACAACACAATTTTATTGGGTACCCCGCTTCATATTTTAGCTATTATATTTTATATATGAAACTTTTTTTTTTTAAGAAATTGTTTTAACTTATAATATCTGCTTCTGATCATTACTCTTTTATCATTAGACTAAAACTCCAATTGGTTTTTATTTATTTATTTTTTATTATTATATAGGCGAAGATTGTATCCCAGATTTAACAAGTTCATTAAATAGCTATAAAAGGCTCAAAAATCCAACTAATAAAGCAAGTTGAGCTTTTGCCCAATGGGCTCACCATTTGTAGTTCTCTTTGTGATGTAGAATGGAAATGCAGCAAGGGCTAGATCTTGTTCTAGCTTAACGAAATGCTTAAATTCATAAAAGAACCCTTGAATCCACAAAGAAAACTTGGAATCCACTAGTAAAAGAAGAAAACATTTTTGAAAAATATTATTGATATTTTAGAAAATTGGACCCGTAATTTGTAATCAGTTCATCTAATTAGGTTTTTGTAACTTTAATTGAGTAAAATTAATATAGATTGGAGAGTAATCAAAGAATTGAAAACATTATGGAATTAGAACAATTTGTGGCTTTTAATGATCTAAGTACTTCCCTCTTGTTCGAAACTTTGTTTAGTTCCCAGGAAAACAAAGGGAAAAAAAAGTTGTTGAAAGATTGTATGTTAGGTTCTAAGATTTTAGGAACTAAATGTATTAGAACTTCATTTTGTAATATGTTAGCAAACCATGATCAAAACATTGAGTTTAATTTTAGGCTTGCTCAAAGTGCGTTTATTTGTAAAATTAGAATCGAGTGATTGCAAAATTTATTAGACTAAAACTGCAAGGCTCAATCGATCGAAAATTAGATTCGATCAATCGAACCACGTACAAATTTATTTTTTTGTAGAAATTCCAATTCAGCCTAAGTCCGTTTGACGTGTAGGGTTTTATGTTTTACTCCAAGTATAAAAGGAAAAACCCTAACTATGTTTTAGATGTCTTTGATGTGTTGTGTGTTGAATCTTTTGTGAGATCTAGAGATGTTTACCTTCATACACACTTAGGGTTATCAAGATCAAGAATCATGTCAAGAACTTGGTAATCGTTTTAGTTGTTGCTTAAAGAATCTAAAGAAGATCTGAAACTTTTGAGTGGAGTCTCAAAGTCACAAGTAGGAGAACTTGTGGTTGTAGTAGATTAAGAAAAGAAGTAGTCCGTGGACTCGGAGTTGTCACGTGGTCGTGGTAGTAAGTTTTTTACTCGAGGTAGCAATAGGATGTTAGTGGTCTAAGTTCTATTATACAAATTTCAATTCTTTCATTGTGGATCTGTTTTACCTTCAGGATAGCTAGATTAAATCCTCCCTAGATTTTTAACGGTTAGGTTTTGCTAGGTTAACATATCGTTGTGTTTTTTATATTTCCGCATTATTTACATGATATGATTTTATTGTGTTAACTTAGATCTGAATAATTTATCTAAGTAATCTCTTAGCTAAATAACTACGTTAAACAACTTGTGTTAAGGAGTCTAAAAATGAACAATGTATTTTTTAGTTTCATTGGATCGAGATCTCTTCTTCTGAGATTTAATGGGAGAAGTCAGAGAGATCTACTAGAGCCATCTGTTTTTATTTTTCAAAGATTTAGTGGCTAAGATTTAAGATCTTTCTGAATTCACAATTTCTGTTTGATTTTCTTTTGTCTTGGGCTCTGATTTACTTTGCAAATCAAAATCTGGCTCAAAACATTTTTTGATTCCCTAGAAAATGGAGGAGGGAAAAGAAAAGAAACTGTTGGGAGTCCCGACAAAGCAACACTATTTTAAACTCAAAATACTATTTCACAACCATTTAAACAAACGCAACTACGTAGAATGCGTTTGTTTATTACTAACAATTAACATGTATTAAAGGCAGGAGAAACACTTAAGTAAAACCAAAAAAATCAGAGATAGATGCTCTAGAAGGCTAGAACACATAACAGAGAATCTCTAGTTCTTTAGTTACAATGATTTACCAAATTTTTTTGGATTTTCATCCTAAACTATTTTTTTTTTCCTTACCCTTTTTAAAAAAAAAAAAAATTGGGTTCTCCTTCCACATGAAGGCCTTAGGCAATGGCCTAATTGGCTTAGGAGAAATGCCGGCCCTGACAGAGATGAGATTAAAGAGAGATGCTGAGATCCATACCTCAGCTGACCGGAGAGGTGGAGTCACCAACACAACAGACCTAATCCAACAGCGGTGACTCAGTGAGTCTGACTCCACTCCAGTGGAGAGGAGGAAGAATGAGATTTGAGAGAAATTGAAATGGACTAAACAGTTGGCTATTTGTGATTGTTTTGTTTGTATTCTTTGTCATTGGTTTATTTATATGTTATATACACCGGATTCGTGATTTATTTTGGTTGGTATTTTTGGCTTGTCCAACTGATTTTCTTGTTATTCTTGGAGTAACGGAGCAAAAGGGGAGTCCATACATACATATAAATTAAAGCAGTAAATTATTAATGAATGGAAAGACCATCTTCCTTTTTGGTATTCCTGTACTTTGACAGACATAAAGCTTCACCTTCACCTTCACCTTCACCTTCATTCTACTTGTGTAAAAACAAATAAATAATTGGAATCACAAAAAAGGGGCTTAGGGACAAGCTTTAATTCTATTTGTCCTCATGTCATTTGGTAACAACCAAATAATTTATTGGTTTATTTCCCTAAGGGTAAATACCATTTATGTCAGATGTTATCTGAAAGAGAAATGCTACGTCCACAATATTTTTACAATATTTTCACAACAAATCATATGTGATTAGCTGTTATTGGTTCAAATTTGAACCTAACACTAAGATTACTTTTTTGCCATAACAATAACAACTCATAACAACTTGCCACTTAGGATTTGTTGTAAAAATGTTGTGAAAATATTGTGGACATATCATTTCTCTATCTTTAAATACAAGAAGTTTGTTTGACCCCCCCCCCCCCTCCCTTTTTCATTTTTTTTTCCCTTCTTTATTTGCATTTTGGAGATATATATTTCATGTTAATGTTTCTCAACAACTGAAAATGAAAGAAGTAGGAGGGGTTGATTTCATTTTTGGATCTAAATAAAACGGATAGGATCAGAAGATGAGAGAATTAAGGATACCCACCAAAAAGACTAATCCAAGCCACGCATAACAATGGTTTGGAAAATACAACATTTTTTTGTTATATGACCAACCATTAGGAGAAGCGAAACAACATGTACACTAATCAGTAATGGGTTAATTTTTTGATCTTGATGAATCGTTCGATAAAAAAGACTTTTCTTATCAATTTTATCGATTATTTGACAATTACTAAACCCAAACTTAGTATTTTTATTCCTGTTAGTAACGTTATCAATATTGACCTAGGCCTTAATATTGATTTTCTTTCTAAGACAAAAATTGAGGATTTTGCCACACTCCCACTACTCGTCATGTTGCATTTCCTTTGCCAGTGTAGCTACAATCTCTTGATCCATCGTATTGTTCGAAACACATTTATTTTAAGAGTCGTGTTAATATGTGCTCTTATGGCAATTGTTAATAAATAAAAGGAAAATTTTGACACAATTTTTATAGAAAGAGTAATACTATAAGAATAAACTATTTTACAACATTTTTATAAACTGCTGATATAAATTTAACATTTTTTAAATAGTTATTGTAAGTAAAAATGTAATATTAATGATGGACCCATATTAGAACTAGTAAAAATTTGTCATATCAACAGTTTGTAAAAATGTTGTAAAATAGTTTGTGTTTGTAGTATTACTTTTGTAATATTACTCTCATGAAACAAATTAATTGTTTTTTTTTTCCATAAAAAATTTTGGAAAATATTTCCTAAAGCAATAACTGTATACAAGTGTAGCAAAAAACTAGCTCCATGCATCTAAAGAGTATTTCAGGAGATTCTAGGTCAATAACCTCAGCTTGTTTGTTGGCTCCATCTGGACAGTCGAAAATCAATAATTTAAGACCCATTTCAGTGTCTTCAAAATACAAACACAAAGACAACAATGTCCAAACAGGCAAGTCAAGATGGATCAAAGAGGGTCCCACAAACAGATCCCTTAGATTTGGTTATAAGGTGGAGTATTCCCATTGGTTAATGCCACCAAAAAAAAAAAACTATATTTTTAAAAACAAACGTTTTCATTACAATGTTGCAATTTTGCTGAAAGATATGGAACAACTAGACTCATAGTGACACGACTTTTTTTTTTTTTTTTTGAATGAAAAACTTATGAATCTTATGTGCAATAAGTAATATCACGTATATTACTTAAGTTTGATGAAGCTATCATCATGAACACAATATATTCGTTAAAATATCTCTATTAGAATCTAAAACTCCTTTATCTCTTGTGTGTGTTTTTATTTCTTAAAAAAAAAAAAAAATCTCCTGTTTAGTATTATGTAAAACTATATCTATACATGATTACGGAACAAATAGACTAATAGAGACACGTGACTTTATGACTTTGAGAACTGAGACGCTAAAATTGAGGATCAGAATAGATTTTTTGCGTAATCATTTATGAGAAATATCAGATTCCCATTCCTTGCTTCAATGAGATGAAATATTAAACAATCAAACACATTAGAAACTGGCTATCATTTATTTATTTTTTTACTTTGTGTATTGCTCTTTGTCATATCACCAAAACTCGTTGGTGACAGGAATCTCGTTGATATGTACATATTGCGCCACGCTTTTTTGTTTTTTGTTTTTTTGGAGTTGCCCACATGTTTGTTATTTATACGTATGTTAGAGTTGTCCCACAACCTTCATTTCCTCAAAGGCAGTTAGGGTTAGTGTGGGAGCTGAGGAGTTGGTTCTCAGGAAAGGTAGTCACAATTGCTTGTGCAGAAATACAAATATTATGCAATATTGTTAAAACTCATATTTATTTAATCATTACCCGAAGAGGTGACTTAGTGGTAAAAAGTCTTTGCAATCCATTACTTTGTGAGTTTGAGGTTATGAGTTCAAGTAATGGAAATTCTCACTATTGCACAAATGGTGCCACGCTATTTATGAGTATGGTTTAAATGAGTCAGGGGCAGAACCACACTTGCTAGCTCCCATTTTTCCTTATAAAAACTAAAACTTGTTTATTTGGTCATTTTGACTATTAATTTTTAGATTGTATCATGTTTTAATACTTTTTTTCTTTTCTTCTCGAGTAATGCTATAAACAGGGATGAAACCAGAACTTTGAGTTAAGTGAGGCGGTTTTACTGTTAGTTATGTATGGTAGTTTCAACCTCTGAATCTGCTACTTAGCTGTTGAGATTTTTTTTTTTTTGGTGGGTAAGAACAAAATTATTTTTGTTTAGAATAGTTTAAAGGACAAGGTTATTTATTTTGGATAAAATTAGTTAATTGAGCTTAATTTTATTTTTAGTTTTACTTGTAATTTTTGTTGTTGAGTAATTTCTTTTTTTGGGCTTGTATATTTTGTTTTAAATTTTAGATCTATAAATTTTTTTATGGCCACTAAAATGAGGAAAATGCTAGAGTTACAATTTTTTTTTTATAAATTAATGATGTGATAAATGCTTATTGGTAAGTAAAAAAATGATGTGAGTGGTGTGCCCATATGCGAACCAATAAGAATTTGCCACCAAAACAATTTGTAAAAATGTTATAAAAAAGTTTGTGAGTAGAGCATTACTCCTAAAAGAATTAATGATATTGTTAAAGAGAAACAAAATATAATTTTATAGAACAAAATTGCTAAAATTAATACACACACACACACACACATATATATATATATAATTGTATTTTTAAAAAAAAAAAATTAGGGGGAGAAAGCAGTGAGTGAAAAAGAAAAAAAAAGTGTTTTCTTAATTTACTCAAGTGGTTTTTCCCTCTACATTAAAGGGTTTTTCACATAAGAGTTGATATTTTTGTGTGATTGTGTTGGCTCTATGCTTGTTGAAATTTATTGCCATTTATATTGATTTCCAACACAATCACAATGACCCATATCAATAGATGCGAAAAATGTTGGGTCTACTTGTTGGTTGTTGCAAGTAAAAACATGCTTGAAAACCATAATTTTTTTGTTGTTTTTTTTTTTTTTTTTGTGTGTGTGTGTTTGTTTGTATTTTTTTCCCTTTATTTTGATGAGAGGATAAAAGCTAAGACAATTGCAAACATTGTGTTTATTAGTACATGCTTGTATCATGCCATACTGTTTCTTTCATAAATTTTGTTACCAAAACATGAAATCTCATCTCATAAATATATCCTAAATATCTTCATAAACATTTCTCTCCACCATCTCTTAGTTTCTCAGCATGCCTAATAGACTAGATTATGCTTTAAGAACTCAAACAAAAGGAGGAAGGCCTTACGCAATTACCTAGCAATTTACGAAGGACCTTTCCATACATGGTGGGATACTAACTACATAGCTCATGTGCAAAAACAAAATAAGCAGAAAAGAACACCAACAAGTCAAACATGGCCCAAGCGATCAGATACGACCTGACACAATTTCCCAAAACCAGTACAGAGAATTAGGTCATCATGAGCATAAGTGCAAAGTAACCCGGCTGCATCAAAGCCCAGATCTCTGGCAACCCCTCTAATTCTGCCATGTGAATGTCAAAGATAGATCAGCTCCCTCTTCATTGCGAGATCAGAAGTAGATCCCTATCTCTCAGTCTCTAACAAAGCCCGCAAGGTGCCCAGTCCGCAGCAGCAACTCTCAAAGCCTTCTCTCTCTCAGCCAACTTAATCTGAAGGCAACAGATTGCCAACTGCGGCTCACTAGGCTTATCACCCTCTCACCCATACTCCATGCTTAAAGTGGAATGAATGTAGGACCTTGCCTGTACTAGTTCCAATGTTAAGCCGTCGACCTTGCTACTAGCTTCGGCCCTGTCGGCCTTCAGTGCGGCCCTCTCCTCATCCCAAGTATGATCCAAAGCGGCAAACCTCCGAGTAAGATCTGCAAGCTCATCCTCTAAACCTTTAACCCGGGATCTCAGCTGAACACATTCCATCTCTGTGCCTAGAAGGGCTGGCCCCCTCCAATCAAGCTCTGTCCTAAGAGTAGTGAGCTCACTCTCATGTGCACCACTCATCTCCTCAATATCCTCCATAAGAGTATCAGCCAGTTCCTTGCAGCAATCTCTATCCCTGACAGCCTCCCTCTGGCACTCCTTCAGATCCATAAAGGCCCTTTCAACCCTGATCTCAAACTTCAGAGTGTAGTCTCTCAAAACATCAACCAGAAGTGGCAACTAGGCTGAAACTGGTGATGATAAGTCAAATACAAAGTTGGGATCTTCGGTGTCTCGCCACACTCTAAACTCAGCATAAAACCACTCCCAGTCATCCCTAGAACAAAGGGGGAAGTCAATACTCGACTTGCGCACCTCCCAGAACTCAGAGGCATGCCCTATCATTGCTACATCAATATCCACGACCCCGTACTCACAAATGACAACAGAGAGATCACTAAGTTGGGGGATATACTGGATACCCCCAAACTGCCGCATGACCATACCTAGTACCCCATACACCCCCAAATATCCACCAAGGGAATGCCAAGTAAATTGACGCATTTGGTTTGCCTCTGCCATCTAGTGATACCCCACTTGACTCTTTAGGTCCAGTCAATGGGACTCAGGCTGCATAAGTATCTTAGCCAACCTTCAGTATCCCTAGAAAAAGGAAGACCAAGGACGATAGTAGCCCAGACTCTTTTCCTACTCACAAAGCCCACAGGCTGATCCCTAGCAATAACACTTAGGTGGCTACAGAACCACAACTGTAACATATGAAGCAACCTAACCTACCCCTACCAGTCTCCCGACACAAAGACAAGGATCTAATGGTCTTAAAAAGTAGAGTAGGAATGAAAGAGGTACCATGAGGTGAGGTACTCACCAGAAGGAGAACAGCAAAACTGACAGCTCCTGACGATGAAAGAAATAGCACCACACCAAAAAAGGCAACTAGGAAGGCCTAACGCCAGTAGGATGTCCACTGCTCCTCTAAATCCACAATGTTGTCTCGGTAGCCAACAGGGCATTCCAATGAGTGGAACCGGTCATACAGGAAATCAAAGGACATGCTCCCTTCTATCTCGCTACCGTACCAAGTTAGCGCCTTCACAACGGGCCTCTTAAAGCCCAACAGATTAGTGAGTTTCTTGTGGTAGCGTGGCCGTACAGGTGGAATAAAAATGGTGCTCAGATGGGTAGAAAGAGAAAGAAAACGATCATACTCCTCCAAGGTAGGCACCAAATCAACGTCTCCAAAGGTGACACATCTTAAAACAGGGTCCCAACAAGAGGTGATGACCTCCAACAAATGTCAATCTAGTGTGGTGTGAAGAAGAGCAGTAGCATCTCTAAGAAGTCACTGGATGAATGCTCGGTCACTACAAGAAAAGGAGCTTTACCACCTCCTAAGCTTCTTCTCATAGTAAGACTCCCTCTCTAGCTTGACCAAAGTGTCGTAGAAGTGAGCACCAAGAGCATCCATGAACGGATCTTGCTAAATCTGAGGATCTGATGAGAATCTACGCAAAAATGATGAAGAACAGTGTTTTTTTTACATGTTTTGGGTGAAGAACAGGGTAGAAGAAGACCCCAAAAAAATGGTAGATCAAGAATGAGCTGGGCCTAGGTTGAACCCAGCTTTTATGCACGCAATATGAGGCAGCGGTCCTTGAAGGGCCACCAACCATCGGGATAAGTGCCAGGGCTTTTCAACCCCCCAAGCACATACCCCCATGTATTCTGAGCACTATCCTCCTATTTGGCATGTTTTTGACCACCTTGGAACAAATATTCCCTCATTTTAGCACCCGCCGTAGTGCGCAGTCGACTCGAAAGTGAACCGGATTGTCAGAAACTCTCTCTCGTGCATCCTAGACCACACAAATCCTACATTGGGGCAGTTTATCTTTGTGCATCTCGTTCAGCACCTCTATATATCTTGAACCTCATTTTCCAAGGCCCAATTCACCTGGTTCAGGGGTTGGTTCAACCTCGGTAATTAGAATTCACAACAAAAAGACGCTAGAACCCATTCTCAGCCATCCAGAAGCTTTTTTAGCTTATTTGGAGGACAGAGGGAGTCATTTCTCATGATGTTGCCCTAAGAAACCCGTCTTTGAATTGATAGCCGTCTCGGGCAATAATGGGGGCAACTAGTGCAAACTGCCTCATGGCGTGACTAAGGAGATCTTGTTCAGAATGCCCGCATTCATTACTAACATTTGGTATGGTCTACGAAGTTGAGGCCATATTCAGCCAGTCTACAAGCTTGGAACCTCACAAAACCCTAAACTGGGGCAGTTTGTTTTGCGGTTCCCTCCCCCTTGTCCAATATACAAGAATGGGTCCGTCTCATCAAGGACATGTCGCTTATGTCGAGAATCGCATGAAACCCTAAACTGGGTCAGTTTATTTCATGCGATCTCCTCGTGAAAATCCACTAATAAACCACTGATAAACCCATGAAACTGCAATGCAATGCAAATGAGTGTGACACAAGCTGGTCCAAAACCACCATCCACGATGAAAATGCGATAGTGCATACATATATTAGTAGCCCTCTCAAAGGAAATTTCCATTAGCCCTATCTAGAGGCATTGTTTCTTGTTACAACCCTCTCAAAGACAATTTTCTATGGTTGTACATGTAATTCCTAATCAAAGGCATTGTTTCTTGCGCACATTAGCAGCCCTTTTAAAGGCAATTTCCAGAATTATACATGTAAGCCCTATCTAGAGGCGTTGTTTCTTGTTGCAACCCTCTCAAAGGGAATTTTCTATGCTTGTACATATAAGTCCTAATCAAAGGCATTGTTTATTGCACATATTAGTAGCCCTTTTAAAGGTAATTTCCAGAATCATACATGTAAGCCCTATCTAGAGGCGTTGTTTCTTGTTGTAGCCCTTTCAAAGGCAATTTTATGTGGTTGTACATGTAAGTCCTAATCAGAGACATTGTTTCTTGCACACATCAGCAGCCCTTTTAAAGTCGATTTACAGATTTATACATGTAAGTTCTACCTAGAGTTATTGTTGTCCACACACATCGGCAGCCTTTTTAAAGGCGACATTTAGATTTATACATGTAAGTCCTACTTAGAGGCATTTTTTTTCACCCATATCAGAAGCCCTTTCAAAGGCGATTTCATAGAGTTATGCATGTAAGCCCTACCCAAAGGCATCACTTCTCACATATGTCCATAACCCTCTCAAAGGTGATTGCTCTATGGTGATATGGCAGCCCTCTCAAAGATGATTTCCTAGAGTTATGCATGTAAGCCCTACCTAAAGGCATTGCTTCTCACATATGTCTATAGCCTTCTCAAAGGCGATTGCTCTATGGTGATACAGCAGCCCTCTCAAAGGCAATTTCCTAGAGTTATGCATGTAAGCCCTACCCAAAGGCATTGCTTCTCACATATGTCTACAACCCTCTCAAAACAGATTGCTCTATGGTGATATGGTAGCCCTTTCAAAGGCGATTTCCTAGAGTTATGCATGTAAGCCCTACCCAAAGGCATTATTTCTCACATATGTCTACAACCCTCTCAAAACAGATTGCTCTATGGTGATATGGTAGCCCTCTCAAAGGTGATTTATATATGATTATACATGTAAGTCCTAATCAGAGGCATTGTTTTACATATACATCGGTAGCCCTCTCAAAGGCATTTTTCCTTGAATCATACATGTAAGTCCTAACAAGAGACATTGTTTCATACATATACCAAGAAGCTACAAAGAGATAATATCATACATCAAGGTCCATTATGAGGCAATATAATACACACATGTCTGGGCCTATCAAGAGGCAACGAATAATATACATACATAATTGGCCCACCATGGAACAATGTCTACGAGATACATGAAGAATACATACAGGCCCACGCAGGGGCTACATCATGCTGCAACAAAAGGATAACCCTATTGAGAATCATCATCCGTAATATACTTTTCGGTATCATCATCATCATCATCATCGTCTTCATGGTCGTCACCTGCAAAAGGGCCAGTGGAAGGACCCACACCGCCTAAAGTGCCTAGAGTGTACCTTGGGTCCTAGGAAGGCTCCGGAGTTTGAGCAAAAGAGTCATAATCGCCTAGTTGACTTGGAGGAGTTGGCATCTATCCAGGCTCAAAGAGAGGAATGATAGGCCCCTGGCCAAGAATATGAGGAGAAGGCGGAACAGGAATACTAGCTACTTGTAACTTTCCCGTCAAAATCATGGTATAGCCATAAAGCATGGCTAGCTCACTCTAAAGCTGGCTCCGCTCTCTCTCTCTGCCATGGTAGATCGGGCCTTTATATCTCTCTACCAAAGCCCCCTTTCTCGAGCTAATGCCTCAGTAGACTCCTCTTGCATGTGTACCTCTTTAGCAGCAGTGGTGGCCTCAAGTTCTGTCACCATGGCCTCTAGAGCCTCTGTACGCACTCTTCACTCCGCTTCGGAGGCCACTTAAGCACGAACAATGCCTCCCAACACTCTACCTCCACTCACAGGAACATCTCCAATAATAGGCCCCGCGGAGGACTCTATGAACCAAGTGTCATAATCCCTGCTGGTATCCACGTAAGCATCAAAAGAACCCGTCACGTAAGACGGGTCATCCAGGACAATGGACTCAAATGACAAGCTAAGAGGAGGCGGATCTCTAGGTTCCCCAAAGACTGACATGACCTGATGAAAGGTCCTCTTTGCCAAATATAACTTCCAACTCGACAGGGCCCAAAACCAGTGTCGTATCCTTGATAAGCCCATAGCAATAGTAAGCTCTAGTCTCCCCAACAGCGAGCCATCATAAGGGTGAACTACCATCTTGCCCCAAGTGACGCAATCTAAAGCCACAAAGATAGTGATCGGCTGCACTACGACAACCCTGGTGATCGTAAATATTTGCCATTTTTCACGGTTCTCAAGAAGGCATTTGAATGGACGTACGAGTGTTAAAAGGCCTTCCAAGATCTTAAGGTCTATCTTACCACGGCTCCCCTGCTGAGTCCATCTATACCAAGTGTAGAGTTGTATTTATACTTAGCAGTGTCCCCACATGCAGTAAGTTTGGCATTAATTAGGGAAGAAGGAAAACTACAGAAGCTTGTTTATTATACAAGCTGGGCATTAAAGGGGGGTAGAGTGACGATATCCTATGATGGAAAAGTTGGCCTTTGCACTAATAACAGCTTCCAAGAAGCTAAAGCATTACTTCTAAGCTCATGTCATCAATGTCTTGACAGACCATCCATTCAAGAAGGCAATGAATAAGTTGGAAGCCGTAGGATGATTGATCCAATGGGCCATAGAGCTTAGTGAGTTTGATATCAGGTATCGACCTAGGAGTGTAATAAAGGCTCAAGCTCTAGCAGATTTCATTGCAGAATTCACTCCAAACCATAGTGCTGGACTGAGAAGGCTTGTAATCCTTTTATGCTAGGTATTTTTTGGACTTCCATGCATTGCCCAGGTTTCTCTGGGGCATCTTTAGTTGATGCCAGTTTAGCAACCTCGTCAGCAGCTGAGTTGTTTTCCCATTGGATTTGCTTGAATTTGACATCATCAAAATCATCAATCAGTTGACTTGTCAATTTCAAGTATCTTTTTATTCTTTCTTCTTTCTCTTCATACTCGTTAGTTATTTGTCCAAAAATTATCTTAGAATCAGTCCTTGGCTTTAGATTTTTGACTCGTACAGCTTTTAGAATCCTCATGCTAGTGAGGATCGCTTCATACTCTGCTTCATTATTCATGACTGGAAATTGGTGTTGAACTCCATATTTAAGGACGTCGTTCTCAGGCAAGGTCACAATCACACCGACGCCTCCGAATCTTGCAACAGATGAGCTGTCTGCATAGATTGTCCAGAACTCTACTTTTGGATCTGGGTCTGGAAGAGTAAATTTAGTAATAAAATCTACTAACGCCTAGGCTTTGATTGCTTAGTTCAATAGCCCACTAGACCATGCGCCTTGCTGCATCTAGTTTGCTCATGGCTTTCTAGATTGGCTAGTTCGTCATTACCATGATGGTGTGAGCTTGGAAATACGGACGAAGCTTTCTCAAAGCGACAATTAATGAAAAGGCCATCTTCTCTATCCATGGGTACTTCGCTTTATCACCTTGAAAAGCTTGACTTATGTAGTACACAGGTCGTTGCACCGTGGATTCTTCACGAATCAAAGCCGAGCTGACAGCTGTTTATGATATAGCCAAATATAAGAACAAATCTTCTCCTTCTATAGATGAGCTTAAGAGTGGGGGCTTGGCTGAATAATTCTTGAGGTTCTAGAAGGTTGCTTCACATTTTTCCGTCCATTAGAAGGTCTGCTTAAGAGTTTTAAAGAAGCGGAGGCATTTATCAGTGGCCTTGGAGATGAACCTGTTCAATGTTGCTATTCGTCCTATTAACCTTTGCACCTCCTTGTCTATCCTGGAAGAAGTCATGTCAAGTATTGCTTTAACCTTCTTTGGATTTGCCTCAATTCCTTTCTGAGACACCATGAAGCTGAGAAATTTTCCCTACGAGACTCCAAAAACACACTTCGCAGGGTTGAGCTTCATTCTATACCTTCTCAAAGTATCGAACGTCTGTTGGAAGTCTTCTAGGTGGGCTTTTGCTTCTTTACTTTTTACGAGTATGTTGTCCATATTGACCTCTATATTCCTGCCTATCTGCTTATTGAACATTTGGTTTATCAGTCTTTGGTATGTGGCACCTGCGTTCTTCAGTCCAAATAGCATGACTTTGTAATAATATAGGCTCTGGCCAGAAACGAATGCAATTTTCTCCTGGTCTTTTTCCTTCATGAGGATCTGGTTATAACCTGAAAAAGCATCCATGAAGGTTATCAGCTCATGGCTAGCTATTGAATCAACGAGCTGTTTAATTCTCGGAAGGGGAAAACAGTCTTTGGGGCATGCATTATTTAAGTCTATGAAATCCACACACATTCTCCATTTTCCGTTGGACATTTTTACCATGACAAAATTGGCGAGCCATTCAAGGTAATAAACCTCTTAAATAAATCCTGCAGTCAAGAGTTTTTCTATCTCTTCCATAACTACTTTGTTTCGCTTTAGGGAAAATACTCGTCTCTTCTGATAGACAGGCTTCTTCGTTGGGTCAACATTAAGACATTGCTTTATCACACATCCGTCAATTCCTGACATATCTTCATGGCTCCATGCAAAGATGACTAGGTTCTTATTCAAGAACTTCACCTGTTCATCTTTTAGGGACGGTTAGAGCTCCTTCACTACCTTGGTAGTTTTGAAGGGCTCTCCTTGCACCAGGTCTACATTCTCTGCCTCTTCCAAGGGCTTGGGTGGCTCTTCCTTTACCATCCAGGTGTGATTTTCCCTAGATGCTAGGACCACTTAGTAACATTCCCTAGCTAAAAGCTGGTCTCCACAGATTTCTCCAATCCCTTAAGGGATTAGAACTTTCACCTGCAGGCCAATATGTAGAAGTTGCAACCTTAAGGCGATTAAGGGTTAGTTGTCCTAGAATCACATTATAAGATGAAGGGCAGTCAACAATTAGAAAGTCTACCTCCCTTGTTACCTAGGCTGGGTGAGTCCTTACTGTAATCAATAGGGAAATGATGCCCTTGGGATATACGCGGTCCCCACTGAAGCTGACCAAGGGAGACCCGAAAGGTTTGAGGCATTTTGGATCCAACTTCATCTACTACAACACCGTCATGTACATCACGTCTACCGAGCTTCGTTATCTACCTAAACCCTCCGGGTGTTATACCCTTCAATTGTTAGCATGATAATGAGGGGGTCATCATTTGGCTGCCTGACTCCCCTTGCATCTTATTCAAAAAAAAAATGTCTTCCTCTCTAGTGCGATGATGTTTGGCTATCGAGTGCTTTATATGAACACTGTTGACTTGCCTTTGGACTACCTTTCTCAAGGACTTGTATAATCCCTCTACAACCGGTCCTCCAATGATTGTCATTATTTCTCCTATGACCTGTTTAGGATTATCCCAATCCTTTTCATTATGGTCTTCAGTAGACTTCTCTTCCATTTGGTGGGGGTTTGAAAGTCCTTTTTGACAAAATTTTGGAGTTTTCCTCTTTCGACTAACTAGTCTATCCGTTCTTTCAAATCCCGACATTTGTTAGTATAATGACTATGATCCTTATGAAAGCAACAATACTTCTTTGAATCTCTCCGTTTTGGGGATGAACTCAATGGTTTAGGCGATTTCAGAGCAGATTTGTCCTTTATTTGCATGAGGAATTTGTCCACTAGCATTAGCAAAGGATTGAAATTCAGATTTTTCTTTAATGTTGCCTGCAGACCACTTTTGATCGCCTTGGCAACTAAGAGATTGTCTTTGCAATCCCTCTTCTTGCACTGGGACTCAGCATTCTCTTTTTTCTATTGCTTGCCCGTTAGTCCCTTTGTAGTTACTGCATCTTCTCCATTCATATACTTCTGTGCTTTGAATAACGGATATCATCGAGGTCGATGGAGTCTTACCTAGAAAGAAAATGAGGTTAGGATTGTTCTACCCCAATTGGAAGGTCATTATTATCACCTGATCATCAGCTTCGTCAATTTCTAACACTGCTTTGATGAACCGTTTTACATACTCTCTCATGGTTTCCCCTTCTTGTTGCTTCACAATTAGTAGGTAGGAGGTAGGCCTCTTATGGCGTTGGCCCCCAATGAAATGACGAACAAAAGAGTCGCTCAGTTGGTTAAAGTTCGCAATAGATGCCATGGGCAGCTTGCTAAACCATACCCTTGTTGCTCCTCTAAGGGTTGTTAGGAATGATCTGCAAATTACCTCGTCTGGGGTTTGCTAGAGGTTTAATATTGTCTTGAATGTCCCTATGTGATCTAGGGGATCCTTAGTGCCATTGTATACCTCCAATTGTGGTAGATGAAATTTAGGAGGCAAAGGGCATTCTAGAACACTGGCAGTGAAAGGTGAGTCTGTCCTCTTGATTATGACCTCAAGATTTATCGATGTCTTTCCCTTCATGACATTCTTGACTTCATCTAATTCCTCCCTCATGCTCTTCATCATCTAAACATTGCCACGAGTTGACTGTGCAGTGTGCTCAAAAGTTTCCTTTATGCTATCTATAGGGCTCTAGGCTTCATCGTTATTGTCATTGTGATTATGCCGTGTCTGTGACATATTTGTGCCCTTTGGACATGCTTTCCGCTTCAAGTCTTCATTTTGTTTCATCAATTCTTGCACATTGGCTGTCAGTGCTTGAATTTGTTGAGCAATCACCTCTGGGTCTGGCGGCACAGTTATGGTTGAGTCTATCGGTTCTAAGGAACTTAGTCAATAGAGAATCCAACGTTCCCTACACATAGCATCAAACTAATAAAACGTGATTTCACCTCGTCAGTACAATGGATAACCTTGAGATCCTTTATCAAAGAAAGCACTAAGCAGATAGTGACACCAATTTGAGGCCTGCCAAGGACCCTCCAATGCTTAAATTAGCTTAAACTCTTTAGAAATTTGCAATGTGTAGAGTAATTTGTGCATGTGTTCAATATGAATCACTTACTTGTCTCTCCTGGCTTTATATAGTCTTTGTGTGAGTAAATGCCCAATCTGTTGATCTCTCTTACGTTGTACCACAACTAGAGGATTTATGGCTCAATAATGAACACTTAATCCAAGCCCTTTAACATTCATAACAGCCATTAAATGCACATCATTGGATGGCAGTAACGTCTCTGTGCTCATTCATCATTTGGTCATTAAATGTTATCTGGAATTAATGCGCTTACGCTTGTCCATACTTTTACTCATCATTAACATGGACGGTTTGTAATATGGATGACCATTTTATCGCTATCCGTCATTGATCAAACAAATTTAACAACATTATAGCATAAAAAATAGCAAAGCCAATATAAATTCTTCATTTAGAAATGATGAAGCATTCCTTCATTTTGATTACAAGTGAACAAGAAAATAAAAAACATTTGCTTAGGTTAACATAATTATATAAAATAAAATAAAATAAAAAAGCCAAACCATCACAATATAGAAAAATAAAAACCCTTAAAGCTTCATCAAAACCAAAAAATTATCCCATAAAAAAAAAAACCAAAAATAGATGTTCTAGTAGGATCAGTAGAATTGGTAGAATCTCATACGATCCTACCATTTTTACGATCCTAGTGCGATCCTAATCTTTTGGTGAGGTGGGATCATAAAATCATGCGATCTTACGATCTAGATTGCAATTTTGACAACCGTGCCCCAAAGTGAGTAATTATCATTTTTGTAGAACATAATTTAGCTATCATTGATCCTCTGTATACATATTATGAGAATAAGAATACTTGGTGCCCCCACTTTTTAAATTATCCAAAATACCTTCACACATTCCTCTTAGTGGACAATATTTCTCTTTAAACTAGTTTGGAGAAAAACTCTTAAAACTCATCTTATATCTTTTGAATGGATGTGAATTTTTAACAACTTACCATTGGATTTTATGGTTTTTATGTTTTTAGCACACATGTCAAATTTCTTTCAAATCGAATGTTATTAACTATTTGATCAATAAACTTATTTTTTATGCATAATTTTGGATCATAAAAACTTGAATTTTAAACATTTTATTGATAACATATTATTGATCTTTGATTTTTTTTGAAAATTTTCAAGCATTGAGAATATAATAAGAACATATAATCCAATGGTTAGATTTTCAAAATTCATATCTAATAAAAAGATATTGATAGGGTTTGAAGATTTCTTTTCAAACTTGTTTAGAAAGAAACATTTTCCCCTCTCAATAAACTTGAAAAACTTCAAATAATAGAGTCAAAATAACAAATTTCAAACACCTAAAATTTATATAATAATTAAAATTTAAAAATAAATTCTCCATATTTCCCATTTTTTGCACTAGAATAATAACCACTTATGACTACCTATATCTTTCTCATTAAAAAAAAAAATCTCTCTATTTTAGAATTCAGACTAAAGAGTAAATATGAATGTGTACTTATAACCTTTTATTCTCAAAAAAAAAAAAAAAAAAACCTTTTATTCCTTATTTTTATTTTTATTGAAGAGTGGTGGGAAGTTACTAAACAATTACGTATCTTGTGTGAAAAACTAATAATAATATAAAAAGATAGATCAAGAATCTTGTAGTTCAATTAGTTGACACTTTTTAGTATTTTTAACCAAAGTATCAAGTGCTCAAATCATCTCTCTCTGACCTTTTTCCTCAAAAAAAAAAAAAAAAAAAATCTCACTCAAAGTTTAAATTATAAAATATAATAATAACAATATAAGACAGAAAGCAAACGGTCAAGTCGTTGTGTTAGAAATATTGAATGATTGTATTGTATATCACAGTTAAAGAATGTACATGAGAGCCTTTATATAGGAGGCATATAAGTGCTGATATGCATTGATAATAGCTTAATTTTTCATATTTATATCACTGTTAGAAAGCATTATCATACTTATTTTGAAAATAATTCATGCATTTTATATTTGGTTTTGGAATAATGGTGAATAATCAATTTTGTACTTAATTGAATCTTATTGCGTGAATTTGTCTTTTGTAGGAGAATGGAATTAAATAAGTGGATTTGTGCAAAGAAGAAAGCTAATGGACTTTACTTTTACAAAGGCCATGATAAAGTTAAAAAAAGACCAATCTAATTAAATTTAAGTCCAATTGGAGTAAGGAATCAATGGAAATTTTGCATCAAATTCAAGTCCAATTCAGATTAGGATTCCAGCCTGCACATTAGTTAGTATTTTTGGCATAACTTTTGGCTCAGATTTCTAATCGAGATGATTCAAGTTGGGCTGGAAAGTTAACTTAAACGGATACAACTTTGTAGTTTACCAAAAGTCCGAATTCTGACATTAAATGAGCCAAAATCATTGGTTAAGTGAAGCCTACAAATCTGGGATTTTCCCAAAATGGGAATTCAATTTGTAATAGAATTCATTGACTTATTTAAAGGCTCTTTAGGGCAAAATTCAGGGAGGCTAGTGCTAGGGCTGAGATGCAAAACAGAAAATTGGACCAAGAGGCAGTGCTGCATGTGGCTTTTCTGTAGCTTTTCTCCATGATAGTATTGTGACTATTTTCTTTCTCTATTTTATTTGTCTATTTTAATGTTTAGTATTTTATTCTTGTGTTTTATTTCAATTATCATGAGTAGCTAAATTTATAATTAGGGTTGAGGATGAAATCTTGTTAAGGATTATCAGTAATATTTATGTGATTTGATTTTTTCCACAATAATTGTTCTGTAATGAATTAAATTGTTCTTGCTTCATATCAATTGACTAAGATGGGATTCTAGATATGAGTTCAATCATGTTTTTCTCATGATTTAGGATTTGTCTTAATTAATTGAATGCTTGGTTTATTAATTCTTGATTATAAAATTGGATATCGCTTGTGATTTGTTTGGCTATGGATACAATTGATGATTTGATTTTATACTTAAGAAGCAAAGAAGAACATGCTTTAGATTTTTAAACATAAGTTTTAATGATGATATTTTCCATGATAGCAAGATTGATTTCTTGATTATTATGCAGTAGTTGGAAAAAATTAATAATCATAAATATATGCTGATATGACTTACAAGGCGGATTCTAAAACCTTAATTCCTTTCCCTTGATTGTTTACATCTTTTTACTACTTTATATTATATCTTTTGCTTAGTTTAACTATTTGCTTAATTTTATTATTTGCTTAGTTTATTTAATCTAAAAAAAAACCAATTTTTATTAAACTAGATTAGGATTAATTTGATTAAGGTTTAATTAATTTTCCTACGTTCATTCAAGTCCCTGTGGGTTCGACCTCGTTCTTGTCAAACTATACTTCGATACTGTTCGTACACTTGTAAGTACTTTAAAATTTCACAACAAGTGCAATACAAGTAAGAGTGTAGTATAAGCATGTGTGCTATACAAGAAATCTAGGTGGGCCTAAAGCCCATAACACTATACACGTTAATAGCTTCTCTCAAACTTAAAGTGGGTGTGAGACCAACTTAAGGTTGTCAACCAAATCATAAAGGCGCCCCTTAGGATGTGACTTGGTGAAGATATCTGCAAGTTGATCTTTGGAGGAGATTGAGAAAAGCTTGAGATCACCACGAACAAGATGATAACGGATAAAATGACAATCGATCTTAATGTGTTTAGTTCGTTCATGGAAGACATCATTGTGAGCAATATGAATGACACTCTGGTTGTCATAATAAAGAGGAGGAGTAGAGGAAGTGGACACACCTAGGTCTTTGAGAAACCATCGTAGCCAAAGAAGCTCAAACATGGTATCAGCAAGTGCACGATATTCTATTTTAGTACTGGAGTGGGACACATAAGTTTGTTTCTTGCTTCGCCAAGAAATCAGAGAAGAACCAAGAAGAAATCAATAACCAATGGTGGACCAGCGATCAGTGGGATCTCCTGCCCAATCATCATCAGAAAATGCACAGAGAACAAGAGGAGACTGAGCAGAGTAGAAAAGACCATGAAAGAGAGTGCTCTTTAGGTATCGAAGAATACATAGAACAGTAGCATAGTGAGTCGATCGTGGAGCAGACAGATACTGGCTCACCTGGTGAACAACATAGGAAATGTTTGGATAAGTGATAGTGAGATCAACTAGGCTGCCAACCAAGCGTCTATAAAGAGAGGGATTAGACAATGGTTTCCCTCTTGAGAGAGTCAGATACGCATTAAACTCAGCTGGAGTGTTAACAGTCTTGTAATTAGTAAGTCCAGCTCGAGACAAGAGTTTAGAGGCATACTTGGCTTGAGTAATATAAATTCCATCTGTAGAATGAGTGATTTCAAGAACTAAGAAGTAGCTGAGATGTCCAAGATCTTTTATCTCAAACTGCTGACTAAGAAAATCCTTGAGTTCTTGAATGCCATTGAAGTCATCACCGGTTATGATCATATCATTCACATACAGGAGAAGTAAAATAGTGCCATTGTTAGTGTGACGAATAAATAAGGCAGAATCATAATGACTGGCCATGTAACCCAAGCGAGAGATGGTAGAGCTGAATTTGGCAAACCAAGCTCGTGGAGCTTGTTTAAGGCCATAAAGTGCACATCGAAGGTGACAAACCTTGTTTAATTCAACAGAGAGACTAGGAGGAGGTTGCATATAAACTTCTTCACTTAAATCCTCATTAAGGAATGCATTTTTGACATGCATCTTAAAAATGTCCCATTTGCTAGCAGCAGTAACAGCAAAGAGGGCACGAACAGATGAGATACAAGTAATCGGAGCAAAGGTCTCTTTATAATCAAACACATACTCTTGTGTAAAACCTTTTGCAACAAGACGAGCTTTGTAGCACTCAATGGACCCATCAGAGTGAGTCTTAATCTTATAGATCCACTTACAACTAACCACAGATTTTCTAGGGGGGAGATGAACAGGTTGAAGACGAACTACCTAACCCTGAGCTTCGGTTCCCTGCTTGTGCTCCGCCTGAAGATCCTGCACAAGACATTCCACCTCGTCACTCAACTTGGGTAAGATCCATTCCTGCACATTTACTTGACTATCATTGTTACACTGCTCTTACTACACTGCACGAGCCTCACACCTACCGTGAGGCTTCTACTGACCCTTTATGGCAGATTGCAATGAAAAAGAAACTTGATGCATCATCTAAAAACCATACTTGGGATTTGATGACTCTCCCCCAAAAGACAAAATTGCGGGAGATACAAAGACAATGAGAGATAGGATCATAACACCGATACTCCTTTTGAGTTTCGCCATAGCCCAGAAAACAATAAAGCCTTGACCGAGGCTCAAGTTTGTTATGCTTATGTGGCTGAAGAAGAATGAAACAAGCGGAACCGAAAGAACGAAGGTGGTGATCTAGAGTTGACCCAAAAAGGCGCTCATATGGAGTTTGATTTTGGATAACAGAACTCGGAATGCGATTAATAATGAACAGCATGAAGAGCAACTTTGCCCCAAAAAGGAGCAGGAACTTTTGTAGAGAGAAGGAGAGCACGAACAATGTAAAGAATATGAAGAAGTTTTCGTTCGGCTCTACCATTTTGCTGAGAGTTACATGGACAAGTTAGTAGATAAACAGTGCCATAGGAAAGCAAAACAGCTTGGAAAGAATATTGACTGTATTCAAGAGCATTATCAGATTGAAAAATTTTGATACGTTTGGAAAATTGAGTTTCAACCATTTTTGTAAAATTATAATATACATGCAATAATTCAAAACAACGTTTCATATGAAAAATCCAGCTATAGCGAGAGTAATCATTAACAAAGACAATAAAATATCGAGATCCACTAATACTAGAGACAGAGGAAGACCCTCAAACATCATAATGAATATGGTCAAAGATATCAATGGATATTGATTCACAAGTATTGAAAGGCAAAGCTGGTTGTTTTCCTAACTGACATGAAACACAATCAAAATTTTCTGTAGACACTGAACCTAACAAACCTCTAGAAGCCAATTGTTGTACTCGAAAGGATGGATGTGTGTCCAAGTCGAGCATGCCAAAATGCAAGTGATGGAATTGAAGAAACTGCAGCAACTGCAATAAGAGAAACAGGAGCAACAAGTGGAAGACAAAGGTTGTCCACGGGAAACATACGCCCAACTCTGGGACCGGTCCTAAGCTCCTATCCCGTCCTTGGATCTTGCACAATACACTCAGAATAATCAAATATAATGCAATAATCCAACTTAGCTAATTGTCCCACAGAAAATAAATTGTAAGAAAAGTAAGGAACATTAAAGACCCCAAGAACCGAGAGGTTGGAGGTCGAAACTAAACCTATATTATGACCAGACATTGTGGAACCATTAGCTGTGCGAATATTAAGAGGGTGCGGTGCAAGTTTAAGGTCGAAAAATAAGGATGAGTGAGGTGTCATGTGATTGCAACAAGCAGAATCCAAAAGCCAAGAAGTAGGAGACATACCAGATAAAGCTAAGAGAGAAAAGGAATAAGATGCATTACCAACCATACAAATGACATTAGCGATGATGTTTATAAGGTCATCTTTGAAAATGGTGAAGGTGGATCCAGAAGACTAAGACTGTGCTGAGACGGGAGTCATGGGTTGGACACTTTCAGTGTTAGCAACTATTGCAGCAGAAATGGAAACAGCTAATTTGTTGCATTGATAGCAAGTATCAATATTATGGCCAAAACATTTGCAAAAATTGCAAACACGTTTGTTGGATTGTCAGCGACGATTGTTGCAAAAGAAAGAAGACTTGTCCTTATTCTTCATTTAGAAGCAAAATATGCAAAAATGGATTGCAAAAATGAAATCTACTGAAAGTCAACGGTCAAACTTGCTGAAAGTCAACGATCAAACCTCCAAAAGTCAAACGATGACGTTGGTGGCTAACATAAGCAAGTGACGTCAACGATAATGCAATAGGGCTGACGTGGCAGAATGACGTCAGCAATGACGTTAGCAGGAGGGTTGAGGCACGTGAAGGCGCATGAGGGTGCGTGACCTGAAGACTCGACGCGTGAGAGCGCGTGGAGAAATAACCCAAATCTGCAGTGGCGCGTGGGCACGTGAGCAACGAAATAGAACCTTTGAGTAGCGCGTGGGGGCACATGCAATCTTTGATGGCTTCGAGGCTTCCACGAGTTTGTAGATCGGCGTAAGACGATTTTAGTAGTACCTGCAGAAAATTAATCGAAGCAATATTTGCGGCAATGATGCAAAGGGCAGCAGTCTTTGCAGTGTGAAACTCCTTAACAACAATGGCTGTAGGTGCGAAACCTAAGGACGACAGCTGGAAGACGTCGAAGATTCAACGGTGAGAGGCTGCGGTGGTTGCAATAATGGCGGAAGCAATGTTGAGAATGAAGTAACACCAATGAAGACAAGACTGCTAAGAAAATGTACCATGTTAGAAATATTGAATGATTGTATTGTATTTCACAGTTAAAGAATGTACATGAGAATCTTTATATAAGAGGCATATGAGTGCAGTATACAAGTAAGAGTGTAATACAAGCATGTGTACTATACAAATAATCTAGGTGGGCCTAAAGCCCACAACACTATACACGTTAACATCATGATATGAACCAAATCCTTGTAAATATTACGTTGACATCTGCATCAGTGCTCATGTAAAATACAATACAATAAAGCAACAAATCACTGATCGATTAATGACATTGGCTGACACAACAATTACATCTATTGACAAATAAAACATAAAAAAAAAAGAAAAAAAAAAGATACAATATGACAACTTCCATTAACTTGAAGGTTTTTCTCTATACTAATATAGTCCTAAAAGCTCAAAATCAGATATTACCTATGCCAAGTTGCCAACAAGATTGCCTATACAAAAGCGTATTATATTATATACGTGCACCTCAGATAGCAACCAGAATAGGTGCCATCTTGTTCAGTTTCAAGCTGGGACTTCATTACCTCGTATTGCACTATTTATAAAAGTTATTGAAATAGTAGCACTAGTTTGGATATTACTTAGATTATATTTATAGCCATTGAAGAGGTACAGAGTGATGCAAAGGAATAGAGAGAGATGAGCTCTGGCGGTGATTATCATCGTCTTCCTCATAAATCAAAGTCCCACATCGGCCAAACCAATGATTTCAGACCAAATCAAGTCCGGCCACTACCAACTGGGCCGCGTAAAAAGAGTACAGGAATTCAGGCCTGGATGCTAATGAACAAAAAGGGTGAGGCCCAAGTTGTCGAGGCTGGGAAGTCTGCGATCTTGCGGCGAACAGGCCTTCTGGCCCGAGACCTTCGAGTCCACGACCCACTTCTCTCATACCCATCAAACATTATGGGCCGTGAAAAAGCCATTGTGATAAATTTGGAGCATATAAAGGCAATAATTACAGGAGTTGAGGTTCTCTTGTTGAATTCTAGGGACCCAACTGTGATGCCATTCATTGAGGAGCTCCAAATCCGGATTCAACGTTTTCACCATGCTAACATAGCCCAGGTTTCAACTGACATTTAATTTTTAGGTTTTTTAAAAAAAATATATATATTTTATAATATATTTGGTGGTAAATGAGAAAGAATGATACATGTCACTTTAAATCCATTCATGATTTTTTTTTAAATTAAAAAATTCCAATTATAATGGCCAATTTGTATTGAAGATACTTACCTAGACATTCTAGGCTCAATTCCCTCTACGAGTTCTCTTGGATTACTTAATACACAATTCTAGCACGTGGAATCTTGTATCTATGGGTTACTCCCCAAGAGTTGTTCCAAGGGATCCTACCAAGGTGAGATCCACAACATCAAAATTTTGTTTCTTGATATTATAAAATGAACAAACTTTAGATACAAAATTGGTTGTAGCTTTATGTTACTTTATGTTACAACTTTGTTTAATATCTTCTTATTGAAGGTGAATTTTAACAAATCTACTATTAGATTACATCTTTTTCTTATATCCTCCATGTTTGCAAAATTTCTAGAAAATTAAAAATCAATAGCTATGTTATTAATAAATTGTTTAAATTGCAAATTTTTTGTAATTTAAAATTATTTATAAAATATAAGCTTCTAGATCATATAGTAAATAATATCCAATTGACACAAATTTTGACATATATATTAAGAGTGTAAAAAATATGCAATTCAACGGTTAGATTTTTAAAATATATAGTAATGTTTATTTTATTGTGAAAGATTGTAATATAAAGTTACAATCAATTTCGCAGCTAAACTTTGTCTTTATAAAATTATTATGACTATACTATTCAAGGTAAGAGCCTTGAAGGTTAAAATTTATACAAATGAGTTCACATGTATAATTTTTTTTTTTTTTTTTCAATTCCACCATAGTTAGAATGATTCCAATTTTTATTTTCTTAACTTTTGGCCTATAATTTTTTTTCCCTTTTCAATTTTTAAGGTAAATCTTGGGACAAGATTATTACCCTTAGTTTGATTCTGATTTTAATTTGTAATGTAATGTTGAGTAGTGGTTGCATTTTTTTGTTCTTAGACAGTCTTCTTATAAAAGCCTAATTTCAAATTATTATCCAAATTACTTACCATGCTAATAAATCTTTAAGCAATTGGAATAGAAGAAATTAATTTTCTTCTTCTTTTTTGTTTATTTCTTATTGTATTTATTTTAAATAAGAGAAGTCGGTCCTAAGATGAGAGATTTTTGATTCTTATTGTGTTACTATTATAGAAGGGCGATGTTGATGGTTTGAATTTCTCCAAAGAATTTTCGAAGTTTGAAGTTCAAGATGAGTCTCTTAAGGTGGAGGAAAAAACTGATGTAAAGAATCAAGATGGATCAAAGGTTCTTCCATTTGAGTTTGTTGCATTGGAGGCATGCCTTGAGACTGTTTGTAACTGCTTAGCGAGCGAAGTAAATTTTACTTCTTTTTTCCAGTTTGGTATATAGTGTTTTCTTTGTCATTTATGAACTTGTGTTCATATATATTGTTTTAATAATTTTTCTTTTATTCTTTATTGTTATATTTTTCCAATTCAGGCAATCACTTTGGAGCAAGACACATATCCAACCTTAGAGAAGTTGACCTCAGTGTTAAGTACCCTCAATTTGGAACGTGTCCGCCAAATTAAAAGCCGCTTGATTGAAATATCTGGACGTGTTCAAAAGGTTGAGAGGATTTAAGGTTCTGAACCAAAAAAAAAAAAATGTTTTTACCTTGCAAGTTGCAATATGGTTTAATTCACTGTGATGATAGGACTTCACCATTGTTGATTTATACATTAGATTACACTAAAGAATTATACTATAATAATTATTCTTTTTTTTTTTTTAACTTTTAATTGTGGTCATACTCATCTGCAGGTAAAGGATGAGTTAGAACACTTGCTAGACGATGATGAAGATATGGCTCAAATGTATCTTACCGAAAAGTTGGTTTATGGTTCCAATATGAATGAGGGAGATGATATGGATGATGAAAGTTCTCAATCAAATTTCGATGATAGGCATGTGATAGTACCACTACCATATTTATCATATGAATTCCAAATTTTTAGTTGTTTTAAACTACCATATATATGTGACATTTAAAATTTTTGTTAGAACATATGTGAATCATGTTAAGAATATATGTCATTTAGAAATGACTAATCCTATGACAAAACACACTTTACTTATAATTGGGTAGATTTAGGATGTATTTAATACTTTAAGGAACAAGAGTTCAAGTCCAAGTGTTAAAGCCATGCAAATCTGTCCAAGAAACAAGTGAAGAAGTGTTGGATTTTAAAGCTCGACAGCTAGCATCTATCGAGGTTTAAAAGGCAATCTAGCCCGATGCTCGACAGCTGCTTGATAGATAACCTATCTATCGAGATTTATGAAAATCCATTTTTCAGATTTGATTTCACACCAATCCGTGTATACATATTTTGGCTTTCTTTTCTCACAACCTTAAATATATATAAGGATTATTTTAAGGGCTGTCAAATGTAGCGCAAGTGTGAGGTAAAGTTTTGTTCATGCAAATTGTGACCGGAAATAGAATTTGCCCTAATTCATCTTTCTCTTGAAGAAGCTGCTACGTTTGTATGCCGTTGGGTTTTGTGACCAAGGAGCTTTGTGATCTTTATCGTGTTGATGAATTGAAGAACTTTGCAGCCAACATCTTTCTTAAGTTGGTGAGTAAGCCGCGTACTGAGATTCACGCATTGATTGGTTAGTCACGTACGGGGAGTTGTGCATTGAAAATGAGAGATTGTCACTACAGAACAAGTCCAATTGTGTATTGGGGTAAGGGTTCAACTGTAAGTTGCTATAAGGTACTGAGATTCTTTTACTTGTAACCGCTTGTTGTGATAATAGTAGATTCTCGGGAGTGGTGACCTTAAAATCACTCGGTGGGGATTTTGCCTTGGGGGTTTTCCCCATTCGTAAACAAATCATTGTGTCAACTTTATTTTCCATTGCATATTAACTCAGTTGGTGATTTGTTTGTGCTACAACGCGTTTTGCATGTTAATTGGATTAATTAATTAACTTGGCTAATTAATTGGTTAATCTATCATAAGGGGTCAATACATTCTTAGCCTATCAAGTGGTTTCAGAGCAGGAACACTCTGATTAGGATTAATTATTGCTGTGTGATCTATTAACCTTTGTTGTCATGGATAGAGGACAATCATTGATTATACCTCCTTTATTTTATGGCACTAACTATGCATACTGGAAAGTATACATAAGAGATTTTTTGTAGTCATTAGATGAAAAAGTGTGCAAGCTGTGGAGATAGGCTAGACCAAGAAAAAAGAAAGCGCCGACTGATTGGGATGATGCTAAGATCAAGGCGGCTAACTTCGACAGTTGGGCATTGAATTCCTTATTTAGTGAGGTCATGAATGATGAGTTTAAGAAGATATCCTCTACTAAAACTGCCAAGGAAACATAGACCAAGACTGTCAGGGATTCGAAGCTTCAGAGACTTACTACAAGCTTCGTAGAGATCAAAATGGAGAAGGATGAGTCGTTCGATGAATTCTATGCCAAGCTCAAGGACATAGTAAACTCAGCCTTTAATCTTGGGGAAACCATTCCCGAACCTAAGATTGTCAAAAAAGTGTTCAGATCTCTACCTGAGAGATTTCATACCAAGATCACTGCAATTGAGGAATCAAAGGACATCGACAAAATTCCTTTGATAGAGCTGGTTCTCAATCTGTAGTCTTATGAATTGGGTTTAACAAGAATCGGGAAATCGAGAAATCGAGTAAGGGAAAGAGCATGGCACTGAAGGCAAGAGCAATGACACGGATGATTCTTCTAACGATGAAGATTCTAAGACGAAATCCTAAATCACAAGGCAGTTCAAAAAGTTTATGAAAAATGCCAATGCTAAAGGATTTGAAAAAGACATCAAGCAGTCCAGTTCGTCTCAGTTCAGGAGCCAAGACAAAAGGAAGAAGGACGCTAGGGATGGCGGTCAGTACACTGTTCCCTCAGGACCTAAGTGTTTCGGGTGTCAAGGCTTTGGACACATGAAACAAGAGTGCCCTACGTATCTCAAGACCATTAGGAAAAGCAAGGCACTTGTTGCTACATTGAGCAAGACCAAAATTGAGAATAATTCGGAAAATGAGGATGATAGAATCTTGAATACCTTCACTGCCATTGTTAATCCTATTGAGGGGATTGTTGAAGATGTGGATGAAGAAGAGGACTTGGTGGAGTCTAAGTTTGAAAAGATGGATGAGCAAGATGACATCCATACAACCTACGCAAAATTATACAAAGTCTTTGAAAAGCATGAGAAGTTGTATGGGTTGGCCACCAAGAAGCTCGGTGATGTGGAGTTTGAACGAGAAGAAATCTCCACAAAGTTTGATGAAGCTAATCAGACTATTGGAGCATTGAGATTTGAGAACAATTTCTTGGTTGAGAAGACCAAGAAGCTTGAGACAGAGCTATTTCAAGTCAGAGCTCAATTGGAGAGAACTTCAAGTGCAAAACTTGACGAGATGCCAGCCTTCAAAAACCTGCTTCTGATCGAACCGGTTTAGGGTATGAATTCTCTTCTCCTAATATTGCTTTTTCTAGTACTACTGTGTTTGTTTCTCCTACTAATAATATTGAATCTGAGAATAATGATGTGAAAACTATTTTAGCTAGTGAAAACATAGACAATGGTAAATCTATCTTAAAAGCACCCCCTAAGCTTGATAAGAAAGAGACTAGAAACCCTAGGGCTAAGAAGGGCAATATCCAAAAGTCTAAATAGAAGAAGCAGCATCTCTGGCATCACTGTGGAGCAACCAGACATACTCGACTTAATTCTATAAGTGGTTAGCCACTCAACAGAGAAACAGTATGACCTCGTCGGAAAACCAGAATTAGTTTCCATCCTCTTTTGCTCCTTTTGGAGATCTGCTCAAAGTCCTCATGTTCCTTTCGAACTTGAATAGTTTCAATTCTTCTCCCTCACCGCTGGATCAAGAGTTCACTAAATGGAAAGGTTCTTCCAATGTGTGGAAGGAAAAAGGCTTGAAGTGATCTTGTCACTTTTCTCTCTCTTCCTCTAATTTTTTTTTAATGCATTACTTGTGTGTTTTGCTTTCTTGTTTTGAGTCAGTCTAGTTTTATGTTTTGCTTTGTTTAACATGTTTTTGTTTATTTTTTTTCAATTTAGCTTTATTTTTTTCATAAAAAAATAAAAAATCTTGAAAAATAAAAAAAATACAAAAACAGTGTGTGTTTGTGTACATTAGTACTTGTGTTCCTTGGATGGCCATTGAAATAAAGTTTTCTAAACTTGTAATTTTTGTAGCTTAGATGAACATTCATATGCACAACTAAGCAAGTGAGTTTTGTGGCTCGTCTTTGTGATGAGTAAGATTAAGTAATCTCTTGAACTTAACACTCGTATCATTTTTTTTTTTTTTTGACAGGAAGGATTAGAAAATCCTAAGAGAAAGGCATAAATAACCATCTCATAACTGTTGCCCTCCAATCATGAAATGACATCTATATACTTCGGCGTAGTAAAAGTGCAATGTCAAAAGCTAAACATCATTAGGTATTTCTTTTCTCTTTCTTGTATGCCCATGCATAATATGCTTAACAAAAGAAAATATGCAAAGAAAAATGAAAGCAAAAAGAATCAAAATGGTTTATATATGATTGCAAGCGTGTCTTCTAGGAATTGTGGGAATTATAGGATGTACCTCAAAGGTGATAGTCTCCATCAATCAGTTATGATTGTGTGTGAGTTAAAATGATTTTCTCATATCTCAAATCGTCATAACATGTAGACACTTGTGCAATCTTACGTTGTTTTTCACACATAACACGCAATATTCTTTACTACTTTTGATACATATGCAGGCACAATGTGATTTGGCTATCACAAGGAATACATGTGTTCATGTATGCTCACTAAACTATCTTAACTTGTTTTTGAAGTATAAAAATTGGTTAGACTTGTTTAGTGTGTGTGTGTGTGTGTGTGTGTGTGTGTGTGTGTGTGTGTGTGTGTGTGTGTGTGCGTTTGTGTGTTTTGGATCTATATGCATGACATTTTTCTTGTTGAGAGATGTTTTTGAGAGTTTAAAATGTAGTTTGGATCTTTGGTTGAGTAGCATGTTTGATTGCATTCAAGTCTGTGTTTTTCTCTTCTTTGAAACATTGTTTTTGAGCAATCTTGACAACTTCTCGATACCTTTTGACAACTAGGCTATCTATCGAGCCTCTTGATCTTCCTTTCTCGACAGCTGTTATCGCAATTTCGATCCATCGAAGTTTTTGAGAATATGCCTCGATAGATTCTCGATAGCTTCTTGATCCATCAAAGTCTTTTTGATGTGGACACCTCTCTATAGCTCCTCGATAGCTCCATCCATCAAGATTTAAATCTCGACACCTCTTAACACCTCACAATCCATCGAGCTTTATGTTTTCTATATGTAGGCTTCAGCGCGATTTTCTCTCATTTCTCTCTGATCTCTCTCAACAGAAACTCTCTTTTCTCTCTCCCAAACACTTCTTACTCAACCTCTTCATCTTCCCCACTCATTCTTCGGCCTCAAGGGTGATTTATTCCTCTGGTATGACCTTCTTTCTTTCATTTATCATGCATTTCATCTCTTTTGACCTAACTTTTGGGGGTTTTTGAAAACTTTTGGGGCTTTTCAAAATTGATGAAGTTTTTGTGAAATTTTTGTGATGGGTTTTGTTTAAATGATCCTATATGCTCATGCTTTGAATCACATTTGCATTTTAACAATAATTCATGCATTATAGATGTGTGTTTACTATGTTGAAATGATGTGTGCTAGTAGGTTTGGATTGGGCTGAGCCCATGATGTTTTTATTGTTGCATGTCACATGGTCATGCATTTTTCATGCATACGTATCTTCCTTTTGTATCTTTTTGATATTGGCCTGTGTTGGTACTTTTTTGTTGTCCCCCCTTCTCTCTCTCTCTCTCTCTCTCTCTCTCTCTCTCTCTCTCTCTCTCTCTCGCTCGGTTAGTTGCTCTATGATAACTAAATGTAAGTCTACTCCATCCTGGAACCTTCTTCATTCTGGGGCATCTACTTCTAATTCTACCCCCTCACATATCAGGTTCCATGATGATAAAGCCCATAAGGACTTTTCGGAGAATTTTTCTGAATGAGGCATTCATTCAGAACGCCAAGTTATCCTATTGGACTTTTCAGATACTAACCTTCCCACTATCATCTACAGTAGGGGTTAGGAGTCACTTTATGACGTCCCAATCACTTGGTGTTACATGTTCTAAGGGTAGGACATCCTGATTACTCCAGTTGTGATCGTCTTAAGACTGTGTCTAAAGATGAGCTCATGTCTCTATTTTGTGAGACGCCTTCATCTTGGGGTGGTCGTCAAAACACCCCTTGCTCGACCTTCGTTAAAGGTCCGAGGTTCCTGAATATGGTGATGACATTTGTTTTACATCCCTTGTCTCACTATAATTTGATTACTGAGCCTCGTGCTCGATTTTTGTTGTCCCTCTTTGAGAGGCTTACCATTGATATTCCCTCTCACTTCATACTCTTCCTTATAGATGTCTATAAGGATACGGTGACCCGTGATAAGCTTATCTTTCCTTCTTCTATCATGTGGATCATTCACCACTTCTTTGTCTCCTATCCCATGTCGGACCATTTCTTTGTCATGTGTGCCATAGACGTCACGTGTGCCATAGACGTCACAATCGTTAGACGGAGTGAGGCCTAGCTTCGACCGAAGCAGCCACAAATCGAGACGGTGACTCCTTCGGTTTCTTCAGCTCCATCCACATCCGCCCCTTCTTCTTCTGAGGGTGGGGTGACGCTTAAGGAGATCATGGCGCCGCTTCAGCACATGGATGCTCGCCTTGACTCTGAGTGATGAGTTGTGTCAAGTGAACACCCATGTTGGTCGTATTGCATGATGACAGGCTTACCTTGGTGGCTTCATAGAGTCTTCTTCTCCTTCTCTAGAGGCATCTGAGGACGAGGACGAGGACGATGATGGTGACTCCGATGGTGGTGATGCTGATGAGGATAATGCTGCTAGCTCTTTCAATGACAAGGAGATGACTGCTTCTCAACGACTTATCCTTTGTCATTTGTAACAAAAGGGGGGAGTAATTTTGGATATGAGAGTAGTCATGTACTTAGGGGGAGAGTTAGTATAGGTGATATTTTTGTTAGGGGGAGTACTTATTGTTTTTGTTTTTGTTTTGTTTTTTTTTTTTTTTAGGGCAGTAGTGAGAACTTTTTGTATCTTTTCTTTTGTTTCTTTTCGATACATTGTTCTTATATTGTGATAGCAAACCTTGTATTCATTTTGATACATATATATATATATATATATATATATATATATTGAGGTTGTTATTATATTCTTTCACTTACCTCTTCATGTGTTGTTTCTTTTCTCTCTTTATGCACATGCTTCTTATTACTTGTATGCAATCTTTTATTTCTGTTTCACACTAAAATGCCGTGATGAGTTTTGTTTAAAGTGTTTCAGAAATACAGGTTGTCAAACTCTTTCTTCCCATGAACTCTCTTCTTGCAAAGTTTTTCAAGAGTTTATGTCAGGATAGATTTTATTGTATTCAACAAGTGAGTATAAGTTGAGTGATTTATAACTTCTCTCATATGTTCATTTGTTTGTTGTGGTTTTGTCATGGATTACCAAAGGGAGGGATTGTTAGGACATATGTGAATCATGTTAAGAACATATGTCATTTAGAATTGGCTAATCTTATGACAAAACACACTTTACTTGTAATTGGGTAGATCTAGGATATGTTTAATACTTCAAGGAACAAGAGTTCAAGTCCAAGTGTTAAAGCCATGCAAATTTGTCTAAGAAACAAGTGAAGAAGTGTTGGATTTTAAAGCTCGATGGCTAGCTCGTCATATAGCATCTATTGAGGTTTAAAAGGCAGTTTAGCCTGATGCTCGACAGATGCCTGATAGATAACCTATCTATCGAGATTTATGAAAATCAGTTTTTCAAATTTGATTTCACACCAATCCGTGTATACATGTTTAGGATTTTTTTTTCTTCACAATCCTAAACATATATAAGGATTATTTTAAAGGTCGTTAAAGGTTGTGCAAGTGTGAGTCAAAGTTTTGTTCATGCAAATTGTGACCGGAGATAGAATTTGCCCTAGTTCATCTTTCTCTTGAAGAAGCTGCTGCATTTGTAAGCCGTTGGGTTTTGTGACCAAGGAGCTTCGTAATCTTCATCGTGTTGATGAACTAAAGAACTTTGCAGCCAACATTTTTCTCAAGTTGGCGAGTAAGCTGCGTACTGGGATCCGCACATCGATTGGTTAGTCATGTACTGGGAGTTGTGCATTGAAAAGGAGAGATCGTCACTACAGAACAAGCCCAATTGTGTATTGGGATAAGGGTTCAATTGTAGGTTGGTATAAGGTACTGAGATTCATTTACTTGTAACCGCTTGTTGTGATAATAGTGGATTCTCAAAAGTGGTGACCTTAAAATCACCCGATAGGGTTTTTGTCTTCGAGGTTTTCTGCATTCGTAAAGAAATCACCATGTTACCTTTATTTTCCACCGCATATTAACTTAGTTAATGATTTGTTTGTGCAACTATGCGTTTTGCATGTTAATTGGATTAATTAATTAACTTGTCTAATTAATTGGTTAATCTATCACAAGGGGTCAATACATTATTTGCCTATCAATTTTAATTTTTTTTATAAGGATGCCAACTAAAATCTCTTTGGAAACTTGTAGGTGTTCTATTTTATCTGATGATGAAGGCCAAAACCTTGAGAACCCCCGTGGGAACCACACTAGCAGTATTCAAAGTTATATGAATAAGAACCTTGATGTAAAGGAGCTTGAAATGCTCTTAGAGCCATATTTTGTGCAAATTGATGGTACACTAAACAAACTATCAACGGTACGTAGTCTTATTTTACCTTACCACTTATTGTAAACATGAACATAATTTTTTATTTTTCCATTTCTTATATGAAGAACTTAAAGTACTTATAATAGTCCCCCTAGTTAAAGCCTACGCAGTTTATTAGACTAATTTTAACAACATATTATTAAGGTGAAATTCTTCTCACCAGTTACTTGTTATTCTAAAAAAGGACAACCAATTACTGGTTATACTGAAGTATAAAGCTTTTTGTATCCATAGCTTTGTAGTTTATTCCCACTTATTTGAGCATGCAAATCTCAAAACACCTAGTATCATTTTAAAACATAAATAGAACATGATAAATACCCAATATCTAAAGAAGTCTTGGATGCTTGTGGTTTAATTGTAATAGTTTGACCATTTTCATTCAAACTACTAAATAAAACTTCCAAAACAAGCATGCGTTTAAAGTTGAACGCTCATGCACACAAAACATTCATCTTGAATAGTTTGACTTTGACCAAACAAGATCATTGACTAGTTTGACATTGACCAGTCGTTAGTCGTTCAAGTGTTTCATCACAATGTCTTCCTTTGTCAATATTCTTCAAGTCATTAGTGTACCATCCTTCAGTCGGGTAATGCTAGTACCACTGAAAATGGCACAACTTTGTGTCACAACTCGCCACATGTTAAGTTGTGATTGGTGAAGGTGTGTTAGTGGCGAGTTGTGATTGGTGAATGTGTGTCCACACATGGCCCACTGACACGCCTTCACAAATCACAACTTGCCATGTGGCGAGTTGTAATACAAAATTTTGCCAATTTTGGTAGTACTAGCATTACTCCCTTCAGCCGAAAGATTCCCTCCTTAATCAATGATGTAGCCATTCTTAGGCCTTCGTATATAGCCATTTTTCAATATTCCTCCATTGCACGTTCATTGTAACATTATAGGTTTATTGTAATAAAATAGTTGAGTATGGTGAAGATATAGATATCAAAGGTTTTTGTGTATGTTTAAACCCCTTAAAACCAAATAAGTTTAATCTAATGAATTAGCCAAGTAGTTACTTAGGTTAATTATGAGATCTAGATTAAACACATGCAAACATATTACTTAGTGCGGAAAATTAAAGAAGAAAGTAATACGATAGTCTAAAAAAACCAATGAAACCAACCGTTTCAAGGTAAAAATATAGGGAGGAATTAACATAGCTATCCTTAAGGTAAACAAATCCACTATGATGAAATGGAAGATTACAATAGATTTAAATACTAAATCTAAAGCTACATCTCGTAGAACTTACTAACATAACCACATGCAGCTCCAACTTCATGGACTCTTCTATTTTAGATTTGCTGAACACAAACTCCCGCGCTTGCGACTTTGAGATCTCACTTAAAGGTTTCACATCACCGTCAGTAGTAGATCTTTATGCAACAACTTGTTTCCACCAATTCTTGATTGTAGATCTCTTGTTCTGGCAGATATTTGTTGAGTTAGAAGGTATATAAACCTCACAAATCTTACAAAAGTAACTGACAAGTCTTCCAAGAGCTTGTAAAATGTAGTTAGAGTTTTCCTTTTATATCTAGTAGTGTTAAACTGAAACTCTAAACATTTTCACTGGCTTAGGCTTGACTTAAAATTTTGTAAAACATGATTTTCAATCGGTCAAACTTCACAGTAGCTTGCTTCTATTTTCTGCAACTTGACAATTCTTAAAACTTAACTTGAACAAACTTGAGCAATGTCTAACACTTAATCTAGACATATTTTTGTTCTCAGTTTACCAACATACAAATATTTGGAAACTAAACATTTAATCCTAAATATTTAGAACCTAACAAGAGGCTTTCTTTCAGTGAACGTAGACCAAAATTGAACCACATAATCCCTTTGTCCACTTTCTCTCTATACACTCTTTCTTTGCTTTAGATTCTAACATAAGGAAATGAACTTATATTATTCATGATCTTTGAAGTTTTATTTCTTATTAAAGATGGAAATTTTAACTAGGATTGCAATGGTTTTTAACTTAACCTTATTAAAATCGTTCAATATCATGCAAGCATCACAAAAATGCACTCTAAATTTTTTTTTCTTAAATATCCTTAATAAGCATAAAAATGTGTTGGAAATTTAGCATTGAACTCCATTTAACTTTGCTAATATTCTCTTTTATTTCAAGCACACCATTAATTTTTCCATTGTTAATGTATCATTGTACTTTGGTGATTGTATTTTGGAAGCTAAAGGAGTACGTACATAACACAGAGGACTTCATCAACATAATGTTGGATGACAAACAAAATAAACTACTACGAATGGGGGTCATGTTAACAACAGCTACCTTACTACTAGAAGCCTTTAGTATTGCAGTTGGGTACTTAAGCATAAATGTTGGAATTGCTCTATTCAATGATAATTTAAATGGAGAGAAAAATTGGTTATGGACTGCTGGGGGTGGCAGTATTGGGTGCATAGTCCTATATCTCTTTGCTTATAGCTGGTACAAATATAAGAGATTGATATAATAATGGAGGTAAAGAGGCTATTGATTCTAAAACATTTATTATATATTGTGTTGAAAATACTTTGTATAGACACAATTTTGTTCTGTTTTGTTTTGTTTTGTTATGTTTTGTTTTTTTTTTTTTTTTTGAGGAAACACAATTTTGTTTGTTTGCTATTATTCTATACCTCTTAATGCATTTTAATTATTCTCATGGACATGTGATTTGTTTACTACTTTGTTACAATTTGAGAGACTTTCAATTGCTAATTGATATACTAGCCATGCAATGTTTGTAATTTTTTTTATTTTAATTTCTTTTAAGTACCTAAATTTTTGGATAGCGGTCACCGTATTTTTATTTCTTTTCAGCAATCTTGTTTAATGTTTACCAACTATTCTCTTATGTTATAGTAAATCTCAATCAAACAATCACCTAAATAATGGTAAATTACATTGACACTGTCAAGGTATAGCAAAATTAGAGTTGTTATACCTAATTTTTAAAAAATGACATTATGGCCCCAAATTATCAAAGTTATTACACTCTGTGCCCCCCCCCCCCCCCCCCCCCCCTCTTTGAATTATTTAGGAAATGAAGTGTTAAATATGTTATTCATTTTGGAAGTGGAGCGTCATTTCTTGAAAATCAAGTATAGTGAGTTTAATTTCGCTATACCTTAGGGGTTTCAATGATGTTTACCCATTAAAATTGGGGTTTTAACTTTTTGACAATAGCTACAAAAGCCCTTGTGGTTTTCTCGTAATACACAGAATCACATTGAGGTTTTAAGTGTAATGCTTATCCTATGTGATGTTGTCTTGTGTAAACTGCTAATTATGTAACACTTAAACCCCCCTTTGAATTTTTAAATTGTAACACAAAACCCCCTACGTGGCATTGTTTGTGTGAAAAATGCAACTCTAAATATACATGTTATTGCTTGAGTAACTCATTTTTGCAAAGTTTTAGACCCCTTAAACACAAACAGATTAACCTAGTTATTTAGCCAAGTGATTAACTTAGGTAAATTATTCAGATCTAGATTAACATAAGTAAATTATATCATTGAAACAGTGAGGAAAATAAAGAACACAAAAATATGATAACCTAGGAAAAGCAAATCGGTAAAAAACCTATGGAGGATTTAACCTAGCTATCCTCAAGATAAAACAAATCCATTATGAAAGAATTGAAGTTTTACAATAGCGACTTAGACCACTAACATCCTATTGCTACCACATGTAAAACTTACTGACACGACCATGTGCAAGCTCTGAATCCACGGACTACTTCTTTCTTGGATTCACAACAACCACAAGTACTCCCATTTGTGTTTTCTTTAAGCTCTTTATGTAGCAACTGAAGTAATCACCAAGCTCTCGACATCAATCTTGATCTTGATAACCCTAAGTATGTATGAAGGCAAACACCTCTAGATCTCACAAGTGATTCACACATACAGCATAAACAACCCCACTAAAACGTGGCTAGGGTTTTTCCCTATACGTCATACGGGCTTGGGTTGAGTTAGAAAAATATGCAGAAAAACATTCTGCCCGAGTTTCTATTGATCAAGTCTAATTTTCGATCGATCGAGCCTTGCCGAAATTGAACAACAATTTTTTGTAATTACTCGATTCCAACTTTATACAAAAACACACTTTGAGTAGCCTAAATCTAGACCAAATTTTTTTATCATAGTTTGCCAACATTACATATTGAAGTTCTAAAACAATTTGGATCCTAAATCCTTAGAACCCAACAATTTTTTTAATTTCAAAGATGATTAATAGTTTACACATAAACAATAAGTATTAAACTCAAATCTTCAAGAGGGATACAATGTTTTCAAAAAAACCTCAAAGATGTTGTGTACTTTTCCCTTTCTTATGAAAGGAAAAATAACGAAACAATAGTTAAAACTTTAAGTATTAGTGATAATACAATAAAATCTATGCTATAAATTACAATAAATTTAAAATTAGAATTGAATCACTAGATTAGATTTTAGGCACAAAAGTAAAAATTAGAATGAAACCAATGAGACTATTAGATATAAATCTCACTCTAATTAAAAAGATTTAAGTCCTTTACCATTGGCAAAAGCCACAAAATCCATAAATATGTGTAGCATATTTTCTATTTGACTAGCTCCTTGCATCATACATTGTCTATCTGTGTCATTGAATGTCTTAAGGTTATTATGCACTAAAAACCCAAAGTTTTACCAAATAGAACAATTTTCTTTACTTGAAAATTGTCAAATATAGTGGGTTCTAGTTAGCTTAACTAGTATACTTTTTTTATAGTTGAATTGAAAAATTTGGGGTTCAATCCCTGCCTATACCAAAAACCGATTGGTGTTTTGGTCTGATGATAATAAGTACAATCATCGGAAGTAGACGTTATAAGTTGAAACTCTATACATAAATAAAAATATGTCAAATATACATTATTTTATTATAGGTAAATTATATGATGTATCTATATAATTTTATTGTTGTGTTGAGTAATGGTATAGTTGGATGTTGATAATTCAATAGTTATGATAAGGAAAGGAAATTTGAACCTTGGACGTTTTTGTTAGAAATGCCAAGAGGTTGTAGTTGAGAGATCAAGATCCTCTAAAGTTTTTAGGGTACTTAATCGTATAGAGTTCTTTTAATTTTAAGGGGAAATTATAACTTACCCACCTGTGGTTTGTTTGAAATTCAACTTGCCTACCTGTGGTTTCATTTTTGACACTTTACCCACCTGTGATTTATTTTGTCAATGCTCTGTAACCCACCTCCCCACATGTCGTTAGTCTAACACGTTTTATCCCAAATCAGAAAACAAAATAGATTAAGCACTCCTCTCCCCAAAACACACTCTCACACTTGCTCACCCACTCAAAATCGAGGATGCTACCCACTACCCACCTGAGATCTTAGACTGAGGATCATCTAGGTAATTTCGTGCAAGGAAACTAAGGAAGAAGGAGATGCGTGGATTCGTTCTTGATTCTAGGTTTTGATCGTTACCCACTTGTGATTTTTTGTTAACATTTTGGGTCTTGATCTGTTTGGGTTTCTTTCTCTAGGGTGAGTTCCTTACTTTCTTAGATTTAAGTTTTAGGCATTTGAATTTTTGGGTTTTCTTTTCTTCAATTCTTGGAATTTCTGGGTTTTTCTATAAATTTGAACTTGATAGAGGAATGGGTTCAATCAGCCCATATAATATATGATCTTGATATAGTATATACCATAGAAATAAAAAGACCAGGAGTGAGATGTATGATTGCAATGTATTAGATTTGTAATTGATCAATTTCTAAATTAACTTGAAGATCATGGTATTAGGATCTTTTGAATGATAGCTGGATGATAAGGAGCTTTATTTCCAATTTAATGGCCTATGGTTGGAATTTGGTGTTGTCACAAGATGTTTGAATACTCAGTTACTCACCATTTGAATGTGTTTTAACTTTTTGCCTAACAGTGGTAAGGTCATTGATGACCAATTAACTTATTTGACATGGTGAACTTGAAACTACCGGTCTCTCATTTGGTGTCATTCATGCTAGAAGATTTCCTCAGCCAAACAGAAAAATATCCTTGTCAAGAAACTGCTGGTTTCCTTGCACGAAATAGCCACTTCCAAAAACGCTGGCCATAGCTGAATTTACAAAAAACGCGGCTATAGCCACGTTATGGCCGCGTGCATTATAAATGCAGCTATAATCATATACCTACATGAAATCAAGTCAACCACGTTAGTTACTAACTAACCAACAACAAAAGTATGAACAATAATTTAAAAAAAAAAAAAAAGATATATCACTAATAACCTATATATGATTATAGATTGGATGGGTTTGATTTTGACCCAATCAAATATCAGTTATATCAATAACCCTGCCCTGATTTTTGAACGATAATAAGTAAAGGTAAATAAAGAAATCATTATTGAAAAGTTAATTTGGTTTTTCTGTCTGTGTGTGGGGGCGCTAAAAGAGTTTTTCATTTTATGCTTTTTGAGTAGAGTATTTTGAATTTTTATTACACCATTTATTTTCCTTTTTTTTTTTTTTCTTTTTTTTTCTTTTTTTCTGAGAATCATTATTACACCATTTCTTATAAAGTTGTGATTTACAACTATGTTTTAAGTTGGCTTTATTTCATGAAAAAAAGTGTTGTAATTGCTTTAATTTTGTTCCTTGTATTTTGCAAGATTTTATTGTATTGGGTTTATTATTAAGTTGGTGAAGAATCGAGCATGAAGTTAAGAATCAGTGCAATTTCATGACTAACTAGCAAGAAGAGTATCCCGTGAAAAGGGCACGTGAGAAGCACATGCTGGAAGCTGAAGAGTCATATCAGGCTGTCGATTTTGCGAGTGTCTCACAGGTAAGGCCTTCCTGCGAAATACTCACGAAACATTTTGCCTGGAGGATTTTAAGTGTGACTTTCTTACCCTTCACTCATACTATATATAATCCACAAAAGTATGAAAGGCCATTTCAGAGAGAAAAAACCTAGATATGTTTTCTACAACACAACATACCCATCTTTTAGAGAGAGAGCTACTCATCCTTAGTGAGAAATCATTGTAGCCTCTTCTCCTTCCCTCTCCCATTGCCAAACCTTGAGAGGAGATTTGTACCCAAACATAACCCACACATATTCAAAGTGTAGAGAGTGTTTTGGAGCTTGGGAAGCTTTGTGGATTTGCCAAAAGAAGCCAGTCGAGCGTATTGTGGGATCCAAAAAGCTAGAGAAGACATGACTCCGAGAAATCTATTGGTAGCAGGGGCTTGGAGGGCTCAAGTACATTGGATAGATTAGGCTTGGAGGGTCTTTTGTTATTTGTGTACTCCAATTTTATTCTCTAGTGGATCGATTTCGACTTGAAGGGTCGCGGAGAGGTTTTTTGCCGAGTTTTTCAATTTCCTCTTCAACAACACATCTTGGTGTTATATATCTTGTGTTTGCATCTCTTTTCCCTTACTCTTGTGCTTTACTTTTATTATTTGTTGTTCATATTTATGTACTAGAGTAGTATCGGTTCATTGCGCACATTTACTCTTGTTCCGCACTTTGATTAAGTAAGAGTAAAAGCAATCTAGCCGTAATTTTTAATTGGAGGTCTGAACAAGCTCTTGTGTTTTAACACAAATCCGAGCTTTCACTTGGAATAATTGAGAAGAAGTAGTTTCATTATGCACAGAGTTTAAGAGAAAAAGGTTGGTATAATACATGGAAAAACTTCTCATTTACTTTATTATCCAGTGATACAACATTATGCAAGCCTTGCTTCTACACATGGAAGGAAGAACTTCTTAGTTTTTTATTCAGTGTATTTAAATTTCTATACAAACATAAATAGCCCCTTAGGGAAGAGAGAAAAAAAAGGTTACACAATGGTAAGAGAATTCACTACTGGATTTTATATCCTTGTCATTCATACATTTCTTGAACTACAAAATTCACTGCCTCACTTAAGCATTTCTAGATGGCAATGGGACACACTTGCGGTATTCTGCAAGAGCCCACAATGGATATATATTTCTGTATGCTGCATAGTGTAACATGCAATTCTTCATGAACACTCCAGTGATTTCCTGCCATAAAAATGAGGTAAATTGTTATAAACACTAGCACTATTCAAGCATATATACTTCCATATTGTTTTGTTACTTTGTCTTTCTCTTCTAACCTCTTTAAGAAAAAATTATTGTTTCAATTACCTAGCACCCATTTAGATTATTTTTTGAGGGCTAAATGTGTTCATAGTGTAACATGTCAATCTCCTTTCTTCTCCTTTTTTTTAATTATTAATTATTATCTTTTTCATTTTTTGGAGCTATATATGTAAATTAAAGATATGTACCTGTTGAGGAAAATCACCATCTTCCATTTGAGAATTTATTATCAGCTTTGCGGCATGGTGAAGAGGTGTTGGGTCTCTTTCAGCCTATCACAAATAAGGTTTTAATATCAGATTTATGAAATAAAAGAATATGAAAAGATAGTATGAGAGGTATAATTAATGCTACATTTTCAGACTACTAACTGACCTGTCCAGAATGAATAAGACCCATCATTGCCCATGCAGTATGCACCAAATTTGATCGGTTGCCTTCTAGAGGTACATATTCCTATATAATAAAGGACAGAGAACTTTTTATCAAATTATCTAGTATCTACAAATTCTCATCAATACAAAACAATAAGACATTTCTTTAACTTCTTGATCCACAATAATTTAGCTGACCAAAATTTTACCCTTCATAACAATTTGGGAAACAATGTGGTGTGTGTTGTTAAAGATGGTTGAACTTTTAAAAACAGTGATGGAATTAAAGATATTATGAAAATTTATCAAGAAGCGCATTCCAAGTCGAAGCATTTACCTTTTTTGGGCAAGAAAGATAGCTTTCTCCCCAACCACCATTATCTCTTTGTGTTCTAAGTAGGAAGTCAACACCTTTGCGCATGGCTGGACAATTGTTGTAACTCTTGCCAGCAGCAGCCAGACCTCCAAGTGCAAACCATGAACCATAAGTGAAGCAAACTCCCCAATTTCCATACCTGTCAAAATGCTTTATCACGTAAGTGACCTTCTGTAATACTTCTTTTTTATAAACACCAATCGTTTCAAACATATCTAATAAACCAGTGGAGAAACAAACCATGAACCATCTGGCATTTGTATGTCTTCAAGGAAGCGTGCCGCATTTTTAATGAAGTTTTCAATCTCTTTTCTCCTATGCCCGGGGTATAATTTTTTAAACAAAACTAAAGCCTGGATTGCTGATGCAGTGCATTCAACATACTCATGCTCAATAACAATATCCGCGAAGAATTCAGTTGGATTAAGCAACTGAGGGTGGGAAAAGAAAAATAATATACCATTAATATATGTCAATGAGTGAATTTAACGACGATTGGATAGTTTCAAAGTATTTCCAAAATAATATTTCAAGGTCAAGTCAATTTGCTGAGTTAATTACTTACTTCCAACCAATCTGATGCTCCTGCTAGCTCCCATGCAGCTAAACCACCATTTTTACTCTACATTAAGCCATAGAATAAAGCTTATTGATCTGAACAAAGTGAAATACTTAGAGGGAAATAAACAATGTATTAGAGGGAAATTGTAAGGTTGAATTTATTCAATCATTTTGTTGGCTTTATTCTATGCCAAATTTGCTTGTAATTCAGCATTTAGAAACCCTGAATTTAGGTGGGAATCATGTAAGAGTAGTGTGTGAGAGAGTGTGAAGAAAACTCAAGAGTGTGCACTTAATAAGAGCCTCGTGATTGACAAGTCACCAGAATGGCACACGTGTGAAGCATGCAGGGGGAGTTGAAGGGTCATGCCAGCTATTGCACTACAGGACAAAACTTCTAGTTTGGCCAGGCAGTTAGCTCGCGACTCAAACTTGTGACTCGTTCCAGTTGCAAACTCAAGTCCCCAGAATGCCTTGTTTGGTTGTAACTAACTCTTCGAATTCCTCATACACCCTACTATGTTGAGAGCTTCTAGAGAGAATTTTGAGAGAGAAACCCTACAGAAAAACAAGATTGACTCATCCACAATCTTCATCCTTTGATTCTCCAAATTTCTCTACTCTCACCCTCTCCATTGACATATCATTGAGAGGTGCATTTAGCCAAATTTTTATCTCACCATACTCATATCAGTGAGAAGGTATTTTGGTGCTTGGGAAGCAGTTCAGAAGGGACCAATTCATTTTGGTTGATGCAATGGGAGATTGCGGGATTCGGTAAACTAGAGAAGACAAGGTTCGACGTATTTCTCTTGGAGCAAGAAGTTTAGAGGGCTTAGGTGCACTGGGTAGATTAGGCTTGGAGGGTCTTTTGTTATTCATGTATCCCAACTATATTCTCTAGTGGATTATTGACCGCTTGGAGGGCGGCGGAGAGGTTTTTTGTCGAGTACTTCGGTTTCCTCGTCGATAACACATCACCGTGTTATCCTTGTGTTTACATCTTTCTTCCCTTTCTCTTTACGTTTTAATTACTGTTGTGTTGTGTATTAATTATGGTTTAGAGTGTGTTACCAATTTGGTTATAGCTTACATTTCATTTTCCGCACATATATTGTTTGATTGTAAGCCTGAGTTGGTATTTTTAATTTGGGGGTCTAAACGTTCATAGGTGTTTTACACGTTAATTGAGCTTTCAATTGGTATCAGAGCAGGTGTACTTGTTGAATTGTAGTTTAAATGTTTGTGATAATGACTCTATGAGTATGTTTGAAGGTTGTCCTAACAATGAACTCCTAAAGTTATTAAAAACAAAGAAACATGCTAGAATGTTTGTTCATATGCTGAAATATTTTGAAAATAAGAATCATATCCTACGCAATAGTCTATGTAAGTCTAATTCTTTGACTGAGAAGTATAAAAGAAGAAATAGAATATTGTGTGATAAGGTTGATAATCTGAAAAAGAAATTTCAATCTAACAAGAGCATGGAAAATTAAGATAAGTTTCTGTTTGAAGGTCAAGAGTGCTTGTCCCATGCTTGCTTATTTGTGCACACTTCTTTGAAGGTATTTAATTTATGTTTATGGTATCTTGATAGGGGTTGTTCTCATTATATGACAGGAGATAAATCACTGTTTAAGTCACTCAAAGAGATAGTCGGTGACTATGTGACATTTGGCGATGGAAGTCATGCTCAAGTTCTTGGCAAAGGGACTATTGAGATACTGGGATTACCTCTGTTGAAGGATGTCTTATACATCAAAGGGCTTAAGGCAAATCTTTTAAGCATCACTCAAATGTGTGATGAAGACTTCCTTTTTCAATTCTCAAAGAAGGGGTGTATAATCATTAATGAAGAAGGAATTCAAGTCTTGGAGGGAAATAGGACTATCGACAATTGCTACGGAGTAGTTCCTACGGCAAGAATTTCTTGCAGAAGTGCTCGTGTTGACATGTTGGAACTTTGGCATAATAGATTTGGGTATGCAAATTTCAAATAAGTGGCTAAAGTATCTAAACTTGAAGCTGTTAAGGGACTTCCAAAATTTGGAAAGGTAGAGAAGACTATTTGTGGTGCGTGCCAAATGGGGAAGCAAATAAAGGCAAGTCATCATAAGGTGAATGTGATTGCTACTTCAAATTGTTTAGAGCTACTTCATGTTGACCTTATAGGGCCCACAAGAACTAAAAGTCTAGGAGGAAAAATGTACATTATGGTCATTGTTGTTGATTTCTGACGATACACTTGGATGGAATTCCTTAGAGAAAAATTAGAAGCATGTGAGAAAATGGAAATTCTATGCAAGAGACTTCAAAATGAAAAGGGGGTTCCTATTGTCAAGATAAGGAGTGATCATGGCAAGGAGTTTAAGAATGCAAGATTCGAGTCTTTTTGTGAGAAGAATGGGATCAAAAAGGAATTTTCATCCCCTAAAACTCCTCAACAAAATGGGTTGGTTGAGAGGAAAAATCGGGTGATTCAAGAAATGGCAAGAGTTATGCTACTCAACAAGCAAATTCCTCAAAAGTTTTGGGGAGAAGCCGTGAACACCTCATGTCACATTGGTAATAGAATATTCTTCCGAGCGGGAACAAAGAAGATTGCTTATGAAATTTGGAATGGAAAGAAGCCAAAAGTGAAATACTTTCGAGTATTTGGAAGCAAGTGTTACATTTTAAATGATCAGGAGAACCTTGGAAAATTTGATGCAAAAAGTGATGAAGGCATCGTCCTTGGGTATTCTACTACTAGCCGGGCATATAGAGTCTTTAACAAGAGAACAAAGACTGTAATGGAGTCCATCAATGTAGAAATTGATGATGTTATAACAAAGGTAGAGGTGGTTGATGATGGAGAAGGGCCAAGCTCCAAAGAACTCATAGTAGAGGTCGAAGCCCAAGATATTGAAGTTGAAGGACCTACACCGGTGAAGGAATCAACTCCTGTGAATTCAAGAATGGAAACAAGACCAATGTCTAGAACATCAAGTCCTCTCACTCCTCCGGAAGTTCATCCTCCTATCTCTCGGAATGATGAAGTGTCTACCTCAAAGTAGCCATCATCTAGAGTGATCAAAAACTGTTCGGACAGTAATATCATTGGATCTTTAGATGAAGGTCTTCGTCTTAGAAAGGGGAACATACTTCTGGCAAATCATGTAACATACCATTGCTACCTTGCCCAATTTAAGCTGAAAAAGGTAGAAGAAGCACTTCAAGATGAAAATTGGGTCGAGTCGATGCATGAAAAGCTGAATCAATTCATGAGAAATGATGTATCGGAACTTGTTCCTAGGCCTGAAAATGTTCATGTCATTAGCACTAAATGGATTTTCAAAAAACAAGACCGTCGAAGATGGAGAGATTATCCGGAACAAGTCTCGGCTGGTGGCTCAAGGATACACTCAAGTGGAAGGAGTAGGTTTTGCTGAATCATTTGCTCTAGTGGCAAGACTTGAGTCTATCCGCATTCTTATGTCAATTGCATGCACTATGAACTTCAAACTCTACCAAATGGATGTAAAATGTGCCTTTCTAGATGGTTACCTGAATGAGAAAGTGTTTTTTGAACAACCCAAAGGTTTCGAAGATCCTCATTTCTCGAATCATGTGCTGAGATTGAAGAAAGCTCTTTATGGTTTGAAACAAGCTCCTAGAGCTTGGTATGATCGGCTTACCCATTACCTCTTGGATAGATGATTCAAAAGAGAATATGCCGACTAGACTTTATTTGTCAAGAATGATGAGGATTACCTTCTCGTGACTCAAGTATATGTTGATAACATAGTATTTGGAGCTACCAATGATGCTCGAGCTATAGAGATCTCCAAGGAGATGAAGAAAGAATTTGAGATGAGTATGGTAGGGGAGCTTACGTTTTTCTTGGGCCTTCAAGTCAAACAAAAGAAGGAAGACATTTTCATTTCACAAGAAAAATATGCTAGAAATATTGTCAAGAAGTTTAGATTAGATTCCAAAAAGCATGCCTCCACTCCCATGAGTTCATCTACAAAACTTAATGTTGATTCTTCTGGAGTAGAAGTCAGTCCATCTTTGTAAAGAAGCATTGTTGGAAGTTTACTCTATTTTATGGCTAGTAGACCAAACATTGCTTTTAGCATGGGGGTTTGTGCTCGACATCAAGCTGCACCAAAGGAATCTCATCTGGTTGCGGTGAAGCGAATCATAAGATATGTCAATGGCACTCCGGATTATGGCTTGGGGTACTCAAAGGACTCTAATGCTTGCCTTGCAGGTTATTCAGTTGCAGATTGGGCTGGAAGTGTAGACGATCAAAAGAGTACTTCAGGTGGCTATTTCTATCTTAGGAACAATCTTGTCTCTTGGATGAGCAAGAAACAAAACTTCGTGTCCCTTTCTACGGCGGAAGTAGAGTACATAGCTGTTGGAAGTTGCGGCACACAACTTCTGTGGATGAAGAAGTTACTTCATAACTATGGAATTCCTCAAGATACAATATGTGTTTTCTGTGACAACACCAGCGCTATAAATCTCTCTAAGAATCCAGTTCAGCATTCAAAGTCAAAGCACATAGAGATACGTTACCACTTCATCCGGGATTGGTGGAAGATAAAGTTGTATGTCTTGAATTCATACATACAGACAATCAAAAGGAGGACATCTTCAGCAAACCTCTCGATGGTCCACGGTTTGAATCACTCCGTAAGACCATTGGCGTTGGAACAATTCCTTGAATCTCATGTGTGATGTGTGCTTCACTTCTTTATCTTAATTTGATTTCACTAGTGTAGAGCACACACTACTCTGTTGGCTACATGTATAGCATGTGTTGAAATTTTTTTTGTTTATTTGTATTCCTTTGAATGTTTTTTCATTTTTTTTGGTCAATCTTTACTTGCTTTTGTGTCAAAAATCCAAAAACACATAAAAAGTAGAAAATCCAAAAAGTTTGATCGACATTGTTATGTATTATCACAAGCATGTTTTGTCTTGTACCTTTGTACTAATGGCTTTGTGCATTTACGAGCGTAGCTTGTTCTTTATGCATTTATATCATTGTGGGAAAACTCTTGATGTCTATGTGACTGTTGTAAATAGATCTTCAAACTTGTCATGAATGATTAGTCAATGGTTTTGTTGATCTTAAGACTTGCGTAGACTTGTGCCTATATATCTTCCCACATTTTTTTGCTTAGAGAGCTCAACAAATGTAAATCTTAAAATGAAAAGAGATAATGAGCTACAAAAACCATCGCACATACTAGTATTTGACTAGGAAATAGGGAAAACGATTTTTATGTAAGTGTATGATGCCCCACAAAGCCAAAGGCTTGTTCATTAAATTGAAATATTAAAAATTTCAGGTATCAATCTCAAAAATGAGATGTATTGATTCAAAAAGTTCAAATAATATGAGGAGTATAAAGCAAAATGAAAAGCTTCAATATTATGTAATCAGGTTTTGTGGGAGGTCATATATGCATATTTCTATAGTTGAGATAGGTTACTTTTCCTCGTGCTAATTGTGTATGTCTTAGTTGAATTGATCATTGAAGCTTCACATTAGACTAAGGACTATCTCATCTTTGGTACCCACACACATCATACATGTCTATATTCAATGAATGCCTTATTCATTTGTGTGATTGTACTTGATTAAATATGTTGCACATGCTTAATTATATGTTGATCAAAGACAAAAAGATTTTTGAGTGTTTTAATTGTTTTTGGAAAGTGTTTTTATTTTGAAAAATTTTCAAAACTCTCAAAATTTGTGCAACCTTGTTTTGGCGACTCTAACTTGCGGGTCAAGCAAGTCGCGAGGTTTACTCAGAAGCTCCTGGCGACTCTCTGGCGGGTTAAAGCCCCAGTCACAAAAAACACTAAGAAAATTTTCAAAATTCTGGGTTTTGGGATTTTCGCGACTTATGTTGGCGACTAGTTTGCAAGTAGAAGCTCCAGTCGCGAGGTTTACTCAAAATGATTCGCGACTCCCTTCGCGACTTTCTCGCAAGTGGAACTTCCAGTTGCAAAAAACACTTGGACAAATTTTTCATATTTTGCCACACGGGTTTTTGGCGACTTGTTTGCGACTCGTTCTAGTCGCCAAAATCATGTGTTTTGCACAATGAGGATTATTTTCAAAGCTGTTTCAAAAACTTTTCAATTTTCCCTCGCATCTTGTAACTATTCATCATCTTGTTTGTCCCTCCCTTGTCCAAAACCACCATTTTCACACTCAAAACCTTCAATTTCATCATCATTTCTTAACCAATCTTCAAGAAAAAAGGTATGGGTTCTGTTACTTTCTCAATGAATTTCATGTGTCCTGCCTTAGATTTCTTGAATTGTGCATCCTTGTTGGGATTTTACAATATGATGTGTGAATCTAGTTTGCTATTGATTTTGTTGAAATTAATGTTTGAGTTTTGTGATTATGTGGTTTTATACTGCGCCTTAGGTTGTACTTGGTGATATTTGTTGCACACACACACACACACACACACACACACACACACACACACACACACTCTCTCTCTCTCTCTCTCTCTCTCTCTCTCTCTCTCTCTCTCTCTCTTTGACATAATTGAGATTTCAATGTCATGTCTTAGGGTTTCATAAAAAAATTCTGATTTGGGATTATCTAGGTGCTAATGAAGTGTGATACCCTGTGTGGTCTCCCTTGCTCTTTGATATTTCATGACATAGATTGATATGTCTCCATTCAAGAGATCAACTGTAAAAGGAGGTAGTAGCAAAGGAAAAGAACCAGTGATTGATCTTGAGAAATTCTCTCCTAAGTCCAAGAGGCATAGTTCATCGATAGGATTCTATGATGCTAGCAAGTTCAGATCATATTCAGCATCACACGCTTATGAGAACTACTTCATGGATGCTACCATGTTAGTAGAAAGGGTGCTTGATCAGGGTTCTCTCCTGGATACGAATATCCCGAAATGGTTTGCCACCAAGGATTGGAATTTCCTCCTCTCCAACTTAGAAGAACCATATGAGAATATGGTGAAGGAATTCTATGCAAACGCCATTTCAAGAGGGGACAAGCTGAAATGTTGGGTTAGAGGACAGCACTTCAGAGTAACACCTTACTATCTTGCTAACATTCTGCGCTTCAACGGGCTTATGTTTCCAACACCATCGGTATATGATGACTTAAATTTGGATAAGGAATTACTTCGGAACACTCTCGGAGAAAACTTGGAATTCTCTCCCAATGGGAAATCAATTAGTGTTTCCTCACTATCTACGGAATTGAGGGTGCTTACAGCAGTCATGTTTCACAATCTCTACCCTTTATCAAGCATCGGGTACATGAATCTCAGAAGAGTTTTGTTCCTTCATGATCTGATTACTGATGAAAAGATTGATATTTGCGCTCAAATCTTTCATATTTTGCGCAAAACTACTGCGAGAACTGCCTCAAGGCACTGCATTCCTTTTGGTTGCCTCATTTCAAGGATATTGAAACTTAAAGGCATTCATCCATCGGACGATGAGTCTCCCTACCTGAAGCCAAGTCCAACAAACATTCATACGCTTAACGCTAGCATTGGTCATAGTCGAAAGGGAATCAAGACAGAGAGTCTAGCTTCTCATGGTGGTTCACACTTTAGATCATACTCCTATGACGAGAAGCTAGACAACATTATGGCATCCATCCACGACATAAGCACTAAGATGTCCGGACTTGCCTCTCTCTTGCACCATCACAACATTCGTTATGATACAAAGTTCACTTCTCTCCAAACTCAATTGGACCAAATTCAAAGAAAGCTAGAAGAAAATGAGGACAAGCTACTCCATGACAAAAAGGGGGAGATGGTGATGATAGGGGGAGAAAAAGCTTGATCAAAGGGGGAGCATTGAATTTGAAGAGCAAGAGAAAGAAAGGCATGTTTAATGTTTAATATTTTGCTTTATGTTGTGTATTTAAACTATGTTATGTTTTGTACCTTAGCCTTGTCGCTCAGTACTTTTAGTTAATGTTATGCATTTCTTTTAGTACATCACTCTTGTGCCCTTATTGGATTTTATATCTTTGATACAATTACCTTGAGTTTTTGTATTGGTTGAGTGTTGGACATGTAAATGATACTTTACATTGAGCTTATTAGCTTGCATGTTCGGATGTTCATTCCTTGTGTGAATGTTCATTGTGATCACTATTTCTAGCCATTGTTCCTGTTTGGTCTAGCCATGCTTTACTGCTTTAATTCTTTATTGCTTGATCGCATTGTGGTTGCTCCATATGCATTTTAAGATTTCTGCTTACAATGATCATCTTGTGTTGTTTATAGGAAAAACTTGTTCTTATGGTTCAAGAGCTTCACAGATTTTAGAGTTAGGTGTGAGTGAGTTAATTTCAACTGTTCCCAATTCACATGATAAGTCTAGAGTTTGTTTTAGAGTTTTTTCACGGAATAGCTAAATGGGGAGATTGTAAAGTTGAATTTATTCAATCATTTTGTTGGCTGTATTCCGTGTCAAATTTGCTTGTAATTCAGCATTTAAAAACCCTGTATTTAGGTGTGAATCATGTAAGGGTAGTATGTGTGAGAGTGCAAAGAAAAGCTCAAGAGTGTGCATTCAAGAAGAGCCTCGCGACTGGGTCTCGCGATTGGCTCGCGACCGGCAAGTCGCCAAAATGGCACACGTGTGAAGCATGCAAGGGGAGCTAAAGGGTCATGCCAACTGTTGCACTACAGGACAAAACTTCCAGTCTGGCTAGGCAGTTAGCTCATGACTCAAACTCGCGACTTGTTCCAGTCGCGAGCTCGAGTCACCAGAATGCCCTGTTTGGTTGTAATTGACTCTTCGCATTCCTCATACACCCTATTATAAATATCCTTATACCCACGAAATGTTGAGAGTTTCTAGAGAGAATTTTGAGAGAAAAACCCTAGAGAAAAACAAGATTGACTTATCCACAATCTTCATCCTTTGATTCTCGAAATTTCCCTACTCTCACCCTCTCCATTGACATATCCTTGAGAGGTACATTTAGCCAAATCCTTATCTCATCATACCCATATCAGTGAGAAGGTATTTTGGTGCTTGGGAAGCAGTTCAGAAGGGATCAATTTATTTTGGTTGATGCAATGGGAGATTGCAAGATCCGGGAAGCTAGAGAAGACAAGGTTCAGCGTAACCCTATTGGAGCAAGAAGCTTGGAGGGCTTAGGTGCATTGGGTAGATTAGGCTTGGAGAGTCTTCTGTTATTCATGTATCTCAACTATATTCTCTAGTGGATTATTGACCTCTTAGAAGGCGGCGGAGAGGTTTTTTGCCGAGTACTTCTAATTCCTCTTCGATAACACATCACCGTGTTATCCTTGTGTTTGCATCTTTCTTCCCTTTCTCTTTACCCTTTAATTATTGCTGTGTTGGTTATTAATTATGGTTTAGAGTGTGCTACCAATTTGGTTATAGCTTACATTTCATTTTTCGCACATATATTGTTTGATTGTAAGCCTGAGTTGGTATTTTCAATTTAGGGGTCTAAACATTCATAGGTGTTTTACACACCAATTGAACTTTCAGAAATAAAGCTTCCACGGTTTGTGCAAAGTGAGTTTCAAAAGCCTTTAGAATTTTATCATATTGTTCAAATGTGATGGTAGCTACAACTGGAATTGGTAAAAGTTTAGGAGAAGAAGCTTTAGAAAACAAAACCTATTGCATTTGGAAAAATAATTTTCTTGTAGTTGAACAATTTTAGTTCCGTAGTAAAACCAAGGGCAATCTGGATTTCCTATTCTTGCTCACAAGTGCACAATAAATATTCTTGAAGATACAACATTAGCTAAGTTAATCCTTACCTGTAGAGAAAGTAGGACGTTGACAGAATCATAGAACCGCTCTGGTTCCATTTGCTCACCAACAATCTCTGGTGGCATCATTGAGAAAAGCAAGCAACACTGCGAAATAGATTATATTTGGTGAGGAACACAATGATTATGGATGAGGTACTTTATTGAATCATGTAAACAAAGTAAATTACCTTCAAACCTTCTGCAGTGCAATCAGAAACTTGCCATCCATGATCTTGATCAGAGAAGGTCCACGATCCTTTGGAAATGTGACGGTACATGCTTTTGAAGTCCCCAGAAGGATTGTCTTTGACCTTTTTAATTTTTCATGGAAATTGCAATAATTAGATTGAGTGAATACAGGATATATATGTATATTTTTAAAAAAATAAAAGAAAAAAGGTCAAAGGTATGCCTGATTATTAAGGTTAAGTGATGGTAAACGAATTGAAAAGCAAACCTGAGATTTCTTTATGAAGTCATGTCCTCTTGCCAGTGTAGGTCCAATTTCATCAACAAGATTACTAGCAAGTAATGCTTGAATGGCAAAACCAGTATCCCACTCTTGACTACCAAAACTCTGCATACAAAATATCAAAATTAGCAAGCACTTATTTTCTTGCGAGGTTCCTCAGCACTATAAACTTAAACCTGAAAACCATAGGTTAGGCTTATGCTAAAGTTTAAATGTATATATTGGTTTACATAGCCAACCCTAAAATAGAACAATTTAGGGAATGTCTTCTTACACAGTTCAATATAAAGTGAAATGTAAGTCTTCAACAGAGGGAATAAAAATCTACAATTGTTTTGCTAAATATAACTACTAACCTGCATCTTTATTCCATCTTCAGCAACCCATATGTAATCTGGGATCCTAGCAAGATGCTTCTTGAAATAATCTCCATTTGGATCTTCAACCCAACAAGCAAGCATACATAGAACCTGTTCAAAGCATATGACATTAGGCAAATTGTTTCATAGCCTAAGTAGATGCTCACCATTGCTTTTCTTGATTGTAAAGTTACATTACCTTTTCTACACATCCAATAGTAATGTATCGACTATTCTCATCTTCATAATGAATGTGCTTCATTGTTACTTGAAGAGCCTTCTCTCTGACCAACTTGTTAAATGGCCAACGAGTGAGAAGAGGCTCAGTGAATATGTATAAACTATCCCAAAGCAAATCTTGTATCAAAGGGTGGGGATAGTAGATATCCTCCTGTAATAATAGTTTTACATAATCAATTCATTGGAAGAAATATTTAAAAACATATCTACCAAAAAACAAAAAAGTATCAACCACGAGGAGAAAATTAAGGTAAACTCACTTGCGCACATAGATGACGCACACTCTTCCAGTTAATTTCATTATAAGGTTCATTATAGAGTTCCTCCCTCAATTGAAGAATGAGAGGTGTGATCGGGCCAACAAACCTTTTCCCATAAAGGTATGACATGGGCATGTACACCATCCGACAGTAGCACCACATTTTGGCTACATTTTAGGGGCAAAGCAATTGGTAAGCTACTAGTAAAATAAGCATTTTGAATGTTGCAAGTTTTATTATGAAATTTCATTAAAAAATAAAAACCAGTAGAACTTTGTAGTAGCAACTTTAAGTAGAGATGACTAATTCAAATAGAAGTAGTAAGTAGATATTGTACAAACCTGGATGCATGGGAAGGAATGAAGGAAGGATCCAAAATTCTGGGGGCATTGGATTGCTTCCAGTCCATTCAAACAGACCAAGTATCTAGGATAAAGGAACATTGCATAGATGAGTTATTTAACATATATAGTTACCATCCAGAGTGTATATATTTGAAACCTAACCTATTCATTTCCAAATTGGTAATACGAGTATGATTAGATTAGTTTAGATGTGAATTTTACTAAACATGGTCATACCGAAAGCCATGTCTTTCCCCAAGAAGGTATGTGTGTTACTCCACCATGATCAAGGATCCATTTTCTTGCTCTTGCACAGGCATTGTCCTTGCCACCCTCAGGTCCTTCCCCGAGCATACGCATACAAATGTAACTAAGAGCTGTGCAAAACATCGTGCTGTGGCCCTCTATGTGTAATCCCCAACCACCATCTTCGTTCTAATAATATACAAAATTTACAACATAGTTGTTATAAAGGAAAGTTTGAACTGCAAGAAAAAAGGGAAGTAACAAATCTAGCAGCAACTTTGATTCTGTCTTTACTATTAACTTTTAAAACTTCCAAGAGTATGTACCTGATGGCAATACAGGTATCGAAGGATTTCTTTTTGATGCTCACCAGGAAATACAGTATTAAGATCACCTGTAATGTACATACAAAATACCTGCATTTTTTTGGATTAAATGCAAGACAATTAGCAATTGCATCAATCTGAAAACTAAAATAAGTCTAAAGCATGCACTTAGAATCTAATTGTAGTGTATTGGAAACAATACATAATTCATAGTCGAATCAATCTTAGATGCTCTAGGAGTATACATTGCATGAAACAGAAGATATTGTATCAATAAGCATGATTTGCTATTATTTGTTTATTTTTTCGATGTTTTAGTTCGGTATAAAAAAAAAAGTTTCTATTGATGTATTTTTTGTAAACAAGTAAGCCAAAATGTGTTTTTCACAATGAAAGTAATAGATGATAATGACAAAACTCACCAAGGGGGGAAGGAAAAACAATGGGCCAGCATTTTCAGCAGGCCAATGGCCATCACTAGCCTGCAAGGCTGAATAGAAATGGACAGCCCTCCTCAATGTAGCTGTCGCATTGTCATATGTGATTTCCTCTCCATCCTCAATCTTCACTGGGGGAATTGTTTGTTTAAAGTTTTTCTCTCTCAAAAACTGCAATTTTTTTGACAAAGAAAGATGACCTTAGTGTCAACAAATTTATTAAGCATTATAATCAAATATCATCAAATTTTGAAACTTCATAGATTATCAAGTATCCACAAGTAGAATTTCATTTCCTATAACAAACAGCAAAAATAGCTTCATCGCACTAATAATTTAATTTAGTCAACACAAATTTCACCTACTATATGTCACCATTAAATTTGATCCTGCATACACATCTGTATATTACTAAAAGCTGAAGGTAGCATTTATTGTTGTTGAACTCCTGTTGCGCCACCTCATCGTCACATCATTCGCCATATAATTATTATTTATTATTTATTTTTTTTACAAAAAAACAAATATAAATAGATTATTGACTTTATATATTCATCTTTATGGGTTTTAACATTTATATATATATATATATATATTTTTTTTTTTTTCTTTTTTTTTTTCCAATTTTCCTATAATTTTTTTTACATTCACTTTTTTTAAAATATTTATACTTTCTTCAACCTTTCTTCTTCCCTTATCTTTTCATCTTCCCATTACCCTCTACTTTAATATTGTTATTCATCTTTCCCTTCATCTTCCTTTATTTATCTCTTCATATCCCTTCACTCTTATTATAAATTTGTCACTCTTTTCCATTCTTTGTATAGTTTTCTCTCAAAAAAAGGCTCTCTCTCTCTCTCTCTCTCTCTCTCTCTCTCTCTCAATGTTTTAGTGGATTTTTATTTTTTATTGCATCTCCGCTTTAGGTTGAGAAATTTTTATGTTTTTAATAACTCTAATTTAAGTTGACACAATTTAGTTTTGTGTTTTAAGTTATTATTAATATTATTTTGCTCTATGATTGTTAAATTTTATCTGATTACATTATAAAAAATAAAATAGTATTTCATTACATACCATAATTTGGATAATTTAGTGGTTATTATTATATTTTTTAATTTTCCTTAATTTTTTTCTTCTCTTCTATTTTTCTCAATATTAAAATTCAATCACATCCTCCTTATCATTAAATTATTTATATTCTCTCTCTCTCTCTCTCTCTCTCTCTCTCTCTCTCTCTCTCTCTCTTTTTGTTTTATAAAATAAAAAATGTAATTTTTTTTTTGTGCTCATCAAATTATACTCTTTTTTATTTTTTTTAACATTTACACTTTTTCTAACATTTCTCATTCTCTTTACCTTTTTTCTCCCCTAATATTCTACTTTGATATCACTCCTCCTCTTTCCTTTTATCTTCCTTTATTTTGTTTATTTTTATTATCATCCTCTTAGTATAAATTTATCATTCACTATTCTATTCTTTACATAATTTTCTCTCACAAAAAAGTGGTTATTTCCCATTCTTTCTCCCTCAATTTTTTGGTAGATTTTTATTTTTATTTTTCTTGCACCTCTATTTTAGCTTGATAAAATTTTGTATTCTTTAGAACTCTATTTTGGTTGATGGTAGTTTTGTGTTTTAGGTTTTTTTTTTTTAATTTTTTATGACTTTGATTGTTAAATATTATCATATTGCATTATAAATAATTAAAAATAGTATAAGAATGTACTATTATTATATTACATAGAATTATTTGGATAAGCTAGTGTTTATTGTTATGTAATTTATTTTTATTTTTTTCTCATATCATTTTATTAACATTTAAATTCAGCCACATCCCTCATAAAAAAAAAAACCTTTGACATACTATATCTATAACTATTTAAGCCATCCATGATATCTATTTCTTATTAATAACTATAAAATTTACAACTAGCAATAGAACATACAAAGTAATAAAGAATAAATGAAGGAAGAAAAAAAAGAAATAAACTCAAACGTCAATTAATAAATGTTATTTGAAAAATAAAAAGATAGCAAAGATGAGTAAGAAATAAAATAGATATGGCTATACAGAGGACATTAAAAACTTTATAGTGCAATAAAATCAACAATTAAATATAATAATACAAAATTTAAACTTAAAATTAGTCAAACTCTAACTAGGGAAATTATATATATATATATATATATATATAAACATAATCTTCATACACCATGACTTAAAAAAAATGATTGAATAGTTCTATCTCTCATTTAATGTCTATTTTATACAAATCATCGACCAATAAATATATGATAATAGTAAAAAATGTTATAGATAAGATTATTAAAAATATGATAAAACTATTAAAAAAAAAACTCTTTATAAACTCTGGAGACTAAAATAATATTTTATCTAAAAAATTATCACGCACAATGCGCAGGTTTGTGACTAGTAAACATAATAACCAAGGCATTTGGAAGGGGTGTGTGTTTGTTCCAACATCAAATTGACCAAAGAGAAAGGAGTATGCTTCTTGAATGCTAGAATTTAAATTTGACTAATTCACAAGAGCCGCATCCACATTGGTGGAGCCATAAATTAGGAATATGGCTCCATAAAAAGCTACTTTATTTATCTTATCTACTTACTTTACAAAACACCTAATATCAGTGATTTTATTTTAGCTTTTAACATAATAAAATGATATAAACAACACAATAAAATAATGTATCCACTATAATAAAATAATATATTCACTACAAATTGGTGGAGCCATAAATTAGGAATATGGCTCCATAAAAAGCTACTTTATTTATCTTATCTACTTACTTTACAAAACACCTAATATCAGTGGTTTTATTTTAACTTTTAACATAATAAAATGATATAAATAACACAATAAAATAATATATCTACTATAATAAAATAATATATTCACTACAAAGCAGTGTAAACACATGAATAAAACAATATATTTAATATAAAGTAGTGTGAACACACAATTTAATTATACTTTTTTTTTCTCATAAAAAAAAATTATACTTTTTTTTAACCTATGAGCTACCGTGTGCACTGTAGAGCCAAATTATTTGGCTTTGGCTGCACTAATATAACCATAAATTTGTATTTGGTACTTTTTAGCACTACTGTTACTAATGCTACCATGCCATTTTTTTTTTTTTTCCAAGGAAACTAAAGCAGAAGAATAACAAGTACTATTGTCCACCAGATAAAAGCGTAAGCAATGACATCTTTTTGACCAATTCACATGAGCACTAAAAACAAAATTGAGACCATACTAGTTTTTAAAGGAAATGAAATCAAAAGAATACTAAGTACTTTTTTAAAATAATGAAATAGAATACTAAGTCCAATTGACTGGTTAATTTAAGTATAATATATTATACGGTTCTGCAGTCTGTTGACTACATTGCGAAAGCCATCAAAATATTCCCAATGATCGAACGCGTATGAAAAGGAAGAAGTGGTGGGTGTATAGGTTAATATTAGTATACTGCTAAGGTAAATTATTATTTCTGTCTCTAATGACAAACCTTCTATGCTATGTATCAATTTTGTATCTAAGGTTTCGAATATGTAAGTTTAGTTTTTAATCTTTTTGTATTGTGTCAAAATAGTCTTTACTGTTATGTAATTAATAAAAAATGCTAATATAACTAACGGTCAATATTAAAAAAAAAAAAAATTTATTTTATGCTGCCTAGAATGCCATATGGATAAAACAAATAAACAAAAAAGAAAACCCATTCATGAAAGTGGAAATTGACAAACTTTTTTTTTTTTTTTGGATAGGGACAAACTTATTTTTGTCCAAAGAAAACCCCAATAGATATGGGTACAAAGACAACATAGTGAACATACCACATAATGGCCGACCATCAACCATAGTATAAGCAATGTGGCAAATTTTTATTTATTATTATTGTTTTAAGTTTTCACAATGTGTGAACGAGTTAGCGGGGAATGGGGAATTTACTCATGTGGTTGTGTGACTTTGCCCCACCCCCCATCCATGGATTTGGTCAAGTCACTTTAGTCAAATTTAAAAGATTACTAGAAAAGACTCATTATACGCGCGAAGCGCGTGTTTTGCATGTGTGATGAGGCTAATTAGGTTAAAGTCCTACATTTTTATTGTTTATTCTAGTAATCTCAAATACAAAATGTAATATATATATATATATATATATATTAAAAACTGAAGCCTCTGAAACTCCCACAATTTTTCACATCATCATTTTAATTTATAATTTTTTTTTAATTTTTAAAACTAAATAATGAAAGAGTCCTAATAGGAATCTCCCTCCCTCTTTTTTTCTCATCATTTTAATTTATAAAAAATTTTAATTTATTAAACTAAATAGTGAGAGAGTCCTAATAGGAGTCTTTCTTTCTTTCCCTTAATCCTAATGGGAGTCTTTTTTTTTTTTTCACGTGAGTTTTTTTTTTTTTTTTTTTTTAACCTAAAGTGAGCCCTTAAAAAAAAAAAAAACTAACGTGAGGTCTAATTTAAAAAAAAAAATTTTATTTTTTTAATCCTAATTTTAACGTAAGTCTTTCAAAAAGTTAAAATTTTCAGTTTTATATTATATATAGATATTATATATATATATATATATATATATATATAAAACCGAAACCTCTGAAACTCCCATAATTTTCTACATCATCATTTTAATTTATAATTTTTTTAATTTAAAAAAAAATTAAAACTATTTAATTTCCACAATTTTCCACTATTTAATTTTTTTTTTAAAACTAAATAGTGAGAGAGTCCTAATAGGAGTCTCTCTTTCTTTCCCTTAATCCTAATGGGAGTCTTTTTTTTTTTTTTTTTCACGTGAGTCTTTTTTTTTTTAACATAAAGTGAGCCCTTAAAAAAAAAAAAAAAACTAACGTGAGGTCTAATTTAAAAAAAAAATTATTTTTTTTTAATCCTAATTTTAACGTAAGTCTTTCAAAAAGTTAAAATTTTCAGTTTTATATTATATATAGATATTATTATTATTATTATTATTATTATTATTATTATTATTATTATTATTATTATTATAAAACCGAAGCCTCTGAAACTCCCACAATTTTCCACATCATCATTTTAATTTTTAATTTTTAAAACTAAATAGTAAGAGAATCCTAACAGGAGTCTCTCTCCCTCTTTTTTCCTCATCATTTTAATTTATATAAAAAATTTTAATCTGTTAAACTAAATAGTGAGAGAGTCCTAATAGGAGTCTTTCTCTATTTTCCTTAATCCTAATAGTAGTCCCTTTTTTTTTTCACGTGAGTCTTTTTTTTTTTTTTTAAACCTAAAGTGAGCCTTTAAAAAAAAAAAAAAACTAACGTGAGGTCTAATTTAAAAAAAAAATTATTTTTTATTTCTAATTCTAATATAAGTCTTTCAAAAAGTTAAAATTTTCAGTTTTATATTATATATAGATAATAAAAATTATGTGGCAAGCTCTAAGAATACGAGAATGCAATTTGTAAGTCTACTATCAAAATAACATAGATTAGATTGGTAGTGGATAGTAGATATAATTGCAGTTGAATATTATATAAAGTTATCACCATAGAATAGCTCACGTCGAAATGTGTTATGTGAAACCAATGATATGAAAAAAAAAAAAAAAAAAGAATTTTTCTAAATCATTATATTGAAGAAATTAGTTATTTTCATTCATTTTAAAATTATACATTTTTAAAATTTAAGTCATATACCTTTAAGTAAAATAAGTACTTTGTATATAGAAGTCTGATAAATTTTAATGTAAGTCTTTCAAAAAGTTAAAATTTTCAGTTTTATATTATATATAGATAATAACAATAATGTGGCAAGCTCTAAGAATACGAGAATGAAATTTGTAGATCTACTATCAAGATAACATAGATTAGATTGGTAGTGGATAGTAGATATAATTGCAGTTGAATATTATGTAAAGTTATCACCATAGAATAGCCCACATCGAAATGTGTTATGTGAAACCAATGATATGAAAGAAAAAGAATTTTTCTAAATCATTATATTGAAGAAATTAGTTATTTTCATTCATTTTCAAATTATACATTTTTAAAATTTAAGTCATATATCTTTAAGTAAAATAAGTACTTTTAATTTTTATTTAACCATCTCGTGCATCGCACGGGTTAGCTACTAATTAATAATAAAATAAAGGTCAAAGATGTAATGCAAAGCCCACAACCTTATACTCGATTGGTTGACATTTTTTCATGTTCCTAATAAAAATATTCAATATTTAAACCACTCACTCTCAAACAATCGATGCATCAAAAAACAGTAAAAACTAAATATAATGCAAAGATAGCATGATATACACGAACCTCATCCCTTCTCTAGTGAAATCAATAACTCTTGCGAGAGGAGTCTTTCTCCTCTTCTCTCCTCTACTCTCTTAGAATATCAAAGGTGTTACAAACTTCTAATTATCCCCAAAAAAAAAAAAAAAAAATTATAGGATAAAATTATCATGTTTGGTTGGTAGTAGTGGTGATTGTGGCTCTACAAAGTGACATTAAAAAATAAATAAAATCCCCTAAATATTCAGACATGTCATCTCACCAAGTCTACGTTCTTTTTTCTTTTTACTTTTTTTGGATCGAAAGTCTACATTCATTTTCATAGAAAATTGATTTGACGTAACTTAATAGGAAAGTATAAATTTTTTTTCTTCTGTGTGAACAGTCACAGAGAAAGGCACTAATTTTTTTTTTTTTTTTTTTTTTTTTATCAAAGAAAGACACTAATTTGATTGAAAGGTTTTCCCCAAAGTAATCATTGTAGCATATGAATAAATATGAAGGATATAAATCACCAGTGACGTGAGAAAAAGAAATGCTAATTAACCCCAACAACCGATTCACACAGACGGTGTGAATTGAACCAACAATTTCTTAAATATGAAATAGTTAAAACATTTTTACACCTTCCATGCAAGTTCCAAGCACAAAATGTTCACGCAATATGGGTGTGACTAAAATTTAAAGAGAAGAATGTTTGTTTGATCCAAAGACTTTCAATATTATAATGGTTCCTGATAATAAGTATTCTGAAGACAGACGTTAAAACTTAATAAATATTTAATTTGAAGATAGAATTCATATTTTTCAACAAAGAAAATAATTAAATACTATTTTTGATAATTTATTGACTTACACGTATAAATTTATTGTGATTATGAATGCTTTTTTTAATATATTGACTCTCTTTTTTTTAAATGTATAAAAATATTATTTAATAAAGGGTTTAATGTACCTTAAATACTGTCTTAGAATATTCACTAACAAAGGCCTATTATTATTATTGTTATTGAGTAATAATGCCAGAGATACAAAATTTTTACAAAATTTTTAATGAACTGCTGATGCGAAGATGTGCTAATGGTGAGTTTTGATGAAAACTAATAAGGAATTGGTTATATCAACAGTTTGTAAAAATATTGCAAAATAGTATGTGGTTGTATTATTATTATTATTATTATTATTATTATTATTATTATTATTATTATTATTAAATGCTAAAAAAAAAAAAAATTCTCTCAAAATGTAAAGTATGCAGTAATCAGCCAAACATTTTGAATTCCTTTTTTTTTTTTTTTTTGTTATTGTATTTCTATTATTTAAGGTTTTTTATTTAAAAATTGATCTCTTAAAAGTAACTCCATATACATATAATATGTCATACCAAACTATAGTATCTTCAAACCACCATATTAATAAATAGTCTAATCTCTAATTTGGCTCCAAGTCTAAGAAGCCTGCTGCTGGCTTCAGGGTTTTTAGTACAATCAAGTGATCAACGCATGATTGATAAGGAAACTTCGAAGTATCTGGTTCGTTTAACTTTTAGGTGCCAATTTACCAAACATTAATGAGAAATCAAACGTTGACTAATCATAAAGTAAGGTCATGCTATGTGTGTATTCTAATTTATAAAGTTAAAGGTGAAACTTGTGTCAAGAGTGGTGGACATTACCCATTCCGACACATATTTAATTTTGAATATGTATTCACATTGTAGTGTATTCAGTGCAAAAAAAGCACTGAACACGAGCCAAATTCTAAGGTTAATACATGTAACTTAATAGCACAGATAGCAAAACTCGTAGGGCTTCCAAATCTTCCACCCATGATAAGTTAACCCAAAAACTACTTTGATTATTTGATGAAATAGTAAGAAATATTTTTGGAATTAATAGGATGGGTAGAGACAGATGTAGATGTATGGACCTGCATTCGCCAAAGTAGATCGCCACTGGGTTTGACTTGGTAGCGATTCCTGTAGAAATTTTGACGAGCCTCTTCAATCTCAGCTCTCTCTTCTGGAGTACCAGCTTCAAGATCAAACTCCCATATCTGCCTTCCAACAAAGTCATTGGTGCTGTAGATGTAAGGGTCATTGCCACCCTCTGCTACCTTGAGCTTCCACATTCTTTCTAATAGCTTCTTTCAATCAAGATTTGATGAAATTGATACCACTTAGATCTCTCTTCTCTTCACTGTTGCATGCAACTATTGTAGTCAAGTACTAATAAATCATATATATAGTCGTACTCATAACTAATAACCAGCACAAAACTTTAGCATCAAGTTTGTTTTTTAGTGGATTAGAATTTCCGAAAGTTAGTTTTTTGTGTATATATAGGACCAAGATCATTTGACCATTATTTAAAGGGTTCATACCTGAAAACTCTTTGATATACATGCATGAGAATTATTCAGATGGTTCATACATGAAAACTCTTTTATATAACTTCATGACCATTTTTATATGGTTCATACACGAAAAAGTTTGATACCTTCATGATCCCATTTCACCATAAACATGGTAGAGAGAGAGAGAGAGAGCAAAATATTGGGCTTACTGCTTGCCTAGATAGCCAAGAGAGTGTACTTTTTGAAAGAAGAATTTGGAGAAACCTATGTGAGATATGGCAGTCAAACAAGATAGAGAAGAGATTCGTTAAAAAAAAAAAGTAGTACGAACTCAACCAAAAAAAAAAAAAAGTATTGCAAATATATTTTTTAAAGTCATTGGCAAAAAAAAGGAATATATGTAAAATGTTTTAAATAATAAATAAGGAGAGAGAAACAAAATTGTTATTAATTAAGTGAATGAGATGTAAGTCAATTAGCATTTAATGCTATTTTTTTAACCATTAGATCAATTACAAATTTATGGTCTACAAATGGTGTAACTCTTGTCAAGTTATACTAGGTATAACTTGAACCTCTCTCTCTCTCTCTCTCTCTCTATATATATATATATATATATATATATAGTTATGGCTTAAGACCAATATTATTTTAAGATCAAAGTTGTGTTAGAGGGTTTAATTCTACAAAGTAATCGTAACCCTCTTATGCCAAAAGTGATAATGAAAATATCCATTTACATGACTTGTAAACTCTTATCCCAAAAAAAAAAAAAAAAAAAAAAAAAAATGAAACATGTGTTTGTTTTGTCGCCCCACAGGATACATGCTATAAAATGTGAGAGTTAGAGATCTTGAATGTTTTCTTAAATGGAAAAAGAAAAAATTGATGTCAAAAGTTAGATTTATTTTTCTAAATTAATATTTAAATATAACAAAAGACCTTACCTAAAGTTATCCCCTTAGGCTCCTCAATGCTTTGATATGAGGCTAACTATGAGATTTTCTGGTCATGCACTTCTTATTGATAAAATCGAAGAACCCTTTGTGACATATATGCGGCACTCAAAATAGGCGTTCTTTGTCTAGCTAGAACTTCAGGACAATGTAGAACTGGCCTGTGTAGTTTTGTGGTCTTGGACATGTTGAAACTCCTCCTTATATAGAAAAAAGGTTGCACTGGGTTGTCTCTCTCTCTCTCGGAGCAAGAGTCCGGATTTGTATTTAATGCAAAGTCAAATGTGTGGAAATATAAATTTATAGCCTATTGGACTTTGATAAATAATAGAACTTCACTAAACAACTCTTAGCTTTGTTACAGCTAGTAGATAGTGAGCTGAGACCTCACCGTCTAAGTCTAAGTGGCATGTTTGGTAAACTGTAATAGGCGCTGTAATATAATAGTTATTTTTATAGTTTAGTTATTCTTTAGTTTGGTTATGTTTTTATTACAATGAATAATCATTCCTTATGAATAGTTATTTTTCAAAATGAGGAATAACTATTCCTCTTTAAAAAGTTGTATTAGTTATTCCTTAGTAAGTGTAATAATTTCAAAACTTAATATATTTCCAAGTAAACAAACTTTTCATATACATCTAAAAATTATAAAAATAAAAAAAAATCATAAAAAATAACACATATCTCTCTTAAATTTAAAAATAACAATTTTTAAGGAAATATAATTGTATGAGTAAGAAATTTCTTAAAATAAATGTTAAGTTTCATTCTAATATTATAACCTACAACCAAACTAATTAATAGGTTTAGTTATTACATTACAACATATTTTATTCCTAGTAATAAAGATTACAATTCCTGTCATAATCCCCATTAAGTGTACCAAATGTACCCTTACTTTTTTTAATGCTTTTAGGTTTCATATAAACTCTTGAATTATAGATAATGAGTCAGAAATTTAAGATCTTCATTAAGACAATACCGTCATTAACCAAGAGACGTTGTCAGAAATTTATTACATTCATTGATGACAACACGTAACGGACGGAGCAACAGTCATAGAATAAGCTGTGAATTTCAGACAAAGATTTTGTAACGCACTAGTCGTTGAAAATAAATACAGCAATTCATTGCCCATTGATTAGGCACTCAACTATAAAAGAGAAATCACCAGAAACCCAGCGTACGTCCAATTACACACAAATACTCTACGAAAGCACGCTCCACTCTTTTTCTCTCAAGAATCTTTCTCCCTTACTAACTTAAGTATCGGAGGCAGTTTGGCTAACGCCACACCGACGTGTTACTCTTCCACCCAGTTCATTTTGCAGGTTTTCCACCTACAGAGACGACACCATTCATAGCATCGTCCATTTGCTATGACAATGAGCTCAACTGTTGATTTTTTGCATCATCAGTTTAGCGCTGTCTGTGGGAACGCTAATCATTCAAGCCATCTTTCCCAGTGACAAAAGAGTTCTTCGAAGTACGAGATGGAAGCAGAAATCGCACAACAGCAAGAAGCTATGCAACAACAACAAATCAAAGCCCTCTTAGCTAATGTGGAAGAGATGACTAGCCAGAATGAAGAAATGCGAAAGACAATGGAATCCCACAATGCAGAACGTTGGCGAACAAGTGAGAACCAGGATGAAGAAGAATCAAACTTTCAAGCCAACAGGCGAGATAGGACCTCAGGAAAAGATTCCACCAGAATGGAGAATAAGCTTCGCAACATAAGGAAGCAGATGGATGAACTAAAAAATGCTATGAAGGACAAAGGCGGAGAGAATTTGGATGGGATGATTCGAAGGACAGACTTACTATTCACTACTAAATTGATAAACCGTCCCTTCCCACAGAAATTCCGTCTCCCATAGTTGGAGTCATATGACGGTTCCAAGGATCCTTTGGATCACATCGAATCATTCAAGACACTGATGCTATTGCAGATGACACCAGACGAGGTGATGTGCAGGGCATTCCCAACAACACTAAAGGGAGTAGCCAAAGTATGGTTCAGCAAGATACACCCTGGAAATATTGTAGATTTCGAACAACTCAGTAAGGGTTTTGTTCGTCATTTCATTGGGGAGCAAAGACACAAAAAGCCAACTGGCCATCTTCTCAACATTCAACAATCAGAAGGAGAATCACTAAGACAGTATTCAATAAGGAGCTACTGCAAGTAGATGAAGCTAAAGATCAAGTCATCTTGACAACTTTTCAGGCAGAATTGCTGCCCAAGGATTTCTTCTTTTAAATCACTACAAGTCCACCAAAAACAGTCGCGGAGTTGCTTTAAAAAGCTCAAAAGTACATGAACGCTCGCAAAAGAAATGAAAGGAAAGAGGAAGAGAGACGAAGGAACAAGCAGCAATCGCGATAAGAAGAAAGAGATGCGGAGTGTTGGGCAAACCACAGATAAAAAGAAGGAACTTCCAAACAGGAAGCCAAAGTTCACGAACTTTACACCTCTAATTATGCCAATTGAGTAGGTCCTTGTGCAGGTAAGGAACGATCTCTCCCTGCAATGGCCGAAGCCAATTAGCACTCTAGTAGAAAGAAGAGACGAGCAAGTTTTGTAGGTTCCATTAGGACCACGGGCATCATACCATTGAGTGCAGGCATTTAAAAGACCAGGTGGAGACTTTGATTCAGCAAGGAAAGTTACAAGAGTATGTCAGGAAGACGGAGACCCACAAATACCAACGTAAGGATGATCTGGACAAAACTCCAAGAGTAGGAGATAGCAAACCTCCTGCAAGAGAGATAAAGACGATCTCGGGAAGACTAATAGCAGGCAAACACTGAAGTCCCTGAAAAAAGCCTATGGGAAAGAAATAAACAGTGTCCATTCGCGGCTCCCTCCAATAAGGATGCCAAAGAATGACAATTCTGATATTGTTTTCTCAGAGAGAGATGATCACAACATCAGGCAACCCAGTGATGATCCACTAGTAATCATGCTCAGAATAGAAGAATTCAACATCCACCAGGTACTCATTGACAACGGAAGCTCAGCAAATATCATCTACTTGCCTGCATTTTAGCTGATGAAACTGGATAAGAAAAGGATTACGCCTTTCAGCCCTCCTCTGGTAAGCTTCACTGGGGACAGAATTGTCTCTAGGGGCATCGTCACTCTGACTGAAATTACAGGCATGTACCCAGCACAGGTCACTAAGGAAATTGATTTCCTCATAGTTGACTGCCCTTCAACATACAACATCATCTTGGGGAGACCAGCACTCAACAAGCTAAAAGCAGTGACGTCAACATATTACTTGAAGGTGAAGTTTCCAACAGCCCATAGAGTAGGAAAAATCAGAGGAGACCAAGTTTTGGCAAGAGAGTGCTATCAAGCTGCCTTAGCATCTAGGGAGAACCAAACATGGGTGATTAATGAACCGGAGCCCATTCCCAAATTGACAAAAACACCACAAGAAGTTGAGATCGTCCCAAGAGATTCGACGAAGGTATTGAAGATAGGATCAGCACTCCTAACTCTAGAGAAAAAGAAGATGATTTCCTTCTTAAGAGCGAACCAAGATGTTTTCGCCTGGAAACACAAGGAAATGCCCGGAATTGATAGGAAGATCATTCAGCATTGTCTCAACGTCAACCCAAAATACAAATTGTACAGCAGAAGCGGAGAGTATTTGCACTAGAGCACAATAAAGTTGTAACTGAAGAAGTAGAGAAGCTACTAGAAGCTGACTTCATCAGGGAAGTCTTCTATCTAGACTGGCTAGCAAATGTGGTAATGGTGAAGAAGAGCAATGGAAAATGGAGGATGTGTGTCGACTTCACAGACCTTTACAAAGCTTGCCCAAAAGATAGCTTCCCCTTCACGAGGATCGACCAGTTGGTAGACTCAACTGCTAGACACAAGCTCTTAAGCTTTATGGACGCATTTTTTTGATACAACTAGATTCTTATGGACGAAGACAACTAAGAGAAAACCTCGTTCATTACCAGCTAAGGGTTGTACTGTTACAAAGTTATACCCTTTTGACTGAAGAACGCAAGAGCCACCTACCAAAGGTTGGTGAACTGTATGTTCTCTTACCAGATCAGAAGGAATGTGGAGGTGTACGTAAATGATATGCTGGTGAAAAGTAAGGACGAAGCCAACCACTTGGATGATCTAAAAGAAACCTTCAGCACATTACGTAAGTACAATATGAAATTAAACCCTGCAAAGTGTGTTTTTGCTGTTGCTTCAGGAAAGTTCTTGGGATTCATGGTGTCCCAACGAGGTATAAAGGCAAATCCAGACAAAGTGAAAGCAATAATCGAGATCAAATCACCAAAAACAGTGAAGGAAGTGTAGAGCTTGATAGGAAAAGTTGCAGCCTGAACAGATACGTACCATTATTTTTTCTATCTTATTGATTCTAATCTGTGTTGGTACTTTTCTGCTTGTCTCTCTCTCTCGGTTAGTTGCTCTATGGCACCTAAACATAAGTTTACTCCATCCCGGAACCCTTTTCATTCCGGGGCATCTACTTCTGATTCTACCCCCTCTCACATTCGGTTCCATGATGAGAAGGCCCGTACGAGCTTCTTGGAGAACTTTTCCTGACGCGGCATTCATTCAAAACGCCAAGTCATTGTATCGGACATTTCCGATATTGATCTTTGCAATGTCATCTACAGTAGGGGTTGGGAGTCACTTTGTGGCTTCTCGGTCACTTGTCCCTCCGTGATCATACATGAGTTTTACTCCAATATGCACAGATTTGATTATTTTGTACCTCATTTTATCACTGGCGTTTGAGGTATGTGCATTGTAGTCACTCCGAATCTTATATCCGTGGTGCTGCATATACCGAGGGTAGCACATCCTGACTACACTGGTTGTGATCATCTTAGGACTGTGTCTAAAGATGAACTTTCGACTATCTTCTGTGAGACACCTTCATCTTGGGATGACCGTCAAAACACCCTTTGCTCAGGCTTTGCAAAAGGTTTGAGGTTCTTAAATATAGTGATGACATTTGTTTTACATCTCTTATCTCACTATAATTCGATTACAGAGCCTTGTGCTCGATTTTTGTTGTCCCTCACTAAGAGGATTGCCATAGACTTTCCCTCTCACTTCATCCTCTCCCTTGTAGATGTCTATAAGGATACGACAACCCGTGATAAGCTTATCTTTTCTTTTGCTATCACGCGGATCATTTGTCACTTCTCTGTCTCCTATCCTGAGTCAGATCACTTCCCCGTCATGTGTGCCATTGACGCGGCGACTGCTAGACGGAGCGAGGCCCAGCTTTAACCAAAGCGACCACGGATCGAGACGGCAACTCCTCTGGCATCTTCTGCTCCGTCCACATCCGCTTCTTTTTCTGCAAGTGGTGTGACCATCGAGGCGGTCATGGCACAGCTTCAACGCATGGATGCTCACCTTGACACTCTCATTGATGAGTTGTGTCAGGTGAACACCCGTGTCGGTCATATTGCTAGACGACAGGCTCATCTTGGTGGCTTCGTATAGTCTCATTCTCCATCTCTAGCGGCTTTAGAGGACGAGGAGGATGATGGTGACTTTGATGGTGGTGATATTGATGAGGATGAGGCTTCTAGCTTTTCTAGTGACAAGGAGATGACTGCTTCTCAGTGACTTACCCTTTGTCATTTGTGACAAAAATGGGGAGTAGTTTTAGGTATAAGAGTAGTCATGTACTTAGGGAAAGAGTTAGTGTAGGAGATATTTTTGTTAGGGGGAGTGTTTCTTTTTTAGGGATGTAGTGAGGACTTTTTGCATCTTTTCTTTTCTTTTTGGATACATTGTTCTTACATTATGATAGCAAACCTTGAACTCTTTTCTTGCAAAGTTTTTCAAGAGTTTGTGTTATGATAGATTTTATTGTATTCAACAAGTGAGTATGAGTTGAGTAATTTATGACTTTTCTCATATTTCATTTGTTTGTTGTGGTTTTGTCACAGATTTTCAAAGGAGGAGATTGTTAGGACATATGTGAATCATGTTAGGAACATATGTCATCTAGGATGTGTTTAATATTTCAAGTAATAAGAGTTCAAGTCTAAGTGTTAAAGCCATGCAAATCTGTCCAAGAATCAAGTGAAGAAATGCTGGATTTTAAAGCTCGATAGATAGCATCTATTGAGGTTTAAAAGGGAGTTTCAGCCTGATGCTCGACAGCTTCTCGATAAATAACCTATATATTGAGATTTACGAAAATTAGTTTTTCATATCTGATTTCACACCAATCCGTGTATACATGTTTAGGCTTTCTTTTCTCACAATCCTAAACATATATAAGGATTATTTTAAGGGCCGTCATAGGAGATACAAGTTTGTGAAACTTGATGCAAAGGTTTTTCACAAGCATATTGTGACCGGAGACATATGTCCAAGTTCATCTTTCTCTTGAAAAACCTACTGCGTTTGTACGCCGTAGGGTTTTGTAACCAAGGAGTTTCATGATCTTCATCGTGTTGATGAACTGAAGAACTTTGCAGCCAACATCCTTCTCAAGTTGGTGGCTAGTCACATACTTGGATCCGTACATCGATTGATTAGTCACGTGCTAGGAGTCGTGCATTGAAAAGGAGAGATTGTCAATGCAGAACAAGTCCAATTATGTATTAGGGTAAGGGTTCAACTGTAGGTTGGTATAAAATACTAGGATTCTTTTACTTGTAACCACTTGTTGTGATAATAGTGGATTTTCGGGAGTGGTGACCTTACATTCACCCGGTGAGATTTTGCCTTGGAGGTTTTTTCTATTCGTAAACAAATCACCATGTCAACTTTGTTTTCCATTGCATATTAATTTAGTTGGTGATTTGTTTGCGCTACCACGAGTATTGCATGTTAATTGGATTAAATAATTAATTGGGCTAATTAATTGGTTAATTTATTACAAGGGGTCAATACATTCTTGGCCTATCATAACACATGAAAAAAGATCTTAAAAATAACTAAGTGTTTTGTCTCTCCAAACTCCAAAGGATACATGTTAGAATATGAGAGAGAGATATGAGGCTACTACCTATGAGATTTTGTGGTCTTGCAGTATTTCTCAATGATGAAGTCACGTAAACCTTTGTGACATATATGCGGCCTTGTGGCTTCGCAACTTGCAAGGCCTTAGAACTGGGTAGTTTTATGGTCTCCGTAATAGTTTCCTTTTTATATAGAAAAAGTTGCACCCTATTGTTACTCTCTCTCTCTCTCTCTCTCTTTTTAAGTAGAATTAAAATATTAATTAGTTAGTGTGAACTACATTGCTTAAGGAAGTGTGTTGTATGTAGTATAACTTGTCTCACCCTCTCTTAAAAGTTACAATGACTTTTAAGTGGAGTTGTAATGTGTCTTTGTGTTAAAATCCCTTTCCCTCTCTCTCGTGTGTGTGTGTTTATTTCTCAAAAAATAAAAATAAAAAATATGTTTTATTATGCATAGTCAAACGTGAGAAAAAAAAATTAATTAAACACTGCTTATAGGATTTTGATAAATAATAAAACTTTAGTAAACTGTACTTTTAACCCATTGTTTTCTAACTCTTAGCTTGTTACAGCCAGTAGATAGTGAGATGAAAAAATGCTTCACTAATTCCTCATTGTTACACGAGCAAAACTCCTCCATCGCCTCTACCTTAGCCCCTAAGTACTATCACAAGCTGCAAAACCCAACCAAATCGAGAGAACGAAATATATAGGAACTATCAAAGCATCTCCAATAGATTAGGCAAACCCAAAATCCTCTCCATTCCTTATAGTTAACCCCAAAAATCAAGCATTTTTTTTATATAAAAAAACAACCTATTTTTGCTTATCAGTTAACAATGCAAAGAAGTATTTTAACAAAACTTGCCACCTACGTTTTATTCATATCAACTTCTCCATTTTTTATTACAAATTTTTTTTTTCTTTTCTAACTTTCCAATATATGTTGACAACTTGGAAATGTTTGTCACTGAATCCTTACTGTCTAAAACTTGATCAAGATTGTTTAATGGCTGCCATCTGGATATATAATGGAAAATCTACAACTCAAGATCCGATTCAGTGTCTTCAAATTTTATAAGAAAAGAGGGTCTGATCTTAAAATATAGTGGAAAATCAATAAAGCAAAACCGATTAAAAAAAGTACCTCTATATTGACTTCTTCCTCCTTAATTACCTCATATGATAAAAAAAAATTATTGAAGGAGTCAGGCTCCTTGCTTCACGCTAATTAAAGTCAATGGCTTATGCAGCAGCACGTGATAGTTCACACCTATTATGGTATTTTGGATAAACAATCAATGGCTTATGCAGCAGCACATGGTATATAGTTCACACCTACTATGGTATTTTGGATAAACAATTGGATTATGGATTCACTCAAACAAACAATTGGATCATGGATTCACTCAATGGAAAAAAATATTTCATATGCGATTCAAAAATTAGATTAATATAAACCTAGTTGAAAAAGCATTTACCAGGTACCTGGTTGGTGGATTATTCATATGGGATTTGAAGCAAACCCGGAGATCTTAGATTTAATCCATCAAACTCTCAGTCCAAGAAATTTTTAGAAAATCAAATGGGAAATGAGTGAAATAATCTGGCTAAAGGATGGGACATAGCCACCAGCGGAGCTAGGGGTCCCTTGACTTTTCAAAATTTTCATTTACTATGTTAATAAAATCACAAATATTTTGTAATAGACAGTGAAATATACTTCCGGTACCCTTGAGATTTTGAGAGAGTAAAATATACAACTAATATTCATAATTCTCTCCAAAAATTCATTTAGGCCTCAAATTTTACAGAAGCCCAAAAAAAAAAAAAAAAAAAAAAACGAAAATTAATACAAATTAGAACTAAGAAAAGCATCTGGCTCATCCCTTGGTCCACAGCCCTTCCAAAATAGTCATATACATAGTAAGTCAAATTTTAACAATTAGGACTCCTCTTCCACGTAAAACTCCAACTAATATTAAAAAAAATCAACTTTAATATATATCTGCCTTTAAAAAAAAAAAAAAAAAAAAAAAAAAAGCCTAACCTGACTAGAAAAAGAAAAAGAAAAAGAAAATTCTCTTAGGCGGTAGTTGCCACCCAAACCGGACTCACCTCAATGCTTCCAGCTAGAGGTTCCGTCCAGTTCTAACTCTGTTTCTCTCTCACTCTATGTTTTAGTAAATTGTGAGTACCTGTGCCCACGGGAACAATAACAAATAATGCTGATAACTGTGCATTTGCCCTGAAAGGATAACTATGACTATCTACTTGAGTCGGGCTTACAGGTTGCTATTTAAATTTTTATAATATCAAATTCTTATATGGTCCGGTTAATGCGTTTTCTTTGAGTACACATTAATCATTTATTTTTTAAAATATTTTATGAGAAATTGAAAAAGTGGGCAAAAAAGTTGGTAACTTTTTTATTTTCCCATAAAAAAATTTCTCAGAGTTGTTTACTATTATAAGTCCTAAGAGCACACATTATTAAAATCTTATATAATATATCTGTACAGTATTTTCTATTATATTAGTCAACTAAATTTTAGTATTCTATTATTCTATTTCTTATTTTGTTTTGATGTTTTGTATATCTGAAATTTATATTTGATAATAGTGATTTGATTAATTAAATTAAATTATTGCTAAAGGCTTGTTTATTAGAATTTTTTTTATCAAATCATATTTTAAGTTTAAAAAGTGTTCAAGAATTAAAGGTGTTCAATCCTCCATCCTAGATCGTGAAACTTTAGATATTGAACCATTTTAAAACTTCAAAGTGAACTAAAAAAATTGAATATTGTTTCTTTAGAATGTGATCTTAGATTTCAACAACTAATATGAGAATATCTTAATAATTATGTCATGAAAGTTTGTTCTTTTCAATTTTATTCGGCCTCCCTGAACAAAATTCATAGCTCTGCCACTGGTCACAGCTTTCATGTATTACTTTTTTCTTCTCCAATCTTATTAAGAATTTTTTTTCCTAACATAAAACATTCATGCCAATCCCACCAAGGAGATATTTAGTATGCACAATTCGTTTTGATGTGATTCATCAACTATTTCTAATCGATCATATATTCAAACCTAGTTATATTCAAACCTAGTTCAAATGGAAGTTAGCATTGCCTAGCCTAGGCTAGAGTAAATATGGTCTCAAAAAAGAAAAAGAAAAATTTGGTCACCTCATTTTGCTTGTTTCTCATAAATTTTTGTTAGGTTGAATAGGTTTAGTGTTAGTAAACCATGACAAATTGTAAGTTTTGTTGAGTAATAAGGTGTATAATTGAGTCCAAAAGGAAGAATCGAGATAAGCTCGAGAAAAGATAGTTTTTGTATTTTTGGATCAAGGGGAGAAGGAGAGAGAGTGGAGAAGAGTAAAGTAAAGTTGACAAAAAATAGGCTATTTTGGGTCAAATCTACTCTACTCTACTTTACTCCCCCTTATTTAAACAGACCATAAATTGTTTGCTGTAACAAAAAGACAAACGCTCTAGCTATGTCTTATATGTCTTTTGTTTATTCTCTGACCCACATTCATTTTAGTAAAAAAAGTGATTATATATATATATATATATAATCACCTAGTGTAAGTTACATCTAGTGTAAATTTAAGCAATGTTAACCACTCAATAACTTGTTATAGAATTCATATTTTGAAAATCTCATCATTGAATTACATTTTTTATATGTATTTAAAATTCATGCCAATTTTCATTTCAATTGGATATTATTTAGCATTTAATCCATAAACTCATATTTTATGCATTATTTTAAAGTACAAAAGCTTTAATTTAAAAAATTGGTTGATAACATGACTATTAATATTTGATTACCTTGAAATTTTGAAAGCATGGAGAATATACGAAGATAATATAATCTAAGGATGAATTGCTCAAAATTTGCATCCAATTAAAAAATATTGACTGGTGTAACATTGCTTAAAGTTGCATCCAATGTTACATCACTCAATATTTTTTAATTGGATGCGAATTTTGACAAATCTACTATTAGATTACATTATCATCATATATTATCCATGCTTGCAAAATTTAAAGGTAATCAAAGATTAATAGTCATGTCATCAATCAATTATTTAAATTCAAGTTTTTGTAGTTTAAAATAATGCATAAAAGATGAGTTTATGGATTAAATGGTAAATAACATCCAATTCACATGAAAATTGATAAGAATGTTAAGAACATACTGAACATGTAATTCAACGCTGAGATTTTCAGAATATGACTTTTATAACAAGTTATTGGGTGGTGTAACATTACCTAGAGTGACACCAGGAGTAACTTGAACCCAACTCACTTATGATTTGACTGAAATTTAAGTTGCCTACCTCTAGTTTGAAATTTGACACTTTACCCACCCGAGGTTAGTTTAGTTAGAATTCTATCACACCTATTAAAAACATGGCTAAATATGTAATTTTGCTTTACTTTTATGTCTCTCTCCTCCAAAAAACACAAAAAAATAAAAATAAAAATACAAGATCAAATAAGATAATAAAAAAAAGTCCAACAGAACATTTGCATCGTGGGATTTCAAACCACAGGTAGGCAAATTAAATTTCAGTCAAATCATAAATTTGTAATTTTCCCTATGTGTGTGTGTGTGTGTGTGTGTGTGTGTGTGTGTGTGTGTGTGTGTACTATGGGTTAGGTCACCTAGCGTAACTCTAATTTAAAAATTAGAGTTATAGAATTCATATTTTAAAAATTCCACCATGGGATTATACATTCTATATGCTTTTAACATGCATACTAATATTCATACTGAAAGGTCGAATATATGTGAATACACAAGAGCTTGTTTAGACCCCTAATTAAAAGTTACGACTTGATTGCTTTTACTCAAACTTAAACTAAGTGCGGAATAAAAGTAAATGCGTACGACCAAACGATAAAACTACTCTAAGTCATATTCATCAAATATCAACAATAGAATAAAAGCTAAAAGAGTAGGGAAGAAAGATGCAAACACAAGACAACACCGAAACGTGTTATCGAAGAAGAAACAGAAGAATTCGGCGAAAAACCTCTCCACCGCCCTCCAAATGGTAAATCGATCCACTAAAGAATAAGTTGGAGTACACGAATAACAAAAGACCCTCCAAGCCTAGTCTACCTCATGTACTTGAGCCCTCCAAACTCCTGCTACCAACTAGTTTGAAGAAACCTTGTCTTCTCTAGCTGTCCCGAATCACACAATTGAGCCCGATTGCATCCGCCAACGATTAGCTTCTTCCAATGCTTCCCAACAACACCAAAACCTCACTTGACACTCAGATTAGGTGTGGTAAGTGTTTGGGCTATCAACCTCTCAAGGATTTAGAGATGAAGAGATAGGAGTAAAGGAAAACCACAAAGAAATGTGTAGATGATTGTGGGTATAACAATCTCTAACTCTCAAGTGTGTATGCTAGGGTTTTCTCTTTGAAAAGCACTCCTTACAATATGTGGGTAATCAGGGCATATATAGTGTAGGTAAAGACTTGGTAGAGTAGAAATGACAAAATAGAAAAATAGAATGTTTCGCGAGTATTTCGCAAAAAGGCCTTACTCGAAAGACACTCGCGAAAACCAGGCTGTCATAACTCTTTGCATTCCAGTCATAAGCTTAACACATGGCTACTTTGCGGGTTAGCTTCTTGCGAGCTTCTCATGAAATCCACTTAATCTTCAATATAAGCTTGAGTCTTCACACTCTCTCACACACAAAACCCTTACAATAAAAATCCCATATAAATATAGGGAAAAAATGATTGAATATAATTACAATCAAATTTGGCACGAAATTCAACACAAAAGAGTTGTAAATAACAACTTTACAATCTCCCATTTTGGCTATTCCGTGATAAAACCCCGAAAACAGACTCTAAATTTAAACGTGAGTTTGAGAACAATGGCAAAACTCACTCACACCAAATTCTAGAAGTTGCGAAGCACTTGCACCGTATGCACTTGTATCCTGAAACACTCGCACACAAACAAAACTTTCATTAAGCTCATGAAAAGTTGAAACAAGGTACGTATAGGAACAAGTAAAATGCGATCAAGGTATTAAACAAAATATAATCTATGAAGCGTAACTTGATCAAACATGAACAGTCATTAAAGAATGACTACAATGAACATTTATCTAGTAAATGATCATCCAGACATGCAATGCAATTAAGAGCAACACAAAAATCAATTGCATGTCCAACACACAACCAATGCAAAACACTAAGTCATTTGCATCAATGATACAAGATCTAACAAGGGCACACAAGTAGAGTAATAAAGATAATGCATACATAATCTAAAAGTACTAATAAGCTACGAAGCAAACAATACAAACAAAATACTAAAGATAAACTGAAATTTATACTAAAGTGTTTTAAAGCTTTAAAAGAAAGCAATGTAAATATCCATAAGTTATAAAAACTTTAAAAAGTAAACAAAAGTAAACTACTAAACCACCACAAAATAAACCAATGTTCTATGATATTCCACTCTATGCTCCCCCTCAAGTTGTGCAGCTCCCCCTCAAGCTCTGTAGCTCCCCCTCAAACTTCTCCCCCTTTTTGACTGAAATGGCCAAAGAGGCTAGAACTGCTCGGACTTGGATTCGGAGCCCTCTTACTGCTGCCGCTGTTGCTTCATCAGCATGTCATCAATCTGAGATGAGAGTGCAGTGATCTGGCCTTTGATGTAGGTAAATTGAGTCGAGGTGTTCTGCACGTGAGATTCTAGCATACCATACATCTGCTCAACCTGTGCAATGAGATGATCAAGGCGATCGGGTGCCCGTGCACGTGCTTGGAAAGAAGTTTATGCAAAGCTCTGGGGCTGATGTGAGCCTGTCTATCTTTTCCTCCGTGTCCCCACCTTCTTCCTCAACATCATCCCTTGGGATTTGAGAAATACCAGCAGATGGTCTGGTGATATGGGCTTTGCTTCGAGTCATGGTCTCAGCACTAATCGGATAGTCCCTTGGCATCACAAGAAGACCACTCAAAATCTTCACTCTTCACTCTTACTCTTACTATAAGAGCCATAATGAGACTTGGAAATGCCAAGACCAGTCTTGAGTTCCTTTTGGTGACGCATTTTATGAAGAGGTAGAAGATGTGACTGCAAATGTCGATCTCCTTGTCTGTGAAGAGATCAAGCAAAAATATGGCTCTTGGTCCAAACAAGGTGGTCAAGTTCTTCACTGGGTAGAGATAGTAAAGAATTATGTAGGCCAATGTCCTCATCTCCGGGGTGAAAGGAATGGTGTTCATTGCCTTCTTTTTTAGATCACCCCCAAGGACCTCCACAATAGGTATAAGAGATTCCAATCTATAATCATAGTGGATATATGATTATTGAGTCGTTGGACGGACTTTCAATATTTCTTGGATAGACTCCCTCGTTACAGAATATTCTCTCCCCCTCAACCAACAATTTATGTGTTCCCCTTCCACAAAGGCATTTGCAAAGAATTCTCTTATGATGTCGGCATAGACATTCCCCACTGGGTTCAGCAACTTTATCCATGTCCATTCTTTGAACACTTCCAGAATGAAATTGTTTTCAAGGGTTTCCATTGCTACAACCCTTTCCATGATGATCAGGGCCCTTTAGTAGTAGTCGTTGTAGGCCATGTCAGCCTCAATGCTTTGGAAATTTTTCGAGTCAGAGTGTTGACGCTTTGTTGACTACTTTGAGGCTGATTGCTTAATAGGAGACATCTGCAAAAATAGTCACAAACAAAAAGAAACAAGTACAAAAAACAAAACAAGAACACAAACTTGATTAGTATCAAGTTAGTCCATAAAATCCTAAAAAGAACGTAAACACTATCACAAGATCATGTTGTAAGTGCTAAACATGTAACAAAACTTCTTTAGCATGAGTGAAATGCAAAACATGTCAAGTGAACAAGTGTGTGCATCAAGTGTGCATGTGGTGTGCATATGTGATGCATGATCAAGGCATGACTAAGCACATTTGGGTCAAAGTGTATAAAACACACAACTAATGCATAATCATGATAATCCCCAAAGTTTGATACTTATCAGAGTCCAAAACAACATCAAAATTCTATTTAGGCATTTTATCAAACACCTAGTATGCACATACACAACTAATATGTAAAACAATGCATGAAAATGCCAAAATCTTGTCTAAATATATGTTAAAATGCCACTTAGGGCCAACACAAACACAATCAAAGAAAATGGGACAAAGCCCAATCAAGAAAATCAAGAAATTTTGCATAAAATTAAGTTTACTCAACCCTTTCAAAAATATACCCAACCCAAGAAATCCTAGAATCTAAGACTTAAACCAAGGAATCAAAGATTAAAGAATGATGAAACATACCTTAGTGAAGACTTAGAGTTGATTGAACTTGAGTTTTTGTTGGGTTTTTGAGAGAAAGTAAGTTTTGGGTTGAGAAAGGCTCGAGGGAGGTGAAGGGGTTATGTTTGAAAAATTGTCATAGTCTGCCCTTTAAAAACTGAAAACATGTGATTTTTGTGGGTAAGCTTCTCGTAAAGTTACTCACGAAAATGCCACTGAAGCATGTAAACTATTTCGTGGGTAAATTTTTCTTGTGAGACAGTCGCAAAAGTTTCTGTTTGAATTTTAGTGTTTTCAATTTTTGCCATCCTCATTTTTGCGAGAAGAGATAACTCATGAAACTTCTTGCAAAAATGCCTCTGAAAGAGTTTTTAGGTAAAACAAGAAATAGACAATATGTACAAAAAATCTAAACACACAAAAGCATAAATACACTTTCCAAAACATATAAAATACTCAAAAATCTTTTTGGGTTTTATCAACAAGCTAGCAATTGAGTATACATCACATTTGAAAACGTACAATCACACAAATGAAATAAGCATTCATTGAACATTAGACTTGTGTTTTGTGTTCATGGATCAAGTATGAACTAGTCTATAGTCTAGTATGAAACTTCAATGATCAATTCAGTCAAGTCATACACGACTAGTACGAAGTCAAGTGACCTATCTTATTTGTAGAAATGAACATATATGACCACTCACCAATGTGATTACAATTGATTGAAAGCTTTTTTTTTTTTTTTCCTTCCATTTACATACTTTTGATCAAAACAACTCAAATTTTTTCGAAGCGATGCCATAAACATTTTGAATGAACTTTAACAATTTAGACTTTGGCTTTTGGCACCATACATTTTAGTACAAATTGCTTTCCCTTTTTCCTAGTCAAATACTAGTATGTGCAATGGCCTTTTCAGCTCAAAATTATCTTTTCAAGATTAACATTTGTAGAGCTCTTGAAAAAAATTATGAGGAGATATATAGGCACAAGCCTACACATGTATCAAGATCAAGAAAGTCTATTGACCAATCATTCATGACAAGCTTGAAGATCTACTTACAGCAATCAAACGTAGATTTCTAGATGTCACTCACACTTGCAAAATGTGCAAACATAACAAGCTAAGCTCGTAAATGCACTACACCATTAGTAAAAAGGTACTAAGCCAAACTCTCATGTGATATACACAACACTAGCAATCAAACCTTTTGGAGATTTTTCAATTTTTATGGGTTTTTGAATTTTTAACACACTCAAAAACAGAACATGAAAAGTAAGATTAACAGAAACAAGTATAGAACAAACTTGAAAAAGAAACATGCTAAGATGAAAACGTAAGCAAACAACCAACCAAAGTCACAACATATCGAAAGAATTGATGCATGGACATGGTTAAATGCTTATGCATGTGTATCTTTCTTCACCCACACAGCTCATGTGTTTGGGGTGATATCCTTAGAGGATTGTGTACTTGAGTTGTGATTCTCAAACTTTTGGGTGAAGTTTGCCAAATAAGAAGTGATGGTATCTATCATCTTCATCACATCACCAATATCGGGATCGACTTCTCGTTCTTTTGATTTCTTGGCATTCCAATTCCCCTTTCCATGTCCTCTTAGCCTTCGAGAATCCGCCTTCTTCAATGCGTGAAGTTTATAACAAATAGGTCTAGTGTGCCCTCGGATTCCACAGTGGTGGCAAAAGTGTTGAACTTGAGGATCTCTTTGAGATTTTGGAAGAGATTTTCCTTTAGCCTTGGGTTTGGCCACAAATAGAGTTTGAGGTTTTGTCAAAACCTTTTGAGCAATCCCATTTGGCTTCTTCTCAACCTTCGCATTCTCAATACTTGGAGTCGCTACCATTGGTTCTTTGGCTTTAACAATTTATCTCCTTAGACACATTGGCGCTTGAACTACTTTTTCCGGTGTATCCTAAGCCGCTTTTGTTAGAAAAAAGGCTTTTGATGTACAAGCACTTCATCAAGTTTCTTGGAGGCAACACGCTCCACTTTGGCATTAGCTTGAATCACTTCAAGCTCAAGAAACTTGATCTTGGAATAGGCTTCGGTTAGTTCTTCAGTTAGCACCTCAATTTCACACTTCGTTTCTTTGTACCTCATGAGTATGCTCTTGTAGTCTTGTTCAGCTTTCTTCATTTTTTTTAGTGGCTGCCTTAGCCACTATAGCATACTCTCCGATCTTCTCAAGAAGAGAATTACAAAATTCTTGCAATCCCTTCGCTTCTTCATCTTCTTCATCATCATCAGATTCTTCCCCAATCCCCATAGACTCTACTTCGGTATGCTTACCGAGCTCTTCCATTAGAAGGCTCAAATCTTCCGAAGATTCCATGGGTGCAATAGTCATAAATGCGGAGTAGTTTCCTTCTCCATCACAACTTTCTTCCGAATCCAAATTGGAGCCTTCCAAGTCACTAAGGGTAGTGGCAAAAACTTAGCCTTTGCCTTCAAATAAGTAGGGCATTCCTTCTTCACATGCTCATGCCCTTTACACTCATAGCACGTGACTGCTTCAAATGGAGAAGAATATTTGAAATCCTTCTTCTTGAAGTTTTTCTTATCCTTCTTGAAATTTGAGAATTTCCCCTTCTTAAAAGACTTCCCATCCCTCTTGAACTTTAAGAACTTACGAAAGTTCTTAGCAAGGTATGCCATTTCCTTTTCAACCTCATCCTCATCCGAAGAGTCTTGAGCTTCCAATCTCTCATTGATTGTCTTGAGAGCAAGAGATTTGCTTTTCCTTTGTGATGGTAGAGATAGCTTATAACTTTGAAGAGAATCAATAAGTTCTTGAATTTTAATCTTATCAAGGTCTTCGCTATCTTCGATGGCAGTGACCTTAGCACGGAAGCTCTCTGGCAATGATCGTAGGATCTTCCTCACAATCTTGGAGTCCTCCATCTTTTCACCCAAGTTGAATTTGCCAATCACCACTTCATTTAACTTCCCATAGAAGGAGTCGAACGACTCATCTTCACTCATCTTTAATTCCTCGAAGCCAGTAGTGAGCATTTGTAACTTGATGTCCTTCGCCTTTTTGGTACCTTCACAAGTGGTCTCCAAGATTTGCCACGCTTCCTTGGCAATTGTAACATATGAGATCCTGTGAAATTCATTGGGTGAGACACCATAAAAAAAATAGCATTTAAAGCCTGACTATTAGTATTGGCCGCTATAAGGGATGCCTTATCCTAAGTGGATTTGGTGGCCTCCAGCCTAGTCCATCCAATCTTAACATCATCCCATACACTATCATCAATTAAACATAAAATTGCACGCATATGCACTTTCCAAAAGTCATAATTGCTCCCATCAAAGTAGGGAGGTGCATTAAGGTATTGAGACCTACCATTGTAGAGTCAAGGATCACACTTCGGATGTAGAAATCCAACAAAGTTTACCCGCTTTAATACCAATTGAAAGCTTGAATATGTGTGAATACACAAGAGCATGTTTAGACTCCCAATTAAAGGTTACGACTCAATTGCTTTTACTCTAACTTATACTAAGTGCAGAATAAGAGTAAATACTTGCGAACAAACGATAAAACTATTCTGAACCATATTCATCAAATATCAACAATAGAATGAAAGCTAACAGAGTAAGGAAGAATGATGCAAACACAAGATAACACTGAGACGTGTTATCGAAGAAGAAACCAAAGAACTCGGCAAAAAACATCTCTGCCGCCCTTCAAGCGGTAAATTGATCCACTAGAGAATAAGTTGGAGTACACGAATAACAAAAGACCCTTTAAGCCTAGTCTATCCCATGTACTTGAGCCCTCCAAGCTCCTGCTATCAACTGGTTTGACAAAACCTTGTCTTCTCTAGCTTTACCAGATCACATAATTCAGCCCGATTGTATCCATCAACGATTGGCTTCTTCCAATACTTCCCAACAGCACCAAAACCTCACTTGACACTCAGATTGGGTGTGGTAAGTGTTTGGGCTATCAACCTGTTAAAGATTTAGAGATGGAGAGATAGGAGTAGAGGAAAACTACAAGAAAATGTGTAGATAATTGCAGGTATAACAATCTCTAACTCTCAAGTGTGTATGATAGGGTTTTCCCTATGAAAAGAACTCCTTATAATATATGGGTAATAAGGGTATATATAGTGTCGATAAAGACTTGGTAGAGTAGAAATGACAAAATAGCAAAACAGAATGTTTCGCAAGTATTTTGCGGGAAGGCCTTACCCGCGAGATACTCGCAAAAACTAGGCTGTCATGACTCTTTGCATTTCAGTTATATGCTCAACATGTGGCTACTTCGCAGGTTAACTTCTTACGAGCTTCTCACGAAATCCACTTGATCTTCTATATAAGCTTGAGTCTTCACACTCTCTCTCACGCACAACCCATACAATAAAAATCCCATATAAATACAAGGAAAAAATGATTGAATAGAATTACAATCAAATTTGGCACGGAATTAAAGCTAACACAAAAAAGTTGTAAATAATAACGTTACACATGTCAATTAGTTGTTATTTATCATTTAATCCATAAACTCATCTTTTATGTATTATTTTAAAATTAAAAAATGACTTTAAATAGTTTATTGATGACATGACTATTGATATTTAATCATCTTGAAATTTTGTAAGCATGGAGAATACACGAAGATAATATAATCTAATATAGTTTAAATTTGTATTCAATTAAAAAATATTGAATGTTGTAACATTGCTTAATGTTACACCAGGTGTAACTTGAAAAACTATATAATAGCTATATATTTTGAAAAACTAACCATTAGATTGAATTTTTTTGTGTCCTACTTAACAAATATGTCAAATTTTGTGTCAATTGGATGTTATTTAATGTCGTATCTATAAACTTATTTTTTTATGCATAATTTTAGACAAAAAAAAATTGAAATTTAAAATATCTGATTGATGACATTGATATTGATCTTTGATCTTCTGAAAATTTCATAAATATGGAAGATATACGAAGAAAGTGTGACTAAATGATGGATCTTTCAAACTTTATATGCAATGAAAGTTATTGAGTGGAGTCGTAGTCATTGGCTATAATCAAGTTTGTAGCTAAACTTTGTCTCAAAACAAAATGATGTATGCATTGAAGAGTATTTGGACTTTCAAGCAATTCTAGGTCAATGACCTCTTCTTCTTTTATTTTTTATTTTTTTTTTTGATCTTATATTCAAACCTAGTTCAAATGGAAGTTATCATTGCCTAGTCAAAGCTTGAGTAAATTTGGCCTCAAATAAGAAAAATAAAATTACTTTAAGGGTTTAATCATGCATTGGGATGGTGTTTGACACGTCATGCCAAATGATCGATGGTCACCTCATTTTGACTACGTCTTATAAAGTTTTGTTAGGTTCAATAGGTTTAGTGTTGGCAAACCATAAAAAGTAAGTTTTTTTGATTAATAAGGTGTATTGATAAGTCCAACATAGAGACTTGACATAAACTCGAGGAAAATGAAATTTCTGTGATTTTGACACCTTTTCGACACCCTCTTGGCACCTCTTTTAATTAAACTACTTGCAAACTCACACAATGTATGAGAATAAATAGTTATTTTGTAATTGTAATATATATATATATATATATATATATATAATTTTTTCTCTAAAATTTGTTGAAAATTTTTTTTTTCTGAAAAAAAAAAAAACACTAATTAGGTCTTAAATTGATTCTTTTTGTAGGTTTCCTAATCAAGTTTAGCTAAAAATTTTATTTTTTCCCTTAATTTTTGGGTTGAAAAGTATGAAAATTTATTATATTTGTGTTAAATCTTTATTTTGAGTTAAAAATACAAAGAAAATAGACAATAGAAATTGAAAATTAGATATATAAACTCTAAAATGCAATAAAAACGATAAATATTTGAAAGTCCTATTCGGTCCAATTTGGTTCTATTCGGTCCACTTGGTCCTATTCTATCCACTTCAGTCATATTTAGTCCATTATGTGCACTTTCATCCACTTTAGCCCTCTTCAATCCACTCGGCCCACTTTGGTCCTATTCAGCCCATTCTGTCCATTTCATTTCTATTCAATTCACATTGGTCCTAATCGGTCCATTCTATCCACTCCGGTCCTATTTCTTCCTATTCAGTCCATTATGTTTACTTTGGTCCTAATCTATCCATTCATTCTTATTCGGTCCACTTCAATCCTATTCGGCCCGCTTTGGTTTCAGTCCTATTCAGCCTACTTTGGTTTTAGTCCAGTTCCATCCACCTTTTTCCCATTCAGTCCACCTCTTTCCATTTGTGTCTAGTTCAATCCAATTTGATCCATTTTTGTCTATTTTTATGCACTTACATATAAGGAAAAGATATGTTTAACTTGAGAGCACCTATTCTAAATCTAAATTCATTTACATATATATATATATATATATATATATATATATATAACTTGTAATATCTTAAATATTAAGCAAAAAATTTATTGTTACTAAACTTTTGTTGAGCCACATTAACATAGCATATTAGACCACATCGGTCCTATTAAATTTAAGTGAGTTTTTCTAAACATGAAAGCTATGAATAAACATATCTAATTTTTAGAGTAGTTACTCATTTGTTTTTAAGTCATTACTTTTAAATGAATTGCATGAGGTTGATTACACCTTCAAGTAAAATAAATAAATAATATATATTTATATGTGTGTGTATATATATATATATATATATATATATTGTGTGTGTGTGTTTAGTTTTTATTTAAATCCTCCATTCTCTTAAAAGAGATTATTATGATAATCAAAACTCATAACAAACTTTGTTCTCCCTAAAATTTAAACAATTTAAAAAATTTAATTTTCATTGATATTATCCTTTTTTGAAATAGTTTCTATTCTTCTAACTATTGTTGTTATGCATTATATTTTCCTAATTTCTTTTGGTACAATTAAAATTTTTGAGTTTCAAAGTTATTATTCAAATTTTCATTCCCTGAAGGAAATTGTTATGATAACAAAAACTTATCCTATAATTAAAATTGATATTACTCAAATAATTGACAGTACTATTCACCTAAACTAAACTTTTCTTTTCCCATTATTAAGTAGGTACATTGAATTGGACCGAATTGTTCGGAAATAGACCAAATTGGACCGAATAGACCTTAGTGGACCGAATGGACCAAATTGGAAGTAATGGACCAAAGTGGACCAGTGTAAATCAAAGTTAACTAAATAGAGCAAATTGTGAATTGACTGAATTGGACTAAAGTAAACCGATTTGGACCAAATAGTTGAAGTGGACCGAATCAATCTGTTATTTGCAAAGCCAAGATTGTGTTTTAATATAAACTCAAATAAAAATTAAACCAAAACTGAGAGAGAGAGAGAGAGAGAGAGAGAGAGAGAGAGAGAGAGAGAGAGAGAGAGAGAGATTCAAGTGATGCCGTTAGGATTTCATTAGGCGTTCCAAGCCAATATAAGGCAATGCTAATGACAAAGAAATGCTAACAAGCACAAATTATTTCAACATTTTTACAAATTGTTAATGTGGCAAAGTTTTATTGGTTTACTCCATGCCAACTACTAACATCACATTTTTACTTACTAATAACCATCCATCACATCAACAATTTATAAAATTTCTATTGAAAACATCAAGAAATGTTAGAGAAGGCTCTTAGGCTTTATATTTCACATGGTGTGTTAATGCAATAATTGAAGGAGCATAAAGTTAAGTACTCAAGTTCAACAATGCTTAATCAATATATATAGATATATATATATATATATTGTGGCGACCCAAACCTACAAACATTACTGTGTAAGACAGTGGATTTGGGTTCCCAATTTATTTGTTGGTGGATTTCCTCACAGTCTTACAGATTGTGCTTCAAACATAGCCTTAACAACCCAATAATTAAGTGTCCCCATGGTTTTCAGCCCAATACCCTATTCCACTTGCTTCTTGCTTTCTCTCCTATTTCTTTTCTTTCTATCTCTCTCTACTTCCCTGAAAAAACCAACCCCCCCCCCCCCTTAGTTGGGTTCAAATTATTACTTTTCACTGGTCCCTATGCAATCCCACTTTCACCCATAATCCCTAGAAAAATAATGCCATCTAAAGATTCTTTTGAAACTTATTCCAAACGTCGAATTGTGTTCGGCAGCGAGTTTCCCAAATGCATTAACTGTGCTCGTTTACCAACCTAAACTTGTCTGCTCCATCGTCATACCCCCTCAGTTTATTAGTCAGTATTGGACTCAACCAGCCCTGAGCACAATAAGTTTCCCCCAAACTCTAGTTGTTGGTCCTTCACGCATTCATCCATGGACTGGTCCTAACCCTATAGTGTTGGGCCTTGGTCACATAGGTTGTTCTGGGTTACCTGGGCCCGAGCCACTACACACACACACACACACACACACACACATATGTATGTATGTATGTATGTATGTATGTATAAAGAATTTGTGATTATCTATTGGAGTATGTGGTCTCAATAGAATTTTATTCTGCATGAATGAAGTTTACATGAGCCATTGGTGCTTCTGAAATCAACTATTCAACATTGTTTAGGTTTTAATTTTTTTTTTTTTTTTTGGTATATTATATGTATTTCTAATGTTGTCCCTTTTAACCTTTGAATTTGTTTCGTCAGGTATATAGTAAATTCAAGAACACCATAAAGGTTAGTCCTCTCTCTTTTCTTTGTCATAATTTTTTTGTTCTTTTGATGGGTTTTGTAACTTTTCTTTGAATATTAATGTTTATGTATGAAAAATTTGAGAATGTTGTCCAAGCTAATCCTATCCCTTTTTTCTTTTTTGTATTCTTAATCTCTACACTGTTAATCACCTTTTGCAATGTTGTTAAGGAATATGTTGCTTCTAATCCTTCTTTGGGTTAAAACCTTCAACTCCACTACTTTAGTCAATTAACTTGATAATACCTTCAACTCCTCATTCAAGTTTTATGAATATTCTTTACTTAGATGTTATAGAGGCCCATTTGTTAGGTTCTAAAGATTTAGGATTAAATGTTTAGAGTCCTAATTTGTTTATGTTGGTAAACCGAGAACCAAAACATTTCTAGAATAGGTGTTAGACATTGCTCAAAGTGCTTCAAGTCAAGTCTTAAGAAAATTCAAGCCGAAGGAAAAAGAATTAAATTTTAGTGAAGCTTGATCAATCGAAGGATAGGCTTAACCAATCGAAAATCGCAGAAAAATTTTTTTTGCAAAATTTAATTCAACCCCAAGCCAGCGAAAACGTTTAGGGTTTCAATCCACTACTCTCAAGAAAAAAAGGAAAACCCTAATTACATTTTGAAGAGTTTTGGAAGACTTGTGAGTTACTCATGTGAGATTTGAGAGGTTCTGTATCTTCTAACTCTACAAGTATCTACTGGAACAAGATCTACAATCACGTGCTAGTAGAATCTAGTTGCTGCAAGATCAACAAGTGGTGATCTGAAATCTTTGAGTGGGATCTCAAAGTCATAAGCATGGGAGCTTTGTGTGCTGCAAATCCAAGAGAGAAAAGTCTGTGGATTTGGAGCTTGCACGTGGTTGTGTCAGTAAGTTACTACTTGAGGTAGCAATAGATTTAGGGTTAAATCTTTTGTAAAAACTTTACTTCTCTATTAGTGGATTTGTTTGCCTTGAGGATAGCTAGGTCAAATCCTCTCCAGATTTTTACCTTGAAACGGTTCGTTGCATTGGTTTTCCTTAGTGATCATATCTGTGTGTTATTTACTTTTCTGCTGTATGCATGATATGATCTTTCACCGTTTAACTTGGATCTCATAATTAATCTAAGTGCTCACTTGGCTAATAAATTAGGTTAAACAATTTGCTTTAAGGGGTCTAAACAAAAAAACGCCATTGACTTCATAAATCATATATTCAAGGTGTCAATTGTCGTACATATTTATTCACTCCTATTTTCCTTCTTCTTTCGGGTATCTAATTTTTTTTTTTTTTATTGTTATTTTTAATTTTAACATATTATCATTTCGTATGCCTTTTCAATTGGTTGTGTTGATGTGGTGCTTATGATGAGCAAGAGGTAAATACAAACAACAATTCAAGCCAGAAATAAATCTTTTGGGTAAGTTTTACAACTACTACTTCATTTGGCAGCAAATAGTGTATTCTCTAAAATGTAGCTTACAGTAATTGTTAGATCCTAAAAGTTTAGAACAATTTGTAAACCATGAACACAAACTTGTCTAGATATAGATTCCTAAGTCTATAGGTATGATTAGACAATGCTCAATGTGCTACAAGTTAGAATACAAGAAAAAGGAAGTTGCGGATTCCAGAATTCAAAACATGCCAGGTTCAACTGATCGAGAAGAAGGCTCGACCGATTAAGACAAGGATTTGCAAAATTTAATTAAAGCCCATTAGCTCATTAAGTGACTAAGTTCAAATCAAATTCTCCTAGTATTTAAAGGAAATTCAAAGGCATGTTTTAAGGAGTTTTAGAGAGAGAAGAGTGTTTCTTGTGCATCATATTGTAGATCTAGGGTTTCTGTATCCAAAACTCTCTAAAATCTTCTGCTGGTAATATTCCTTGAAGAAACCTAAGATCCGGTGTTGGAGTTAAGTTGTTGTGCACAAGATCAACAACTGGTGATGATCTAAAGCTTTGAGTAGGATCTCAAAGTCTTAAACAAGAGTGTTTGTGTTCAACAAATTCAAATAAAAGAGTCCGCGGTTTCGGAACTGCGTGTAATCATGTGAGTAAGTACTACAAGAGATAGCTTTAGATTTAGAGAAAAATCTATTGTAAAACTTCTACTCTATATAGTGAATTTGTTGCCTTGAGGATAGTTTAGGTTAAATTCTCACAGGTTTTTTACCTTGAAATTGGAAAGTTTCATTGGTTTTCATGGGTCATCATATCGTTTGTCTTCTTTATTTTTTCGCATTAAGTGATATGATTGTTTGTGTTTAACCTAGATCTGAATAATAAAGCTAAATATCAATTTGTTTAATTAATTAGGTTAAACAATCTGTGTGTATAAGGGATCTAAATTTACAAACAATAACATCTCAGATTACAACTTACCCGTAAAAATTCAAATCAAATGAAAATTAATTCCTAATTGTAGTCTAATTTTGGGATGTGTACAATTAAATTTTTTTTTTTTTTTTTTTTTTTTTGATGCCAAGTGACCTCCGTTCATAATGCTGAGTGTAAAAACCAAGAAAAATATCTCATCTTCACAATTATTAAATGTTTCTTTGGTTATGCACGTGATAGATGCTAGCTAGTAGTAGTACAATAAAATATTGTAAGTCTTACTCCCATTTTATTTAGGTGGCCACTATAAACTTCTATGCAGACATTGTTAGTTATAGAAGAAATATAATGTACTGGTGGGTAACACAGAAAACTAAATGGTACATAATTGTAAAAGAATTAAGAACTCGCTATGCCACTTTGAGTTACATATTTTTGGATGGCAATGGAACATGCTTGCGGTATTCTCCAAGAGCCCACAATGGGAAAACATTTCTATATGCTGAATAGTGCAACATGCAGTTTTTCAAGTAGACTCCTGTGGTTTCCTGCCACAACAAAGTAATTAATGATTAATTAGAAATTATTGGAAGTAAAATTTAAGCAAAGTATAGTACGTCATGTTATTTTACATTCTTTTCTGCCTTTATTTTTTAATTAAAATAGAAAGTGATAGCTTTATTAGTTGTGTTGCAACTTCCAAATTAACTACTATAAAGTTTATTAGTCAAGGGAAAAAACTACGTTCCATAATGGAAGAATGATATCTATGCTCTTGTCAATTTACATATTTCTATTTGTTATTTGAAGTTATGTTAAAGAAAGACACCTGCTGAGGAAAATCGCCATTTTCCAATTGGGAATTGATTATCAACTTCGCTGCGCGATGAAGAGGTGTCGAGTCTCTTTCAGCCTATTACAAGTAAAATTTTATTCTTAGAATTATCCAAGAAAAACATACGATAACACGATATAAATGTAACGATAAGTTTTTAAACCATAAACTAACCTGTTTGGCAATAATAAGACCCATCATTGCCCATGAAGTTTGTACCAAATTCGATCGATCTACTTCGAGAGGTATATATATCTATGACCATGCATAGAGAATTTGTTATTTTAATTTTGATGGAAGAATCTATACAACATCTACAAAATCTCATTTAAAACAAGAGTAGATATAAATTTCTTTAAATTGAATCATTGATTAATAAAAATTTCATTGAACCAAATTGATGTAATGAAAGATATTAAATATGAAAAGATACAGAATTTAGAGGCTTAAAGCAAAATCCATGGTTAAAAACTACCTTTTCTGGGCATGAAAGATGGCTCTCCGACCAGCCACCATCTTCTTTTTGTGTTCTTAGTAAAAAATCTACAGCTCTACGTATAGCAGAACAATTGTTGTAAGTCTTGCCCACTGCAGCTAATGCTCCAAGGGCAAACCATGTACCATACAAGAAACAAATTCCCCAATTTCCATACCTACGACAAAGCCTCATCTTGTAATTGATTTGTATTACATCTATATATAAAACTATGGTAAAAATAACTCTAAACAAATGTTTCAAATTCATCATGTAATTAATCTAACCATAATAACAATAATAATGATATCTAGTAAACTAGTACATGAACATACCAAGAACCATCGGGCATTTGTATGTCTAAAATGTATTGGACTGCTTTTTGAATTGAATTCTCAATCTCCTTTTTCCTATGCTGAGGGTGCAACTTCTTAAACAAAAGTAAAGCTTGGATTGATGATGCAGTACACTCAACATACTCATGCTCAACGACAATACCCTCGAAGAATTCTGTGGGATTAAGCCACTAGAAGGGAAAAAAAAAAGGTAATTAATTTTCCACTGATATATGATAATTAAGAGTGAATATATCTGCATAAATTTCCAAATAAACATTTCAACGACAGTTCAATATGTTAAGGTACTAACTTCTAACCACTCTTGAGCTCCTGCGGGCTCCCAAGCTGATAAACCTCCATTCTTACTCTGCATTATTAACATGGAAATTGGCATAAATGTTAATAACACATAAAACATGTAGTTTAGCGGTAAGATTTTCAAAATTTAAACTCTATAGCAAGTTATTAGGTAGTGTAACATTGCTTAGATATAGTAAATATTTAACCCAACCCATATATATATATATATAGTGAATATTGAAAATTGTAAAAAAATTTGGTTTTTTATGAAGAACATTCTTAGATTAACAAATCTATCTAGATTTGAGCAAGTAATTTTCATCATTTTTAGATACACCTATAACAATGGTAGCTTGTATTACCTATTCACACCTACGCATGCAAAATAAGCAAACATCAGATATACAACATTATGTTAAACTAATGGTTAGATGATTTGTTCACCAATTCAAAATTGTTTGAACTTTTAGGAAGAGTGATAATTTATAATGATATCATAGCAATTAGACTATAACTCCCATTAGTTTAACAAGTTAAAAGTTTTTGCTATAATGGCAAAATCAATTAAATTCGTCTCTTCCCAAGGGCATATGTTTTTGCTACAAGTAGTAATTTATCATTCTAGGAAAAGTTAATCCTCACCTGTAAATAAAGTAGGATATTTACTGCATCAAAGAAGCACTCAGGTTCCATTTTCTCACCAACAATTTTAGGTGGCATCATTGATAAAAGCAAGCAGCACTGTGAAGTATAGGAGAATTTGGTCACACGGTGATTATGGACAAGTAGCAAAAGTAGAACTTGAAGAAGCATTAAACAGAGTTATTTACCTTCAAACATTCTGCAGTGCAATCAGAAACTTGTAATCCATGATCTTGATCAGAGAAAGTCCATGCTCCTTTAGAAATGTGACGATGCATTTTTCTAAAGTCTCCAGCAGGATTGTCTCTAACCTTAACATTGTTTAAGAGAACACAATAACTCCAAATGACACATGATAATGACTTCCTAACCAAAAATGTAGACTTTTTATGATTTAAGAATTGAAAATCAAACCTGGGATCTTTTTATGAACTCATGCCCTTTCGCCAATACGGGTCCAATTTCATCAATGAGATCACTAGCTAAAAGAGCTTGAACGCTAAAACCCGTATCCCACGATTGACTACCAAAACTCTACACACAAAATGCATATATTAAAGTCAACAATTCATGCAAATGGATAGGCAATAAGTTCTGCAATTGTTTTGCATAAAATGTGTACTAACATGTGCCTTGATTCCATCGTCAGCGACCCATATGTATTCTTTCACCCTAGCAAGATGCTTCTTATAAGCATCCCCATCTGGATCTTCAACCCAACAAGCAAGCATACACATCGACTGTTCAATGCAAACGGTATTAGGAGGAATATTATATAGCCCAAATTAACCATGTCTATGGCTTTTCTAGAGCATTGTAGAATCACATTACCTTTTCCACAACCCCAATGGTAATGTATCTAGTGATTTCATCTTCATAGTGAATGAGCTTCATTGCTGCTTTAAGAGCTTTTTCTCTAACCAATTTATTTAAAGGCCAACGAGTGAGAATAGGCTCAGTTAATATGTATAGGCTATCCCAAAGTAGATCTTGTATCAAAGGATGCGGATAGTAGATATCCTCCTGTGGTAATTGATTTCCACAATCAATGCATTAGCCAAAAAAAAAAAACAAAAAAACAAAAACAAACCTCAATCAATGCATTGAAAGATGTATTTAAAAGACTATATGGTAAATGTCATTCCACAATTATCAACCATGAAGGTTGTTGGAATATTGACAAGTGAGTGACGTGATTATCTAAGAATTAAATTTCTAGATTGGATACTAATGACAAGATTGAGTGATTAATATAATATAACTAGGTCTAAACCTAAAGGCTTAATTTTCGGGTCACGTTATGTCCTTATACGTCATATTAACTCTTCAATTGAAGTCTTCTCATGGTATTATCTCCTCATCAAATGTAAACTCACTTTTGCGCATTGATGACGTGCTTTGGCCCAATTAACTTCACTATAAGGTTGAGTGTAAAGTTCCTCCCTTAATTGAAGAATAAGAGGTGTGATTGGTCCAACAAACCTTCTCCCATATAAGTATGAAAAAGGCAAGTACACCAACCGACAATAGATCCACATTTTGGCTGCATTTTGGTCACGACAAAATTGATATGTTATTATTAGAATTTGGTGCATTAAAAAGAATGTTAAACCTCTGTAGTGACAAAGGCATCAAAGAAATGAACTAACTCTGTTAAACATCGACTAAACTGATTTTAGAAAGGTTCCACATGCAATAATGATTTAAAATAAATAATGAAGAAGTAATCATTTATTGTACAAACCTGGATACATGGGAAGATATGGAGGAAGAAGCCAAAATTCCGGAGGCATTGGGTTGGCCCCAGCCCATTCAAACACACCAAGTATCTACAGTTCAAAGGACATTGCATTCTAGTGTTTAATTAAATATATATATATATATATATATATATATATTATTTTGAGTATTTAACCCTACTTTGATGTGAATTCTTCACAAATAAGTAGTCATACCGAAAGCCAGGACTTTCCCCAAGAAGATATGTGTGTTGCACCACCACGATCAAGGATCCATTTTCTTGCTCTTGCACAAGCATTGTCCTGACCACCATCAGGTCCTTCCCCAAGTATTCGCATACAAATGTAGCTAAGAATTGTGCAAAACATGATGCTGTGGCCTCCTATGTAAAATCCCCATCCACCATCTTCATTCTAAAAACAAAAAAACAAAAACAGAGAATGAAAGTGAAAAATTTTGCAAAATCTCTATTCTTATTGATTCAATAAACATTTTAAACTTTCAAGAATATATACCTGATGATTGTATATGTAACGAAGAATTTCTTTTTTATACTCAGCTGGGAATACAGTATTAAGATGTCCTGTGATGTAAAAACATAATACCTGCATTTTTTGGATCAAATACAAGAAAAATAGCAGTTATGTCAGGCTGAATGCCAAAGTAGTTCACTAGCAAGGATGTTATTTGGAACAATTTCATTGTTCACAGTCAACTCAAACTTAGAAGATATTCTAGAGATGTATATTTACTTGACAAATTATAATGATAATAAATTAATAACAATATTGAAAGCTTAATAATGATAATGATGCAACTCACAAAAGGAGGAAGGAAAAACAATGGGCCAGAATTTTCAGCAGGCCAATGGCCATCACAAGACTGCAAGGCCGCATAGAAATGGACAGCCCTCCTCAATGTAATTGTGGCCTTTTCATATGTGATTTCCTCTCCGTCCTCAATCTTAACTGGGGGAATTATATGTTTGAAGTTTTTCTCCCTCAAAAACTGCAATCATTTCAATAATTCCTAAGTCATTAGCAAACAAATTAAAATTTAAAAAATTATACTTTTACTAAGATTCAAAAATTAAACAGATCAACGAAATGTCCATGTACCAATTATACATTTATATGCCCACGCAATGCAAAGATAATATCAGTTATATGGTTATTGATGAAAGAGTAATTATAGTGATACTATATATTTTTTACGAACTGATGTATCTATTTTTTAAGTTTTAAAAAATTAGAAAATTAGAAATTTTATTTATTATATTGTTGAAGTGATATCAATCATGCACCTTCATTCATTATTATATCATCAGTTAGCAGATTTTTTTAAATAAAATTGGTAATAGCACTTGATGTAACACACGCGAAGCTTACAAAATCAAGTCAACAAGTTACTAACTAACTAACAACAAAAGTATGAATAATAATTTATTAAAAAAAAGATATATTACTAATAATCAATATATGATTATAGATTGGATGGGTTTGATTTTGACCCAATCAGATATGAGTAAGAAACATATCATACTAAAAGCAAGCAGTTATATCAATAACCCTGCCCTGATTTTTGAACGATAATAAGTAAAGGTAAATAAAGAAATCATTATTGAAAAGTATAATTCGATTTTTTCTTGTGTGTGTGTGGGTGCGCTAAAAGAGTTTTTCATTTTATGCTTTCTGAGTGGTGTATTTTGAATTTTTATTACACCATTTCCTTTTTTCATTTTTTTTCTTTTTTTTTTTAGATTCATTATTACACCATTTCGGATACTCTAATCCTATAAAAGTTCAGGTGTTAAACTATTGGAAAATTATTAGATGCTATTCAATACAAAAAACAACTATTGGATGGCATTTATTTATTTATTGCATTAATGGCATCCTTGAAAAGTAGAATGAGTCAACAATCAACACCCATAAAATATTGTTCCCTTAAAAAAAAGAACACCAATAAAATATTGTAGGTTAGGTAAGACTTTGTCCATTGGCTTTTGAAACAAAAATCCAGTTTCGATTGTTCCAGATAAACAAAAAAGAAAAAGACACGCAACCGATTTCAAAGTTTTTTTTTTTTTTTTTTTAATACCGAATGGTAGTTTTATGTGAAAATAACCTTGCATTAATTATGATTTGTCATCTTAGATATTGTGAAAGAAGAAAAAAAAAGAATTAATACGAAATTATACTATAGATCCTCTAAAATTTACCCTCTAAGTGCAATTGGTCTCTCGAATTTTAAGTGAGCGCTATTACTCCTTCAAGTTTTAAAAATAAATTGTGTAAATTCTTTTGTTAACTGATATTAGTGGTATTATTTACGTGGCTAAAGAAATAGTGACCTGAAACATATTTTTTTTAATAAATGGCATTTATCTAAGAAAAAATTACAAAAAGTATTTTACACTTCAGAAATCCATTAATATCAAAATACTTGATCACGTAAGTAACAGATAATACCAAATCAAACATGATTAGAGCTATTTTTTCCAATTAATTACGCGACAATTTATAAGATTATCCATATCTATCTATATTATTAAAACAAGTCACATGACTCAATAAAAACCTTATGTGACGTAAACTATAATGGACAACCTTTTTAATTACTATATCATGGGTAGAAGCAAGATACTTAAAGAATTTGTTAAAATTGTAGTGACATGTAAGATTGTTATTGAATGAAATAAAGACGAGTCATATCATTATTTAAAAGGTCATGTTAACGGGTGTCTTTAAAGCAAAAATTGAGTCATTCTTTGGCTTTGGCTTTGGGGGACAATGACCCCTCCTAAAATTTGAAAAAAAAAAATATTAGTATAAACATATAGGTAAGAATATAGAAATTTATTCGCTCAATAAAATTACACTTAACCCCCTTAAAAATAGTAAACTCCATAAAAAATAAAAAAAAAATAAAAAAATAAAAAAAACTAACAACAAAATCACCAACAGCAAAGTTACAAAATTTTGCCCAATCTACCAATTAGGGAGAAATAAAAAAATGATTAATTGCATGGATGTAGAAAAGGTGGAGAAAAAATAAATAGAAAAAGAAAGGTTTGGAAGATCAAGAATGGGTGTATAATATAATTTTATATTACCTTTTTTTTTTTTTTTTTTTTGTTATAAGAAAGCTGAAATTTTATTAAATTATTGATAAGTCATTACATCATGGATAAGAGCTCTTATCCATGATATAATTTTATATTACTTGAGATACGTTAATATATTGGGATCATAGTGTGTATATGTATACACCCATTAATCACATGGATGTAGAAAAGGAGAAACAAACAAATAGAAAAAAAACAAAAAACAAAAAAGTCTGGAAGATCAGGAATGAGTGTATAATATAATTTTATGTTACTTATTCCGTTAATATATTGGGATTATATATGATATAATTTTATACTACAGCCGCCTTAGCTCGAAGTCTTGACTCTGTCAGACTGTCACTGCCTCAGGACAATTGTTTTTTTTTTTTTTTTTTTTATAAGATAAAAATTCAACTTTAACCTAATCTAACTGTATATGTGTATGAAGCTCCTTTCTAGAAACTTGAACTTTAGTCATTGCTCTTCGCACCCCATAAGCACTTATATTTGTAGACTGACCATCGCATCAAGAGTGTACAGTAATAGCCTTAGAACAATTGTTAAGTTATTAACAAACCATTTTAGAAAACTTTTGACATTATTTATAGGCGAAACTACAATATTGGTCCCTAAAGTTTACCATACAAGCACAATTGTTTCCTTAAGTTTCAAATGAGCACTATTGATCTCTTAAATTTAAAAAATAAATAAGATTAGTCATTTTGTTAATTACTGTTAATGTTATACTTACGTAGCTAATAGAAAAGTAATGTAACATTTTTTTATATTAAAATATTACAAAATTAATACTCTCTTGCCTACTATTCTTTCTCACTGATTTGCTACCATAAAGACTGGGTCATTTCACATTTTTTTCTCACTTCTTGCTGAGATGATCTCACTGAATAGAAGCTCTTTCTTGGTAATATAAACCAAACCGATTTCTCAATTCACACATTTATTTACCCACGCCCATTAATATTTTTATTTTCTTATGGGTTCTCCATGTATGTTCTGCTCTTTCACATTAAACCCACGAAATTCTCTAACTTTCCCAGCATTCAAATTGTTAATCATTTGGTATAACACGATTCGATTCCAAAGAAACTGATTTCCTCATCTGGGTCATCTCTATTTAACTCATGCACATTGAAAAGTTTGTCAAATTTTGTTCATTTTTTTAATTTAAAATTTTAATTAATTTATATTATATATATATATATATATATATATATATATATATATTTTGGTGGCACAGAGCAAGACCAGGTTATCAAGGTCTTGTTGCTCTTCTATCTCTCAGGTTTAGAGAAGAAGTCCAGTTTAAGTGAAAGTGGTAGCTTTGGGCTCAAGAGGTCGGGCTGGACATGCTGTCGTTGTGGTGGAGAAGAACAAGTTGTAGGAAACGAGAGGCAGTAAGAGGGGTAGAAATTTCTCTTCAATTTTGTAATATTTTAATTAAAAGAAATGACTCATTAGTGAAAAAAATGTCATATCATTATTCTATTAGTCATCAAAAAAATAATACTAATGGTAATTAACAAAAAGACTTAGAATGTTCATTTTTAAAACTTGAGTGACTAATAATGCTCATTTAAAACTTAAGGGACTAATTGCACTTACAGAGTAAATTTTAGAAACTAATAACCTCGTTTCACCTTATTTACGGGAAAAATAGAAAATTTTGACAATATATTTTTTTTTTTTCATAAAAACTTTTCACTAGAAAATGCCAAAAAGATATTAGTTAACATTTCTCTCGTTTAAAATTACAAAAGAAATTCTTGTGAACACGTGAAATTAATGTTTTGACCGACAGAAAAATCATTAGTTTAATTAAGGTACCTGCATTCGCCAGAGAAGATCACCGCAAGCCGGGAATTGACGTCGATTTTTGTGGAAATTTTGACGAGCCTCTTCAACCTCAGCTCGCTCTTCTGGTGTACCAGCCTCCGGGTCAAACTCCCATGTTTGTCTTCCGGCAAAGTTATTTGTACTAAAAAGGTAAGGGTCATTTTTGCCCTCTCCTATCTTCAGCTTCCACATCCTCTTTTGACTTCAACGATACCGATATCTATTTTCTTTTTCGTTTTCATATAACAATGAGTATCAGTGATAGGAAATCATGTATATATATAGTTATGGCTTATGACCAATATTATATATGCAGCCCTATTTTAAGATCAAAGTTGTGTTAGAGGGATAATTCTACAAAATAGTAGTAACCATTATGCCAAAAATGATAATGAAAAGAACCATTTACATGGCTTGAAACATGTGTTTGTTTTGTCTCCCCAAAGGATACATGTTATAAAATTTGAGAGTTAGAGATATCGAAATATAGTTGCGATCTTGAATGCTTTCTTAACAAAAGTTAGATTTATTTTTCTAAATTAATATTTAAATATAACAAAAGACCTTACCTAAAGTTGTTCCCTTAAGCTCCTCAGTGCTTTGACATGAGGCTCATGAGTATGAGATTTTGTGGTCATGCACTTCTTATTGATGAAATCGAAGAACCCTTTGTGACATATATGCAGCACTCAAAACGTGTTCTGTATCTAGCTAGAACTTCAGGACAATGCAGAACTGGCCTGGAAGACAAAAAAAATAAAAAATATAAAGTGCTTGACCCTTTTGTTTTATGACCTGTGTAGCTTTGCGGTCTTTTTTTGATAAACGTGTAGCTTTGGGGTCTTGGACATGTTGAAACTCCTCCTTGTATAGAAAGAAAACGTGTTGCACGGGGCTCTCTCTCTCTCTCTCTCTGCGCTTAAAAATCTACACATTTATTAGATCTCTCTTTCACTCTCTAAGCAAGTAAAATTAAAATATTACTTAGGCAGTGTGAACCAAAGAGTCCGGATTTGTATTTAATGCAAAGTCAATTGTGTGAAAATACAAATTTATTGCCTTTTGGACTTTGATAAGTAATCGAAATTCACTAAACGACTCTTAGCTTTGTTACAACCAGTAGATAGTGAGCTGAGAAAAGGGATAATCGAATCCTCACCGTCTAAGTCTTATCACCCGTGAAAGTCTTACCTTTTTTAATACTTTCAGGTTTCGTATGAACTACTTTTTTTAATACTTTCAGGTTTCGTATGAACAACTTTTTTTCATACTTGAATTATAGACATGGGTGTGAGTACATTATTGTGCAATTGTGGTTGGGCATGGCTTCGAGTTTGTCAAAGTCATGATAAATTAGACAACACTCAATCCCATTAAATCAAGATTATTTCTTAGTTACTTCCGAAGTTCGAAAAATTGTGTTCACTCTTCTCACATCTATAATAGAGTTCACTCAGTGACCAAGCCAAAATTTCTTTCTAGGTGGGTAAGATTCAAATTCAATATTAAAAACAAAATTAATCTAAAAATTATTATTTGATAATAATAACAAAATTGATGTGGTAAGAATGTGATTAGAGCATCCACATTGGTGGAGCCATAAATTTAGCAATATAGCTTAACAAAAAAACTATTTTATCTATCTTATCTTCTCACTTTACAAAACATTCAGTATCAATGGTTTTATTTTAGCTTTCAACACAATAAAATAACATAAACAACATAATAAAATAATATATCTACTATAATGAAATAATATATTTACTACAAAGTAACGTGAACACATGAATAAAACAATATATTTAACATAAAGTAGTGTGAACACACAATTTAATAATATATATATATATATATATATATATTATACCTATGAGCTATTGCACAGCCACTTTTGACTGTGCATTGTAGCTGTGGAGCCAAATTATTTGACTTTGGCTCCACCAATGTAACTATAAATATGTATTTGATGGTGCTAAAAATAGCAATATAACTTTTTACCACCACCAATACTAATGTTCTTAGTGCTACTAGACAAAATAATAGAAGATTAAATGATTTTTTTTTTTTTTTTTTTGGCAATGGTGATACATCATTTTATAAAACTAATATGGTAAAATTTGTAATATTCATAGAATTATCCAACAAGAAAAGTGATAAAAATAGGGAAAAAAAAAAAGTAAAACAAAACATTGGTTAAATGGGTTAAAACGTGGAACGGGATGTTAGCTAACTTTATAGCTATGACTTTTTCACCTAAGTAGAGATGGTTAGATGAGAGACCTGCTTTGGATAGTTTGCCCACTTTGGATGAGAAGGAGGATGTGCATGCGGTAGCAAACTAGTGAAAAGTGTAAGAAGTTTAGACCCCTTAAACCCAAACAGATTAACCTAGATAATTAGCCAAGTGATTAACTTAAGTAAATTAAACAAATCTAGGTCAACACAAATATATCATATCATGCAAAAGTGCGGAATAATAAAGAACACATGATATGATGACCCAGGAAACCAAACCGGTAAAATCCTGTGGAGGATTTAACCTAGCTATCCTCAAGGTAAAACGAATTCACTATGAAAGAATCAAAGTTTACACAATAGAGACTTAGACCACTAACATTTTATTGCTACCTGCCTGTAGGAAACTTACTACCACGATCACGTGACAGCTCCAAGACCACGGACTCCTTTTTTTCTTGAATTCTCAGCAAAGCACAAGCACACCTGCTTGTATATCTTGAAACTTTTTTATTCTGCAACTGTATGATTTACCAATCTCTTGACATGAATCTAGAGTTTGGAAACCCTAAGTGTATGTGAAGGTAAATACCTCTAGATCTAACAATTAGATTCACAAACACCACAAACAGAACTCTAAAAACGTGGCTAGGGTTTTCTCTTATATACTTAGGGCAAAACATAAAACCCTACACATTAAATGAGCTAGGGCTGAGTTGGAAAATTCTGCAGAAAAACAATCTGCACGACTTTCGATCAATCGAGTCTAATTCTCGATCAATCGAGCCTGACAGATCTGCACAGTGAATTCTGCAGTAACTCGATTCCAAATTTACATAATAAGACATACTTTGAGCAAGTCTAAAACAAGACTAAAGATTGTTTTGATCATGGTTTGCCAACATTACAAATTGAAGTTCTAATACATTAGTTCCTAATTCTTAGAACCTAACAAACTCCCCTTTTAGCAATCCGTGACGAAATACAAACTTAACAAAAAGCTCAAAATTTACAAAATAAACAGCCCATTACAAAACAATAGCCACTAAACAAATTCAACCTAACTGCTATCTATCAGTTGCAAAAGTAGACAGCAGCACGACTGAATCAACCTGTATATTCCTGTAACACTTAACAAACACATAAACGCATGTGTGGAAAATACAAGTAACAAAAAAACTTCTTGATTTCACATAACACAAAATAAAGACATATATCATGAATAATATCATAAATATAAATCGATAAGCAATGTAGCATAGTGAACCAAGAAACATATACATAAAAATATGTATCTCAAATATATCTCCCCTATCATGAGCCAAAAATGAAAACACATAGTGAAGCACCTAGATACAATCTAAAAGCTCCACAAACTCCTCAATATCATAAAAAAAAGAAACAAAACTCCCCCTAAGACAAAAATCTCCCCTACAAGGTATGTACTCCACAATAGAATGTACTCCCTCTTTTTGTGACGAATTGCCAAAGGACACTCACTCATCATCAAAAGGAGGTGGCGGAGGAGAACGACGAAAACTTGCCAAATCCGCTCTCAAAGCTCGAAGCTCATCAAGTGCATCTACCAAAAGCTAACCATGAGCCGCCTGAACGGTCATGACAGTGTCCAAAATCTAACGAATATCAGAAACATCCGAAGGAGAAGGTAGAGGAATATCAGTAGCAGCAGTAGGATCAGTGGACGTCTTAGCCGCAGAAGCATCTGTAGAAGAAGAAGGAGGTGGAGTGACACCGGAAGGCTCTACCCTAGGACGCTTAGAGCTAGCTCGAAGTTGAGCAGCCCTTTGCCTTAGAAAGGTAGCACCAATAGGAGCAATAATGTGAATGGGCTCAGAAGCAGGGAAATTACCTAAACTTAGATGAAGAAGAATCCTATGAATAAAAACAGGAAAGATTAAAGCATGAGCCGTAGAACTACTCCTATGCACTTCGTTCAAAGAACGAAGAAATAGATGAGGAAAACTGATAGGAGCATCAGTGACAAGAGCATACAAAAAACACACATCGCTCAATAGGGATAGTGTGGAGATGAGAAATGGGCCATAAGGAATGACATGCAATCTTAAAGAAAAGATAATGTAGCTCAAAAAGCTCAGCGAATGTGATCCGAGGATCAAAACCCCACTGGATAGAAGACCCAGTGATGTAAGGCATCACGTCATCAAGAGGCAGAGACTCATCATAGGGAAAGACTAGATGATCAACCGCAGGCACCCCAAGAGCATTAGACACTACCGAAGAGGTAATGCGATACTCCACACCTTGTATCCAACTCTTAACTAGAGTGTTGGAATCATAGACGTGGATAGAGAGGTTCGAGTAGAACTCTCTAATCAAGGTAGCCGGAGGCGGATGATCTATATCTAACAAAGGTAACCAGCCCCTTCGCTCAAAATTACGTCTTACCTCATCATCAACCTCATCTAAAATGACCCTACGCTCACCCCAAATGTGACGCCTAAGGTTAAGGGTCTTATATGTTTCCTGATTCTTTTCACTAGGAAACCTATCGTTATCAAAGGAAGGTGAAGGAACAGAAGTCCTATGGGCTCTAGTTTTCCTAGGCATGATGCTAAGGACAGAATTGAGAGACACAGATAGAAAAGGACAAAAACAGAAAAACCAAGGGCAGACTGCAAGTTAGCACAACAAAAAAATATAAAAATAACAATCTATATGATGCATGAGCAAGATATGCAAATGATACATGAACTAATGCAGTGACACAGTTCAAATATGATCCAAATTCGCAAAATTGGCTTGAGCATGAAATTTATATCAAAAATTCCCAATTTTCAAAAACCTAATTTTATAAAACACAACAAATTGAGAAATTGATCAACACAATAGTTATAAAACTCAATATAATGATCAAATTAATCAATCCAACAAGCCAATTTCATCAAATTTCATCAATTTGAACAAAACCCCCAAATTCGACAATTTCGAGCCTTAGATTTTCAAATTTTTCATAAAACACCAAATTAACCAAATTAAACCACTTGTAACATTTGTATATGGTGTCCCCACAAAAATCCAACAAATCATAGTGGAAGAAAACAACCAAAACAATAACAAATTCAAAAAGAAGAATCCCGAAAATACCCATTGAATGCATGATTTTATGCATGAAAAACTGAAAATAAAATCAAAAAGAGGGGTAAAAGAGTCTTACCGGCCTTGGGAGAGAGATCTTTTGCAAAAAGATTGGAGAAAAACGACAAAAATAGCAACAGGTGGCTTGACCGGTTGGTGAGAGACAAAAGAAAGTTGAAAAGTTTTTGAAAAAGTGAAGAACACATGAAAGGAAATCCTTTTTTTAAAAACTCTCAGCCCGATTTTCGATCGATCGAAAATTAGATTCAATCGGTCGAAAATCCTTCGATTGATCCAAAACCAATCGAGTACCGATTGAAACACACAAAGACTTTCCAGGGTTTTCGAAACAATTTCGATCGGTCGAAAAACAGATTCGATCGATTGAAATTCTGGAAAAAATAAAATTTTGAAAAATAAAGCATTTTTGGTCCAAAAACTCCTCAAAACATTAGATTTTATAAATAAAATGCATGAGTATGAGATGAAATGTTTTTCAAAAACACATGTAGTTATCCCAGATCCTCCAAAACAAGATTTTCTCTTAATTTTCCTCAAGAACTCAAACAGCAAACATGTTTTGCATCAATTTCAAGATATTTTCAAACTTGGTTGGTTAGACCAAAAACACACACAATAACATGTACACAGTTTAGCAAAGAATAACTTGTGTAGTGTGTGCAACTAGCAGAAGCTTGAGAAACATGTGAGGTGATATGCATATAGTGATCAATCACAATTTCTACAAAATTCATCACATGAATTTGAAAGAGACTATAACTTAAAGAGTTACATCATATAACTCTCACATCTCCTAGAATAAAAGCTTGCAATCATGTAAGTTTCTTGATTTGCCTCATAATTTATATCAATTTTAATTGATCAGAACCTTATTAACAAAGCCGGGATAATGTACACACCAATTTTATTTGAATTGTGAATTTATTATAGCCCAATAATGTACACACCAATTTTAGCATTTTAATAGAGGCAACACCTTATGTTGTTGTTGTGCATGTGCTACACTTTCTCGAGCACAAAAGCTTACGATATGCACTAAGGTGTTCATGATTGGCTAATATACAGTGGTGAGATGGTTATTTATGCCTTTCTCAAAAGGACCAAGTCCGACAATCAAAGACATATAACTTCAAGATCAAGATCATGTGATCAACAACTATAACATCTTCCCACACAACATGCACTACAAAACTCAAACTAGTAAAGTGCAATAAAATAAGTTCATCTAAGCTAAACAAAGTACATAAACATGTTATGTAAAATAGATTGACCAACCTTGTCTTCAAATTCAAGAAAAATATAGCAAAAACACATTTTGCACACATTTTTTTTTATAAGAAAAAAAAAACAACCTAGAATGAAATGCATGAATGTTATGCAAAGCAAATCCTAAAAAAAATGGTCACAAAAGATAGAACAATGAAGCACAATGACCATGAAAGTCAAGAATGACTAAGGACAAAGAATCACACTAATAACTTGACGAAGAGTCTCAAACTTGTCTCTATCAAGTGGTTTGGTGAAAATATCAGCATTCTGACGTTCAGTTGGAATATACTCAAGAGCAACAATTTTCCTTTCAACTAAATTCCTAATGAAATGATACCTAATCTCAATGTGCTTAGTCTTAGAATGTTGAACAAGATTCTTAGAGATATCTATAGTACTAGAATTATCACAATAAACAACCATGGTGTCCTGTGATATTCCATAATCACTCAAGAGTTTTTTCATCCAAAGAAGCTGTGAACAACAACTTCCAACAGCAATATATTCTGCCTCTGCAGTAGATAAAGAAACAGAATTTTGCTTCTTACTTATCCAAGCAACAAGATTTGCACCAACATAAAAACAACCACCAGTGGTGCTTTTTCTATCATCAACATTATCAGCCCAATCAGAATCAGAAAAACCAGCAAGAGAGAGATTTGACTCTTTGCTGCAAAACAATCCATAATCACAAATTTCAGCAACATATTTTATAATCCTTTTAACAGTATTTAAATGAGAAACCTTAGGATTAGATTGAAATCTAGAACAAACACCCACACTAAAGGCAATATTAGGTTGGCTAGCAGTTAAGTACAAAAGACAACCAATCATGCTTCTGTATAACGTAACATCAACAGACTCACCTGATGGATCATTTGTTAGTTTTGCATTAGCAGCCATTGGTGTCCTAGCATGTGCAGCCTTGTCAAGACCAAATCTCTTGAGCAAATTTCGCGCATACTTAGCTTGATTGATGTAAATTTCAGAATCTGTTTGCTTGACCTGCAATCCCAAGAAATAAGTTAGCTCACCAACCATACTCATCTCAAACATGGCCTTCATTTCATTTGCAAAAGATTGAGCAAGAGAATCATTAGTAGCACCAAAAACAATATCATCAACATAAATTTGGGCAACTACAAAATGATTCTTATCCTTTCGTATGAAGAGAGTGGTGTCAGCAAATCCCCTTTTAAAACCATGGTCTGTGAGATATGCAGGAGTCTATCATACCAAGCCCGTGGAGCTTGTTTCAACCCATAAAGGGCTCTTTTCAGCTTGTAGACATCATCCGGCCTGTGCAGATCAACAAAACCTTTCGGTTGTTCAATATATACCTCTTCTTGCAACATGCCATTTAAGAAAGCACTCTTGACATCCATTTGATACAGCTTGAAGTTCATATGACTTGCTATCGCCAAAAGTATCTGAATAGATTTCAATCTTGCTACAGGTGCAAAAGTCTCATCAAAATCAATCCCTTCTACTTGTGTGTACCCTTGAGCAACAAGCCTAGATTTATTTCTGATAACGGTTCCATGTTCATCTGACTTGTTCTTGAAAATCCACTTGGTTCCGATAACATTGACTCCTTTTGGTCTAGGAACTAATTCCCACACATCATTCCGAACAAACTGATGAAGTTCTTCATGCATAAAATTTATCCAATCAGCATCTTATAGAGCTTCATCCACCTTTTTCGGTTCAAATTGGGATAAATAGCATGAGTGAGTAATCACATTTAATACTTTGGATCTCAATCTCATGTTGTTATTCAAACTCCCCAATATATTAGTAGCAGGATGATTCAACTTAACTCTAGAGGATGGATCTTTGACTAATGATGTAGAAGTACCTTTCTGTTCTGATGAACTTTGAAACTCTCTCTGTTCTTGTTGAGTTTCACGAATTGGTGTAGATGAATCTGAACTTGATAGCACAGAGGTTGTATCATTCAATAACATCAACTCTTCCTCAGTGTGCTTTCCCACATAATTTTCAGGTAGAGAGTCATCAACTTCCATAATCTGTTCTTGAACTGGAGATGCATTTTCTGAATGATCTTCAGAATTTAATTCATCATTGATCACAATATTAGAAGACTCCATGACTGTTTTAATTCTCAGATTGTATACTCTATATGCTCTACTGGTGGAAGAGTACCCCAAAAAATAACCCTTGTCACTCCTAGCATCAAACTTTTCCTGGTTCTCTCTATCACGTAGAATGTAACAGTCACTACCAAATATTCTGAAGTATTTGACTACAGGCTTCTTTCCTCTCCAAAGTTCATAGGGAGTTTGTTTGGAGTTAGGTCTGCAATATACCCGATTGAGAGTGTGACATGCAGTGTTAACTGCTTCTCTCCAGAAGGACTTAGGCATCTTCTTGTTATAGAGTATGACACGGGCCATTTCTTGTACAACCCTATTCTTCCTTTCCACTATTCCATTTTGTTGTGGTGTTTTGGGTGAAGAGAATTCCTGATGTATGCCTTGATTATTGCAAAAAACAGCTAGTTTTGTGTTCTCAAACTCTCTTCCATGGTCACTTATAATTCTGGCTATCACAGTTCCTTTTTCTACTTGCAATTTTTTGCACAAATAGATCATCTTTTTAGGAGCCTCAGCTTTATTTTTCAAAAGTACAACCCATGTGAATCTGGTAAAATCATCCACAATAACAAGAATATACTTCTTTCCACCTAAACTCTGAACTCTGGCAGGACCTATGAGATCAATGTGCAGCAACTCCAAAGGTCTTGTAGTTTGAACATCAATTACAGACGGATGTTTGGACTTCACTTGTTTACCCATCTGACATGGTCCACAGATGCATTTTTTAATCTTTTCAAACTTGGGCAACCCAATAACTGCATCACATTTATAAATCTTCTCTAATTGCTTGAGACTAGCATGTCTCAACCTTTGATGCCATAAGTCAACTTGATTGATCTTAACACTAAAACATTTATTACTTATACTTGGAGTGATACCATAGCAATTGTCAGCTGTCCTCACACCAATACACATGCAGTCACCACCTTCATCAAGTATCTCACATTCTTGCTTAGTGAAGAGAACATTCAGTCCATTATCACAATTCTGACTTATGCTGAGTAAGTTTGCCTTCAGTCCATCCACATACCAAACATCTTTAAAGACTGGTAATTCTAGAATATCCACAGTGCCAATGCCTCTGATCACGGATTTGCTTCCATCTCTAAATGTGACTGTCCCAATCTTTCCTTCAAAGAGTGTCTTGAACAAAGCTTTATTTCCTGTCATGTGCCTGGAACAACCACTATCCAAATACCAAAGACAAGAATCGCAGCTAGAGGGATAAACCGTGAGGGCCTGGCTCCCCAAAGCGGATAAACTTCCTTGGTGTGCCGGGAAAATCCCCCACAGTTGTTATTGGTTTTAATTTGAACTCATCACTTAAATTACTTTTTTACACATTTAAAACAGTCAATAACAACATACCACTTACAATTTGTTGAAAAGTATTGCAAAAATTTTTTTTTTTTTGGTAAAAGACAATTCATTAAAAACAACTAAGTTACAACAAAAGGAACAAGACACACACTGTCATAGACAACACCATTACAGTCATCCTCAAACACATTAAGAATATCCACAAGTGGACTATCAAAGGCAATAAAACCTAGAATGTCCACAGCCTGTTGCAAAAATATTGTGAATTTAGTATTTATTTCTTACCAATTTAATTTGGTTGGGTTTTACATTTTATTAGACTGATTCAAAAATTTAAGATGCCAATTTTAAATTTTGAGAGAATCAATTTTAAAATTTTGGGGGCTGGTGAATAAATTTACAAATAATTTAAATTTGGGTAAATTTCACAAATCACGCCTAAGGTTTGGGTTAATACTAATTAGGTCCAAGACTTTCCAAAATTGACCAATTTGGTCCATAAAGACTATTTTGTCCTTAAACACCACTAAACAATGTTAACCTTCGTTAGTTTCTCTCTCTTCTCTCTATCCCTCTTTGTTACTCTTCCCTCTTCCCTCTTCCCTCCTCCCTCACTTTTTCTCCTCAAATCAGCCATAACCACTCCTTAGATTAGCCACAACCACTTAGATTAACTACAACAAGAGCCACAACACAATTTTACTACCCATACCAAAACCCAGTCAAATCTGCTCCAACAATATCCAAATCTTCCAACACATAGAAAACTCACCACCACATCAAAACTCAAAACCACCCTCATTGCAAATTCATTCCATATTGGAACCTACCACCACCATCATCGGCCACTAAACCCAACAACCACCTCTGGCCACAAAACCCAGTGACCACCACCGGCAACAAAATCCAACCAAATCCACATCAATAAAACTCAAATCCAAGAATTCCAATCACCACTTCATAACCCAGAACCACCTCACTGCAAATCCACCCTCGATCAAAACCCATAACCACCTCCATTTCAAATCCACCCCAAATCAGACCCACCATCACCACCACCACCTTAAACAACCACCAACCACAAAACCCAAATAAAAAAAAAAACTCAAACTCACAACAAACCCACCACGGATCGGAATCCACCACCACCAAAATACCCACAACAAACTAGAACCCATCACCAGCAACCAACAACCACCATAACCACAATCCACAACCAACCCAGACCACCAAACCCATGCACCCCTACTGTTGCAGAGAGAAGAAAGAGATAAATGAAAAGGGTGTGGAGAGAGAGGTCTGAGGGAAAAGAAGAGTAGAGTGCAGAGAGGTTAGGATTAGCTAAAAAAAAAGGCAAAGAGGTCAGAGGGAAGAAGAACGAAAGAGGTAGAGAGAAAGCAGACATGTTATGTTTGAAAAAAAAAAAAGAAAAAAAAAAGACTAACGGAATAGCTAAGAGGGTTAGGGTTTGAAATGTCTTCAGGGACAAAATTGTCTTTTTAGGATGAAATTGGTAGGTTTTAAAATGTTTTAGACTTAGTTGGTATTATCACAAACCTTAAGGGTGGTTTGTGGAATTTACCCTTTAAATTTTTATGACTAGTTGTAATGAAGAATTCAAAAAGCTAATGGAGCCATGGACCCCTTGGCCCAACATGGCTCTGCAATGCATGCTTTTAATATTATTTCCCCCCAAGGCTATCATGTGGTATGTGAGGGATTGAAATTTGTTATGTTTTGACATATGTGCCTATATTTCTTTGTTTATTCTCAGAACCACATTTATTTTAATATAAACGTGATTATATATTACTAGCTGCTAACCCGTGCGACGCACGGGATAATTAACAAATGTTAAATAATTTCAAGCATTTATTACCTCTAGCTTTCTTTTTTTTTTTTTCTTTTTTTTTTCTTTTTTTTTTTTGTATTTACTCCATCTATATTTTGTATAGAAGTCTCAACCATGTTGCCACAATCCATAAAATAAAAAATAAAAAAATAATAACATTATTAAGTTAAGTTCATATATTTCCTTGCAAAAAAATTTATAGCATATCTAACTTCATAGGATCTATACATTGCTATATATTCTAAACCTTACCTCTACAGAAACAATTTAGAAGAATGAAACAACATATAACCAATCAACTATTTATACCTAGGTTTTCTATTCCCTACTTGGATAACAAAATACCCAATACCCAAAATATTACACTATGAAATACTCACAAAAAAAAAAAAAAAAAGCCCAAAAACTCTCCAGTCTCCTCCCCTCCATTGACTTCTCTCATGTTGCTACTCATTAAGCCATGCTTTCCACATGCCCAAAATCTTGTTAAACTCCTCAACCTCTATTTTTAATAAGTGATTGTCTCTCTTAGTAATCATCTGTCAATTGCATATGAGGATTGGATTTCTCAACTAACCCATGCTTGATAAACCAATTAAAATCTCAACTTGATAATAAAATTTAAAAATAGTCAAAGTTGGCATTGAAGACCCTCTCAAATTTGAATAAGAGGCTAAGTATTACGTATGATGCTAAATACTTTGTATTACAAATTTCACGGGAGCTAAACAAAGACTAAAACTAAAGAAAAGCACAAAAAAAGAAAAGAAAAAAAAGAAGAAGATAAGATATTAAGAAAATTACCTGTATGCATATATTTCAATGCATGTAGCATCTGATAGAGAAAAAACTGATGATGTTCATGGGTCAAGTCATCATTAGCTTTAATCACTTGGTGAAGATCAGACGCCATTAGCTCAAAGACAACGTAAATGCATGTCTTTGAACTCCCTCTTTGATGGTGGCAACATGATGTGCTTAATTTCAACAATATCATGATGCCGTAAAAAGCCTGAGCAACTTGACTTCACACAAGATCCGTATGAATATATTTGTTGAAATTTTTGTTATAGAATTTTAGTTGAAGTAGAATTTTCAAGTTCTTGAAACATATATCTGATAAAGTTTTACTTAAACTAAACTACTGTAACACTGATAAGATAATTATACATTGAAGAGAAAAAATAAATATATGAGATATAAAACCTAAAACAAAAAGAAAAAAAAAATAGTGGTCACGTGAAAAATTGTGGGAATTTTAGAGGATTCGGTTTTATATATATGTGTGTATATATGTGTGTGTGTGTGTGTGTGTGTGTGTGTGTGTGGGAGGAAACTTAGTCTCAGACCTCAAGAAGGAATTGTCTTTTTCGAAAATAGCGTTGAGCCTTAATCCTCAAGGTTTTGCTCAATCTCACATCGGAGAGAGACGCCTCCCACCTATGCCTTATAAGCCTGAGCTTAAGACATGAGTGTACTACTACTACACATGTGTCCCACAAACAGTATTATCAAATTCAATTATTTCAAATCAAAATAAAATAAAATAAAATAAAATAAAATAAAAACCAGAAGACCATCATTGGGGATAAAATTTTATAAGAAAAGACTGCCCCACATCGTTGGGATTAAATTTCATGCGGTATTATAAAAAAATTATTAATATATAAAGTATTAATTTTAGCTATTTTGTTCAATAAAATTACATTTTTTCACCTTAACAATATTTTTAATTCTTTTTAAAAGTAATGCTACAACGACAAAACTTTTTTACAATATTTTTACAAATTGTAAAAATAACAAATTTTTATTAGTTTACTTTTAAATAGAAACAATTAAAAAAAAGGTTACCAGTTCAAACTTTCTTCTCTTTTTTTTTGGGACGCCAGTACAATACAATATTATTGGCTACTCCGAATCATATCTTAGAGATTTATATTTTACAAGCAAAGTGTGCAAACGTACTCCACATATTATTACTGGACCAAAAACCCAACAAATATATATATATATATAAGCCTCATCACGTGCACTTCGCGCATGCAATGATGCTTTTTTTTTGAGTGGTCCTATTTTGTAGTAAAAAAAAATCTTCATCACATGCACTTCGCGCGTGCGATGATGCTTTTTTTTTTTTTTTTATAAGTGGTCCTATTTTGTAGTAAAAAAAAAAAATCTATGTTTTTATTTTATATATATAATTTTTATTTTGAGAATCCAATTTATTAGTTGATAAAGAAATTTGAAAATTAACTAGAAAGATGCCCTATTTTTTAAGCAATATTTTAGCAGGAATTAAAGTTGTATTTTTATTGGATTGTCCTTTAATTTTGTCTCTACTTTTTTTTTTAAAAGAATTTTGTCTCTACTTAAATATAGAGATGTGGGAATATTTTTGAACTAAAAAAATAAAAACTCAAATAAGATAAACTTCTTAAATAGTAGTATAGATACGTTTAGCTTAAAAATAAAACCAAAAAGAGGCTTTGGTCCAATCTTTTTTTTCTTTTTTTTTTTTTAATAATAAAGCCCAAAAATCCAAGCCCATTTGAAAGCTAGAGAAAGCCCAAAATCCAACTAACCAAGCAGGTCGGTCTTTTGCCCAATGGACTTACCTACCATATATGTGTGTGTTATTTTTATTTTTATTTTTGAGAGAAATGTGTGTGTTTTTTTTGTTGATTAGCGACTGTGTAAATGGGTATTATGTGTTTGTTTTTGTTGTACCTCATGGGTCCTTTGCCTTTGCTGTTCTTGATATCTTGTTGCTTTATTAAAGGACCTTGGTGTTTTGTCGTTCTTTTGTGAAACGCAATAAGGATTGGATCTTCTTCTACCATAGCCATAACGAGAAATCCATCCATAAAAAGAGAAAACCTCTTTGAAAAATATTATTGATATTCTGAAAAATATTATTAATATTCTGAAGTGTCTTAATTGAATTTTATTTTTCTATATTACATGCCTATTTAAAAAAAAAAATTTTTGAAAACTTATTTTGCAAGCCAAAACTAATCCTTGATACCCTATCATTATAGGGCTCTAGTTTGACTAGAAAACCCTTAAAATACCAAAAATCAAGGAAATAAAACTTTTAAAGCAAAATAATGAAAATTACATCAAAAATAAAAAATTAATAAACAATAAAAATTAAACCCATATCTTGTCCTGTATTAGACCCCTTTATTTGAATGAAACTCATCATTCAGTTTTCATTTGAAAATTGAAACCTTCCGCTCTAAATAAATAAATAAAATACTTAAAATACTTATCATCTTCAAAACCTGGTTGAAATTTCTCCTTAATTTCTTCACCCAAGCATTTTTTTTTTCACCCAAACAGCCCCTAATTTCTCATTACTCACATAATTTTAAATTTCTTCTTTACACCCTTCAATTGGTTTGTAATATTAACCAACAAAGGATTAAAAGAAAACACCTTTTTTTTTTTTCTCAACCAGCCATAAAAACATAACTATCATTCTTGCATTCTATTGTTCATGCACTTTGCTGAAACTTAGCTAGCATTCTTGTACTCTACTGCTCACGTTGCTGCCAAAGCTGCTCTCTTGTTATTGATTCATCAAATCCCGCAAGTCCCCATGAGTGAGTGTTTTTATTGATTTAATTCCATCAATTCAGTAACTAGTGAAAAGTAGATGCTAGTATATTTGTTTGCTAGTCTTCCGATTCCAAGCCACGCCACTTTATTTTTGTTTGTCTGATTGTCTGCTACTTTTCTAACAATCATATTGCTACCTATGCTCGTCTATTTGTCTTTAGTATATTTCTATCATTTAATATGCTACATATTGATCTGTAATTCAAATGATCACTTCATTAGAGTTTACCTACTGATCGGAACTAGGATGCTCATTCATATCGTGCAAGTTAGGAGAAGACACATGCATGCTTTTTTCTGATAATGGTTGGAAGCACGTGTTAATAGGATTTGCATCCTATCTCACGTTAGCATTAGGATGCTCATTCATATCGTGCAAGTTAGGAGAAGACACATGCATGCTTTTTTCTGATAATGGTTGGAAGCACGTGTTAATAGGATTTGCATCCTATCTCACGTTAGTATTAGATGAACTAACAGTATTTGTATTGTGAAGTATCCAAATTTTATAATGCAAAAAACATGTGCCTATAATTTATAACCATAACTAATAGTGTGATTAGATAGATTTGAATGATGTGGTAACTAAGTCCATAACTCCTTAGGACTTTTGTGGCAACTAGCCATAGTATATGCTACATGTCGTTATTTGTGTTACATTATTCATGAAGGCAATGATTGAAAAGACACGTTCACCATATCCGTACACAATCAACCACATAAAGACAGAGTCCGTGATAAAATAATATATCGACTTAGAATTAGCGGAAAATGCTATGATGTAGTACATATGGGTCTACAAGCTTTTCAAGCTAGGTTTGTGTGATATTTAGTGAAGATTTGGTGATATTCAAGCCACACAACGTACCACAATTGAAAGTCAAGTTACCAAATTCTTTCAACAACCTGATAGAATCTAAGTGCCATCTAAAATGCTACAAAGTAGTTGGTTCAACCCATATTTTAAGATAAATATATCATGTATATATTTTGTTTTTGATATAATGTTAATCTCAGGATTGTATTGGGGTATTTGATGGAACACATGTTCATGTCAAAGTATCTAACGAGGATGTACTAAGATATCGGGATAGGAAGGGTTAACTAACACAAAATGTGTTCGTTGCGTACTTGTTTGATTTGAAATTTATGTATGTATCACCAGGTTGAGAGGGACTGCTTCAAATTCGAGAATAATAAAGAATGTTTTAACTAGGAACAATAACTTGAAAATTTCACAAGGTAAATTTAATTCATATACATATTAGGATGTATTTTATATAATTTAAAATTGGATAAAAATACTATTTTGGTCCCTAAACTTTAACAAAAATTTGTTTTTCGTTTCTAAACTTTAAAAACTTCTTTTTTCATCCCTAAACTTTGTAAAGAGTTTTCAATAGTTCAGAGACAAAAATAGGGATAAAAAGAGAACCTTTTTCAATAGTTTAGAGATGAAAAAAAAAATTAAGTAAATTTTAAGGACATAAATAAAACATTTTCAATAGTTTAGAGATAAAAGATGAACTTTTTAATAGTTTAGGAAAAAAAATGAACTTTTTAAAGTTTAGGGCTGAAAAAAAAAACTTTTGGTAAATATTAGAAACCAATATAATATTTTGTTCTTTAAAATTTTATAGTATATAATTAACAATTGTTATTGTTTATTAGGTAAATATTATTTTGTTGATGCGAGATACATGAATAGAATCATGGTTTTGAAACCTAGACCGAATTGTACGGTCCAACTTGGTTAACTAGGAAACACTCATTAGGATGACCCTTTTAACCCCAAAACCCACTTAACACAAAAAATCTAGTGGACCGTGCAAACACGGTCGAACCGTTTGAGTTTGAGAACCATAACTGGGTCTCACAATTTAGGCCAAAGCTTTACAACAAAATGACTTCATCAGCTCATCTACGATAAAACTAAGTTTCTTTGCCACTATGTGCCATTTTCTCTATCTTTTAATCTCTCCTTCTTAACCCCAAATTTGAACACACTAAATCTATAAATGCACATAAAATGAAATGAAAAACATGATCCTTTTCTTCTTCTTCCTAGTCTGTGTTTTCCTTCTTCCTCCTTTTTGGATTTTCCTTCTCTCTTCAACAGATATTCTGTCTCCCCCTGATTTAAAAAGTTGGACATATGGCTATATGTCTCCACCTTTTATTTGGTTTGTTATTTTTTTTTTTCTTCAATTATTGGTATAGTCTACTATTGACATGTGATTCATTCCTTTATTATGCAGCATACTTCAAACCCACCAATTCCCACCAATTTTTATATTAAATTTATTTATTACTTTTGTACTATCATTGTAATTGTAGATTAAAAAAATGCGTAAAATATTGTATGAAAAGTGTACACTATTATAAACATTTGTATAATAGTGTATAATGTTATATGCATTTATTTTGTATACAATATAAATCTTACCTTGATATAATTTGTAGGGGTAAAAGGCACAATTCCAGATAGTGGGCCGTGGGCCTGTCCGAGGGGACTGGCCGCCCGAGGACAGTAAGTCACGAGGACTGTACCTGGTTTAACTTCTCCCTGTAGTAAAACTTGTGTGAAGAAAGAAAGGAATGGTCCGAGGAGCACTGTCTGGTCGGATGATCAGAGGAACGATCCGGATGAATGTCCCAGCATTGATCCTGTCATTTCTGGAGAACCTTTAGGTTCATGTGGGCAAAGAAGGCAGGTGGCAGCAAAGAGATATTATGTGAAAGGCTACTGCCACCGCATTTATAACCCTGCATCTAACCTCCTGGCCGCATTAATGGGAAAAAGACATCTGAACAGTGACCTTCACCCTTTACAGCTGCCATATGGAGACTTCAAGTGAAGGTTGATGGGACAAGTATCAATGGAGACTCACCTAACTGGCACGTGAGGCAAATTGACTTATAAATAGAGCGGGAAACAGAGAGAAAAGGCATCGAACAACTAGGAGAAATAGGGAAGTCATAGAAGAAGAGAACAGAAAAGAGAAAGATAGAATTACTCAGAACAGTTGCCTAAGCTTTCTCCTCGGACTAAGCCGAGAAGGATCCTATACGATCTCAATATTTAATTTACGTTAATCTGGTCATCACCATACTCGAGCCATCAACCCATTCGCTCTCAATCAAGTTTTCTTCGGCCCACTCTCTCAACAAATTCATTCCAAGGATACTGTATACATCATGGGCCTCAATTTCTTCTGCTTGTCGCCATCCGCTGATTTGTGTCCTTACATAATGTAAATAAATAATTTTTCTTCTTATTGTTATTGTTTTTTTTTTTTTTTTTACAATTGATAATATTGAGTTAATTTTTGAAACACTATAAGGAAAGTTGTGATATAAAAAATACATTTGAAATATGGTATTTATACTTATTTGTTCTATTTTAGTCAAATTTTAAATAATTATTAAAAATTAATTATGATATCATCACTATTCAACCTTGTCCGATCTCAAACTTTAAACCTTTTCCTTTTATGGTTCGATGAACGGTTCAAGCTTAAAACCATGAATAGAAGTCATCTGATTGCACCTTATAGGAGAGTGTGTTATCATTACAATACTAAAGAATTGTTTAATTTACAAGATGCGTCACTACACAATGCCGTTGAAAGGGCATTTGGTTTATTGAAAAAGAGATTTCCTATTATAGCAAGTACTACATAGCCTACTTATTTGGAGGATACACAAACTGAAATTGTTTTAGTGTGTTGTATACTTCATAATTATTTATTGGGTGTCGATCCTAATGAAAGCCTTATTGTTGAAGTTGATGAAGAAGTTTTACAATCTCATCATAAACGTGTGGCCCTACTCCAAGAGAAGATGATGAGGATGCTAGCAAGGGGATATTATAAGAGATTCTATAGCATTGTTTTATATGTTTGTTTGTTTGTCCTATTAATTATAGCATGGGCAATATATCAAAGAAAAATGTTGGAGATCTAAGCAAATAAGTACAATGGACTAGTATTATGGATGATGCTTTAGTGGATTTCTTTTTACAACAAGTGAACATAGGTGGAAGAGTTAACAGAACTTTTACCTCTAAGGCATATAATGGTGTAGTGAAAGAGTTGGTTGACAAATTTCACAGGAAGATTAACAAGGATAAGGTGAAAACTCTACAAAAGACACTGAAAAAAAAAATTCATGAATGTCATGACATATTTAAAGAAGGATTGAGTGGTTTTAAATGGAATGATTCTTTACATATATGGACAGCTGAACCAGAAGTTTTGGATCCACTCATAGTGGTAAATTACTATTCAACCATTTAAGTTTTATTTTGTATTACATAATAATATATTTGTTGTATTACCATTTTTCTTGGTTTGTAACAATAAACCTACGGCCAAGAAGTGGATGACAACTACTATGCCCAATGACCTAAGATGGCACAACTTTAGGCTAAAGATAACACAAAATGTGATCATGCTAGGTAGCTTCGTCGACCACTGTTGATGAGATTGATATAATGGTATCCCAAATTTTTTTTTTTTTTTTTTTTTTTTTTTTGGAGAACTTTGAAGTCGAAGAAGTTGATCAATTGAGGTCTCCAAAAATTAATGTTGTACATATACGAGTGTCGCCAAGTGATGCAAAGTCTTCAAAAAACAAGAAAAGATAAGTGGCAGAAGATAATGAAATTGGAAATGTAATTTCTCAGTCATTTGATAATGTATCCATGTCAATTGATAAGACGACTGATGTAATGGCAAAATGCTTCTTAAAGTTATATGGAGCAGAAGTTCACATAGCTTTAGGGTTACTAGACTTGGATCCAATTTTGAAGACTGAGGCCTACATATTTTTGATGAAAAATCCATTGTCTAAGGAGATTTTCTTTGGTTGTCCAAATGATGAGCGCAAAGATATCCTATTGACATTGATATCTAGGTCTAAAAATTAAGAAGTATGGGATTTCTTGACCAACTTTAGATTTGCTTTATTTATTTATTTATTTATTTTGTCTTATCAAGACTTATTAGAGGAGTTTTTTTTTTTTAACTTTTTTTTACCATGCATGGACCTTTAAAAAAAATATTTATTTGCATTTTCAAACAAACTGCGTTTTTTTTTTTTTTGACAATATATATGTGAAGCTTGAGTTACTTTACCACATACTTTGAAATCTATGTTTGATTTTTAGCTAATGAATATTGATGGATTTAAAAAGACATGTCCATAGTTTGAACACAGACAATCGGTGTGCCCCACAATTGCATCACTCCAAAGCATTGTTCACATGGAGTACTCTAAACTAGAATCATTTTTATGTTCTATAAAATGAGAGATATAATAGTAATCGTATTATAAAATATTTTCATTCCATCCCTTCTAATGTTACTTCCAAACATGTTATTTACATTTTATTCCTTTATTTTAAAACATCTTAACAAAATTACTTAGTTTCATTATATTTTTCCATTGCTTATAAATTCCATTCCATTCCTTCACTGATCATTTCGTTCTATTCCGTTTCATTCCATTTTATTCCCCTAAGAAATTTCGAACGAAGGCTAAATCTTAGGCATAAAAATGGGTTAAAATTATTTAAATTGATGCATTTAAAAAAGTCCATTCAAACAATATTATATTAAAAAAATGAAAAAACTGTATGATTTCTAATTTTCTTTTTTTGTGTAAGTAAAAACTTGACAACTATAGTTTCAAGCTTTCAGCATTTGTGAGACATCAGTGCAGCATGATTCGTGCGTGCATCATTTGCCTTCTTCTCTTTTTATGTTCAAAGGCAGAGAGGAATCAACACTTTGCTTCGCATCTTTATGTTATTAATAATGTCACTACGTATAATGTTCTTGGCAAGTCCAGCATATTTGATACTATTTTTATTTTTTTTACATTATTTTTTTTATGATTTTTTTTACATTATTCTTAGTAGTTCTATATGAAATTAAACTTTGTTTCTACTACGAAATCTATTTACTATGAACAATTATTTGGTTTTATTATCTATATGTTTGGTCCAACTAGTTAAGACCGTTTGTTATTACTTGAGCTATTAAGCTATTGGTAGGATATATGTGGAACTTGTCAGAACATATCTTATTGTATATTGGCTAATCCTTTGACAAAATACATTTTACTTGTATTTGGGTAGATCTAGGATGTGTTTAATACTTCAAGAAACAAAAGTTCAAGTCTAGTATTGAAACCATACAAAACTATCTAAGAAACAAGTGAAGAAATCGTTGTTCATTAAAGCTCGATAGATATCTCGACAGATAATATCTATCAAAGTTTAATGTGCTTGCTCGATAGCAGCTCGACAAAAACATTATCTATCGAGAATTACGAAATTCAAATTTCTAGATCCGTTTTTCACGTATATCCAATTTATTTGTGTGGGATTTCTTTTTTCTCAACCATAAACATATATAAAGATTATTTTAAGAGCCGTCTAAGAGGATGCAACCTGATGCAAAGTGATTATTTACTCAAATTGTGACCAAAGACAATTTGCCCTAGTTCATCTTTCTATTGTAGAAGCTATTGCGTCTTTGCGCCAAGGGTTTTGTAACCAAAGAACTTCTTGATCTTCATCGTTTGGATGAACTAAAGAACTTTGCAGCCAAAATCTTCATCAAGTTGGTGTGTTAGTCACATACTTGGATTCATGCAAAGGTGTAAGTCGAGTATTGGAATCCACGCATCAATTGGTTAGTCACGTACTTGGAGCCGTGCATTGAAATGAGAGATTATCACTACATTACAAGTCCAATTGTATATTAGGGTAAGGGTTCAACTGTAGGTTGGTATAAAGTACTGGGATTACTTTACTTATAACCGCTTATTTTGATAATAGTGGATTCTCGGGAGTGGTGACCTTAGATTCACCCGGTGAGGTTTTGTCTCGGTGGTTTTCCCCATTCGTAAACAAATCACCTGTGTCAAATTTATTTTTTGCTGCATTTAGTTATTTGGTGATTTGTTTGTATTACCACGCTTATTGCATGTAATTGAATCTGATTAATTAATTTGGCTAATTAATTGATTAATTTACCAAATGGCTCAATACATTTTTGGCCTATTAGCTACCATTTTCTTTGGAAAGAGTAGCTAGCTCACATGACTTTTCATTGGAGAGTTTTTTTTTTTTTTTTAAATGTGAGAGGATTAATATTAGAACCTTTTTAAATGTTTATTTTTAGTCTGATTATTAATCTAGTTGAAAGTTTGTGATTTTGTTGTGATGGTGTTTTTTATTGAATTATTTATTGGAGAATTGTTCTTGAACCAATTTTTCAAAATAATAATTATTTTTCTAATAAGACCTTGGAGGCTTGTACCTTTATATGAGGGTGAGGGATCGATGGGGAGGCTCTATAGGCATATCAATATATTCTAATAGTTTCTTGTAAATTTGAAATGAAATTTTTACTTTTTTTTAATAGGTATTAGTGTTAGATATTGATGTAGGAAAAAATATTCCAATTAATTTTTGTAATCTTTTATATTTGGTATTTTTATGTAATTTTCGATATTTTAGGTTTAGGGCATTTATTTCTTTGTTTTTAGGTGTTTTTACTGTTGTTTAGTCAAATTAGGGTTTTATATGCTTTTGTAGCCGCCTTAGGGCTTCGAGTTGATCTAGGTTTTGTTTTTACTATTTAAACGTATTGTACCCTCCAAAGGTAATTCAGTTTTCAAATTATTATCAATAAATACAAACTTTTGTCAAATTCTTTTTTTAGTGGATTCCAGTTTTTCTCGAGGTTAATAGGTTAGTTTCTGTTCTATCAAGAAAGTATCGTGTGTGCTTTCTTGAGACTTCTACAACATCAGATATAATATGACTCAAGTAACCTAAATTAATTGTATGCCCATGTACTTGTAGAACAGGCATATTAATCTTAGTTAGTTTATGGGTAGCCTAGGGTTAGTAGAGCATTCTCTAGTATATAAACTCTACATTGGATTAATTATAATACAAGTACTTAATCTCTATATACTATAAAACAAAATTTTTTGACTTTTTGTTGACTTCATGAGAATTTGTCACGTCAGCTTTGCGCCCCACACAATTTTACACCTTATTGTTATTTTTTAAATAAATTAATTTCTTTTCTTAAGCTTTTTACTTCCCAACCCGATAAACTACCTTTCTCCCAATAAACTCTTTCTTCTTCTTTGCCTCTTCCTTCTTCTATGGCTCTGTTCAGATTGAAGTGTGTTTGTAAGGCATGATCTGTGTTAAGCTGTTAATCAGTAACTTTGGAGCTTTACACTTAAAGCACTTGAGAGTAACATCTCGTGGGATCATTTGCTTGCACATGGACCATGGTATTTCTGATTGCACAATTTCCTTTGTAATACGTTCTTTACAAGTAGGAGGTGGATTTAAGACTTTGATTACAAAAGAGATATCGATATCTAACATCGTCCCATATTGGTTCCCAAGAATATATTTTTGGATGGTTTGATCTGCTTGAGAGGTGGCCATGATTTTCATATATTTAATCCCACCGCTGGAGAGTTTGTCAGTCTCCTACTTTTAAGTTACCCTGTCCTTTTCCAGATTCGCAGAGCTATGTTACATCATCTGGATTTGGATATGTATTGTCCTCTAACAAAGCAGTATAAAGTCTTGAACATCTTCAGCTAAGTGTATAGAGATTTGTATATTTGGATTATTGGTTTGATTGTCATTAATTTAGGTATTTGGGTTATTGGTTTTGATTAAGGTTGAATAGAAGGGCAAAATCGAAAACATCTACAACCCCACTTAGAGAAGAAGCAGAGAAGGCAGAGATGCCCTCAAGAACAATCTTCTAACTTATACATCTCATAATATACCACAAATTTACTAAGTAAGTTGACAGAAATTCCTATAAAATACCTTTCATGGAAAATCGAAAATTTGCCTTATATTTTTGGTACGTATGTGTAAGTTCGTTTAGACCCCTGTAAACTAGATTGTTTAACCTAATTAATTAACCAAGTGAATACTTAGATTTATTATTCAGATCTAGGTTAAACACAAATAATCATAAACAATAAAGCAGCAGAAAATAAAGAATACAAAGATCTGATGACCTAGGAAAACCAAACCGGTAAAAAACCTGGGGAGGATTTAACCTAGCTATCCTCAAGGTAAAATAGTAAATCCACTAGAAAGAATTGAAGTTTACACAATAGCGACTTAGACTACTAACATCCTATTGCTACCTGCCTGTAGGAAACTTACTACCACGACCACGTGACAGCTCCGAGACCACGGACTCCTTCTTTCTTTGGCCTTTGCAACAACACAAGCTCACCTGCTTGTGACTTTGAGACTCCACTCAAAGGTTTTGGATCTCCTTAAATGTTGATCTTGTATGCAACAACTTCTACAATACCGGATCTTGAGATTCTTCAAGGAATAACACCGGTGGAAGACTTTAGAGAGCTTTTGGGTACAAAACCCTAGATCTACAAAAGAGGCACAAGATGCACTCTAATCTCTCTAAAAAACTCTGAAAACCCTACCTAGGGTTAGCTTATAATGTCCTTTAAATACTGAAAAAAACACGGCTCGTGATTTGGGCTTCAAACGAATAAGTTATGGCCTTTTTACGTTTGCTGGTTTTGCTAATTCGCGAATTTCGATCGATCGAGCACCAATCGAGTACCAATCAAACGGAACAGATTGTAACTTATTTTTCTTCATCCCGAACTTGAGTTTTTTGCCTTGGGCTTCAACGTAGACCTTGGGCTTCAAACGAATAAGTTATGGCATTTTTACGTTTGCTGGTTTTGCTGATTCGTGAATTTCAATCGATCGAGCACCAATCGAGTACCAATCGAGTACCAATCGAACGGAACAGATTGTAACTTATTTTTCTTCATCCCGAACTTGAGTTTTTTGCCTTGGGCTTCAACGTAGACCATTATAAACTAATAAGACTTAGTTTTTATCATGGTTTGCCAACATTACAAACTCAAAACCTAACAGTTTAGGTTAAATAAGAGTCTGGCTTGTCGGTCTATAGGAGAAACAATGTGACCCCTAATTGAAAAAGTTACTAAAACATACTATTACCTGCATTTATTTTATATAAACCATTTACTTCAATATGACACCATTTTTTTTATATATTTATTCTAAGACTTAGTATAGCTTCTTTTTATAGGTTTTTAACATGAATTGTTAGAAATATGGTGGTATAATTATATGTATTATTGAATTTTGAGTTGTGTATATGATTCAAATTTGAGAAAATGTTTAGTTAAATTAAAGTAACCATTTCACTATTACATTATTATTGAGAACGTCAAAAAGGGTCAAAGAGAAAGAACAGTTACAAATATACTACAAGTTGAATATTTATATATTTACGAATCACATTGAAGAGACAATAGTGTGTGTGGCTGTGTGCATTTGAACTATCTATCTTAATTGATTCCCTAACTCCCTGCAGAAATATCTTCTGAGGGTGGGCCATAACCTTCAATTACAATGTTGAGGCTGAATTGCATGAAATAGAGATTAAGTCTATTGATGGAACTAGAGAAGTAGAAGGAAGCAGGAGAATGCAATATTATAATGGTTAGCTCTTTCTAATGTTTACAGCCACTGTTATATAAGCATATACATCTTTTTTAATTCAAAATATAATGGTTTTTCATGCTTAGCAATTTAATGGCTTATAGAAACAAAGTAATTTGAGACACATAATTAAATGATATAATTATTCTCAACTCACCTTTTGTGAAACATGTTTCTCCAACTTAGTTAGCCTAATTTGTTTGTCGATTAATTTAAAACCCTTTTCTTTATTCCTTTGTTTTCATTTATTTATTATAAATTGTATGCAAAGATGATCCATGATGCATTGATTCATTTTTAGTTAAGTAAGATTCTCGATTTAGAAGTACTATGATTGTATATTAAAAGTTTGTTGCTTCAAACTATTGGATCATCTTTGGCAAAAGCACTTTAGCCACCAGATGGTCTCGTGATTCAAAATTCAATTGAAATTCTTGTAAAGTTTTTAGACCCCTGCAAAAACATAGTGTTTAACCTAATTTATTAGCCAAGTTCTTATTTAGGTTAATAAGGGTGGGGTCAATATGGAGTATTGGAGACGGAGGCACGGCTGGCATTAAGAGCCATAGGTGGCTCCCTCACCCCCCGACTTTTCATGATGGCGTGGACACGTCGCTAAAGGTCAGAGAATTCATTGACCCACACACCAAGCAATGGGATAGGCGAAAGATTAACGCCTGGGTCTTACCACCATCAAGGGACGAAGTGCTGGGGACACAGTTGGGGAGGTTGGACGACCGAGACATGCTGGTGTGGAACGAAAATAAGTCACAAACCTTCTCGATGCATTCAGCGTACCAGGTAGCTCTTCGAATATACCGAAGGTCGTGTGCAGAGCACTCTAGAGCGAAGGACGATAAGCAAATATGGAATAGGCTGTGTAAGCTACCCATCCCTCCTAAGGTGTGTAACTTTGTGTGAAGGGCTTGCTCGAACAATCTACCAACCCGAGCAAACCTCTACCTAAGAAAAGTCCACTTGGATGCTAAGTGCAGGATGTGTGGTGAGCACGACAAGACTGTTAGCACTAAATGTCTAGGCATTGGTTTGGGGAAAGCCTCAGAAGTGTGATACCTCAGCTCTTAATTTCCTCAGCTTAGCCCGGTCCTTGGTGGAGAAAACTGAGTAGGAATGATCTCGAGACGTGGGCAATGGTGGCATGGTCAATTTGGAACGCACGAAACCAAGTCCATTTTGAAGCAACTTAAACTCCGCTGCATGCTATTCTTAAGGGGGCAGTCTCGTTATTGGACGAGTATCAACGCTTGGCTAGAAGTATGGCACGTAGCTGAGCACATGCGAGCGCTGTCTGCTCATTAGGAGGCCCATTTGTTCACATTATTTTTCTCTTTGGGTTAAGTTCTCCTGTTGGATGTTAAGTTTGTAGGGCTGGGCCCATTGTACACTTTATTTTCCTTTCTTAATATAATTCTATCTTTTCCGTCAAAAAATTATTCAGATCTAGGTTAAACATGCATCACAAATAACATGCATAGCAGTAATCTAAATAACATAAGATGTGATGATCTAGGAAAATCAATGAAACAAACTAGTTTCAAGGTAAAAAAAACCTGGGGGGAGGGGGGGAAGAGGGGAACTATCCCAAGAGAATAATTCACTATATCAAATTAAGATTTACAGTTCAAGAATACCAATTCGTAGTAAATCCAATTACAGTTACCAAACTGAGCTTTGAATCCCTCAGACTTCTTTGATGTGGACTTGCTCTCAAGTGAAACTCTAGTTCACGCCTTTAAATCTCCCACACAAACCTCCAGTCTATGACTCTAAGACCACCCTTGAAGGTTTAGATTTAGCACCTTTGATGACTAGAAAGTAGCAACTTCAGATCTACTGGTACAAATTATGGATAGAAAGATTTCTGGTATTGACATTGAATGGAGAAGGCATAGAATCTTTTAGATCTCAAAAGAGAAGCTCTAAAGTCTCTACAAAATGTGTCTTAGGGTCTCCTTTAAAAACTATGTGAATTAGATTTGAAACCCTAATCAATTGATGGGCTTAATGGGTTGATAGGCTTTAATTAAATTCTATATATCCATGTCTCAATCGGTTGAGTCTCCCTCGATCAGTCAAGCTTGGCATATTTCGAATTCTTTGAACCTATAGCTTCCTTGTTCTTGTACTCTGACTTGCGGCACCTTGATCATTGTCTAATATACCCTATAGAATCTAATTTTTATATCTAGACAAGTATATGCTCATGGTTTGTAAATTGTTCTAAACTTTTAGATCCTAACACTTCTTTAAAAAATTGGGATCTAAATGATATAGAGACGCTTACCCCACTTGGTATGTACCATTGGATACAAGTTTCTGTATTGGTTAACAGCTTTAATTAGAATGTTCACTGTAAATAAAATAAAATTAAAAAAAGTAAAAACATTTTGTGTAACAGGTCACCATCTTTGCACTGTACCATTGGGACCCAAATTTTGGAAATATGCTTCCTATAGGGTCTATCTTTTAATGCTTCAATCCAGCCTCAACAATTGCAGAATTTCTTGCACATGGTTACCCATTTGTGCTACTAGTAATTGGAAAGAGAAAGCTGATGAAGAAGATCCTTTGCTAGTGATTCTTGCAGGAAGATCCTTTGCTGGTGATTCTTGCAGGTGGATCATTAAGCTGATCCATACTGATCCTTTTATGGCATTTGCAATTTTTTTTTTTATGATTAATTTTGATTCTATTACTGATTTTAAACTTGTGCACACATTCTTTATGCAATGACCACAAAGCACTTCTTAAACTTTATAAGGATGAAAATATGCAAAACGTAATGGGAAAGGAAAGAGCAATTTGTTGGGAAATTTTTTTAATTATATCCAGTTATCTTGCAGAAGATGATGAATATGAGAATGCAATTTGTAGATCTATTATCAAGCACTAGATTTGTAGAAAAATCAAAGGGTGGTAATGTAAACTCTTAAGAAATTCAATATTTCTTTTTTCAAGTGCAAGTATTCCTTCCCCTTCTTCAGTTTTTTTTTTTTTTTTTTTTTTTTTTTCTATAACACCTTATAACGCCATTTCTATTCAAGAGAAATCTAACTAAGTTTGTGGCTGGTGCAACTTTTCTTCTTTATTTCCTTCTTAATTTTAACCATTTGAATAATTGAATAATATATCTATCCAAAGTAGGATTTACTCTTTGTGATATGTGCATAGGTTTACTACCAAAACAGCTGTGATTTGGAGATGTTCAGCGCAATCCTCTGTAACGGACACTAACCAAATGTAGTGCAGTGCAAAAGAAGAGGAAAGAAACATCATTCTACACTAAACAAGTTGGGAAAGTTGACATTCGTCATCCATCCGTCAATGGAAGAGTTTATCTCTTTCCTCTACCATAGATTGTTTTATCAACCCATTTGTTATCCAAAAAAAATGTCCAAGATAACGTAGATTATATTGGTGGTGAATAGCACATTTTATTGGAGTTGAGCATTGTGTGAAGTCATTACAATAGTATTTTTTTTTTTAAAGCCAAGTTATAGTACCTTTAAGAAAAATAAATATTTATATTTTTTATTTAACTATCCTGTATATCGCATAGGTTAGCAACTAATATAACATGCAGCCATGAAGCGCTTACTCATTATGGACGTAGGTCATTATGCGTAACCACGTAAACTTTTATGTGTGTTCTCTATTTCATAATTTGCACATCATTTAATCATCACACAATCATACAACAACTTTCACAATAGATAGATGGAAACCTAGCAGTTTGCATTGCATACATACTACAAATCTATTATATTAATAAATAAATAAAGAAAGAGAAGCTGCAAGTAAATCAAGGCAAATTTTTGTGGTTGTGTGCTGTTGAGAATGTTACACAGGAGCAGCAGCATGCCTTATTATTACTGATTATCCCCCCCCCCCCCCCCTCTCTTTACTGTAGCATTTGAGTATCTATTATACCCTTATTTATCTGCATACATTCAGTAAGATGGTGGAATTAGGGTTCAGGCAACAACGGCCTAGGCAATGTGAGGAATAAGGCGGACAGGAAGCCCTTTAGCTGGTATGGGCAGTGGATTCACAATGATCTTCTCATCAGGAAGCAACTTCTCCCAGTTGAACCTCTTCACAACATTATGCATGAAAACTAGAATTTCCAAGCGTGCATACTCTTTTCCAGGACACATCCTAGGCCCTCCTCCAAATGGTACATAACTATAAGGTAGTGGTCCATTCCCTTCAAATCTTGAGGGGTCAAACTTTTCAGGTTCTGGGAAGTATTCTGGGTTCCTATGTGTTGAATTTGCACTCCAATATAACTGCAAATTTAAGAAAAATTTAACATGTTAAGCTTTTATAAATATAGATATCCAAATTTTGTTAAGACCTAAAAGAGTAATGTTAGGGACTCTGGCATTTTCCACAACCAGTAACATGGCATGTTATTATTTAAGCAAAATCACTTTCACTTAGGTTCATTATTAAACCATTTTTTTATGCACTAATCACATCATGCCATTTCCATTTGAAAAATGATATGTTCATAGATTTATTATTTAATTTTTTAAATACATATATGCCAAGTTACATAAACACATGCATATGCATACTGTAAAAAAATTGCATATACATACTAACCTTCCAACCCTTTGGAATAGAGAAACCAGCGAAGACAAAGTCATTAATGGCCTCCCTAAAAGCACCCTGAAGAGGTGGGGCAAGTCTCATCACTTCACATGCAACATTCCATGAATACTTCATCTTCTGAATGTCATCCCAGTTAAGTAACTCCCCTGGTTTTTTTGACTTCGCAATCTCCATTTGCTCTATTTAATATAAAAACGTTAATACATATTGCTAACAATGATTAACAATTTAAACATTCAATTATTTTTAATTTTTAATTTATAAAACCAGCCACAAAGGTAGCAAAAATATCATTTTCTTTGAATTATAGTTCACTCGTGAGAAATTGTTAAAATTAAATGGGAGCCTCAGTGGTTGTACTACTAACAAAGTCCACTAGAAATTTTGGTGGTTAATTGCGTTAGTGATGATGTACGGAATCCACAAGAAATTTTCTTCAATCAGCTGAAACATATGACATACTATGATCGATGAAGTATGACGTATAATGCAAAAAGTAAGATAGAAAATTTATATTCCTAGTATATGATCCGACACACAACATCCATTAAATTTATTTTCAAATATGGGATTCAACGAAGAACCCACTTCAGCAACAAAACTATGTAGCACGTACACTGTTAAACTGTAAACCTTTTTACAAACAAAACAATTCATAACCTCCGCCCCTTTCTTTGTTTATTCCTATCAATAATATTATATTACTTACTTTTTAGATTATTAAGATTAATGACCTAACAAATTTCACAATGGCCAAGGTAATAAGGTAAAAAGTTGTGATTTGTGTGTAAAAAAAGTAATATTAATAGTGATTTTATGTGAAAATAACCATCTCAATGAATTATAATAGAAAAAAAATTAATGAAATTTGTTTTGTTTATAGCATTGTTATAGATTTCTAAAATTTGTTAAAAATTTTATGAAACTAGATGAAAAGTCTTGTGTAACGACTGTTAAAAAATTCTAAAATTATGGGAAAATAATCATCTCAATTTGCTTTGTTTGTTTCGATGAAAAATTTTATGTAAAATTTTTTTTTTTTTTTTTGTATTTTTTAGTGTTTGGTAGCATCAGGAAAAATGAGTCAAATTAATGCTATCTTTAGTCAACATAAAAAAGTATGACTTATTTTTAGAAATTATTTTTTACTATTTTTTTTTTTTTTAAACAACTCTATCTCATGGCAAGTTAAATAAGGAAAGTTAGGAAATTATTTTTTAACTCATTTAAAGTTGCTACCAAACATAAGAAAATAAGATAGTTTTATAGAATGTGTTTTTTAGAAAAATGACTCATTTTTTAAAAAATATCATCGCTGAAACAAACAAAGCTTCAAATAAATAAATAAAGATCATAGGATTATTAAGAAAGATAAGGAAATGAAAGTTCACCTTTTAGGACCTCATTGTAGATTTCGGGAAGCTCGGCAAGATACTTGACAACAAAAGTAACAGCAGCACTTGCTGTGTCATGGCCACCAATTAGCAAACCAAGAATCTTGTCAGCTATGTCCATCTCAGTCATGAACTGTCCATTCTCATCGGAGGCGAGCAACATATGTGATAATATATCCTGTGTGGGACATGCTTTGTTCTCAGCCAAATCAATCTTCCTCTGCTTAATGATAGCCCTCAACTCCTTCTTTATCACCTTTGAAGCCTTAATGGCGCGGTTAAAGGGCGTCCCTGGCAAATCTATGGGAATAGAAAGGATCCCAGAAGCCAAAACAGTGAAAGGATCAGCAAACTTGACAACATGCTTTGGATCTTCAATGCTCAAGAACAGCCTACAGGCCAACCAAAAGGTGTAATTCTTGGCAAGTGGAAACACAGTCACTTCTTGCTTCCCTTCCCAACCAGCCTCAAAGTGTCTTCGTGCAATAGTGTCCATGATGCCTACATATCTTTGCAAGGCCTCTGGCTTCATGAAGTTTGGCAACATCTTCCTCATCTTCTTGGATTCTTCATTGGAAGATGTTTGTAGAGAGGAGGGAAAGATTTTGTTCACAGAACTTGGCCACCAAGCTGTGACAAGTTTGTTTTCATTGGAATATAAGAACTTGTTTCCTGCCGTATTACACATAACAGCCACTGGCTCTCCAAAGATCGAAGTCTTGAAGACTACGGAAGAGAATTTAGCCATTCTATCATAGAAGAACTTTTCTGGGTGACCCTTTCTTCCAGTGGAGAGATACTCAAGGCTCTCACCAATGAAAGGTAAGCCCATCTTCCCCCTTGGAAGATTTGGATGTGAAGCATAGGACTTGTGGTAGAGAAGGAATACAACAGAAAGAGAAACAATGAAAGCAAAGAGGATGACACCACTAAGGAAGAAAAGCTCCATAGCTGAAGAAGCTAGTTTGTGCTTAGGCAATAGCTTTTAGTGGCACACTTTTGCAAATGCAATATGAGGGTTTATATAGGAAAAATAGTATGTCCATTCTTGACTACGAATACAAATACAATCCGTAATAACGCATTTCCTTGAACGTGATTGTTGTATTGTTTTCATAATTTTGCAGTCAATTTTGGTGTGAGCTACATTATTCTGTAGTATGTATATTTCTCAATGCATTGATATCATAAGAGCATTTGCAGCAGTGTAGCTAAATAGCTATATTACTATTTTAGCTACACTAAAATAAGAAAAAGAAGGTGCAGCAGTGGAGCTAAATCTAAAAGATTTAGCTCCAAAGCTACAGTACACATCTAAAAATAGATGTATACTGTAGCTCAAAGTTAAAAAAAAATATTTTTTTTTATTCCCCCTACGCATAAACAAATCATTTCTCTGCTCCCTCTACCTCACTCTCAACTCTCTCAGACTCTCACCTCTCTTGCAACTCTCTCCTCTCTCACAACTCTCACCGGCCAGCTCGCCGACCCAAGTCCATCGCCGACCCAAGCTCATCGCCGACCGAGCTCGCCGACCCAAGCCCATCGCCGACCCAGCTCGCCTACCCAAGCCCATTGTCGACCCAGCTTGCCGACCCAAGCCATCGCCGACCCAACTCGCCGACCCAAGCCCATCGCCCATCGCTGTGCTGTGCTGGGTTTTTTTTTTTTTTTTCTTGTTGTGGACTGGTGGCGGCGATGGTGGCGGTAGTGGTGGTGGCGGCGGCGGCAGTGGTGGTGGCAATAGTGGTGGTGGTGGATGTGTTTGTGACTGGCTGATAGTAGAGGAGGATATGATTGGTGCTATGAATTTTTTTGAGTAATAAGATATATTATTTTATTATAGAGATGTATTATTTTATTGTGATATTTATATTATTTTATTGTATTGAAAGCTAAAATAGATCCATTGCTGCAACATGTGTATAGCTAAAATAAATAAAATAATTTTTGGTAGAGCTAAATTGCTAAAAATTTAACTCCACTGCTGTGGATGCTCTAAGTAACTAAGACAGAACGTGGTATATAAAAACAATGGATTATTAAAAAAATGAAATGATACCATTGTCACACAAGTGAACCTTGAGTCCTTGACCTACATGAATTAATTAATTAATAAGAGGAAATATGACCAAATTAAAGTGGAAGAAAAAGGCCGGCCCTACTGTGAAAATGCTACCGTCCAACAAAATCAACCATGAAAGCAGCCAAGAAATGGAATTTCTTCCGCATCAAATTGTTGAATTTGGAATAAGTAATGTCTAGTAAGTGACGGTCAACGTTTGCAACTAACGTAAGATTTGGGCAATGTGTTCTAATGTCTGATTAATTTATGTCCATAAGTCATACATTAATCATCTTTTTTGAAAAAAAATTTATGAATAATTAAAAAAATTGTCAAAAATAATTAATTTTTTTTTTTATTTTTTTATACAAAATATTTTAAAATAATTTAATAATATATACTTTAAAAGTACACGTTAGTGAAACCATAAGTCGTATATTTTTTCTTGTAAAATTTGGTCAGGCATGCAAAGCAATCAATGCACTGACATTGATGTACTTGGCAAATTTTTTTTTGAAACATGTACTTGGCAAATTGGCAGGGAACAAGAATAAAAATAAAATAACTATAATTGTTTGCTAAGAAATTTAAATGTGCACCCACCCAATCAATGCTCTTACTGCCACTCTAGTTTCAAGGATTCTTACACCTGAATGCCAGCCTAAAGATTTTCATGTTGGGCTGATTTATGCAAACTACATATTGAGATTTGCGAATTCATGCATATACTATTTGTTCGTTATGTTAGGTGTTGGCACGACCCGCCGTCTCTATACGATCATAGACGAGTCGCCTTTCACCCCTGACAGGAGGAGTCTGCATATACTATTTGTTAAAGTTATCTATAACGTCATTTCGATGTATTTGATTCCATTTTTATGTAATTGAAGCAGTGATCTACACTGCATAAGCTACGCCTTAATAATCAATTTTAGAATTATTGCATCTCCTCTCCGTGGTGATTGTGTAACTCAGCACCTCGGTATTGAAAAGTTTGTATGAATCTCAGTCCGATTGATTTATTCAAGAAGATAATTTATTTAACCCAATATATTATAATAGTTTCCTTAATATTGATTTTGGTTAACATGAGAAAGTGAAATGTTAACGGCATATATTGGGATTAAAAATGAAATGATTGATACTTTATCTGTCTCAGTTTGTTTGTATTCTATTCCATTTTGAGATGTCCTAAAATATTGTCATATTTCTAAAAATAAAAGTCATTAATTTACTAATATTTCTATTGTACCCTTTTTTTATTTTCAAAAATATTTGAAAAGAAAACTAACAAATATTTTTAAAAAATCAATCTAATTAGGGCACCTTTTTAGTTGCCTCATTAAGAATAACTCTTTAAAAAAAAACTAATAAATTTATTTAAGAGTAATTTTATAAACTTATACATTTTTATAAAAAAGACAAGACAATAAATGATGTTCCCTTAAAATTTTGATTTTTCAAACAAAACAAACAAATTGAGATAGAGGGAGTATAATCCAAGGGACAGTAAGAAAGATGAGACTCCATTTGTTTGACAGAATACTTTTTTTTTTTTTTTTTGAGAAGATTGACAGAATACGTTGTTGTTGTTGTTGTTGTATTTTATATATATATATATATATATATATATATATATATATATATATATATATATTTCTTTTGTTGTTGTTGACTTCTTGTTGTTGATTATCAAAAAAAAAAAAAAAAAGACTTCTTGTTGTTGTAGTTGTTTGGTAGGATGAAAAGGCAACTAAATGAAAACAATATTTTTTTCCCTTCTACTTCCATAACAAATCTTAGATAATAAGTTGTTATTAGTTATAATTTGAACTCATCATTAAAAATTTTTTTTTTTTTTTGTGAAAATATTGTGTATATAGCATTTATCTTATGGAAAACAATCTGAAAGGAAAATTTAGACCCCAAATTGTTATTTATTATGTAAGTTAACCAAGTTATTAATAAATCCAATTATGCCAATTTTCATTTCACAAATAATTAAAGTAAGCAAGTAATCACAAATTAATGAATTTGCCACCAATCACACAAAATCATTCAAACTACTACGTGGGAAACCTTTCCAAACTTTTTATTATAATTGAAACACAGGTATGGCAGGGATATATATATATATATATATATATATGAGTTGAGTTCAAATTACACATAATATAATTCTAAGCAATGCTACACCATCCAATAACTTGTTAATGAATTCATATTTTAAAAATCTCAACATTAAATTATACATGTTCTATATGTTTTTAACATGCACGCTAATTTTGGGTAAAATACTATTTTGGTCTCTGAACTCTAGCAAAAGTTTGATTTTCAACCCTAAACTTTAAGAAGTTCATTTTCATTCCTAAACTATTAAAAAGTTCATATTTCATCCCCTCAAATATTGAAAATGTTTTATTTATGTCCTTAAACTTTACTAGAAGTTTGTTTTATATCCCTAAACTATTGAAAAAGTTATTTCTTCATCCTTATTTTTGTCTCTATACTATTCAAAAAACTCTTTACAAAGTTTAGGGATGAAAAAAAAAAAAGACTTTTTAATGTTTAGAGACAAAAAACAAACTTTTAATAAAGTTTAGGGACCAAAATAGTATTTTACCCTGCTAATTTTTATACAAATCAAATGTTATTTACCATTTGATTCATAAACTCATATTTTATGCAATATTTTAAATTATAAAAACTTGAATTGAAATAATTGATTGATAATATAACTACTAATCTTTGATCATCTTAAAATTTTGCAAACATGGAGAATATACAAAGATAATGAAATCCAATAGTGAATTTGTCAAAATTTGCATCCAATTAAAAGCTATTAAATGATGTAACATTACATAAAGTTACAACTGATGTAACTTTGGTGTAACTTTAAGTAATGTTACATATTTTTTACATCATAAGAAAAAATATCGTTAAATGTTATTATTTTCAGGGACGGAGCCAGAAGTTATAGTTAGGGGGTGGCTTTGCTGTTGGCTGTGTGCAATGGCTTTGGCTTCCAACTTTGCTGTTGCTGCTGCGTAGTCGCTAAGGTGGTTTTTTTTTTTTTTTTCCCTTCATGTGTGCATCTGCTGCTAGGTAAGAACAAATTTATAAAAAATAAATAAATAAATAAATAAATAAAGGATCGGGTTGTTTGTTTTGGTAAAATTGGTTGGATTTTTTTTTTTTTTTTTTTGGTAGGGCTAATTTTTTTAAACTTGTATATTTTGTTTGAGATTTTAGATCTATAAATTTTTTCTTGGTCTTTAAAATGAGGAAAATGCTAGAGTTACAAACCTTTTTTTTTTTTTTTACAAATTGCTAATATAATAAGTGATTATTAGTAAGCAAAAAAATTATAAATTTTATAACAAGTTATTGGGTAGTGTAACATTAATATAGAACATGTGATTTAATGGTGAGATTTCAAAATATAAATTCAATAACATGTTATTAGATGGTGTAGCATTGTTTAGAGTTACACTAGGTGTAACTTAAACATAACCTACACACACACACACCCACCAATCAAATGTGATTTACCATTTGATCCATAAACTCATATTTTATGCAATTTTTAAAATTATAAAAACTTGAATTTAAACAACTGATTGATAATATGATTATTGATCCTTAATTGCCTTGAAATTTTGCAAATATGGAGAATATACAAAGATAATGTAATCCAATGGTAAGTTTGTCAAAATTTGCATCCAATTAAAAAATATTGAACGATAGAACATTACTTAAAGTTATCCCTAGTGTAACATAAATGTAATATATATATATATATATATCAAAACTTACAAAATTTGTTTTATAACAAAAATATTTTTTGTTTATAAATAATTGTTTAAAATTCTTTTATAAGCATGTTAAAGTCTAACCACTATATATTATATGTATCTACTGCCTACCTATATAATAAAAAAAGAATAATAAAAAGTTAACACATAAAAGACAAATTTAAAAAGAATCTATTCACCTGGATGGGAAGCGAGATAAATGATTCACATGTGTGATAGTGTGAAATATATCTAAGAAACCACTATATATTATATGTATCTACTGTCTATCTAAATAATTGAAAAAAAAAAGAATAATAAAAAAGTTAACACATGAAAAACAAATTTAAAAATAATCTATTCACCTGGGCGGGAAAGTGATATAAATGTTTCACATGTGTGATAGTGTGAAATATATCTAAGAAGCTCGTGGAAGAGTATCGGGGAGGCAAATTGCTAAAATGCTAAATTTACCAACTAAATATAAAAAATAAAAATAAAAAATGCTCCTGCATAATTGGAGAGAAAGCCAAACGTTTTTTAGCTGTGAGCTACCATGCACAACTATCTTTTGCGTGTGCATTATAGCCCATATGCTAAAGAAACAATATTTTATTAAAATATATATTATCTTATTGTATTGATGGTAATGATTGTTATTTGGTGTGCATTATAGCTCATATGCTAAAGAAACAATATTTTATTAAAATATACATTATCTTATTGTATTGATGGTAATGATTATTATTTGTTGTAGTAGATATATTATTTTATTATGTTGTTTATATTATTTTATTGTGTTAAACGCTAAAATAAAACTATTAATATTGAGTGTTTTGTAAAGTGAGATAATAAAATAGATAATATAGTTTTTTGTGGTGTTAAATTGCTAAATTTGTAGTACCACTAATGCCGGTGATCTAAGCACACATGGAAAAAAAAAGGGCAAAATGGAGAAACCACAAATAGAAATAGATCTAGCCTGACTCCTTGAGCAAGACGAAGAAGAAGAAGGTCGGTGTGACTCAAAGTTACAGTTCTTTCAGTTTTTTTTTTTTTTTGGCACATTGAATTTAAATTAAAACCAATAACAACTTAATATCTATAATTTGTTATGAAAGTATTGTAAAAATATCGTGAACATTAACACTTTTCATATATTATGCTATGAAGCATGGGTGCGTTTCGGGACTCGGGTGCGGGTGCGGGTGTGGGTGCGGGACTCGGCAATTTTGGAAAAAGGTGGGTGCGGGTGCGGCGGGACTCGGCGATTAAAAAATTATTTAAAATATTTTTATTTATATTTTTAATATATTGCTAAGCATACTTTTTCACATTATATAAACATATACCAAATTTAAGAGCAATACTAGATAATATATTAAAAATAAAAATAAATGTATGAACTGAGAGGGAAGTGCACGGCGTGAGAGAGAGGTAGAGAACTCAAACTTGAACTAAAGGTCTCAATCTGTCTATGAATAAGAAAGATGCTTAGAAACAGCTAGTGTAACTTCAAACGAATACCATAATTTTTGAAGTGAATGAATTAAAGTGGCTATAAGGTGAAATTTCAGGTACATTAACAAGTGCTTACCAAGTGTTTGAGTAAATGTCTCAATAGTTTTCAAAGTATGCTTACCACTGGCTGCCTCACGACTGGTAGATGCGTTTTGCAACTTTTTTTTTTTTTGAATTTTGGCCTGAATCGGCGGTTTTGCCGGTTTCGGCCGATACGGCCGGTTTCGGCCAATACGGCCCGAGTCGCAGCCGCTTCATCCCGATTCCGGGCGAATCAACTCGAGTCCCAGCCGCGGCGGCGCGAGTCGGCGAAAAAGAAGAAGCCAACACGTGGCGGACGCGGTCCGACGCGGCACCAACGCGCAGGCAGCGGCGTCGCTCGCGCATCGCCGCGTCGCACCCCGTCGAACGCGGGTGCGGCACCTCTGGCGCCGCGTCCGTGCATCCCAGATTATATGTACCTATCTACCTAAATAATGAACAAAAGAACAATAAAAAAATAAACTCATAGAAGACAAATTGATGAGAAAGAAGTTACTCACGTGGGGTGGGAAGATGAGATTAATGCTTCACAGGTATCAGCGTGATCTGTATCTAAAAAGCTAACCTGAAAGCACACATGGACAAAACAAAATGGCAAAATGAGGAAATCACAAAATAGAGTTAGATGTGACCTTGCTCCTTCCTAACCAAGAAGAAGAAGAAGAACATCAGCCTGACTCAAAAGTCGAAACTACAGGACGTTTCAAGCTTTCTCTTCTTTTTTCTTTTCTTTTTTTGGCAAACCCATGCTTCTGTCGTGTCCTTCATTTTTCCCAAGGAAGATAATTTAGGAGACGCCTGTAGCCATATCCAACCCATGTACTGTATTGTATACTCCACAATGTAGGACATGGTGTCGGTGGTTTTAGCTGCACAGCGCCCATAATGTGAAACATGTGATCTTCAACAGATTCCAAGCCTTACACTTTGATTATGCAGGCAATAGACAACAGGCCAACGAAGAACACTCAGTTCCCGGTTGACTCCCACAAATTATTTGAGAGACTGTTACAGCAGCAAGCTAGTAATTTGAATTGAGAACAACTAGACAATATATATATGTGTACGTATACATATGCTTTTAAGCCGCATGTTAGTAAACCATTTAAAAAAAAAAAAATTATTAGAAATTGAAAAAGTCGTCAAAAAATAAAAATTGAAAAAATTGTCAAATTTTTTGACAACCGATAAAAACTTTCTTAAAAGCTGTCAAACTTGATGTATTTAACCGGATCCTTAAATAAAAAATATATATCATTTGTACAATTAAATACTATACTAAGAAGTATTTTACCAATGTTAGGAATTTGTTTAGGCATGAAGCCATGAATACGTACATTTAATATTTGTGTGAATTAGTTGGTAAGTAATTTTAATGTGGTCCTGTGATAGTTGAATGATTTTTACGTCCGTAAAAACTAACAAAAGTTTGTCTCAATGCTCAATTTAACCTTAAACCTAACCCGCATACTAAAACCTCAAGGTGGTTTTGCATGGTGGGGGAAAGCCATAGAAGAGACAAACTAAATTAGAAAAGGATGAGAGGTTAGATGAGGGAGTTTGTTAGGTTCTAAGAATTTAGGAACTAAATGTATTAGAACTTCAAACTATAATGTGTTGGCAAACCATGATCAAAATTTAGAGTCTAGATTTAAGTTGCTCAAAGTGTGTTTATTTGTAAAGTTGGCATTGAGTGAATTGCAGGATTTAATGGCTAAATCTGCAAGGCTCGATCGATCAAAAATTAGGCTCAATCAATCAAACCTTGTGCAGATTATTTTTCTGCAGAATTTTCTAACCCAACCCAAGCCAATATGATGTGTAGAGTTTTATGTTTTACTCCAAATATAAAAGGAAAAACCCTAGCTACGTTTTAGAAGTTTTTGATGTGCTGTGTTGAATTTCTTGTGAGATCTAAAGATGTTTACCTTCATACACACTTAGGGTTATCAAGATTCATGTCAAGAACTTGGTGATCACTTCAGTCGCTGAATAAAGAATTTCAAGAAGATCCAAAACCTTTGAGTGAAGTCTCAAAGTCACAAGTAGGAGAACTTGTGGTTGCAGTGGATCAAAGAAAGAAGTAGTCCGTGAACTCGGAGCTGTCACGTGGTCATGGTAGTTAGTTTTCTACTCGAGGTAGCAATAGAATGTTAGCGGTCTAAATCTTATTGTAGAAACTTCAATTCTTTCTAGTGAATCTGTTATACCTTGAGGATAGCTAAGTTAAACCTTCCCCAAATTTTTACCGGTTTGGTTTTCCTAGGTTATCATATTGTGTGTTATTTACTTTTCCACATTATTTACATGATATGATTTTTTTGTGTTAACCTAGATCTGAATAATTTATCTAAATAATCACTTGGCTAAATAACTGGGTTAAACTACTTGTGTTTTAAGGGGTCTAAAAATGAACAAATGGTATTAGAGCGGGTTAGCTCTTGTGTTTAGATCCTTTGATCTAAGAGTTGATCCTTAAACCCTGCTGTCATGGAATACGGAAACTCTCTTGTGATCCCACCTTACTTTGATGGGAACAACTATGCCTACTGGAAAGTAAGGATGAAAGCATTTCTGAAATCTATTGATGAAAGAGTCTAGAATTTCGTTGAATACAGATGGGAGAAACCGACTACTCCTATAAACGAATGGTCAACTTCTCAGAAAGAAGCAGCTGCTTTTAATAGCAAAGCCATGAATTCTATTTTTAATGCTGTTTCTATGGAGGAATTCAAGAGGATCTCAAATGTTGAGGTTGCTCATACTGCATGGAATATTCTCAAAATTGTGCATAAAGGCACAAAGGCAGTTAAGATTTACAAATTACAACAATTAACTACCAGATTTGAAAGTATTAGAATGTCTGATGATGAGTGTTTTGATGAATTCTATACTAAACTAAATGATATGTGTTAAGGACATATTTTATGTAATTGGCTAATCTTTTGACAAAAGCACTTTACTTGTACTTGGGTAGATCCAGAATTGGTTTAGTATTTCAAGAAACATGTTGTTCAAGTCTAGTATTAAAGCCATGAAGATTGGATCAAGAAACAAGTGAAGAGAAGCTGTTCATTAAAGCTAGACAGATAGCTTGACAGCTGCCGACAGATAGCTATTTATCGAGGTTTAATGAGTCTCAATAGTTGCTGACAAATAGCTATCTATCAAGGTCTCGACAACTGTGGACAGATAGCTATCTATCAAGAATTATGAAATAAAAATTTTCAGCTCTAATTTTCAGCTCATGCTTATGTATTTGTGTAGGGTTTCTTTTCTCACAACCCTAAACATATATAAGGCTTATTTTAGAGGCCGTCACATAAGAGAATACAAGAAGAACACATGCAAAAGGTGACCGATACCTTATTCTCTCTGAAAGTAGCTACTGTGTCTTTGCGCCTTAGGGTTTTGTAACCAAGTGTTTCTTGATCTTCATTGTTGATGAAGTGAATAACTTTGCAGCCAACATTCTTCTTCCTCAAGTTGGTGAGTGAGTCACGTACTGGGATTCATGCAAAGGAGTTAGTCACGTACTAGAAGCCGTGCATTGAAAATGAGAGATTGTCACTACAGAACAAGTCCAATTGGGTATTGGGGTAAGGGTTCAACTGTAGGTTGGTATAAGGTGCTGGGATTGCTTTACTTGTAACCGCTTGTTGTGATAATAGTAGATTCTCGGGAGTGGTGACCTTAAAATCACCCGGTGAAGTTTTTGCTGTGTAGGTTTTCCCCATTCGTAAACAAATCACCGTGTCAATTTATTTTCTGCTGCATACTTTAGTTAATTGGTGATTTGTTTGTGCTGCCACACACAATTGCATGTTAATTTAATTAATTAATAAACTTTGTTAATTAATCAATTAATCCATCACAAGGGGTCAATACGTTTTTGGCCTATCAATATAGTTAACTCTACTTATAACTTGGGTGAAATTTATGATCAACCTAAGACTGTTAGGAAGATTCTTAGATCCTTAATTGAGAATTGTAGACCCAAAGTGACTGCTATTACTGAAAACAAAGATGTGGACTCCATCCCTATTGATGAGCTTGTAGGATCTCTCCAGTCCTATGAGCTAGACCTACCTAAGACAAACAAATCCAAATCAATGGCTCTTAAGTCAATTGATGATGTCGATGGGAATGGGTTTGATGATGAACTCTCTTCTACAGAGATTGCTTATCTTGCCAAGAATTTTAGAAACTTTCTTAATAATAACAACAGAATGGCAAGAGGTAAAAACAATGTTGAACCTAGAAACTTTAAGAGAAATGATCCAATTAAAGCTAATAATTCTAAGAAATCAAAAGAAAAGGTTGGTCAAACCTCTAGTAACTCTAGGTCAACAATGTTTTGGTTATCAAGGGTACGGTCATGTGAAATCAGAATGTCCTACATTCTTGAGATCAAAGGGTAAAACTATAGCTGTAACCCTTAGTGATGATGAGGTTTCTGATTATGAGTCTGGTAGTGATAAGGATGGAAAACTCCATTGCTTTCACAGCTACTACTATGGCTGATGAAAGTGTTGTGGTTGATAAGAACCCTTCTGACAGAGAACTCTCTGAGAATGCTGATTTGCAAAAAGTCTATAATAAGCTTTGTAAGCGGTTGCTGCAAAGGATGCTATGAATGTTTACTTAAGCTTGAAGAAAATTGTTTCGCTTGAACTTGATAAGAAAAATTTGTTGTTTAAATTGTTTGATGCTATGAATTGATTGATAAGGTGAAGACTGAAAACATGATGTTGCTTGATAAAGATAAGAGCTTAGAACTAGAATTATCTGTTGCTAGAGAACAAATAAATAGGTCTGCTAGTTCTAAACTTGATCACATGTTGAGTGTTTAGAAGTCTCCCTTAGACAAAACTGGTCTAGATTTTGTAGATAGCATCTCTGTGTCTGAAAGGCATTCTACAAACTTTGTTTCTTTTGCTGAGCCCCCTAAGAGTGAGATTACCAAACTAGTAGAAGTTACACCACCTCCAAGGAAGATTAGGGTTGATCTTAAAGAGTCTAAGCCTAAGAATCCTACTCTCCCTAAGGATAAGTCGCATTATAGACCTTTATGGGTTTGTCATTTTTGTGGAAAGACTGGACATGTTCGTCCAAACTATTTCAAGTTGTAAGTTGCAAAGCGAGCAAATAAGCTAAAAGTACCTGTGCTTCAAGCACAAGATCCTATGGTACTTATTGGTGAGTTGGTAAAAGTTTTAAACCTTTATACCAATCCTGGAGTTGTTCATCATTCGAATATGAATAATAACTCCAATGTAAGAGTTGCATCTAAAAGGTTTTGGATTCGAAAGACTCAATCTAATTGAGTCTTTCTGACATGGTTCTTGTGCTTCATTTCAATATTCTTTGTGACCATTCTATTTTGCTGTTTTTTTTTTTTTTTTTTTAGGATTTGCATTGCATAACATTCATACATTTCATGATAGGTTGTTTGTTGTTATTCATTTTACAAATAATTAAAAAAAAAATGGGGGGAAGGAAGGAAAAATGTGTTTTGCATTATTTCTCTTGGACTTGTAATCAAGGCTGGCCATATTATCTTTACATAACATGCTTGTGTACCTTGGTTAGCTTGGATGAGCTTATTTTACTGCACTTTGCTAGTTTTAGCTATGTAGTGCATGTTGTGTGGGAATTGTTTATAGTTTTTGATCCCATGATCTTGATTTTGAAGTCACATGCCTTTGATTGTTTGGACTTGAACTTAATGAGAAAGGCATAAATAACCATCTCATCACTGTTTACTAGCCAATTATAAACACCTTAGTGCATATCATAAGATTTTGTACTCGAAAAAGTGTAGCACATGCACAAAAAGAATATAAGGTGTAGTCTCGAACTAAAAAGCTAAAATTAGTGTGTACATTATTGGGCTATAATAAATTCTAAATGAAATAAAATTGATGTGTATATTATTAGGCTTATTAAAAATTTCTCACATTGAATTAAAATTGGTGTGTACATTATGAGGCAAAACTAGAAACTTATATGATTGCAAACTTGTTTTTTAGGAGATGTGAGAGTTACATGATGTAACTCTTTAGGTGATAGTCTCTTTCAAAATTATGTGATGAATTTTGTAAAAATTGTGATTGGTCTCTATCTACTTATCACCTCACATGTATCTCAAGCTATTGCTAGTTGCACACACTACACAAGTTATTCTTTGCTAAACTTAGTACTTGATATTGTGTGTAATCCTATTGTGGCCATCCAAGATTAAAAATTCCTTAATTTTAATGCAAAATATGTTTAATGTTTGAGTTTTGGGATCATATTAATTGAAAAACTAGTGTTTGAAAGATCTGGGTTGAATCCATTTGTTTTTGTAAAACTTTTAATCTCATACACATGCATTTCAGTTATGAAACATTGTGCTTTAAGAAGTTTTTGCATTAAAATGTTATGTTTTTCAAAATTGTGTTTTTTCCAGATTTTCGATTGATCGAATCTGTCTCTCAACCGATCGAAAATGCAATAAAAATTTAGGTTTGAATCTGCCTGACTCGATCGGTGCTCGATTGATGCTAGATCAATCGACTATGTTTTTCGATCGATCGAATCTAATTTTCGACTGATCGAAATTCGAAAATTGAGTTTTATAAAAAATCTTCTTTTCATGTGTTCATTATTATTTCAAAAGCTTTTTCAAACTTTTCCTCACTTTCTCTCCTCAACTGATCCAATCTAAATTTTTTTGTCGTTTTCTGACTCAATCTTTCAAGGGTTTCCCTTCTAGTACTAGTAAGTCTCTTTTACCCCCTTCTTTTTCAATTTATTCACATTTTTCATGCATTTTATATGAGATTTTCAAACATAAGATTTTTGGGGATTTTGATGTTTGGGCTGTTTTTCTTCAATTTCAATCATTGGGTTTTTGTCCCTAGACCATATACATGTGATTCTCATGCTTTAATTTGATTATTTTTGTGTTTTGAGAAAAATTTGAAATTGTAGGGCTTGAAACTAAATGAAATTAGGGTTTTTGTTCAATTAGGCTTAGATTGGTAAAATTGATGAGTGTAATTGATTGATTATGTCATTATATGATGTTATCTAACTAGTGTAATTCTTAATTGATCAATTTGATTTGATTTTTGAACTTGGAATTTTCAGAACTAGGGGGTTTTCAACTAATACTCTATGTTCAAGTTAATTGTTGATTTATAAAGTAAAATTGAACAATTTTCAAGGCATTAGAACATGCATCATATGTGCATTCATTACATGCATCATATAGATTGTTATTTATTAAGATTTTTTTATGCTCTAACCCTCTCTAATGCAGTCTGTCCTTGGTTTCTTTGTTTCTTTTCTTTATTTTTTGTTTTTGTCTTTTCTTTCCAACCCTTAGCGTCATGGTTAGAAACACTAGGGCAAAGAAAACCACCACCTCCTCTTCCCCGGCTTTCAAGAGTGATAGGTTTAAATTCGAGAAAAACCAAGAAACCTATAAGAAGCTTAACATATTTAGGTCTTTCTGGGATGAGCGTAAGGTCATACTTGGTGAGTTAGATCTGGAAATCCGTAAGAACTTTGAGCGTAGGGGTTGGCTGCCTCTTTTGGATGTAGATCATCCTCCTCCAGCTGCCTTAATTAGAGAGTTCTATTTGAACCTCTTTGTCTACTCCGATGATTCCAATGCCCAATATGTGATAATTTGGATAAGGGGTGAAAAGTATGTCATTACACCTTCTGTAGTGGCCACTACTCTTGGTGTACCTTTGGTACAGCAGCTCGTGTACCCATACACTAAGACCCCTCCTCTTGATGACAATATATTTTACATCACTAGTACTTCGATTCAGTAGGGTACTAATCCTTGCGTCACCTCTCATGAGCTTACTGAGCTCAATTATTTGTTCTTCTGGATTTCTTGTCATTCTATTTGACCTATCTCTCACTTGCACATCATTCCTATTGAGAGGTGTGCATTTTTGTATGCCCTTATGACTGATGCTCCTATGAGTTTTCCTATTCTTTTCATTCGATCTTTGGTTGAGGTTCATAAGAGTAGTTCTAAATCACATGGTCTTTTCTTTCTTGTTTTTATCCATAGGATTTTATTACACTTAGGTTTATTTTCCTACTTCCAAGCATGTTCATATCATTGCTCCTATAGATGCCACATTTCTTAGGCAAAAAGCAGCTCAGATGAAAGCTAGCTCTAAACGCCCAAGAGTTGAGTCTTCTACAAGTGCATCTAGGCGTCCTACTTCAAGTGACCCCACTACTGAGGAGTATGTCGATCTTACTGCCGCTGTTGATCCTCCACCTTCTTCATCAAGTGATGCTTCTATACGAAGTATGCTAGATATTGTAATGACTGTTTAGGCGGCTCATGGACAGCTTTTGGTGGATGTGCTTGCTGAGCTTCAGGCTTTGCATACTAATTTAGCGAGTGCTCGACGATCTTCTCCACCACCTCCTTTTGATGATGAGTCCTGATTACCCTTTTGCAATTCATCACTAAAAGGGAGAGTACATATTATGTGCATGCATGGAGATAGGGGGAGAGACACTATGAGTTGTATATGTTAGAGAGAGACACTATGTTTTATGTTTCTTTTATTGTTTCTTGTTTCACATATGATACATTTGTTATTGATTTATTTTATGAGGTTATTCATGGCATATGTCTTTTATTTTCTGTTTTCTGAAATCAAGAATTTACTTTTGTTGTACTTGTATTTTCCACACATACACTTATGTGTTTGTTGAGTGTTTCAGGAATATACAGATTTATTCATTCGTGCTGCTGTCTACACTGGCAACTAATAGATAGTAGTTAGGTTGAATTGTTTTTTTGGGCATGTTAATTTTTAAAGGGCTATTTGTAACTTTGAGCATTTCAGTTTTGTGATGTGTTTTGTCACAGATTACCAAAGGGGGAGTTTGTTAGGTTCTAAGGTTTTAGGAACTAAATGTATTAGAACTACAAATTGTAATGTGTTGGCAAATCATGATCAAAACTTAGAGTCTAGATTTAGGCTGCTCAAAGTGTGTTTATTTGTAAAGTTGGAATCGAGTGAATTGCAAGATTTAATTGCTAAATCTGCAAGGCTTGATCGATCGAAAATTAGGCTCAATCGATCGAATCTCGTGCAGATCATTTTTCTGTAGAATTTTTCAACTCAGCCTAAGCCTATATGACGTGTAGGGTTTTATGTTTACTCCAAGTATAAAAGGAAAAACTCTAGCTACGTTTTATAAGTTTTTAATATGCTGTGTGTTGAATCTCTTGTGAGATCTAGAGGTGTTTACCTTCATGCACACTTAGGGTTATCAAGATTCATGTCAAGAACTTGGTGATCGCTTTAGTTGCTACATAAAGAATTTCAAGAAGATCCAAAACCTTTGAGTGAAGTCTTAAAGTCACAAGTAGGAGAACTTGTGGCTGCAGTGGATGAAAGAAAGAAGTAGTTCGTGGACTCGGAGATGTCACGTGGTTGTGATAGCAAGTTTTTTACTCGAGATAGCAATAAAATGTTAGTGGTCTAAATCTTATTGTACAAACTTCAATTCTTTCTAGTGAATCTGTTTTACCTTGAGGATAACTAGATTAAATCCTCCCTAGGTTTTTACCAGTTTGGTTTTCTTGGATTATCATATCGTGTGTTATTTACTTTTCCACATTATTTACATGATATGATTTTCTTGTGTTAACCTAGATTTGAATAATTTATCTAAGTAATCACTTGGCTTAATAACTAGGTTAAACAACTTATGTTTTAAAGGGTCTAAAAATGAACAGAGTTCCAAACCTGGAAAAGAAGATGAGGGACGTGAGAACTTTGAGAATAGAAATGGTGAGAGAGAAATACAAAAGGAAGAAAGATGAAAAGTGGGATGTTAGATGGGAATAAATAGGTAGTGATAATAAAACATGGAAGAGTAGATGAAAAGCATCTACTTATAAGAAGGTGCTTCCTTTACAGTTGCCATTACATTCTTTTCTATTTACAAAAACATTATTACTTCAATTCATTAGTTTTTTAAATATTTCATTTTATAATCAGTTTTAAAATTGTAATCTAACAATAATAATTAAGTCCCATAAAAATAAAATAATAATACATTACAACCTAATAATAATAACTATTCCAATATAAATATATATCGGATGCATAATTCTTGAAATAGTGCAACAATACACACCTGTACCAAAATATTTTGTTCCAGTTACCAATAGCCAATTTGGAATAAACTCTGAAACTATTGTTATTATTGTAATATCAATAATAATATTATGTTATTATTGCTTTGGTTATGTCAAAATATTGTACGTAGTTCCAAGTCTACAATATTTTTCTCACTGATTAATGAGTGTTTTCATGGTATTGGTTAATGAATCATTTTATGAAAACTTTGATACCACTTTTTTTGGAAACTAGTCGTGGACCTACATTATGCATGAGAATATATAATTATTTTGAGATATGTGGTATAATGTATAATTATTGTCTAAATTATTTTATAGTAGATAATTTTTAAAAATTAAATAATTTCTAAAAATAATTTCTATCTATATATTTTTACAAACATATAGTTTTTTCGTTTTTTATATTTTTGATTGATATTATTATTTTTTGAAATGGTCCATATTCTTTTAATTATTATTATTATGCGCTATATTTTCCCAATTTATTTTGGTACAACTAAAATTTTTAAGTTTCAAATTTTTCATCTTTTAAGGAGATTATCATAATAATCAAAACTTATTATATAATTATAATTGATATTGTTTAAATAATTGATACTCTCAAGTCTTAACCCAAACCTTTTTTTTTTTTTTTTATTCTTCAGTAAGTACGCCAAAGTAGACTAAAATTGTCCAAAATGGACTGAATGGACTGAATGAACTAAATTGGACCAAAATGGATAACATGAACCGAAGAGGACCAAAATGGAATGAAATAGATTTAATTGGACCAAACTGGACCGAATTAGGCCAAATAGACCAAACTGGACCGAATTTCAAACCATAATTCATAAACATTACTAAAAAAATTAACAATAAAGCAATGTAAAATAATAAACTATGATAAGTAATATATTCCCTTGTGATGGAAGTGGTTTGTTGTTGAAATAACATCAATTAGATTTGTTATCACATTAATATTTTAACTAAGTTATTATGCATGCACCTATGATTCTATATGCCTGTTTAAGGTTTTATTCAATTTGAATTTGGTAACATGTTCTAGTTGGTACAAAACAAAAAAGGCATTTGAAGAAAACTACTTGCATGTAATATTTTATACAAAAAGAAAAAATAAAGGGGAAAAAAAAACCTATGTTAAAGGCTTTATTATCTCTAACTCTAGAAGTTTATGAAAATGACATAGTTCTCTGATTTATAGCGAAACTAGACCCTTCAACCTGCCCTTGAATATTACATTAACATATGGGTAAGTATAAACTAAAAATAAATGAATGATGTCCCCATTTAGGATGTTTGTATTACATGTATTTTCTACTCTAAGTTACATTTAGGTTAAAAGTGATGGTCATTTCATAATTGATAAGTTATAATTAGTTTTGAATACATTACTTAATGAATCATCATGCCACGAGTATTGTATAATACTATCTTCATGTATTTGTGGTGAAGAGTATTTTCATTTTTTTTTTTTTTTTGATAATTTGATATTTATAACAACATATTGGTGATTAATTTGATAGTATCTTCCTGCATAATTTTTTTGCTAAAATAAAATTATTTCCCAGGGGAAAAATATATTCAAACTTGCGGCAGAAGCAAGGAGGGCTTGTGTGCTCGTTTGCGCTTATGTGTAACGTGCGCTAAGAGCCTCTCTCTCGAAGTATGGGAAGTCAAAGCTAGTATGTGAATTTAAATGGATATAAATAAGGGAAAAATCTGTTACACAGTGTGTTTCAATAACTGAAATTGTAAGTTAAACTCAAATTTTAGTTTATGAAAACACAGTATGTTACAACACACATTGTGTAATAAACAGTGCCCATACAAATAAATGATTTCACTTTTTGGAAACTCTAGTATATATGGTTTACAATAGGCCAAAAAGAGAGTATCATATATGGTTTACATTTTTTTGGACTTTAACCATCCATCGATTCAAATCTGCTTTTAAAACTGAAGAACAGTACATAACATACATTCTGAATCAAATTGTTTTAAAGTGAAAAGCTACCACAAGCAGGAGAGAGAAACAGACAACAGAGTGATAGGTAGGAAATCCAAGGCTCCCTTAATGCAATTTTAAGTATTGCAATAGTGTAATAGGTGCCTTTTCTACAACATCAATAGCCAAGACTCATACTAGGCGCACTAAGCAAATTAAATCAGGGATATTCAAACCATAGATTGAGTCTATTACCATGGAATAATTGAAAAGAAGTAGTTTCGTAGCGCACAGAGTTTAAGAGCAAAAGGGTGGTATAATACATGGAAGAATTTCTCATTCACTTTATTATCCAGTGATACAACAGTATGCAAGTCTTGCTTCCACAAATGGAAGGAAGAACTTGTCATTTTTTTATCCAGTGTATTTAAATTTCTATACAAACATAAATAGCCCCTTATATAGGGAAGAGAGGAAAAAAAAAAAAGGTTACACAATGGTAAGAGAATTCACTATTTTATATCCTTGTCATTCATATAATTCTTGAACTACAAAATTCACTGCTTCACTTAAGCATTTCATGATGGCAATGGGACACGCTTGCGGTATTCTGCAAGAGCCCACAATGGATATATATTTCTGTATGCTGCATAGTGTAACATGCAATTCTTCATGAACACTCCAGTGATTTCCTGCCATTAAAATGAGATAAATTGTTATAAACACTAGCACTATTCAGGCATATATACTTCCATATTGTTTTGTTACTTTGTCTTTCTCTTCTAACCTCTTTGAGACAAAATTATTGTTTCAGTTAGCTAGCACCCACTTAGATTATTTTTCCGGGGCTAAATGTGTTCATATTGTAACATGTCAATCTCCTTTCTTCTTCTTTTTTCTTCTTTTTTATTATTAATTATTATCTTTTTTCATTTTTTGATTGTTTGGAGCTATATATGTAAATTAAAGATATGTACCTGTTGAGGAAAATCACCATCTTCCATTTGAGAATTTATTATCAGCTTTGCAGCACGGTGAAGAGGTGTTGGGTCTCTTTCAGCCTATCACAAATAAGGTTTTAATATCAGAGTTATGAAATAAAAGCATATGAAAAGATAGTATGAGAAGTATAATGCTACATTTTCAGACTACTAACTGACCTGTCCAGAATGAATAAGACCCATCATTGCCCATGCGGTATGCACCAAATTTGATCGGTTGCCTTCTAGAGGTACATATTCCTATATAATAAAGGACAGAGAACTTTTTATCAAAATTATCTAGCATCTACAAATTCTCATCAGTACAAAACAATAAGACATTTCTTTAACTTCTTGATCCACAACAACTTAAGCTGACCAAAAGTTTACCCTTCATAACAATTTGGGAAACAAAATGGTGTGTATTGTTAAAGATGGTTGAACTTCTAAAAACAGAGATGAAATTAAAGATATTATGAAAATTTATCAAGAAGCACATTCATGTCGAAAAATTTACCTTTTTGGGGCAAGAAAGATAGCTTTCTCCCCAACCACCATTATCTCTTTGTGCTCTAAGTAGGAAGTCAACACCTTTGCGCATAGCTGGACAATTGTTGTAATTCTTGCCAGCAGCAGCCAGACCTCCAAGTGCAAACCATGAACCATAAGTGAAGCAAACTCCCCAATTTCCATACCTGTCAAAATGCTTTATCATGTAAGCGACCTTCTGTAATATTTCTCTTTTAGAAACATAAATCATTTCAAACATATCTAATAAACCGGTAGAGGAACAAACCATGAACCATCCGGCATTTGTATGTCTTCAAGGAAGCGTGCCGCATTTGTAATGAAGTTTTCAATCTCTTTTCTCCTATGCCCGGGGTATAGTTTTTTAAACAAAACTAAAGCCTGGATTGCTGATGCAGTGCATTCAACATACTCATGCTCAATAACAATATCCGCGAAGAATTCAGTTGGATTAAGCAGCTGAGGGGGACAATAGAAAATAATATACCATTAATATATGTCAATGAGTGAATTTAACGGCAATTAGATAGTTTCAAAGTATTTCCAAAATAATATTTCAAGGTCAATTCAATTTGCTGAGTTAATTACTTACTTCCAACCAATCTGATGCTCCTGCTGGCTCCCATGCGGCTAAACCACCATTTTTACTCTACATTAAGCCATAGAATAAAGCTTATTGATCTGAACAAAGTGAAATACTTAAGAAATAAACAATGTACTAGAGGGAAATAAAGCTTCCACGGTTTGTGCAAAGTGGGTTTCAAAAGCCTTTAGAATTTTATCATATTGTTCAAATGTAATGGTAACTACAACTGGAATTGGTAAAAGTTTAGGAGAAGAAGCTTTAGAAAACAAAACCTATTGCATTTGGAAAAATAATTTTCTTGTAGTTGAACAATTTTAGTTCCGTAGTAAGACCATGGGCAATCTGGATTTCCTATTCTTGCACACAAGTGCACAATAAATATTCTTGAAGATACAACATTAGCTAAGTTAATCCTTACCTGTAGAGAAAGTAGGACATTGACAGAATCATAGAACCGCTCTGGTTCCATTTGCTCACCAACAATCTCTGGTGGCATCATTGAGAAAAGCAAGCAACACTGTGAAATAGATTATATTTGGTGAGGAACACAATGATTATGGATGAGGTGAAATACTTGACTTTATTGAATCATGTAAACAAAGCAAATTACCTTTAAACCTTCTGCAGTGCAATCAGAAACTTGCCATCCATGATCTTGATCAGAGAAGGTCCACGATCCTTTGGAAATGTGACGGTACATGCTTTTAAAGTCCCCAGAAGGATTGTCTTTGACCTTTTTAATTTTTCATGGAAATTGCAATAATTTGATTGAGTGAATACAGGATATATACATACATTTTTTTAAAAAAATAAAAGAAAAAAGGTCAAAAGGTATGCCTGATTATTAAGGTTAAGAGATGGTAAAAGAATTGAAAAGAAAACCTGAGATTTCTTTATGAAGTCATGTCCTTTTGCGAGTGTAGGTCCAATTTCATCAACAAGATTACTAGCAAGTAATGCTTGAATGGCAAAACCAGTATCCCACTCTTGACTACCAAAACTCTGCATACAAAATATCAAAATTAGCAAGCACTTATTTTCTTGCGAGGTACCTCAGCACTATAAACTTAAAACCTGAAAACCATAGGTTAGGCTTATGCTAAAGTTTAAATGTAAATATTGGAGTACATAGCCAACCCTAAAATAGAACAATTTAGGGAATGTCTTCTTATAGAGTTCAATATAAGTGAAATGTAAATCTTCAACAGAGGGAAAAAAATTCTACAATTGTTTTGCTAAATATTACTACTGACCTGCATCTTTATGCCATCTTCAGCAACCCATATGTAATCTGGGATCCTAGCAAGATGCTTCTTGAAATAATCTCCATTTGGATCTTCCACCCAACAAGCAAGCATACATAGAACCTGTTCAAAGCATGTGACATTAGGAAAACTGTTTCATAGCCTAAGTAGATGTTCACCATTGCTTTTCTTGATTGTAAAGTTACATTACCTTTTCCACACATCCAATAGTAATGTATCGACTATTCTCATCTTCATAATGAATGTGCTTCATTGTTACTTGAAGAGCCTTCTCTCTGACCAACTTGTTAAATGGCCAACGAGTGAGAAAAGGTTCAGTGAATATGTATAGACTATCCCAAAGCAAATCTTGTATCAGGGGGTGGGGATAGTAGATATCCTCCTGTAATAATAGTTTTACAATCAATGCATTGGAAGAAATATTTAAAAACATTTCTAGCAAAAAAAAAAAAAAACAAGTATCAACCACGAGGAGAAAATTAAGGTAAACTCACCTGCGCGCATAGATGACGCACACTCTTCCAGTTAATTTCATAATAAGATTCATTGTAAAGTTCCTCCCTCAATTGAAGAATGAGAGGTGTGATTGGGCCAACAAATCTTTTCCCATATAAGTATGACATAGGCATGTACACCATCCGGCAGTAGCACCACATTTTGGCTACATGTTAGGGCCAAAGCAATTGGGAAGCCATAAGTAAAATAAGCATTTTGAATGTTGCAAGTTTTATTATGAAATTTCAAAATACAAAAACCGGTAAAACTTTTTTGTAACAACTTTAGGTAGAGATGACTAATTCAAATAGAAGCAGTAAGTAGATATTGTACAAACCTGGATGCATGGGAAGGAATGAAGGAAGGATCCAAAATTCTGGGGGCATTGGATTGCTTCCGGTCCATTCAAACAGACCAAGTATCTAGAATAATGGAACATTGCATAGTTGAGTTATTTATCATATAATAGTTATCATCTAGAGTGTATATATTTGAAACCTAGCCTATTAATTTCCAAATTGGTAATATGAGAATGATTAGATTTTAGTTTACAGTACAATTTACTTTTAGTATGTAAGTCTATTGAGATGTGGATTTTACTGAACATGGTCATACCGAAAGCCATGTCTTTCCCCAAGAAGGTATGTGTGTTACTCCACCGTGATCAAGGATCCATTTTCTTGCTCTTGCACAGGCATTGTCCTTGCCACCCTCAGGTCCTTCCCCGAGCATACGCATACAAATGTAACTAAGAGTTGTGCAAAACATCGTGCTATGGCCCTCTATGTGGAATCCCCAACCACCATCTTCATTCTAATAATATACAAAATTTACAACATAGTTGTTATAAAGGAAAGTTTGAACTACAAGAAAAAAGGGAAGTAACAAATCTAGCAGAAACTCTGATTCTGTCTTTGCTATTAACATTTAAAGCTTCTGAGAATATGTACCTGATGGCAATACAGGTATCGAAGGATTTCTTTTTGATGCTCAGCAGGGAATACAGTATTAAGATGTCCTGTAATGTACATACAAAATACCTGCATTTTTTTTTTTATTAAATGCAAGACAATTAGCAATTGAATCAATCTGAAAACTATAACAAGTCACGAGCATGCATCTTATAATCTAATTGCAGTGTATTGGAAACAAAATATAATTCATAGTCAAGTTAATCTTTTTTTTTTTTTGATGAACCATAGTCAAATCAATCTAAGATGCTCTAGGAGTATAAATTGCATGAACCAGAAGATATTGTATCAGTAAGCATGATTTGCTATAATTTTTTTTTTAATTTCCGTGATGATTTAGTTCAGTATAAGAAAAAGTTTCTATTGATGTATTTTTTGTAAACAAGTAAGCCAAGATGTGTGTTTCACAATGATAGTAATAGATGATAATGACAAAACTCACCAAGGGGGGAAGGAAAAACAATGGGCCAGCATTTTCAGCAGGCCAATGGCCATCACTAGCCTGCAAGGCTGAATAGAAATGGACAGCCCTCCTCAATGTAGTTGTCGCGTTGTCATATGTGATTTCCTCACCATCCTCAATCTTTACTGGGGGAATTGTTTGTTTAAAGTTTTTCTCTCTCAAAAACTGCAATTATTTTAACAAAGAAAGATGACCTTAGTGTCAACAAATTTACTAAGCATTATAATCAAAAATCATCAAATTTTGAAACTTCATAGATTATCATGTATCCACAAGTAGAATTTCATTCCTATAACAAACAGCAAAAATAGCTTCATTGCACTAATAATTTAATTTAGTAGACAAAAATTTCACCTACTATATGTCACCAGTAAATTTGATCCTGCATACACATACTAAGGCATTTGGAAGTGGTGTGTGTTTTTCCAACACCAAATTGACCAAAGAGAAAAGTGTATGCTTCTTGAATGCTAGAATTTAGGTTCCCCAATTTGACTAATTCACAAGAGCACTAAAAATTAGTAAGGCCATACTAATTTTTTTCCCAAGGAAAATAAAGCAGAAACATACCAAGTACTATTGTCCTCCAGTTAAAAGAGTAAGCAATGACATCTTTTTGACCAATTCACATGAGCACTAAAAAAAAATTTTGGGACGATACTAATTTTTAAAGGAAATGAAGTCAAAAGAATACTAAATACATTTTTTAAATGATGAAATAGAATACAATTCCAATTGACTAGTTAGTTTGCTATTTGAGTATAATATATTATACGGTTCTGCAGTCTGTTGACTACATTGCGAAAGCGATCAAAATGTTCCCAATGAACGCATATGAAAAGGAAGAAGTGGTGGGTGTATAGGCTAATATGGCTAAGGTAAATTATTATTTCTGTCCCTAATGACTAACTTTTTACGCTTTGTATCAGTTTTGCATCTAAGGTTTTAAATATGTAAGTTTAGTTTCTAATCTTTTTGTATTGCATCAAAATATTCTCTACCGTTATGTATTTAATAGGAAATGCTAATATGACTAACGGTCAAAATAAAAAAATAAATTTATTTTATGCTGTCTAAAATTCCATATGGATAAAACAAACAAAAAAAACCAATCCATGAAAGTGTAAATTGAGAAACTTTTTTTTTTTTGTATTTGACAGGGACAAACTTATTTTTATCCAAAGAAAACCCCAATAGATAGATATATGGGTACAAAGACAACATAGTGAACATACCACATAATGGCCGACCATCAACCATAGTATAAGCAATGTGACAAATTTTTATTTATTATTATTGTTCTAAGTTTTCACAATGTGTGAACGAGTTAGAGCATCCACATCAGTTGGTGGATACTCTTCTATAATGCAAAAATTCCTCTATTTTACACATTTTGGCCAAAAATCCTCCCACATCAGTTCGTCTAAAACCGTGTAAAATCTTCTAAAAATTTTCATGAGTTACAGTACCCGTGTAAATTTACACGAGTACTGTAGCATGTGTATTTAATAAACTAATAGTTTTTTCTCTCACCTCTCCACCTGACTCTCAGCTCCCTCTCTCTCAGTACTCGTGCCTTCTTTCTCTCATCTCGTGGGTTTGATCCATTTTTGGTTGAGCTTGAGGCCAGCGGCCGTCGCAAGGAGGTGGCGGTGCTGCGAGGCGTCGCAGGCCGGAGGCCTCGATCTCACTCCGATCTGTAGGTTGCTGGGTTTTTTTTTTCTGGTTTTTTGGTTAACTGTGGGTGTTGATCGGTGTGAAGAAGAAGATTGTTGATGTAGTGCTTGTGATGAGTTGATGGAGAAGAGGAAAGAAAATGATTCTCAAAAAAAAAAAAAAAAAAAAAAAAAAAAGAAAAGAAGAAGGAGAAGAAAGAGAGGCGGAGAAAGAGAAGAGGACGAAGTGAAGAAGAAGAAGTGGTATTCAGAAGAGAAAAAGGGTTAGTGGGGTTAGGTGGGAAATAATAAAAAATGTGAGAGAAAATATTATTTTAATAAAAAGTGTGAATAATAAATAAACTAATGTGAGTATTTTATAAAAGTGATAATGTAAAAAAATGTAGTTTTTTTTGTGTAAAAAAGATGATAAATTTACGCGAGCTGACGTGGATGCTCTTAGTGAAAAATGGGGAATGGGGAATTTACCCACGTGGTTTTGTGACTTTGCCACACCGCCATCCATGGATTTGGTCAAGTCACTTTTAAATGATTACTAGGAAATAAATCAATTCCCAACCAACTCCGTGGATTCCGACCATGTCGACCAATTTTCCTACCTGCCCTACTTTTTTTTCCCGAATTAAAATCTGAAAATTATGAAAAGTAAATATTATCATTTCAAAATACAAGCGTAGTTGGACTTGAATCTTTACGTTCTATAAAATAAATAAATAAATAAATAATTCTATAATATTATCTTTAGAAATCATTTGGTAGAATATAGAATACTTATTCTTTTTTTAATTTTTTAAATGATTTTTAGGTTAAAGTCTTACATTTTTATTATTTATTCTAGTAATCTCAAATACAAAATGTAATTAATAATAAAATAAAGATTAAAGATGTAATGCAAAGCTCATAACCTTATGACTTGACTAGTTGACATTTTCTCATGTTTTTAATAAAAATATTCAATATTAAAATCACCCACTCTCAAAACAATCGACCTATCAAGAAATAATAAAAAGTAAATATAAATGTAAAGATAACATGACACAGACATATAAGCACCTCATCCATTTTCTAGTAAAATCATTCACTCTTATGAGAGGTGTCATTCTCCTCTCCTCTCATCTCCTCTCCTAGAATATCCAACGTGTTACAAATTTATAATTATCCAAAAAAAAAATTATAGGATAAAATTATCAAGGTGGTTGGTAGAAGTGGTGATAACTGTGGCTCTACAAAGTGACATTAAAAAAAATAAAAATAAAAAATCCCTTAAATATTCAGGCATGTCATCTCTGACCAAGTCTACATTCTTTTTTCTTTTTACTGTTTTTTTGAGTAAACAACCAAGTCTTCATTCATTTAATAGAAAATTGATTTGATGTAACTTCGTAGGAAAGAAATGCTAACCCCAACATTGTAACATAGGAATATTAAATATGAACATAGGAATATTAAATATGAAGGATATAAATCAGCAGTGACGTGAGAAAAAGAAATGCTAACCCCAACAACCCATTCACACAGAAGGTGTGAATTGAACCAACAATTTGTTAAATATGAAATGGTTAAACATTTTTACACCTTCCATGCAAGTTCCAAACACACAAATAATGTTCACCCAATATGTGTGTGACTAAAATTTAAAGAGAAGAATGTTTGTTTTATGCAAAGACCTTCAATATTATTATGGTCCCTGATAATAAGTATTCTAAAGACAAACGTTAAAAAATAATAAATATTTAATTTTAAGATAGAATTCATATTTTTTAACAAAGAAAATAATTAGATACAATTTTTAATAATTTATTAACCTACACGTATAAATTTATTGTAATTATGTATGCTTTTTTTAGATATATTGACTTTATGTTTTAAAAAATGTAAAAAATATATATAATTTAATAAAGGATTTAATGTACCTTAAATACTGCTTTAGAACATTTATTAACAAAAGTCTATTATTATTATTATTATTATTATTATAAAAAGACTTAGTTAGTAAATGCTAAAAAAATCAATTTTTTTTTCGTTCAAAATGTAAAGTATGCAGTAATCAGCCAAACATTTTAGATTCCTTTTTTTTTTTTCTTTTTTGTTATTGTATTTCTCTTATTTAAGGTTTTTTATTTAAAAATTTGATCTCTTAATAAATAGTCTAATCTCTAATTTGGCTCCAAGTCTAAGAAGCCTGCTGCTGGCTTCAGGGTTTTTAGTACAATCAACGCATGATTGATAAGGAAACTGCCAAGTACTTGGTTCGTTTAACTTTTGGGTGCCAATTTACCAAACATTAATGAGAAATCAAACGTTGACTAATTATAAAGTAAGGTCATGCTATAGTTAAGGGTGAAATTTGTGTCTAGCACCTTTTTGTACTAAACATAACAGGGTTTGGACATATATTCACATCGTAATATGTTCAATGCAAAAAAAACCGAACACGAGCTTTATTCTAAGGCTAAAACGTGTAACTCGATAGCCCGGATAGCAAAACTTATAGGGCTTCCAAATCTTCCACCCCATGATAAGTTAATCCAAAAACTACTTTGATTATTTGGTGAAATAGTAAGAAATATTTTTGGAATTGATAGGATGGGTAGAGAGAGATGTAGATGCATGGACCTGCATTCGCCAAAGTAGATCGCCACTGGGTTTGACTTGGTAGCGATTCCTGTAGAAATTTTGACGAGCCTCTTCAATCTCAGCTCTCTCTTCTGGAGTACCAGCTTCGGGATCAAACTCCCATATCTGCCTTCCAACAAAGTCATTGGTGCTGTAGATGTAAGGGTCATTGCCACCCTCTGCTACCTTGAGCTTCCACATTCTTTCTAATAGCTTCTTTCAATCAAAATTTGATGAAATTGATACCACTTAGATCTCTCTTCTCTTCACTGTTGCCTGCAACTATTGTAGTCAAGTACTAATAAATCATATATATAGTCATACTCATAACTAATAACCAACACAAAACTTTAGCATCAAGTTTTTTTTTTTAGTGGATTAGAATTTCCAAAAGTTGGTTTTTTGTGTATATATAGGACCAAGATCATTTGACCAGTATTTAAAAGGTTCATACCTGAAAACTCTTTGGCATACATGCATGAGAATTATTCAGATGGTTCATACATAAAAACTCTTTTATATAACTTCATGACCATTTTTATATGGTTCGTCATACATGAAAAAGTTTTGATACCTTCATGATCCCATTTCACCATAAACACGGTATATAGAGAGAGAGCAAAATATTGGGCTTACTGCTTACCTAGATAGCCAAGAGGGTGTACTTTTGAAAGAAGAATTTGAAGAAACCGATGAGATATGGCAGTCAAACAAGGTAGAGAAGAACAGAGGTATGGATTGGTTGGCCTCAACTTTGAGAGGGAACTTGTTGTGAACCAATGACTGTAATATCAAAGTGTTCAAACCCCCTCTTTATAGATAGGAAAAGTCTGGTACCACACCAAACTCCACAACAAAAGCCACAACTCGCCACATGGCGAGTTGTGGCTTTTGTTGTGGAGTTTGGTGTGGCACTAGCAGGGCTCACTTATAGATAAGGCCAGCCAAACCCAGTCTATGAATATAATATTCTCTCTCTCTCTCTCTCTCTCAAAAGTCAGGGATACAAATTTTAAATATTATCTAAGCAATATTTGGGGAATAGCTATATCTTGGTACATACATCCAAACGGTGGGATTTACGCGTTATAACAAGATTAAGGTTTGTTTGAGTAACGTTTATTTTATTAAAAATTAAATATATTGTAATAAAATAATTTTTAAATATGTAAATAGTATTGTAGAACTTATTTTTAATGAAAATTTTAATAAAGTGAAAGTTTTGATGAAAAAAGAAATTTATGGGTCCAGTGAACAGTGCACAAGACCCACTAAAAGCACTAAAACTAAAATGCACTTCCAAAAAAAAAAAAAAAAATGAGAAACGCCAAACACAAGACGCTCCTGTAGACGCAAAAGAAAAATAGTAATTTTTTTTATTTAGTTTCTACCCAAAAGAAAAAAATAAACGAAACTTCTAACATTGAAATCAATAATTGAAGTTCCAAAAGATCAAGAATCTATTTCCTTGTTAAATAAATAAAAGAGTAATTTTTTATAGTAGTTTCTACCGACAAGAAAAAACAAAAGAAAAAAAATATTAATTCTTTTGATTTAGTTTCCACCCAAAAGAAAAAAAATAAACGAAACTTCTAACATTGAAATCAATAATTGAAGTTCCAAAAGATCAAGAATCTATTTCCTTGTTAAATAAATAAAATAGTAATTTTTTATAGTAGTTTATACCGACAAGAAAAAACAAAAGAAACTTGATAGCATTGAAATCAATAATTAAAGTTCCAACAAGATCAAGAGTACATTTCCTTGGTAAATAAATAAACTATTTTTTATTTAGTTTCTATAAAAAATAAAAATAAAATAAAAAAAGGAGGAGGAGAAAAAAGAAACTTGTATTGTTGAAACAATTAAGTGAATTGGTTGACCGGACGATTGAACTTCGTTAACCAGTCATGCTTGTGCAGTGGAGGAGCACCAAGGTGACTCAGGAAACTGTCTGTATCATCTTTCCATCTCATGTTTGTTGTTACGGTTCAGAAATCAATTTTTTTTTTAGGAAAATATTATTTCATTTAAATTCTAACGAAAAATATCTATTATTTTTAAAAAATAAATTTAAGTGTAAAATAAGTCAATTATCAATTGTGTTTATTAACTTTTCAAAATGAACCTTATTTTTTGTCCAAATCATATCATATTATATATAATAAAAGTTGGGCTTAGACGCCGTGGATGCGCCACGTGACTTCATCAAATTGCAAAAATTTTATTAAATTTTTAAATTTTTAAAGAACTAAAAAAAAATATTATACTACCAGAACTCTAATTTATTTTTATTATTAAGTAGTTTATCTCTTTAACAAAAATAAAGAAATAAAAAACTACTTCATGTTTGCAATAAAAAACTGCAGATTAATATTAGATTAATCAGGACTCTAATTCATTTTTATCTCTAATTCATTGTTATCATAAAGTAAATATTTTTTTTTTTTTAAATACTGCATACCCCAACATAAACATATAAAATATCAATGATAATTTTTTATTTATATATATATATATATATATATATATATTTGTTTGGCCGAGCTTAAGGTCCTTAATTAACCCAAAATCGTTAAAGGAACATATTTTGTGACAAAAGCAAGAGGACATTATTAAAGAGGATATTACATTTCATGTAGGGTGAAGCTGAAGCATGGGATAAAATATTTATTTTAAAAAAACTAATATGTAATGAACCTAAACTTCTTGATTAGGTACTTCAAGGAGTTTAGAGTATTTAATTTTTACTTGGACTCCTTTTCTAGGTGGAGTGTGTATATATATATATATATATATATATATATATATATATATATATACACACCATTAGTTGGTGTAATGAAAATTTTTCATTCTCTAACTTATTGTACAGTTTTTTTATTTAGGCTTCCATTTTTCTACCTACAATCATGTAGGTATATATTTTTTACTCTAATTTTTTATTATAATCAACTAAATATGTTTTATGTATTTGTCACCTTTTGTTTAAGCTAATTTCCTTATGTTTTTCTTTTTTTGATGGGGTAATTTCCTTATGTTTGATCTAATTCATATGTTAATGGTTTGATCCAATTTAATTATTTTGTTGTCCAAAATATGTGTAATTTGTCGTAGTAAATTCCAATCATAGACTATTAAATTTACATACAATTTTGCAATCTATATGGTACCTTTTTTTTTTTTTACTCTGTCTAATTTTCTTCTTGATTTTTTTTTCCATATTTGTCAAAAAAGATTTCAAGCATCCTAAGAAAGGTTTGTAATCTAGAAGTAGAACTTTGCAATTTTTTTTTTTATTAGAACAAAAGTTTTATTCCTCTTATAGTTCTATCCTTAAAAAGTGGCCAATTTTATGTTATTTATCTAAAGATTTTAATCATTAATATTATTGTTAATAATACTGCAAATCACTTATATTGTAGATTCATTAGATATTAAATTAAAAAAAAATCTAATAAAAATCTAGCTAATAACGTTAACTATTTTTTGGGATAAAGTATTTAAAAAAATAATAATATGTAATTAACCTAAACTTCTTAATTAGGTAATTTCAAGGAGTTTAGAGTATTTAATTTTTACTTGGACTCCTTTTCTAGGTGGAGTATGTATATATATACACCGTTAATTGGTGTAATTTTTCATTCTCCAACTTATTTTACAGTTTTTTTTTTTATTATTTAGGCTTCAATTAAATATGTTTTATGTATTTGTTGCCTTTTGTTTAAGCTAATTTCTTTATGTTTTTCTTTTTTTGAGGGGTTAATTTCCTTATGTTTGATCTAATTCATATGTTAATGGTTTGATCCAATTTAATTATTTTGTTGTCCAATATATATGTACGTTGTCGTAGAAAATTCCAATCATAGACTATTAATTTTTTTTTTCAGGTTTGTTAAAAAAGATTTCAAGTATCCTAAGAAAGGTTTGCAATCTAGATGTAGAACTTTGCAATTTTTTTTAATTAGAACAAAGATTTTATTCCTCGAATAGTTCTATCTTTAAAAAGTGGCCGATTTTCTGTTACTTTGTCTAAAAATTTTAATCATTAATATTATTGTTTACAATACTGCAAATCACTTATATTGTAAATTCATTAGATATAAAATTCATTTGCAAATAGTTTGATACATGTAAGTACAAATGATATTATAGCATAATTGATATGTTAGAAGATAATTTTGTATTAAGGTGCTATCATTTTATATTTGATGGTTGTTATACCAATGCAATTTATTCATTTCGTTATAATAATTCCTTATTTGGTTATAATAATTATATATATTTGAAAAGTTTTAACACAAAACCGTGCAACACACGGGCCTTCAACTTGTAAAATTTTATATTTTGGGATATCCTTAGAATCAACAATGTGCAAACGAAAGAATATATTATATTAAATTAACATAAATGTTTTTAGTTTTCAACTTTTAGGGATCTTATTTCGATATAATTCTTATATTGATCCATTTTTTAAACTTTTTATTTATATCTATCTCTACATTCATATATATATATATATATATATATATATATATTAGGCAACACTCAGAGAAAGTTCAATTAGAATTTTAAATTAGAGTACAATTTTGCCCTATGTATTTAAATTTATGTGGGGACCACACCATAGTTATCCTTTCTTAATTAGATGTTTTTTTTTTATAGAAAATGTAAGAAATGCTTTATTAATCAAAGGCTAAAAAATCACAACGCAAAATCACCCTGGAATACATCATCCAGGTCCTCAGGCAGTTCTTCCACCCAAACATCCATATCTGAAGATAAAACTACTATACATACAAGGGAATGTGCTAACTTATTACCCTCCCTCTTTACATGATGGAAACTACAAAACTCCAAACAAGATCCTAGACTACGGGTCTCCTCTATCACATACCCATACATAGTGAGGCATCCACCATGATCATTCAAAGCCTGTATAACCCGGAAACAGTCCCCCTCACCTATCCAATTTAACTTTTATTAATGATAAGTGTATTTTTGGCCTAAGAGAATTCCTTTGGCTCTTTGGCCCGTTGAGACTAAACACTTCGCTTAAGGTCTGTCGGGAGGATGGCTCACCTAATCTCTATAAAACTAGAAGACCCGTCAGGACGACTATCTCATATAATCCCCCTAGGACCCGACAATGCAAGCACCATACCCTTCCTGGGACCCATCGAGTAGCACTTAGACCCGTCTGGTAGCATGCACTTGAGCCTAGTGTGTAAGCTCGATGGCGAATCCATTTGGGTGCCAACAAATGATTGCATACCAACGGTTGAGTATGCTAGGTCCCACAAACTTTTAGTACTCAAAGAGCCTCTTTCTTTGGATCAAAGATGTGTTGATATGTACCTTGACGAAGATTGAAGGAATTAGTGAAGCTTAAATTAAGATAATTAGAGAGCTTATAGCCCTAAGGCTACAAAAATTTCTTTCATGTCGATATTTTACATGATTTCCCCATCTCCAACCAATGTGAGATTCACATCGAGATTTGGGGAATTGGGTTTTTTTTTTTTTTTTTATTCCAAATATCTTTGTGGATAAAGAAAAAATTATTAGAGTATTTGATTTACGTATAATTTTGAGTACCCATGTAATTAAAAAAAAAAACAAAACAAAACAAAAACAAACAAGCAAACCAAAATTGACAATAGGTGTAATTTGTGTACCTTATCCATGAAAATTGATTTTGTGTACCCATATAATTAAGAAAAAAGAAATTGACCGTAGGTGTAATTTGTGTTTAATTTTTTGTAATGAAAATTCTTTTTTTTTTTCTTTTTTTTTTTTGACACACAAGATTAATTGTGTCTTAAACTTTTTCTTCTGTTTTTTTTGTTCTCTCCTTCTATGGATGTGGAAGTTTGACTTTTATTAGTTAGAAAATTTAAAGAGTAGTTTGGGGTTTTTTTTTTTTTTCCAGGTTCAATAAAAGGGCATTATATGCCAAGTTCCTTATAAACCAATGAGCACTTTCTATTATTTTCAATGCTATGGTCTACGGTAAAAAATAACCAATGCCAAGTAAAAAATAATTATCACGGAGTGAACGTCAGTTCTATAGCACTTTCTATGACATCTGTTCCAATGACCGTGGTCTACGTTAAAAACCAATGAGCACTTTCTATGGCATTTGCTCTGACGCTCACTCCATGTTGCGGTCCACGATAAAAAATAACCAATACCGTGCAAATGCCATAGTATACTAAAAGGTGCTCATTCGTTATGTTTTTTTACATGGATTGCGGTACAAACCAATGACAAGTACCGCTCGATAGAGGTTTATTTATTCTATGGCATCTACTATGAGATTCACTCCATAATAATTATTTTTTATCAACAGTCCAAGCCACCAGTTGAGTTTTAAGTAAACGGAATTTGAACTTTAATTTTTTTAATTGATAACAAAATACTAGTTAAACTATTTAGATTCCACATGTCAAATTTTTCTCAAAAAAAAAAATCACAAGTCAAACAAAATTTAACTTTTTTTTTTTTTTGAGATGTACATTTTTTAAGATAGGATTTGTCAAAACTCCTACAGTCCTACATATGGGTTGACCGTTATTTTCGTTAAAATGTTGGACGGTATGTAACTCTCTAAAAGGTAAATAATAAATAAATAAATAAAAAGAGGAGGTTTTGTAATTTATCATAATTAAAATAAAGATCATAGTACATTTCACGTACTAAAAAGTAAAAACTCTTATGAGCTATGGACCTATGGTTCCACTTTGTGTTCGTTATGTCTTATTTTTAATATTTTGTTTTCATATCTGGTTTTTTTTTTTTTAATTATAAAAACACGATTTAATTTAAGTTTTTTTTTTTTTTTTTGAGAGAGAGAGAATTTCAACCTACTCAAATCTCTTATTTAACTATCAGAAACTTTACTAGTTGAACATAACTAATTTTTATTTTTTTTATTAGTAGAACCCACCAATTTAAGACATAAATATGTAGCCTTATAAATTAAATTTATATTTGAACTTTTAGTCAATCTCGCATTCTTGTTTGGTGGCCGTGAGTAATCTGGCATGTGAACGTGGGAAAACAATAACTAACCCAAGTTTCAATTTCACAATATATAAACTGGGAATTGGATGGTCTACAAAGACAGGCGAAGACGGACCAGAATTCAATAAGCAAGAGCGTCCCACAAACCAATCCCAAGAATCAAAATTGAGAGTGGATATCTTCATTTAAGACCCCAATAATTCAGAATAGAGAGTCAAAATAATGTTTGATAACTTCATTTAATTTAAAACCCCACTAATTCAGCTCAAAAATAAAAATATAAAATCCACTGAGCATTAAAAAACCTTAAAGGAATACCCATCACCATCAGTCAAAGAAGGGCTTGCCAAAAGAATAAAGAATGTAAACAAGAAATATTAGAAATTGAAAAAAAAATTAAAACAAATTGTCACTAATATTATAAGTAATTTAGAAGGAGAAGAAATACAAATTGCATTATATTTATGCTGTAAATTGAATTTTTCAGACCATTTTCAAATTCATTAAATTGCATTAATTAAGCTCATGCTGCAACTTGAGTTGTTGTGACCATGTTCACTTTCATTTTGACCAAATTTTAAACTTTCGTTTGTGTCTCTGAACGAGCTCTTTCACTCCGAACAACAACGACAACTTACTGGAAAGAAGTCTAGATCTGATTGATGAATGAAGGGAAAGTTCCACGATCCAATTGGCTTACTATCAGCATAAACTTAAGCGGGGGTATGATGCCAACGTGAAATTAAGGCCCTTGGCACCTGGAGATCTGGTGTTGAGAAAAGTGGTCGACTTTGCAAAAAAACCCAGCCTGGGGCAAACTAGGACCCAATTGGGAAGGGCCAAACCGAATTACATCTGTAGTTGGAATAGGTGCGTATTATTTGGAGGATTTAGAAAATCAAGCAGTACAGCATCCTTGGAATGTAAACAACCTAAAAAGGCACTATTATTAATAAATACGCACTTTATTAGCTTTGTGTTCATTACGTTGTACATGACGATTAATTACTTTAATATTGTAAGTATTAAACAGATCCTAAACTATGACTAGCCCCTCGGACCACCTACTTTGGAAAAATTAATACTACCTACAATTTTTCTAAGTATTAAACAGATCTTAAGCTATGCTTGGCCCCTCGGACCACCTACTTTGGAAAAATTAATACTACCTACAATTTTTCTAAGTATTAAATAGAACCTAAGCTATGCCTGGACCCTCGGACCACCTGCTTTAGAAAAATTAATACTACCTACAATTTTTCTAAGTATTAAACAGATCCTAAGCTATGCCTGGCCCCTCGGACCACCTTCTTTGAAAAAATTAATACTACCTACAATTTTTCTAAGTATTAAACAGATCTTAAGCTATGCTTGGCCCCTCGGACCACCTACTTTGGAAAAATTAATACTACCGACAATTTTTCTAAGTATTAAATAAAACCTAAGCTATGTCTGGCCCCTCGGACCACTTGCTTTGAAAAAATTAATACTACTTACAATTTTTCTAAGTATTAAACAGATCCTAAGCTATGCATACTACCTACAATTTTTCTAAGTATTAAATAGATCATAAGCTATGCCTGGCCCCTCGGACCACCTTCTTTGGAAAAATTAATACTACCTACAATTTTTCTAAGTATTAAATAGATCCTAAGCTATGCTTGGCCCCTCGGACCACCTGCTTTGGAAAAATTAATACTACCTACAATTTTTATAAGTATTAAACAGATCCTAAGTTATGCCTGGCCTCTCGGACCACCTGCTTTGGAAAAATTAATACTACCTACAGTTTTTTTAAGTATTAAACAGATCCTAAGCTATGCTTGGCCTCTCGGACCACCTGCTTTGGAAAAATTAATACTACCAACAATTTTTCTAAGTATTAAACAGATCCTAAGCTATGCCTGGCCCCTCGGACCATCTTCTTTGGAAAAATTAATACTACCTACAATTTTTCTAATACTACCTACAATTTTTCTAAGTATTAAACAGATCTTAAGCTATGCATACTACCTACAATTTTTCTAAGTATTAAATAAATCATAAGCTATGCCTGGCCCCTCGGACCACCTTCTTTGGAAAAATTAATACTACCTACAATTTTTCTAAGTATTAAATAGATCCTAAGCTATGCTTGGCCCCTCAGACCACCTGCTTTGGAAAAATTAATACTACCTACAATTTTTATAAGTATTAAACAGATCCTAAGCTATGCCTGGCCCCTCGGACCACCTGCTTTGGAAAAATTAATACTACCTACAGTTTTTTTAAGTATTAAACAGATCCTAAGCTATGCTTAGCCTCTCGAACCACCTGTTTTGGAAAAATTAATACTACCAACAATTTTTCTAAGTATTAAACAGATCCTAAGCTATTCCTGGCCCCTCGGACCATCTTCTTTGGAAAAATTAATACTACCTACAATTTTTCTAATACTACCTACAATTTTTCTAAGTATTAAACAGATCCTAAGCTATGCCTGGCCCCTCGGACCACCTGCTTTGAAAAAATTAATACTACTTACAATTTTCCTAAGAATCAAACAAATCCTAAGTTACGCCTGGTCCCTCGGACCACCTGCTTTGATAAAATCAATGCCACATACAATTTTTCTAAGTGCTAAACAAAGCCTAAGTTTTATTGCACTTCATGAGACTTATTACGCCTGCGCGAAATTTTCCTAAGTCTTACTACACTTCATATCTCATTACACGTAATGTCGTGTTATCCAATAATCACACCAACAACTATTTGGAATTTGACGGATGTGCGGCGAAACACACTTTAAATCACAAAACTTGGTGTATCATGCCAACAAATACTAGCTTAGAACAACCGGTAACATAATAGAGAAACATAGTAAAGACACATACAACAATCAGAAAAGAAAATAGTTTCATCCAATAAACTAGAAATTACATTTCCGTTCACAGTGATGTGCATCTACTACAAAATCAAGAACAGAAAGTGAAACCAAAAAAAAAAAAAAAAAAAAAAAACCTAAGTCCTAAGCCGCGGGCTTGGGCGTAAGAGGGTTCTCGTTTTGTTCTAGATGAAAGGCAAGAGCGTCCTTGGCCTGGAGATTGTCTTCCTTGGTCTGGACCTCTGTTTCTTTTGATTTTGAAATGTCCACCACCACGAGATCAGCGTTCGCAATCTGGACATCAGCATCCTTGGCCTTTGAAACATCAGGGGCTTCTAGGGAGGCGGCATCTGCAACTTCATGAATATGTGGATGGAAATTTATGCTGCCAGGCTGCCTTAGAGCTGAATCCGTAGGGACTCCCGCAGGGTTGAGAGCTTCACTCCATGTCGCGCTGTTGTACTCCCTACAAGCTTCAGCTAACTCCTTAGTAAGCCTGACTTGTGTTTCTTCGACGCCAAGCATATAGGCTGCCCGTTTCTCGGCCTCTGTTGCCTCTTTTGCCAACTGGGCCTCATCCAGGGTTTTCTGCAGTTGAGCCTTCAGGTCCAGCACAAACTGTCTCGAAATGGCTAACTTCAGCTCAGTTTAGTAAAGCAACTTGCGCTGGTTTTAAGTAAACGGAATTTGAACTTTAATTTTTTTAATTGATAACAAAATACTAGTTAAACTATTTAGATTCCACATGTCAAATTTTTCTCAAAAAAAAAAAAATCACAAGTCAAACAAAATTTAACTTTTTTTTTTTTGAGATGTACATTTTTTAAGATAGGATTTGTCAAAACTCCTACAGTCCTACATATGGGTTGACCGTTATTTTCGTTAAAATGTTGGACGGTATGTAACTCTCTAAAAGGTAAATAATAAATAAATAAATAAAAAGAGGAGGTTTTGTAATTTATCATAATTAAAATAAAGATCATAGTACATTTCACGTACTAAAAAGTAAAAACTCTTATGAGCTATGGACCTATGGTTCCACTTTGTGTCCGTTATGTCTTATTTTTAATATTTTGTTTTCATATCTGGTTTTTTTTTTTTTTTTTAATTATAAAAACACGTTTTAATTTAAGTTTTTTTTTTTTTTTTTTTGAGAGAGAGAGAATTTCAACCTACTCAAATCTCTTATTTAACTATCAGAAACTTTACTAGTTAAACATAACTAATTTTTATTTTTTTTATTAGTAGAACCCACCAATTTAAGACATAAATATGTAGCCTTATAAATTAAATTTATATTTGAACTTTTAGTCAATCTCGCATTCTTGTTTGGTGGCCGTGAGTAATCTGGCATGTGAACGTGGGAAAACAATAACTAACCCAAGTTTCAATTTCACAATATATAAACTGGGAATTGGATGGTCTACAAAGACAGGCGAAGACGGACCAGAATTCAATAAGCAAGAGGGTCCCACAAACCAATCCCAAGAATCAAAATTGAGAGTGGATATCTTCATTTAAGACCCCAATAATTCAGAATAGAGAGTCAAAATAATTTTTGATAACTTCATTTAATTTAAAACCCCACTAATTCAGCTCAAAAAAAAAATAAAACCCACTGAGCATTAAAAAACCTTAAAGGAATACCCATCACCATCAGTCAAAGAAGGGCTTGCCAAAAGAATAAAGAATGTAAACAAGAAATATTAGAAATTGAAAAAAAAAAATTAAAACAAATTGTCACTAATATTATAAGTAATTTAGAAGGAGAAGAAATACAAATTGCATTATATTAATGCTGTAAATTGAATTTTTCAGACCATTTTCAAATTCATTAAATTGCATTAATTAAGCTCATGCTGCAACTTGAGTTGTTGTGACCATGTTCACTTTCATTTTGACCAAATTTTAAACTTTCGTTTGTGTCTCTAAAACGTGTCCAGACTCCAGAGTAATCGTTAGATTTGATGATAATGAGTCCCACATAATGCTCTTTTTCTTCTCTAGGAATATGAACACGAAAGAAATAATTCTACCATTGCCACTGATAACAAGTCATAAGCTCGCCAACAACCTTGTCATTTAAATGGTATCTTTTTAAGTGTTTTATATAAAAATTTTTGGATTCAAATATTTGGATTTGAATATAGTATATTGGATTTGAGATATAAAATTTAATATAGTATAAATAATTTTAAAAGTAAACTTTTACCTTTTTATTATCTTTATAACTTTTTATTCTATTACCGTGTTAACTTTTATATCTCACAGCCAAATGGTAATTGTATAGAACCGGATTTAAATCCCAAATTTTCTTTCTCCAATTATCAAATTATTGAAAAAACAAGAATCAAGTCATTTATTTCTTAGTATTATACTGCGTATCCGTTTGAGAACAGCTTATTTAACTGAAACTGAAAATTTTTTGCTAAAAATACTGTAAATAAAACTAAAAACTAACTGAATAGTACAGTGTGACTTATGAATAGTATCAAAAAATGCAATGAGACTCATAATAGCAGCAAAAATAAACTGAATAGTAAAAAAAACCTAACTTTTTCGGCCAATACCAAACGCAACCATAACATGTCGTAATATCTCACTCTAACTGCATTCTAGACAAAGTGTGGTTTCAGTAGTTAACTTAGTCGTTTTCTTTTCAACTATAAATAACAAAGCCTCACTGGTCACAGCAAGTAATTATGAAACAGTTAATGAAATTCACTTTTGCCCAGCAATAGTTTTTCTCTTTCAACTTTTCGTTACAAAACCTTTCACCAAGAACGTAATTACCTTTTTCTTTTTCTTTTTTCTTTTTTGTTTCTTTGCTTCTTGATGTGTTGCTTCTCGTGTTGTGACAATTTTTATTGCATATTGGAGCTGGGAATGTTAAGAAGATGGAACTTAACCTAATTTAGCAAATTGGCACAGTTTGTTGATACATGATCTTGTGTACCCATGTATAAGAAAGTACCAAGAATCTGGAAGAAGAAAGAAAGTGCGCGAGAGAGAATTGAAGTTGAATAAAATTGATTTCAACTGAATTGAATGAATCTGTACAAAGCAATGTGTCTAAATACCAAAACAGAGCAAAACTAAAATCCCAAATTATACGGAATCAGTTATAGCACGTGCCTTAGTTAGTTACTCCACATGTGTCCACAGCCTACTTAAAATATAAAGTAAAACTACAGGTAGCTTTTAAATACTAAACTACAAAACTACAGCAATTAAGCTCCACTGGTGTCGTTTTCTTCTGAGGCTTCATTTCACTGTTTCTTTCTTCTTTTGCTTCATTCTTTTTCTTCCTTTCTGATCTGAATTACAGTTTTGATACTCCCCCTCAAGATGAGAGCCGGATTTGTGAATGTTCACAATGCTCATCTTGGTAAGTAATGCTTTTAATTGTTGACCACTAACAGCCTTTGTGAAAAGATCAGCTAGCTGTGAATGAGTAGGAGTGAAAAACAATCTGATGACTTTATCTTAAACCTTATCTCTGACCAAGTGACAATCTATTTCTATATGCTTAGTTCTCTCATGAAACACAGGATTCTTACCAATATATATAGCTGCTTGATTATCACAGAAAAGCATAGCTGGTTTAGGATGAAAAACTTCTAAATCCTTTAACAAAGCTAGAATCCAAGTTATTTCACATGTAGTTACTGCCATGGCTCTGTACTCTGCCTCAGCAGAAGATCTGGAGACTATAGATTTCTTCTTGGACTTCCATGAGATTAGAGAATCTCCTAAGAAAATGCAAAAACCAGTGGTGGATCTTCTAGTGTCAATACAGGATGCCCAATCTGCATCTGTGTATGCTTTTAAGTGTAAATCTGACTTAGATGACAAAAGAATTCCCTGACCAGGACTTCCTTTAAGGTACTGTAGCACTTTATAGGCTGCATCCAAGTGAGGTTTTCGTGGCTTGGACATAAATTGACTCAGTTTGTGTACTGAGTAAGCAATATCTGGTCTAGTTATGGTGAGATACAACAATCTTCCTACTAATCTTCTGTAAACACGAGGATCAGGTAGCAAGTCTCCACAAAATTTGCTTAATTTCAAGTTTTGCTCCATAGGAACTCTGTTGGGTTTGCATCCTGTCATCCCTGCATCTTTAAGTATATCCAAGGCATACTTTCTTTGACACAAAGAAATACCTTGTTCTGATCTGGCCACTTCAAGACCAAGGAAAAATTTCAGGTTTCCAAGGTCTTTCAGCTTGAATTCTTGATCCAAAAACACCTTAAGTTCTTCAACAGCATGAACATCATTGCTGGCTATAAGGATGTCATCAACATACACCAATAGAGCTATAAAAATCTGATTAGACTTCTTGGTAAACAAAGAGTAATCAGACTTAGATTGTTTGAATCCACATTTCAAAAGGGTAGATGAAAACTTGGAGTACCATTGTCTTGAGGCCTGCTTAAGACCATACAATAATTTGTTGAGTTTGCATACCAAATGCTCCCCCTTGCTGTGAAAACCTTGAGGCAACTGCATGTAAACTTCCTCATGGAGATCACCATGAAGGAAAGCATTGTTTACATCAAGCTGAGTAAGGTGCTAACCCTTCACAGCAGCAATAGCAAGTAAAACCTTTACTGAAATCATCTTTGCCACGGGAGAGAAAGTTTCTGTGAAGTCTAAACCCTCTTGTTGAGTGAATCCTTTGGCCACAAGCCTTGCCTTATACCTTTCCACTGTTCCATCAGCCTTATACTTGACCCTATACACCCACTTGCACCCAATTGCCTTTTTGTGAGGAGGTAATGGAGTGATAGTCCAAGTTTGATTAGATTCCAATGCTGCAATCTCAGCAACCATAGCATTCTGCCACTTAGGGTCTTTGACAACCTCAGAATAAGAGTTAGGCTCAGAAATAGCAATGATAAGGGAACAAAAATGGGCATAAGAGGGTGACAAACCAGAAGAATCAAGGTAATCAGATAAAGAGTATTTAGTACTTGAAAAGGAAGAAGAGGAGCCAGACTTGAGGGCTGGATTGGAATGGTCAAATTGATAATGAACAACACTACTGCATTTATAATCTTGCAAATAAGCAGGAGTTCTAGTGATTCTAGTAGATTTTCTTAAAGAAGAAATAGAATCAGGAATGGGAGCAGTTATAGAATCTGCAGAAGTAGTAGGGATGGGAACAAGGGATGGTGTAGGAGTAGAAATGGAATTTGGTAAGTTTGAAGTAATATGTGGAGGATCAGGTGTAGGATCAGATTGACTATGTGTATCTATAGTAGAAGTAGTGATAGGATTAGATTGATCATGTGTATCTATAATAGAAGTAGTGATAAGATCATCAATAGGATGAGGAATAGAAGGTAAAGAGTCATTGTAAAGATCTAGGGAAGGAAAAATGTGAGGGAAAGTGATGGTGGAATGAGGTGAGGAAGAATATTTGGAAGAAATAAAAGGAAAGATAGTCTCATGAAAGAGAACATCCCTAGACACAAAAAATTTTCTGGTTGCTAAATCAAGTACTTTGTATCCTTTAACCCCATAAGGGTAGCCCAGAAAAACACATGGTATAGATCTAGGATCAAATTTGGATCTATTATGAGACAAAGTAGAGGCAAAACAAAGACAACCAAACACCTTTAGATGATCATAAGAGGGAATTTTGTTGTAAAGCTTTTCAAAAGGTGTTTTGTTACCTAGGATGGAAGAAGGTAATCTGTTGATAATATACACAGCTGTCAAAACACATTCACCCCAAAAGGTAATAGGCACATTTGACTGAAACTTTAAGGCTCTTGCAATGCTTAATATGTGTTGATGTTTCCTCTCCACAACTGAATTCTGTTGTGGAGTGGCAACACATGAATGCTGATGTAGAATTCCATGACTAGCATAAAAATCTTTTAGAATAAACTCTTGAGCATTGTCAGTCCTAATAGCCTTTATAGTGGTGTTGAATTGTGTGGATATCATGTTGAAAAAGGAAATTAACAAAGCTCTGGTTTCTAATTTGGTTTTCATGAGATATACCCATGTGGATCTAGTTGCATCATCCACAATGGTAAGAAAGTACCTAAAACCATCATGACTAGACTTGGCAAAAGGACCCCAAACATCACAATGGATAAGATCAAAGGCATTTTTAGACACATGATTAAAGAAAGGAAAGGGTAAACGTTTATGTTTTGCAATGGGACAAAGAGTACATTCTTTATTGCTATGTATTGTGCTTACATCAGGAATACAATCATGTAAGGCATGAAGTTTTGCATCTGAAGCATGTCCTAGTCTAAGATGCCAAAGATATGGCTTGGTAATGACAGGAATATCAGAAACATTATTAACAAAAGTACCAAAAACAGAATCTAGAATAGAAGATACTGCAGAGTCAGATTTGCAAGAAGTTGTAGACAGCAAGTAGAGGTTGTTATGCAATTTACCCACTCCAATCGTTTTCCAACAAGAAAGGTCCTGTATAAAGCATAAATTGGACAAGAAAACAAAACAACAAGATAATCTTTTTGTCAATTGACTCACTGAGATCAAATTGAAAGTGAAAGCAGGAACACATAACACATTTTCAAGAACTAAACTTGCTGTAACTTGAATAGTGCCAATATGTGTGACAACAACTCTTTCACCATTGGGTAATTGAACAAAAGATGAGATGGAACTAGTGATTTTAGTGAATAATTTGACAGAATGAACAATGTGATCTGTTGCCCCAGTGTCAAGAACCCAAGTTTGCTTACCAAAAACTGTTTTGTTGGCTGGATTTGTGGCAAAAATGGAATTTGCATATTCAAACAAACAGAATCTTGAAAAGAGGCACAAAGATTACCTGAAATAGCAGAATTGGCTGTTGCAATAACATCATTGGAATCATCAGAAGTGGATGCATGAGATTTTAACAGAGAGAGCAACTGTTGATACTGTTTTGAAGTAAAAGGAAAAGGATTGTTCTGATGCAGAATTTCAGATTGACCTTGATCATTATCAACCATAACTTGATTAGCCTTAGCAACCCCTTCTTTTTGCTTGTAACCTGGAGGAAATCCAACGAGCTTGTAACATTTCTCCATGATGTGACCAAGCTTTCCACAGTGGCTGCATACAGGTCTTCCTTTACCAACATTCCCTTTGAAATTCTTGCCATTATTCTTGTTTGAAGAACCTTGATTGAAAAATTGATTCTTAACAGCAAGTGCAGCCAATTCAACAGAAGGAGTGCCAATAAAGGTTGAAGACCTTTGCCTTTCCTCCTGAATCACCAACGAGAAGGCCTTATCTATTGATGGAACAGGCTCCATCATGAGAATTTGAGTCTTGACTTGTGAATAGCAATCATTCAATCCATTTAGAAACTGCATGATTGAATCTTGATGATAAAGATGTGCAATCTTATCATTCACTCCACAGGTGCATTTACCACATGCACAACTCGGCAAAGGCCTGAGATTTAACAATTGGTCCCAAGCTGCTTGGAGATCAGTGAAAAAGGTTGTCACTGTAGAATCTCCTTGCATTGCTGTGGAGATCTGCTTCTGGAGTTGAGAAATTCTTGGTCCATTTGCTTGTAGAAAGCGATTTTTGAGTGCATTCCACACTGCAAGAGCTGTGTCTCTGTAAATGACACTAGCTGTGATGTGAGGTGAAACAGAATTCAAGATCCATGATGAGATCATTGAATTGCACTTTGACCAAGCTTGCTTCTCAAGCGGTGTAACTGCCATTGAAGCAGTGATGGAGCCATCAACAAAACCAAGTTTACTCTTGGCATCCAAAGCCATTATCATCGCTCTAGCCCAGGTTGGATAATTATCCTCAGTCAAGGATTGAGCAACAAGGATCGCACCAGGAGATTCACCATGATGCAGAAGGAATGGACTGCGAGGATCTTCCATTGGAGAAAGTTCGCAATGTTAAGAAGTAGATGAGGTGGTTTCAGTATTTGACGCCATTGACAAAGGCTTAAGCTCTGATACCATATAAGAAAGTACCAAGAATCTGGAAGAAGAAAGAAAGTGCGAGAGAGAGAATTGAAGTTGAATAAAATTGATTTCAACTTAATTGAATGAATCTGTACAAAGCAATGTGTCTAAATACCAAAACAGAGCAAAACTAAAATCCCAAATTATACGAAATCAGTTATAGTACGTGCCTTAGTTAGTTACTCCACATGTGTCCACAGCCTACTTAAAATATAAAGTAAAACTACAGGTAGCTTTTAAATACTAAACTACAAAACTACAGCAATTAAGCTCCACTGTTGTCGTCTTCTTCTGAGGCTTCATTTCACTGTTTCTTTCTTCTTTTGCTTCATTCCTTTTCTTCCTTTCTGATCTGAATTACAGTTTTGATACCATGTGAGGTTGGAAGAGTATCCGAGTTTCATAAGCCCTTTAGAGAGAGTTTAAATTTTCTGTTCCACTTTTTCTACTCTACTCTATACTTCACCAATATAAACTTGTCACGTTTTCACTTAATTAATTAAATACTATAATTATTGACTTAGAGAAAGCAAGAATGAAAATCTAGTGATTATGATTATTATTGTATTGTCTTTAGAACTTACGTTTTGTATGTTTATGAGTTATGATACGATCAGCGTAGTATATGCTTACTATATCCAGCAACGCATTCAACCTTGAGATTGCACCATTCTAGAGCCAAACATAAATTTGCGTTCCTATATGCATGCGTTAACATGCCAGCAATCCACACAACCTCGAGATTCGCATATAATTAATTAATTAAAAGCATTTTTACACTCAAAATAATTGCTCCTTACTAGAGTTGGAAATTTCCTACTTATTTCCTCACAAACCCATTCCTTCAATTATTAACATAACGACAAGTTTAGAGTTAATCCTTGGCCTCAACATATTACAATTTGTAAGACTATTTATGTGTATTATTTTAAAAAGTTACATAATTTATTAAATTAATGAGTTTATGATTAAAACTATATATGAATGATCTCTTCAATACTCATATAGTGGATTGGAGAAAGATAACTCGAAACAAGTTTGAAGTTAAAAGTTTTTCTTAACTTAGAAGTTGTGGCCATTTAAAAAAAAAATGGAACAAAAATATCAAAAAGTAGAAATCAAGGATTAAATAAAAATTTTCTTAAAAAAAAATATTATTTTTCCTGGCTTTTTTTTTTTTCCTGTGTAAGTCAGTCAAATTATTTATAAAAATCTTGATTTTAAATCCCTGAACTTCACTACATAGGCTTATGTCCTTTTGTTTTAAGGGTGAGGTTTGGGTCCAGTGTCCAGTTGCACTAGACCCGTTGAGATTATAACACGTGTCTACTTTTGAACACATGTTACCATCTTAACGGGTCCAGTGCACTACATGCACTAGACCTAAGCTTCACTCTTGTTTTAAATATACAATAGTAAGTGGTAGTGAATTTTAATCTTCATATTTTATTTAGTTAGTGGATGATATCTCAGTCTCTCATTAAAACAAAAGGAGATTCTTTTTTAAAAAGTATTAGAGGTAAGCCAAACCCTATTACGTATATATTTTCCAACTCAGTAATAGTGAGAATCTAGTCTATATATATATATATATATATATATATATACATATACATATATATATATATATATATTAATAGGCAAAACTTAAAGAAAATTCAATTAGAATTTAAAATTAAAATCCAATTTTGTGTCATGTATCTAAATTTATTTCGGAACCATACCATAATTATCCACTTAAGTTTGTACCACGTGTCCACTTAAGTTTTTTAATTTTTGTGCCAAGTGAGTCATTGAGTGCAAAATACTAAGAATCTAATATTAATGAACTATAAATAAAAAAATAAAAAAAACAAACCAATCACACATACTTAATAAAAATCACCACATGTTCTATCTGATTAAAAATTAGAAAAAAAATGATCATAAGCAGTATTAAATTTAGGTAAGAATTTTAATACATGACTAATTACGTTTACTTTTTTTAAAAATAATTTGATTAATTATTTATATTTTTATGATAAAAATTGTGTTTAATTTCAAATATATCTATACGTATGCATTAATGATTGTGTTACATGCTTTTTTTTAATAATTTAACTAATTATTTATATTTTTATAATAAAAATTGTGTTTAATTTTAAATGCATCCATGCGTTTGCATGGGTACATGCTAGTTTGAAATAATGAAAGACCACAATATAATTTTACAATCATCGAGCGTGATCAACAAAATTTTTAACCATATTGCAATTTATAAGACTATTTATGTGTATTATTTAAAAAAGTTACATGATTTATTAAATTAATGAGTTATGTGATTAAAACTATATATGAAAGATCTCTTCAATACTTATATAGTGGATTGGAGAAAGATAGCTCCAAACAAGTTTGAATGTAAAAGTTTTTCTTAACTTAGAAGTTGTGGTTTTTTTTCTTTTATTCTTAAGGGAGAAAAATAGAGATATTTTGTAGCATTTTGGCTCTAGTGAGAGATATCATCCTTTTTATAAATAACAATTTTCTTAAAAAATATCATTGTTCCTTGCTTTTTTTTTTTTTTTTTTTTTGTAAGTCAATCAAATTATTATTAAAAATCTTGATTTTAAATCCCTGAGCTTCACTACATAGAGTTTGGCTTATCTCTAGTACTTTTTTAACTGGACTTGTCATTTTGTTTTAAATATACAATAGCAAGTGGTAGTGGGTTTTAATCTCCACATTTTATTTAGTTAATTAGCGGGTGATGTGATAGTCTCTCATTAAAACAAAATGAGATTCTTTTTCAAAAAGTACTGGAGATAAATCAAACCCCACTACATATATATTTTCCAATTCAGTGACAGTTAGAATCTAATCTATAAATATATATATATATATATATATATATATAGATATATATTAATAGGCAAGGTTTAGAGAAAGTTCAATTAGAATTTGAAATTGAAATCTAATGTTGTGCCATGTGTCTAAATTTATGTCAAAACCACACCATAATTATCCACTTGTGTTTGTACCATGTGGCCACTTAAGTTTTTTAATTTTTGTGCTAAGAGAGTTATTGGGTGCAAAATACTAAGAATCTAATATTAATGAACTACAAAATTAAAAAAAAAAAAAAAAAAAACCAATCACACATACTTAATAAAAATCACCACACGTTCTATCCTATTAAAAATTAGAAAAAATAAATGATCATAAGAAGTTTTAATTTAGGTAAGAATTTTAATATGTGACTAATTACATTTACTTTTTTTAAAAAATAATTTGACTAATTATTTATATTTTATGATAAAAATTATGTTTAATTTTAAATGTATCTATCTATATGCATTAATGATTGTGTTACACGCTATTTTTTAAAATAATTTGACTAATTATTTATATTTTTATAATAAAAATTGTGTTTAATTTTAAATGCATTCATGCGCTTGCATGAGTTATATGCTAGTTTGAAATAATGGAAGACTACAGTATAATTTTACAATCATCAAGCATGGTCAACAAAATTTTTAACCATATTGCAATTTGTAAGACTATTTATGTGTATTATTTAAAAAAGTTACATAATTTATTAAATTAATGAGTCATGTGATTAAAACTACATATGAATGATTTCTTCAATACTCATATAGTGGATTGGAGAAAGATAGCTCCAAACAAGTTAGAAACTAAAAGTTTTTCTTAACTTAGAAGCTGTAGTTTTTTCCTTTTATTCTAAAGGGAAAAAAAAAAAACGGAGATATTTTGTAGCATTTTGGCCCTAGTGAGAGATATCATCTTTTTTTTTTTAAATGGAACAGAAATATCAAAAAGTAGAAATCAAGGATAAAATAACAATTTTCTTTAAAAAAAAATATTATTTTTCCTTACTTTTTTCTTTGTGTAAGCCATTCAAATTATTTTTAAAAATCTTGATATGAAATCCCTGAGCTTCACTACATAGTGTGACTTATTTCCAATGCTTTTTTAAAATCCAACATCGGAGAGAGATGCCTCCCACTCATGTCTTATAAGACTTTGGCCTAAGGATGAGTGTACCACTACTACACATGTATACTAGTGGTACACTCATCCTTAGGCCAAAGGCTTATAAGGCATGAGTGGGAGGCGTCTCTCCCCGATGTGGGATTGAGTAAATCCGTGCGGGTGACGTTGACTTCCTCGGCCCATTCCCAAAGCAGACAATACCTTCTAAGGGAGAGATTCGTTCATCCACAGTTTTAAATATACAATGACAAATAATAATAAGTTTTAATTTCTACCTTTTATTTAGTTAGTGGGTAATATGGCAGTCTCTTATTAAAACAAAATGAGATTTCTTTTTAAAAAGTACTAGAGATAGCCCAAATCCCAATACATATATATTTTCCAATTTATTAACAGTTAGAATCTAATCTATATATATAAATAGACAAAGCATAGAGAAAGTTCAATTAGAATTTGAAATTAAAATCTAATTTTGTGTCATGTTTGGTAGGAAGATTTACAATCGTCTATTTATTTCTTTTATATATATATATATATATATATAATTTCAACATATGGTATCCGCTTCTAATGATTGTATTCATTATCATGAGACCAAGACATGAATCTATTTTTGGTGTAGGCGATGATTGAACCACAAATCTTTTATTTAACCATCAGAGACTTTATTAGTTAAACCTTCTATTTTTTTTTATGAAAGAAAAAATAGGTAGAAGGGGGCAACCTGAGTTGACATCATCTACCTGGGCGTGACTACAGTGACACTTCACCCGCTAGGCCGGGTCTGCAGAAATAGGAGATTCGAATAAGTCATAACTGTGAACACAGCCTCATCAAGGACGCTAGTAAGCATGAGCCGAGAGCATGGAGTCATTTCGGTTGAGCTTTCTAGTTAGCTAGACATTAAGATTTTATTCATTAGGGAGAACGAGTCAGAAGTATAAACAACAGTCGTTTACCGCAATCAAATACACTTAAAAATCACCTCATTAGTCGCCTAGCTCATTTGTCAAAGTCGTGAAAATTCATCCACCTTCTGTTGGATTTAGTGTTGAATTTTTACCAAAAAGATATGAAATAGAGAGAACAAAATGGAATCAAGAGGCATTCTATGCATGCCAATCTTCACGAAAAACATACATTGATTTATAATAATAAAAACAATGCGCATAATAAAAGATACAGTGACTCCATAAAATAATTATTCCACCAAGTAATGTATCAAGATTCAAAAGAGGACCACTAAAGTAATAATTCTATTCTTTGTCAAAAAGTAATAATTTCATTTGTACCATATAGTGCGAAATTTTGGACATACATGAACTCAAATTCGCCTTCAAACTTGAGCTACTTTATTATTCTTAACCAAAAATTATAAATTAAAGTACTTTGGTGTGGCACTAAATTTTGTCTCATGCATGGTTGACATTCAAATAGTTGACATATTTAACATATCGATCCGTTATATACTCACTCACCTAACCAATTAAGCACACAAAAATTGACTGTAAATTTTAAGAACGTATAATAATTGCATTGTGTGTCAATGTATAGCTAGGTTCATACCCTCATGACCTTCTCACTTGTACATCAACATAAATTGCCAAAACTCAATGGAAATTCAATAGATCCAATGGACTGCTATTTCGTTATGTTAGGAACTGATATATATGTTTAAACTCTTTCAATATAGAATCCAAAGAATATTGACAATTTTGTTTGCATAGTAAAGATTATATTCTTTTTTCAATCGAAATCTACATTGTATATTTTATCTCTACTCCGACTTCTCGACTACGGTCTACGGCCTCTTCGGTCAGTTGTGTGTTCTCAATTTGACTTTCTCCATTTCTTCATTCAAACGTATTAAGGACTTTTTTTTTTCGGCAACTATACATTTACTATTTTTTTTTAAATAGAAAAACAAGTAAAACAAAAAAAGTTGCTGTTGTTTCTTTTTCCTTAAAAAAAAATCATCCTCATGTTTATCTTCCTATCAAAAATTTTTTTTTCAAATGTCCTCAACTTTATTCCAAAAAAAAAAAAAAAACTAAATAGATATACACACGTTTATTACAATTTAAACTGGTTTTAACTTCTTTTAAAAAAAAAAAAATGCTCTTAACTTCTTATATTTATCTAAATTAACAATATTAAATCCTTCATTGTTCACTAGCTTCTGAGAACGCGCATGATTTTTTTTTTCCTTAAAAAACAATTCATCCTCACATTTATCTTTCTATCAAAAAAATTTTTTTTTTTTAAATCCTCAAGTTTATCCAAAAAAAAAAAAAAAAACTAAATAGATATTGTGGGTGCATTTTTGGTACGCCCAGGGAAGTCTTTGAGAGCATGTCCTGGTGACCTTTGTGCAAACCACATCGAAGAGAACTCCCTCCACTTGCTGCCTTATAAGCAATGAAGCCAAGGGAGTAGTGTACCATCAGTAATTAAATTGCTCTAAAAGACTTCTCTGGGCGCACCACAAATGCACCCACAGATATATACACGTTTGATTACAATTTAAATTGCTTTTAACTTCTTCTTTTTAAGAACTAACTGCTCTTAACTTCTTATACTTATCTAAATTAAAAATATCAAATCTTTCATTGTTCACTAGCCTATGAGCTCTTCTATTATTTTGGTAAAGGTTAGTAATTTGCATTCATTATAATTTAGGATTACTACATTTTTCAATCACAAAAATTTCTAAAGGTATGATGAGTGTTATGCGTTTTAGATGAAATACTTTTTTCATCACACTCATAAGTATTTTTATGATTGGAAAATGTAGTAATTCCAAGTTATAATGAATGCAAATTATTAATTTTTACCTAAAAAAAATAGAAGAGTCTCTGAACACATGCATGAGCGCATGCTCAAAGACTAGTTATATTTATATTGTAATATTAATTTATTTTAATTATATAATATTAAAATACTACGACAAAAGCCACTTAAAATAAACAAAGAAAATGAGTAATTTGTAAAGTCGTCAATTCTTTAACTACATTGACTGCGATGCTACAACAAAAGCCATTTAAAATAAACAAAGAAATGAGTAATTTGTAGAGTCTTCACCTCTTTAACTACATTGACTGCGACCCATGTAGCTTGTGTATTCGTCATATATATCACCGTTCAAATTCTTAGTTTTGTTTTTGTTATGTTTCACTTTTTATCCAATTTGTACTTTTAACATTTAATTTTTGATAAAATTCGTTGAATTTTTCCTCAAGATCTATGAAAAATTCCCATTAAAATTTGAGAATAAGGTCAAATCCCTGCTTTCTATAAAGTCAAATTTGAAAGAATCACATTATGCTCAAGAGTAGAGATTTCTGAAAAAAAAAAAGAAAAAAAAAAAAATCTCTAGAGTAGTAGAGAGGCAACTGTGGTGCAAAAAACAAATTTCACATTTTCTTTGTCTAATATTATTGCCTTAATTATTAGCTATGGAGTCTGAGTTTTCAAATACTATTACATCACAACTAATCACTAAAAAGTGAGCAAGTGGATGTATAAAAATTGGCTGCAAAACGAACTGAACATTTTCTTTATCGAATATTATTGCCGTTATAACTAGTAGACTTTTTTTTATAGTTAAAAAAGACTAGTAAACTAGTTATACTCCTAAGTCCTAATCTTAGCCAAATTTTAGAGAAAATGCCACGTATCTCATTTAATTTTTAATTTTGTGCTAAGTAAATTATTAAGTGTAAAAATCAAAGAGTCCAAATTCAATTATATTCAAAATTGGATTTTAATTGGAATCCGATTTTGTACCATGTGTCCATCTAAATTTTTAATTTTTATGACAAGTGAATTATTGGGTGCAAAAATTATAGAGTCTAAAACCAATTAAATTTTAAGTTATATATATATATATATATGTGTGTGTGTGTGTGTGTGTGTGTGTGGGCCAAAGACCCAAATGCATATACTGGGCCTTGAGTTCGTCCAATGAGGTTCAAATGTCCGAGGACGGGTCAGTAGTATAGAAAAAGCAGATGGTAAGCTTCACTATTAATTTTTTGATTATGAAGAATCAAAAGGTAGTCCGAGGAGGAATAGATCCTTAGCTTAATAAGGCAAAGGTCAGGATGTATACTTTGCCATTTAGGGTAAGGTGCAAGAAGGTCCTACTACTAAGGGCGTGTCTTACAAGTGTATAGCAGAGTTAGGAACTATAAAATATTTAAAGGAAAAACTGCTACCATCGCATTTAATACCCTGCAACTAACACCTTAGCCGCATTAATATGGAGGTGATATCAGAACAGTGATTTTCAGCCTTACAGCTACTACATAGAGACTTTTGGAAGAGATGGATAGGACAAGTATCAACACCAACCACCAACCACCAAATCTGCATGTGGAAGGCTAAGAAAAGGAAGAAGAAAGGAGTATAAAAGGAGGGGAAGACAATGAGAGAGGGGGGGAGAAAGCAAGAAAAGAAATACTGTAGTCACTAAAAACCAAACGTGTAATCAAATTCGAATAATATATACCAAAACTGATCTCCTTGGATCTTGGCCGAGGACTACTTTCTGAAGTTAAGCTTGTCCATTTTGTTCTTCTTATCATCTAACCCCGTTTTATTAATTGTCTAATTCAAACTAGCCCAGTTTTTTTTACCAACTTTCTACAAATTTATTGTTTTGGGTCTTTTAGACTAGTTCATCCACCGTTTGGGCTTGAGAACTAAATCTGTGTCCTTACAATATATATATGAGAAACAATCACATATTTTAGAAACGTATGGTTTAATAAAAGTGTAAGTTAATATATGTATAATTTGAATATCTTCTAAAACATGGTATAATTTAAATCATATAATTGTGATTAATTTTAATTATATATGTGCATATACACAGGGCTACATATTAGTCTATATATATATATATATATATATATATATATATATAGGTAAAGCAGAGAGAAAATCTAATTAAATTTTCAATTGAAATTCAATTAGTGTCTAATTTTATGCCACGTGTCTCATCTAATCTAAATTTTAGAATTTTGTGCCAAGTGAGTTAATTTAGGTAAAAATTAAATTTCAATTAGAGTTTAATTTTGCGTCACGTGTCCTATCTAATCTAAATTTTTTAATTTTTGTGCCAAATTAGTTAATTTAATGTAGAAAACGAGGAGTCCAATATAATAAACCATAAAAAACATAATCATATATATAATAAGTAATTATAATTGTTTTTAAATGTACACGTGCATATGCACGAAATTACACACTAGTCTATATATATAATAATAGGTAAAGCAGAGAGAAAATCCAATTAAATTTTCAATTGGAACTTAATTAGTGTCTAATTTTACGCCACGTGTCTCATCTAATCTAAATTTTAGAATTTTGTGCCAATTGAGTTAATTTAGGTAAAAATTAAATTTCAATTAGTTGATTTTGCGCTACGTGTCTCATCTAATCTAAAATTTTAAATATTTGTGCCAAATTAGTTAATTTAATATAGAAAACAAGGAGTCCAATATAATAAACCATAAAAAACATAATCATATATATAATATGTAATTGTGATTGTTTTTAAATGTACCCGTGCATATGCACAGAGTTACACACTAGTCTATATATATAATAATAGGTGAAGCAGAGAGAAACTCAAATATAATTCTAAATTAGAGTTTCAATTTTGTGCCATATGTCTAGATTTGGATTCTCAATTTTGTGCCACTTGTCTTAACCAAAACTCAAAAAAAAAAAAATTAATTAGATTATAAATTGGACTACAATTTTGTGTCATGTATTTTATCTAATTTTTCTAATTTTTGTGCCCAAATAAATGATGCATTAACATTTAACACGGAAGCCAAGAAAACCACAATGATAATGCTCATTGGTCTAAGTAAGAACATCTCACCTGCACACTTTTATGGGTGAACATCTCACCTGCCCACTACCAGAACCGATGAGTCCAACAAGAAAGACTATAAAAGTAAAATATCATCTCCTCCTAATGCCATATTGTCATCTCATGTCTCTTCCTTTTCTCTCAGCCTCTACCAATTAGATCCACACACTACCCTTTCCTCATTCTTTTGGATTTCCAAGAGCAAGGCCGGGTTCAAACACAATGTTCAATCTCACTCTTCCTTACTTCACACTCTCATACATTATCGCTTCATTGGCGCCTCTAAGAAGATTCCAAGCTCAATGTGGAAACTGAATCTACCAAGATGAATATCTTATCATCACAATTGTTAATATTTCCATTCGTAAGCACGGACTACATGCTAGTATATATTAATAGCCAAAGCTCAGAAAAAATTCAATTATACTTTAATTGGATTCTCAATTTTGCGCCACGTATCCCATTTAATTTTAAATTTTGTGCCAAGTGAATTATTAACTGTAAAAATCGAAGAGTAAGCTAATACCATGTATAATTTTTTTTTTTTTTTTTTTTTTTGTGAAACAACACTATGTATAATTTGAACCTCTTATGAAAAAAAAAAGTTATAATTTAAACTATATAATTATGATTATTTTTAATTATACACATGCATATGCACATAGTTATACACTAGTATACATATAATGTGATAGTTTTTAGGCAAAATGAGGTCGTAGCCTCAATTTAAGGAATTTTAATTCTTTATTATATTATGTATAAGAGATTTGTACATTGAATGTCAACATTGAATACATCAAGAAGCGCACATCAAGACATTATATATATATATATATATATATATATATATATATATATATATATAAATAATGTGTTAGTTTTAGGCAAAATGAGGTCGTAGCCTCAATTTAAAGAATTTTAATTCTTTATTATATATTATATATAAGGGATTTGTGCATTGGATGTCAACATTAAATACATCAAGCTGTGCGCATCAAGACATTAAATATATATTTATATATATATATATATATATTAATAGAAAGCTGCTACGTCCACAATATTTTTCAAAATATTTACATAACAAATCCTAGTTGGCAGGTTGTTATAGGTTTTAAATTTAAATCCAACACTGAAATTACTTTCTTACCCACTAGTAACAGCAAATAACAACCTGCCAACTAGGATTTGTTGTGAAAATGTTGTGAGAAATGTTGTGGACGTAGTATTTCTCATATTAATAGCCAAAACTTAGAAAAAATCTAATTAAATTTTAATTGAATTCTCAATTTTACGCCGCGTGTCTCATTTAATTTTTAATTTTGTGCTAAGTGAATTATTGAGTGCAAAAATAGAAGTGTCCAAATCCAATTAGATTCAAAATTGGATTTCAATTATTGAGTGCTAAGTGAATTTTGTTCATTTAAGTTTTTAATTTTTGTGACAAGTAAATTATTGAATGCAAAAATCAAAGAGTCTAAAACCAATTAAATTCTAAATTTTCTATATATATATATAATATAATATAGAGAAACCATTATATATTTTAAAAACGTATGGTTTAAAAAAGCATAAGCTAATATTATGTATAATTTGAACATCTTTTAAAAAAATGTATAATTTGAACCATATAATTGTGATTATTTTTAATTGTATCCGTGCATATGCACAGGATTACACACTAATATATATTTTAGCTAAAACTTAGAGAAAATCCAATTAGACTTTAATTGGTTTCTCAATTTTATGCTACATGTCCCATTTAATTTTTAATTTTTTTCCAAGTGAATTATTTAGTGTAAAAATTGAAAAGTCCAAATCCAATTAGGCTGCGTTTGTTTTGGTGTAAAACCATTTCTGGAAATGCTTTTACACCTACACGGGTGTTTGGCAAGGACTGAAAATTTGGTCAAACGGAATTCAAATTCCGCGTTGACCGTAAAATAATGCCATTTTGGTGTAAAACCATTTCAGCTTTCGTTTTACCTTCAAAGCAATTACAGCCCAGGAAAATAGAAGAGAGGAAACAGCAAAGAGAGAGGGAGAAAGAGCAAGAAGAGAGAGAGCAAGAAAAGCACCCAGCACCGGCGATCGGAAGCCAATCGGACCGCCCCTGAGCCAATCGAACGACCCACCTGAGTCAATCGAACGACCCACCCGAGCCAATCGGACCCACCCCTGAGCCAATCGAACGACCCACCCGAGCCAATCGGACCGCCCCTGAGCCAATCGGACCACCCCTGAGCCAATCGAACGACCCACCTGAGCTAATCGGACCCACCCCTGAGCCAATCGAACGACACACCCGAGCCAATCGAGCGACCCACCCGAGCCAATCGGATCGCCCCTGAGCCAATCGGACCGCCCCTGAGCCAATCGGACCCACCGATCTCTCTCTCCGTCACCCACGAACCGATCTCTCTCTCTACCACGAACCGATCTCTCTCTTTCTCTGTCCCTCTCTCCGTCTTGTGATTTTGGTTTTTTTTGTTTTGATTTTTGTTTCTTTTATTGTTAAGTGTATATTTTAAATTTTTCTATTATAAAATTTGTTTGGGAACTGAGAAAATGAACGAGAAAATGTGTAAAATTTGTAGAAAATTAGCATTTTCAGAATGTAACCAAACACCGTAAATCATTTTTTGAACTATTTTCCATTGCAAAACCAAACACTTAAGTTTCATTTTACTTACGGAAATTCACTTTCCCCTGCATTCATTTTACACTCGGAATGCAATTTACATTGAACCAAACGCACCCTTAGATTCTAAATTGGATTTCAATTGGAGTCTAATTTTTCACTATGTGTCCACCTAATTTTTTTTTAATTTTTGTGGCAAGTGAATTATTGAGTGCAAAAACCGAAGAGTCTAAATTCAATTAAATTCTAAATGATATATATATATATATATATATATATATATATAAAATATGAGAAACCATTACATATTTTAAAAATGTATGGTTTAAAGAAAGTGAGATCTAATACCATGTATAATTTGAACATCTTCTCAAATAAAGTTATAATTTGAACTATATAATTGTGATTATTTTTAATTGCACTTGTGCATATGCACGGGACTATACGCTAATATATATATAATGTGTTAGTTGTGGCCTTAATTTAAGGAATTTTAATTCTTTATTATATATTATATATAAGGGATTTGTACATTAGATGTCGACATTGAATACATCAAGAAGTGCACAAATATATCAAGAAGTGTGTAAACAAGACATTGAATACATCACATCAAGAAGTGCGCAATCAAGACATTTATGCGCACCACCACGTACCCTTGGTATGGTGGTTACTACACAAGTGTAAGTGCTTGTGAGATATGGGGGGCAAAAGCCGGGGTTCAAGTCTTCAGGAAGGAGTTTCATATATATATATATATATATATATATATATATATAGGGGAGCAAGTTACAACTGAGCGGAAGACTGGGTTACAAGTGTAAAACTGACTGGAGTAATACAAGTGTAAGCTGAGAAAACTAACTGGGATACAATCTTATTACAAGAAGGGAGGGAATCCTAAAATTGGTTCTTGCAATTTGGTCTCTCCCTTCAACTGGAATGGGAGCTGGTACTTATAGGAGGCTGGGAGCCTCGGATTCCTTGTCTGAATGCTGAAAATCCGAAGAGTAAAATGCTTTTACTGAGGTGAAAACCTTTTCCACCGAAAGCAATAGTGACCCTGAATGATTCTGTCGGGTACTGTTCATGAATAGTGACTTTTACTGTTCATGAATAGTGTTCTGTCCCTTGTCTGTAGCGTCGGCTGAGTGCTGGTTACTGTTCATCAATAGTGACTGGTACTGTGGATGAATAGTAACTTGTCTGAAGCTGCTTTTCTGAATAGTGACTGGTGCTATCCAGATCCTTCTTTAGGGGCTATCTAGCCTGTAAGCATCATTTGGATCCTGGGAATCCTGGAATAGGGGATCATTTGGATCAAAATTTGCTGAGGCTTCTGAGGAAACAGGGGAACCTTTCTCCTGAGACTGTAATTCTTCTGATTGGAGAAGTAACTGGTGAGCAAGATCTTTTAATTCTTTGCTGGACTTTCCTGCAAAAGAATCTAGGCTGGATTGAGACCTTGTGACTATATTCCTTTGGACTGGGAGGGGGAAATCCTCATAAACTTGACTGATGATCGGATCAATCTTAAGGGAATCCCACCATTTAACTGAGAATTCTCTATTCAACAAATTTCCTTGTAAGACATAATTCCACATGCTGATCTAGTGAATCCTATACATGATTGTCATGTGTAGAATGGCTGGGAATTGTCCACCATGAGAATTTAGCTTACACCTCGAACTGAAATACCTGAGGGTGTCCTGTAGTGGTTCTGGGAGGATCTGTGGAACCGGGCCAAACATATCCCACCAATGCAGGAACCAGGTTGGAACTGGGCATTTGAACTTCTTATCAAACATAATAAACCAAGAGTGATCAAACTTCTTGTTCTGATAAAAGAGTACTTTCTCAAATGCATCCATGTAATCGTGGTAACTGTAATGGAGATCTGAACTTGTGATGGACTTAAGTCCCTTGAGAGTTCTTAGAAGAGAGGGGTGCTGGCCCCAATCTTTGCTGCTGATGATACCTGTGAAGATGAACTTGTGATAGAGGACTACTGAGGGGTCCGCTTTGTTCATGATATTTTCTATCCTGGCAGACTCTTCCTCGATGAGGATTTGCCTGTAATACTTGATGTTTTTCTCCGGGTGTTTTGGGAGAAAGTGCCATCCTTCTGGGAATACTTCCATAGCCAAAGCAAGAGGATCTTTTATATGAACTATGTGGGGTTCAATATAAGAGATGTGCTGGATGTATGGCTTCTTGAAATAAGGTGACCTATTTTTTCTGGACAATGGTTGGGATGATTTTTGGGACTGAAGAGGGCCAAAAGGATCATCGACTGTGTAGGGGGTGACTTGCCTAGGGGCTGGGGAGGCTAAGGCTGAGCTATAACTGGGTTGGACTGGCCTGTTATAGTTAGGTCTGGGGAAGGTGGATGTAACATAACGGCTAGAAACTGAAACTGAGGATGCTAGAACTAACTGGCCAGGGTTCTTTGCCTGACTAGTGCTACCTGGGGTTTGCTGTTTAGGCAACTTTGGGGGGACGGGTTTCTTTCCCGACATCTTGGTTTGGACTCTGCAAAAATTCACAGGTGAGGAAATCAGGGATACTGTTTTGAGTTCCTTTTATGAATTCTATGTCAAAGTCAAAAACTGAAAGAATGGCTTGCCACCGGACAAAAATCTGTTTTGATGCAATATTTTGAACATCTTTTTCTAAAACATGTTTTGCAGATTTGCAATCAATTCGTATTAAAAATCTTTGATTCAAAAGATCACTTTGAAATTTTGAAATGCAAAGTACTACAGATAAAATTTCTTTTTTAATAGTACTATAATTTAACTGAGTAGAGGTCCAAATTCCTGAATGGAAACAGACTATCTGTTCCGGAGAATTGGGACTGACTCGCTGGAGGAGAATGCCACCATAACCTATGTCAGAGGCATCAGTTTGAACAATCTTGAAGGAATTGACTGAGGGAATTCCTAAACAAGGGAGTGTCTTGACATATTTTTTAATGTCCTGGATAATTTTTGTATGAACTGGGGTCCATGGGGAAGGATTAGCCTGGAGTCTATCAAAAAGGGGTTTGCATTGCTGCCTAATGTTTTGATAGAAATCTGAGATATAATTTAGAGATCCTAGAAATCTCTAGAGCTGGGTTTTGTCTAGGATTTCATCTGGGAACTTGTCTGCAAACTGGATAGCCCTATCAATAGGTTTGATGACACCATGTCTAATATCAAAACCTAAGAATCGCACACTAGTTTGAAAAAGCCTGATTTTAGGAGCTGAAACAACAAGTCCATTGAGCTTGATAGTCTGAAGGAAAGCACGCAAGTGTTTCCAATGTTGTTCAATGGAATCTGAAAAGATAAGTACATCATCGATGTACACAATTGCATGACTGGTGAATGGATTAAAAATCTCATTCATGATATTTTGAAATTCTGAGGGTGCATTTTTGAGACCAAAGGGCATTACGTTCCATTCGTAATGGCCGAAAGGTGTGGTAAAAGCTGTTTTATACCTATCAGACTCTCTGATCTGTATCTGCCAAAAACCGCTCTTCATATCAAACTTGCTAAAAACTACGGCTGTACTAAGTCTGTTGACAAGATCTCTCTTGTTGGGAATTGGGTACCTTACCCATTCTAAAACTTTGTTAAGCGGTTTGTAGTTGATAACTAATCTGGGTACACCTCTCTCAATCTCAGCATTTTTCTGGACATAAAAAGCTGGGCAAGACCATGGTGACCTAGAGTTCCTGATGATCCCTTTTCTAAGGAGGTCTTCAATCTCTGTTTTACAAACATTCATGAGTTCTTGGTTCATTTGGATGGGTCTAGCCTTGGTTGGGATGTCCTTTTCATTGAAGTCTTTGGTATAAGGAAGAGCTACCTCATGCTTCTTTCTATACCAAAAGGCTGTGGGTAAATCAGAGCAGACTTCCTGCTTGAGTTTTTCTTCAAACTCTCTGATTTGCTGCTGGATCGTTTTACAAGTTAGCCTTTCTTCGACTTTCTTGTACCTTAGTTCTTCTCCTAGATACTTGATCTGTTGTCTTTTGGCACTAATAAGGTTAAGAGTCTTGGAAACAGAAACATCATGGAGAATGCTAATATCTCTTGGTTCTGGGCTCCTAAGAAACTTAAACTTGACTGGCTGGCCAAAGGGATGGGTAGTGATACCTTCACTATCTGTTGTGAATGGATATAAAAGACACATGAACGGGTTTCCTAAGATAACTTTGTCCGTCATGTTCTTAACCAAAACAAATGTTGTTTTGAAGCACGCATTATCTTGGCAAACGTGTGCTCCTGGGATTTTGTACTTAATTTGCATCTTTCCTCCACTTGCAGATGTTAACCTTTCTTTGGTTTTCTTGAAGTACTTAGAAGGGATTATTCCTTCTTGGATACAATTGAGATCAGCTCCTGAGTCAATTAAGGCGACTGCTTTGAACTCATAATCTTTGCTAATCACAATTCTAACCTCAGAATGCCATTTCTAGAAATTCATCCTATTCAAAGTTTCTAAGGACTTTGTTGTTTCTGGCTGGTCATTTTGGACCATGTCTGCTGTTGGGTTTTCTATTTCTTCGTTATCAGAGGATTCTCTTTCTTGATAAGAAGTTCCTTCAAGGTTTTTTACCCTTTTATCCAAAAGAGTATTATCTATTCTAAGGATGGTTAACTCTTGTTTGAGGGTTCTTACCTCAGACCTAGTTTCCTTGATGTCTCTTTGGAGATCGTTGACTGTGACTTCCTTTTTGGATCTAGAGAACCTCTCATAGATCTTTTCTAAGTCAACCTTGGGTTCCTTAATTCTGGGTGGTTCAGGTTTGGTTGTTTCCTTAACTAAGGTTGCATGAAATGCACTGATTCTTTGGGCTTTGATAACTGGATCTTCGATCTGGTCTATTAGATCTAAGAGCAGTTCTTCTTGTTTACTAAGGACTTTTACTTGGGAAGGAGGGTTTGGTTGAATGTCATCCTCTTTTTCCTTTTCCTTATCCTGGTTAACATAAACCTTTTTGTGTAAATAATAGTTCTCAAAGTATTCAAAGAAAAAATATGTTCTTGCACCTCTTTCATGAATTCTATCCAAGAATTGAGAACTTTAACCTTTTGCTCTCTGGTATGGTTGGCTTTATAGGCTTCTCTTTTGGCTTTGTTTTTCTCTAAGTCAAATTCATCGCCTAAAAACTTCATGTCTGGCTTAAACTCTTTCCTTAGAGTTTTGAGCTCATAATTCGGGGTATGATCATCCTGGTATGGGTACTCTATATCAGGATTTTCCATATCTGTTCCTGAAGGTGATCCTACCTTCTGACTGTTATTGTCACCTTGATCAATAACTGAGTCATTCTTGGCTGTGTAGCAGGGTGTGCTAACCTGGGATCTATTTTTAACTCCTTGAAAGTCTGCACTTAAGTCTCTTCTAGATCTAGGGAACGGTGCTAGAGGTCTAGAGGAACTGGCTTGGGATGCAGGTTTGTCCCTCAAGAGAATGGGTGGTTGCTTAGAGGGGAATCGACTAAGATCTATTGGGGATCTAGGTCTATAATCATCTAGGGGTGTCCTAAACCTAGATTTGTCAAAACTTAGCCTAACAGAACCATCTGCTAGTTGCTGGACAAAATCTATTTCTGGGTCTTGATCAACCTCTTGAATCAACAGAGGGTGATTCTCATTATGAAGTTTCCAATCATCTGGAAAGGAAATTTTATCCCATCTAAGGGTTCTAGGGACTTTGATCTTGGCATCATGTATGTTGGTTTGGATGAGAAGGGTTTCTCCTACCTTCTTCCTATCTAAGGCTCCAACATTCATGTTTGTTTTGATACACTTATAATACACTCTGTATATAAGTGCTATCTGACTGGTTCCTTGTGTGACTAAGGTTCCATGGGTCTTGATATTCAGGGTCAAGGCCTGTAGGACATTCTTGTCATGGATGTGGACTGTAAAGTTCGGGAAACAGTCGAAATGGACTGGTCCGTTACTTAAACTGGCTTGAACTGTACCTAAGAGACTGTCATCAAACCTTACATGACGGGTGTCTCTAAGGGCTAAGAGGACTGAATTGTTCAATCCTGACCTGATGAGAGGTTTAACTCCAACCTGGACTAAACCTATGTGGATAAAATGAAAACCTTTCTTAATATGGGCATTGATCTGGTCTGAGCTGAACAAGTAGCACGTCTCGTTCTCCTTGTTTATTCCATAGACCTGTTCTATGGTTCTAACATGGAAATCTGTCTTGAATGAATTTAAGTTCCATGTAGAAGACTTATAAAACTGCTTTATGGGTACCTTGGGGAGATTCCAATCTCCTAACTTAAGGTCTAAATCCTGTACCTCATATTCTTCACTATTGATAATTCCAGACTGTTGTGGAATTTCTGGGAGTGATGTGGATCTACTGGTTAAACTGGAGGTTGAGTTACTTCTAAACAATTTACTCAACATCTTGACTATCTGTAAAATTTAACACAATTATATCCTAATTTTCTCTATCTCCAAAACTGAATTTGAGCAATAGTCTGCCATAGGAGCATGTTTGCGAACCTGCCCATATATATATATATATATATATATATATATACTTAGATTAGGCTAGAGTAGAAATTCTATATTGTAAAAAAAATAAAAAATAAAAAGACATTGATGTGCACTTCTTGATGTATTCAATGTTGACATCCAAGATACAAATTTCGTCTCCCCTAAAAAAGAAATTGAAAAAGAAAGAGAATTGACAAAAATAATTCAGTTGATGACAAAATCTTCTCTCACACATTAGGAGAGAACCAAGACTATGTATATATAATATTGTTCTACAACGGTAATGATATTTTACAATTACTACATGGTCAACTATGATTTTTTAACTTGGACACACAATATGTTAGTCCATGATTCTTGTATTGACATGTGCAGCTGAAAATGGTCTCCATTCATTGTTACCAATACGAATGAAGCAACTGTTAATTCCTAATTATTATCCCCAATTATTGAATTATAAAAAATTATTTTTGATAGGACAAATGGACAGTTTAAAAAGGTAGAAACCAAATAATTATATATATGGATTCTCGAATAAAAAAAATTATATATATTTATTTATTTGGAGATTATATAGTAATCACTAACTCAACTGGTAAAGTCTCTCTAAAAAAAAAAAAAAAACTGGTAAAGTCTCTGATGGTTGAATAAGAGATCTGAGATTCAATCTTTGTCTACACCAAAAATTGATTGGTGTCTTAGTCTAATGCTAAAGAGCTATCATCAAGAGCTGATCATAGGTTAAAACTCTCTCCAAAAAAAAAAAAAAAAAAACATATTACTTGCTTATTTGAACTTTTAACATTTAATTTTTTACAAAATCCGTTGAATTTTTCTGCAAAATCTATGAAAATTTTCCTGTGAAATTCGAGAATGAGGTTACATACTTGCTTTCTATAAGGTCAAGTTTGTCCATGTGATTCTTTCAGATTCAAGAATTTGATTCGCATTATGCTCTATAGTGTGGCGCAAGAACCGAATTTGACATTTTCTTTATCTAATAATATTTCCTTAATTATTGGCTATGAAGTCTTTGTTTTCAAGTACTATATATTACTAGTATTAAATTACCATTAATCACTAAAAAATCAGCAACTGGAAATATAAAAAGGGTATTGTTAACGGGTACTGTACAGCACTTGTTAATAATTCATTTAAAGAAAGTTTTTATGGGAAATGAAAAAAAAAATTAATATTTTGACAGTTTTTTTCATTTCCCATAAAAGTGGTATCAAAACTTTCTTAAAATAGATTATTAACAAGTGCTGTACAGCACTTGTTAACATTTTCCATATAAAAATTGGCTGCAAATTTCGAATTGGATATTTTCTTTATCAAATATTATTGCATTAATAACTTAAATGGTATCACATTTTCTTTATTGAATAAAACCTCTTTCTTTTTTTCTTTTCTTTTTTTTTTTTTTGAGAAAAAACTAGTAAACTTATATTTTTTAGAGTAAAAAAATATCTAGTGAACTAGTTATATTTTTTTTTTTTGAGAAGTATAACTAATTCTAGTATACATGCCAAGAGCCTTGTAATTTAAATGGATGGCGCTTCTTGATGTTTCCAATTAAGGCATTTACGATTCAAATTTCTCCATCCTATTGTAATTATCAAATTATTTTATTTCTTTAAGAAACTTTTAACTATCATTTTTTTTTTAAATAGTCCTAACATATAAAATATGCTAGTTTTTAGGTAAAATAAGGTCTGACCTTCAATGAATTTTTAAATTTTATTTATTGTCAAAAAAGTCTTATAACTCAACTTTTTTTTTTTTACTATATAGTATATTTTGGTATTTTTAATGGGACATCCAATTTTCAAATAGCCACTTTCCCAACTATTAAATTATCAAAAAAAAAAAAAGTTATTATCCAATTTAGATCTTTTTGTTTGGACAAATGGATAGTATAAAAAGGTAGAATCCAAAAGATCTAAACTGAATAATAAAAAAACATAAAAGAAATCTTTGTTTTCAGGTACTATTACATTGCCACTAGCAACTGAAAATTCTATTATTGTCTTTCACACTAGAGATGGCAACCTGGAATCGCTCATTGTTGTCTCACACAAACTACTCATAAATGCAAAAAATAATCATATCTACTATGGCATATGATTGATCTTTTGTTTACAGTATTTAGTGTACACATAAACAATTATGGATTGTAGAATCACAGAAACTCATTGAACTTTCCAAGATGGTGTTCTGGCTAATTCTTTGAAGAAATTAATTTTTCGTATAGGCCGAAATTAACTTCAGATTTTTTATTTGACCTTACAAAATAGAGAAATATTACTAGATGTAACTGAAATACTGAATCCCACCGTTAATCCACATCTCAACCCCAAACAAAAAATAAATGGTCTAATTTAGAAAGTGCTCCATTCTCAAAAAAAAAAAAAAAAAACAATAAAAAATTAATTTGGAAAGTGGTCCATGACTTGAAATTCTTTTATAGTATTAATTAAGACCAAATCCCGAGCTCTCCAGAATTATTTTTCGAGGGCAAGGTAGGAAAGCAACTTTATGGGTGCTGTTAACAAAGTCCTCTTTTATTTTTTTATCTTAAGTACTGTCGGTTGGTAAGGAAATTAAATACGAAACATGCGCATATTTCACGCATTTCCAAGCACGTTTACGAAACCTATAATTTGGACCTGACTCAAATATTTCCAAGCACGTATTACGAAACCTGTAATTTCAACCTTAACTTTATAAAAAAAAAATTGTTATACTATTTTTACGCTAAATTTTATATAATAAATTATTATATAAATTTTAATTAATTTAATTAATAAAATTTTTAATAATTAAATTAAAAATTAGAAATTTAATCTTTATTTACACAAAAAATTAATTAATATTTTAATCGGATGATAAAAAATTATTATCAAAAGAAAATATCATCAATTAAAGCCTTTTTAAAAAAATTGATAAATTGTGATACAGTATAAGTTGAAAGTTTCTAAAAAAAAAAATAAAGATAAATAGTTACATATTCTATTAGTAAGAAAATAAAAAATAATTTAAATCAATAATTACAAAATATTTTTAAAATGTCGTGAATGGACTCATCATTTATTTTTTCTTAAATGGTAATCATCTTTTTGTAGTATTTGGGGACCGCAGCCTATAGACAATATCCTGCTGTGATTTGATGGGCACGTTCACTTTGATTTGATGTTCTTGTTGTTTTTCTAATAAAATAATATCTATTTACCGTCGTCCAAAACAAATATATATATATATATATATATATATATAAAAGCACGAATGCGCAAAATTATTGTAGTTATAGTAATTTTTTGGTTTTGTGAAGCGTGTCTTTTTTTTTTTTTTCTTTCGGCACTGTTCTTTCGGTGTAAATTACTGTGCAATATTTTGTGAGTCTTTTTTTTTTTTTTTTTTTTTCAGAGTATTCCGTTTGTGTTTTTTTTTTTCTTTTAAATGTTGTTGTGAGTTGATATTTATATTGTTATACTGATACAATAAATTTTACAATATTTTCATAATTATAGTTTCGTTAGTCACATTTTTTTTTCCAGTAATCGGTTTGTGTTTTTTTTTTTAATATTGATGTAAGCTGGCATTTATATTGTTATACTGACACAACAAATTTTTATTGCCGCTACAGTGCTTCGGCACTGTTCATCCAGTGTAAATCACTGTGCAGCACTGTAGCGGCAACAATGCCTTCGTTTCATGAGTCCCTTTTTTTTCAGTATTCCGTTTGTGTGTTTTTTTTCTTTTAAATGTTGTTGTGAGCTTACATTTATATTGTTATACTGACACAACAAATTTTACAATATTTTCACAATTATAGTTTCGTTAGTCACATTTTTTTCCCAGTAATCGGTTTGTGTTTTTTTTTTTTTTTAAATATTGATGTAACCTGACATTTATATTGTTATATTGACACAAAAAATTTTTATATAACAATGTTTTTGTACTGTTCATGCAGTGTTATTCACTATTCATTTTTAGTGCTATTTTCGTGAGTCACTTTTTTTTTTTTGTAATCGGTTTATGCTTTTTTTTTTCTTTTAAATATTGATGTAAACTGACATTTATATTGTTTTACTGATACAATAAATTTCACAATATTTTCACAATTATGGTTTAGTTAGTCACTTTTTTTTTCCAGTAATCGGTTTGTGTTTTTTTTTTTTTAAATATTGATGTAAGCTGACATTTATATTGTTATACTGACACAACAAATTTCTTATATATAAAAGTGGCTATGCTACCGCAGTGCTTTGGCACTGTGCATTCAGTGCCTTTGCACTGTTCATTTACAGTGCCATTTTGGTCAGTCGTTTTTTTTTTTTCATTAATGGTTTGTGTTTTTTATTTTCTTTTAAATATTGATATAAGCTGACATTTATACGGTTATACTGACACAATAAATTTCACAATATTTTTACAATTATAACTTACTTAGTCTTTTTTTTTTCAGTAATCGGTTTGTGTTTTTTTTTTCTTTTAAATATTGATATAAACTAACATTTATATTGTTATACTGACCACAATTATTGACGTGTCAATTTCTTACAAGTCGAAATAAAATAATAAAATATGAGACTGTAGCCAACCACAACTGAAAATAAATGTTTTGACAATGCCGCTATGGTGCTTTCGCACTGTACATCCAGTGTTTTGGCACTGTTCATCTACAGTCCCATTTTTGTGGGCCACATTTTTTTTTTTTTCCAGTAATCGGTTTGTGTTTTTTTTTTCTTTTAAATATTGATATAAGCTGATATTTTTATTGTTATACTGACGCAATAAATTTCACAATATTTTCACAATTATGGTTTAGTTAGACATTTTTTTTTTTTCAGTAATCAGTTTGTGTTTTTTTTCTTTTAAATATTGATGTAAGCTGACATTTATATTATTATATTGACACAACAAATTTCACAATATTTTCACAATTATTGACATATCAATTCCTTATAAGTCGAAATAAAATAATAAAATACGAGACTGTAGCCAACCACAACTGGAAAAAAATGTTTTGAAAAAAATGTTATAACACTTATTGTTATCACAATATTTTTACAATTGTTGATATCCCAGTTTCTTATAGATCAAATAAAAAAAATGCTAAGTCCACAACATTTTAACATTAATTTCTATAGTGCCTAAAGTTTTTTTTTTCCCCGGTAATCGATTTGTGTTTTTTTTCCTTTTAAATATTTATATAAGCTGACATATATATTGTTATACAGACACAAAAAATTTCACAATATTTTCACAATTATTAAGGTATAAATTTCTTACAAGTCGAAATAAAAAAATAAAATATGAGACTATGACCAACCACAATTGAAAATAAATGTTTTGAGAAAATGTTACAACATTTATTGTTATCACAATATTTTCACAATTGTTGAGATCTCAGTTTCTTATATATCAAATAAAATTGTTAAGATCTCAGTTTCTTATATATCAAATAAAAAAATGCTAAGTCCACAACATTTTAACATTAATTTCATAACAAATCATAGGTAAGCTATTATTGATGGATAGTACTAGAGCTATAGTGCTTTTGGTTTATTCAATTGGCACTGTAGCTACAGTGCCTAAAGATTTTTTTTTTCCCAGTAATTGGTTTGTGTTTTTTTTTTCTTTGAAATGTTTATGTAAGCTAACATATATATTTTTATACTGACACAATAAATTTCACAATATTTTCACAATTATTGACGTGTCAATTTCTTATAAGTCGAAATAAAACAATAAAATATGAGATTGTGACCAACTACAACTGAAAATAAATGTTTTGAGAAAATGTTATAACACTTATTATTATCACAATATTTTTACAATTTTTGAGATCTCAGTTTCTTATAGATCAAATAAAAAAAATGCTAAGTCCACAACATTTTAACATTAATTTCTATAGTACCTAAACTTTTTTTTTTTCCCAGTAATCGGTTTGTGCTTTTTTTTTTCTTTTAAATATTTATGTAAGCTGACATATATATTGTTATATTGACACAACAAATTTCATAATATTTTTACAAATATTGAAGTATCAATTTCTTACAAGTCAAAATAAAATAGTAAAATATGAGATTGTAACTAACCACAACTGAAAATAAATGTTTTGAGAATAACAATAACAATGTTATCAGTTTAAAACCAATAACAACTTGTCATTTAGAATTTGTTCTAAAAAATTTTATGAATGTAGCATTTCTCTCAAATAAAAAAAAAAAAATCTATTCGAACCCTAAAAATGAAGATATTGTGAAAATATTGTGATATTTTGTTATATTCTTAGACTTCTTTTTTAATATAGTCAAATTGGGTGAGCCAAAATTCACGGTTTTACACACAAAATCTATTAATTTTTTCACTACTGGAGCAGCACGTGCCTTGCACGTGCAGCCAACACTAGTGTATATATATATATATATATATATATAGTTTTAGGTGAGATAGTAACCCACAAGTTTAAATATATATTTTCATTTTTAAACCTTACACATTTTTTTATAAATACGTATTTTTAAAAAAATTAAAAATTCTTATTTAAACACACATACCAAACCGCTCTAATTTACCGAAAAAATAAATGTAATGAAAAGTAAACACATGGTAAAATAACTTATTCCGGATTTGCAACGAGACAAAGAAGAAAAAAAAAAAAAATATATATATATATATCAATTTTATATATTTAGGGGTCGGTTGGTAATGTTGTTTTAATAAATAGTTTATATTTTTTGAAAATACGTGTGGATAAAAAAGTATATTAAAATACGTGTAATATTGTTTAAAAATTGCAAAGTGTTGCTTAAACTATCACGTTTAGTCAAGTTTAAAATATGTAAATTCATAAAGTTGTTACATGGATAAATTTATGCTACTACTATTTATTTTGCATCGAGATTTTTATTATTTTCTCATGTATCTTGGAGATAAAGAAAGAAAGTGAGCAGTAATTATTGTGTGTGAAAAAGATAAACAATTCAAAAATATTCAAAAATTTGATAGATATCACAAAAGGATAGATATCACATTCTACCAAAACTGAGGTTCCAACAAACCTTTTTGCCTTTCTAGATCATGAACTACTGAATTGTCAATACCGTCTTAAATGAGAAAAAGAGATGAACCTAAAAACCTTTTTTTTTTTTTTTCTTTTTTTTTGTTGAGAAATAAGACTGAATAAACTCAATCATGAATTACAAAAGAAGAGATATCACATTCTACCAAAACTGAGGTTCCAACAAACCTTTTTGCCTTCTTAGCTAGATCATGAGCTACTGAATTGTAATACTATCTTAGATGAGAAAAAGAGATGAACCTAAAAAGCTTTTTTTTTTTTTTTTTTTTTTGGAGAAGCAAGACTGAATTTTATTGAATCAAAACTCAATCATGGATTACAAAAGAGGAGATCACATTCTACCAAAACTGAGGTTCCAACAAACCTTTTGCCCTTTTAGCTAGATCATGAGCTACTGAATTGTCACTACTGTCTTAGATGAGAAAAAGAGATGAACCTAAAAAGCTTTAATGGCTATCTGCGAGTCTTCAATCACATGAGACAGCAACCTTCAGAGTTTAGAAAATTAGAAGCCAACATCCTGAGCAAAGTTTATACATGCCAAACTGACATCTACGTATAGTGCTTTAGTTGTAGTATTACATTTACACTAGTACTTTCAATTTAAAACAAACATTTAATTAGCACTGAATTTAATTATTCTTAAAAAAATATACAACACTGTCCAGGACTTTTGCATGGTAAACGACACTACTCAAAGCCCAATTAGTGATATTATGTAGTTGGGGTTCAAAATTGGGCCAAAAGGTCGTTGGGGAATAAAGGGGTTTAGTACCACTATATTATTATGTGTGCTGTACATTGTTATCGGGTTGATGTTGTTGTAGATCTAGGGTCGTTAGGCAGCTTATTTAGTTGAAATTAAAAAAAAAAAAATTTTTGCTGAAAGCTTGAAAGTATAGAAAATAAAAAGGGTAAAATGCAAATTAAACTGACCCTCTAAGTTTTTTTAGATTTCATTTTAATCTTCTAACTTTTTTTTTGTTCATTTCAATCCTCTAACTTTCAAATATATTCAATTAAGGATTTTCCATCAACTTTTGTTATATGTTGTGGTTTATTTTTCAATTTAATAAATTTTTCTTCAAATTTTTTAAATTAAAAAAATTCAATTAATGAATGAAAAATATTTTCCTCATTTTTTTTTCAAAAAATTTTAACAAAAGTTAACGGAAATGCCTTAATTGAATAAATCTGAAACTTAAAGGACTAAAATGAACGAATGCAAAGTTAGAGGACTGAAATGAAATCTAAAAAAAGTTAGAGGGTCAGTTTTTCATTTTAGCCACACAAAAAAAAAAAGTTAATTGAATAATACAATGGGAATCATGAATAGTACTAAAAATAAGCTAAAAACTACATAAGTTGAAGGAAATAAGCTCATACAAAACTCATCCCTAGTTGGTTTTTTTTAAGAAATTTAAGAGACTTCTCCTTTTGAGGGCCCAAGCCCATATCTATTTTACAAAGGCCAGATGGAAGTTGTTCTGCTGGATTTGGCCCACATTTAGAGGCCTAGAAAACCCTGTAAGACTAGGCCTTGCCCAGTTAGAGAGAGACTCTCTCCTGAAATTAATTGGGTCCTTTTGTTTTCAACTTCTTCATTTAGTACTAAGTATGACTAGAATATGAAATAGATGTTTTAAGTACTTAAAAATAAAAACATTAATAAGAGTCCATTTGGCACCATCTTTTTTTCTTAAGTACACTTTCTATCTTTCCTATCCAAAAATAAAAATAAAAATCCACCGTTTGTCTCACCTTTAACCAATATACAAATAAATTAGAATTTTGGTAATAAGTTATTATTATTATTATTATATATATATATATATATATATATTTATCTCACCTTTCAGTAAATAATTTTCCAGAAACTGCAGAATGTCAAAATGCCAACCTCACTTTTAACTTTAAAGGCCACTGAAACTATCTACACAATACCATGGCTTTTACTTTAGAGTGACCCCAATTTTTCTTCCACACACACACAAACACTAATCTCCATGCCCTACATCTATGATTTTTTTTTTTCTTTTCCAGAATATCTATGCTAGTATCTGGATGTGTATTAGATCATCTCAAGGAAAATTGACATCTAATAAGCATTTAAAATAACCTTTATTGGGGCTCAAGGTTATTTTAAAACACAGATTAAAACTCTTTTAATTTCCAAAAATAAGAAAAACACAAATTAAAAGAAATTGGATTATGGCTTAAAAAAATGTATAAGTGTAAAATTCTTTCAATTTCAAAAATGTCCCAAATTTTGGATTTGTCCCTCATTTTAACTTCACTCAAGAAGCAGCTTGTACCAGCCTTCCGCATATACAATTCTTTCTCAAGCAGCTCATTCTGCTTTCTTAAAAAAGAAACAAACTTCAAAATTATAACAACTAAAGTTTCTAAGAGTTCTAAAAAAAATGTATATATACTAACAGAAAAATCCATGAAAAAAAAAACAAAAAAACAAAAAGAACATGACTCTCCTTCCCTTGAATCTATCTCACACATGTATATACAATATTTTGAATCACTAATACTCAAAGTCATCTCTCCCACGAGATGCCCCAAGCTCATCTCTCAAGTTCATACTTGTCCGTTGGACTAACCGCACCAATGCCTGCACCACCTCTGACATAGGAGGTCGAAATTCGGGCTCGGTCTAATACAAAATTGATAGTAGAAATTGTTACAACATTGGAAGATAAAATGATTATGAAACAAGAAGCATAATGTTCACATCCCAAAAAGAAAAAACAAGAGGCAACATCTTAGTATAGTTTGTGAAATGCTCATGAAACATTACCCTTTGTTATTTTTTAACATAACTCAACACATACTCACATAGGTCATCTTAGTGAAAATTGTAATGACACTTGGTGTGGAACTGTTATTGCACATTGCCTACTAATTAAGACTAAAAATTAAGATAGCTAAAAGTTGAGCCAGGCTATGTCCTCCAGGTTGTCATCATATAGTGGCTTTAATCAGTGTTTGTGTGTGTGCGCTCGAGTGCATGTTTAAGAGTTTCATCTTAGTTCTTAGTGTTCAAATTTTACCTCATTGAGAAACTTTTAGCAAAGTAAAATTACAATAAGTCAGGGACACAGCATTTTTCACAATTGCTAATATGGTTTATTGTGATTGGTACATAGTAAAAGTGGTGTCAAAGGTGAACTGAGTTGAAAGTGATATTGATCCAAATTGCAACAAGTCATATCAGCAGTTGAGAAAAATGTTTTCCCTAACAATACTCAAATAATTATATGTTTCATATGCTTTCTTGATGAAGGGTTTCCGTAGAGAGGAAAGGGGGTGAATCTCACCTGAACACAGAGGGCAATGATATCAGCAAATCGAGAGAGTGACTTGGGAGGGTACAATCCACGCAGGGCAGGATCAACCATTCTCCCCAGTGCATCTATGTCATGGAGCTGTGGTGTGGCCCATCGTACAAGGCATTGTTCGAATCTTGGTTTTGCACTGAAAAGAAGAATGAAATAAGCCTATTTCAGATAAGGGAATTGCATAAATCAGCTTAGTGAATGAAATAATTAAGTGAATAATTAACATACCTGTCCAAAGGCATTCGCCCTGTCAATAATTCCAACATGACCACTCCAAAACTATAAACATCACTTTTCATTGTATAGGCTGAAGGTTTTGTGCACTCTGGAGCATTATATCCTACCCCAAGGTTTTGACTAGTACGCTGAAGAAGAAAAAAATTCTTTATAAATAAAATTAATATGTAAAATTAATAAAATTTAGTTCTTGCTCTGAGAAATCAAGAGGCAGCTATCTTGAGACAAAAAACAGTCAGCCCTAGAGGCACAATGGTGCATTTCATCTAATAATGACTTTAATTTTATTTTGGTGTAAAAGAACATGTACAGCATATTGGCAACTTGGAAAAGCACACAACACAACATAGTAACATGAAGCAGGAAAAAATATCAATTAGTTGACAATTTGACAGTGTTCATCATAGCCACACTTGGACAAAATGAACTCTACTTACGCCTAAACCTAACTATAAATCAGCACAAGAATAAAAAATATGACCCAAAAAAAAAAAGCTTTTAGTGACCATCCATGGAAACTGATTGACAAGAGGAAACATTACTTATTTAAAAAATTTCACATTGACATAAACAAGTTCAATAATTTGATGCACGGTCTCTGCTAAATCCAATGGTTTCTGTAGATACAAGACCTTCTAAATTTACACACCTATATCCAAAGTGACCCACACTTAAGTGGCTCTATATTATCAAATTAGAAACCAGTATAAGTACTAAAGTTTATAAGGACTCAAAGCTTGAAAGATCTAGGGTATTGGAATGGATTATTAGCCTGATTCCTTTTTCATATACTTCTCTTTATTTTTGATCCCATTCAGTAGACCTAATGTGTTCTTTTGAGCCAAGCCAGAGATAACAGCCTCATTGCATTTCCCAAAACTCTCATCTACCAAGCCTAGTAACCCTGGGACGTTTCTGCAAGCATAACTATGAGGACTGATTTGGTACTTTTATACTTGGTAAATTTTAAAACTACCAGAGTAAAGCAAATCTTATTCAAGCCATGTTTAGGATAAGACATAAAATAGTAACCTGATGAAAGATTGCCAAACCACTGTCAGAGAGATGAGGATTAAGATCAGCGTCGAGCAAAATATTCGATGACTTGATGTTCTTGTGGACTAAGGATGGAGAACAGACTTCATGGAGGTACCTGAACACAGAAATGGTATATAAAAATTTAATTGAATAAAATTAGAAGCAGTCATGTCATAACAAAAAACTGTATTCAGCTTTGAAAGCAGGAACAAAATAGAAATACTGAATTAACCAACTGGAAATTGCTGTAATCATACTACCAACTAGATATCCCATGATGGTAATTAGAGCTACAATATAAAATATACACACACCAATTATGATCGTGCCTTGGATTAATCTAAATCATGAAAAAATCAGCCGAAACCAATCTTTAGGTCAATTTTGACAGGTATCTAACAGTGATTTGGTAAAATAGTAACAAATTGAAAACAAAAAGGTCACACTACTGATAAACTTTTCAAGCACACCAATCTGACCCTAGAGCCAAGAACTACATACATTCACCATATGTCCTACTGTATGTACATGATTAAATGCATGAGGATAGATTTTTTTTTAATCAAACTAAGCATATTTAATGCAAAGTATCCCAGATGAAATTTCTATGTTTACCCAGATCAACTCAGTTTTGTTAAACCCATAGTCGCTGGCTTTACTTCTCAGGTTTGGAATTTAAGTTAGTTCAGTTCTTAGAATTTGATGCCCTCATAAACCTAAACCAGTCACAGTGCCAATCCAAAAAAATATGTAATATGAAGCAAACTTGGGAAAAAATTTTCATTGTGGCATACGTTTATAATTTTAAAGTATAGGTGTTTAAATCTTTAGAAAGATAAATTCATTAAGGCTACCAACTAGTCTTATTGGAATGTATGATTTGTGACTGGAAAAGGGAAATGAAAAAAGGAAGCTTAATTTCTTGTATGAACCAGCCAAGTAGCACATAAATTTATCTAACCTGACCATAAATCATACAGTGTCTGTGTGCATCTGTGAGCACACGAAACATGCACATAAACAAAGGGATACTACTTATACTAAATGACATGTTTGCATTTACTGACCAATAAAAAAATAGAAGTTATCCGAGATGCAGTATATATGTTGACTTACTCAACTGCTCGGCCTGTCCCTAATGCAATTCTGACTCTGGTGTTCCAAGTTAGTGGTTTGCTATAGTCATCTGACATGTGTAAGAATTCATGAAGTGAACCATTTCTGAAATACTCATAAATTAACATGTTATGCCCCTGTTCTGAACAATAACCAACAAGCTCAGCTATGTTCGCATGGCGAAGCCTGGAAATGTTTGAAACTATTCCAGAAAATTCTTCCGATCGCCTTCCTTGAAAAAGTGAAGAGTCAATCTTTTTAACAGCTAAAACCTGAAAAACATGTATAAATCTAATATTATAATTCAAAACTCGCCCATTTCTGAGTGTAGATTGTGAGTAAATTTTGATTACTCAAATAATGATTTGCTGATAGGTCAAAATATCATCATTTACTAATAATATCCAAGCAAAATAATCCAGCAGCGAGCGCAAATTACAAATTAGTGATACTGGAAATGGTGAATTCAAAGAAGATCATAGTAATTGGAAAGTGATATTGGACAAGATAACAAAATATGATAACCAGATTGAAAATACCTTTCCATCAGCATATTTAGCTCGATAAACACGTCCAATACATCCCTCTCCGAGAAGGCGGCCTGATGCGAAATTAGCAGTAGCGAGTTGTAAATCTGCCAAAGAGTAAGATGTAGCACGAAGGGAGGTGCTTTTTCTAGCATTCAGAAGGTTAGCGAACTCATTGTCATTATAAGTTTGCTTAAACTCAGGAGGTGGAAGCTTAAAACCAACTGAAGGAGACTTTTGCAAAGTCATTATATCAATTGAAGCAGATGAATCCACTGACCTATGCCCTGTCACCAGTATAATATCTGGTCAGTTAAATTACAATGCAAAGTCCACATTTACCAGGTATATGACAAAAATAAAATAACAATCTTAAGAAATATCAATCAAACATTACAGAAGGATGAAATAGACATCAAATGGCCAGCAATGCACTAGTTTTGATCAAGTAAGCAAAAGACCACCTAAAGAACGCATAGACAAAGGAGATATGCCAGCCAAAGATAGACTAATTAATACTCAGTCAATGACAAGTCTATCTACACTGGTTATCATAGACCCTAAATGGATAGGCATGGCATACACTTTCTGTTCCAGAGCCTTTTTACTAATGAAGGTGAAACATCATGCTACAGACGTTCCAGAATATTTTCCAGGACAACTCTAAATAAGCAAAGAGGAAACTTTAAGGCCTAATAAGATATTTATGTCTGCAACATTATTAAGACAATTCTAGTAAGCTCCCCACAAAAGAATGCAGGACAAAGAAAATTTACCTTTGAAGTCGTTGCTTATGTTGGTAGGCAAGTCTTTGGATAATTCCTGAGATGCAAGAGGAGTAAATGATCTACTCTGGTTAGATCTCTCTTCATCAAGGAAATGTGAGGAAGGAGACGACTTTCTTCTTGAAAATAGTGCAATTAGAACCCCAATTGCTGCCAGTGCACCCAAAGCTATTCCAGCTATTGCTGCTCCACTCAGGACGGACTTACCTCCAGAGTGGTTTTTAGAAGTGTGTCGATCAGCAACACGTGGTGTACCAGGAGGAGGAGGAGGAGCTCCTCCAGATGACCAGGAATTACCTCCAGATCTTCATTAAAGATAATCACAAAGTCAGAGAAACAACTTCTTAAAAATTGCATCCATAAATAAGAGTAATTTGAACAGAACACTCACTCTAAGTTTATTTCTTTCAATTGGTCCGGAATCCATCCAGTAAATTTGTTGTTTTCAACATTCCTGCATTTAAGGATGGAAATTTAAAATATATCATGCAACACAAAATACTTTATAATTATATTAATTTAATGAAAATTTTAAACTCTCAATGGTATCCCTCGCAACTAAGATGATAAAGAGAGCATTATGCTTTCAGACGGCAACAATTTTTCTATGATTGCCCCAAGCCCTTTTAGATAGTACATTCAATCTGGTTTAAATTTTCAATGTTTCTTTAGCCGGTATTATACACAGTGATTTGGGGAGGCTATTTTCAAAGCACAGTTTGAATTATAAAAGTACACTTCAGTGTTGGACTAGACAACTAAGTTAAATCATTTGATTCATGGAAAGATGCACACATAGAAATGGCGAGCACCATATTCAATTAAGAAAAGGAAACAGCACATAATTTATCTCATTTTATAATTCTTCAATGACTATGAACCTTTTTGTCAAGTATATTAAATACCTTATCATATTAGAGAAGGTTTAACCCCAAATATTGCTATTCACTTTTTCAGAGAATGATTACCATTTGAGGCTGTATAGAGTAAAATCCAAGGAATATAAAAAATAGCTTTACAAATATTCTATCGGATGAGACAGAAAATATGTTTTCAATACAGTGTACAATAAAAGGATAAACTAAGCCACAAATAAAATAAGTACAATAAATGAAAATAATGAATATTAATTTTTGTACAATTTTAATGAAAACCCCATGTTAAAGTAATAAAATATGAACCAGAAGCCTACTTACAAATCATCAAGGGGAAGATTAGCAAGGGCATTAATTGAGCCACTGAATTGATTGTTTTGCAGATTCCTGTATGCAGATATGAAATTTAACCGCACATAAATTTAAAGATCTAAATTTAAAATGAATTTATTCTTACAATTTTTTGAGGCTTTTGAGTGATTTGAAACTCTGAGGCAAATTGCCTGACAGTGAGTTGTCGGAAAGATCCCTGCAAGGCAGTTCGTGGTATGAATAAGAAAAATTATTCCTTATCATTATTTATAAAGTATATCTTTATACTGTGTTACATATAAAAAAAAATCAAAATTTAGTGAGATAGCAGATTTGTAATCTCAATCAAGCCAATGAATAACTTGATAAAATGGTTATACAACATGTACATACAGAGGACATATCTAGTTCAGCTAGTAAAGAACCCATAAGAGAGACTTTACGATCTTATAGGGAAGTTTAATATATAGAATAGGCCCTTGAGAAAGTAAAATAAAAGTTTTGCAATATATCAATAGAGAGATGCTTATGATTTGTGTTTTTGATTGTTCTTGTCCCTAGTGTATACTTCATGTATACTTGGGTGCCACTTTTTTGATATTCTAATAAAATTCTCTCATTACTTATATAAAAAAAATATCAATAGAGAGACTTAAGCACGAACAAAATTTTGTGTTTACTGTAAAGAGCCAGAAGCCAGCTTAATTCATATTAAATGCAAGACCATGAATTTGTAAAGCTGCTCACAGCAAGCAAGAGCTTACAATTCCCACCCAAATAAGGAAAAAAGAAGACATTTTCTGTCATGTTAGTAATACTTACATCTCTTTCAGTTTTGAAAGTTTTCCAAACATATCACTCAACTGGTTTTTCAGCTGATTGTTACCAAGATATCTGCACCATCAACAAATAAATGAGAAACATTACTGCCAAAAAAAAAAAAATGCCAAAATTAAAAATATAAAATAAAAAATTGCTTACAGGTATTGAAGGTCAGCCATCTGAGAAATTGAGTAGGGCACACCACCAGTGAAGCCATTTTGAGAAAGATCTCTGCACCTCAAAAGAGCAATATCAGTACTGTAAATTATTTAAGGTCAAGGAAAATAGATCTGGATAAGGCCAATATAAATGTAATGACAAGAGCTAGTTATAAGGTAGAAAATTATCGAAGACTACTGTCTTGAAAGAGGTCTTCTTTGGCAGATGGACCGTAATGTATTAAGGATCTATATAATTTCTTCAAGAAGTATGTAAATTTCATATATGACACCATATGCAATCACTAAGTTCATCACACAAGCCACCAGGATAAATAATTGTAGGAGGCGAACAGTGATGCAGGCCATCAACTTAAGCTATAATGATGGTACTGATGAAATTCAACCTTCTCCAATGATTGAAATTAGCTTAACTATGCCACTCTTTTGCAAAGCTCAGTAAAAACAACAAGATAAAAAGATGAAAGTAAATAAAAGAATATAAATTAATAAAAAGAATCTAGAGGAACAGTGTAAAGTTTCAAATGACAGCAGCAGGATACCATAAATCATGCTCATAGACCATAACAATGCCAAAAATGGATCATTGTACAGTAAACCAAAAATTAATGGCATCAAAATAAATTTAGTTTAGGATAATTTACAAAAGATATATGAGTTTTTTTTCATGATGACTTACATGTAAACTGCATTAGGAGGGAGCTGATATGGTATCTCACCCTTTAGGTTGTTCTTGCTTAAATCACTGTACTAGACAAACAAATGCATTGACTTCAGGTGAAGTTCTTTCTAAGGTAAAAGAAAATTGTGACATAAAAAGATGCCTATTTTTAAAAACTGGTCTCACAAGTGAGTGACAGATGTTAAGCTTGAAAGCTGGTAGCCCATTGATCCAGTGAGTCCAAGGTTAGATAGGTTTCTGCAAATGTTTTAGCACAAAGAAGGTTTGGTTCAGAAATTTCAGCACATGCTGTAAAATATGAACAGTAAGTTCTCAACATTAGGCAGATAAAGATTTGAAAATGACATATACATTTCAGTTACGGATGAGCCTGAGCATTTGATCCCTAACCAGGAATCACCACAAGGGTCACCCCCACTTGATTTCCAGCCAGTTAGTTTTGAATTAGAATTCAAGCTGTTATACATCACATTAAGGGCAGAAACTGCAAAATACAGTTAGCAAACATCACGATCTTCAATTTCAATGATACATTACTACCAATTTAAACTCTTTTCAAAGAGAAAACAAACTTAATCTCAGTAAAGATGCATGCAAATAGATAAATGCAACTCCCATAAGTTGAAGGATATCTTTGTGTATAGGATCCAAGACACAGAACAGATGCAAATATAACAAAATTGATTGAGTTACAATACTCATTATGGATAAATTGAAACTATGCTCACAAGCATAAGACCTCTTTAACATTAACTTGATGCCTTCTTGTCAAAATACATAAAAGATCCTAGTTCTTTACATTGCACCTTTTAATTCATTGATATAGGTACTTACAAGGACACAAGTTTGACATGCCACATTTTCTCAAAAAGCCAGTGTTCTCCATTAAGGTATTTAAATCACTCACCAACTATTTGTAAAAAGTACAATAATCTAGTAAGCAAATACATGAGAAAGACATCATTTTTTTCTCAATTGAAATCACCACAATGATCAAATGTACATTAAACCGAGAACACATACCATCCGGGGAAGCGGTTTTCGAGTGGACCGGAGAGGTCAAGACTCCAAGGAAAACAAGCCAAAAGGCAACAATGTTGTTGTGGTAGTGGTACATCTTTTCTTTCTCACTTACCAAAACAATGAACGAGAACCCAGAAAGAGTAAACAAGAAATGGGTTTTTCTTTCAACTTCAAAAAAACAAAAAAGAGAAGAAACCCAGAAGAGAAAATGATTTATATTATGAAAACGATAATGGTGTTAGTTCATTCATGAACAAAAAACAGCAAGTAGTTTTTTTTTTTTTTTCTTTCTTCTTTTGGTTTGGTTTCTTGGATTGGCCGTGGTTTCTAAAATTAGAGGGAAGAGGAGGAGTAGATTTACAGGTAAGAATGGACGAGAATGAGAGAGTGGCATTGCAACAGTTAAGAGCGAAAGGTGAGGAGAGAATGAGAGACTCTCAGTGTTTTCCGGACACTTTGGAACTCCTATGTCTAACCTTTTCTTTTCTTTTTTTGTCTTCTGTCTTTGTATGTCCTTAACGCGCTTGTTTTAACTGATTTTTCTAACGAAAGAAAGTCCTCTATATCTCTATGCCTTCTTTCATTGTTATGTTCTACCAAAAATGTCACACATGTTCACCAAAAAAAAGAAAAGAAAAAGTCACACATGACACAACCCCCCTTTTTTTAAGTTTTACCTTATATGCAATTGATAGATTATAAGGTGGAACTTTTAAGAATGAGACTTGGGGTCAAGAGCCTTGTCTTTCAACTTGCATCTTTTGGTGATTTCAAGGTAGAGGTTCAGGTTTTAAATTTCCCTTCCCTCGTTGTTATAACTATCAAATTATCAAATAATAATAATACAGTGAGATTTGGGACTTTAATTTTTACGACTTTGTTTGGTTGGACGGAAGGGGAGACAAGGAAAGAGGAAGAAAACATTTTCCTTTGTTGGCTTAGGATTTTCCATGAATCCCACCAATTTTTCACTTTTTGCTCTCTCCAATTTGGAATAAAATGTCTAACTAGTCCATAAAATTACTCTTATACTCTTGGAACGTTTTGATAATTTTTTATGATAATTTTTTCTTTCCATTTCTTTCCAAATCTCTTCTCCTTCACATCAAAACACACATGGAGAAGTATGTTCTTTCCATATTAATTTCTCTTTCTCTTCCTTTACTCTTTTCTTTTCTTTTCCCTCTCAATTCATGCAGCCTAACATAGTGTAAGTGTATGTTCAAATTTTACTTGAAAATTAGGAACTGAATGGGTTCTAAATGCATTTAATTTCAATTATAACCATTATGAGGTGTGTTGGGTTATAGATTGGCCCCTAGTTAATTAATCAAATTACCCAAATTGATTAATTAGTCAAATTATGTACATATCAGATTAAGACACAATCAATTTACCAAACTAAATTAAGTGCAACAGAAAATAAGTTTGACACGACGACTTGATCACGATAGGGAAAACCTTTGTAGGGAAAACCCCTTTAGATGAATTTCGAGCTACCACTCTTGAAAAATCCACTAACAAAAAAAAGTAGTTACAAGTACAAGAAATCTTACCCTATAACTCTATCCCCAAGTACCTACCTACAATAGAACCTACTTACAATAGAACCTACTGAGCTATATCAATCTCAGCTCCAAACCACAATTGGACTATTGATCTTGTAGAAGACTTCTTTTTGCACAAATCTTTCTATCTGTGACTAACTCCACATCGTCCCTTTTGATTGTTGTAACTTTGCAGAGTTCTTCAATCCACACTTAGATTAACCAAAAATAGCTTGACACAAAACCCTATGCTCACAAATGTAACAGCAACTCCTATTATGCGTGTGTCTCTGTCTTTTTGATGATGGCTATAAAATATGTCTTTTATATGATTCGGAACCCTAGTGTACGAATTCCTAAAAATCTAAGTCATCATGGGCCGAAAACAAAACTTTACATGTAGTTTTCTCGAAGCTCGATAGATCGAGAGGTGTCAAGCTTGGTACTGAATTCGTTAACTCTTGATAGATTGATAGGTATCAAGCAAGTTATCGAGACCAACAAATTCAACTTTTCTTAAGTAGTTTCTTGAGCAGTCTTGAGTCTTTATTAATACCATTTTTAAGAAACATTATTACAGACTTAAACTTGAACTCAATTACATAAAAAGTTTCTTTTGATCTTAGATATTCCAATACCTAAAAATATATTCCCCACCATTCTCCCCTCGACTGATTAGCTAGGCCAAGTCTTAGAAACTCATAACTAGGGGCATGCATGGGATGGACTCGATTGGGTTGGAGAGTTTTCCAACCAAACCCAACCTTATGAAGTTGAGAAATTCCCAAAAAAAACCCAACTCATCACATGTGTAGAAACCACTCATATGGGTCTAGTTGGGTTTGGTGGGGTTGCTGAATTATGTTGATTCGTTTCATGCCTTGTGAAAAATTAGGTTTTCATCAATTAATTTTACTACTTTTTTTAATAAATTATTATAATTCACATTATATACTTAAATTATATTTCAAATTTCCAAATTCTTAGAAAGTAATTCTCAAAAACCAAAATCAATAAAACTAAAAATAAAAATTAGGTTAATAAAATAAACTAATATATATGATGGGTTGGGTTGGGTCAAATAGGTTGAAAGAACTATCAACTAGAACCCGACCCAACTCGAGACTCAAAATAAAATTCCAACCCTCTAACCCATGAAAAAACAACAAGAGACATCAGGTTGGTTTGAGTTGGGTTGGTTCATAGAGTTAGTGGGTTGGATGTAGACCCCTAGCTATATCCCATGCAAACGGGATACCTATTGGTTATAACATATAAGTGTAGAAAAAAAAAGTAGTAAACTCCAAATACACAAAGAAAACTCTCTTACAAAAACACACGACATGACAATAAAATTTACATGTGCCATAGCTTGAAGTCCTTGTATTTGAAAACAACCAAAAGGCTAAACACAAATATGGAAAGTATAAAACACAAAAAAATTTGACACATGTTGCTGTGATAAATTGTTAGTAATAGATAAAAAGTTATGTCAGTTGTGTGCTCAAATAAAGACCAATAAAAGCTTATCGACTCAACTAATATGAAAAATATTGTCAAATTTTGTGTGTTTATAGCATTATTCATCCACATATCTTCCTTTCTTTTTTAAAAAAAGATCAACAAAGTGAGCAAAACCAAATCACCAAGTTTGATAGAAGTGGGATTTCTAAACTCTACGTGCACCTTAAATTTAAGCCACGTATTAAAACAAGAAACATGGCAGATGGCACTCTGCATGCAATTATAAACAATATTCCGTCATCACTATCCTAACCGTTTTCCTTGAACATTTGTAAAGAGTCCAATATCCTCGTCACCAACGAAATATTAATGTTAATCAGTTAATGCATGCTCAGCCGATCGAATGCATATGCATGTTGATTTTTCAACTGGTCAGACTGCCTCTTCATCTGGCTATAAACCAAAGTCATTCATTTCGATCAAGCTAGAAGATTGTAGTACATTCAAGCTTAATTTGTGTGAAAAAATGTTGAGTCTCCCATATTTCTTCTCTCTATTTTTGGTTATAAACATAGCAGTGGTTGTAGTCCTAGGGGCTGATAAATTTAGCAGAGATGACTTCCCACCTGGATTTGTGTTTGGTTCTGGGACCTCGGCTTATCAGGTTAGCTTATTAATTAATGGTTTTATACCTTCTTTCTAATTTTTTTTCTTAGAGAAACTTTGAAAGGAACAGTGATATTGTTTTGTTATTTCATTACTAAAAGTAGAAAGAAAGGGGGAAAAAGAAAAGAAAAGAAGGAGATTGTGATAGATATAATTAATATTCTCTCGATTTCTTTAGTTTCTTTAAAAAAATGTTTATATATGAAAGCTTGAAGGTGCAGCAAACCAAGATGGGAGGACACCTAGCATATGCGATACTTTTGCCCATTCTGGTAAGCTTTTGTTTATTGTTCATTTTTTTTTTAAAGTATATTCATGTTTTTTGTTAGAAGAGTATATTCATGTTCTAATACAACCAACTTGTTGATAATTAAGAGTTAATTCGTAATTACCCTTAATAACAACCATTTTTTGTGAAAGATTTTATTCTCTAGTAAATCTGTATAAATAAAAATGAGATTTTTTGTATTAAAATATACTAGTATAAATAAAAATGGAATTTTTCGTAGTTACCCATAATTAGTGCTTATAACTAAAATTGCGCATTTTCTTTAAAATATAATTGATAGTTAGGGGAGGGGGATTTGAGCCCTCGATCTCTCTTGAAAACACTACGAGGTTCCAATTGAGCGACAAAGCTCTTGCTCCATCTAGACTTCTTCCATAAAGTGAATAGCTCTTACTCCATCTAGACTTCTTCCATAAAGTGAATGATTATGCATGATTTTAAAAACCGAACCGGACCGACTAGTTCAATCTAATATAGGGAAATGGAACTAAAACTGGTTCTTTGACCAGTTTGGTTTTTAAAACCATGTGATTATGACTTAAATTAGAAATTTAACTGAGACATAATTAAGTTATTAATTATTATAAATTTTCCATGAATATAATGGTCAATAGACCATTGGTATAATCTATATATATATATATATATATATATATATATTTATATTAATAGCCAAAAGATCAAAGAAAATCCAAAATTAGATTTTAATTGAGAAATCAATTAGGTTTTAAATTGGATTTCAATTAGAGTTCAATTTTCCACCCCATGTCCATTTAAATTTTTAATTTTTGTGGTGAGTGAATTATTGAGTGCAAAAATTGAAAAGTATAAAACTAATTAAATTCTAAATCACACACACATGCACGCACGCACAGACACACACACACTTGATTTTAACACACACATATATAACGAGAAACTATTATATATTTTAGAAATATATGGTTTAAAAAAAGTGCAAGCTAATACCATATATAATTTGAACATCTTCTAAAAAAAAGTATAATTTGAGTCGTATAATTGTGATTTTTTTAAATTGTACCATGTATATGCACGGAGCTACATACTAGTTACATGAATGCTAAGGGCTTATAGTTCAATGGTATTGCCAAATTTTGCTCATGGGAGAATTTGGGTTTAAATCCCATACTGTACTTAAAAAAAGTCGTGCCTAGTGCAAAAAATTTCGACCTGCCACTTTTAGTGGAACACTGCTTCTCTCCATTAGATGATTAGAATCAGTTTTTTTTTTTTTTTTTTTTTTTTTTTGGGATAAATAATGTAATTTTAATCTTTAATTCCTACTCCACGATGATTGCTCTTTCTCGTTAGGTCAAAACATTAATTAAGTTTTGGTGTTAGTGGTATTCAAATCTCAGATCTCTTGTTCGATAACAACAAATTAACTTCACTAAAAAACAATCAGATATGCATTACATATTTGGTATAGCGAGCTATTGAGTGGGCAGCCACGTTACAGTGCCTTCTCTGATGTTTATCCTCGAACCACCTCATGTTTGTTTGTTGACAGCACCAGTGCATTGTCAAAGATATGTCTCACTGGAGACAACCTATGAGTGTTGTCCCTTTGACTCCTTCATTAGAGTTTCTGAATCGCCCTCAATGACAGCCTCTCTATTGTGCCTATTTCAATAGCAATTGCACTAACCATTGCTTGAATATCCTCAGCTGTTAGGATGTACAGAACTCTTATGCTGAGTGCAACTCAGTCACCTATCCCTTGACCAAATTGACATAATTAATACTTGAAGAATCAAATTGAACTTTGCTTAATATTTGGAAATTAAACTGGTAGTTTAACCAATTCTTTTCATCTTTCTTTCTCCACCAAGACAAACAAAGACGAGCATATATGGGAAAGACAAATATCTTCTTGTACTGAACTGTTTAAAATATTGTACAAGAGACTACCACTTTATGTAGGCAGGATGTGTGTACTTTACAAGATATAGGAGCGTAGTACAATGGGCCTAAGCCCATTGGGCTTATACTCTATTCAACTCAACTAGGCCTTAATTCCAGCCTTATAAATTTTTTTCCTGACTAATCAAGGTCAGCTATAGGTTTTTAATCATGCCATTTTATTGTTTAAAAAATTACTAGACTAACAACAACAACAAACCTTAATCCAGATAAAAAAACAACAAGCCTTAATCCCAAATTTTTGGGGTCGGATACAAGACTAACAGGTACAATAAACAAACATGTACCTTCTAATGTGCGTGATATCTCAACTCCCTGGAGAGAATAAAAAAAAGTAGGAGAGAGAGCTAATGGAAGAACATAAATAACATGTTGAGCTTAGCAGCCTACCTCCATAATGTCCCTTAATGGCAACATCTTGTTATTCAAAACTATGTCTTACAATCAATTGTAAGTACGGTATATATAGGAGCTAACTCTATGCTAATACTAACATGGGCCTTCAGTTTACTTGGGCCACAATATCTTTAACAGTATCCTTGCCCTTGGTTTTATGAAAATTCATGTCATTGGTCGAACTTGATCACTGGAATCACAAACATAAGCTTAGCAGATGGACACTTGACAGGAAAATGTGTATCAGGACTGATCTCCAACTCAAATTTGCAGGGAAAACGCATGGAGCAAATGGTGACATAGCATGTGATCAGTATCACAAATACAGGGCATGTAGAAAAATTCCTTTCCTATAAAGTTTTTTTTTTTTTTTTTTTTTTTTGCTTGCATAGGAATCAAAGGATTTGTGCAGGACAAATGTTCATTCCTTCATTTTTGTGCTCTGCATGATTAGATTGATTCCACTCTTGCAGGATGACGTCCAACTTATGGTGGACACTGGTTTAGAAGCCTATAGATTTTCTATCTCATGGTCCAGACTTATTCCAAGTTTGATCACAAAGTCTTTCATTAACCGAACAAGAAGTGATGTCTTGTCCTTTTTCTCATACTTAAGCTTCTCATTTTCTAAAGTTTCAGATGGAAGAGGACGTGTTAATCCAAAGGGTCTACAGTACTACAACAATCTTATCAATGAACTAATCAGCAATGGTTACTATCCATTTCCATCAAAAATGATGATAGTACGATTTTCTTTGCATTGATTGAGTACTTCCATTATGCACAATAACCCATGCCATTTTTTCCTGCCGATGTCTTTTGTTTCTTGATCAAGCAGGAATCCAACCTCATGTTACATTACACCACAGTGATCTCCCACAGGCACTGGAAGACGAGTATGGAGGATTGCTTAATCAAAATATTGTGTATGGTTTTCATCCTTCATATCAGTCATAGACAACTATTATGCTTGAGTCTATATCAAAACATTCAGTGCACCAAGCAGAAGACATAGCAAGGAATGTGATTTAACAATCTAGATGTGGATGCAGGAGAGACTTCACGGCATATACTAATGTCTGCTTCAGGAAGTTTGGTGATAGAGTGTTACATTGGACTACCATGAATGAGGGCAATGTGTTTGCGGTTGGGGGTTACAACCAAGGAAGTCTACCACCTCAGCATTGTTCTCTTCCGTTTGGAGTTAACTGCACCAGAGGCAACTCCTCAACTGAGCCATACTTGGCAAGTCATAGTATCTTATTGGCGCACACATCAGCTGCTAGATTGTATAAGGAAAAGTAGCAGGTATTATACAAGCTATTCATATAATTTATTGAAATGCCTTGGTCAATTTAATGAATTGATCAATGTTATGCCTCAACTATAATGGCCAAAAATGAAGATACTGCTTGAGCATTTCAGCTTGATAAAAGAACCACCCTTTATAATCCATAATTACCATTTAGGCCTTTGTTCTATATATTTAGGGAAAAAAAAAAAAACAGATTTAAAAAAATTGGGAACGTTAACATATAATGAACAGAATTACTACTCAGGAATACAAGTAAATGTTCTTTACGTAAGTGTGGTGTGGGCAATGCAGGACAAGCAGCATGGATTTATAGGAATCAATTTCCTTGCTTTCTGGTTTATTCCTCTAACAAACAAAACTGAAGATGCAATTGCCACTCAAAGAGCCAAGGACTTCCTGAGTGGTTGGTAAGTTGCACATTCACGAACAATGACCTTGACTTTCGTCAATTTATCATGGCATTTTGGCAGTGTAATCTTAATATGCTATGACCCTAAAGCAAATAGTCATTACATATTTTGGGGTTCTTTTTTTTTTTTTTTTTAATGTTAAAACATTTGGTTTGGAATTCATTTATTTTTTCGGCTATGATGATCTGCTTGGCATTGCAGGTATGCAGATCCGTTGGTTTATGGAGACTATCCTGATGTAATGAAAAAAATTGCAGGCTCAAGACTTCCAGCCTTCACCAATCTTGAATCAAATCAGGTTAAGGGTTCATTTGACTTCATAGGATTAAATTACTACTTTGGGTTGTACATCAAGGACAATTCCAGCAAACTAAGCATGGAGGTCACCGACTTTTTTGCAGACATGGCAATAGAGGTCTCAGGTATGTTCTTTTATATATAAAGACTCAGCACCATGCGGACTAATTTCACCAATTCAACCCTGCTTGTCTTTAGTTGAATTTGCTAATTTAGGCTTCATTATATTATTTTATATGTGATGCTCCTCAATAATTCACCCTTTTGTTACCAAGTCTCTAGAGATGAATCTGAAGTACCTTACTGCTTTTCCTATTGTGCAGGTTTCCCAAAAAATATATCTGTAGTTGAGGTGAGAAAATGAGCATAGTGTGGAGATGGTTTAATTTTGATGGTGATATCAGTGTCATACTAACTAGCTTGTTTGACTCAGTTTCCAATTCTGCCTTCGGCTTTGCAAGAACTGTTGCAGTATTTCAAGCAAGCTTATGGAAATCCTCCTATTTACATTCACGAGAATGGTTTCTCTCTCTCTCTCTCTCTCTCTCTCTCTCTCACACACACACACACACACACACACACACACACACACTCTGAATGTTTCTATGTGGGCTTCTTGCTCCTTTTAGTAGTGAAAATAATTCAAAGTAATGCTAGTGGGAATTTAACACACAGAATTTTCTTTTCATGATTTTAATCTACTTAAAGATAAGTTTCACTATTTTACAAGTGACGCATATTTCTTCCTCATGTTGAATAAAAAATACTAAGAAACTACAAACTACAGAGTACATAAGCCTCTTCCTAAACGAGATGAATTTCTTTTTATCAGATACAACATTCAATTGGCAGCCTGCTTAGAGGATCTCTATTCATAAACTAAATGTTTGATATAGTGTTAAACATTTTTACTTTGGCCTTCAAATGTTTTCACCATATAAAGCCAAAATGAACAAACCACAAACAATTTAGTTACTTGAAAAAAAACCTCATTGAATCTTCATATTTGCTTCCATTCAAATGCCATTTGTTCTGACTTATGGATTGTTATTCATGTTTTGGGGCATTAGGTGGCAAGGCCAAAAATCCAAATTTTCTTATCATTTTGAAGTGATCATTCCCCTCAAAAAAAAAAAAAAAAAAAAAAAAAAAAAAATTGAAGTGATCATAAAATTAAGAACCTTAAATCTTGGTTGTAATGTTTTTGCAGGTCAGCGAACACGACGCAATTCATCATTGGAAGATGAGGGAAGGGTGAACTACTTGCATGGAAATATTGGGGCTTTGCTTGATGCACTGAGGTATGCCTATTTTCTATTGAATTCAGTTTAAATCTTATAATATAATCTGAAATTTATTAAGCATTATAATATTCACTGTAATCTGAATGTTTGCAACTCTAGGTATCTTGATAATTGATCCTACCTCAGCGGTTTAACAGAAAGATACAACTTGGTCACGTTTATAGGCAATGAGAAAAGTTTTACTTTCATATATTAGGGAGATCACAAAAGTGGCTCAAAACGCTAACAGAACCCAAACCGTAATACATCGAAAGTGTCCTTTTACTGTCTCTTGTCTAATAAAAATAACACAGCAAGATATTTATATTTCTCTGCCACAACGCATGTGGCAAGGAGAGAGTTCATAAAACTGAACTCACTGTTGGCTAATTTATCGACACAAAGTTAAACAAATTCATCACCTAAAGGCACAAGTTGTGGACATAATTATATCACACAGAAAAACATGGAAAAAGTCTAGAATGTTGGCTTGTGTCTGTTGCTCCATGCGCCCTCACACAAATTCAAGCCACATAATCAGCACAATTAATTCCATTTCATATACTTGTAAAACTAGATTAATGGATTAGTGTTAGATATCTAATATGTATATTCCCTTTTGTTTTCCTTAAAACTAAGTTAGCTAGAATTGTTTGTACTAAAACAAAAAATCATCAGCTAATTAATACATTACAAACCATTATTTTAAGTTTCTACATGTTTCTTTACATTAATATATGGTTTTCACTTCTTTGACATAACTCCTCCTTTTTCTCTTCTCTAACTTTGGAAGGAATGGATCAAATGCAAGAGGCTATTTTCAATGGGCCTTCTTGGATGTATTACAGTTGTTGGATGGCTATGAATCAAGCTATGGCTTTTACTACATAGACTTGGATGACCCGGATTTAAAAAGGCAACCAAAGCTTTCTGCTCACTGGTACTCCCATTTCTTGAAAAGCAAAGGTGTCAGCTCAGATGGGTTTCTCAAACTTGAGAAGAATTTGGCTGCACTTTCCCATGATTGCTTCTCTCAGTAGATCCTGTCATTCATTGATGCATATTTACTTGATAGTCGACGTGGTGGTGCTTCCGTTTTTTGTTTTCTAGAAGTATATTGTTTACTGGAATGCTAATTTACTGCGTTTGTTTTTGTATTTTTTAATCAAAACATAGAATACAAATATGCAATATCCTTTAACTTTCCTCAGTCTCAATTCGAAACAACATATTACATGTTTCTTTAAGTTCCTTCAGTCAGTCACACGCGCAAGCACGCATACACGCACAGAATTTCAGTCATTTGTTTGAAGATAAAATGTTTAGTAGAAGTACATATGCTGTCATAAGAGAGACAATGGTAAAGCTACTCAAACTGTTGAAGGAGTTTTAGTTCAACTCTAACTATTAGACAGAAATGAAATAGTCATATATGACAGGAGATGGCGTCAAATTTGTACAAGAAGACACACATACTGAACTCTGTTACACTCCTTTCTGTTACCACAAGCAAGCAAAGGTTTTGGAGACTCTTTTTAGGTGATGAACAAACAAGTAACAGTTTGTTGTACAAAGAGACTCTTCTCTCTGCTGCTCTAGGATTTGGAAGGAACTGGATTAAAATAAGCTTGGACATTTTATTTGTTAGGTTCTAAGAATTAGGAACTAATGTATTAGAACTTCAATTTGTATGTTGGCAAACCATGATCAAAACAATGTTTAGTCTTGTGTTAGACTTGCTCAAAGTATGGGTCTTAATGTAAAGTTGGAATCGAGTTGTTTTGCAGAATTACTGTTAACTTTCTGTCAGACTCGATCGATCGAAAATTAGGCTCGATCGATCGAAAATCGGGCAGATCGTTTTTCTGCAGAATTTTCCAACTCAGCCCTAGTCCATTTAATGTATAGGGTTTTATGTTTTGCCCTAAGTATATAAGGGAAAACCCTAGCCACGTTTTTAGAATTCTGAATGCTGTGTTTGTGAATCTCTTTGTGAGATCTAGAGGTGTTTGCCTTCACATACACTTAGGGTTTACAAACTTGAGATTCATGTCAAGAGTTGTGTAAATCAATACAGTTGCAGAATCAAAAGAGCATAAAGATATACAAGCAAGTGTGCTTGTGGATTTGCTGAAGAATTCAAGAAAGAAGGAGTCCGTGGATCTCGGAGCTATCATGGGGTTGTGGTAGTAAGTTTCTTACACTTGGGTAGCAATCATGGGGTCGTGGTAGTAAGTTTCTTACACTTGGGTAGCAATAGGATGTTAGTGGTCTAAGTCTTATTGTGTAAACTTCGATTCTTTCATAGTGGATTCAGTTTACCTTGAGAATAGCTAGGTCAAATCCTCCCCAGGTTTTTACTGGTGTGGTTTCCTGGGTCATCATATCTTTGTGTTATTTAATTTCCGTTACTTTGTTGTTTTTGTTTATTTTGTGTTAACCTAGATTTAATTAAATTACCTAAGTTAATCACTTGGCTAATTCACTAGGTTAATCTGTTTGGGTTTAAGGGGTCTAAACGAACTGACATTATTTAAAATCTATCTTGAAATTCTCTGATTTTTTTTGTTAAATTTTTTAAAAATCTATTTTTTATTTTATTTTTTTAAGTTCAGCTTGAAATTCATTTGAAATTGAACAAGACAACCATTCTATCTTGCACATGAAATCCTGATCTAGATTAGACAATTGCAAATTGCAAAGGGATAGCTGTATCACTTAATTGAACTTTTCATTTCTAAAGTTATTTTAACTCATATCTATCTTCCTGTCCCAAGATGATAGGATGAAAGATCGAGTTAGAGAGTCTGAAATTTTGAAGCAGGAAGAGAGTACCGAATAATGCGCTTTGCTTTCCGTTCGGCACTCATACTATTACAATGGAATATAGATCAATCTATAATTACAAATAAACTTTTCATAGACTTCGTCAACACTAAAAATCCCAAGAAACTCAAATTCCAAATACAACTCAAAAAGGTCTCTCTCTTACCACAACTAACAGTCCACAAGAATTCTTAATTCTACAAAAAGTTGATGTGCCTAAGATCAACGTTGTTTGTTGCCTCTCTCTCTCTCTCTAAAACAACCAGAAAGCAGCGCATCTTTTTGTGTATGAGGTTTGAAATTCCCTACTAAACAAGACAAGGTTGGTAAATGGCAAAATCAATGTCAGCCAAAAAAAAAAAAAAAAAAAAAAAAAAAACCAATGTCAGGCAGGAGTGGGATTTCTGAGTCTGGATTCTATGTAACAAATAATATATTAACTTGGTGCACCTCAAATTTAAGCCAAAAATTATAACAAGCAGCAAGGCCTGTCGAGTTTAGAATTTTGGTTGGCAAATCGTGAACAAGATATTGTCTTATATTTGTCTTAGAAGTATATTTTTTTTAGACAAGCAAATCAAATTTAAGTTTTTGTAGGTTTGATAGTTTTTGATGGCTAGTTGATCAATCAATCAATCAATCAAGGTCCATTTAGCCTATTAAGTGACTAGGGTTTCATGCATGTAATCTTTAAGCATATAAGAAAACCCTAGAGCATGTGAAAAAGACTTTTAGAGAGTTACTTATTGTAAATTTTAAAGGTAGTGTGCTTCTACTCTCAAAAGTCTACATTGGTGATCAAGCTTGAAGAAAATTCAAAACTGGTGATGTTGAAGTTGCTACATATTCCATAAATTACAATGCTGAGCCAGATTTTTCAAGCAAGTGTTTGAAGTTGTGGACAGAGGTTCACATGCAATAAACTCAATAATTGAAGAGTCCGTGAAGTCAAAATTGTATTGGGTAACATTAATAAGTAATGCTATAAGTTGTAAAAATTTAGAAATGGGTAATTCTATTTTGTAAAATTTCAATTCTATTCAGTAGGTCGCTGCCTAAACCTTACCCATCGCAGACAACGCAATATTGCATCTTCTTCTTCTTCTTCTTCTTCTTATTATTATTATTATTATTATTATTATTATAGTCTCCTGCCTTCAAAAACTTCTTAGGTACTCTCAGAGCACAAAGAAATAATGCTCACTTATCTCACATTCATGATAAACCCTACTATGAATTTAATGAGGAGACCCTATCATAAATGTCAGAGGAGGGAGCACCATTCTCTATGCTCCGAGAGTACCTAAGAATTACTCCCTGTATTCAGTTTAGGTAAATGCTTTGTTTCCAACTTTATTTTGTGTTTTAGTTTGTTAAGCCTAGTCACATTACAATGCATTGGAAAAAACACAAAAAAAAAAAAAAAAGAGTTTGAAAGTCTCTGACTTATTTATTAAGTCATGGCCCTCTTCGACATATCATGTTAACGAGTATCCTAAGGGTAACTGTTAATAAACTAAATTAGGAAAATTTTAACATTATTTTCATAGAAATATAAAAAGTTATTAGAAAAATTAATTGCTTTATCAATCTCCAATAAAATGTTAACATTTCCCTATAAATTTCTGATACACCATTGTTTTCTTTACTTGTGCCATTTTTGGCTTTTGTTTATTATTATTATTATTATTATTATTATTATTATTATTATTATTGAAAGCTCGGATTTGTGTTAAAAACACAAGAGCTGTTTTACTCTAACTTATCTAAGTGCGGAACAAGAGTAAATGAAGTGTAATAAACCGAAAACTACTCTAGTGCTTAAACATGAATAAAAATCAATAAAAGTAAAATACAAGAGTAAGGGAAGAGAGATTGCAAACATAAGATAATACTCCGATGTGTTATCGAAGAGGAAACCAAAGTACTCAGCGTAAAACCTTTCCGTCGCCCCCCAAGTAGTAAATCGATCCACTAGAGAATAAGTTGGAGTACACGAATAACAAAAGACCCTCTAAGCCTAGTCTACCCCATGTACTCGAGCCCTCCAAACTCCTGCTACCAACTGACTTCGTCAAGTCTTGTCTTAGCTCTCCAGATCACACAATTCAGCCTGATTGCATCCGCCAAACATATGGCTTCTTCCAATGCTTCCCAGCAGCTCCAAAACCTTACTTTTCACTCAAGATAGGTGTGGTAAGTTTGGACTATCAATCTCCTCTCAAGGTATGACAACGGGAGAGGGAAGGAGAAGAGACTAGAATGATTTCTCACTAAGAATGAATAGCTCTCTCTCTAAAAAATGGGTGTGTGTGTTGTAGAAAATCTATCTAGGGTTTTTCTCTCTGAATGGCCTCCTTATAATTTGTGAGTAATGAGGGTATATATAGCATGGGTGAAGGGTAAGAAAGTCACACTTAAAAATCCTCCAGGCAGAATGTTTCGTGACTATCTCGCAGGAAGGCCTTACCCTCGAGACACTCACGAAACTGACAGCCTGGCACGACTCTTCAGCTTCTAGTCATGTACTTCTCACGTGGCTACTTCGCGGGTTAACTTCTTGCGAGCTTCTCGCGAAATCCACTGATCTTCAATTAAGCTTAAGTCTTCACTAACTTAATACTAAACCCAATACAATAAAATCCCACAAAATACAAGGAACAAAATTAAAGCAATTACAACACTTTTTGTCATGGAATAAGCCAATATTAAAACATAGTTGTAAATCACAACTTTACAATTATTATTATTATTATTATTATTATTATTATTATTATTATTATTATTATTATTATTATTATTATTATTATTATTATGTTTTTGTTTTCTTATTTATAATTGATAATATTGCATTGATTTTTAAAAGACTAAAATAAAAGTTGTGATATTGAAAAATATATTTAAAAAATGGTCTTTATATTTATTTGGACTATTTTAGTTAATTTTTTTTTTACTGATTTAACATATTTATTTATAATAATTATTAAATTAATTATAACGTCATCACAATTGAATCCCATCCAATCTCAAAAATTTTGAACCTCTACCTCTTACATTCTTTTGAATGGTCCAATCTCAACATCATGATCTTTCCACTACACTTATTTATATTTTCTTACAATATTGGTATTATTCACTTAACCAAGAGGCAAGATCTGTTCATAAATTAAGCTGTTTTTAAGGTCTAAAGTCTAAACAAACGAACAAACACCAAGAATGCAAGTGCCAAAATATTTCGTCATTTTGTTGGGCTTTGCGGAGCCTAGTTATGTTTGATCCGATTGACGACCCGACTTGACCTGAATAATGTTGCGTGATTTTAATGGGAGATTTTCTGAGGCTTAGTCCATAGAATGGAGGTTTTAATGTGTGCAAGATGTAGAAAATGCAGTTTTGGTGATTAGGATTCGTTGTTGTAGTTTTTTTTTTTTTTTTTAGAAACTGAAAAAACTGTATTGCCACACTTATATTTCTCCCTGATAATAGTGAAATCCCTACAACTCCGTGGATGTAGGCAAATTGCTGAATCACGTAAATACTGTCTTGTGTGTGTGATTATTTTTTTTAGCGTGTGTTTTCTCTATTTTTTGTTTCTCACAGGTTGGGAATTTCGGGTGAATTCCCCACAATTGGAATTAGAGCCTAGGGTTAAGTTTGAGTGGAAGCAATGGCAGATGAAGCAGGAAAGGTGTCTGGAATAGAAAAGTTCGATAGCACAGACTTTGGATTCTGAAGGATGCAAGAAGCAGGAAAGGCGTCTGAAATAGAAAAGTTCGATGGCACAGACTTTGGATTCTAGAGGATGCAAATCGAAGATTATCTTTATGGGAAAAAGTTGCATCTACAGCTTCTATAGGAAAAACCTGAGACTATGAAAGCTGAGGAATTGGCTCTTCTTGACAGACAGGTACTAAAAGTTATTAAGTTAACTTTGTCTAGGTCTGTTGCACCTAATGTTATAAAGAAGAAAACCACAACAGATCTGATAAAGGCTTTGTCTGGTATGTATGAAAAGCCGTCAGCAAACAACAAGGTGCATTTGATGAAGAAACTGTTCAATCTAAAGATGGCAAAAAACGCGTTAGTAGCACAACATTTGAATAAATTTAACACTATCACAAATCAATTGTCGTCTGTAAAAATTGATTTGGATGATGAGATCCGTGCACTGATCGTTTGGCTTCTTTGCCAAATAGTTGGATGGCAATGAGGATGGCAGTAAGCAATTCTACAAGAAAAGAAAAGTTGAAGTACAGTGACATACGTGATTTAATTCTGGCTGAGGAGATTCGTAGAAGAGATGCAGGTGAAACCTCAAGATCTGGTTTTGCCCTAAATCTTGAAACAAGAGGCAGAGGTAATGACAGAAATTCAAATCGGGGCAGATCAAAATCCAAATTTTCTAATCAGAACAGAAGTAAATCTAGATCGGGCCAACAAGTACAATGCTGGAACTGTGAGAAAATGGGTCACTTTAGGAGGCAATGCAAAAGTCTTAAGCAAAAGAATGAAGATGATTCTGCTAATGCTATAACAGAAGAGGTATAGGATGCATTACTTCTTGCAGTAGACAGTCCACTTAATGATTGGGTTATGGACTCAGGAGCTTTGTTTCATACCACTCCACACCGAGAAATCATACAGAACTATGCTGCAGGTGGTTTTGGTAAGGTGTATTTGTCATGCCTTAAACTTGATACCTGGATTTGTGACCATGACTGGCATGTTAATATCAAGCTTAAACCTGATATTAACAAGAATCGACTTAACTTTTACAAAACTTTTACAAAAGCTTCCCTCTTTCTTTTCATTCTTGTTTCTTTACTTAAATGATATAACTTTTCACTTAACATTCAGAGCATCTACACTGTACTTAAAGAATAACATAATCCACCAGTTACTTAAATGCTAAATTTCACATAATACATCTCTTAATGCTTTAAGGTACACAACTTTCATTAGATCCTAAAATACACAATACTACAAAACTAAACATCAAATTGCTAATTTGGGATCTATACATTAAAACTAAAACTAGCTCCTTCCAAAACTTGACTATGGCTCCCTTTACTCCAAATTAAAACCTCTTAACTAAAAAAGTGGAAGGGATGAGCTACACAGCTCAGTAAAGGTAAGATACACAAGAATTTAATAAGAATGCATGTAAATCAAATCATTTCATTTTATAATATTCAGCTAGGAGAACATCTTTTTATGCATAGTATTTTATACTATTTATAATAATAATTTATATGCTCTTTGTAGGAAAATAATTGTTCTCCTTTTTCTTATCAGAATAATATTACCAAAACCTTTTGGATTGAATTTCTTTCATTTTTTACAAAGTCACCAAATATAATATTGATCGTTTAAAATCATATACATACATACATATATATATATATATATATATATATATATATGTTCTTGTTACATAATAATTTGTTTAACTTAAATCAGATAATTGGTAATTTTGTCTTAAACTTGAAACATCTTGACAAATATGAAAACTTTTTTTTATAAACTTATTCTCATAAAATATTATAACTTTCATAGTCATAAAACTTAACATATATCTAATAACTTTTTAACATAAACTTGTACTTTCATCAAAAGCTTTATCTTTACTGAACACTAAAACCTTTTCATCAGATTTTTTATCTTTAAAGCAAAACAAAACTTCGAAAACTTTTATCTTTGAAGAATAGATTTTCTTTACATCAGAAACTTTTTCTTTTCATGAGAGCTTTCAACTTTTCATAATGCATTTAAACAAAATCATTCTCTCATGATCAATAACATAATATAGTTGTTCATAACATATTGGTTAGTCTATATCTGATAAGTATATACTTGGTGCATGTGCACAACAGAGAAGGCCTCATCACATTTGGGTGTCCCCGTGTGTATGATATTGTCCTCTTTGGGAGGCCTGATGGCACATCTCCTCAAGGTTTTGTTCCTCCTCGCCGTCTGTACACATTAGGGAGAAGGCCTTGTTCATATTAGAGTTACAAGCAGCCCCATTTCCTTCACTTTAAATGGCCAAACAGATAGCATTTTTCATGGAAAGTCAGTAATTAACCCCTACTGGCCGAATTCAGATCACCAAAGGACATAACCCGAAAACATTTCATACTTATACATCATACTGAAATTTCTTATTTTGCATAACATTTCATAATAATAACATTTCCATTATTTTTTTCAAACATAATATTCGTGGAAATTAGTAATGGCATCGATATGCTTAAATCATATACATAAGGTTTCCAAAACTTACGAACATATCATTGTCTGAAACATGATTATATGCCATATCTCTAATCAAAAACCTTTTAATGCATAATACACTTTAAAATAACCTCATAATTTACCAAATACTCATATAACTTATCCCTTACCTGAAAGTAGAGTAACCGAGAGCCTAAAGTCGAATGAGCTCAGACCTGGGGGCTGGTAACACCTCAAATATCAAAGCCTATTACTATCGATTATTCTTTATCATAAACTTACACATTCATCTCAAAGCCTATCTCTTAGAATCAAGGAAATCCTAATCCCACCTTAACGAGTTTCCCACAAATATATTATGCACACATCAACATATGATGTACCAAACTAAAGAAAAGCCATCATTCTCATATTTACATCGTATCTCCAAAGGAGCCAACTTCATTTCAAGATGTGCTTTGAGATTAGGGCAATAATGCTGCATAAACATAAAATCCTTTAAACATGGTCATATATCCATATACACTCACATGGCAACATACAATGCATTGAACAAGACAACTTCATAAAAACAATAGTTGAATGGTTTAGAATCCCTCCTTTGAGTATTAAACCTTGAACCAAGTTATACAAAATAAATCTACGATATAAACATACCAAAAGATAAACATATTAAATTATAGCTCAAAACATTCACTCTAACTTTAGAATTAAATCCTCAAAGTCAAAGTTATCATTTACTGTTTACTGCTTATTTCAGCAGCATATGCCTCATTTGTAAAATACAAATGGGCTATCTAAACACATCCAATACTCATGAAATTTTACAGAGCCACTCCTCTGGATGTCTAGTAAATACCGTATCAATTTCAGAGTCAAGGCATAAAGCCATGATTTATTAAAAATCATACAAGACAATATGCTCAAATCTGTCCTGACAGAATTTCATGCAACTTAGAAATTAAACCATTATTTTTATATTAATCAAAATGCTGTGAGACCACTTCCAATACGACTATATGTGTCTTAGATTTCATAGGAAATATCTCTATTATCCAAATTCACTGTATACAATTTAATACATAATTTATCATGCATAAACATAGAATCTGTCATAGTGACAACTTTGCAACATTTTCTTGTAAATTCACAAACATTATCAAACGATGGTATTTTCATATGAAATTTAATACACACATACTAGAAATATTATATAATAATCTCCAGTAAACCTTTTACCCATAGCTGTCCTAGAAAAATACAAAATTTATAATGACCAAACAGGTTAGCCAGTGAGTGCACTCTTAACAAGTTCATGAACTAACTCTCAACAAGCTTCAATTGCTGAATCAACTACACATTCAGCACCTCAATTAGCAATTCCATAAAATTTATCTAGCTATTTTTACTCATTTTAACACTTACCCATAATAGATTTTATCTTAGTCTATCATTTAGAAGCACATGCAAGCATAAACAATGACTCTCTTCAAATTCAGTCAATCAACATGCTCTAAAATCCAACACACCCATATACAAATTCATATAACCATTACTTAAGTTTAAAATGAAAAATAGATTAAAAGGACTAGATTTTCCCCTTACCCTATGCACAAGTTCTTGGAGTGATAGAGCTAGAATCACTCTAGCTTTAAATTGGGTACAAAAGCTTGAGCATGATTGAAAGAAACCTTTTTCCTTGCTGCTGGACCCGTAGGTGTGAGAGGGAGAGAAGAGTTGAGAGCTTTTCTTTCTTTTGGTGTTGGACCCGTGGGTATGAAAGAGGGAGAGAGCTTTTTGAGTCTTCTAGTTTCTTTGAGAAAGTCAGAGAAGAGATAAGGTGCAGCCAATAAGAACATAGAAAGAAGAAAACAAAAGAGAAAAGAAAGAAGAGTGGTGCAGCAAAGAAGTCAAGGAAAAATATCTTGGGTGGGGCACATGTATTGCTAAGGGAAAAGGGTTGATGAATCATCCTTGTAACTTTTAAAAATTACTTACCACCCCCTCAAAAACTTATATTCTATAAAGGCCCAAACTATAAAATAACTTTACATATAAACCCTCACATTTATACTTAATTAAACACCAACAACTATATATCTAATAACTTAACCACGTAATAAAGTTTTGTACATACTTAGTATATATTCATAATACAATTAGCCATTCAATTATATATAATCTTCACAATTCTTATTCAATGGTATTATAAAATAATATGTTTATTAAATACTCTTATATTAATTTTAGAAAGTAAGTGATTCAAATAATAATTAACCACTTTAACACATAGGTTAACTATAAAGTTGGGTCGGGGGGGTTACAGTATTTGACTGATGGTACAGCCTTGGACGTTGTAGGTATGGGAGACGTTCGTATATTGTTGCCCAATGTGTAACACCCCAGCCTTTACAAAATAAATAAACAAATAAAATGGTTGTTTTGGAAATTATTTAAGTGGGGGCATTTTTGTAATAAGACCCAAGCCTAACCCTAGCCTTATATGTAACTCACGTTAGCTTCCTCATCTATTTTTCTAAAGTGCCACCTCCTATCACCCTTCCCTCTTTCCTCTGGTGTTCTCATTCCCCATAGCCAAAAATCCCCTCTGTTATATTCATGTGAAGTTTATTCATTTTTGCCTCTTAGATTTTTTTCTTGGCCGACTCATGAAAGGTCCTTTTCCAATCAAAATCCACCACCAAGAGTTCTAGTGGCTATTTTGGCAGACCCATTTGAAAGATCATCCCTCTAAGTTTGGTTAATTTAATAGATGAGGTAAAAATCTAAGTACTCTATCATTTTTTTCTATGAAATCTTTTGGGTTTTGTTATTTTATGATGTTTATGGTATATACTTGATGGGTTTGGTAAGTGTTGGAAGATTGGAGGGGGATGAGGATTTGGGCAGCAAGAGTTTTTATTAAATCCAAAAATTTCAAACTATTTGAGGGTGTTTGTCTTGATGGGGTGTTTTGATTGTCTATTTTACAAATGGGTATTTAAGGATTGGTTTGCTAGATCAACTATAGGTCTTGTTGTTGCATATGTTGATGTGAGTTGATTTTTGGAAGTGTGTTCTTTGCTTTTAAATGACTTTGGCAAATGTGGGTGTGAGTGAAGTGATAACTACATATTTATGCAAGTGAAGTGTGAGCATCTGCTATTTGCATACCAAGTGTTTGATAAGTTGTTTATATGAGATATTGAGTTTGATTCCTTACTTTTTAATATGCTTTAAATCTTGTGGTTTTAATGGGAGTGATTCTCAAATTATTTGGGTTAGTCTTAAAACTATAACAATTTTCTAAAGCTGTCAAGGACAGATTTGAGTCAGCTGCAATACATGATTTTTAATAAATTACAGAAAAATCTTTTTAGGCTAAATTTTTGATTGTACATACTACACATATAAGAGCTTATCCCTATTTAATTTCAAGTTAATTGGATAATATTTCGTGGACCAAACATCTTTTACAAAATGACTGACCTGCTGTGTATTGAATCTGAAAGTGCGATGTAAACGCAGGGGTTTTGTGGAATTTACTTCAAATCTTTGTTGGATGGATTGGTTTGTAAATTCATGTGCTTTCTTCGACATGTGTTTTACTTAGTTAAGTCTAATAATGGTTTGGTTTAATCATTTAGTGCTCTAAAGGGAAACTCATGAGATATGCTACCTCTATTATGAGTTGATGTGTTTTATGTTATGTTTATATGTGCACATTGCTTGCAATGGAGAATTAAAATGCTTTGGTTTTGTGCTATGACACTATGAGTTTGTATGCTTGTTTGGTTGCCGTTTGGGTCTGGGTACTTGTCTTAGGTTGGGCAAGCTAGGCTTTAGTGTATTTGATTTGTTTTAGGGGATCTTATTCGATTTTGGAGAAAAATATGATGATAAACTTTGTGATAGGTCTCGTTATTAATAGGCTTGTTCCTTATTGTGGGAGCAAAGGGCCCAACATCAGATCCTGGGCCGTGGGCCTGTCCGAGGAGGCCTACACCTTTGAAGACTACACCTCATGAAGCATTTGCCCGGCCTAACCCGATTCCGAGGTGTGAATCCCGTAGGAGAAAGCCTTGTCCGAGGAGGCCCTCTGCTCGGACTATTAAAAAGGCGTCCCAGATCAGTGCACCAGTTTCAATCTTATCTCTTCCAGAGAACCCCTCGCTCTGCGTTAACCGTAAAGACAGATGGCGGAAATCAGATGTAAGCAAAAAGGCTGCTGCCACCGCATTTATGACCCTGCAGCTAACATCATGGCCGCATTAATGAGAAAAGACTCCTGAACAGTGACCTCCTCCTTTACAGCTGCCCCAGGAAGGCTCGAGAAAGGGGCGGATGGGATAAGATTAAAGAAAAAAGGGCCCATGCAAAGGAGGAGGGCATATAAATAGAAAAAAAGAGAACTAGAGAAGGGGGGAGAAAAAAAGAAAAAGAAATGGAGAGAGAGAAGAAGTTCTAACAATACTTGTACTGATATTCTCCTCGGACAGTGTTGAAAAGAGCATTGTAACCCTTGACTATCTTATTAATACATATCTGTTCACTACCCTATTTGGGCTTTCAACCCATGCGTGTCTAATCCAATAATCTTCAACCCACTCTCTTTACAAATGCATTGTTGGGGTATTAAATATATTATGGGCCTCCAGCCATCCTGTTAGCCAGCCCAACCACCGTAAAATTTGTGTCCTTACAATTGGCGCCGTCTGTGGGGAGATTACTGTTGTACCTGTGTGTTATAGCTTGAACTATGGTTAGATCAGACAGAGCGGAAGCAGCTGATTCTCAGCATATCGACCATTTTTTGCACCTCGAGCGCCAGAAGGATCGCGAAGGGAGCGTGCATACGAACCATACTGCAAGGAGTCAACGCCGGAACGGTGGTGGCCGGACTCATAAGGCCATGCAACGCAAAATTGATCATCTCGAGAGGAAGTTGCGCCGTGCGCAGAGGAGACGCAGTCCGTCTAGCAGTCCATTTGACACGGATGATTCTTACGGTGATGAGGAGGATGATAGTTATAGACCCCGCTCCAGGACACCACCAAGCGAGTCTTTCTCCTACGAGGAAGAGCATCACCATGACCGCAGGAGCAGAAATACGTACTCGAGGGGCACCGGGAGTGATACCATGACAAGGGCGCTCAATCAAATTTCAAGGTCGCCCTTTACGCGCAGCATCGAGGGAGGGAGCCTTCCTCGGCGTTTCACTCAACCTACCTTCACTGCGTACAACGGACGGACAGACCCCGTGGAGCATGTGAGTCATTTTAATCAAAAAATGGCTGTCCATTCTCGGAACGAGACTCTCATGTGCAAAGTGTTCCCTTCCAGCCTGGGGCCTGCGGCTATGAGATGGTTCGATGGTCTCGCAGCAAATTCTATTGGATCCTATCAGGCGCTCACTAGAGCCTTCTGCTCTCGGTTCGTGACAAACACCAAGGTCCCCCGGCCTTTAGACTCCTTGCTATCCATGTCCATGCGCGAAGGAGAGACGCTAAAGACCTACTCAGACAGGTACTGGGAGATGTTTAATGAGATCGAAGGAAGTTTTGATGATGTCGCTGTAAGGACATTCAAGGTCGGTTTGCCAGCCGAGCACGACCTAAGGAAGTCTCTGACCAAGAAACCTGTGAGGAGCGTGCGCCGACTGATGGATCGCATAGATGAATACAAGCGGGTCGAAGAAGATCAAATATTTGGAAAGGGAAAGGCAAAGGCTGTCCCTCCAGAGAGGGGGGACTTCAGGACGGACCGATACAACAATAGCAAGCCGCGGAGAGATTATAGTGGGCAGTCCGGGTCTGCTGTATCGCAAGCTGTTCATACCATATTCTGAGAGCCCATTCATCAGATTCTAGAGAAAATCCAGAACGAGCCATACTTCAAATGGCCGAACAAGATGGGAGGAGATCCCCTGAGGCGCAACCAGAGCCTTCATTGCCAGTATCATCAAGAGCGTGGGCACACCACCGAGGACTGCAGAACGTTGAAATTCCATTTGGAACAACTTGCGAGAGAGGGAAAGTTGCAGTAGTTCGTTTACCGGCCAGACAACCAAGGAGATCATGGTAGGCCAGGGGCTTCGGCGACTGCCTCGTCAAGGCCCCCTTTGGGCATGATTAACGTTATCTTCGTGGCCCCTGGGAGAACTGGATCTTGCCCCTCCAGAGTGATGTCTATCTTAGGGACGTCCGCCGAGGCAGATAATCAAGAGGCGAAACGTGCAAGAATGGAGGCCAGACCAGCATTAAGCTTCTCAGATGAGGACAAGGTGGGGACAATACAACCCCACGACGACGCCTTAGTCATCACCCTCAGAATAGGAGGGTACGATGTGAAGAGGGTAATGGTCAACCAAGGGAGTGGAGCCGAGATTATGTATCTAGACCTGTACAGGGGTTTGGGCCTACGGCTTGAAGACCTAACTGCGTATGAATCGCCCCTAGTCAGTTTTGATGGGAAGACCGTCATCCCTAAGGGTCAAATTAGGCTGCCTGTACAAGCAGGGTCCGAGATAGTTGAAGTTGACTTCATCGTCGTGGACGCATATTCCCCCTACTCGGCCATCGTGGCCAGACCTTGGCTCCATGCCTTGGGGGCCGTTTCTTCGACGTTGCACCTAAAGGTCAAGTTCCCGTCTGGAGGATGAGTAGAGGAGATAAAAGGAAGCCAGCCTATGGCAAGGCAATGCCTTATAGCTGCCATTTCACATCAGCAGGATGCCGAGCTGATGACCACCTCAGTCGAGCATTCATAGCAATCAACGTTTCCGTTTCCCCCCAGAGCCGAGGATCCGCCCGAGGAGCAATGTGAAAAGTTGGAGAGAGTCGTTATCGGACAAGATCCAGACAAGTTTTTCCAGATTGGGGGTCAGCTACCCCCTCGGAAAAGGGAAGAGTTGTTGTCTTTCCTTAGGAGTAACGTGGATGTGTTCGCCTGGAATTCCTACGAAGCCCCGGGGGTAGATCCCGGGTTCATCTGTCATCATCTCAATGTGAGCCCAGCTGCACAACCCAAAAGGCAGCCACCTCGGCGCTCATCCAGAGAACATTCTGACGCTGTCAAGGATGAGGTGAATAAACTCAAGCAGGCTGGGGCTATCAGGGAGGTGTTCTACCCTGAGTGGCTGGCTAACACAGTGGTGGTGAAGAAGAAGAATGGGAAATGGCGCGTATGCGTGGACTTTACTGATCTGAACCGAGCCTGTCCAAAGGACCCTTTCCCTATGCCGCGGATCGATCAATTGGTGGATGCAACCGTAGGGCATTCACGAATGAGCTTCTTGGACGCCTTCCAGGGATACCACCAGATCCCTCTGGCCCTAAATGATCAAGAGAAAACAGCCTTTGTGACTCCCATTGGGAACTACCATTACAAGGTGATGCCGTTTGGTCTAAAGAACGCAGGCTCCACTTACCAGCGAATGATGACCAAAATGTTTGAACCACTGCTAGGGAGGTGCATTGAGATCTACATTGATGACATGGTGGTCAAAAGTAAGCTTGAGCCCGACCACATTGGGGACCTGGAGAGCATCTTTGAGATCTTAAGGAAACACAAATTGCGCCTCAACGCTTCGAAGTGTTCTTTCGGCGTTGGGTCAGGGAAGTTCCTGGGATATATGGTCACTCATCGGGGAATCGAGGTGAACCCCGATCAAATAAAGGCAATTAACAGTCTGCAGCCTCCTCGGAACCCAAAGGAAGTGCAAAAGTTGACTGGGATGACTGCCGCTCTCAACCGGTTCATCTCCAGATCCGCGGAGAGATGTCGGCCTTTCTTCCAGCTGCTTAATCAGTGGAAGGGATTCGAGTGGAATGAAGAGTGTATTCTAGCTTTTCAACAGCTGAAAGAATACCTAGCTCGGCCACCAATCATGTCTAGCCCTTCAACGGACGAGGTCCTATTCGCCTACATTGCGGTAGCCACACATGCTGTGAGTCTAGTACTTGTCCGAGTCGACAATGGAGTCCAGAAGACTGTCTACTATGTGAGTAAATCTCTTCATGAGGCCGAGGTCTGCTACCTGCCACTTGAGAAGGCAATCTTTGCGATAATTCATGCCACTCGCAAGCTCCCACATTATTTCCAATCACATACGGTTGTGGTCCTTACCTAGCTTCCGCTCAGGTCGCTGCTCAGGAGTGCAGATTACACGGGAAGGATTGCTAAATGGGGTACCATACTGGGGGCTTTCGACATAAAGTACATGCCTCGCACCTCGATCAAGGGGCAGGTACTAGCCGACCTGTTGGCCGAGTTTGCTGAGCCTGTGTTAGAAGAGACAAATGGAGCAATGCCCATGGATGAAAATTCAGTTGGTCTCGTCGCTGTGCAAGACTCCGAGTCATGGAAACTATATGTGGACGGTGCAGCCAATCAACGAGGTTCAGGAGTGGGGCTAGTTTTTATATCTCCTACGGACGTTGTCATCAAAAAATCTTTAAGACTAAACTTCTCGGCAACTAATAATGAGGCTGAGTACGAAGCATTGCTGATCGGAGTGGCTATGGTCAGGAGAATGGGGGGTAACATCCTAGAAGTGTTCTCGGACTCAGCTTTGGTCGTTGGCCAAGTTCGAGGAGAATTAGAAGCTCGCGACGAAAGAATGCAGAAATACCTGAAGCAGGTCAAACAGCTGCAATCGCGGTTCAAGTCATTCAATTTGCGACATGTTCCTCGGAGTGGTAACACGCACGCGGATTCTTTGGCGACTCTCGCAACCACCTCGGCACAGGGGCTACCCCGGCTTATCTTGGTGGAAGATATACAGAGGCATTCGGAAGTAGTTGAAGGGCCTAGTATCTGTCAGGCCAGTGTAGGGACGAGTTGGATAGACCCTATGGTGTCTTATCTCCGAGAAGATGTCTTGCCGGCAGACAAGACTGAAGCCGACAAGGTGAGGAGAAAGGCCCCTCGGTTCTGGCTCTCAGAGGACAATAAGCTATACAAGCGTTCTTTTTCCGGACCCTATCTGTTATGTGTACACCCTGATGCCACAGAGTTGCTCCTTGAGGAGCTACATGAGGGAATTTGTGGCAGTCACACTGGAGGAAGGTCCCTAGCACACAGGGCCTTAACTCAGGGGTATTGGTGGCCGAACATGCAAAGAAAATCACAGACGTACGTGAAGAAGTGCGATCAGTGCCAGAGATTTGCCCCCAATATACATCAACCGGGAGGAGTTTTGAATCCTCTGTAAAGTCCTTGGCCTTTCGCTCAGTGGGGCCTAGACATTGTTGGTCCTTTCCCTAAGGCAGTCAGAAGTAAGAAATATTTGGTCGTTGCAACAGACTACTTCAACAAATGGGTTGAAGCCGAGTCGTTAGCCAACATCAGGGATGTTGATGTCCAGAAGTTTGTGTGGAAGAGTATCGTTATACGGTTCGGGGTGCCTCATACCCTTATCTCGGACAATGGCCTTCAATTCGACAGTAAAGCGTTCAGAAAGTTCTGCAGTGGACTAGGCATTATAAACAGATACTCCACCCCTGCATATCCCCAAGGAAATGGCCAAGCTGAGGCAGTTAATAAAGTCATAGTGAGCGGTCTCAAGAAGAGGTTGGACGACGCCAAAGGAAAATGGGTGGAAGAGTTACCGCATGTGCTCTGGACATACAAGACCACTCCTCGGAGATCTACCGGGGAAACCCCATTTGCCCTGACGTATGGTGCAGAGGCGGTCATTCCCATAGAGACTGGGTTCCCCACACTTAGAACCAATTTATTCACCTCGGCCCACAATGACGAGCAGTTGAGGAGCAATCTGGACCTAATCGCCGAGCGCAGGGAAAACGCTGCAGTTCAACTAGCCTATTACCAGCACAAGCTCAAGCAAGGTTATGATGCCAACGTCAAACTAAGACCACTAGCGCCGGGGGATTTGGTCTTACGAAAAGTCGTGGGCACCGCAAAGAATCCGGCTTTGGGAAAGTTGGGACCTAACTGGGAAGGCTCCTACCGTATTCTATCAGTAGCTGGGATAAGAGCCTTTTATTTAGAAGATTTAGATGAAAGGGCCGTACCGCATCCCTGGAATGTAAATAACCTAAAAAGGTATTACTACTAATGAAAGTTTCAATTCTCTTATTAAAGTTTCTTATGCTGCATACTACTAAGTGTTAAACAGAACCTTGGTCAAGCCTGGCTCCTCGGACCACCTACCTTGAGTAAATTAATGCTACTTGGTATTAAACAGAACCTCGGTCGTGTCTGGTCCCTCGAATCACACACCTTGGGTAAATTAATATCACTAAGTGTTAAACAGAACCTTGGTTAGGCCTGGCTCCTCGGACCACCTACCTTGGGTAAATTAACGCTATTTGGTATTAAACAGAACCTCGGTCGTGTCTGGTCCCTTGGACCACACACCTTGGGTAAATTAATATCACTAAGTGTTAAACAGAACCTTGGTCAGGCCTGGCTCCTCGGACCACCTACCTTGGGTAAATTAACGCTACTTGGTATTAAACAGAACCTCGGTCGTGCCTGGTCCCTCGGACCACACACCTTGGGTAAATTAATATCACTAAGTGTTAAACAGAACCTTGGTCAGGCCTGGCTCCTCGGACCACCTACCTTGGGTAAATTAATGCTACTTGGTATTAAACAGAACCTCGGTCGTGCTTGGTCCCTCAGACCACACACCTTGAGTAAATTAATATCACTAAGTGTTAAACAGAACCTTGGTCAGGCCTGGCTCCTTGGACCACCTACCTTGGGTAAATTAACGCTACTTGGTATTAAACAGAACCTCGGTCGTGCCAGGTCCCTCGGACCACACACCTTGGGTAAATTAATATCACTAAGTGTTAAACAGAACCTTGGTCAGGCTTGGCTCCTCGGACCACCTACCTTGGGTAAATTAACGCTACTTGGTATTAAACAGAACCTCGGTCGTGCCTGGTCCCTCGGACCACACACCTTGGGTAAATTAATATCACTAAGTGTTAAACAGAACCTTGGTCAGGCCTGGCTCCTCGGACCACCTACCTTGGGTAAATTAATGCTACTTGGTATTAAACAGAACCTTGGTCGTGCCTGGTCCCTCGGACCACACACTTTGGGCAAATTAACGCTCTTAAATGTTGAAGCGCAATCCTTGTCAGGTCTGAGCTCTCGGATCAATCATCTCAGGTGAATTGTCACTTTCCACTCATTTTCTCTAAAGATGGTATGAAATCTCAGACGAGTCTGTCCTCTCAGATCATGCCCTTAGAACCATTTAAATGGCCAATTCTCCATATTCACTCAGGCTGCGCGCTTAAAGCACTTATTCTTACTTAATTTAACGAGTCAATGTTATGGCAGCTAGTTATGCTTGCTTAAATTACTTATCATTTGTTAAGTCAAAACCAGGGTTTTGGGTTTCTATCCATAGACATAAACCTTGCGCAAGTAAATAAACAGAAATTGGAAACAGATGAAGTTTGGCAAAATTCTTTCATTGATTCACAAATTTGAAATACAATAATTAAATATCTGATCTGCTCACTAAGTACAAATTTAGAACTATTCTCAAAAGCAATTAAAGTGCCCTAGCAGCCTAACTCTAAGCTTGCCCGACTTGGGAAGGGGGGTGGCCGTCATTGCTTGGCAGGGTCGCTGAGGGAGCCGCGTCCACGGTTCGGTCAGGATCCACGGACACCGGCGTTGCACCCGGAGCATCTGTCAGTTTTTGTGCCTCCTGAGCCGCTCCAGGTGGAATCACCGCTTGGCTCACTTGCTCTGAGGCATGAGGAGACGAGGAGGAGGGGCCAGCCGGCACCAAGGCGAGATCCGAGTGGAAATACGTCCTCCCCGGCTGCCTAAGTTCTGAGTCGGCAGGGACTTCAGCCATGTTTAAAGCCTCCTCCCATGTGGATCGGCAGTAGTCCCTGCAAACTTCAGTTACCTCCTCTGCAAGCCTCTGCTCAGTTTCCTCAATGCCTCGGAGGTACGCAGCCTCCTTCTCGGCCTCTGCCGCCATCAGCGCCGCCTTGACCTCTTTCTCAGCTCTCTCGGCCTTTTCGGCTCGGGTGCGAAGGTCCAAAACCAGTTGCCTCGCAGTGGCCAGCTCTGTCTCGGTCATGTGTAGCTTCTTTCGCTGGTCCTCGGCCTGGTCTTGGGCGTTCTGCAACCCAGCCTGAGCACTCCTCCTTTCCCTTTCTTCCTTTATTAGCTTGTTGGACAGCTCGAGTTTTTGATGCTTCAGCTCCCCCAAGGTCTTCTCCACTTCCTTGCGGGATTGGGTCTCGGCCCTGGCCAGATTGCGGGCGTCCCTGACCCAATCCTCAGCGACATAGACCTGCTGAGTAAGCTGCAAAACAAGAAACACCAAATTATACCATCACAAAGATAATGGAAATGTATAACTTAGACATGAACAAACCTCATATATACAATAGAGATTATGGACTTACCATGGCTAAGTCCCTCTTCATGGACATAAAGAGGTCGGCCTGTCTCCAGGCCCTCACTGTGTCCATGTCCCGAGGGAGAAGCAAGGGACGTTCCAGGGCCTCGGCGATGTATCCTGAGTGGCCATTCTGGAACTCCCGTATAGACGCGTTAACGGTGATCGGAGCCCCGTCCAGGTCTAGCCGAGGAGACCAGACTTGTGGCTGCTGAACCTCTCGGGAATGGGGATCACTTCGGGGCCTTGTCGGTGAGGCCCTCCTATCTTCCTTCCTTTGTTGCTTCCCCCCTCTTTGCTGCCGAGGAGACACCTCGCCTTCCTCGGCGTCCAGATCTACAACTTTCTTCTTCCTCTTCAAATCAGGAACAGGAAGAAGACCGGTTGTAGTGGAGGGTGGAGGCGGAGGAGGGAGCTTGCCAGTCTCCTTCTCTTTAGGGGCCTCCTTGGAGGATGCCCCCTCGTTCCGCCCTGCTATCAAGGCCTTCAATCCCCTCCTCGGCTGTAAAGACATCTCTTCTATGTCTTCGGAGGTTTCAGAATGTTGAGTGCCGAGAGGTTCAGTTTGTACTTCTTCCTCCCCTTCGAAGTGGAATTGGTCTATCTCCGCCCCCAACGATGGTAGAGTTGAAGTGGAGCTTTCCCTTTGTGCAACTTCTTGGGGAGCGACTTGTTGAAGCGGCCAAGGGACCGGGGGAAGATCTTTGCTTGCCAAAAATCCTGGCCGAGAAACGTCTATCCGATGAATCCTCTTGTCCCCTGCTCGGATAGAGTCCCCGACGTCTTGGAAGCTATCAGATATTGGAGTGAAGTCCAATATCAAGTGAGCGGCACGTAGCTGGCCGTCCGTATGGGGGAATACCTCCGAGTGCAGCAAGTGATTCAACCCGTGCACGTTCACGAAATTGAGGTTGGGAGAGACGAATCGTCTGTCTGTAATGACAATCAAAAAGAAAAAACACGAAGTCAGTCATCACACTTCCGAGGCTAAATGCATATACAATAAAATAAAATCAAATCTAAACTGCAAACCCTATAATTGTCTTAATCTAATCCCAAAGTACCCCACCTGGCTCCCCCTCAGTGGTCGGACAATGGTGGCCGTCATGCCACGCCCCCGAGACGATGACGTAATCGTCCTTCATGCCTTTGTTGGATTTTGGGAGGCACGATATCATTTTTACTACCGGAGATCGGGACTTCAAGTAGTATCCCCCCTCCTTCAGGGAATGACATTCGTACATGTGTACGACGTCATGCCAGGTGAGTCTTAGGCCCATCATTTCATTAAGGGCGTCCACACACCCCAAAATCCTAAACACATTGGCAGCACATTGGTGTGGACACAATCTATGGTTCCTAAGGTATTCCCTAGTGACGTCACCCATAGGAATGGACATTCCCCCTTCTAGGAAGGCAATCACAGGGATGACCACCTCCCCGGTCCTCCTGGAAACTAAAATGTCCTCCGGTGAACAGTAACGGAGGCTAACCCCCTCGGGAATATTATACTTCGCCTTAAAACGCTCTATGGCTACGGGGGTATCAACTAAGTTCTTGAACCTACCCATATCGAAATCTAAGGGTAAAGGTTTGTTAAGAAACTCCCCTAAAGGCGAAGATGGAAAGAAGGAAGAAGGAGGCCGAGGTACTCAACCAAGATGGAATGACTAAAGAAGAGAATACTTACGAAGGAGGATGGTAGTGTAAGTTCGAAAATCTCTTAGAAACCTAGGAATCTTTATAAAAGTCTCCTCGGAATGACTAAAATGATGTAACGAGTGCCGGTAGGATGTATTGGAGTGTTGGATGCTTAAACGAATGCAAAGTGAAGAAACCCACCTTCTCACGGCCTTTTTATATATATAGCATGCGAAAGTGGTGGGATCTATCCCGCTCAAATTTTCATAGGAAAATCCCAGCCGTACGATCTACCTCCAGCCGTTGATCGAAGGGACAGAGCGCCACCCAGAGTAATAAAGGATGCGCTACAACTTCCAAAGCGTCTTTGGAAAGTGGAAGTCTCGCGAAACGTCACGTCCACGTGGATTTGTTGGAACGCTTGATGGGTTTCAGCCTTGTTGAAATCAAAGTCCCACCTTTCTCCTCGGATAAAAGGAGAACACTGGAACTTTGAGGGGCTATTGTGGGGGCAAAGGGCCCAACATCAGATCCTGGGCCGTGGGCCTGTCCGAGGAGGCCTACACCTTTGAAGACTACACCTCATGAAGCATTTGCCCGGCCTAACCCGATTCCGAGGTGTGAATCCCGTAGGAGAAAGCCTTGTCCGAGGAGGCCCTCTGCTCGGACTATTAAAAAGGCGTCCCAGATCAGTGCACCAGTCTCAATCTTATCTCTTCCAGAGAACCCCTCGCTCTGCGTTAACCGTAAAGACAGATGGCGGAAATCAGATGTAAGCAAAAAGGCTGCTGCCACCGCATTTATGACCCTGCAGCTAACATCATGGCCGCATTAATGAGAAAAGACTCCTGAACAGTGACCTCCTCCTTTACAGCTGCCCCAGGAAGGCTCGAGAAAGGGGCGGATGGGATAAGATTAAAGAAAAAAGGGCCCATGCGAAGGAGGAGGGCATATAAATAGAAAAAAAGAGAACTAGAGAAGGGGGGAGAAAAAAAGAAAAAGAAATGGAGAGAGAGAAGAAGTTCTAACAATACTTGTACTGATATTCTCCTCGGACAGTGTTGAAAAGAGCATTGTAACCCTTGACTATCTTATTAATACATATCTGTTCACTACCCTATTTGGGCTTTCAACCCATGCGTGTCCAATCCAATAATCTTCAACCCACTCTCTTTACAAATGCATTGTTGGGATATTAAATATATTCTGGGCCTCCAGCCATCCTGTTAGCCAGCCCAACCACCGTAAAATTTGTGTCCTTACACTTATGTTTCTAGGTTTTGAGATTCTTGGTGATGGACCTAGTGACGAGATTGGTAAATTTCCTTATTTTAGCAATTAAGAGGTAAGTAGTGTTTACCAATTTTGGGTGTTTTTCAAAATAGTGTTGATTATTAAACTATTTTATATCAAAGAAATATGTTGATATTCTATATATAAATTGATATTTTATAAATGTTTGATGAGCACATTGACTATTTGTTTTATGAAAAACTTGTGGGACAACCTAAATTTATTTAAACATGTATGTAAGAATATATCCTTATATTTTTGAGAATTATGAATGGATTATTTGTGTGAGCATATTGAATATATTTTGAAAACCTATGAGAAGTTATGATTAAAAGCTCAGTATTGTATTTAGTTCTTAGTAAGGGACCATCATACTGCAGCTAGTTCTTAGCAAGGGAGTATACTAGCGAGGATCCAAAAAGGAAGCTCCTTAGCAAGGAAGTGCACTTTTAGGTTCCAAATGAGCCATCCTTAAGAAAGGGGATGAAAAGGAGGCTCTAGTCTCAAAAAGGGAGAGCACAACCCTGTTAACGGGGTGTAAACATTGACCAAGAGAAAAGCCTAGGAAATTGTGTATATGATGGTATTGATATATATATATATATATATATATATATATATATATATATTATGATGGCTCATAATATAAAGATATTTTCTTTTATATGAAATATTTGATGATAAAATATTAATGAGTTATAAGTTATGAATTTGTTGTAAGAATTATTTATTTGAAAGGTTTGTTCCCACACCCCAATGTTAGTGAATTCTACTTATTGAGTTATCTCACCCCTCTTTATTTCCCCTTACAGATACATTAAAGGGATTATTGGAATAGAGATTCTTAGAAGACAACAGTTACAAATTATATTGTGAAACTGAGGATTTCATTATTATTTTTATGGTATTAAATATTGTACTGGAGAATTATTTTGAGAATTTCTATCTTTGGTGGAATTAGAGTTCTGACAATTGTGATGAGATTTTAGGTTTTTGGTTACATTTATTTAATGTTTTTATGGATTATTTAGATTGAATAGATATTAATTATTTATGAATTTTAGGGCGTTACACAATGGGTCTGTTTGGTTACTGGAGAAGGTTCGACATATTCTTGACTTGAGGAGGAATCTGATTTTTGTTGGACAACTTGATGATGAAGGGCATGCAATATTATTTGTTGGTGGTACTTGGAAGGTTACAAAGGGAGCCAGAGTATTGGCTCGTGGAAAGAAGACTGATACTTTATATATGACCCTAAGTCCAAGAGACACAATTGCAGTTGTTGAAGCAAGTATTGATACAAGCCTATGGCACCGCAGACTTGGTTACATGAGTGAGAAAGGGATGAAGATGCTTTTGTCAAAAGGGAAACTACCAGAATTGAAGTTCGTTGATTTTCATGTGTGAAAGTTGCATCTTAGGAAAGCTAAAAATGGTGAGCTTCTTGAAAACTGGTAGGACACCGAAGGCTAAAAAATTGGAGTTACTACACACTGATTTGTGGGGGCTTTTTCTGGTTGCATCCCTTAGAGGTTCAAGGTACTACATCACTTTCATTGATGACTCAAGTAGGAAAGTATGAGTTTATTTTTTGAAAAATAAATTTGATGTATTTGAAAATTTTAAGAAATGGAAGGCCATGGTTGAGACAGAAACAAGTTTGAAAGTAAAATGTTTGAGGTCAGATAATGGAGGAGACTACATAGATGGAGGGTTCAGTGAGTATTGTGTTGCACAAGGAATTAGGATGGAGAAGACCATTCCTGGGACATCACAGCAAAATGGTGTGACTGAGCGCATGAACAAAACTCTCAATGAGCGTGCTAGGAGTATGAGGTTGCATGCTAGACTACCAAAAACTTTCTGGGCTGATGCTGTTAGCACTGCAACTTACCTGATAAACTGAGGACCATCAATTCTCATGGAGTTCAGACTTCCTGAGGAGGTTTGAAGTAGTAAAGAGGTTAAGTTTTCACATTTAAAAGTTTTTGGTTGTGTTTCTTATGTTCATATTAATTCTGATGCTCATAGTAAATTTGATGCACAGTCTAAAATATGTTTTTTCATTAGCTACAATGATGAGAAATTTGGGTATAGGTTTTGGAATGAACAAAACAGGAAAATCATCAAAAGTAGAAATAAGATATTTAATGAACAGGTTATGTACAAGGATAGGTCAACTGTAATATCAGATGTTACAAAAATAGGTCAAAAGAAATCTGAGTTTGTCAACTTAGATGAATTGACTGAAAGTACTATCCAGAAAAGGGATGAAGAAGATAAAGAGAATGTAGATTCAAAGGTAGATCAGAGTACACCTGTAGCTGAAGTCCATAGATCTTCTAGGACCATTAGACCTCCACAGCTTTATTCACCCACTCTAAATTATCTCCTGTTGACTGATGGTAGTGAGCCAGAGTGTTATGAAGAAGCCTCTTGTAGGATGAAAATTCAAGCAAGTGGGAGTTAACCATGAAGGATGAGATGGATTCCTTGTTAAAGAATCAAGCATGGGAACTGACTGAATTACCAGTAGGAAAGAAGGCTTTGCTCAACAAGTGGGTATACAGAATAAAGAATGAGCATGATGTAGCAAGCATTACAAGGCCAGATTAGTTGTCAAAGAGCTCTAGCAGAAGAAAGGCATTAACTACTCAGAAATATTTTCTCCAGTTATGAAGATGTCAACAATCGGACTGGTACTGGAAATGGTGGCTACAGAAAACTTACATCTTGAGCAGTTAGATGTGAAGATGACATTCCTTCATAGTGACTTGAAGGAAGACATTTACATGATTCAACCAGAAAGGTTCATTGTTCAGGGACAAGAGAATCTAGTTTGCAAACTGAGAAAGAGCTTGTATGACCTAAAACAAGCTCCTAGACAGTGGTACAAAAAATTTGACAGTTTTATGCATAGAATTGGGTTCAAGAGATGTGAAGCTGATCACTGTTGCTATGTTAAGTTCTTTGTCAATTCTTACATCATTTTATTGTTGTATGTGGATGATATGCTCATTGCAAGGTCTAGCATTGAGGAGATTAATAACCTAAAGAAGCAATTGTCAAAACAGTTTGCAATGAAGGATTTGGGAGCTACAAAGCAAATCCTTGGTATGAGAATCATTAAAGACAAGGCTGATGGTACATTGAAACTTTCACAGTCAAAGTATGTGAAGAAAGTTCTTAGCAGGTTCAATATGAATGAAGCTAAACCAGTGAGCATACCCTTGGGTAGTCATTTCAAACTAAGCAAAAAAACAATCACTAAAGATAGAAGAAGAAAGGGACCATATGAGCAAGGTGCCCTATGTCTCAGCCATTGGCAGCTTGATGTATGCTATGGTGTGTACAAGGCAGACATTGCACATGCAATGGGAGTTGTGAGCAGATTCATGAGTAGGCCTAGAAAGCAGCATTGGGAGGCAGTCAAAAGGATTCTGAGATATCTGAAGGGTTCGTCAGATACATGTCTTTGCTTGCAAGTTTGAAACTACATGGTTATGTAGATGCTGATTTTGCTAGTGATATTGATAGTAGAAAGAGTATTACTGGGTTTGTTTTTACTCTGGGTGGTACAGCAATATCATGGGCTTCAAATCTACAAAATATTGTTACTTTGTCTACTACAGAAGCTGAGTATATTGCAACAACTAAAGCTAGAAAGGAGATGATTTGGCTACATAGCTTCTTAGATGAATTGGGTAAGAAGAAGGGGATGGGCATTCTACACAATGATAGTTAGAGTGCAATTTTTCTTGCCAAAAATTCAGCTTTTCATTCAAAGTTGAAGCATATATAGACAAAATACCACTTTATACGTTACTTTGTTGAAGATAAGTTGGTACTACGTGAGAAGATTTGTGGACCTAAGAACTTGCCAGACATGTTGACTAAGGGTGTCACTATTGAGAAGTTGAAGTTGAAGTTGTGTGCAGCTTCAATTGGTCTTTTAGCTTGAGGATAGGAGGATGAGTTGCAGAAATGAGAGATTGTTTTTTTTTTTTTGGAGGATTACGGTTGATGTTGGTGATTGAACTAGTCTCCAAGTGGGAGATTTGTTGGGCTTTGTGGATTTTAGTTATATTTGATTTAGTTGATGACTTGACCCAACCTGAATAATGTTGCATGGTTTTAATGAGAGATTTTCTGAGACTTAGTTTATGGAGTAGAGGCTTACGCTAACAGGCCTAAGTTGTCTTGGGGGTCCCGAGGCAACACCTTTGAGAAAAAATTTTGGCCTGTTTTGTAGCCCATTGTGAATCCTATGCGCAGCATGTAGAAAACGCAGTTTTGATGATTAGGGTTCGTTGTTGTAATTTTTTTGAGAGACTGAAAAAACTGTACTGCCGTACTTGTATTTTTCCTGATAATAGTGAATCCTTGCAACACGTGAACGTAGGCAAATTATCAAACCACATAAATATTATTTTGTATGTGTAATTTTTTTTTTTTTGACATATTTTTTCTATTTTTTGTTTCTTTGTGAAAATTTCAAGTTAATTCCCTACGCATTTTCCTCTTTAACATTTGTAAAAAGTCCAGTACCTTGAGTCGGCAACCAGAACAAGTCTGTCTCTTTTCTCATTTCTCAATGTACTAACTTTTCTGCGCAACCAATACTTTGCATGTCGATTTTTCTACTGGTGAGTGGGACCCATTCTTTGTCTGGCTAAAATTAAAGCTATAGAGGACAATAAACATGCATGCTTTGAAAGCATTGCTTCGAGATACATCACTTGCTGCTCCTCCAATTCACATCTCAATTGTTGCATTAACTGAGCTGAACCATTACTAAACACTCCCTTCCCAGCCCTTTTATTCCTTGAAGAACTCCCTTCTTCATTATCATCCTCATCTTCATGTAGTACCCCATGCCCACTATGACCCCTAGAACCATCTTGATTCTCTTCATCCTCATCCTCATCTTCGTCTTCATCTTCATCAGAATCATCATCATCCTCATCATCTTCCTAGCCCTCTTCATCTCATTTGTATGGTCTCTCTCATATCTTTCTGTTTCTTCTGATAAATATATCAGTGGTTGAAGTACTAGGGGTTGATAAATTTAGCAGAGACGACTTCCCACCTGACTTTGTGTTTGGTTCTGGGACCTCAGCTTATCAGGTCTGTTTATTAATAAAAGTTCTGGGACCTCAGCTTTTCAATTTTTTCTTAAAGATAACTTCTTCTTTTTTTCTTTATAAATGTGCTATTTGTTTAGTTATTTCATTACTAAAAGTTGCATAGAATTGATGATTTATAATAGATAATTAATATTCTCTATATTTCTTCATATCCTTCAAAAAAATGTTTCTATATGAAAGGTTGAAGGTGCAGCTAATGAAGATGGGAGGGGGCCTAGCATATGGGATTCTTTTTCCCATTCTGGTAAAGCTTGTTTATAATTAGTATTGCATTTTAAAGTTATATGCGTGCTCATGCACCTTTGAGTTTGTTTGTATGTATACTTCTTGCTCCCTTAGAACTGAAGAATCATTCATCAAAGTAATGCTAGAGAGCATTTTGATAGAAATATGATTTTTAACACAGAATTTTCTTTTCATGATCTTAGTCCTCTTAATATAAGTTTCTTTACTTTAAATGTGACTCTTGCTTCCTCATTTTGAATCACAAATATTAGGTTACTATGGAGCGCATAATAAGCCTTGCAAATGAGAAGAATTTCTTTTACTCTTATCTTCAATTTTAATATTTGTAAAAGCTGTCACTAGTTTTAGTATATGGACTTGATAGATGGACATAGAAATATACCGACTGCCATCACAATTTGGCATTTTATAATACATTATCTGAAACAACAATCAATTGGCAGCCTGCATAGAGGATCAATATCCATGAACTAAATGTTTGATAGAACGTCAACCATTTTACTCTCGTTTTCAAATGTTTGCACCATTCAAAATAAAGTGATCAAACAATGAACAAATGAGTTACTTTAAAAAAAAAAAAAAAAAAAAAAAAAGAACTCCTGATTGAATCTTTCATATTTTCTTCCATTGCCCTCTCAAATACCATTTGTTCTAACTTATGATTTTTGTTCATGTTTGGGGGCAGTACGTAGCTAAGTTCAAAATCCAATTTTATTTTCATTTTAATTAAGTGATCCCTTAATTGAAAAACTTAATCTTTTTTTTTTTTTTTTAGGGAGAAGCTTAATCTTGGTTTTAATGTTTTTACAGGACAGCAAACACCACACAATTCATCATTGGAAGATGAGCCAAGGGTGAACTACTTGCATGGACATATTGGGGCTTTGCTTGATGCACTGAGGTATGCCCATTTTCTATTGATTTCTGTTTAAATCTTATAAATAATCTAAAACTATTTTAAATATTACCTTCACTATAATCTGAGTGTATACAAATTAGCGAGATCATAGAAGTGGCGTAAAATACTAACAAACCCAAAACTTAATACATCAAATGAGTTCTCTAACTTTCTCTTGTCCAATAACAATAACACAACAAGATATTTATATTTATCTTTCTCTGCCACAACACGTGGCGAGAAAAGAAAGCTCATAATACTGAACTCGCTGTCGTCTAATTTGCCTACACAAAATTTATCAAACTTATCACCTAAAGTCTCAAGTTGTGGGTATAATTAGTTGTCACACCAATTTAAGACACATAATCATCACAATTAATTCCATTTCATACACTTGTAAACCTAGATTGATGGATGATCTGATTTGTATATTCCTTTATGTTTTCCTCAAAACTAAGTTAGCTAGCAAAATTTATCTGTACTAAAGACTAAAAAGTCTTCAGCTAATTTATACATTGGAGAGCATTATTATAAGTTTCTAAATGTTTCTTTGCATTGATATATGGTTTTTACTTCTTTGACATAATTCCCCCTTCTTTTTCTCTTTCTGAAATCTAATTTTGGAAGGAATGGATCAAATACGAGAGGCTATTTTCAATGGTCCTTCTTGGATTTATTAGAGTTATTGGAGGGCTTTGAATCAAGCTTTGGCCTTCACTACATAGACATGGATGACCCGGATTTCAAAAGGCAACCAAAGCTTCCTGCTCATTGGTACTCCCATTTCTTGAAGACAAAAGGTGTCAGCTCAGATGGGTTCATCAAACTTGAGAAGAATTTGACTGCATTTTCCCATGCTCACTTCTCTCGGTAGATCCTTCCATTCCTTTTTGCATAATGGTGTGCTAGTATACCTTGGTTCTGCACTACTGCCTTTTTTTCTTTTTCTTTTTTCCTAAAAATATATTATTTAACAATTACTACTTTGGAGCTTGTTTTTTTTTTTTTTTTTTTTTTCAAAAAACTGTAATAAACATCCTGTAACCTTCTTCAGTTTCAATTTCAAATAACATAATTCAGGTTTTTCCAACCTCATTCAGTCAGTCACATGTGCACGCGCGCATTCACACACAGTTTTCAGTCATTTGTTTGAAGAAAAAATGTTTAGAAGTATATCTGCTTTCATAAGACAGACAATGGTAAAGCTAATCAAACTGTCGGAGGAGTTTTAGTTCAAGTACTAACTGTTAAGACAGAAACGAGATAGGCATATATGAGTGGAGATGGCTTCAAATTTGTCCAAGAAGACAAACATACTGAACTCTGTTACACTCCTATCTGTTACCACAAGCAAGCAAAGGTTTTGGAGACTTTTTTTAGGTGATGAACAAACAAGTAATAGTTCGCTGTACAAAGAGACTCTTCTCTCTGCTGTTCTAGGATTTGGAAAAGGAACTGGATTAAAATAAGTTTGGACATTCTGTTAAAGCATTAAAATCTATCTTGAAATTCTCCGTTTTTTTTTTTAAATCTATTTTTTATTTTATTTTTTTAGTTCAGCTTGTAATTCATTTTAAATTGAACAAGATAACCATTCTATCTTGCACATGAAAGATCGAGTTGGTGGCCGAAATTTTGAAGCAGGAAGACAGAGTACCGAATAGTGCACTTTGTTTTCCGTTCGGCACTCATACTATTACAATGGAATATAGATCAATCAATAATTACAAATAAATTTGTCATAGACTTTGTCAACACTAAAAATCCCAAGAAACCCAAATTCCAAATATAACTCAAAAAGTACTAAAAGTATATGATTAAAATGATTAAATTTACCATATTTCAATAGTTTAAATAATTTAACATAAGAAGGTTCTAAGTCGGTAATTTGACAAAAAAGTCTCTCTCACACCACAACTAACAGTCCACAAGAATTCTTAATTCTACAAGAAGTTGACGTGCCTAAGATCAACGTTGTTTGCTCTCTCTCTCTCTAAAACAACCAGAAAGCAGCGCATCTTTTTGTGTGTTAGGTTTGGAATTCCCTACTAAAAAAGACAAGGTTGGTAAATGGCAAAATCAATGTCGGCAAAAAAAACAAAAAATGTCAGGCAGGAGTGGAATTTCTGAGTTTGGATTCTATGTAACAAATAATATATGAACTTGGTGCATCTCAAATTCAAGCCACATATTATAACAAGCAGCAAGGCAGATGACACTGTCGAGTCTAGATTTTTTATTGGCAAACCATGAACAAAAAAATGTCTTATATTTGTCTGAGAAATATTTTTTTTTTTAGACAAGTGTATCAAATTCAGATTTTTGTAAGTTTGATAGTTTTTGATGGCTAGTCGATCAATTGATCAATCAAGCTTATTTTAGTCCATTTAGCCTATCAAGTGACTAGGGTTTCAAGCATCTAAGCTTAAAGTATATAAGAAAAACCAAAAGCACGTTAAAAAGACTTTTAGAGAGCTACTTACTGTAAATTTGAAGGTACTGTGCCTCCTGCTCTCAAAAGTCTATATTGGTGATCAAGCTTGAAGAAAATTCAAAACGGGTGATGTTGAAGTTGTTGTATATTCCAGAAATTAGAATGTTGAACCAGATTCTTCAAGCAAGTGAAGCCATGGACAGAGGTTCACATAAAATAAATTCTATAATTGAAGAGTCCGTGAATTCAAAGTTGTATTGGGTGACATTATTTAATAAGTACTTCTATAAGTTGTAACAATTTAGAAATGGCTAATTCTTCTTCATTGTTTATTCTCTGCTCCTTCTTTTGTTCTTCATATATTAGTCTCTTGCCTTCAGTTTAGGTAAATGCTTTGTTTCCAACTTTATTTTGCCTTTTAATTTGTTGACCCTAGTCATGTGACAATGCATTGGAAATTAAAAAAAAAAAAAAAAAAAAGTATGAAAGTTTCTGACTCATTTATTGAGTCACACCCTTCTTAATGTGTCATATTAACATATACTCTTAGAGCAATTGTTAAAAAATCACATTAAGAAAATTTTAACATCATTTTTATAGAAAATATAAAAAGTTATCAGAGAAATTTATTGTTTTATCAATTTCCAATAAAATGTTAACATTTCCCTATAATTTATGATACACCATTGTTTTGTTTACTTGTGCCATTTTTGGCTTTTGTTTATCATTTTGTTTATGTTTTTTTTATTTATAATTATTATTATTGCATTGATTTTTAAAACACTATAATGAAAGTTGTGATATGAAAAATAGATTTAAAAAATGGTCTTTATTTTTATCTGGACTATTTAAGTCAAATTTTCTTTTTGTACTAATTTAAAATATTTATATTTATAATTATTAATAAATTGCCAAATGTCTTGTAACTGAATTGGCATATCTCCATACAAAAAGTGCTTGAGGGTCTAAAGGAAAAAAGTTCGAGCTGTGAGGCTAGCAACATGCTGTAATTATCTCTAAAAAAAAATTATTAATAAATTAATTATAACCTCCTCACAATTCAATCTCAGTTGGATCTCGTCCAATCTCAAAAATCAAAATCATGATCTTTCCACTACATTTATTTTTCTATTTTACAATATTGGTATTATTCTCTTAACCAAGAGGCAAGAGCTGTTCATAAATTAAGCTGTTTCCAGGGTCTAAAGTCTAAACAAACCAACAAACACCATGAATGCAAGTGCCAAAATATTCCGTCATTTTCCTCTTTAACATTTGTAAAAAGTCCAGTATCTTACCCATCAAAAAAAAAAAAAAAAAGTCCAGTATCTTGAGTCAGCAGGACAAGTTTGTCTCTTTCGTCATTTCCCAATGTACTAGTTTTATGCCCAACCAATCCTTTGCATGTCGATTTTTCTACTGGTGGGTGGGACCCACTCTTTGTCTGGCTATAATTTAAAGCTATAGAGGAAAAAAATAATACATGCATGCTTTAAAAGCATTGCTTTGGGAAAAAAAAAAAAGATGTCGGTTCTCTGTCATATCTTTCTATTTCTTCTGATAAACATATCAGTGGTTGAAGTACTGGGGGTTGATAAATTTAGCAGAGATGACTTCCCACCTGACTTTGTGTTTGGTTCTGGGACCTCAGCTTATCAGGTCTGTTTATTAATAAAAGTTTCACACATTCTTTTCAATTGTTTCTTAAAGATAACTTTTTTTTTTGAGTGCTATTTGCTTAGTTATTTCATTACTGAAAGTTGTAAAGAATTGATGATTTCTTCATATATGAAAGGTTGAAGGTGCAGCAAATGAAGATGGGAGGGGGCCTAGCATATGGGATTCTTTTTCCCATTCTGGTAAGCTTGTTTATAATTAGTATTGTATTTTAAAGTCATATTTTAAACATTTTCCCCCCAAAAAAGTAAATTAATGTTCTAATATAAGTATATAAACTAACTTGGTTTATAAGTAGTAACATTTTTATGAAATAGTTTATTCCCTGGTATTTGTTTATTGAATAAAAATGAGATTATTTGCATTCAAATTGATTAGTATATCAAAAGTACTATTAGTGCTCATAATAGTCCCATTTTTCAAGTGCTAGAAAATCAAAATCTCATCTATTCCATAGAATGCGAATGACTATATATTACTTGGATTGATAAAATTAGAACTGAAATGAGATATAATTAAGCTAAGTCTATTTAGACCCTGTGGAAACCCTGTTGGAAGACAAGAATAAAATAATTTAGAGAAGCAAAGGTAAGAGAGATAGAGAAAACACAAGAGTTACGTGGTTCAGACGGTTTACATCCACATGATAAGGAGCTAGGATTAGCCATACATAGACTTACAATATATTGGGCCTTTTGGGCCATTAGATTAATAAAAACCCAATATCTTTAACAAACCTCTTGGTTGATTTTTATGTGGGCATTAATAAACTTTACACATTAACGAATTATGAATTTAAATTTATTTTCGGTTAAGTAACCACAATATACAAGTCACCAATAATAGTTAAAGTGTAGTGAAGTAAATAACTCAGTCAACTACTGGGGTTAACATAAATTTTTAAATTTTCAGGGAAAATGCATGGAGGCAATGGGGACATAGCATGTGATCAGTATCACAAATACAAGGTATGTACAATGCTTCTTTTCTGAGGACTGTTTGTTGTGGACTATCGGCTAGTTTATCCCCTGATTGGTTTGTGTCTAACAATTTGTTTGTAAAAGTATTTATCCATTAATATATTACCAATTGCACAGGTAGTATTTTTAACTCTTTAAATTTGAGTTAGAGTGGAAACATGATTTAAACTTAGCACCACTTTTTATAATACCATGATAAATGATCAATTGTCCCAAAAACTTAAGATGTTAGAAAATGGTAAACCATAATTATAACAAAATGAAAGTGTTCTGCATGACAAATGTTCATGCCTTGATTGGCTGTGCTCTGCCTGAAAGATACTAATTATACGACCCATGACAAAACCAACTAATTATATGCTCATTTTATTTGAACCATCTAGTAATAGGACTATAGGAGTGTTGTCTGTGTATGATGAAGTTGATCACACACTTGCAGGATGATGTCCAGCTCATGGTGGACACGGGTTTAGAGGCCTATAGATTTTCTATCTCATGGTCAAGACTTTTTCCAAGTATGATCACAAATTTCTTTCATTAACCGAACAAGAAGTGATTTAGTACTTTTTCTCATACTTAAGCTACTTATTTTATCTTGTTTCAGATGGAAGAGGACCTGTCAATCCAAAGGGTCTACAATATTACAACAATCTTATCAATGAACTATCCAGCAATGGTTACTGTCCATTCCAGTCATAAATGACAATAGTACAATTTTCTTACATTGATAGAGTCCTTCTGTATGCTAATTTGTCCATGACTTTTTTTCTGCTGATGTCTTTTGTTTCTTGATGAAGCAGGAATCCAACCTCATGTTACATTACATCACAGTGATTTCCCGCAAGCACTGGAAGACAAGTATGGAGGATGGCTTAGCCGAAAAATGGTGTATGGTTCTCGTCCTACATATTTATTGTAGAAAACTACGATGCTGGAGTGTATATATCCACATTCTGTGTGGTAAGAAGAAAACCTAGCAAGGAATGTGATTTAATAATCTAGATGTGGATGCAGGAAAGACTTCACGGCATATGCAGATCTCTGCTTCAGGAATTTTGGTGACAGGGTGTTACATTGGACTACTATGAATGAGGCCAATGTGTTTGCAATGTCGGGTTATGAATGGGGATCTACACCGCCTGAGCATTGTTCTCCTCCATTTGGCATTAATTGCACCAGAGGCAACTCCTCAACTGAGCCATACTTGGCAACTCATCATATCTTGTTAGCGCATGCATCAGCTGCTAGATTATACAAGGAAAAGTACCAGGTACTAATGAAGCTATTCATTCCAAGTGGATTGGTCAATTTAATGAATTAATCAATGTATGCTGTAATTATATGATGTTCAAAAATGAAGATCGTGCTTGGGTTTTTTTTGCCTGAAGAAAGAAGCACCCTCTTTTTAGTACTTTTATGCCTTTGTTCTAAACTTTTTTAATAACACACACCAAGGGGAAAAAAAAAAAGATAATGAAAAATTGGGAACATATATATGAACAAATTGAGTGCGGGCAATGCAGGACCTGCAGCATGGATTTATAGGAATCAATCTCTTAGCTTTCTGGGTTCTTCCTCTAACAAACAAAACTGAAGATGTTATTGCCGCTAAACAAGCCATGGACTTCCTGATTGGTTGGTAAGTTACACATTCACGAACAAATTGACCTTACATGCTGTCACATGGTATAGCCCTAATGCAAGTAGTCATTACAAATTTTGAGATACTTTTTTTAGTTTTTTGTGTTTGTTTTTTATTGTGAAAACATCTGATTCTATAATTTTTGCATTATATGCCATATATAAGCTAGGTTCAGAATTCTTTTTTAGGCTATCATGATTTGCTTGGAATTGCAGGTATGCAGATCCCTTGGTTTATGGAGACTATCCTGATGTAATGAAAAACAAATTAGGCTCAAGACTTCCAGCCTTCACCAATTTTGAATCAAATCTGGTTAAGGGTTCATTCGACTTTCTAGGATTAAATTACTATGCCATGTTGTACATCAAGGATGACTCCAGCAAACTAAACATGGAGGTCAGAGATTTTGATGCAGACATGGCAATAGAGTTGACAGGTATGTTCTATTATATATAGACTCATCACAATGGGGACTAATTTCACCAGTGATTAGATTACCTTCTAGCCTTTCTCAGCTGACCAATTCAACTGTGTCTGTCTGTTGTTGAATTTTACAATTTGGGCTTCATTCTATTATTTTATTCATGATGGTCTCCAATAAATTCACCATTGTGTAACCGTGTCTTTAGTGATGAAACTGAAGTAGCATACTACTTGTCCTATTGTGCAGCTATTCAAAATGATATATCAGTAAATAAGGTGAGAACATGAACATAAAATGCAGAGATGGTTTACTTGTAAAGGTCATATCGGTGTAATACTAATTAGCCTATTTGACTCAGTTTTCGATTGAGCCTTGGGGTTTGCAAGAACTGCTGGAGTATTTCAAGCAAGCTTATGGAAATCCTCCTATTTACATTCAAGAGAATGGTCTCTCTCTCTCTCTCTCTCAAACACACACATACACACACACAAACACACATGCATGCTCATGCACAAAGAGTTTGTTTGTATGTGTGCTTCTTGCTCCCTTAGAACTGAAGAATCATTCATCAAAGTAATGCTAGAGGGCATTTTGATAGAAATATGATTTTTAACACAGAATTTTCCTTTCATGATTTTAGTCCTCTTAATATAAGTTTCTTTATTTTAAATGTGACTCTTGCTTCCTCATTTTGAATCACAAATAGTAGGTAACTACAGAGCGCATAATAAGCCTTTATTGGCAGACTTAGATGCGAATGAGAAGAATTTATTTTACTTTATCTTCGATTTTAATATTTGTAAAAGCTGTCACTAGTTTTTGTATGTGGACTTGATAGATGGACATAGAAATAGACAGACTACCATCACAATTTGGCATTTTATAATACATTATCTGATACAACAATCAATTGGCAGCCTGCATAGAGGATCAATATCCATGAACTAAATGTTTGATAGAACGTCAACTGTTTTACTCTCGTTTTCAAATGTTTGCACCGTTCAAAATAAAAGTGATAAAAAAAAATGAACAAATGAGTTACTTAAAAATTAAAAAAAAAAAAAAAAAAAAAAAAACCTAATTGAATCTTTCATATTTTCTTCCATTGCCCTCTCAAATACCATTTGTTCTAACTTATGATTTTTTTTCATGTTTGGTTGTTTTCATTTTAAGTGATCCCTTAATTGAGAAACTTAATCTTTTTTTTTTTTTTTTTGGTTAGGGAGAAGCTTAATCTTGGTTTTAATATTTTTGCAGGACAGCAAACACCACACAATTCATCATTGGAAGATGAGCCAAGGGTGAACTACTTGCACGGACATATTGGGGCTTTGCTTGATGCACTGAGGTATGCCCATTTTCTATTGATTTCTGTTTAAATCTTATAAATAATCTAAAATTATTTTAAATATTACCTTCACTATAATCTGAGTGTCTGCAATTCTAGACATCCTGATCCCAGCTCAGTGGTCACGTCGCAAATTAGGGAGATCACAAAAGAGGCTCAAAATACTAACAGAACCCAAAACTTAATACATCAAAAGAGTTCTCTAACTTTCTCTTGTCTAATAACAATAACACAGCAAGATATTTATATTTCTTTGCCACAACACGTGGCGAGGAGAGAAAGCTCATAAAACTGAACTCATTGTTGTCTAATTTGCCAACACAAAATTAACAAACTCATCACCTTAAGTCTTCAAGTTGTGGGTATAATTAGTTGTCACACCAATTTAAGACACATAATCGTCACAATTAATTCCATTTCATACACTTGTAAACCTAGATTGATGGATGATCTGATATGTATATTCCTTTATGTTTTCCTCAAAACTAAGTTAGCTAGCAAAATTTATTTGTACTAAAGACTAAAAGTCATCAGATAATTTATACATTGGAGAGCATTATTATAAGTTTCTAAATGTTTCTTTGCATTGATATATGATTTTCACTTCTTTGACATGATTCCCCCTTCTTTTTCTCTTTCTCGAATTTAATTTTGGAAGGAATGGGTCAAATACGAGAGGCTATTTTCAATGGTCCTTCTTGGATTTATTAGAGTTATTGGATGGCTTTGAATCAAGCTTTGGCCTTTACTACATAGACATGGATGACCCGGATTTAAAAAGGCAACCAAAGCTTTCTGCTCATTGGTACTCCCATTTCTTGAAGACTAAAGGTGTCAGCTCAGATGGGTTTATCAAACTTGAGAAGAATTTGATTGCATTTTCCCATGCTCACTTCTCTCGGTAGATCCTTTCATTCCTTTTTGCATAATGGTGTGCTAGTATACCTTGGTTCTGCATTGCTGCTGTTTATTGTTTTCTAGAGGTATATTATTTACCAATATACTACTTCGGAGATATTTTTTTCAAAAACTGTAATAAACATCCTGTAACCTTCTTTAGTTTCAATTTCAAATAACATAATTCAGGTTTATCCAACCTCATTCAGTCAGCGACATGTGCACGCAAGCATGCACACAGACAGTTTTCAGTCATTTGTTTGAAGATAAAATGTTTAGAAGTATATCTGCTTTCATAAGACAGACAATGGTAAAGCTAATCAAACTGTCGGAGGAGTTTTAGTTCAAGTACTAACTGTTAAGACAGAAACGAAATAGTCATATATGAGTGGAGATGACTTCAAATTTGTTCAAGAAAAGAGACATACTGAATTCTGTTACACTTCTTTTTGTTACCAGAAGCAAACAAAGCTTTTGGGGACAGTTTTTGGGTGATGAACAAACAAGTATTTGTTGGACAAAGAGACTCTTCTCTCTGGTGTTCTAGGATTTAATTTGGAAGGAACAGACTAAAATAAGCTTGGACATTCTGTTAAAGCATTAAAATCTAGCTTGAAATTCTCTGATTTTTTATTTTTAATTTTTTTAAATCTATTATTTATTTTTATTTCTGTATATTTATTTATTTATTATTATTTTTAAGTTCAGCTTGAAATTCATTCGAAATTGAACAAGATAACCATCCTATCTTTATCAAAAAAAGAAAAAGAAAAAAGATAACCATCCTATCTTGCACATGAAATCCTGATCTGGATGAGACAAGTAATAATCTTGTGTGGTAACTATTGATTTCAACTATACTGATACGACTTTTCGTATTTGTAGTGATTAAGGCCCTGTTTGGATTTTTTTTTTCCATCACTCATCACTTCTCACTCAATTTTCGTCACTCATCACTCCTCACTGATCACTCATCACTCAAAATATCCCAATTTTTTATACATACCGTTTGGTTCACATTTTCAATTTCTCATCACTCAATTTTTTCTACTTTTTGTGGGACCCATACCTGAGCAACATGTTAGACATTCCTGTTAGCCTACCCGCCTCACACCATTTCATCACACCATTTCCTCCCAAAACCAGAGACCTCAACCCAGATTTTCCTTCTTCTTTTTTTCTTTCTTTTTTTTTTTTTCCCTCTTCAACCCCCAATACCCACAACAACTTCTTCAGTTCTGAGCTTGAAGCACAAACCCACAAAATTCATTAGCATCCTTGAAGCACCCAGAAAATTCATAAACCCACAACAACCAATTTGTTACCCCAATTGTTGATTTTTTTTTTTTTATCGGTCTGAGATGAGAAAGGTGAAAAGGAAGAAAAAAAGAAAAAGAAAAAAAGATCAGACCTGCGATTATCTCCAACGGCGGCACGATTTATGGATTCTGCAATTATGAAAAAAAAAAAAAAAAAAAAAAAAAAAAAAAAAAAAACCCAGAACTGCAGCGAAGAGTTCATGGGTTCTGTGATGAAGAACAAAAAAAAAAAAAAAAAAAAAAAAAAAAAATCCAGAAACCCAAACTCACCAAACCCAGTGAAAGAAGAGGAAAAAAAAAAAAAAGAAGAAGAAAGAAAGATAAGTGCAGCATAGACCAGAAAAAAAAAAAAAAAAAAAAAAAAAAAAAAAAAAAAAGAGAAGAAGAAAGAAAGAGCAACCAGCGTAGACCAAAGAAAGTGAAAGAAGAAGGGGAAAAAAAAAAGAAAAAAAAGAGAAGAAGAAAGTAAGAGCACTGCAGCGTTAGGCCAGAGAAAGTGAAAGAAATATTAGAGGAGAAGAAAGCAGTTGAAGGCGCATCAAAAGCAGCGCGCACGAGTTTTGTCCTAACAGTGGGTCCATATATGTGGGTGTAATTACAATAATGCCATTAAAAACAGAGATATGGAAACTGAAAACAGCCAAAATGTGTTTTCAGTTTCCATAACTTATAACTCAAAAATCAGAGAATTGAGTGATGGAAACAGAGTTATGGAAACAGAGTTATGGTGCTCCCAAACGGATATTCAGTTATGGGTCCCACCATTTTTGAGTTATGAGTTATGGAAACAGAGTTATGAGTTATGGAAACTAGAAATCTAAACGGCCCCTAAGTATTGAAGCCCTCCAAGCTCTTGCTAGTGCTACCTAGCTTTGTAGATCATATCTTAAGTCTTCTCAGTTACTCATTGCCTCATGGATGAAGCCACTCTTTGCCCTCAAAATTTTAAAAAAAAAATATTAGTATATGTATAGGTACTTGTTAGGATATATATGATTCATGTTAAAATATATGTTAATATTTTATGTAATTGGCTAATTCTTTGATAAAATGTATTTTACTTGTAATTGAGTAAATCTAGAATGTGTTTAATGCTTCAAGAAACAAGGTTTCAAGTTCAAGTGTAAAAGTCTTGCAAGTTTGTTCAAGAATCAAGGAATGAAGTGCTGGATTTTAAAGTTCGACAGCTAGTATCTATTGAGGTTTAAAAGTTGCTGAAACCCGTGGCTCTACAGCTAGCTCGATAGATAGGGTATCTGTCAAGATTTATGAAGTTCAGTTTTTCAGAACTGATTTAAATCTAATCTGTGGGTATATGTTTGGGCTTTCTTTTTTCACAACCTTAAATATATATAAGGATTGTTTTAAGAGTCGTCACAGGTTACACACTTGCCTAAGTTTATGCAAATTGTGACCGTAAACAGAATTTGTCCTAGTTCATCTCTCTTCTGAAAAAGCTATTGTGTTTGTACACCGTAGGGTTTTGTGACCAAGCAACTTCATGATCTTCATCATGTGATGAATTGAAGAACTTTGTAGCCAACATCTTTTTCAAGTTGGTGATCAAGTTGCGTACTAGGATTCATGCAATTGGTTAGTCATGTATTGGGAGCTGTACGTTAAAGGAGAGATTGTTACTACTAAACAAGTTTAATTGGGTATTGGAGTAAGGGTTCAAATGTAAGTTGATATAAGGTACTGAGATTCCTTTACTTGTAACCGCTTGTTTTGATAATAGTGGATTATTGGGAGTAGTGACCTGAAAATCACCCAGTAGGGTTTTTGCCGTATAAGTTTTTTCCATTCGTAAACAAATCACCCGTGTTATTTAATTTTCGCTGCATATTTAGTTATTCGGTGATTTGTTAGTGCTACCACATACAATTGCATGTTAATTTGATTAATTAATAAACTTGGCTAATCAATCAATTAATTCATCACAAGGGGTCAATACGTTTTTAGCCTATCAGTACTAATTTTAGCAATTTTATTTTATAAAATGGACAAAGTTTTACTACAAAATTGGTTGTAACTTAAAACTACAAATTCACTCAATAAAATAAATATTACTATATATTTTGAAAATCTAACTGTTGAATTGCATGTTCATTAGGCTCTTAATACATATGTCAAATATTGTATCAATCAGATATTATTTACTATATAGTCTATAAGTTTATATTTCATGAATAATTTTAAATTACAAAAACTTGCAACTTAAAAATTTTATTGATGCCATAGCTATTGATTTTTAATTTTCTTGAAATTTTGCAAATATAGAGGATATTAGAAAAATAAGTAATCTAATAGTAAATTTGTCAAAATTCGCTTCTTATAAAAAGAGATTGAGTAAAGTTGTAACTTAAAACTATAACTAATTTTGTAACTAAACTTTGTTCTTATAAAATTACACTTTTCCACCTCTTAACAATATCATTGATTCTTTTAAGAGTAATGTTATAATTACAAACTTTTATACAACATTTTTACAAATTATTGAGATGGCAAATTCTAATTGGTTCGTATCTAAGCATGCTACTTATATCACTTTTTTACTTACCAATAATTACTCAATACATTAGCAATTTATAAAAAAATTTGTAGCTCTAACATTTTTTTTCTTTTTAAAGACCACAAAAAAAAAAAAAAAAAAAACCCTATGGATCTAAAATCTAAAATAAAATATACTAGCCCAAAAAAATTAGTCCAATAAGCCAATTTTACCCCAAAAGAAAACCTGGCCCTTTAAAAATTTTATACAGAATAATTTGTCTTTACTCAACAACGGACACACATATCAAAGACACAAAAAAAAAAAAAAAAAAAAATTAGCAGCCAACAACCGCTCCCCTTAACTCTAAGTTCTGACTCCATCTCTGCATTGCCTCAAGTCTAAACATCACTTGTAAATTGATCTCTCAGCTACTCTAAGACAGATTTGATGTCTTTCTCTGAGGTTTCAACGTAAAGTTCAACACAACTTTACTGATCATGGTGCATGTTTGGAACAATAGACCTCTCAAAGATGAACAATATTGGGAGAGGTAGGAAGCCCAAGGAATTCTCTCTTAAGTAATTAATTCTGTTTTGTGACTATCTTCCTCTCTTAGTAACTTGGATTGACTTTCTGTTTAGATAGGTGTAGGGTTTTGGGGCAAAATTTGGTAAATAGTACATTTTTCGGAAAAAATTTGGTGACTTGCACGCGTTTGAACTTATTTGGTGACTTCCAACCTAAAATCGAATTTCCCAAACTCAATTTACTACATGAAACTCGAGTTTACTAAACTTGAGTTCCATGCTTTAAAAAAAAATAACCCTAAACAAAACTCGTGATTTTTTTTAAAACGGAATTCTAGTTTACTAAACTCAAGTTTTACTTTTCTTATTTTCTTTTTTCTTTTTTAAATCAACATTAGGTGTTATCCAAGAGTAAATTGAGTTTGGAAAACTCGATTTTGGGTTGGAACTCGAGTTTGACAAACTCGAGTTCCAAAAACAGTCCAACTTACTGAATACTTTCAACCGCATACTATTTATCTAATATTTTTCTAAAAAGATGCTTTTGAACAAATTTTACCAGGGTTTTGGGTTAAAACTTAAATGCCTATGAAAAGCCCATGGAAAGCCAACTCGATGGGTTTCTAAAACAGGGTTGCTCGACCAAGAGTTTTGTGAGTTATGGCTAAAAGTTTGTGTCCAAAATCCCAGTTTTTGTCGTAAGTCTTCATTATTGACTAAGATCTTCAAATTAACATTCTGAACATAATACAACCATATTATATAAATATAAATATATATATATATATCATATTATTATATATAATAAAAGTTGGGCTTAGATGCCGTGGTTGCGCCACATGGCTTCACCAAATTGCAGAAATTTTAATAAATTTTTAAATTTTAAAAATAGATATATACATATTTTTTGGATAAATATGACAAATCAAGTAATGAAAGAAAGTAGTATTTCATTTACAACTATAACAGTTGTATCTATCTTAAATATTATCAACAAAGCCTAAAATCAATAAAATAGAATTACCTAAAGATAAAATTTAAATAAAAAAGAGAAACAAAAAAACGTAAGAGAAAAAAAAAAGGATCAAATTTGTATTTTTTTTAACGTTTCTTTAAAAAACATAAAAGGAAAAAAATGATGGGACCTGCATTTTTTTGTTCCCTACGTTTCTTTTTTTTTTTTTTTTTTTGGTAGATAAAATTTAAATAAAAAAGAGAGACAGAAAAACGTAAGAGAAAAAAAAAAGATCAAATTTGTATTTTTTTTTTTTTTACGTTTCTTTAAAAAACGTAAAAGGAAAAAAATGATGGGACCTTCATTTTTTCGTTCCCTATGTTTCTTTTTTTTTTTTTTTTTGGTGGATAAATTTGCATTTTATGTTATCTTTTTTCTAATAATAAAGTTAAAAAAAAAATTTGAATTTCACCTAAATTACTTATTTTTGTTCATATTATCTTCTTTACAATCTAAAATTTCCACTATATATACATAGAGTTTTTTATTATTAGTATTATTATCTAATGGAGTATTATTATTTAATTAAACTTGAATGGATTATTTGGTTTAGTTAAAAAATATTTGCTAGATAGATACCGTTCCTACTTCACCGTCCTCTTGCTTCTCATTCACAGCTTTTATATGCACTGTTTGACTATTATCCAATGGAGTATTATTATTTAATTAAACTTGGATGGATTATTTGGTTTAGTTAAAAAATATTTGCTAGATAGATACCGTTCCTACTTCACCGTCCTTTTGCTTCTCATTCACAGCTTTTATTGCACTATTTGACTCATTAAATAATTTACTGCAAACAACGTACACAAAAGGGATTAAATAATTTACTTCACCGTCCTTTTTCGACTATATAAGAAAGTAATATTTCATTTACAACTATAACAGTTGTGTCTATCTAAAATATTATCAACAAAGCCTAAAATTAATAAAATAGTATTAGCTAAAGATAAAATTTAAATCAAAAAGAGAGACAGAAAAACATAAGAGAAAAAAAAAAAGATCAAATTTGTATTTTTTTTTTTTTTTACGTTTCTTTAAAAAACGTAAAAGGAAAAAAATGATGGGACCTGCATTTTTTTGTTCCCTACGTTTCTTTTTTCTTTTTTTTTTTGGTGGATAAATTTGCATCTTATGTTATCTTTTTCCTAATAATAAAGTTAAAAAAAATATATTTGAATTTCACCTAAATTACTTATTTTTGTTCATATTATCTTCTTTACAATCTAAAATTTCCACTATATATACACAGAGTTTTTTATTATTAGTATTATTATCTAATGGAGTATTATTATTTAATTAAACTTGGATGGATTATTTGGTTTAGTTAAAAAATATTTGCTAGATAGATACCGTTCCTACTTCACCGTCCTTTTGCTTCTCATTCACAGCTTTTATATGCACTGATTGACTATTATCCAATGGAGTATTATTATTTAATTAAACTTGGATGGATTATTTGGTTTAGTTAAAAAATATTTGCTAGATAGATACCGTTCCTACTTCACCGTCCTTTTGCTCCTCATTCACAGCTTTTATTGCACTGTTTGACTCATTAAATAATTTACTGCAAACAACGTACACAAAAGGGATTAAATAATTTACTTCACCGTCCTTTTCCTATTATATAAGAAAGTAATATTTCATTTACAACTATAACAGTTTTGTCCATCTAAAATGTTATCAACAAAACCTAAAATTAATAAAATAGAATTATCTAAAGATAAAATTTAAATAAAAAAGAGAGAAAGAAAAACGTAAGAGAAAAAAAAAAAAAGATCAAATTTGTATTTTTTTTTAACGTTTCTTTAAAAAACGTAAAAGGAAAAAAATGATGGGACCTGCATTTTTTTGTTCCCTACGTTTTTTTTTTTTTTTTTTTTTTTTGTGTGGATAAATTTGCATATTATGTTATCTTTTTCCTAATAATAAAGTTAAAAAAAAAAGTATTTGAGTTTCACCTAAATTACTTATTTTTATTCATATCATTTTCTTTACAATCTAAAATTCCCACTATATATACACAAAATTTTTTGGTGTTTCATTATTTCTATTACGTACTTTACAATTATTTGTTATATTCTTCTTTTGATTTTTTTGACTTTATGGTACATTAAATGAAGAAGGCATGGATGAAGGTAGAGGTTGAAGAAGCCATGGAGTTGGAGGACCAACTTCACAAGCGATTCAAGCACGACCCATCTCTACTGGCAGCAATGGAGTCCGACACAGAGCCTATCACAGAGCCTACAATGGAGGCCATCACAGAGCCTGCATTAGGGCCGTCATAGAGTCTGTCACAGAGTTTGCAATGGAGGCCGTCATGAAACCACCAGAGTCCATTTGGAAGTCCATGTAAAAATTGCCAATCCTTAAAATACTTTCACTTCCTTTTTTTTGTTTTTAGTCTCATCTCATTGTAAAGTTAAATCACCACTTATTTTTGGTTTGTTTGTTTTTATTATTGCAAGACGTGACCGGGTATTACGATGATCAGATTTACCACTTACTTCAGAGAAAGCTGTGAGCCATTGTTTAGATTTTATTTTCATTTTATTAGGTAATTTTTTTTCTTTCATTAAATTGAATAGATTTTGAGTATTTGTTGCCTTTTTATCATATATAATATGACTTTTATTAACAAGTTTTATAAATAGGTTGAACTTCTTATAATATGATTTTTTTTTAGAAGTAAATATAGCAAGCAATATATTTGTATTTTTTAATTTCTTATTACATGATTATTTGTTGTTGACATCAATATTTTATAATGGATTTAATTTGTTATGGCTTTTGTTTGGTACTTTGTTTTATGTAATCTATATTCTTTAATTAAAAGTAAATTTGTTGTCAAACATGAAATTGGATACGAGAGAATCTATTTGTCCAAATTTCTATGTAAGTCTATCTTTATTTAATTCTGTTTTTTTAAGCTCAAAAATTTGGATATTTTTTCATTAATGAATTAAGGTTTTGGCTTAATTTTGATTTCAACCGTTTCAATTATGGAATTCATTATTTTTTTCATGTGTAATATTAATATCTGAGTTTTTTTATTTAGTTTTATTTTTTATTTTTTATTTTATGATAAAAAAATAATATATGTGTTCTTAAAGGCTAAAACACAATACAATTACAAATATTACTTTTAGTTAGGGTATTATATTTATTTATTAGTAAGTTAGAATGTTACATTATTTTCAATTATTATTAATTTAGAATGTTACATATAGATACATATGTTGGTTTAGGGTTGATATAACTTATAACCATTTGAATGAAATCAACACTAAAACAAATTATTTAAATATCAAAATAAGAAATAAAAATTAAATTTCTTTTAAGTGTACAAGTACAATTTATTTTTTAATCTTAAATTTTGAATTAATTCTTTTTCATTTTATTTGTTATTAAATATAATTATATTATCAAAATATTTTTTAATTAAGCCGTGCATCACACGGGCATAATACTAATATATATATATATATATATATATATTACAAATAAATTTATCATAGAATTAGTCATTACTAAAAATCCCAAGAAACTCAACTCCAAATACGACTCATAGAGGTCTCTCTCACCACAACTAACACTCCTCAAGAATAATTCATTCTCCATTAATTGATGTACCTAAGACCAAAGTTGTTTTTTGTCTCTCTCTCTCTCTCTCTCTCTCTCTCTCTCTCTCTCTCTCTCTCTCTCTCTCTCTCTCAAACAACCAGAAAGCCACGTGTCTTTTTGTGTGTGAGGTTTGACATACCATATCATAAAAAAGACGAAAGGTTGGTAAATGGCACAATCAATGTCATAAGAAAAAAAAAAATGTCGGGCACACAGGAGTGGGATTTCTAAGTAATGATTCTATGTAACAAATAACATATGAACTTGGTGCACCTCAAATTCAACTCACATATTATAACATCCACCTAAAATTCAAGCAACATATTATAAGAGATCTGAGGTTTAATCTCTGTCTACACCAAAAACTGAATAGTTTTGGTCTAATGATAAAGAGCTATTATCAGAAGCGAATGCCATAAGTTGAAACTTTCTCAAAAAATAAAAAAATAAAAAGCAGCAGGGCAGATGACATTGTTGAGTCTAGATTTTAGGCTGGCAAATTGTGAACAAAAGTAGCTTATATTAGCTTTGGAAGTGTATTTTTTAGATAAGCATATCAAAGATTCAAGTTTCTTTAAGTTTGATAGTCTTCAATAGCTAGTCAAACGAACAAATAGCCAAGATTTCGATCAATCAAGCTCATTTTGGATCAATCAATATGTGTCAAGTGAAAATCGTGAGTTCAGTCCATTTAGCCCATCAAGTGACTACGGTTTCATGCAGCTAAGCTTAAAGTATATAAGAAAAACCTAGAGCAAGTTAAAAAAACTTTTAGAGAGCTACTGATCACTTAATCATGATCTTTCCACTACATTTATTTTTATTTTTTAAAATATTGGTATTATTCACTTAACCAAGAGGCAAGAGCTGCTCATAAAAGAATCTGTTTTCAGGGGGTCTAATGTCTGAGAATGTATTTGGTATAAAATGATACCATGTCAACGGTATTAAAACTCAATAAGTGTAAAACATGTCAGTAAAAAATAACGACACGACTAACAAATGAAAAACATGTATTAGTAAGTAGTTATTTTTACACACATGTTTCTCATTTATTGAGTTTTAATACAGATGACTTTAATACAAACTATTTTTTCCTAATTTCTAAACAAACCAACAAACACCATGAATGCAAGTGTCAAAATATTCTGTCATTTTCCTTTGAACATTTGTAAAAAGTCCAGTATCCTGAGTCGGCAACCAGGACAAGTTCGTCTCTTTCTCATTTTTCAACGTACTAAGTTACTAAGTTTTATGCACAACCAATCCTTTGCATGTCCATTTTTCTACTGGTGGGACCCACTCTTTGTCTGGCTATAAATTAAAGCCATTCATTTGGGTCAAGCTATAGAGGACAAGAATACATGCATGCTTTCAAAGCATTGCATTGAGAAAGAAAAAGAAAAAGAAAGATGTTGAGTCTCTCACATATCTTTCTATTTCTTCTAGTAAACATATCAGTGGTTGAAATACTGGGGGTTGATAAATTTAGCAGAGATGACTTCCCACCTGACTTTGTGTTTGGTTCTGGGACCTCTGCTTATCAGGTCTGTTTATTAATTAATGGTTTTATACAGTCTTTTCAATTTTTTTCTTAAACATAGCTTTATTACTATTATTATTTGGAGTGTTTATTTGTTCGTTTTGTTATTTCATTACTAAAAGTTGTAAAGAATTGATGATTTCTAATAGATAATTAATATTCTCTCTATATCTTCATTTCCTTGAAAAAAATGTTTATATATATGAAAGGTTGAAGGTGCAGCAAATGAAGATGGGAGGGAGCCTAGCATATGGGATTCCTTTTCCCATTCTGGTAAGCTTCTTTGTAATTAGTATAGTATTTTGAAGTTATATTCTAATCATTTTCCCCCAAAAAAGTAAATTAATGTTCTATTATACAACTAACTTGGTTAATAAGTAGTAACTTTTTATGAAATAGTTTATTCCCTGGTATTTGTTTATTAAATAAAAATGAGATTATTTGCATTCAAATTGATTAGTATATCTAAAGTACTATTAGTGCTCATAGTAGTCCCATTTTTCAAGTGCTTCAAAATCAAAATCTCATCTATTCCATATAAAACGAATGACTATATATCACTTGGATTGATAAAATTAGAACTGAAATGAGATATGATTAAGCTAAGTCTTTTTAGACCCTATTAGAGAAGAATAAAATAATTTAGAGAAGTAAAAGCAAGAGAGAGAGAGACAGAGAAAACACAAGAGTACATGGTTTCAGCCTGACGGCCTACATCCACATGATAAAGAGTTGGGATTAGCCCTACATAGACTTACAATATATTGGGCCTTTTGGGCCATTGGATTAATATAAACCCAATATCTTTAGCAAACCTCTTGGTTGATTTTTATGTGGGAATTAATCAACTTTGCACATTAACCAATTATGAATTTAAATTTATTTTCAGTTAAGTAACCAAAGGTCCAAAACATACAAGTCACCAATAACAATTAAAGTGTAGCGAAGTAAATAACTCAATCAACTAGTGATGAAGTGGAAAACTTATAAAAGCAATATTCATAGGAAAAACCCCAGGGGTTAACAAAAACTTTTAAATTTTCAGGGAAAATGCATGGAGACAATGGGGACATAGCATGTGATCAGTATCACAAATACAAGGTATGTACAATAATTCTTTTCCGAGGACTGTTAGACGTGGATTATAGGTTATTTTATCCCCTGATTGGTTTGTGTCTAACAAGGTGTGTGTAAAAGTATTTATCCATTAATATATTACCAATTGCGTAGGTAGCATTTTTAACTTTTTAAATTTTGAGTTAGAAAACCAACTAATTATATGCTCATTTAATTTTAACCATCTAGTAATATGACTATAGGAGTGTGGTCTGTGTTTGATAAGGTTGATCACACACATGCAGGATGATGTCCAGCTCATGGTGGACACAGGTTTAGAGGCCTATAGATTTTCTATCTCATGGTCAAGACTAATTCCAAGTATGATCACAAATTTCTTTCATTAATTGAACAAGAAGTGATTTAGTACTTTTTCTCATACTGAAGCTGCTTATTTTCTAATGTTTCAGATGGAAGAGGACCTGTCAATCCAAAGGGTCTACAATATTACAACAATCTAATCAATGAACTATCCAGCAATGGTTACTGTCCATTCCAATCATATGTGACAATAGTACAATTTTCTCAATTTGATAGAGTCATGCTAATTTGTCCATGCCTTTTTTTTCTGCTGATGTCTTTTGTTTCTTGATGAAGCAGGAATCCAACCTCATGTTACATTACATCACAGTGATTTCCCACAGGCACTGGAAGACAAGTATGGAGGATGGCTTAGTCGAGAAATGGTGTATGGTTCTCATCCTTCATATCTATTGTAGACAACTATTATGCCGGAGTGTATATATCCACATTCTGTGTGGTAAGAAGAAATCCTGGCAAGGAATGTGATTTAATAATCTAGATGTGGATGCAGGAAAGACTTCATGGCATATGCAGATGTCTGCTTCAGGAATTTTGGTGACAGGGTGTTACATTGGACTACTATGAACGAGGCCAATGTGTTTGTAATGGCGGGTTATAAATTGGGATTTCTGCCACCTGAACATTGTTCTCCTCCTTTTGGCATTAATTGCACCAGAGGCAACTCCTCAACTGAGCCATACTTGGCAACTCATCATATCTTGTTAGCGCATGCTTCAGCTGCTAGATTATACAAGGAAAAGTACCAGGTACTATAGAAGCTATTCATTTCAAGTGGCTTGGTCAATTTAATGAATTAATCAATGTTATGCCTTAACTATATGATGTTCAAAAATGAAGATCGTGCTTGGGTTTTTCAGCCTGAAGAAAGAAGCACCCTCTTTTTGGTACTTTTATGCCTTTGTTCTAAACTTTTAGAATAACACATACCAAGGAAAAAAAAAAAAAAAGATAATGAAAAATTGGGAACATATATATGAACAAATTGAGTGCGGGCAATGCAGGACCAGCAGCATGGATTTATAGGAATCAATCTCTTAGCTTTCTGGCTTCTTCCTCTAACAAACAAAACTGAAGATGTTATTGCCACTCGAAGAGCCATGGACTTCCAGATTGGCTGGTAAGTTACACATTCACGAACAAATTGACCTTACATGCTGTCATCTCATTGTGGCGTCTATGCAGTGTAAAGTGAATATGGTATAGCCCTAATGCAAGTAGTCATTACAAAGTTTGAGATTCTTTTGGTTTAGTTTTTTTTTTTTATTGTTTTTTATTGTGAAAACATCTGATTTTTTAATTTTTGCATTATGAGCCATATATAAGCAAGGTTCGGAATTCTTTATTTTTAAGGCTATCATGATCTGCTTGGCATTGCAGGTATGCAGATCCCTTGGTTTATGGAGACTATCCCGATGTAATGAAAAAATATTTAGGCTCCAGACTTCCAGCCTTCACCAATTTTGAATCAAATCTGCTTAAGGGTTCATTTGACTTTCTAGGATTAAATTACTATTACATATTGCACATCAAGGATGACTCCAGCAAACTAAACATGGAGGTCAGAGACTTTGATGCAGACATGGCAATAGAGTTGACAGGTATATTCTATTATATATAGACTCATCACAATGGGGACTAATTTCACCGGTGATTAGATTAACTTCTAGCCTTTCTCAGCTTACCAATTCAACTCTATCTGTCTGTTGTTGAATTTTACAATTTGGGCTTCATTCTATTATTTTATACATGATGGCCCTCAATATATTCACCATTGTATAACCGAGTCTTTAGAGATGAAACTGAAGTAGCATACTACTTGTCCTATTGTGCAGCTATTCAAAATGATACATCAGTAAATAAGGTGAGACCATGAACATAAAATGCAGAGATGGTTTACTTGTAAAGGTCATATTTGTGTAATACTAATTAGCCTGTTTGACTCAGTTTTCAATTGAGCCTTGGGGTTTGCAAAAACTGCTGGAGTATTTCAAGCAAGCTTATGGAAATCCTCCTATTTACATTCATGAGAATGGTCTCTCTCTCTCTCTCTCTCTCTCTCTCTCTCTCTCTCTCTTACACATACACACACGTGCACCCAAGCACAAAGAGTTTGTTTGTATGTGTGCTTCTTGCTCCATTAGAACTGAAGAATCATTCATCAAAGTAATGCTAGAGGTCATTTTGATAGAAATATGGTTTTTAACACGGAATTTTCTTTTCATGATTTTAGTCCTCTTAATATAAGTTTCTTTATTTTAAAAGTGACTCTTGATTCCTCAATTTGAATCACAAATATTAGGTAAATACAGAGCGCATAATAAGCCTTTATTGGCAGGTTTAGTTGCAAATGAGAAGAAATTTCTTTTACTTTATCTTCAATTTTAATATTTGCAAAAGCTTTCTCTAGTTTTGGTATGTGGACTTGAATGATGATAGATGGACATAGAAATATACAGACTACCATCACTATTTGGCATTTTATAATACATTATCTGAAACAACAATCAATTGGCAGCCTGCATAGAGGGTCAATATCCATGATGTTTGATAGAATGTCAACTGTTTTACTCTCGCTTTCAAATGTTTGCACCATTCAAAGTAAAAATGATCAAACAATGAACAAATGAGTTACTTAAAAAAAAAAACCCTAATTGAATCTTTCATATTTTCTTCCATTTCCCTCTCAAATACCATTTATTCTAAGTTATGATTGTTGTTCATGTTTGGGGGTAGTAGGTATGTAAGTTCAAAATCCAATTTTATTCTCATTTTACGTGATCCTCTAATTTGAGAAACTTAATCTTTTTATCTTCTTCTTTTTTTTTTTTTTTTTTTTTTTTTTTTTTTTTGTTAGGGAGAAACTTAATCTTGGTTGTAATGTTTTTGCAGGATACAGAGCACTACACAATTCATCATTGGAAGATGAGCCAAGGGTGAACTACTTGCATGGACATATTGGGGCTTTGCTTAATGCACTGAGGTATGCCCATTTTCTATTGATTTCTGTTTAAATATTTAAAATAATCTAAAATTATTTTAAATATTACCTTCACTATAATCTGAGTGTCTGCAACTCTTGACATCCTGATCCTATCTCAGTGGTCACATTGCAAATTAGGGAGATCACAGAAGTGGCTCAAAATACTAACAGAACCCAAAACTTAATACATCAAAAGAGTTCTCTAACTGTCTCTAGTCCCATACCAATAACACAGCAAAATATTTACATTTCTCTGCCACAACACAAGTGGCAAGGAGAGAAAGTTCATAAACTGTTATCTAATTTGCCAACACTAAATTTAACAAACTTATCACCTAAAGTCTCCAGTTGTGGGGTGTAATTAGTTGTCACTCCAATTTAAGACACATAATCATTGCAATTAATTCCATTTCATACACTTGTAAAACAAGATTGATGGATGATCTGATATGTATATTCCCTTATGTTTTCCTCAAAACTAAGTTAGCTGTCTTCAGCTAATTTATACATTGGAGAGCATTATTATAAGTTTCTAAATGTTTCTTTGCATTGATATATGGTTTTTACTTCTTTGACATAATTCCCCCTTCTTTTTCTCTTTCTCGAATCTAATTTTGGAAGGAATGGATCAAATACGAGAGGCTATTTTCAATGGTCCTTCTTGGATTTATTTGAGTTATTGGGCGGCTTTGAATCAAGCTATGGCCTTTACTATATAGACATGGATGACCCGGATTTAAAAAGGCAACCAAAGCTTTCTGCTCATTGGTACTCCCATTTCTTGAAGACTAAAGGTGTCAGTTCAGATGCGTTTATCAAACTAGAGAAGAATTTGACTGCATTTTCCCATGCTCACTTCTCTCAGTAGATTCTTCAATTCCTTGTTGCATAATGGTGTGCTAGTACACCTTGGTTCTACACTGCTGCTGTTTATTGTTTTCTAGAAGTATATTATTTACCAATATACTACTTCGGAGTTTAGTTTTTTCAAAAACTGTAATAAATATTCTGTAACCTTCTTCAGTTTCAATTTCAAATAACATAATTCAGGTTTTTCCAACCTCATTCAGTCAGTCACACATGCACGCGCGCATGCACACAAAAAAAATTTTCAGTCATTTGTTTGAAGACAAAATGTTTAGAAGTATATCTGCTTTCATAAGACAGACAATGGCAAAGCTAATCAAACTGTAGGAGGAGTTTTAGTTCAACTTTAACTGTTAGACAGAAGTTAAATAGTCATATATGAATGGAGATGACTTCAAATTTGTACAAGAAGAGAGACATACTGAACTAGTGAACTCTGTTACACTCCTTTCTGTTACCAGATGCAAACAAAGCTAAAGGGGACAGTTTTTGGGTGATGGAACAAACAAGTAATAATTTGTTGGACAAAGAGACTCTTCTCTCTGCTGTTCTAGGATTTGAAAAGAACGGACTAAAATAAGCTTGGACATTCTGTTAAAGCATTAAAATCAAGCTTGAAATTCTCTGATTTTTTATTTTTATTTTTTAAAAATCTATTATTTATTTTATTTTTATTTATTTATTTATTATTATTTTTAAGTTCAACTTGAAATTCATTCGAAATTAAACAAGATAACCATCCTATCTTCCACATGAAATCCTGATTTAGATGAGACAAGTAATAATCTCGTGTGTTAATTATCAATTTCAAGAATGCATATTATCCATCAAAACTTACATACAATACTGATACAACTTTTCATATTTGTAGTCAGATTAAGTACCCAAGCTCCGGCCAGTGCTACCTAGCTATTGTAGATCATATCTTAAGCCAGCCCCCCCCCCCCCCCCCCCCCCCCCCCCCCTCTTCTTTTTTTTTTTAATAGGACATATCTTAAGCCTTATTAGTTACTCATTGCCTCATGGACAGAGCTACTCTTTGTCTCAAATTTTTTTTTTTTTTTTTTTTTTTATATTAGTATATGTTTGTCTCATTTTTTTTTTTTAAATATTAGTATATGTATAGGTACTAATTCTAGCAATTGTGTTCTATAAAATTACGCTTTACTCCCTTTTAACAATATTATTGATTCTTTTAAGAGTAATGTTATAGCTACAAAATTTTTTACAACATTTTTACAAATTATTGATATAGCAGATTCTAATTGGTTCGCATCTGAGCTCGCTACTTATATCATTTTTTTACTTACTAATAACCACTCACCACATTAGCAATTTATAAAACTTTGTAGCTCTAGCATTTTTCTCTTTTTAAAAACCATAAAAAATTCTATAAATCTAAAATTTAAAATAAAATTACTAGCCCAAAAAAATTAATCCAATAAACCAATTTTATCCCCCCCAAAAAAAACCCTGAACCCTTAAAAATTTTAACCAAAATAATTTGTCATTGCTTAGCAGTGGACCAAAAAAAAAAAAAATAGCAGCCAGCAACAAAGCTGCTCTCCTTAACTCTAAGTTCTAACTCCGCCCCTGCATTGCTCAAGTCTATACATCACTTGTAACTCCGTCCTTTCAGCTACTCCAAGACAAATTTGATGTCTGGCTCTGAGGTTTCAACATAAAGTCCAACACAACTTTAGTGATCATGGTGCATGTTTGGAACAATAGACCTCTCACAGATGAACTTAAATGCCTATGAAAAGCCCGTGGAAAGTGGATTTTTTTTCAAAATAACTATAAAACTTAAACAATTTTATTAGTTAGTAACGTTTTCAAACTATTTAGGAAACTAACAATTCGAGTATGTGAAACTCGATTTCACTGTAACAAATCGAGTTTAAGACACTCGATTTTTGTATGCTAGCAGAGCTGATGTGGAGAAAGGATCCACGTGGAAATCGAGTCTTTAAGACTTGATTTCCTGTTCATCATCTTCTACCTTCCTTCTCTTCTTTTTTTTTTTTTCTCCATCTGCCGCCACACAACCTTCTTCCCAGCCCCCAAAATCTCCATTTGCCATCCCACAACCTTCTTCCCAGCCCCCAAAAAACCCAAGACAGTGCTTCCTTCTTCGGAAAAAACATATATCCATTTCTCAAAATCCCAAACCCAAATCACGATCTCAATTGGAGCAAAAACTATTATGGGTTCTTGTTTTTCTCAATTGGACCATGGCCAGCTTCGCCATTACTCTTGAATCCAAAAATCTCAGCAAAAATATCCTCTGCAATCTGCATCATACGGGTTGAACCAAAACGATGTCAGATTGTGGTGGTGCTGGCGATTGTAAAAATGGTGGTGATGGACACGCGAGGAAGAAGAAGAAGAAGAAGAGGAAGAAGAAGGTTCAGGTGGTGGGGTTTGACCGGACTTGAGAGCTTCCTCACTGTAGAGATCGTTGACGCTTTGTGGATTTGATTTTAGGGGCTGGGAAGAAGGTTGTGGGACGGTAGATGGAGGAAAAAAAAAAAAAAAAAAAAAGAAGAAGAAGAAGGATGGTAGAAGATGATGAACAGGAAATCGAGTCTTAAGGACTCGATTTCCACGTGGATCCTTTCTCCACATCAGCTCTGCTAGCATACAGAAATCGAGTGTCTTAAACTCGATTTGCTACAATGAAATTGAGTCTCACATACTCGAATTGTTAGTTTTCTAAATAGTTTGAAAATGTTACTAACTAATAAAATTGTTTGAGTTTTACAGTTATTTTGAAAAAAAATCCGTGGAAAGCAAACTCGATGGGTTTCTAAGATAGGGTTGCTCGACCGAGAGTTTTGTGAGTTATGACTGAAAGTTTGTCCAAAACCAAGTTTTTGTTGATCAATCAAGTCTTCATTATTAACTAAGATCTTCAAATCAATATTCTGAACATAATCTTCAGTCTTCAATCTTTAATACAATCATACTATATACATTACAATGGAATATTGACCAGCAATTACAAATAAATTTATAACAGAATTAGTCATCACTAAAAATCCCATGAAACTCAAACTCCAAATACAACTCATAGAGGTGTCTCTCACCACAGCTAACACTCCACAAGAATAATTTATTCTCCAATAATTGATGTGCCTAAGACCAAATTTGTTTTTTTTTTCTCTCTCTCTCTCTCTCTCTCTCTCTCTCTCTCTCTCTCTCTCTAAAACAACCAGAAAGCCATGCGTCTTTTTGTGTGTGAGGTTTGACCATGGTTTTAAAAACCGAACCAAACCGGTCGATCCAACCGGTTCAACCGAGAACCAGCCTTCAATCCGATTCGGTTATGGTAAAAAACTGGAAATGAAAGAAAAACTAGTAAACAGTGAAAACCGGCTGATAAAACCGGCTGATTCAACCAGCATAATCGGAAACCGATGCAGTTAAACTAGACAAATAGTACACAGATTTCTTTGTAATTTTTCACTCACGTAAGATAATTTCTCAACAAATTTCACGATCTAATGCATCTCTCTTGTATCTCGGTCTCTTTTCTACTAAGCTTTTCATTTTTCTTCATGGTCTCTGCAATGTTTGTATTCCTCTAATCTTCGTCTTCTTCTTCCTTTTTTTTTTTTTTTTTTTTTTATGTCTTTACTGTTTCTCAAAGAGTTTTGCTTTGGGTGCCCAGGTGATGACTAACCAAAGGGAAGGAGATAAGACTAGCATTTTGAAATTTGAAATAAGATAACAGACTCAGTGGAGGTAAACATGTGGAGGAGATAAAATCAAGATAAAAATAAAGAAAGATAAATTGTAAAAGTAAAAGTGAATGAGTGGAGGTATGTGTAGCCAAAAAGTGAGTTATTAAAAACAATTTGTTGGCTGAGAATGGTTGAAAATTGAGATACGTGTACCCAAAAAAAAAAAATCACAATAGTTTTACAACACTTTCATAATAAGTTTTAAATTTTAGGATGTTATGAGTTTTATTAGTAGGGCAAAAAAGTTATTTTACTTATAAGTTCAAATTAGAATCAATGAAAAATAGCCACATATGGTTACTTATAAAAGTGTTGAGAAAATATAGTGGTAGTTAAGATATTAACGTGTAGAATGTGTGGAGGGAAAAATATATCAAGTGGACAATGATATTGTTAGCCATTGGTGCACTTAGTCAAATGTTTGGAGGGAAAAAAAAAGATGAAGTGGGTAATGATATTGCTACCCATTGGTACATTTACTTTTTGTTATTAGAAAGGTTAAAAAATAATTAAAATATTTTATAGTAGGCTTGTGGGTTATTATTTAATTTTTTAGTTAAGATGACCCGTTATAAAATTATTTATCTATCTATTTTTTATAATTATTAATCTATAATTATTAATTAAATTATTTATGACGTCATCAGTTCAACAAGGTCCGACCAAAAAACCGATAACCGATTCCTTTTTCAGTTCTTTCACCGTATCGGTTTTTAAAACCATAGGTTTGACATACCTTATCATAAAAAAGACGAAAGGTTGGTAAATGGCACAATCAATGTCATAAAAAAAAAAAAAATGTCGGGCACATAGGAGTGGTATTTCTCAGTAATGATTCTATGTAACAAATAACATATGAACTTGGTGCGCCTCATATTCACCTTACATATTAGTATATTATAGCATCCGGGCATCCGGCTAAAATTTAAGCAACATATTATAATTTAGGCAAAAATGTAAAATTAGTCCTTTAACTTTCAAATTTTTTTTTTTTATTTTAATTCTTTAACTTTCAGTTATGTCATTTCAATTCATTAACTTTCAATTATTATAAATTTGATATTCTGTTAAACTTCAATTATATCCTACGATTAATTGAGCCAAAACAACGTCGTTTGGGTTTTTTTTTTTTTTTTTAAATAAATTTCGGAATTTAAAGTAAATTAAAAAAAAATCTGATATTAAAAAAAAAAAAAACATTTAAGTGATGAAAGCCAGTTCGGAATTGCAACCAATGCCAATAAAACCTCGGCGAACGAAGCAAGACCGGTATACTGTTAGAGAATCTTGCTCTGAGGTCTTGGTGGGTGTCGAATATCCGCCACGAGGCGAAGGTTCGGTACCGGCCTTGGCTCACGAAGTTGCCCTCTAGCAATTGCTCTATCTCTTGCTTGGCGCGTGGCTCGGAGATGTCGACGGGCACGTATTTGAGGAGAGTGGAGTTGAAGTTGAGGACATGGGTTTTCTTCTGCGGGGACCACGCGCTAAGGCTGAGGTTGACGTCGGCGCGGCGGAGCACGGCACGGAAGCTGAGGGTGGCGGCGGAGACTATGAGGAGGAGAATGCTGAATAGAGGGCGGACAGAGCGCTTTTGTGGGTGTGGCAGTTTCATGGGTTTTGCTAAAGATGGCCACGTGTACGGTTTGATTTTTGTTGGGTCAGGGTCAGATCCATTGTCTTCTTCAGTTTTAGGAGTGTTCTTGGACATTGGAAGAGATGGGATGTTGAAAGATTGAATCTTGGCATGAAATGGTGGAAAGAAAGCTGAAACTTCTTTGTCAGAGATTGATGAGAAGCTAGTTTCCTGAAAGTGGTAGTTGTTGTTGTGTTTTGGGTTTACAATGTGGAGGACTTGGTTTGAGAAGTGTGTAGGAAATTTACCAGCTAGTGATTTGGGCGTGGCTCGGTTTTTTTTTTTTTTTTTTTTTTTTTTTTTTTTTTTTTAATATCAGTTTTTTTTTAATTTTCTTTAAATTCCAAAATTTATTATAAAAAAAAAAAACCAAAACAATTAGTTTTAGCCTAATTATGCAGGATATAACTGGAGTTTAACGGAGTATGAAATTGACAACAATTGAAAGTTAGAGATTGAAATGGCAAAACTAAAAATTAGAAGACTGAAATAAAAAAGACTGAAAATTAATGGTCAGTTTTGCATTTTTGCCCATAATTTATAACAAGCAGCAAGACAGATGACACTGTTGAGTCTAGATTTTAGGTTGGCAAATCATGAACAAAAGTGGCTTATATTTGCTTTGGAAGTGTATCTTTTTAGACAAGCATATCAAAGGTTCAAGTTTCTATAAGTTTGATAGTTTTTGATAGCTAGTCAATCGATCGAATAGCCAAGATTTAGATCAATCAAGTTCATTGTGGATCAATCGAAATGTGTCAGGTGAAAATCGTGAGTTCAATCCATTCAGCCAATCAAGTGACTACGGTTTCATGCATCTAAGCTTAAAGTATATAAGAAAAACCTAGAGCAAGTGAAAAAGACTTTTAGAGAGCTACTGATTGTAAACTTGAAGGTACACTGCTTCTTGCTCTCAAAAGTCTATATTGGTGATCAAGCTTGAAGAAAATTCAAAACGGGTGGTGTTGAAGTTGTTGCATATTCCAAAAGTTAAAATGCTGAACCAAAAGTGTTTGAAGTTGTGGACAAAGTTTCACATGCAACAAACTCAATAATTGAAGAGTCCTTGAATTCAAAACTGTGTTGGGTAAAATTAGTAAGTACTACTAAATTGTAGAAATTTAGAATTTGGTAATTTTATTTTGTAAAACTTCAATTCGGTTAGTGGATTCAGTTTTGCTTCCAGGGTTGGTAAGGTCAAGCCCTCCTTGTGGTTTTTACTTTGGAACCATATTATGTGGTATATTTCCACCACATTTATTTTTGTTTTTACAATATTGGTGTTATTCATGACTTAACCAAAAGCTGTTTGGCCTTAAAATTGGTTAACCATTGTTTTCGGGCTCTAAACAAACCGACAAACTCCACGAATGCAAGTGTCAATATACTCTGTAACTTTCCTTTGAACTTTCCTTTAACATTTGTAAAACGTCCATTATCCTAAGTCAGCAACAAGGACAAGTTTGTCTCTTCTCAATATACTTATGCATGCCGAACCAATCCTTTGCATGTCGATTTTCTACTGGGACACACTCTTTGTCTGGCTATAAATTAAAGCCATTGATTTGGGTCAAGCTAGAGGGTAATATATACAAGCATGCTTTCAAAGCATTGCTTTAGGAAAAAAATGTTGATTCTCTCTTATTTCTTTCTATTTCTTCTGATAAACATATCAGTGGTTGAAGTACTAGGGGTTGATAAATTTAGCAGAGATGACTTCCCACCTGACTTTGTGTTTGGTTCTGGGACCTCAGCTTATCAGGTCTGTTTATTAATTAATGGTTTTATACATTCTTTTCAATTTTTTTCTTAAACATAGCTTTATTAAAATAAAAAAAAAAACAGTGCTATTTTTTTAGTTATTTCATTACTAAAAGTTGTAAAGAATTGTTGATTTCTAATAGATAATTAATATTCTCTCTATTTCTTCATATCCTTGAAAAAATGTTTATATATGAAAGGTTGAAGGTGCAGCAAATGAAGATGGGAGGGGGCCTAGCATATGGGATTCTTTTTCCCATTCTGGTAAGCTTGTTTATAATTAGTATTGTATTTTAAAGTCATATTTTAAACATTTTCCCGCCAAAAAAGTAAATTAATGTTCTAATATAAGTATATAAACTAACTTGGTTTATAAGTAGTAACATTTTTATGAAATAGTTTATTCCCTGGTATTTGTTTATTAAATATAAATGAGATTATTTGCATTCAAATTGATTAGTATATCAAAAGTACTATTAGTGCTTATAATAGTCCCATTTTTCAAGTGCTAGAAAATCAAAATCTCATCTATTCCATATGAAGTGAATGACTATATATCACGTGAACTGATAAATTTGAACTAAGAAGAGATATAATTAAGCTAAGTCTATTTAGACCAGTGGAGTCAATACCGTACCGTACCGGCCGGTATATACCGTACCGGCCTCGTACCGGTACAGGTACACCTCTATTTCGTACCGAAAAAAATACCGGTCATATCGGCCTCGGTCGTACCGGCGAATTTCTGCCGTACCGGACCGGAACACAAAATGTTTTTTTTTTTTTTTTTTTTTTTTGTAATTGTGGCAATTTTTTAAGGGCCAGATGGTAATACTCATGTATATTATGATCTTGAAGTAGATTCTTTTAATGGATAGGAGTAGATGATCCTATGTAATTTGTGTTAACTTAATTATTTGTATTCTTTGTATCCAATGAACAATTAAGTTTTTTGTTTTTTATATTGTGTTTTTTTTTTCTTTGTATGCAATGAACAACTGAAGTAATGTTTTATTGTAAATAGAAGGTAATGTTTTATGGTAAATAGAGATTTCGTGTGTGTGTGTATATTAAATATATAAAATAGCGGTAAACCCGAAACGGTAAACCGGTATTGACCGGTATCCGAAATATATCGTACCGATGGCCAAACCGGTACAGCCTCCGGTACGGTATTGACTTCCTTGATTTAGACCCTATTGAAAGACAAGGATTAAATAATTTAGAGAAGCAAAAGCAAGAGAGAGAGAGAGAGAGAGAGAGAGAGAGAGAGAGAGAGAGAGAGAGAAATACAAGAGTTACGTAGTTCAACCTGACAACACGATAAAACTTGAGGGGCTACATCTTTACTGTGTTCTCGATTGTTGATTACAATGAATTCTAGTAAGATATATAAAAGAACTAGTATTAGCTCTACATGGACTTACAATAATGGGCCTTTTGGGCCATTAGATTGATATATACCCAATATCTTTAACAAAATGCAGAAATTAATCAAAGTTGCACATTAACCAATTATGAATTTAAATATACTTTCGGTTAAGTAACCACAATAAAAAAAGTCACCAATAATAAGTGAAGTAAATAATGTAGTCAACTAGTGACGAAGTGAAAAACCACTATAGGAATTAACACATTTTTAAATTTTCAGGGAAAACGCATGGAGCCAATGGTGACATAGCATGTGATCAGTATCACAAATACAAGGTATGTACAATAGTTCTTTGAGTTTGACTTATTTCCAGTACTTTTTTAAAATGAATCTCCTTTTGTTTTATTAAGAGACAGCCACATCAATCACTAACTAAATAAAAGGTGGAGATTAAAACTCACTATCACTTATCATTGTATATTTAAAACAAAAGGACATGTCCAGTTAAAAAAGTATTTGAGGTAAGTCAAACACTAATTCTTTGTGTGTTACAGGATGTGTGTAAAAGTATTTATCCTTTAATATATTACCAATATTTGCACACGTATTTTTAACTTTTTAAATTTGAGATAGAGTGGAAACATGATTTAAACTTAGCTCCACTTTTTATAATACCATGATAAATTATAAGTTGTCCCAAAACTTAAGTTGTTAGCAAATGGTAAACCATAATTAATTATAACAAAATGAAAGTATTCTGCATGACAAATACTCATTCCTTGATTGGCTGTGCTCGGCCTGATAGATAACAAATTATACGGCCCATGACATAGCCAACTAATTATATGCCCATTTTATTTGAACCATCTAGTAATAGGAGTATGGTTGATCACACTCTTGCAGGATGATGTCCAGCTCATGGTGGACACAGGGTTAGAGGCCTATAGATTTTCTATCTCATGGTCAAGACTTATTCCAAGTATGATCACAAATCTCTTTCATTAACCGAACAAGAAGTGATTTAGTACTTTTTCTCATGCTTAAGCTGCTTATTTTCTAATGTTTCAGATGGAAGAGGACCTGTCAATCCAAAGGGGCTACAATATTACAACAATCTTATCAATGAACTATCCAGCAATGGTTACTGTCCATTCCCGTCATAAATGACAATAGTTCAATTTTCTTGGCATTGATTGAGTCCTTCTGTATGCTAATTTGTTTCTTGATCAAGCAGGAATCCAACCTCATGTTACATTACATCACAATGATTTCCCACAGGCACTGGAAGACAAGTATGAAGGATGGCTTAGTCGAAAAATGGTGTATGGTTCTCATCCTTCATGTCTATTGTAGACAACTATTATGCTTTAGTGTACGTATCCACATTCTGTGTGGTAAGCAGAAAACCTGGCAAGGAATGTGATTTAATAATCTAGATGTGGATCCAGGAAAGACTTCACGGCATATGCAGATGTCTGCTTCAGGAATTTTGGTGACAGGGTGTTACATTGGACTACTATGAACGAGGCCAATGTGTTCGCGATTGGGAGTTACAGTGGGGGATTTCTACCACCTGGGCATTGTTCTTCTCCATTTGGCATTAATTGCACCAGAGGCAACTCCTCAACTGAGCCATACTTGGCAACTCATCATATCTTGTTGGCGCATGCATCAGCTGCTAGATTATACAAGGAAAAGTACCAGGTACTATAGAAGCTATTCATTTCAAGTGGCTTGATCAATTTAATGAATTAATCAATGTTATGCCTTAACTATATGATGTTCAAAAATGAAGATCATGCTTGGGTTTTTCAGCCTGAAGAAAGAAGCAACCTATTCTTAGTAATTTTATGCCTTTGTCCTAAATTTTTAGAATAACACATACCATGTAAAAAAAAAGGTGAAGTAAATTTGGGAACATATATATGAACAAATTGAGTGCGGGCAATGCAGGACCAGCAGCATGGATTTATAGGAATCAATCTCTTAGCTTTCCGGCTTCTTCCTCTAACAAACAAAACTGAAGATGTTATTGCCGCTAAAAGAGCCATGGACTTCCTGATTGGTTGGTAAGTTACACATTCACGAACAAATTGACGTTGCATGTTGTCATCTTATTGTGGCATCTATGAAGTGTAATTGGAATATGGTATGGCCCTAAAGCAAGTAGTGATTACAAACTTTGAGATTCTTTTGTTTTAGTTTTTTGTGCTTGTTTTTTAATGTGAAACATCTGATTTTTTAATTTTTGGAATATAAGTAGTATATAAGCCAGGTTTGGAATTCATTATATTTTAGGCTATGATGATCTGCTTGGCCTTGCAGGTATGCGGATCCCTTGGTTTATGGAGACTATCCCGATGTAATGAAAAAAAATGTAGGCTCAAGACTTCCAGCCTTCACCAATCTTGATTCAAATCTGGTTAAGGGCTCATTTGACTTTCTAGGATTAAATTACTATGCCGTGCTTTACATCAAGGATGACTCCAGCAAACTAAACATGGAGGTCAGAGACTTTGATGCAGACATGGCAATAGACTTGTCAGGTATGTTTTATTATATATAGACCCATCAAAATGGGGACTAATTTCACCAGTGATCAGATTACCTTATAGCCTTTCTTAGCTTACCAATTCAACTCTCTTTGTCTGTTGTTGAATTTTCCAATCTGGGATTCATTCTATTGTTTTATACATGATGGTCCTTAATAAATTCACCATTTTGTTACCTAGTCTTTAGAGATGAAACTGATGAAAAATACTACTTGCCCTATTGTGCAGCTATTCAAAATGATACATCTGTAAATGAGGTGAGAACATGAGCAAAAAATGCAGAGATGGTTTACTTGTGAAGGTCATATCGGTGTAATACTAACTAGCCTATTTGACTCAGATTCCAACTACGCCTTGGGCTTTGCAAGAACTGCTGGAGTATTTCAAGCAAGCTTATGGAAATCCTCCTATTTACATTCATGAGAATGGTCTCTCTCTCTCTCTCTCTCTCACACACACACACACACACACACAAACACACGTGTCCTCATGCATAAAGAGTTTGTTTGTATATGTGCTTCTTCCTCCCTTGGAACTGAAGAATAATTCATCACAGTAATACTAGAGGGCATTTCAATAGAAATATTATTTTTAACACAGACAATTTTCTTTTAATGATTTTAGTCCTCATAATATAAGTTTCTTTATATTAAAACTGAATCTTGCTTCCTCATTTTGAAACACAAATATTAGGTAACTAAGAGAGCGCATAATAAGCCTTTATTGGCAGACTTAGTAGCAAATGTGAAAATTTTCTTTTACATTATCTTCAATTTAATATTTGTAAAAGCTGTTGCTAGTTTTGGTACACGGACTTGATAGATGGACATAAAAATATACAGACTACCATCACAATGTGGCATTTAATAATACATTTTCTGAAACAACATTCAATTGGCAGCCTGCATAGAGGATCAATATTTTTTGAACTAAATTTTTGATAGAACGTCAACTGTATTACTCTCGCTTTCAAATGTTTGCACAATTCAAAGTAAAAGTGATCAAACAATGAGCAAATGAGTTACTTAAAAAAAAAAAAAAAAAAAACCCTAATTGAATCTTTCATATTTTCTTCCATAGCCCTCTCAAATACCATTTGTTCTAACTTATGATTGTTGTTCATGTTTGAGGGTAGTAGGTAGATAAGTTCAAAATCTAATTTTATTGTCATTTTATGTGATCCTTTAATTGAGAAACTTAATCTTTTTTTCTTTTTCTTTTTTCTTTCTATGTTAGGGTGAAACTTAATCTTGGTTGTAATGTTTTTGCAGGACAGAAAACACGACGCAATTCATCATTGGAAGATGAGCCAAGGGTGAACTACTTGCATGGACATATTGGGGCTTTGCTTGATGCACTGAGGTATGCCCATTTTCTATTGATTTCTGTTTAAATCTTGTTAAATAATCCAAAATTTTTTTCAATATTCCCTTCACTATAATCTAAGTGTCTACAACTCTAGACATCCTGATCTCATCTCAGTGGTCACATTGCAAATTAGGGAGATCACAAAAGTGGCTCAAAATAGTGAAATACTAACAGAACCCCAAACTTAATACATCAAAAGAGTTCTCTAACTGTCTCTTGTCTAATACGAATGACACAGCAAGATATTTTTATTTTTCTGCCACAACACATGCGGCGAGGAGATAAAATTTCATAAACTGAACTCACTGTTGTCTGATTTGCCAACACAAAATTTTACAAATTTATCACCTAGAGTCTCAAGTTGTGGCATAGAATTAGTTGTCACACCAATTTAATATACATAATCATCACAATTAATTCCATTTCATACACTTGTAAAACTAGATTGATGGATTATCTGATATGTATATTCCTTTATGTTTTCCTCAAACTTAAGTTAGCTAGCAAAATTTATTTGTACTAAAGACTAAAATTCATCAGCTAATTTATACATTGGAGAGAATTATTATGAGTTTCTAAATGTTTCTTTGCATTGATATATGGTTTTTACTTCTCTGACATAATTCCCCCGTCTTTTTCTCTTTCTCCAATCTAATTTTGGAAGGAATGGATCAAATACAAGAGGCTATTTTCAATGGGCCTTCTTGGATGTATTCGAGTTATTGGATGGCTATGAATCAAGCTTTGGCCTATACTACGTAGACTTGGATGACCCGGATTTAAAAAGGCAACCAAAGCTTTCTGCTCATTGGTACTCCCATTTCTTGAAGACTAAAGGTGTCAGCTCAGATAGGTTTATCAAACTTGAGAAGAATTTGATTGCATTTTCCCATGCTCACTTCTCTCGGTAGATTCTGCCATTCCTTGTTGCATAGTGGTGTGCTAGTAGACCTGGTGGTGCTGCTGTTTATTGTTTCTAAAATTATATTATTTACCAGTATGCTACTTTAGAGCTTATTTTTCCAAATCTGTAATAAAATAACCTGAAACCTCCTTCAGTTTCAATTTCAAAAACATAATTCTGGTTTTTCCAACCTCATTTAGTTAGTCACATGTGCACGCACACATGCACACACAGAGTTTTCAGTCATTTAGTTGAAGCTAAAATGCTTAGAAGTATATCTGCTTTATTCATAAGACAGACAATGGTAAAGCTAATCCTAGTGTGGGAGGAGTTTTGATTCAACTCTAACTATTGACATAAATGAAATGGTCATACCTGAGTGCAAATATCTCTTCAATCATATTGTCCAAGAAAAGAGAGATACTGAACTTTGTTGCACATTAACAATCCTTTGTGTTTCCACAAGCAAACTCAGCTTTTGGATGGTATTTTGGGGTGATAAAAAAGATGGTTTATTATCCAAATAGACTCTTCTCTCTGCTGTTCTAGGATTTGGAAGGAGCAGATCACACATTACAGAACAGGAGCCAAAGCCAAAGTTCTCTTAGAACTATATGAGCTGGATCAAAATTTACAACAATTGATGATGCTAATCCAGTGTAATTATAATTATATATGGTTAATTATTTGGATATTATTATTTTTAATTATAAAATATTAATATCTAATTTGAAAAATAAATAAGAAAAAAATGATCAATTTGAAGTGGGTCGGCTTTTCTGAAAAAAATAGCTATTTTAATAAATTATTTGAAAATACCACAGTTTTAAAAATATTTTAAGTACAGCCCAAAATGATTCTTATAAAAAAGAAAGAGAACAAAAGAGTAAAGTTCAAAATTTTAATTCATTTAAAAAGTCCATATTTAACTTGCAATTGGAAATCCCCTACGGAAATAAATTTAACCTCAAAATCAAATCACACAGTAATTCATCTAATCTCCAAAATATCCAAATTGTCTAAAGTCCAGAAGGATCAAACATAAATAAGAATCCCAATTAATTCCCCACAAAAGTAAATTTTTTAAATTAAATTAAATTAGCACATTAGAAATTTCTTCAAGAACAACTATGTTCTTGAATCTCAATAGATATCCAGCATCAACAGAGGGATCATGTCCTAGCAACCTCTTATGACTATAAATCTGAATAACTGATCTAAAAAGAAAAAGAAAAAGAAAAAGGAAAAGAAAAAGAATATATATATATATATATAATAATCTATATCTATATATATCCATTGTTATTAATACCGTTCCGTTCCGGCCGAAATGGCCGGAATATCTCGTACCGGTGAGTAAACGGAACAGCGACCACCCTTATTCCACCTCGAGTAAAATTTCGGCCCATTTCGGGCTATTTCGGGAGTTTCGGTCCGTTTCGGTCAATACCAGCCGAGATTAAAGATTCAGCTGGTATGAAACTGTGGCCTTCTCCCCTGAATTTGATGTCCGACCCACTGCCTTACCAGAAAAAGCAAAAGGAAAAAAAAAAAAGCTCCACTGCCTTTGTCTCTGTTTAAATCGAAGAAGAGAAAACACAAGAATGAAAAACAATAATGAAGAACAAAATGAAACAAACACAGCAGAGAAAGAAAGAATTAGAGGAAACAAAAAATAGAACAAAGAGGAGAGACCGAGACAGAGCACTGGGGAGTGGTGAGGCTCAGACTTTTGAAAGTTGAAACTATTGAATAAGAGCATGGAGAAGCGTGTGGGACAAAGGAAATAAATGGAGCAGGTGATAAGAGATGGACAGGTTCACGTGGGTGGGTTTGGGAAATGGAAAAGGGTTCAGTTTCAAGAATGCTCTTAGCTGTTAGCATCTTTAGTTTCATTAAAAGTTATTTTATCTATTTTAACTACACACGTGCTGTAACAGTGGATCTATTTTAACTTTCAACATAATAAAATAATATAAACATCATAATAAAATAATATATTTTTTATAATAAAATAATATATCTCACTACCTATAAAATATACACTACACCAACACAACCATCTCTACCATCAGCCACAGCCACAACCACATCCACATCCACATCCACAACCACCACCACCACCACCACCAGATCGGCGACCACAGCAAAAAAAAAAAAAAAAAAAAAAAAAAAAAAGAACAGACCAGCGACCACCACCAGCAAACCGGCGACCACAGCACAAAAAAAAAAGAAAAAAAAAAGAAAGAAAAAACAGACCGGCGACCCACCACCAGCAGACCGGCGACCACATCAAAAAAAAAAAAAAAAAAGAACAGACCGGCAGCCCACCACCAGCAAACCGGCGACCACAGCAGGAAAAAAAAGAAGAAGAACAGACCGGCTTGGGCCGGTGACGAAAAGGCCGGCGGAGGCGTGGGACGGCGGCTTGAGACGGAATGGGACGACGGCGAACCAGAGGTAGATGAGGGAGAGAAAAAAAAATGAGAGGAAGAAGGAGAAGAAGAGAAGCCGGAGAGAGAGAGAGAGAGAGAGAGAGAGAGAGAGAGAGAGAGAGAGAGAGAGAGAGAGAAATATTTTTTAAATGATATAAGAGAGAGAGAGAGAGAGAGAGAGAGTTAATAAAATAATAGGTTTTTTTTTTAGCTATGATGAACAGTGCACATCTATAAATAGATGTGCACTATTCATGTGAAGCTAAAATTTAAGAATATAGCTCCACTGCTGGAGCTATATTTTTTTGTTTGAGGAGCTGTTAGGGTACTTTTTTATTACACCTAATTTTATTTACACACACCATTCTATTTAAAATCCAAGAATACTTATACTTGGTAATATTTGAAAAGTCTAGGATTCAAGTCCATGGCAAAACAATTTTATCAATGGAATTCAAATCCATAAATCAAAGCCCATGATTTAAACTCATGGCAATTTATCTAAAAGCCCAACTTTCATTGGCAACTTCAAAAGCCCAATTCTCATTGGCAACATCAAAGCCCATTACTAAATGGCAATATCGAAAGCCCAATTTTCATTGGCAACATTAAAAAGCCCAATTCTTATTGGCAACATCAAAAGCCCAAGCTAATTACTTGGCATTATTTTATCAAAAACCCAAGCTAACTACTTGGCACTATTTTAACAAAAGTCTAAGTTAGCTACTTAGCACTATTTTATTAAAAGCCCAAGGTTATTAATACTTGGCAAAAAATCATATTATAAATATTTTACTAAGAGCCCAAGTACTATTTTTTGGGCAAACCATCACTTCAAAAAAAATCCAAAATCACTTTACAAAAATATTATATCTTCCTCAAGAGCCCAAAGTTAATAAACTTTGGCAAAACATATTTTTTTTACAAACGCATTATACTTGAAGCCCAAGGCTAATAACCTTTGGCAAATTAGTTTTCCTAAACAAGTATATAAGCTAATGAATCATACCAAATAATTATACCATATTATCTATCTTATAAAATAACATCATTCATTTTTCCAAAACCCATGGCAAACATATATCAAGCCCATGGAGAAATGTGCGTGTGTGTCATTAATAATTAAGCCCATAGAAATTATATTCAAGACCTATGGCAATTTTATTTATCTTGCAAACCCATGGAAAATATTGATAAAAATCCATGAAAAATTATATCATCAAAGTAATTACTTAGTCGATGATTATAAAACCCATGGTAATTATCTTAAACCTCATGGCAACATGTGCACACAACCCAGCCCAAGAGAACCAGCCCATGTGAGCAAGCCCAAGCAATAAACACCAGCGAGAGGCAAGAAATTAAGAGTATGCAAACATCCCTTGTTCATCCCTAACCAAAGAACAACTAGAGACCCCAACAAGAGAACTAAGCCTTTGAGAATGAACTAAGGGCTATCCCATCAGGTTTTTGCCACCCTCTGCCTGACGTGAACAGTGCCAAAGAGCTGTCATATCAGTTGAAGTCTAAAGGGTGATCAAACTCCATCATCTTCCTCAAAGCTGTACCTCCAGCGGAAGGGGTGCTGAAGCCAAATTATTCAAACTTCAACAAATTGATGTTATAAATGTCAAAAACGTTCAAGACATGATTCATGTACCAAGCCCATGAATCCTAAAGGGGAAAAATTGGGAACATGTGGTTTGGAGGGCGTCAAGAGATCTACAGCGGAACCCCCTGAAGCAGACTAGAACTTGACACCTGGCTTGGGGTGTTGAATCTTGCTTTTTGGGGGATCAAATCTCAGTTGTAGCATTAGGATTCGTTCTTGATACACGCCATAATCATATTGATTCACCTCAGCCCCAGAAATCTTGGCAATTAATGAAAAAATCCATCATTTCCCAAAGAAGCAAGGCAGCCCCAAAAGCAAATCCTCTACTTCTGACCAAAAATCTCAGAAAACTTGATCATGATTTCGTCATCTTTGAGTCGTCATCTTTTTTTTGGATTTTTGTCAATTAATTCCTCCCTATAGCTCCATTATAAATAGGTAAGCAAACTAACCACAAGGGAGACAGCCACCCCCCTCTGAAACCATGGGTTCGTTTTCCATTTTGCTGGTGTTTTAGCTTTCCTCAAGCTCACCACTCTTCATCGTTAACCCACTCTCATCTAATCTCAGATGTTCTTTCCCTTTTTTTACACAAACACAGCCCAAAACGTCCTCCAACTAGTCATAAACAGCCCATCACTCATAACAAATTTCAATCTCAACATTAATCCCATTCCACTCACTCAAAATGATCCACATTCAGCTCATCCATGCCTCACAAACACATACCCACCGAAATCTTAGCTTAATATTTGCTGCACTGAGCTGTGGATCTTTCTCTCCCTTCATTCCATCCTATTTCTCCTCCTTTATTTGTAACTATGGAGCCCTTTAACCTTTATTTATTATTATTATGACAAAGGATATAATATATTTGCAACAATTGAATTTTTCCCTCATATTGATGTAGTGATGGCTGAAAGTACTATAAATTCCCTTAACCAAGACATACAAGGACCCTCAAGAGTGAACACTTTCCTAAATCTATTTAATTATTGATTGTTGGACTCTAAATATAATTTCCCCCCACTGCTGGAGATAATACCGTACCACTAGAGGACTGATTTGGACTATGATGTTGTAAAAAAGACTAATAATATAACAAACTAACAATATTGACATGTTTATTGTGCTTTAGTGTTGTCTTGCAGCCTCTAAATCTTGCTTGGATGGACTTCCACAACACCGAAAGCCTTTGGGCTTTATCTCAAGGCCCATCGTCGAGTTTTGGCTTGGCTACCCCATATTCTATTTGGAGACATCAAAATTTTTCCCTCAACAGGAGCTATATTACTATATATAGCAATATAGCAATATAGCTCCTCTGCTGTGATTGCTCTTAAGAGCATCACAACAGCTTTTTCAAATTTTGGTGAGAATAAACAGTAACATTTAACTTTTACCTACTCACTTTTTTAAATATATTTTTCAACAGATTCTCTATCTCATTTAAATATTATTTCTTCATTCATTCTTTTATTCTTTTTTTATCATCATTTATTCTTTCTATATTCATTTCTAACAATTATATTATTCAATGAAAAGTGTTATATTCACAACATTTTTCACAATATTTTCACAAGAATCATATCAAAATCTTATATGAAAAGTTGTTACTAGTTTTAATTTGTACTCATCACAAAAATTATTTTTTTACTCACTAATATTAACTAATTACTTAAAATTTATTGTAAAAATATTATGATAGTATTTCTAATGGTCATTTTTTATTTTTTATTTCCTTTTTTTCGTCCATACATTTCCTTTTCTTTTTCTTTTTTTTTCTTTTTTTTTTTCTCTTGGTTTTTTCTCCACCACACACCTTTCCCTTATCTCTATCTTCACTTTTCTTTTTTTCTTTTTATCTATATCACTTCACCTGAGCTCTCTCTTCTTTATCTCCACTTTTCTTTTTTCTTTTCTTCTCTAGCACTTCGTCTGGGGCTCTATCTTCAATCTTCACTTTTCTTTTTTCTTTTCTTCTCTAGCACTACGTCTACTCCAGAGCATTCAAGAAGTACCACTGCATGTCCTCCTCCCACCGAGCTCAGATGGGTCAGCTTTGCTCTTTTTTTTTTTTTTGGTTCTAAGTTGATTAGTTTTAATATTGTGATTTGAGTTTGTATTTTGATTGGGAGCTCCATCAATTTTGTGCTTCACCATTGTTTTCTGATGAGAAGCAAAGAAAGTTTTTCTAAAGAGAAGCAAGAGAGAGGGAGTGCAGAAGAAACAGAAATGGGGGAAAGAGGAAAAAAATTTTTTTTTTTTAATTCAACTGGTATTATTTTAAGGGAAAAAAAATCTTTACATATTAATTGCTACAGTGCTCTCCATGTCTGGAGAGCTACTTAGCAAATCTAAAAAAAATTTTGGAGATGACGAGGCCGTTGGAGGTTTATTTTTGCGTGAACAGTAATTTTTTGAGCTAAAATTTAGAGTTGCGGTGACTGCTGGTGATACTCTAACTAGTCAACACGTTCACTTTATTTACAAAAATGCAACAAATGATTTTTTAATAACTAAATGCTAACTTTATTTGAGAATTTTTTTTAAAAAGTAAATATATTAAATTTATTATATTATATTTTTATATATTTATATTTATTTATTTGTGGTAATTCGAAACGGTTTAAAACGGTATGTCGAAATAGACCGGTACCGAAATATTTCATTCCAATAAACAAATCGAAACGGGTTCTGAAATGGTATTCATAACACTATATATATCTAAAAGTAGCAATTATTGTTGCTACGCTCTCGTTATGCCACTTCATCCACCACATCATTAATCTTTTTCATATTTATTTTTTAAATTTAAGTTTTTTATAATATTAACTATATAAATATATTGACTTTACAAATTTATATTAGACGATTTTAGCTTTACAAATTCATTTTAAACGGTTTTAACTTTATATATTCATTTACTTTAATTTTGATGTTATAACTAAATAATAAATCAATGGATAATCAAAACAAAAGTGTTGTCTAAATATATTCCTCTTAGGCGGTTTTAAATTTAAATATTATTTTGTCATTTTATCTTCCTTATTTTAATTCTTTTTATTCTTATCATCTTATTATAAATTTGCTACCTGATCTCTTCCATTCTATGTATTTTTTTCCTATACAAAAAAGGCTCTCTCTCTCTCTCTCTCTCTCTCTCTCTCTCTCTCTCTCTCATTAAATTTATTTTTATTATTATTATTATTATTATTATTTTTCTTGCATTTCTACCTTAGATTGATGAATGTCTGTTTTTTTTAGAATTCTACTTTTGACCGTTTATAACTAAAAAATGAAATCAACGAAGAATAAAAAATATATTTTTTAAAATTGTATGTAAAAATTGTATTCATAGGTCTAGCTAATCGTTGATGGTAGAAAAGACACAACCTGATAGCTACCCATAGAAGGATCTCCAACTAGAGGTTTGAACCCTCATTGTCCTATTATTAACTAAATCATATGTGTTTCTTGATGCAAATATTTTTTATTATTATTTTATTTACAACATTAAATACTTTTAATAAATGGTGTTTGTTGTTGATCTAATTTGAAAAAAAAAATCATATTATAATATGTTATATTTTGTGTTGTTGTCAGGTTTTATCTTATTTGGAAAACTACAAGATAGTTTGAACAAACTGATGAAGAACAGTTAGTTCAATTGAAAATAATGGTTTTTGTGCAATTCCCTTTCATTGTTTAAATTTTTTTTTAATAAATTAGTAATGAATTGTTATGTATTTTTTTATATGATGTTCTTAGATGCTTGGTTAATTGTTTTAAGTATTTATGAATATTTTATGTTATTCTTCATCTTCCTTATCTTATTAGTGTATTATTTGAGATTTATAAGAAAACAAATTTAATTTTGTGTTTAAAATTATTTATTTATCTATTTATTTTTCACATATTGGATTAGAAGTTAGATTAAATTATGATAGCATTAATACAATACTTCTTCTTTTTTCAAAAAAAAAAATTCTCTACTTTTTTCCCCTTTGGAATTGTATTCTTTGTTTTTCTTTTTTAAGGAAAAATGGTTGCAATATTTTATTTTCCCTTTATTTTTTATTTTAAATTTTAGTTTTGATGAGTTTTATTAAATTTTTTAGCTACATTTCTCGGTGTTTTTGATTGTATGGTAGAAAAATTAGGTTTGAGAAGGTAACAAAAAAGACACTATAAGTTTGTATGGAACAAGAAGCATATGGAATATCAACAAAGTGACTAACAATAAATCAATAAATTTAATATACATACAACATAAAAAACAAAGAAAGTAGGATAAATGTGTAGGCAAAAATGGTCATATACCATCTTTGGCCAAATTATTGTACTATTGTTTGCAAAATAATTAGTAATCTACCACTATTTTGAAACTTGAGTTTCTCAAACTCGAGTTTACCGTGTAACTCGAGTTTCAAGAACTCGAGTTCCATTAAAATCTGCCACGATGGCACCCACTAAGCTAAATATTTTAATTAAAAAATTCCACGTGAAACTCCAGTTTCTTCATAAATTCATAATATAAGTAATGACCCCATCTTGTTTTCAGTCTCACTCTCCCTCTCCTGCACTAAGTCTCCCATCTCACACCGGAAAACCCACTCTCCGTCTCCCTTACCAACTCAACCTTCATTCAGCCCACCGTGTCAAACCTCCCTCTCAAAGTACATTATGAACATCTCATCTTGTAAGTAACTTAAGGCATGAAGAAGCATAAGACAATCTATTTCCCTTTTTTTTTTCTTCCTTCTGGGGTTGGGGGACTGTTTGGTTTAAGTACATTATGAACCTTGTTACAAGACATGATACAAACCTTTATTGTGAAAATTTAACACATGGAAAAATAAACATAGCGTTCTTGTAATGAGAGAAAGTCATGAGATGTAACTAATAATTATATCAATTAAAAATTTTCACCTATAATGATAGTTGTAACTTGTAAGTGTGGTTGATAGGATCCTTGAACAACATTAAGCTTGGTAAAATATACTAATTAGTAAAATAATGATCATTGGTCTGTTGGGCTTAATTAGATATGTGAGACTTATTACTAGCCTGCTCCTCGTCACAAAACCATACCCTTTTGTCAGAGCTCAAAAATGGAATGATTCAGTTGCACTTGTGGTAGCAGCACGGGAAAAAAAAAAACAAGCCTTTAATCCTGAAATCGAATTAACCATTATAAGTAGATAAAACATTGCTGAGGCATAACTCTATCTGTATCTAAGGATCAGCTACCTAATTGGCCCAACTCATATTTCAGGGAATATAAAGTTAGTCTATCTAATGATAGCCTTTCTAAAAGGTCTTTTACAATAAATACTAATTACATATTTGAGCTCAATTACATAAACAGGCTTAAATCTTGAAAGAAACTTCCTTGATGAAGCTTGCAATGAGTTCAATCTCGTCTTTTCCATGCATTCTCAAAGTCAAATGAAAAAAAGTAAAAAAATTGCAATGAGTTCAATCTCGTCTTTTCCAAAACCCAACAAAAACACAATTCAAAACCAAAAAGAAAAAAAAAAATTACATCAAAGTACAAAACTCTCTCCCTAATAACCAAAACAGAGAAAAGGTACCTCAATAATTTATGACAAACCAAAATCAAAATGAATTTAAAGCCATAAGAGATAGAATTTGTAATAATTAATTACTCAAATAATCAGTAGACACATTCTAATACATAACCAAGTTGAGTATGTTATGATTTAAACTCAAAGTTTCACTTCTAAAACAACTAAAGATGAACCCAAATTCAATTAATATGTGTGTGTCTATATATATATATATATATATATATATAGACACACACATTAACCCAAACTAAATTCAAACCAAATCCAATAGGGAGGGAGCCTGTGACGGGAAATTCAAACACCCAAAGGTATCAACCCGAAACAAAATTGCAAGAAAGAATAAGAAATTCACCAAGAACGTGGCAAAAAAATAACAGATCCACCCAAAAAAAGAAGAAGAAGAAAATCGAATAAAGAGAGAAGGAAAGAGTAATCACATTTTTTGTTGTAGGAAAAACATGAAATAAGGAGATGAAGAAAAGTCAAAATAGAGAATTTATAGAAAAGAAGATGGGGGAGAAGAAGAGTCAAAATAGAGAGATGAAGAGTTGGAGTAACAGTAACGGTAAATTGAAGAATTATGGGGAAGAATAAGAGTTAAGAAAGGGAGAAGAGTTACCACCGCGCACCAAGTCACTCCACAAGTATAAGTGCTTGTGGGGTGTGGAGGGCAAGGGCCGGGTTCAAGTTTCCAAGAAGGAGCTTCACACACAAATACATTTTGATTAGGTTGAAGTAGAAATTTTATCTTGTATCAAAAATAAATTAAAATTAATTACTAAACCTAAATTATTATATACTGTATAGATATTATTATTTTTTATTAATATTACCAAAAATTAGGAAACTTTGTTGGTAAAAGAGTGATGTGACCGATGACATGGCACAATAAGAGCATTGTGAAAGTAAAAGGAAAAACAAATTGCCTAATGTGTCCAAGAAAAACTAACTCTAATACTAATACATTATCCCTTTTTTTTTTTTTTGGGAGTTTGGGGACACTTATGGTTATATATTTATGAAGATGAGAACTACAGTTTTGTCTTTTTCTTTTTATATATGAAGACCAAAGTACAATTTGTCTTTTTCATTATCTTTTTGTCAACATAACTTCAGGCTAAGCTTCTTTGTCTCCCTCCCCTCTCCGTGTGTATTTGTGTTAAATTACTTAGTATTCTCAAAAAAAAAAAAAAAAACAGTGGACTAATCCCATATCGGAAAATAAGTGTGAATTAAAAAGGTTTAAAACTGGTGCTGCGTATCTAAGAATTAGGTCATTTTGGATATACACTACTGTCAGTTTCTCTAAAACATTTTCCCCTCTCTCCGTGTGTGTAGTCTATCTTACACATCTCATCTTGTAAGTAACTTAAGGAATGAACAAGCATAAGACTATCTATTTTCCTTTATTTTTTCCCCTTCCTTCTGGGGTTGGGGTCCTGTTTGGTTTAAGTACATTATGAACCATTTTACAAGACATGATACAAACCGTTGTTGTGAAAATTTGACACATGGAAATATATACTTAACATTCTTGTTATAAGAGAAAGTCATGAGATATAACTAATAATTATATCAATAAAAAATTTTCATCTATAATGATAGTTGTAAGTGTGATTGATATGATCCCTGAACCACATTAAGCTTGGTGAAATATACTAATTACTAAAAGAACGATCATTGTCTGTTGGGCTTAGGTATGTGAGACTTATTACAAGCCTGCTCCTACCCTTTTGTCAGAATTTGAAAATGGAATGATTCATAGAAGAAAAAAAAAAAGCCTTTTTCGTGAAATTGAATTATCCATTATAAGTGGATAAAATATTGCTGAGACTTATTTCTGTCTATATATGAGAATCAGGAACCTAATTGGCCCAACTCATATTTCAGGGCATATGCATGGAGCCAGTGGGGACATAGCATGTGATGAGTATCATAAATATAAGGTCAGTCTATGTAATGAACCTTTCTAAAAGATCTTTTTCCATAAATACTAATTACATATTTGAGGTCAATTAATCATCTTATTGTTTGCACAGGAAGCTAATGATTCTGTGTGTATGATATTTCTTGTAACAATTATATGGTTATGTCCTAACCAACCAAGCATAATCAACTCACTGTCAAAAACACACCTTACATGTATGATTACATTCGTTTAACTCTGCAGGAGGATGTCCAGCTCATGGAAGACACGGGTTTAGAAGCCTATAGGTTTTCCATATCACGGTCAAGGCTTATCCCAAGTATGATCACATAACTGTCACTCACTTTAACTAAAAAAGACAAAAGTTATTTCTGGTTCTTTCTCTCAAACTTAAACTTCTGATGGTCTCTCGTTCAGATGGAAGAGGAGCTATTAATCCAAAGGGTTTGCAATATTACAACAAGCTCATCAATGAGCTAATCAGCCATGGTTATAGCCAGCTTCTATCATAGATGTTCATAATGCCAATTTCTTAGCAATGCAGCCATATTTTCATTAAAAAAAGAAAAAAGAAAAAAAGAAAGAAAGGGTACTTCCAAGAAGCTAATATAAAAATGTGTTCCCTTAGCTGAGGTTTTTCAATTCTTGATTTCACACAGGAATACAACCACACGTAACATTACACCACACTGATCTTCCTCAAGCACTTGAAGACAAGTATGGAGGATGGGTTAGTCGGAAGATTGTGTATGGTTCCCAACCCTTGTCCATCATACACAACTCCTTTGCACTTAAAAGTATATACATTCCCTGCACTAAGCACAAATAATTGTTAGGAATGTGACTCAATAACGAGATCTGGATGCAGGAAAGACTTCACGGCATATGCAGATGTGTGCTTCAGGAAGTTTGTTGACAGGATATCATATTGGACTACAATGAATGAGGCCAATGTGTTCGCGCTTGAGGGTTATGATACTGGATTTCTTCCTCCTCAGCGATGTTCACCTCCATATGGAGGTAACTGTTCTACAGGAAACTCCTCAACTGAGCCGTACATGGCAGCTCATCATATCCTGCTGGCACATGCATCAGCTGCTAGATTATACAAGAAACGATACCAGGTATGATTCAATCTGTTCATTGTCAGCGTTTTGACCAATATAGCGAATATCTAAATTGCCCTACTATTTGATGTTCAAGGACAATTATCATGCTTGAGCATCCCAGCATGATTAAAAATCCACTACTTCTTTGGACGGTGTTGAGGCCTTCATTTTTCATTTGGGAAACATGAATTTGAACTTTATGACTATATATCAAAATGCCATTTTAGAGAAACTATGGGCAATGCTGATGCAGGACAAGCAGCATGGTGTTATAGGGCTCAATGTCCTTTCCTATTGGTTTATTCCTCTAACAAACAGTACTGAAGATAAAATTGCCACTCAAAGAGCCAACGACTTTTACTTGGGTTGGCAAGTTCTAATATCATGTATATGAAGTGGTATCTGTTTTCTTTCATTTGTTTGTGTAATTGTCTATCTATTTGGCATTTGTCATCTTAGTCTGGATTCTGTCAAGTCTAATGTCTTTCTGAGAAGGCACAAGAAATAAAAGTTTTTTGTGGATTTCGTTTTTCCCTGTAAAAACTACTCATGTCCAATTTCCTTTAGTAAGCTGCAAATGAATTGGATCGCAGAATTTATTCAAACTTTTGGCAACCGTTCCTGGCTTTGTGCTGCAGGTTTGTGGATCCCTTGGTATTTGGAGACTATCCTCAGACCATGAAAAAGATTGTAGGCTCTAGACTTCCATCCTTTACCTATGCTAAATCCAGTCAGGTTAAGGGTTCATTTGACTTCATTGGAGTGAATCATTACATCACAATGTATGTCAATGATAACCTGAGCAACCTAAATATGGAAGATAGAGATGTTTTGGCAGACATGGCGGTACAGTTTACAAGTATGTTTTTGACACATTGTTGGGATTTTAGTGGAATAGGTTGATAGTGATAAACAAATGAAGTCTTGGATTACATCACTTTGTTTTGTTTGATTAACAAAGCTTCCATTTTTCCGTACTGCATTGGATACATGTCCTGTATTTCATGCCACACTGAAGTCTTGGCCAATGTAACCTGTGTGTTAAGCAGTTGTAGTTATGCTCATCCAGTTTAGATATGGAATTGAAATAACTCACTAGTTTTTGGTTGTGGCAGGAATTCGAAATGATACATCCATATTTGAGGTGAGAGGTTGAACATAGAAATTTAAGGCCAGTTTGATTTGTCTTGTTATTTTAGTGCATTACTAATCAGTTTGTTTGACTCAGTATCCAATTGCACCCTGGGGTCTGCAAGGAATCCTGGAGTATATCGAGCAATTTTATGGCAACTCTCCCGTTTACATTCATGAAAATGGTCACTCTCTCTCTCTCTCTCTCTCTCTCTCTCTCTCTCTCTCTCTCTCTCTCTCTCTGTGTTAGCAGTAGCACTACAGATCATTTCAGCTTCATTGTAGTATTACAAGACATGATAATTTGCTTTTCATTTTGTCAAAGTAGTTCTTTACAAGAATTTTTGCATTAGTATATTTAGCCTCTGATTCCACGGTTTGAATTTGATCACAGTTTCACTTAAAAACGATCGATGATAAGTTTTACTAAATTGTAACTGGGAAGCAAAATCACTTGTCAAAGTATATTTTCCCAAGCTGTAGACTTGCGTTGCAAATATATAAAGTATTAAAATTTCCTGCCATTTTAACTTCTTTTTTTAATTTCATTTTTGGAGCAGTTATGTCAATTTTTATGGAGATACTCAATAGCTGGATGTGGAATCAGGAAAACATCTCTACGGGATAAATGGAAATCAAATTGCAGAAAATAAAAGAGAAAAAAAGATTATGAAAATCCATATGAGAGAATGATTTGGCAGTATGCTGCAATACACAAGGCTATTGTGGCAGAATGTGACAAACTTGTAATAGATTATTGAAATATCTTCTAGTATAGAGCTTGCATTAGGTTGGTCATCCAATTGAGGAAATCTGACATGACATGTATCTCTCTGCAGGTCAACGAACAAGACGTAACTCAACACTGGAAGACTGGCCTAGGATAAAATATTTGCAAGGATATATTGGCAGTTTGCTTGATGCATTGAGGTATGTCTGTAGACCTTATATAAACCTAACACATGGTGTTGTGAGAGTCTTGTCATAATTTTCTTTGAGTTGTTTGCAGTCCTTGACAGAAATTTCTATTTGCTATTAGGTTTATATGCCAAGTTAATTTTGGTTAGCATACCTAGTGGCTCATGATTTGATGATTCCATTTCACATGTATACTGAATTCAAAGATAAGATTAATGTAGATGTTATGACCTAATATGTGTATTATCTTTTCTGGAAAGAGAGTTTGATGTAACTAATTAGTGCTACAAAAATTAGTCAAATGGAATTAGTTGCTTCACTTGATCAATTAAAAGGGTACCATGATATGTAGATTTCAATTATCTCATCTAGTAAAGTCTCTCGTTGTCAAATAAACCAATATGAGATGGATGCCATATGTTTCAAAGTCCTTTATATCTTAAAATAAATAAATAAATAAATAAATAAATAAATAAATAAAGCTATGACAGGGCTTAAATATATTTCTGGTTGTTTCATTTTAATTGATACATAGTTTCTAAAATTTGATGTGATAACTTTTCTCTCACTATTCTTAAAATCTTGGAAGGAATGGATCAAATACAAGAGGCTATTTTACATGGTCCTTCTTGGATTTATTTGAACTGTTGGATGGCTATGAATATGGCCTATACTTCGTGGATTTGGATGACCTGGATTTACAAAGACAACCTAAGCTCTCTGCTCATTGGTACTCCAATTTCTTGGAGGGGAAAAACACCAGTTCTGATGGATATATTGAACTTCAGAAGAATATATCTGCAGTTTCTCCTTATTTACTTGAGTAGATTAGGCTTTGTACATGTACTTTGTATTTATAATGGTTTGTTTATTATTCTTTTTCTCTCTCTCTTTTTTTTTTTCCTTTTTCTTTTGTCAAAGTATATGAACCAACAGTGTGCTGCTTTGTAGCAATTTTTCATTTGTACACAAAATGGTATATAGATATCTTTGATGTTCTTCAATATATTTAAGTGAGACAGATAGAGGCCCTTTCTGATATTGCTGACAATTTCAAGGACAACAACCATTCACTTCTTCAAAAGTCATCTACTTTGATACGTGGAGATCTCTAGTACAACGCATTACACAAGACCTTCTCCATGTGTGTTTGGCAAACTTATATTTTGGTAGCTTATTTATCAGGGAGTATTGGTCTATTGGATTGAATGAAATATGCAAATGAACCAAAATGGGTTAAAAGTATGAACTTTCTTATATTTTCTTGTGCGGTTTGTCAGAAACTGAAGATGGCAACGCTGGGTAGTGCAAGGGATGATGACCAACTCTTGTGAGTTCTTGTTTTGGTTCAAAAAAATACAGGCTTATTTTATGGTGCTTTTGTTGCTAAATAAAATTTTTGGACAAAATTTATCACTTTTGGCAACCCATGGTTCACATGAGCCCACTGCTAACACCATTTTTATTGTGCATCAATTAAATAAACCAAGTCAGAAATTATGAAATATATATATCTGAAAATTTTTTTCTCACTCGAATTACTGTTTCAATTAATAAAAATATAGAGATAAATTTCACTAACATATTCTGAGGTTTTGACTAATGTCAACCAAATCTAAAGACTTTTCAAAACTATTCAGTTTGATCTCTAAAGCCAACTTTTTTTTTTTTTTACTGAAAGAGGTAAATCCCTAAAGGCAACTTAGTCTCTAAATAATTAGTTATTTTTTCTCAATTGTTTTAGCGATTAAAATAGCTTTAGAGACCAAATTGGTTAATTTTGAAAAATTTTGGACTTGGTTGGCATTAACCCAAATGAAATTTACCCACTATATAGATATAGAGTACTTGGTTGCAGTTAATCCAAGTAGAGGCTTATAATACCAAGCATAGAGTGCAATTCAATCCTGTCTTTACCATGCTTTGTCAGAGTCAAATAAAAATCTAGCCATAAATTAAATCTATGTGTATGCGGTAGGACCGTAGGACTCATGAACGGACAAATCCAATAAGATTCTTTTTTTAGTAAGGAATCCAACAATGTTGCGCATGTTCTTTAACAACGTATATGTATAGAGAGAGAGAGAGTACTGCGAGGCTCCTACTAAAACAGGAGGAAAATGTTGAGGCTAGTTCTGCTGACAAGTTTAGCAGCACTAGTTTTAGGCACTGATACATTTAGCAGAGATGATTTCCCACCTGATTTTGTGTTTGGTGCTGCCTCCTCAGCTTATCAGGTAATCACTTAAATTCCTTTTGGTTCTTTTTGTGTTAATGATATATATATATATATATATATATATATATATTTGTTTTTGGGTTTACTCATTCTAATGTAAAATAACAAGTAAATATCTTTTTTTTATTATTTATTATTTATATTTTTTGTTTCTTCAATCATTTGTGAAAGGTTGAAGGTGCAGCAAACCTAGATGGGAGAACCCCCAGCATATGGGATACATTCGCCCACACAGGTCAGCATATGTTAATATATAATTTTATATTCAAATATTGATATGTTTTATATTGAAAAGTAAGGTGAAAATATTCATTTGTAGACAAACATTATTTACAAAAGTTTTTTGTTTTTTTTGGTGGGAGTTTACAAAAGTTTATACATGCATGAAAGTACATTAGGAATTGACAAATACTTCCAAAAACAGATTTTCTTAAAATCCAAACTTTCTCAATTCAAACAAAAATAATTGCCTATCAACATTTATAAATCAAGGAAAAAAAAAAAAAGAAACAAACACTTTTAGGATCCACCAAATTCAAGAGAGAGAGAGCTTGTGACGGGGAATCCGAATGCCAAAATGTATCAACCTAAAACAAAACTGCAAGAAAGAATAAGAAATTCACCACAAATGTGGGAAAAACAATAATCAATTTACCCAAAAAAAATAAAGAAGAAAATCAAATAAAGAGAGAGGGAAAGAAAAATCGCCTTTTTTGTTTTAGGAAGAACATGGAATGGATGGGAGAGAGGTATAGAGGAAGTAATAGGAAATTTATAGAAAAGAAGATAGGGGAGAAGAAGACTCAAGATAGGGAGATAGAGAGTTGGAGGAACAATAATGGTAAAGTGAAGAATTATTGGAAGAATAAGTGTTAAGAAAGTGAGAAGAGTTGGAAAACTAAACCAAAATTAATTACTAAACCTACATTATTATATGCAGCATAGATATTTTTTTTTTAGTACTAAATATTACCAAAAAAGAGGAAAAATTGTTGGTAAAAGGAGTGGAGTGGCTGATGACATGTTGGAATAGGAGTTTTGCAAAAGTAAAAGGAAAAACAAATAGCCTAATGTGTCCAAGAAAAATGAACTCTAATACATTAGCCTTTATTTTAAAGCTTGGGGCTCCCTAGGAGGAACTTATAGTTATATATTTATGAAGATGAGAACTACATTTTGTTTTTATCTTTTTATCTATGAAGAACAAAAATACAATTTGTCTTTTTCGTCAGGCTTAATTAGCTTCTCTGTCTGTCTCTCTTTTGGGTGAGTTATCTCTCTTACATGTCTCATCTTTTAAATAACTTAAGGCATGAACAAGCGCAGGGGAAGGTGGGGCTGTTTGGTTTAAAGTACATTCAGAACCTGGTTACAAGACATGATACAAACCGTTATTGTGAAAATTTTGACACATGGAAATATATACATCACATTTTTATGAGAGAAAGTAATGAGATTTAACTAATAATTCTATCAATTAAAAAAAATCATCTAAAATGATAGTTGTAAGTGTAATTGATTTGATCCTTGAACAACATTAGCTTGGTGAAATATACTAATTAGTAAAAGAATGATCATTGGTCTGTTGGGCTTAGATATGTGAGACTTGTTTCTAGCCTGCTCCTTGTCATAAAACCTTGCATTTTTGTCAGAACTTAAAAAAGGAACGATTCAGTTGCACTTGTGGTAGCAGCATATTTGATAAAACATTGCTAAGACATAGCTGTCTATATCTGAGAATTGGCTGCCTAATTGGCGCAACTCATATTTCAGGAAATATGCATGGCGCCAGTGGGGACATAGCATGTGATGGATATCATAAATACAAGGTCAGTCTGTGTAATGAGCCTTTTTTGAAGGTCTTTTACCATAAATACCAATCACATATTTGAGCTCAATTAATCATCTTTTGGTTTACGCTTGAAGCTAACGATTCTCTCTGTCTGATATTTCTTGTAACAACTATATGGTTATGTCCTAACCAACCAAGCATAATCAACTGTCAAAAACACACCTTATAATCTTATATGTATGACTAAATTCGTTTAATTCTGCAGGAGGATGTTCAGCTCATGAAAGACACGGGTTTAGAAGCCTATAGGTTTTCCATATCATGGTCACGGCTTATCCCAAGTATGATCACATAACTGTCACTCACTTTAACTAAACAAAAAATAAGTTATTTCTGGTTCTTTCTCTCACGCTTAAACTTCTGATGGTCTCTCTTTCAGATGGAAGAGGAGCTGTTAATCAAAAGGGTTTACAATATTACAACAATCTCATCAATGAGCTAATTAGCCACGGTCATAGCCAGCTCCATCATAGATGTTGATAATGCCATTTTCTTAGCAATGCAGCCATTTTTTCCATCATAAAAAAATTTTAAAAAGAACTTCCAAGAAGCTAATAAAAAATGTGTTTCCTTAGCTGAGATTCTTCACTTCTTGATTGCACACAGGAATACAACCACATGTTACGCTACACCACACTGATCTTCCGCAAGCACTTGAAGATGAGTATGGAGGATGGGTTAGTCAGAAGATTGTGTATGGTTCTGTACCCTTGTCCATCATTACCAATTCTTTGCACTTAAAATTTAATACATTTCCTGCACCAAGCACAAATCATTGCTAGGAACGTGACTCAATAACTAGATCTGGATGCAGGAAAGACTTCACAGCATATGCAGATGTGTGCTTCAGAAATTTTGGTGACAAGGTTTCATATTGGACTACTATGAATGAGGCCAATGTGTTTGTGCTTGGGGGTTATGATATTGGACTTCTGCCACCTCAGCGATGTTCACCTCCATTTGGAGGTAACTGCTCTACAGGCAACTCCTCAACTGAGCCGTACATGGCAGCTCATCATATCCTGCTTGCACATGCATCAGCTACTAGATTATACAGGAAACAATACCAGGTATGATTCAATCTGTTCATTGTCAAGATTTTGATCAATGTAGCAAATATCTAAATTGCCCTTTTATATGATGTTCAACAATGATTATGCTTGAGCATCCCAGCATGATTGAAAATCCACTACTTCTTTATACATCATTTAGGCCTTCATTTTTCATTTAGGAAACATGAATTTGAACGTTTTGACTATATATATATATATATATATATATATATATATCAAAGTGCAATTTTAGAGAACATCATTTAGTTTTTTGTGATTGTTTTTTATTGTGAAAACATCTAATTCTATAATTTTTGCATTATAAGCCGTATATAAGCTAGGTTCAGAATTCTTTTTTAGGCTATCATGATTTGCTTGGAATTGCAAGTATGCAGATCCCTTGGTTTATGGAGACTATCCCGATGTAATGAAAAAAGAATTAGGCTCAAGACTTCCAGCCTTCACCAATTTTGAATCAAATCTGGTTAAGGGTTCATTCGACTTTCTAGGATTAAATTACTATGCCATGTTGTACATCAAGGATGACTCCAGCAAACTAAACATGGAGGTCAGAGATTTTGATGCAGACATGGCAATAGAGTTGACAGGTATATTCTATTATACATAGACTCATCACAATGGGGACTAATTTCACCAGTGATTAGATTACCTTCTAGCCTTTCTCAGCTGACCAATTCAACTGTGTCTGTCTGTTGTTGAATTTTACAATTTGGGCTTCATTCTATTATTTTATTCATGATGGTCTCCAATAAATTCACCATTGTAACCGAGTCTTTAGTGATGAAACTGAAGTAGCATACTACTTGTCCTATTGTGCAGCTATTCAAAATGATATATCAGTAAATAAGGTGAGAACATGAACATAAAATGCAGAGATGGTTTACTTGTAAAGGTCATATCGGTGTAATACTAATTAGCCTATTTGACTCAGTTTTCGATTGAGCCTTGGGGTTTGCAAGAACTGCTGGAGTATTTCAAGCAAGCTTATGGAAATCCTCCTATTTACATTCAAGAAAATGGTCTCTCTCTCTCTCTCTCTCTCTCAAACACACACACACACACACACACACACACAAACACACATGCATGCTCATGCACAAAGAGTTTGTTTGTATGTGTGCTTCTTGCTCCCTTAGAACTGAAGAATCATTCATCAAAGTAATGCTAGAGGGCATTTTGATAGAAATATGATTTTTAACAGAGAATTTTCTTTTCATGATTTTAGTCCTCTTAATATAAGTTTTTTTATTTTAAATGTGACTCTTGCTTACTCATTTTGAATCACAAATAGTAGGTAAATACAGAGCGCATAATAAGCCTTTATTGGCAGACTTAGTTGCGAATGAGAAGAATTTCTTTTACTTTATCTTCAATTTTAATATTTGTAAAAGCTGTCACTAGTTTTGGTATGTGGACTTGATAGATGGACATAGAAATATACAGACTACCATCACAATTTGGCATTTTATAATACATTATCTGATACAACAATCAATTGGCAGCCTGCATAGAGGATCAATATCCATGAACTAAATGTTTGATAGAACGTCAACTGGTTTACTCTCGTTTTCAAATGTTTGCACCGCTCAAAATAAAAGTGATCAAAAAAATGAACAAATGAGTTACTTAAAAATTACAAAAAAAAAAAACCTAATTGAATCTTTCATATTTTCTTCCATTGCCCTCTCAAATACCATTTGTTCTAACTTATGATTTTTGTTCATGTTTGGTTGTTTTCATTTTAAGTGATCCCTTAATTGAGAAACTTAATTTTTTTTTTTTTTTTTTTTTTTGGTTAGGGAGAAGCTTAATCTTGGTTTTAATGTTTTTGCAGGACAGCAAACACCACACAATTCATCATTGGAAGATGAGCCAAGGGTGAACTACTTGCACGGACATATTGGGGCTTTGCTTGATGCACTGAGGTATGCCCATTTTCTATTGATTTCTGTTTAAATCTTATAAATAATCTAAAATTATTTTAAATATTACCTTCACTATAATCTGAGTGTCTGCAATTCTAGACATCCTGATCCCAGCTCAGTGGTCACATCGCAAATTAGGGAGATCACAAAAGAGGCTCAAAATACTAACAGAACCCAAAACTTAATACATCAAAAGAGTTCTCTAACTTTCTCTTGTCTAATAACAATAACACAGCAAGATATTTATATTTCTTTGCCACAACACATGTGGCGAGGAGAGAAAGTTCATAAAACTAAACTCATTGTTGTAATTTGCCAACACAAAATTAACAAACTCATCACCTAAAGTCTTCAAGTTGTGGGTATAATTAGTTGTCACACCAATTTAAGACACATAATCATCACAATTAATTCCATTTCATACACTTGTAAACCTAGATTGATGGATGATCTGATATGTATATTCCTTTATGTTTTCCTCAAAACTAAGTTAGCTAGCAAAATTTATTTGTACTAAAGACTAAAAGTCATCAGATAATTTATACATTGGAGAGCATTATTATAAGTTTCTAAATGTTTCTTTGCATTGATATATGATTTTTACTTCTTTGACATGATTCCCCCTTCTTTTTCTCTTTCTCGAATTTAATTTTGGAAGGAATGGATCAAATACGAGAGGCTATTTTCAATGGTCCTTCTTGGATTTATTAGAGTTATTGGATGGCTTTGAATCAAGCTTTGGCCTTTACTACATAGACATGGATGACCCGGATTTAAAAAGGCAACCAAAGCTTTCTGCTTATTGGTACTCCCATTTCTTGAAGACTAAAGGTGTCAGCTCAGATGGGTTTATCAAAATTGAGAAGAATTTGACTGCATTTTCCCATGCTCACTTCTCTCGGTAGATCCTTCCATTCCTTTTTGCATAATGGTGTGCTAGTATACCTCGGTTCTGCATTGCTGCTGTTTATTGTTTTCTAGAAGTATATTATTTACCAATATACTACTTCGGAGATATTTTTTTCAAAAACTGAAATAAACATCCTGTAACCTTCTTTAGTTTCAATTTCAAATAACATAATTCAGGTTTTTCCAACCTCATTCAGTCAGCCACATGTGCACGCGCGCATGCGCACAGACAGTTTTCAGTCATTTGTTTGAAGATAAAATGTTTAGAAGTATATCTGCTTTCATAAGACAGACAATGGTAAAGCTAATCAAACTGTCGGAGGAGTTTTAGTTCAAGTACTAACTGTTAAGACAGAAACGAAATAGTCATATATGAGTGGAGATGACTTCAAATTTGTTCAAGAAAAGAGACATACTGAATTCTGTTACACTTCTTTTTGTTACCAGAAGCAAACAAAGCTTTTGGGGACAGTTTTTGGGTGATGAACAAACAAGTATTTGTTGGACAAAGAGACTCTTCTCTCTGGTGTTCTAGGATTTAATTTGGAAGGAACAGACTAAAATAAGCTTGGACATTCTGTTAAAGCATTAAAATCTAGCTTGAAATTCTCTGATTTTTTATTTTTAATTTTTTTAAATTTATTATTTATCTTTATTTCTGTATATTTATTTATTTATTATTATTTTTAAGTTCAGCTTGAAATTCATTCGAAATTGAACAAGATAACCATCCTATCTTTATCAAAAAAAGAAAAAGAAAAAAGAAAACCATCCTATCTTGCACATGAAATCCTGATCTGGATGAGACAAGTAATAATCTTGTGTGGTAACTATCGATTTCAACTATACTGATACGACTTTTCGTATTTGTAGTGATTAAGTTTTGAAGCCCAAGCTCTTGCTAGTGCTACCTAGCTATTGTAGATCATATCTTAAGTCTTCTCAGTAACTCATTGCCTCATGGATGAAGCCACTCTTTGCCCTCAAATTTTTTTAAAAAAATATTAGTATATGTATAAGTACTTGTTAGGATATATATGATTCATATTAAAATATATGTTAATATTTTATGTAATTGGCTAATTCTTTGACAAAACGTATTTTACTTGTAATTGGATAAATCTAGAATGTGTTTAATGCTTCAAAAAACAAGGTTTCAAGTTCAAGTGTTAAAGTCTTGCAAGTCTGTTCAAGAATCAAGGAATGAAGTGCTGGATTTTAAAATTCGACAGCTAGTATCTATCGAGGTTTAAAAGCTGCTGAAACCCGTGACTCTACAGCTAGCTCGATAAATAGGGTATTTGTCAAGATTTATGAAGTTCAGTTTTTCAGAACTGATTTAAATCTAATCCGTGGGTATATGTTTGGGCTTTCTTTTTTCACAACCCTAAATATATATAAGGATTGTTTTAAGAGTCGTCACAGGTTACACACTTGCCTAAGTTTATGCAAATTGTGACCGTAAACAGAATTTGTCCTAGTTCATCTCTCTTCTGAAAAAGCTGTTGTGTTTGTACACCGTAAGGTTTTGTGACCAAGCAACTTCATAATCTTCATCGTGTGATGAATTGAAGAACTTTGTAGCCAACATCTTTTTCAAGTTGGTGATCAAGTCGCGTACTGGGATTCATGCAATTGGTTAGTCACTATTGAGAGCTGTACGTTAAAAGAGAGATTGTCACTACAGAACAAGTTTAATTGGGTATTGGAGTAAGGGTTCAAATGTAGGTTGGTATAAGGTACTAAGATTCATTTACTTGTAACCGTTTGTTTTGATAATAGTGGATTCTCGGGAGTAATAACCTGAAAATCATCCAGTAGGGTTTTTGCCGTGTAAGTTTTTCCCATTCGTAAATAAATCACCCGTGTCATTTAATTTTCGCTGCATATTTAGTTATTCGGTGATTTGTTAGTGCTACCACGTACAATTGCATGTTAATTTGATTAATTAATAAACTTAGCTAATCAATCAATTAATTCATCACAAGGGGTCAATACGTTTTTGGCCTGTCAGTACTAATTTTAGCAATTTTATTTTATAAAATGGATAAAGTTTTGCTACAAAATTGGTTGTAACTTAAAGCTACAAATTCACTCAATAAGATAAATATTACTATATATTTTGAAAATCTAACTGTTGAATTGCATGTTCATTAGGCTCTTAATACATATGTCAAATATTGTATCAATCAGATATTATTTACTATATAATCTATAAGTTTATATTTCATGAATAATTTTAAATTACAAAAACTTGCAACTTAAAAATTTTATTGATGCCATAGTTATTGATTTTTAATTTTCTTGAAATTTTGTAAACATGAAGGATATTAGAAAAATAAGTAATCTAATAGTAAATTCGTCAAAATTCACTTCTTATAAAAAGATATTGAGTAAAGTTGTAACTTAAAACTATAACTAATTTTGTAGCTAAACTTTATTCTTATAAAATTACACTTTTCCACCTCTTAACAATATCATTGATTCTTTTAAGAGTAATGTTATAATCACAAACTTTTATACAACATTTTTACAAATTATTGAGATGGCAAATTCTAATTGGTTCGTATCTAAGCTTGCTACTTATATAACTTTTTTACTTACCAATAACTACTCATTACATTAATAATTTATAAAAAAGTTTGTAACTCTAACATTTTTTTTCTTTTTAAAGACCATAAAAAAAAAAAAAAAAAAAAACCCTATGGATCTAAAATCTAAAATAAAATATACTAGCCCAAAAAAATTAGTCCAATAAGCCAATTTTACCCCAAAAAAAAAACCTGGCCCTTTAAAAATTTTAAACAGAATAATTCGTCTTTACTCAACAACGGACACACATATCAAAGACACAAAAAAAAAAAAAAAATAGCAGCCAACAACTGCTCCCCTTAACTCTAAGTTCTGACTCCATCTCTGCATTGCCTCAAGTCTAAACATCACTTGTAAATTGATCTCTCAGCTACTCCAAGACAGATTTGATGTCTTTCTCTGAGGTTTCAACGTAAAGTTCAACACAACTTTACTGATCATGGTGCATGTTTGGAACAATAGACCTCTCAAAGATGAACAATATTGGGAGAGGTAGGAAGCCCAAGGAATTCTCTCTTAAGTAATTAATTCTGTTTTGTGACTATCTTCCTCTCTTAGTAACTTGGATTGACTTTCTGTTTAGATAGGTGTAGGGTTTTGGGGCAAAATTTGGTAAACAGTACATTTTTCGAAAAAAATTTGGTGAATTGCACGCGTTTGAACTTATTTAGTAAGATGGACTGTTTTTGGAACTCAAGTTTGTCAAACTCGAGTTCCAACCTAAAATCGAATTTTCCAAACTTAATTTACTACGTGGAACTCGAGTTTAGTAAACTCGAGTTCCATGCTTTAAAAAAAAATAACCCTAAACAAAACTCGTGATAACGGAATTCTAGTTTACTAAACTCAAGTTTCACTTTTCTTTTTTTCTTTTTTTCTTTTTTAAATCAAAGTTAGGTGTTATCCAAGAGTAAATTGAGTTTGGGAAACTCGATTTTGGGTTGGAACTCGAGTTTGACAAACTCGAGTTCCAAAAACAGTCCAACTTACTGAATACTTTCAACCGCATACTATTTATCTAATATTTTTCTGAAAAGATACTTTTGAACAAATTTTACTAGGGTTTTGGGTTAAAACTTAAATGCCTATGAAAAGCCCATGTAAAGCCAACTCGATGGGTTTCTAAAACAGGGTTGCTCGACCAAGAGTTTTGTGAGTTATGGCTAAAAGTTTGTGTCCAAAATCCCAATTTTTGTCGTTAGTCTTCATTATTGACTAAGATCTTCAAATTAACATTCTGAACATAATACAACCATACTATATAAATATATATATATATATATATATATATATATATTACAAATAAATTTATCATAGAATTAGTCATTACTAAAAATCCCAAGAAACTCAAAACTCCAAATACGACTCATAGAGGTCTCTCTCGCCACAACTAACACTCCTCAAGAATAATTCATTCTCCATTAATTGATGTGCCTAAGACCAAAGTTGTTTTTTGTCTCTCTCTCTCTCTCTAAAACAACCAGAAAGCCACGTGTCTTTTTGTGTGTGAGGTTTGACATACCTTATCATAAAAAAGACGAAAGGTTGGTAAATGGCACAATCAATGTCATAAGAAAAAAAAAAAGGTTAGGCACACAGGAGTGGGATTTCTAAGTAATGATTCTATGTAACAAATAACATATGAACTTGGTGCACCTCAAATTCAACTCACATATTATAGCATCCACCTAAAATTCAAGCAACATATTATAAGAGATCTGAGGTTCAATCTCTGTCTACACCAAAAACTGATTAGTTTTGGTCTAATGATAAAGAGCTATTATCAGAAGCGAATATCATAAGTTGAAACTTTCTCAAAAAAATAAAAAAAATAAAAAACAGCAAGGCAGATGACATTGTTGAGTCTAGATTTTAGGTTGGCAAATTGTGAACAAAAGTAGCTTATCTTAGCTTTGGAAGTGTATTTTTTAGATAAGCATATCAAAGATTCAAGTTTCTTTAAGTTTGATAGTCTTCAATAGCTAGTCAATCGAACAAATAGCCAAGATTTCGATCAATCAAGCTCATTTTGGATCAATCAATATGCGTCAAGTGAAAATCGTGAGTTCAGTCCATTTAGCCCATCAAGTGACTACGGTTTCATGCAGCTAAGCCTAAAGTATATAAGAAAAACCTAGAGCAAGTTAAAAAAACTTTTAGAGAGCTACTGATCACTTAATCATGATCTTTCCACTACATTTATTTTTATTTTTTAAAATATTGGTATTATTCACTTAACCAAGAGGCAAGAGCTGCTCATAAAAGAATCTGTTTTCAGGGGGTCTAATGTCTGAGAATGTATTTGGTATAAAATGATACCATGTCAACGGTATTAAAACTCAATAAGTGTAAGACACGTCAGTAAAAAATAACGACACGACTAACAAATGAAAGACATGTATTAGTAAGTAGTTATTTTTACACACATGTTTCTCATTTATTGAGTTTTAATACAGACTAGTCGCAGACCCGCGCGTTGCGCGTGATAATTTTTTAGATAAAATACTATTTTACTCTCTAGACTTTATAAAGAGTTTTTAAAAAAGAAAACTCTTTATAATAATAGAAAACTCTTCATATTTTTCATAATTTTGTCTATAACATTTTTTACTATCATCATATATTATGGTTGATGATTTGTATAAAATAGACATTAAATAAAAAGTAGAACTATTCAATAATTTTTTTAAGTCATGGTGTATGAAGATTATGATTTATATATGTATATATATACATATATATATAATTTCCCTAGTTAAAATTTGATTATTTTTAAGTTACTATTTTGTATTATTATATTTAATTGTTGATTTTATTACACTATAAAGTTTTTAATGTCATCTGTATAGTCATCTCTATTTTATTTCTTACTCCTCTTTACCACATTTTTATTTTCCAAATAATAGTTATTAATTGACGTTTGATTTCATTTCTTTTTTTCTTCCTTCATTTATTCTTTATTACTTTGTATGTTCCCTTGTTAGTTGTAAATTTTGTGGTTATCAATAAGAAATAGATATCATGGATGGCTTAAATAGTATAGTTATAGATGTAATTACGTTAGTAGTATGTCAAAGGGGTTTTTTTTTTTTTTTTTTTCCTTCTAAATCTTCAAGGAAATATGAAAGACATTTCTCTAGTTTGGTCTCAATCAGTTAAGATATCCATAATATATTAACGGAAGTAATAATGAGCCATAAATTTTTTTAATGTATGAAGTGGTTAGGTTAGTGGTATGTCAAAGGTTTTATAAAAAAATTTAAAAATAATTCCAAGGAAATGTAAACGGCCTTTTTTTGAAAAAAGAAATTATGACTTTTTGAATTGTGCAAATATGATTGTTTTAATCACCTTGTTTATAGATTTCATTATTAAGTTATAAATATCTAATTAAAGTAGATGAATATATAAATGCAAAAGTATATGTAAAGCTACAACTGCACAAGATAAATATGTATAGATATATATTTTTTTATTATTCATAAATCATTATTTCATTTTTTACTTATAAATATCTAAATTAAAATTTTATTCTGGAAAAAAATATAAATTAAAATAGATGAATGTGTAAAACATTTTTAGTATATTGTAATATAAATTTTTTTTTCTCAATATTTTATGTAACTTTTCCCATAAGATCAATATTGTTGGCATCCTTTAAAGATGATACATAATATTTTTGAGAAGAAGAAGAAGAATAAACAGAGACTATGCTAACACATAATATAAAATTATTAAGTTTGCGTGATTTAAATATGTGGCAAAAAAAAAATATATATTAATGTATCTGTGATAAAAGCTTTTATTTAAATGATATATAGTAATTCATATTTTGTTAGTCTTAATTCAAAAAGTTCATTCTCAATAACCTTTTTAAGTCTACAAATTGCTCAATCTATGGGCTTAGTCACATTCAAAGGATGCTATCTAAATTATAAATTATATGACCCTTTATCACATAAATATATTGATTTCCTCAACGTATGGTAAAGGAAGGCAAGTTTGTGTCTAGCCATTTTCTTAATTTGTACTGCATAATTTAACAGCATAGAGGATGTGACTTGATTTAAATGTTGAATATAATAATATGAGAGGAAAAAAAGGTAAAAATAAACTATATAGCAATAAACATCAAATTATCCAAGTCATTCTATGTAATATAATAACATTATATTATTATATACTATATACATAATGCAGTAGGATAATATTTAATTAAAGAAAATATAAAAGATAATAACTTAAAACACAAAAATAAATTGCATCATCCCAAAGTAGAATTCTAATTAACATAAATATTCATCAACCTAAAGAATTGATGCAATGAAAAAAAAAATCAAACAAAAAATGAAAAAAATTGAGAGAGAGAGAGAGAGAGAGAGAGAGAGAGAAGTAACTTTTTTTGTGTGAGAAAACTATGCATAGAATGAAAAGATAAAAGATTACAACTTATAACATAAAAATAAATTGCATCAACCCAAAGTAGAATTCTAATTAACATAAAAATTCATCAACCAAAAGAATTGATGCAATGGAAATATAAAAAAAAAAAAAAAATCAAACAAAAAATGAAAAAAATTGAGAGAGAGAGAGAGAGAGAGAGAGAGAGAGAGAGAGAGAGAGAGAGAGAGAGAAGTAACATTTTTTGTGTGAGAAAACTATGCATAAAATGAAAAGGAAAATGTCAAATTTATAGGAAGATGTTGAGAATAAGAAGGGTCAAAGTAAAGGAAGACAAAAAGGTAGAGAAAGAATGATATTAAGGTAGAAAGTAGTGGGGAGATGAAGAGGTAAAAGGGATGGAGAGTTTTGGAAAATTAATAATAATAATAATAATTGTTAAAAGATATTTTAATTTTTAAATAATGGAGTTTTTAAGTCACCTTAAATTAATGAGAAAATGTTATAAAATATATATAACAAAAATTGAAAACAAAAAATGATGATGTGGCTGCTGATGTGGCTCAATGTGAGCGTAGCAACATTAAATGCTACGCTTCAGCTTTTAGTAATATATAGATATAGATGACTTTGATACAAATTATTTTTTCCTAATTTCTAAACAAACCAACAAACACCATGAAATCAAGTGTCAAAATATTCTGTCATTTTCCTTTGAACATTTGTAAAAAGTCCAGTATCCTGAGTCGGCAACCAGGACAAGTTCGTCTCTTTCTCATTTTTCAACGTACTAAGTTACTAAGTTTTATGCACAACCAATCCTTTGCATGTCCATTTTTCTACTGGTGGGACCCACTCTTTGTCTGGCTATAAATTAAAGCCATTCATTTGGGTCAAGCTATAGAGGACAAGATACATGCATGCTTTCAAAGCATTGCATTGAGAAAGAAAAAAAAAAAAGAAAGATGTTGAGTCTCTCACATATCTTTCTATTTCTTCTAGTAAACATATCAGTGGTTGAAATACTGGGGGTTGATAAATTTAGCAGAGATGACTTCCCACCTGACTTTGTGTTTGGTTCTGGGACCTCTGCTTATCAGGTCTGTTTATTAATTAATGGTTTTATACAGTCTTTTCAATTTTTTTCTTAAACGTAACTTTATTATTATTATTATTATTTGGAGTGTTTATTTGTTCGTTTTGTTATTTCATTACTAAAAGTTGTAAAGAATTGATGATTTCTAATAGATAATTAATATTCTCTCTATATCTTCATTTCCTTGAAAAAAATGTTTATATATATGAAAGGTTGAAGGCGCAGCAAATGAAGATGGGAGGGAGCCTAGCATATGGGATTCCTTTTCCCATTCTGGTAAGCTTCTTTGTACTTAGTATAGTATTTTGAAGTTATATTCTAATCATTTTCCCCCAAAAAAGTAAATTAATGTTCTATTATACAACTAACTTGGTTAATAAGTAGTAACTTTTTTATGAAATAGTTTATTCCCTGGTATTTGTTTATTAAATAAAAATGAGATTATTTGCATTCAAATTGATTAGTATATCTAAAGTACTATTAGTGCTCATAGTAGTCCCATTTTTCAAGTGCTTGAAAATCAAAATCTCATCTATTCCATATAAAACGAATGACTATATATCACTTGGATTGATAAAATTAGAACTGAAATGAGATATAATTAAGCTAAGTCTTTTTAGACCCTATTAGAGAAGAAAAAAATAATTTAGAGAAGTAGAAGCAAGAGAGAGAGAGACAGAGAAAACACAAGAGTACATGGTTTCAGCCTGACGGCCTACATCCACATGATAAAGAGTTGGGATTAGCCCTACATAGACTTACAATATATTGGGCCTTTTGGGCCATTGGATTAATATAAACCCAATATCTTTAGCAAACCTCTTGGTTGATTTTTATGTGGGAATTAATCAACTTTGCACATTAACCAATTATGAATTTAAATTTATTTTCAGTTAAGTAACCAAAACATACAAGTCACCAATAACAATTAAAGTGTAGCGAAGTAAATAACTCAATCATTAAGTGATGAAGTGGAAAACTTATAAAGCCAATATTCATAGGAAAAACCCCAGGGGTTAACAAAAACTTTTAAATTTTCAGGGAAAATGCATGGAGACAATGGGGACATAGCATGTGATCAGTATCACAAATACAAGGTATGTACAATAATTCTTTTCCGAGGACTGTTAGACGTGGATTATAGGTTATTTTATCCCCTGATTGGTTTGTGTCTAACAAGGTGTGTGTAAAAGTATTTATCCATTAATATATTACCAATTGCATTGGTAGCATTTTTAACTTTTTAAATTTTGAGTTAGAAAACCAACTAATTATATGCTCATTTAATTTTAACCATCTAGTAATATGACTATAGGAGTGTGGTCTGTGTATGATAAGGTTGATCACACACATGCAGGATGATGTCCAGCTCATGGTGGACACAGGTTTAGAGGCCTATAGATTTTCTATCTCATGGTCAAGACTAATTCCAAGTATGATCACAAATTTCTTTCATTAATTGAACAAGAAGTGATTTAGTACTTTTTCTCATACTGAAGCTGCTTATTTTCTAATGTTTCAGATGGAAGAGGACCTGTCAATCCAAAGGGTCTACAATATTACAACAATCTTATCAATGAACTATCCAGCAATGGTTACTGTCCATTCCAATCATATGTGACAATAGTACAATTTTCTCAATTTGATAGAGTCATGCTAATTTGTCCATGCCTTTTTTTCTGCTGATGTCTTTTGTTTCTTGATGAAGCAGGAATCCAACCTCATGTTACATTACATCACAGTGATTTCCCACAGGCACTGGAAGACAAGTATGGAGGATGGCTTAGTCGAGAAATGGTGTATGGTTCTCATCCTTCATATCTATTGTAGACAACTATTATGCTGGAGTGTATATATCCACATTCTGTGTGGTAAGAAGAAATCCTGGCAAGGAATGTGATTTAATAATCTAGATGTGGATGCAGGAAAGACTTCACGGCATATGCAGATGTCTGCTTCAGAAATTTTGGTGACAGGGTGTTACATTGGACTACTATGAACGAGGCCAATGTGTTTGTAATGGCGGGTTATGAATTGGGATTTTTGCCACCTGAACATTGTTCTCCTCCTTTTGGCATTAATTGCACCAGAGGCAACTCCTCAACTGAGCCATACTTGGCAACTCATCATATCTTGTTAGCGCATGCTTCAGCTGCTAGATTATACGAGGAAAAGTACCAGGTACTATAGAAGCTATTCATTTCAAGTGGCTTGGTGAATTTAATGAATTAATCAATGTTATGCCTTAACTATATGATGTTCAAAAATGAAGATCGTGCTTGGGTTTTTCAGCCTGAAGAAAGAAGCACCCTCTTTTTGGTAGTTTTATGCCTTTGTTCTAAACTTTTAGAATAACACATACCAAGGAAAAAAAAAAAGATAATGAAAAATTGGGAACATATATATGAACAAATTGAGTGCGGGCAATGCAGGACCAGCAGCATGGATTTATAGGAATCAATCTCTTAGCTTTCTGGCTTCTTCCTCTAACAAACAAAACTGAAGATGTTATTGCCACTCGAAGAGCCATGGACTTCCAGATTGGTTGGTAAGTTACACATTCACGAACAAATTGACCTTACATGCTGTCATCTCATTGTGGCGTCTATGAAGTGTAAAGTGAATATGGTATAGCCCTAATGCAAGTAGTCATTACAAAGTTTGAGATTCTTTTGGTTTAGGTTTTTTTTTTTTATTGTTTTTTATTGTGAAAACATCTGATTTTTTAATTTTTGCATTATGAGCCATATATAAGCAAGGTTCAGAATTCTTTATTTTTTAGGCTATTATGATCTGCTTGGCATTGCAGGTATGCAGATCCCTTGGTTTATGGAGACTATCCCGATGTAATGAAAAAATATTTAGGCTCAAGACTTCCAGCCTTCACCAATTTTGAATCAAATCTGGTTAAGGGTTCATTTGACTTTCTAGGATTAAATTACTATAACATATTGTACATCAAGGATGACTCCAGCAAACTAAACATGGAGGTCAGAGACTTTGATGCAGACATGGCAATAGAGTTGACAGGTATATTCTATTATATATAGACTCATCATAATGGGGACTAATTTCACCGGTGATTAGATTACCTTCTAGCCTTTCTCAGCTTACCAATTCAACTCTATCTGTCTGTTGTTGAATTTTACAATTTGGGCTTCATTCTATTATTTTATACACGATGGTCCTCAATATATTCACCATTGTATAACCAAGTCTTTAGAGATGAAACTGAAGTGGCATACTACTTGTCCTATTGTGCAGCTATTCAAAATGATACATCAGTAAATAAGGTGAGAACATGAACATAAAATGCAGAGATGGTTTACTTGTAAAGGTCATATTTGTGTAATATTAATTAGCCTATTTGACTCAGTTTTCGATCGAGCCTTGGGGTTTGCAAAAACTGCTGGAGTATTTCAAGCAAGCTTATGGAAATCCTCCTATTTACATTCATGAGAATGGTCTCTCTCTCTCTCTCTCTCTCTCTCTCTCTCTCACTCTCTCTCTCTCTCTCTCTCTCTCACACACACACACACACACACACACACACACACACACACACACACACACACACACACACACACACACACACACACGTGCGCTCATGCACAAAGAGTTTGTTGTATGTGTGCTTCTTGCTCCATTAGAACTGAAGAATCATTCATCAAAGTAATGCTAGAGGTCATTTTGATAGAAATATGGTTTTTAACACGGAATTTTCTTTTCATGATTTTAGTCCTCTTAATATAAGTTTCTTTATTTTAAAAGTGACTCTTGGTTCCTCATTTTGAATCACAAATATTAGGTAACTACAGAGCGCATAATAAGACTTTATTGGCAGGTTTAGTTGCAAATGAGAATAAATTTCTTTTACTTTATCTTCAATTTTAATATTTGTAAAAGCTTTCTCTAGTTTCGGTATGTGGACTTGATAGATGGACATAGAAATATACAGAATACCATCACTATTTGGCATTTTATAATACATTATCTGAAACAACAATCAATTGGCAGCCTGCATAGAGGGTCAATATTCATGATGTTTGATAGAATGTCAACTGTTTTACTCTCGCTTTCAAATGTTTGCACCATTCAAAGTAAAAGTGATCAAACAATGAACAAATGAGTTACTTAAAAAAAATAAACCCTAATTGAATCTTTCAAATTTTCTTCCATTTCCCTCTCAAATACCATTTGTTCTAAGTTATGATTGTTGTTCATGTTTGGGGGTAGTAGGTATATAAGTTCAAAATCCAATTTTATTCTCATTTTACGTGATCCTCTAATTGAGAAACTTAATCTTTTTTTCTTCTTCTTCTTCTTTTTTTTTTTTTTTTTTTTTTGTTACGGAGAAACTTAATCTTGGTTGTAATGTTTTTGCAGGATACAGAGCACTACACAAATCATCATTGGAAGATGAGCCAAGGGTGAACTACTTGCATGGACATATTGGGGCTTTGCTTAATGCACTGAGGTATGCCCATTTTCTATTGATTTCTGTTTAAATATTTAAAATAATCTAAAATTATTTTAAATATTACCTTCACTATAATCTGAGTGTCTGCAACTCTTGACATCCTGATCCTATCTCAGTGGTCACATTGCAAATTAGGGAGATCACAAAAGTGGCTCAAAATACTAACAGAACCCAAAACTTAATACATCAGAAGAGTTCTCTAACTGTCTCTTGTCCCATACCAATAACACAGCAAGATATTTACATTTCTCTGCCACAACACATGTGGCAAGGAGAGAAAGTTCATAAACTGTTGTCTAATTTGCCAAGACTAAATTTAACAAACTTATCACCTAAAGTCTCCGGTTGTGGGGTGTAATTAGTTGTCACTCCAATTTAAGACACATAATCATCGCAATTAATTCCATTTCATACACTTGTAAAACAAGATTGATGGATGACCGATATGTATATTCCCTTATGTTTTCCTCAAAACTAAGTTAGCTGTCATCAGCTAATTTATACATTGGAGAGCATTATTATAAGTTTCTAAATGTTTCTTTGCATTGATATATGGTTTTTACTTCTTTGACATAATTCCCCCTTCTTTTTCTCTTTCTCGAATCTAATTTTGGAAGGAATGGATCAAATACGAGAGGCTATTTTCAATGGTCCTTCTTGGATTTATTTGAGTTATTGGGCGGCTTTGAATCAAGCTATGGCCTTTACTATATAGACATGGATGACCCGGATTTAAAAAGGCAACCAAAGCTTTCTGCTCATTGGTACTCCCATTTCTTGAAGACTAAAGGTGTCAGTTCAGATGGGTTTATCAAACTAAGGAAGAGTTTGACTGCATTTTCCCATGCTCACTTCTCTCAGTAGATTCTTCAATTCCTTGTTGCATAATGGTGTGCTAGTACACCTTGGTTCTACACTGCTGCTGTTTATTGTTTTCTAGAAGTATATTATTTACCAATATACTACTTCGGAGTTTAGTTTTTCCAAAAACTGTAATAAATATTCTGTAACCTTCTTCAGTTTCAATTTCAAATAACATAATTCAGGTTTTTCCAACCTCATTCAGTCAGTCACACATGCACGCACGCACGCACACAAAAAAAGTTTTCGGTCATTTGTTTGAAGACAAAATGTTTAGAAGTATATCTGCTTTCATAAGACAGACAATGGCAAAGCTAATCAAACTGTAGGAGGAGTTTTAGTTCAACTTTAACTGTTAGACAGAAATCAAATAGTCATATATGAATGGAGATGACTTCAAATTTGTACAAGAAGAGAGACATACTGAACTAGTGAACTCTGTTACACTCCTTTCTGTTACCAGATGCAAACAAAGCTTTTGGGGACAGTTTTTGGGTGATGGAACAAACAAGTAATAATTTGTTGGACAAAGAGACTCTTCTCTCTGCTGTTCTAGGATTTGAAAAGAACGGACTAAAATAAGCTTGGACATTCTGTTAAAGCATTAAAATCAAGCTTGAAATTCTCTGATTTTTTATTTTTATTTTTTAAAAATCTATTATTTATTTTATTTTTATTTATTTATTTATTATTATTATTAAGTTCAACTTGAAATTCATTCGAAATTAAACAAGATAACCATCCTATCTTCCACATGAAATCCTGATTCAGATGAGACAAGTAATAATCTCGTGTGTTAATTATCAATTTCAAGAATGCATATTATCCATCAAAACTTACATACAATACTGATACAACTTTTCATATTTGTAGTCAGATTAAGTACCCAAGCTCCGGCCAGTGCTACCTAGCTATTGTAGATCATATCTTAAGCCACCCCCCCCCCCCCTTCTTTTTTTTTAATAGGACATATCTTAAGCCTTATTAGTTACTCATTGCCTCATAGACAGAGCTACTCTTTGTCTCAATTTTTTTTTTTAATATTAGTATATGTTTGTCTCAATTTTTTTTAAAAATATTAGTATATGTATAGGTACTAATTCTAGCAATTGTGTTCTATAAAATTACGCTTTACTCCCTCTTAATAATATCATTGATTCTTTTAAGAGTAATGTTATAGCTACAAAATTTTTTACAACATTGTTACAAATTATTAAGATAGTAGATTCTAATTGGTTCGCATCTGAGCCCGCTACTTATATCATTTTTTTACTTACTAATAACCACTCACCACATTAGCAATTTATAAAACTTTGTAGCTCTAGCATTTTTCTCTTTTTAAAAACCATAAAAAATTCTATAAATCTAAAATTTAAAATAAAATTACTAAGCCCAAAAAAATTAATCCAATAAACCAATTTTATCCCCCCAAAAAAAACCCTGAACCCTTAAAAATTTTAACCAAAATAATTTGTCATTGCTCAGCAGTGGACAAAAAAAAAAAAAAAAAATAGCAGCCAACAACAGAGCTACTCTCCTTAACTCTAAGTTCTAACTCCGTCCCTGCGTTGCTCAAGTCTATACATCACTTGTAACTCCGTCCTTTCAGCTACTCCAAGACAGATTTGATGTCTGGCTCTGAGGTTTCAACATAAAGTCCAACACAACTCTAGTAATCATGGTGCATGTTTGGAACAATAGACCTCTCACAGATGAACTTAAATGCCTATGAAAAGCCCGTGGAAAGTGGATTTTTTTTCAAAATAACTATAAATCTTAAACAATTTTATTATTTAGTAACGTTTTCAAACTATTTAGGAAACTAACAATTCGAGTATGTGAAACTCGATTTCACTGTAACAAATCGAGTTTAAGACACTCGATTTTTGTATGCTAGCAGAGCTGATGTGGAGAAAGGATCCACGTGGAAATCGAGTCTTTAAGACTTGATTTCCTGTTCATCATCTTCTACCTTCCTTCTCTTTTTTTTTTTTTTTTTTCTCCATCTGCCGTCCCACAACCTTCTTCCCAGCCCCCAAAATCTCCATCTGCCATCCCACAACCTTCTTCCCAGCCCCTAAAAAACCCAAGACAGTGCTTCCTTCTTCGGAAAAAACATATATCCATTTCTCAAAATTCCAAACCCAAATCACGATCTCAATTGGAGCAAAAACTATTGTGGGTTCGTGTTTTTCTCAATTGGACCATGGCCAGCTTCGCCATTACTCTCGAATCCAAAAATCTCGGCAAAAATATCCTCTGCAATCTGCATCATGCAGGTTGAACTAAAACGACATCGGATTGTGGTGGTGCTGGCGATTGTAAAAATGGTGGTGATGGACAAGCGAGGAAGAAGAAGAAGAAGAAGAAGAAGAAGAAGAAGAGGAAGAAGAAGGTTCAGGTGGTGGGGTTTGACCAGACTTGAGAGCTTCCTCACTGTAGAGATCGCTGACACTTTGTGGATTTGATTTTAGGGGCTGGGAAGAACGTTGTGGGACAGCAGATGGAGGAAAAAAAGAAAAAAGAAAAAAAGAAGGAAGGCAGAAGATGATGAACAGGAAATCGAGTCTTAAAGACTCGATTTCCACATGGATCTTTTCTCCACATCAGCTCTGCTACCATACAGAAATCGAGTGTCTTAAACTCAATTTGCTACAATGAAATTGAGTCTCACATACTCGAATTGTTAATTTTCTAAACAGTTTGAAAACGTTACTAACTAATAAAATTGTTTGGGTTTTATAGTTATTTTGAAAAAAAATCCGTGGAAAGCCAACTCGATGAGTTTCTAAAATAGGGTTGCTCGACCGAGAGTTTTGTGAGTTATGGCTGAAAGTTTGTCCAAAACCCAGTTTTTGTTGATCAATCAAGTCTTCATTATTGACTAAGATCTTCAAATCAATATTCTAAACATAATCTTCAGTCTTCAATCTTTAATACAACCATACTATATACATTACAATGGAATATTGACCAGCAATTACAAATAAATTTATAATAGAATTAGTCATCACTAAAAATCCCATGAAACTCAAACTCCAAATACAAATCATAAAGGTCTCTCTCACCATAGCTAACACTCCACAAGAATAATTTATTCTCCAATAATTGATGTGCCTAAGACCAAATTTGTTTTCTCTCTCTCTCTCTCTCTCTCTCTCTCTCTCTCTCTCTCTCTCTCTCTCTCTCTCTCTCTCTAAAACAACCAGAAAGCCACGCGTCTTTTTGTGTGTGAGGTTTGACCATGGTTTTAAAAACCAAACCGAACCGGTCGATCCAATTGGTTCAACCGAGAACTAGCCTTCAATCCGATTTGGTTATGGTAAAAAACTAGAAATGAAAGAAAAACTGGTAAACAATGAAAACCGATCGATTCAACCAGCATAATCGAAAACCGATGTGGTTAAACCGAACAAACAGTACAGATTTCTTTGTAATTTTTCACTCACCTAAGATAATTTCTCAACAAATTTCATGATCTGATGCATCTCTCTTGTATCTCGGTCTCTTTTTGTTAGGATATGTGCCTTTAAATCCTATTGTATGATGCTATGTATGATATTATGTATGACATTATGTGAGAAATGATGTATGACTTAATATTGTGTTTAATAAAGTTGTTTTATTCTTATCTAAAGTAATGGTAACATGAATATTCGGACATTATCAAATAGTCCATGAGATGCATAGTATGTGATTTATGTGAAAAGTCACAGAAGATATAAATCACAAGTTCTTTGTAAACTCAGAATTTTGGTTCGTAGTCGGTGATGAAATTGGGCATTTCATCTGCGTAGACTATAACATATTAACTACGATGATTTGTCTTGATCATGGAAGTGGTGACTTCTAGTTAATATGTTGGTATGTTTTAAGAGTTAAGACATATTGAACTGGACCGCTGTGAGTTTATTATTCTCCTAACGACTGTCAATTGAATAATAAATCTCACGACTTGTATTCACATGAACTCTTAATCCTGAGAGAATAATGGACATGATCATAAAATGTAGGTTGCTTTGATATATCAGGAGTGAGATCTAAAGTAACGGTCAAAACCTCAGTATGTTGGGCAGCCACATTTAGTGTTGATGGAACATATATTCTCAAGATGGAATTCATAGTCTCTTAACGGAGATATAAAATATTCCCTTGAGATAAGTTTAATGGGTACAGTTATTCAGAGAGTTAGGCCTAACCACTTTAGTAAGACTAAAATATATATTTATGAAATTGGATTTTATAAATATATGGTGAATAACTCAAAAGGATTAAACCGGGTACTTGAGGATTAAGATGTAGTAATTTACAAAGTGGCAGTCTATATTCATGACTTTGTATTACTACGAATATTTTATGAAGGGGTTGCATGTATAATAAAGTCTTGGGATATAATTTATTAATGAGGCCTAGAGTGCAATTATATTTATATAGTGGTATTAAATATAATTAATGGTAACTTTGGACTTGTCAAGAGTTGACAGAAAAGCCCAAGGCCCATTGGAGCTAGTGTCTTATTTGTTCCCTTTTGGTCCCACTCCAAGCCACACACTAAAGCCCAATTGGGAAGGCCCAAAAGGCTAGCCCAATTAGATAATCAGTTATGTAGAGAGAAATATACAGAATTTTATATTGTATGAAATGGTTTGTATGTGTAAGGTAATGAAAATAAGGAAGAGAGACACTCTTTCATATTCTCTCTAGAAAACATAAAACTGATTGAGAGACCACACATCTTGGGCATCAAGTGGAATTGGAGTGAAGATTGAAAGTCTTCCCGAGTACTTCTTCATTCGGTTTTGAATTTCACCGCATCAAGGTACATTATCTTGTTCTTATATTCTGAAACCTACATAGTGCATGTTTTCAATTGCGAATGAAGTAGATCCGTTTATTTTCCGCTGCGTATGTTTTGTATGCGATACAAACATGATGATTACCCAACACTTTTTTGCTAAGCTTTTCATTTTTCTTCATGGTCTCTGCAATGTCTGTATTCCTCTAATCTTCTTCTTCTTCTCCTTTGTTTTTTTTATGTCTTTACTGTTTCTCAAAGAGTTTTGCTTTGGGTGCCCACATGATGACTAACCAAAGGGAAGGAGATAAGACTAGCATTTTGAAATTTGAAATAAGATAACAGACTCAGTGAAGGTAAACACGTGGAGGAGATAAAATCAAGATAAAAATAAAGAAAGATAAATTGTAAAAGTAAAAGTGAATGAGTGGAGGTACGTGTACCCAAAAAGTGAGTTATTAAAAACAATTTGTTGGGTGAGAATGGTTGAAAATTGAGATACGTGTACTAAAAAAAAAAAAAAATTTCACAATAGTTTTACAACACTTTCTTAATAAGTTTTAAGTTTTAGGATGTTATGAGTTTTATTGGTAGGGCAAAAAAGTTATTTTACTAATAAGTTCAAATTAGAATCAATGAAAAATAGCCACATATGGTTAGTTATAAAAGTGTTGAGAAAATATAGTGGTAGTTGAGAGATTAATGTGTAGAATGTGTGGAGGGAAAAATATATCAAGTGGACAATGATATTGTTAGCCATTGGTGCACTTAGTCAAATGTTTGGAGGGAAAAAAAGATGAAGTGGGTAATGATATTGCTACCCATTGGTGCACTTACTTTTTGTTATTAGAAAGGTTAAAAAATAATTAAAATATTTTATAGTGGGCCTGTGGGTTATTATTTAATTTTTTAGTTAAAATGACCCGTTATAAAATTATTTATCTATTTATTTTTTATAATTTTTAATCTATAATTATTAATTAAATTATTTATGACGTCATCGATTCAACGAGGTCCGACCAAAAAATCGGTAACCAATTCCTTTTTCGGTTCTTTCACCGTATCGATTTTTAAAACCATAAGTTTAACATACCTCATCATAAAAGAGACGAAAGGTTGGTAAATGGCACAATCAATGTCATAAAAAAAAAAATGTCGGGCACACAAGAGTGGTATTTCTCAGTAATGATTCTATGTAACAAATAACATATGAACTTGGTGCACCTCATATTCACCTTACATATTAGTATATTATAGCATCCGGGCATCCAGCTAAAATTTAAGCAACATATCATAATTTAGGCCAAAATGTAAAATTAGTCCTTTAACTTTCAGTTATGTCATTTCAATCCGTCAACTTTCAATTATTATTAATTTGATACTCTGTTAAACTTCAATTATATCCTGCGGTTAATAGAGCCAAAACAACGTCGTTTGGGTTTTTTTTTTATAAATAAATTTCGGAATTTAAAGAAAATTAAAAAAAAAAAAACTGATATTAAAAAAAAAAAAAAAGAAACATTTAAGTGATGAAAACCAGTACGGAATTGCAACCAATGCCAATAAAACCTCGGCGAACGAAGCAAGAACGGTATACTGTTAGAGGATCTTGCTCTGAGGTCTTGGTGGGTGTCGAATCTCCGCCACGAGGCGAAGGTTCGGTACCGGCCTTGGCTCGCGAAGTTGCCCTCTAGCAATTGCTCTATCTCTTGCTTGGCGCGTGGCTCGGAGATGTCGATGGGCGCGTATTTGAGGAGAGAGGAGTTGAAGTTGAGGACATGGGTTTTCTTCTGCGGGGACCACGCGCTAAGGCTGAGGTTGACGTCGGCGCGGCGGAGCACGGCGCGGAAGCTGACGGTGGCGGCGGAGACTATGAGGAGGAGAATGCTGAATAGAGGGCGGACAGAGCGTTTTTGTGGGTGTGGCAGTTTCATGGGTTTTGCTAAAGATGGCCACGTGTACGATTTGATTTTTGTTGGGTCAGGGTCAGATCCATTGTCTTCTTCAGTTTTAGGAGTGTTCTTGGACATTGGAAGAGATGGGACGTTGAAAGATTGAATCTTGGCATGAAATGGTGGAAAGAAAGCTGAAACTTCTTTGTCAGAGATTGATGAGAAGCTAGTTTCCTGAAAGTGGTAGTTGTTGTTGTGTTTTGGGTTTACAATGTGGAGGACTTGGTTTGAGAAGTGTGTAGGAAATTTACCTGCTAGTGATTTGGGCGTGGCTCGGTTTTTTTTTCTTTTTCTTTTTTTTTTTTTTCTAATATCAGTTTTTTTTTTAATTTTCTTTAAATTCCAAAATTTATTATAAATAAAAAAACCAAAACAATTAGTTTTAGCCTAATTATGCAGGATATAACTCGAGTTTAACGGAGTATGAAATTGACAACAATTGAAAATTAGAGATTGAAATGGCAAAACTAAAAATTAGAAGACTGAAATAAAAAAGACTGAAACTTAAGGGTTAGTTTTGCATTTTTGTCCATAATTTATAACAAGCAGCAAGACAGATGACACTATTGAGTCTACATTTTAGGTTGGCAAATCATGAACGAAAGTGGCTTATATTTACTTTGGAAGTGTATCTTTTTAGACAAGCATATCAAAGATTCAAGTTTCTATAAGTTTGATAGTTTTTGATAGCTAGTCAATCGATCGAATAGCCAAGATTTAGATCAATCAAGTTCATTTTGGATCAATCGAAATGTGTCAGGTGAAAATCGTGAGTTCAATCCATTCAGCCAATCAAGTGACTACGGTTTCATGCATCTAAGCTTAAAGTATATAAGAAAAACCTAGAGCAAGTGAAAAAGACTTTTAGAGAGCTACTGATTGTAAACTTGAAGGTACACTGCTTCTTGCTCTCAAAAGTCTATATTGGTGATCAAGCTTGAAGAAAATTCAAAACGGGTGGTGTTGAAGTTGTTGCATATTCCAAAAGTTAAAATGCTGAACCAAAAGTGTTTGAAGTTGTGGACAAAGTTTCACATGCAACAAACTCAATAATTGAAGAGTCCATGAATTCAAAACTGTGTTGGGTAAAATTAGTAAGTACTACTAAATTGTAGCAATTTAGAATTTGGTAATTTTATTTTGTAAAACTTCAATTCGGTTAGTGGATTCAGTTTTGCTTCCAGGGTTGGTAAGGTCAAGCCCTCCTTGTGGTTTTTACTTTGGAACCATATTATGTGGTATATTTCCACCACATTTATTTTTGTTTTTACAATATTGGTGTTATTCATGACTTAATGAAAGCTGTTTGGCCTTAAAATTGGTTAACCATTGTTTTCGGGCTCTAAACCGACAAACTCCACGAATGCAAGTGTCAATATACTCTGTAACTTTCCTTTGAACTTTCCTTTAACATTTGTAAAACGTCCATTATCCTAAGTCAGCAACAAGGACAAGTTTGTCTCTTCTCAATATACTTATGCATGCAGAACCAATCCTTTGCATGTCGATTTTCTACTGGGACACACTCTTTGTCTGGCTATAAATTAAAGCCATTGATTTGGGTCAAGCTAGAGGGTAACATATACAAGCATGCTTTCAAAGCATTGCTTTAGGAAAAAAATGTTGATTCTCTCTTATTTCTTTCTATTTCTTCTGATAAACATATCAGTGGTTGAAGTACTAGGGGTTGATAAATTTAGCAGAGATGACTTCCCACCTGACTTTGTGTTTGGTTCTGGGACCTCAGCTTATCAGGTCTGTTTATTAATTAATGGTTTTATACATTCTTTTCAATTTTTTCTTAAAGATAACTTTATTAAAAAAAAAAAACAGTGCTATTTGTTTAGTTATTTCATTACTAAAAGTTGTAAAGAATTGATGATTTCTAATAGATAATTAATATTCTCTATATTTCTTCGTATCATTGAAAAAATGTTTATATATGAAAGGTTGAAGGTGCAGCAAATGAAGATGGGAGGGGGCCTAGCATATGGGATTCTTTTTCCCATTCTGGTAAGCTTGTTTATAATTAGTATTGTCTTTTAAAGTCATATTCTAGACATTTTCCCCCCAAAAAGTAAATTAATGTTCTAATATTAGTATATAAACTAACTTGGTTTATAAGTAGTAACACTTTTATGAAACAGTTTATTCCCTGGTATTTGTTTATTAAATATGAATGAGATTATTTGCGTTCAAATTGATTAGTATATCAAAAGTACTATTAGTGCTTATAATAGTCCCATTTTTCAAGTGATAAAAAATCAAAATCTCATCTATTCCATATGAAGTGAATGACTATATATCCCGTGAATTGATAAATTTGAACTGAGAAGAGATATAATCAAGCTAAGTCTATTTAGACCCTGTTGAAAGACAAGGATTAAATAATTTAGAGAAGCAAAAGCAAGAGAGAGAGAAAAAAAAAACATAAGAGTTACGTAGTTCAACCTGACACACGATAAAACTTGAGGGTTTACATCTTTACTGTGTTCTCAATTGTTGATTACCATGAATTCTAGTAAGATATATAAAAGAACTAGTATTAGCTCTACATGGACTTACAATAATGGGCCTTTTGGGCCATTAGATTGATATATACCCAATATCTTTAACAAAATGTGGAAATTAATCAACGTTGCACATTAACCAATTATGAATTTAAATTTACTTTCGGTTAAGTAACCACAATAAATAAGTCACCAATAATAAGTGAAGTAAATAATGTAGTCAACTAGTGACGAAGTGAAAAACCACTATAGGGATTAACACATTTTTAAATTTTCAGGGAAAACACATGGAGCCAATGGTGACATAGCATGTGATCAGTATCACAAATACAAGGTATGTACAATAGTTCTTTAAGTTTGACTTATTTCCAGTACTTTTTTAAAAAGAATCTCGTTTTGTTTTATTGAGAGACTACCACATTACCCATTAATTAAATAAAAGGTGGAGATTAAAACCTACTACCACTTGTCATTGTATATTTAAAACAAAAGGACATGTCCAGTTAAAAAAGTATTTGAGGTAAGTCAAACACTAATTTTTTGTGTGTTACAGGATGTGTGTAAAAGTATTTATCCTTTAATATATTACCAATATTTGCACACGTATTTTTAACTTTTTAAATTTGAGATAGAGTGGAAACATGATTTAAACTTAGCTCCACTTTTTATAATACCGTGATAAATAATAAATTGTCCCAAAACTTAAATTGTTAGCAAATGGTAATCCATAATTAATTATAACAAAATGAAAGTATTCTGCATGACAAATACTCATTCCTTGATTGGCTGTGCTCTGCCTGATAGATAACAAATTATACGGCCCATGACATAACCAACTAATTATATGCCCATTTTATTTGAACCATCTAGTAATAGGAGTATGGTTGATCACTCTCTTGCAGGATGATGTCCAGCTCATGGTGGACACAGGGTTAGAGGCCTATAGATTTTCTATCTCATGGTCAAGACTTATTCCAAGTATGATCACAAATCTCTTTCATTAACCGAACAAGAAGTGATTTAGTACTCTTTCTCATGCTTAAGCTGCTTATTTTCTAATGTTTCAGATGGAAGAGGACCTGTCAATCCAAAGGGGCTACAATATTACAACAATCTTATCAATGAACTATCCAGCAATGGTTATTGTCCATTCCCATCATAAATGACAATAGTTCAATTTTCTTGGCATTGATTGAGTCCTTCTGTATGCTAATTTGTTTCTTGATCAAGCAGGAATCCAACCTCATGTTACATTACATCACAGTGATTTCCCACAGGCACTGGAAGACAAGTATGGAGGATGGCTTAGTCGAAAAATGGTGTATGGTTCTCATCCTTCATGTCTATTGTAGACAACTATTATGCTTGAGTGTACGTATCCACATTCTGCGTGGTAAGCAGAAAACCTGGCAAGGAATGTGATTTAATAATCTAGATGTGGATCCAGGGAAGACTTCACGGCATATGCAGATGTCTGCTTTAGGAATTTTGGTGACAGGGTGTTACATTGGACTACTATGAACGAGGGCAATGTGTTCGCGATTGGGAGTTACGATGGGGGATATCTACCACCTGGGCATTGTTCTTCTCCATTTGGCATTAATTGCACCAGAGGCAACTCCTCAACTGAGCCATACTTGGCAACTCATCATATCTTGTTGGCGCATGCATCAGCTGCTAGATTATACAAGGAAAAGTACCAGGTACTATAGAAGCTATTCATTTCAAGCGGCTTGGTCAATTTAATGAATTAATCAATGTTATGCCTTAACTATATGATGTTCAAAAATGAAGATCATGCTTGGGTTTTTCAGCCTGAAGAAAGAAGCAACCTATTCTAAGTAATTTTATGCCTTTGTCCTAAATTTTTAGAATAACACATACCATGTAAAAAAAAGGTAAGTAAATTTGGGAACATATTTATGAACAAATTGAGTGCGGGCAATGCAGGACCAGCAGCATGGATTTATAGGAATCAATCTCTTAGCTTTCTGGCTTCTTCCTCTAACAAACAAAACTGAAGATGTTATTGCCGCTAAAAGAGCCATGGACTTCCTGATTGGTTGGTAAGTTACACATTCACGAACAAATTGACGTTGCATGTTGTCATCTTATTGTGGCATCTATGAATTGTAATGTGAATATGGTATGGCCCTAAAGCAAGTAGTGATTACAAACTTTGAGATTCTTTTGTTTTAGTTTTTTGTGCTTGGTTTTTAATGTGAAACATTAATTTTTGGAATATAAGTCGTATATAAGCCAGGTTTGAAATTCATTATATTTTAGGCTATCATGATCTGCTTGGCCTTGCAGGTATGCGGATCCCTTGGTTTATGGAGACTATCCCGATGTAATGAAAAAAAATGTAGGCTCAAGACTTCCAGCCTTCACCAATCTTGAATCAAATCTGGTTAAGGGCTCATTTGACTTTCTAGGATTAAATTACTATGCCGTGCTTTACATCAAGGATGATTCCAGCAAACTAAACATGGAGGTCAGAGACTTTGATGCAGACATGGCAATAGACTTGTCAGGTATGTTTTATTATATATAGACCCATCAAAATGGGGACTAATTTCACCAGCGATCAGATTACCTTATAGCCTTTCTTAGCTTACCAATTCAACTCTCTGTCTGTTGTTGAATTTTCCAATCCGGGATTCATTCTATTGTTTTATACATGATGGTCCTTAATAAATTCACCATTTTGTTACCTAGTCTTTAGAGATGAAACTGAAGTAGAATACTACTTGCCCTATTGTGCAGCAATTCAAAATGATACATCTGTAAATGAGGTGAGAACATGAGCAAAAAATGCAGAGATGGTTTACTTGTGAAGGTCATATCGGTGTAATACTAACTAGCCTATTTGACTCAGTTTCCAACTACGCCTTGGGCTTTGCAAGAACTGCTGGAGTATTTCAAGCAAGCTTATGGAAATCCTCCTATTTACATTCATGAGAATGGTCTCTCTCTCTCTCTCTCTCACACACACACACACAAACACACGTGTCCTCATGCATAAAGAGTTTGTTTGTATGTGTGCTTCTTCCTCCCTTGGAACTGAAGAATAATTCACCAAAGTAATACTAGAGGGCATTTCAATAGAAATATTATTTTTAACACAGACAATTTTCTTTTAATGATTTTAGTCCTCATAATATATTTATATTAAAACTGAATCTTGCTTCCTCATTTTGAAACACAAATATTAGGTAACTAAAGAGCGCATAATAAGCCTTTATTGGCAGACTTAGTAGCAAATGTGAAAATTTTCTTTTACATCATCTTCAATTTAATATTTGTAAAAGCTGTTGCTAGTTTTGGTACATGGACTTGATAGATGGACATAGAAATATACAGACTACCATCACAATGTGGCATTTAATAATACATTTTCTGAAACTACATTCAATTGGCAGCCTGCATAGAGGATCAATATCCATGAACTAAATTTTTGATAGAATGTCAACTGTTTTACTCTCGCTTTCAAATGTTTGCACCATTCAAAGTAAAAGTGATCAAACAATGAGCAAATGAGTTACTTTAAAAATTTTTTTTTTTAAAAAACCCTAATTGAATCTTTCATATTTTCTTCCATTGCCCTCTCAAATACCATTTGTTCTAACTTATGATTGTTGTTCATGTTTGAGGGTAGTAGGTAGATAAGTTCAAAATCCAATTTTATTCTCATTTTACGTGATCCTCTAATTGAGAAACTTAATCTTTTTATTTTTCTTCTTCTTTTTTTTGTTATGGAGAAACTTAATCTTGGTTGTAATGTTTTTGCAGGATACAGAGCACTACACAATTCATCATTGGAAGATGAGCCAAGGGTGAACTACTTGCATGGACATATTGGGGCTTTGCTTGATGCACTGAGGTATGCCCATTTTCTATTGATTTCTGTTTAAATCTTGTTAAATAATCTAAAATTCTTTTAAATATTGCCTTCACTATAATCTGAGTGTCTACAACTCAAGACATCCTGATCTCATCTCAGTGGTCGCATTACAAATTAGGGAGATCACAAAAGTGGCTCAAAATAGTGAAATACCAACAGAACCCCAAACTTAATACATCAAAAGAGTTCTCTAAGTGTCTCTTGTCTAATACAAATGACACAGCTAGATATTTATATTTTTCTGCCACAACACATGCGGCAAGGAGATAAAATTTCATAAAACTGAACTCACTGTTGTCTAATTTGCCAACACAAAATTTTACAAATTTATCACCTAAAGTCTCAAGTTGTGACATATAATTAGTTGTCACACCAATTTAATATACATAATCATCACAATTAATTCCATTTTATACACTTGTAAAACTAGATTGATGGATTATCTGATATGTATATTCCTTCATGTTTTCCTCCAAACTAAGTTAGCTAGCAAAATTTATTTGTACTAAAGACTAAAATTTATCAGCTAATTTATACATTGGAGAGAATTATTATAAGTTTCTAAATGTTTCTTTGCATTGATATATGGTTTTTACTTCTCTGACATAATTCCCCCTTCTCTTTCTCTTTCTCCAATCTAATTTTGGAAGGAATGGATCAAATACAAGAGGCTATTTTCAATGGGCCTTCTTGGATGTATTAGAGTTATTGGATGGCTATGAATCAAGCTTTGGCCTATACTACATAGACTTGGATGACCCGGATTTAAAAAGGCAACCAAAGCTTTCTGCTCATTGGTACTCCCATTTCTTGAAGACTAAAGGTGTCAGCTCAGATGGGTTTATCAAACTTGAGAAGAATTTGACTGCATTTTCCCATGCTCACTTCTCTCGGTAGATTCTGCCATTCCTTGTTGCATAGTGGTGTGCTAGTAGACCTGGTGGTGCTGCTGTTTATTGTTTCTAAAATTATATTATTTACCAGTATGCTACTTCAGAGCTTATTTTTCCAAATCTGTAATAAAATCACCTGTAACCTCCTTCAGTTTCAATTTCAAAAACATAATTCAGGTTTTTCCAACCTCATTTAGTTAGTCACATGTGCACGCACACGTGCACACACAGAGTTTTCAGTCATTTAGTTGAAGCTAAAATGCTTAGAAGTATATCTGGCTTATTCATAAGACAGACAATGGTAAAGCTAATCCTAGTGTGGGAGGAGTTTTGATTCAACTCAACTATTGACATAAATGAAATGGTCATACCTGAGTGCAAATATCTCTTCAACGTTGTACAAGAAAAGAGAGATACTGAACTTTGTTACACATTAACAATCCTTTGTGTTTCCACAAGCAAATTCTGCTTTTGGATGGTATTTTGGGGTGATAAACAAGATAATTTATTATCCAAAGAGACTCTTGTGTCTGCTGTTCTAGGATTTGGAAGGAGCAGATCACACGTTGCAGAACAGGAACCAAAGCCAAAGTTCTCTTAGAACTACATGAGCTGGATCAAAATTTACAACAATTGATGATGCTAATCCAGTGTAATTATAATTATATATGGTTAATTATTTGGATATAATTATTTTTAATTATAAAATATTAATATCTAATTTGAAAAATAAATAAGAAAAAAATGATCAATTTGAAAGGGCTCGGCTTTTCTGAAAAAATAGCTATTTTAATAAATTATTTGAAAATACTACAGTTTTAAAAATATTTTTAGTTCAGCCCAAAATGATTCTTATAAAAAAGAAAGAGAACAAAAGAGTAAAGTTCAAAATTTTTATTCATTTAAAAAGTCCATATTTAACTTGCAATTGGAAATACCCTACGGAAATAAATTTAGCCTCAAAATCAAATCACACAGTAATTCATCTAATCTCCAAAATATCCAAATTGTCTAAATTCCACAAGGTTCAAACATAAATAAGAATCCCAATTATTCCCCACAAAAGTAAATTTTTTAAATTAAATTAAAAAATTTTAGCACGTTTGAAATTTCTTCAAGAACAACTATGTTCTTGAGTCTCAATAGATATCCACCATCAGCAGAGGGATCATGTCCTAGCAACCTCTTATGACTATAAATCTGAATAACTGATCTGAAAAGAAAAAGAAAAAGGGAAAGGATAATAATAATAATAATAATAATAATAAAAACTAAAAGCCCAATAAGTGATAATTCACACATTCCTGTTGGGAGGTAACAAAAAAGACACTATAAGTTTGTATGGAACAAGAAGCATATGGAATATCAACAAAGTGACTAACAATAAATCAATAAATTTAATCTACACATAACGTAAAAAAACAAAGAAAATAGGATAAATGTGTACACAAAAATGGTCAAATACCATCTTTGGCCGAAATTATTGGTGTCCTACTACTCTTTGCGAAATAATTAGTGATCTACCACTATTTTGAAACTTGAGTTCTTCAAACTCAAGTTTGCCGTATAACTCAAGTTCCAAGAACTTAAATTCCATTAAAATCTACCACGTTGGCACCCATTAAGCTAGATTTTTTAATTAAAAAATTCCAGGTAGAACTCGAGTTTCTTCGTAATATAAGTAATGAACCCATCTTATTTTCAAACTCACTCTCCCTCCCCTGCACCAAGTCTCCCATCTCACACCGGAAAACCCACTCTCCGTCTCCCTTACCAACTCTCCCTTCATTCAGCCAACCGTGTCAAACCTCCCGCTCAAAAAGTACATTATGAACATCTCATCTTACACATCTCATCTTGTAAGTAACTTGAGGCATGAACAAGCATAAGACAATCTATTTCCCTTTTTTTTTTTTTTTCCTTCCTTCTTGGGTTGGGTACTGTTTGGTTTAAGTACATTATGAACCTTGTTACAAGACATGATACAAACCGTTATTGTGAAAATTTAACACATGGAAAAATAAACATAACGTCCTTGTTATAAGAGAAAGTCATGAGATGTAACTAAATTACTAATAATTATATCAATTAAAAATTTTCACCTATAATGGTAGTTGTAACTTGTAAGTGTGGTTGATATGATCCTTGAACAGCATCAAGCTTGGTAAATATACTAATTAGTAAAAGAATGATCATTGGTCTGTTGGGCTTAGATATGTGAGACTTATTGCTAGCCTGCTCCTCGTCACAAAGCCATACCCTTTTGTCAGAGCTTAAAAATGGAATGATTCAGTTGCACTTGTGGTAGCAGCATGGAAGAAAAAACAAGCCTTTTATCCCGAAATTCGAATTACTTACCCATTGGACACGGATTTCCTCCAACCATGTTTGGAGGAAATGCTGCAAACAGGGACAGCTGTCAATTAAATAAGAAGACACTTAAGCTTTCTTCCTCTCTCTCAACCTCCGGCCACCTCTGTTTTTCTTCAGCAACCTCAGACCAGCAAGGGCATCTACTCTCTCAATCTAACCCAGACGGCACACAGCCAAGCCAAGCCCCTCTCATCCTCCTCCACCTCTGTTTTTCTCAGAACCCCAGATCGGCCAGGAAGGAGCGGCCACATGCAGCGGCCGCCGATCTCACCTGACCACATCTCCCGAAGTGTATGCAAAGAAGCAAGTTGTTGCACACTTGCACAGCATACAAGGTCTGCAAGATATTTGGAATGACCAAGACCTTTTTGGAATCAAAAGAATGGGTGAGGTTGATGAGAACCCATTTAAAGGTGTGTGCTTAAAAAAATTCCCTAATGATTGGGAGGTAAATCCAAATCAGAGTCGCTGGTGTGAAAAAGACAGAGGTTGGGTACACACAAGGGTTTTTGCACAATCCTAGTTACGAGGATGTGTGTTCGGGGACTTCGAATCACTCTGAGGTTGTCAGGGTACACTATGACCCTAAGGAGTGTAGCTTCGACACTTTGCTTGATGTCTTGTGGGCTAGGCATGACCCAACTGCGCTCAATCGCCAGGTGGGTTTTTCGGGTTTTTGTTAAAATTTTGTTCCTTTTATGTTTTGGGTGTTCAATTGTGAAGAAATGTGATCTGGGTTTCTCTTATTTTGATTGGTGAAGGTTGATTTCCTGTCTAATTTTGGCGGTTTTGTTTGATCATATGGGGGATGATGGTTAATTTGTGTTTTATTTGGCTGATTTTTTCTGGGTTTTGGTTGGATTTATCTGAGATTGGTTTTCATATTTTTATTGGCAATATGTTTAAGATTTAAATTATCTATTATGTTCTGATTTTTATTTTAATGTTTTGCTAATTAGCTCTGTAAATGACTCTGATTGTGGTTTTGTTTATGTCTCCTCTATACATTGGTTTTTTCTTTGTTCTTTCTTGGACACATGTGGCCGCCCCTTTCTGGCCGATCTGGGGTTCTGAGAAAAACAGAGGTGGAGGAGTATGAGAGGGACTTGGCTTGGCTGTGTGCCGTCTGGGTTAGATTGAGAGAGTAGATGCCCTTGCTGGTCTGAGGCTGCTGAAGAAAAACAGAGGTGACCGGAGGTTGAGAGAGAGGAAGCTCTGTGGGGGAGATGAGAGAGAGGCGTGAGGTTGTTACTGTAGGTGAGAGGTGTGACTGTTTGGCTAACGTTGTTAACGTTAGTTAACAGCTCTTCACTTAAAATGGGTCACGTGCGATGCACATGCCTCCAAGCTTAAGTGTCTTCTTCTTTAATTGACAGCTGTCCCTGTTAGCAGCATTTCCTCTAAACAAATCCGTGTCGCCCCCTTATCCATTAAAAGTAGATAACATATTACTGAGGCATAACTCTTATCTATATCTAAGAATCAGCTACCTAATTGGCCCAACTCATATTTCAGGGAACATAAGGTTAGTCTATCTAATGAGCCTTTCTAAAAGGTCTTTTACCATAAATAATAATTACATATTTGAGCTCAATTACATAAACAGGCTTAAATCTTGTTTTGGTCCAAAAAAATACAGGCTTATTTTATGGTGCTTTTGTTGCTAAATAAAATTTTTGGACAAAATTTATCACTTTTGGCAACCCATGGTTCACATGAGTCCACTGCTAACACTATTTTTATTGTACATCAATCAAATAGACCAAGTAAAAAATTATGAAATATATATATATATATATCTGAAATTTTTTTTCTCACTTGAATTACTGTTTCAATTAATAAAAATATAAAAGTAAATTTCACTAACATACCTTGAGGTTTTGACTAATGCCAACCAAGTCCAAGACTTTTCAAAACTATTCAGTTTGGTCCCTAAAGCCAACTTAGTTCTTAAATAGTTATTTTTTCTCGACTGTTTTAGGGATTAAACTGGCTTTAGGAACCAAATTGGTTAGTTTTGAAAAGTCTTGGACTTGATTGGCATTAGTCCAAATGAAATTTACCCAATATATAGATATAGACTATAGAGTACTTGGTTGCAGTTAATCCAAGTAGAGGCTTATAATACCAAGCATGGAGTGCAATTCAATCCGGTCTTTACCATGCCTTCTCAAAGTCAAATAAAAAAAAATAAAAAATAAAATCTGGCCATAAATTAAGTCTATGTGTATGCGGTAGGACCGTAGGACTCATGAACGGACAAATTCAATAAGATTTTTTTTTTTAAGGAATCCAATAGGTATCTAAAACTATGTTGCGTATGTTCTTTAACAACGTATCTGTATATAGAGAGAGAGAGTACTGCGAGGCTCCTACTAAAACAGGAGGAAAATGTTGAGGCTAGTTCTGCTGACAAGTTTAGCAGCACTAGTTTTAGGCACTGATACATATAGCAGAGATGATTTCCCACCTGACTTTGTGTTTGGTGCTGCTTCCTCAGCTTATCAGGTAATCACTTAAATTCCTTTTGGTTCTTTTTATGTGTTAATGATATATATTTTTTTTTGGTTTACTCATTCTAATGTAAAATAACAAGTAAATATCTTTTTTATTATTATTATTTATATTTTTTTTTCTTCAATCATTTGTGAAAGGTTGAAGGTGCAGCAAACCTAGATGGGAGGACCCCCAGCATATGGGATACATTCGCCCACGCAGGTCACCACATGTTAATATATATTTTTATATTCAAATATTGTTATGTTTTATATTGAAAAGTAAGGTGAAAATATTTTTTTTGTAGATAAACATTATTTACAAAAGTTTATGCATGCGTGAAAGTACTTTAGGAATTGACAATTACTTCCAAAAACAGATTTTCTTAAAATCCAAACTTTCTCAATTCAAACAAAAATAATTGCCTATCAACATTTATATATCAAGGAAAAAAAAAATGAAACCAACACTTTTAGGACCCACCAAATTCAAGAGAGAGGGAGCTTGTGACGGGGAATCCAAACTCCAAAATGTATCAACCTCAAACAAAACTGCAAGAAAGAATAAGAAATTCACCACAAATGTGGGAAAAACAATAATAAATTCACCCAAAAAAAATAAAGAATAAAATCGAATAAAGAGAGAGGGAAATAAAAATCGCCTTTTTTGTTTTAGGAAGAACATGGAATGGATGGGAGAGAGGTATAGAGGAAGTAATAGGAAATTTATAGAAAAGAAGATAGGGGAGAAGAAGAGTCAAGTTAGGGAGATAGAGAGTTGGAGGAACAATAATGGTAAAGTGAAGAATTATTGGAAGAATAAGAGTTAAGAAAGTGAGAAGAGTTGGAAAACTAAACCAAAATTAATTACTAAACCTACATTATTATATGCAACATAGATATTTTTTTTTATTACTAAATATTACCAAAAAAGAGGAAAAATTGTTGGTAAAAGGAGTGGAGTGGCTGATGACATGTTGGAATAGGAGTTTTGCAAAAGTTAAAGGAAAAACAAATAGCCTAATGTGTCCAAGAAAAATGAACTCTAATACATTATCCTTTATTTTAAAGCTTGGGGCTAGGAGGAACTTATAGTTATATATTTATGAAGATGAGAACTACATTTTGTTTTCATCTTTTTATCTATGAAGAAAAAAATATAATTTGTCTTTTTCGTTAGGCTTAATTAGCTTCTCTGTCTGTCTCTCTTTTGGGTGAGTAATCTCTCTTACACGTCTCATCTTTTAAGTAACTTAAGGCATGAACAAGTGCAGGGGAAGGGGGGGCTGTTTGGTTTAAAGTACATTCAGAACCTGGTTACAAGACATGATACAAACCGTTATTGTGAAAATTTTGACACATGGAAATATATACATCACATTTTTATGAGAGAAAGTCATGAGATGTAACTAATAATTCTATCAATTAAAAAAAATCATCTAAAATGATAGTTGTAAGTGTAATTGATTTGATCCTTGAACAACATTAGCTTGGTGAAATATACTAATTAGTAAAAGAATGATCATTGGTCTGTTGGGCTTAGATATGTGAGACTTGTTTCTAGCCTGCTCCTTGTCATAAAACCATGCATTTTTGTCAGAACTTAAAAATGGAACGATTCAGTTGCACTTGTGGTCGCAGCATATTTGATAAAACATTGCTGAGACATAGCTGTCTATATCTGAGAATCGGCTGCCTAATTGGCGCAACTCATATTTCAGGAAATATGCATGGAGCCAGTGGGGACATAGCATGTGATGGATATCATAAATATAAGGTCAGTCTGTGTAATGAGCCTTTTTTGAAGGTTTTTTACCCTAAATACCAATCACATATTTGAGCTCAATTAATCATCTTTTGGTTTACACTTGAAGCTAACGATTCTCTCTGTCTGATATTTCTTGTAACAACTATATGGTTATGTCTTAACCAACCAAGCATAATCAACTGTCAAAAACACACCTTATAATCTTATATGTATGACTAAATTCGTTTAATTCTGCAGGAGGATGTTCAGCTCATGAAAGACATGGGTTTAGAAGCCTATAGGTTTTCCATATCATGGTCACGGCTTATCCCAAGTATGATCACATAACTGTCACTCACTTTAACTAAACAAAAAATAAGTTATTTCTGGTTCTTTCTCTCACGCTTAAACTTCTGATGGTCTCTCTTTCAGATGGAAGAGGAGCTGTTAATCAAAAGGGTTTGCAATATTACAACAATCTCATCAATGAGCTAATTAGCCACGGTCATAGCCAGCTCCATCATAGATGTTGATAACGCCATTTTCTTAGCAATGCAGCCATTTTTTCATCATAAAAAAATAAAAATAAAAAAACTTCCAAGAAGCTAATAAAAAATGTGTTTCCTTAGATTCTTCACTTCTTGATTGCACACAGGAATACAACCACATGTTACGCTACACCACACTGATCTTCCGCAAGCACTTGAAGATGAGTATGGAGGATGGGTTAGTCAGAAGATTGTGTATGGTTCCGTACCCTTGTCCATCATTACCAATTCTTTGCACTTAAAATTAAATACATTTCCTGCACCAAGCACAAATCATTGCTAGAAACGTGACTCAATAACTAGATCTGGATGCAGGAAAGACTTCACGGCATATGCAGATGTGTGCTTCAGAAATTTTGGTGACAGGGTTTCATATTGGACTACTATGAATGAGGCCAATGTGTTTGTGCTTGGGGGTTATGATATTGGACTTCTGCCTCCTCAGCGATGTTCACCTCCATTTGGAGGTAACTGCTCTACAGGAAACTCCTCAACTGAGCCGTACATGGCAGCTCATCATATCCTGCTTGCACATGCATCAGCTACTAGATTATACAGGAAACAATACCAGGTATGATTCAATCTGTTCATTGTCAGGATTTTGATCAATGTAGCAAATATCTAAATTGCCCTTTTATATGATGTTCAACAATGATTATGCTTGAACATCCCAGCATGATTGAAAATCCACTACTTCTTTATACATCATTTAGGCCTTCATTTTTCATTTGGGAAACATAAATTTGAACGTTTTGACTATATATATATATATATATATCAAAGTGCAATTTTAGAGAAAATATGGGCAATGCAGGACATGCAGCATGGTGTTATAGGACTCAATGTCTTTTCCTATTGGTTCGTTCCTCTAACAAACAATACTGAAGATAAAATTGCCACTCAAAGAGCCAACGACTTTTACTTGGGTTGGTAAGTTCTAATTTCTTGTATGAAGTGGTATCTGTTTTCTTTCATTTATTTGTGTAATTTTCTTTCTATTTGGCTTTTGTCATTTTAGTCTAGAATCTGTCAATTCTAATGTCTTTTTGAGAAGGCACAAGAAATAAAAGTTATCATACAATTTTGTGGATTTCATTTTTCCTTGTAAAATCTACTCATGTCCAATTTCCTTTAGTAAGCTGCAAATGAATTGGATCTCAGAATTTATTCAAGCTTTTGGCAACCATTCCTTGCTTTGTGCTGCAGGTTTGTGAATCCCTTGGTATTTGGAGACTATCCTCAGAACTTGAAAAAGATTGTAGGCTCTAGACTTCCGTCCTTTACCTTTGCTGAATCCAGTCAGGTTAAGGGTTCATTTGACTTCATTGGAGTAAATCATTACATCACAATGTATGTCAAGGATAACCCAAGCAGCGTAAATACAGAAGATAGAGATGCTATGGCAGACATGGCAGTACAGTTAACAAGTATGTTTTTGACACGTTGGGATTTTAGTGGAATAGGTTGATAATGACGGACAAATGAAACAAAAATTATTAACTTTAAAACTATTTTCAGCTTGGATTTCATTACTTTGTTTTAGTTTGATTGAGCGTACAAAGTCAATTCTGATCACCCATCTATGAATTAGGCTTCATTCTAATATTTGTTTATGGTGTCCTGTATTTCTTGACACATGAAGTCTTGGCCAATGTAACCTGTGTGTTAAGCAGTTGTAGCTATGCTCATCTAGTTTAGATATGGAACTGAAATAACTCACTGATTTTTTGGTTATGGCAGGCATTCAAAATGATACATCGACATTTGAGGTGAGAGGCTGAACAAAAAATTTAAGGCCAGTTTGCTTTTACTGGTTATTTCAGTGCATTACTAATCAGTTTGTTTGATCAGTATGCAATCGTACCCTGGGGTCTGCAAGGAATCCTGGAGTATATCAAGCAAGTTTATGGCAACCCTCCTGTTTACATTCATGAAAATGGTCTCTCTCTACATTTGACCACAGATTCCACACTGAGAATTTGATCATAGTTTCACTTAAAAAGGATCAATGATAAATATTACTAATTTATAACGTGACAGCAAAATCAATTGTCAAAGTATATTTTCGCAAGCTGTAGACTTGCATTGCAAATAAATAAATCTTTATTAAGTATAAACATTTCCTTCCATTTTAACTTCTTTTTTAATTTCATTTTCGGAGCAGTTATGTCAATTTTTAAAGAAAAACTCAGTAGCTGGATGTAGAATCATGGAAAACATCATCTAAGGGATGAATGGAAATCAAATTGGAGCCAAAAAAAAAAAAAAAAAAGGAAGAAGAAAGAAGAAAGAAGAAAGAAAAAGAACAAAAGAAAAAAAAATGCCACTATGAGAGTATGATTTGGATGTATGCTGCAATACACAGGGCAACTGTGGCAGAATGTGACAAATATTTAATAGATTATTGATATATCTATTGGTAGGCATAATTGAAGTATCATAATGCACAAATTAATGGTTTGTAACAGTTTGAAATAATTAACCAATTCATTGATAGAATAACTAAAATTTATAGAAATGTTTCAAATTTTCTTCATGTTGCTAGTTGAAATATTGCTCATTCTTCCTTTGGGTAACTCTTCTAGCAGAGAGCTTGCATTAGGTTGGTACTTCATCTAATTGAGGAAATCTGACTTGACATATATCTCTCTGCAGGTCAACGAACAAGACGTAATTCAACACTAGAAGACTGGCCTAGGGTAAAATATTTGCATGGATACATAGGCGGTTTGCTTGATGCAGTGAGGTATGTTTGTAGACCTAATATAAACCCTTTTTTTTTTGGTAAACAAAAAATGGGTAGCAGGGGGCAACTAGTGTGGCTTGCCTACCTGGGCGTGACTATAGTAATATTCTACCTGCTCCCTAGCAAGAACTCATACTCCCGGCATATGAAAAACTCACTCACTATTTTAAGAATCTTGTCATAATTGTATTTGAGTTGTTTGCATTCCTTGGCATCTTATACTGAAATTTCTATTTGCTGTTAGGTTTTTTTGGCAATCTAATTTTGATAGATAATTAGCAAGGCATAGTGACTCATGATTTGATGATTCCATTTCACACATTTACTGAATTAAAAACTAAGAATATTGCCTATGTTATGTACTAACATGTGTATTATCTTTTCTTGAAAGAGAGCTAGATGTAACTAATTATTGCTAATTATTCAAATGAATTAGTTGCTTCACTAGATGTATTAGGCGGGTGTAATGATATGTGGATTCCAGACATCTCAACTAGTAAAGTCTTTTATTGTAAAAAAAAAAAATAAAGAATAATAATAATAATAATAATAATTAAAATCTTCTTAGAGTGAATGCCATATGTTTCAAAGTCTATTATGTCTACAATATATATATATATATATATATATATATATATATGATAGGTCTTAATTATATTTCTGGTTGTTTCTTTTTAATTGATACATAGTTACTAAAATTTGATGTGATTACTTTTCTCTCACTACTCTTAAAATCTTTGAAGGAATGGATCAAATACAAGAGGCTATTTTACATGGTCCTTCTTGGATTTATTTGAAATGTTGGATGGCTATGAATCAAGCTACGGCCTATACTTCGTGGATTTGGATGACCCGGATTTAAAAAGACAACCTAAGCTCTCTGCTCATTGGTACTCCAATTTCTTGAAGGGAAAAAACATCAGTTCAGATGGGTATATTGAACTTCAGAAGAAAATATCTGCAGTTTCTACCAACTTTCAGTAGAATATGCTTTCTACATTTACTGTACAACAGTTTCCTGTAATATTCTTCTTGTTTGTTATTTTTGTCAAAGCATACGAATAACAAGTGTTAAGCTTTGTAGCAATTTTTCATTTTATACTATAATATTTAAATTTCTTTAATGTTCAATATAATTAGTGAGAGAGACAGAGACCCTTTATAATATTGCTGAAGATTTTTTTAAGACAACTGTTCACTCCTTCAAAATCCATCTACTATAATAAGTGGAGATCTGTATAGTAGCATAATGGTCTTCTCGGAGCCTTTTTTCTGCTTGTGTTTTTGGCTAGCTTATACTTTGGAATGGAATGCTCTTTTAGGGAAAAAAAAATATTTACAAATTAGAAGGGCAAAAATATCATATATGGCACTATAAATAGAAATTCATTAAAAAAAAAAAAGTTATCTATCAAATTTGTCCATTCTGTCTAAACATTCCCACCAAACAAATAAGGAAACAAAGGAGAAAGAAGGGTGTAATTTATTTGTGATCGTGATCATGACATGATTCCTTAATCAAACCACTGACGAATTATCTAAACTCATATTCTCCTTTTCTTTCTAATCTTCTCAACAGCAATATAGAATGGTATCCTCTTACTTACCAAAAAATAAAAATGGTATCCTTTTGCACCAAGGAAAAAAAATGTAGAAGATTCATATTCATGATCAATTTCTTCAATTATACCAAAGGAGTTAGAGACAGTTACATAAGCACATATAAACCTTAGCTGACCCTAGAGGAGGCTTAAGCAAGTGCCACCAGCCCAACATACAGTATGCCAGTCATGCCTTAATGTAAGAACAGGACAAAATCACTCATGCACACCATTTACTTGTTATGGTCTCTAACAACCTGAATAACTTAGAGCAGAACAATGAACAATCTATCATGGTATTACTATTTCCTGACTCCTCTCTAGCTAATCAACCATAATTTACTTCCTGCATCATGGTTCATCTTCCACAAGTACAACTTTAGAAGAGAATAAAACAAGCTCTTTTTTGTTGGATCACAATAATAAATTTCCTTTCTTATTCTCATGAGCTCTCCGCTCCAAGTGAATCTAGCTAATATGCCAGCACTGCATATTCTTTACAGAAAGTGATAGTGACGATCTAATTGTGATAACTTTTCCAATAATAAAATGCAGAGGCTGATACATCAAAACCAACTATATAAAATGTCAAACAAGACTTGATTAGATCAGTTTCTAATCCTTTTCACATCTTGAAGATTTACAAATGAAGTATATGGGCATTTACATACCCAAAAAAAAAATGTAGATGAGTAGGTAAAAAGGGTCCACTGATTATATATTTAGTATTTACAACTTGAAATGCATAACAAATCAATTAGGATATACTCTCTCCCCCCAACACGCGCCCCCCCCCCCCCCCCCCCCCCCCCCCCAACCCTGTGAGTAGCCTTGCTCCAAAATTGCTTTCTTTCACATTTACATTTCTTTTTATTCTCTTCTTGATGCAGAGGTAAAGGCAGGAAAACACCCCACAAAAAAAAAAAAAAAGCACATAAGTTAAACTACATGATACATAAAACAACAATTAAGCCTTAGTCCCAAATTTTTTTGATACGATGATGCTACGTGCAACATGCTTCAGTTAATAAATGTCTAGTAAACTTTGCTAGATACTCCAAAATCTGTCATGATACATCTAGGTCATGTACCTCAACTTTGACTACTTTGATCTGATGAAGCACCATGCTTACTCAGCTTCGTCAAGATGTATGCCATGGCAACTTTAGCACCCAGGCTAGAGTGACCACGAGAAAGGCAGATTGCACCCCCAAGAAGAAGTAAACCATTCGCTAGCAATTTCCTTGAAGGCCTCTTAGAGATTTTCCTCTCTTTGGCTTCACCAGTTTGCCTGTGAAAGGCAGTTGCACTGGTAGTTTCAGAAGAGGTCGTGCTGTTCATGGTATCTAATCCAGGTGGCACCTGTGTGGAGGAAATTGTTAACCATAAACACAAGCAAAACAATTGATATGTAGTAATCCCCTAAAATTACTGAAACCATTAGTTCTCTGTCCCACCAATGCATAGTGGTAGGCCAATGTTTCAACTAAGATTTGCTCAATGCTGTCAAAATCACAATTAGCTATCACCTTGGACAGGAAAGCAAAGCAAATTAGATGCTGGGTTTGTCTGGGTTCTAGAACACTGCCCAAAGCATCATGGGAAATCATTGCGGTAAGCCAACCATTGAGATGAAGCATATCTAGGCTGCAGAATGCCAAAAATTTCTACTAATTTAAAGCACCACTGTTAATAAACCTAGTCTAAACAAGCCTACAGTAGGTATGCATTTAAAATGCACATGGATAGCAGCATCATTCCCAACACGCCCCCCCCCCCCCCCTCCCCCCCCCCAAAAAAAAACATGATATATACGATTATCTATTGACATCTTTGATGAACATCACAACATTGGAAAACAACTATGATTTTCATAATGTTCAGTTTAGAGGCCATAAAGCATCACATGGAGACTAAACAACTTTCTGGTGAATCTAACATATAAATACAAAGATGGCCTCAGAATATCCTAGTAGTCCAAGAGCTTTAACCTCAACAAATACTTTAAATAACGAACAAAGAATACAAGAAATCAGTGAAATGTGAATGGATACAGTACCAACCTTCTGAATTAGAGTGACAGCTGAACTTGATTGAGGATGGCTGATCCCGGAGTATTTGCGCAGTGCACTATCCATCTTACACACATAACTCCAAATCCCCTTAGCAAAAGCCAACTTTGCCATCTCGACATTCAAACCAGCATCTTCTTGGTGAAACATTTTGATCTCACAAGCATTTCTCCCAGGTACTGTAAATAGATAATTATAAATCACAAAACTATCACTTTTCATTTTAAGAATAAAAAATCAAGCTTGCAATTCTCATGCACCTGGGTTGACCAAAAGATCAAATTTAAGTACAGGCAGGGCTTAAGTATAGGATAGATATATATTCTGTTTATCCATCAAGGGTATACGATACAAGCCAATGATGATCTTAGTTGAAATATGTATTACATGATTTTCAACAGGTTCAAAGTTTAAATCAACATAGGCGTCATAGGGTGTCACATTCATATTTCAGTTTAGCATTGAGTATATGACTAGACGTGAAAGCAGGTAGAGTAAATTCATCATTTTCTAGGAAAAAGGAAATTAGGGGGAAAAAAGAAAAAAGAGGGGTGAGGGCAGGGGAGATGAAAAAGAAAGTATTAGGAACTTGCCTTTCCTGATCTGCCAACCAGATCTGAAAAACATAACACGTACAAACTTCTTCTGTCGTGGTACTGAAGGATGTTCGCATTCCTGTCACCAAGAATGGAAAGAACTAAAATCTCAGGTAATTGTTAAAAATTGCGGAGAACTTCTAACAGAAACAAAAGCATCAAGAGCTAGAAAGGTTTAACTTCTACTAAAAATTAGCATATTGTTTCAAACCCCTCGTATAAGTATTTAGCAAGTTCATAAGCACCAAATGGAACAATGATAATTATTCTTTTCTACGCCAACCTTTGACAAGGTCTTTTGGAATCAATGCCACCATTTACTGAAGAATAAAGATTAATTCTTTTCATTACATCCTGAACTCTCGCTCAGATGTACCTACTTGCTTCCTTAGGTACATCTAGAATTCTCCCACAAAGAGTAGAGAGAGATTGTTTCAGAAGCATGGATGTTACAGACTTGAATACCAGTGGCAAGAAATAGGATATGCAAGGAAGAAACAGGATCTTTAATGAGGGTCCTTTATTTCTCTGACGTGGGCATAACAATTAGACTGATCTCCTTAACCAGTTCAACTACTAGGCACATATTGACCAAACAAGTAGTTCGAAACTTAAGATAAGCCAATTTCATGACAACCTATGAAGAATTTTTTCGTGTGTCACAATCATGAGCTAAAAGATCAACAAGTGCCAAAATTGCATGGTTTCAAGTATCAATAGTTTAGTTATCCAGTAGGCTTGACTATGAAGTATTAGTCATACAATTTCAAATTAGCTAAACTACAGCAATATACAAAAGCATTTGCTTGCTAATAGCGGACCTTAGGCAGTTATGAAGTGTCACTTCCAAGCCTAAAAGTTCACAAACCAAATTCGCTCCATACCAAAGGTGGACAGTGTAATTTCCAATAAAATCTAAGACCACAAAAATGCTTTGGCATTTTTACCAATTTTTTTCCCCTTAAGAAGAATCCTTACTTTCACACACGAGAGCACATACTATAAACTACAGTAATTTGCAGAAAAGTCTAACTTTCCAGCATGTTATCGAATATTAGGAGACTCAGATCATCCCCAAAATATTAAAAATTACTTATCCAGGTTAAAAAAATATTTGTTTTAAGAAGTTTAATGAATGTTCTTTTCTACAAATCCAGTAATCTTGTTACTCAATGGCGCATGCAATTATATTGCCAATACTTACCAAGATATATGAAAGCTGAATAATCATATCTCAGATCATATCAACTTATATATATGGAAGATAGGCTGGGTGGTTTCCCTATATGTATGTGCTCATGAAGGTCTATGTTGCTATATACACCATTTTACATCATTAGTCCAAGAAAAATTAAAAAGTAACCAGTCCTACAGTGTTTAAATTTATGTAAATGGTTTGGATTTGTATATAATTTCACCAACTAGAGTGAAAAGGGATTGTGCCTAATTCATCTTGACAGATCACACCCCCGCCATTGATATTCCTATTCGTTGAAACACACATACACACACAGATGCACGCATCAAAATAAACCAATGGCTAAAATTTACAGTTGAAATTCTTAAATGTTGGTGCAGTGTATTCAAGCCTACATGGATTTCTTCTGTTGTTATGAATCCCAAATTTCTCAACCAAGATGAACATCTTAATTATCTCTGTGTGTGTGTGTTTATGACAAGTAACATACTTCCCTTTTTCTAAAAGGATTTTCCCGTTGTTCATACCAAAAGAAGAAAAAGAAAAGCTCCACAGCACAACCATGTACAAAATTACTATCAGAAGAAACTAAGCAATGCCTTTAACTAATAACTTGCATATAAGACCACATTTAGGTTACAGTTACCTTAAGAAAACAGTAGAATGTTTTATCCTTCCCCTCCCACAATCTCCAAGCTAACACGTATTCTCTCGGTGTCAAGAGTGGAAACTTTTTTATTGTACAACCAATTTCAACTCCATTAATTTTATCCACCTGCAGCTGCTCATGCTCAACCACGGTCTTGTCCCACTGCCTTCTATAATCATTGTCCATGTAGAAGTTTATTAACATCTCAGGAGAGCAGTTCTCAAATACTGTCACACTCAAGTATTTCAAGGGGCCATCCTGCAAGCAAAAAGAGAGAAACACTAAATCAAGTCCATAACCTAGGAATGGCTAAACCAGTTGAATAAAATTGGACACTGGCCCATGTCAATAGAGATTGCAAACTAGGTGTAAGCCTATTCAGGTATCATTAACCCTGAGGACAGTAACTGGATTTTACTTTTGGAACCTAATTTGAATCTGTTTTTTTGATAGGTAAGAAAAAGTTTTTTTTTTTTGTTTGATAAGTAGGTAAGGAAAAGTATCATAAAAGAAGGTCAGCATTATGCAAAGAAACATAAGCAGCCATAGGTTACAGTCTTGACAGCAGTCACTCCATTCAAAAAATACTGAAGTGTCAAGCCATATCGAAGCTACCACTCCCAGGACCCATTGTAATTTGGACTAGCACTGAGTAGTAACACTTTTTTATTTATAATATAAGAAAAGACGGTTGACATGCTTATATTAATTAAAAAAACTGAAGTTTCCAACAATGTAAAGAGCAAGAAAGGAAGTTATAGTGACTCAATTTTCAGCATAGATTGAGCTGTAACCTTAGGCTTGCAGCATTTTGCATTGTAGGATAGAAGACTGTTTCTTTTGTCTATGACTTGTTCCCACTTCTCACTTTCATTGAGCTTCTGATCCAATTTGTCAATTAAAAACTTTAAATCTGCATCTGAGACAATCTCTGAGATTCTACAGGAGTAAACAGAACTTCTGAGTCAGTAATAAAATCACAAAAGCTGTAGGCAATGTCAATTTAGAAAATAGCAAGTTTTTTTTTTTTTGATAAGTTGTAGAAAACTAATTCAAACCATTTAGGTAAGTCAAATTGATCCAAGTAATAATCATATTTGAAATTTGGAAACAAAGAAATCACCCACAACAATCAAAACATGAAGAACCCCATCATAGATTCTTCCAAAAAGCTAGCAACTTCATTGACACAAAAGAAAAGAAAAGATAAAATTCACCCAAAAGAAAAGACAAGAAAAATAACACAAAACAATACAAAAGAGCAACAAAATCAAGTTTCAGAAAATCCATCATAATTGCAACGAACAAGTACCAAATTGAAGAATACTATCAGTGACCCAATTTACCCTGTTGTGATGATAAAATTCCAAGTTCATATAAAAGATAAATTTATCCAAATGACCCAACACCCAAATTTTACAGAAGCCAATGAATAAGCATCAAATAGATGAAAAACAAGAGTGACCCAATTCAAATTACACAAAACCCAGAGAGAAAAACACAATGACAAATCCGAATTGGGAATGAATCCTAGCACAACCATAACAACAAAATCAAACATTGTGAAAAACCCATCACCCAAATTTCTCAAAACTCAATGAAGAAGCACCAAATTGAAGAAAAAGACAGAGACAAACCTGAATTGGGAATGAATCTTAGTACAACCATAACCATAACCATAACAACAAAATCAAACTTTGTGAAAACCCCACCACCAAAATTCACAAAACTCAATGAATAAGCACCAAATTGAAGACAAATAAGAGTGACCCAATTGAAGGCAAGCAAAACCCAGAAAGAAAAAACCAAGCTTTTACATTTTACATACCTGAATTGGGAATGAATTTTAGTGCTGCCAGAAATAGCGGTGGTGGTGGTGGTGGTGGTGGCAGTGGTGGGATTTTTAGGTGAGGAAAATCTAAAAGAGAAGGTCTTGGAACAGTGCCAAACCAAGATGAGAGACACAGCAATAAGAGTGAACCAACAACCACCATGCCTGTTTTCCCGCCAAATTTCCTCCCATGAACGCTGGAATAACATGGTAGAGTCCCAGATTTTCAACATGTTTATCTCTCTCTATCTATATGTCTGTGTCCTGTCTGTCTGTGTGCGTGTGTGTGTGTGTTTTTTTTTTTTTTTTTCTGTTATATATGAATACGAGGGGGAAAAAAATATATATATATATATATATTTATATGAGAATAGTACTATATGTATGAACTGAATTCTGTGTATCTATGATTCTAATAATTATTATCTACTTTTTCGGGTGAACAGAAGCTTTTTAATGCATTCGTTGGAGTTGATGTGAATGACTCTACGAGTCTTTTTTGTTTTTGAGGAATAGATGACTCTTTGAGTCTTGATAACTCATATGGGTATGGGGATTGATTTCTGATTTGGATTTTGGGATTATTGGATACCAAACGTATGGGATCTGCTCAGCTAACTGAGCTAACTAAGGGTCTTTGCTCCCAAAAAAAGTTAAAAAAAAAAAAAGAAAAAAGAAAACTAAGGGTCTTATCTCTTAGGCATGACTTCAAGGCTATTTTGGTCATTTCATTAAATTTTCTGAGTCTGAAATTGATAGTCATCTTGTGTGTGACGTGACAGATTTTATCAAATCTAAAAGTTGGTTCTACAGCAGCAAATTATTCCACAATTTATTCGTCATAATTTTGATGTAACAGACTGTGAGTGGTTGACTATTACTTATATATGGATTTATTTTTCTTCACTAATCACACTTTGTCATATTACATTTGTGGCAAGAATTTGTAAAAAATTTTGTGGTCTTAAATTTTTTTCAATTTCAAGATGCTGTTTTTTTTTTTCTTTTCTGAAAAAATAGGAAAAAAAAAAATACATAACATCTCCTTTTTTTGTATTAAAACTTAAAATCCTCGTGAGATTTTTGGTATGACATTAGAGCCTAGTCGCGATTTATTTTAACTAATGTTTAATGGTTTACAAACAAAACAAAATTGAAAGGGTAAATAAAGTGTTATGTTTAAAATGTGATTTTTTTTTTTTTTTCAGTTGACAATTAGGCTAGCTCCATTCAACTGTGTGCATGCCTAGTAACTTTTCTCCTCAATCTTCTCATCCATGTCAACCATGATAGCTACATACCTTTTTCCCAAGGATTTTAACATTTAATTGCTTATGTGCTTCAATGCACCCAACGACCTTTTTCTTTATTGCTTATCTGCGTTAACGTTGGTCGATTCAACATAAAATAATCTTTCCCTTTGTGTGGCTAAAACCAAGCATTCATTTCACGTAACTAGTTAGTAGTTACCCAATTTGACAAATAAATTTAAGTCAATCACAAAGCTCGAGGCAAGCCCCCCTAAGCAAAAGCACTCAGACTAGAGAAAGCACACATTTAGTAGAAAGTAAGCTATGACTAGCAATCCAGAGAAATCACTACTCAACAGAGGTTTATTTAAAAAAAAAAAAAAAAAAAAAAAAAAAAACACACACACACCCACTCACACACAGAGGAGAGAAAACATCATGAGAAAAAAGGGGAAAAAGCATCAATGTGCCTTGCCTACCTCACCTAGATTTCAAAAGCATACAATCTAAGGCCAAACATACATGCGTCTGATTATGTAACAAAACCCTATTGCCCAGAGATGCATTAACAACAAATTAATAAAAATCAGTTAACTTTGTTTTCAAAAAGAAAGAAGCGAGGGAGAGGGTTGGGGTGTCTTCTTCACAATTTTTTCCTCTTTTCTTTTTAATACAAAATAGTAGTTACAATTAACTATAACTATTTTGTTTATTTGCAATGGGGCAAATGAAGCTTCTAAGCAACAAAAAAATCTTTGACGACAAGAAGCAACTTGCCAGTTTAAGTTTGGCCAGTTTCTTCTAGTGACATCTACTTAATACTTATTTAAAATATATATATATATATATATATATATATATATATATATATAACAAATTGACAATTAAATAAAACAAAGTCATCCAGGCTACTTTAAAGTGTTTCTTTTGAGGTCTTTTACTACATTGCTTTTGTTTGAAGTGCCTGCAAAGATGGGGAACTTTACATATAAAAAGCATCAGTATCTTAACATGAATACTCTCACCCAAAAAAGAAGAGCTTATGACAGAAAATGGAAAACGGACTACAATTGATAAGAAGCACTCAGAAGGGACATATCATACAGGAAGCCTATCGGCTTCACTAAACTTGTAAGACCTTTTGCATTCAGATATCAGCAAATCCTGACCTAACAAAATAATTTTGGCACTAAAGGAGTAGAATCCAAGTCTTTAATCACATACAGTATGCCCACCGAAAAGTTCCCAGCGCTAATATGCTGTCCTAACTGGCATGAGCAGAAGAGACGACTGCTGGAAGAGAATCTTCAAGTAAGACTCTGGCACCCATCGAGCCATCTGAGGCAGAAGTAGCTCGCTCTGTGAGGGGGACTTCTTTAGTACCCTCCTCCATGCGAACAACTTGAGCAAAACTCTTTGACATCTGCTTGATGAAATCACCGGATAAAGCAACAGCATTTCTGTGCTCATTGTCTCCAACTACTCCGACAGCCATTAGGCCAGCTTGCTGTCTTGCCTTCCTTTCTTGCATGGCTTTCTGCCGCTCCTCATAGTAATCAAAATCATCCAGAATGGACATATCAGTTTCATAATTCTTGAAAATATTCAACATCTCAATACCCTGCTCCAATTTCACCTGTAATATTTAAAATTAAAACAGAGTTGCAGAAAAGAAGTTGTAAGTAATTAACCTTAAAAAGAAAAAAAAATGTTTATTCAATTTTTTACAGATTAGAATCTTTGAAATCCATGTTGAAGTCTGTTAGCATTATTGCATGTAGAACACTATAATGAACCTCAGTCTGAAAGATAAGATTGAGGTCATATGACAAGTAGGAAAGAAGCAACAAAACAAAATTTAATCTGGGAAATCATCTACAATCTAAAGACTTCAAAAGGGTTCCAAAGGACAAGACAATAACAATCAGAATGCATATTTAGCTTTTCTTGATTCTTTTCTGGTAAAGATCTTGGTTTTATGAGTATCATTTTTGGCTATTCAGAATTGCAAATGAGAACCAAAATTTTTTTCTAGTAAATGGGTTGAATAGTTGTGCGACTGAAGAAAAAATTTGTTAATATTAAAAACCATTTTTTTCTCTGATTGATAACCATCCCCTCCACCCAGTGGCAATGTCAAATGGATCTAAGGAACAATGGATCAATATCAAAAGTGTCGCTCCTAATTGCTAAACATCAAATGAGTTATGCAAAATGCCTACCTCCTGGGTGTCTCGACTGTTAGTTACAGGCTTGTTGTCATTGTTTTCAAGTACAATGTGACGAAACTGACTATTAGGGACATCTTTGATTATATGCCATTTGACAGGAAACTGCCCACTCCATTTATCTTGCTGCCAGTAAGTTACACTCTTGTCAAAATCGACAGGTCCAACCATTTCAGCCACCCCACAGAACTGAGCACTGGCATTCACCTGCAAATAAAAGCATCATATATAATTGGTGCACAAATTTTATGAGTGGGGCATAATAGAAACAAAATATGAAAAGAAGCAGATAACAAAGAATCTGAATATAGGACATAACAGTACTGATATAGTGGCACAAACTAAATTTTCTTCTAGCACTAGAGCATGGTATCAGGCTTGAGGCATATCAAAATCCCGCCAGAATAGTAAACACAAATAAAAAATAAAAAGCACATCTCCAACCAAGTAGAATGAATACAAAATTAATGCACACCATCATTAGCATAGACCTTCAAATCCTCATTGACCTGTCAAAAGTTAAGTATTAATGGTGAAATTAACAACATTTACAAAAAACAGATTGACAGGGGGGGACCCAATTGATTATAAATGATCACATGACCAATCCACATGCCTAGAATAGTAATTTTTATTTTATTAACCGGTATATATAACATTCCTCTAGCATGGGGTGGACCCCATAAGTGGGATACCCACCCCAATATGAGATAGATGTCATATATATCCCCATTACACCAAATATCACCTAAATAGACGATGACATATTGCTCACACTTGGGCACCACATCCATTTTCCATCTTCAATGCAAACATGGAGCAGGTAAAAAATCTGACAGTAATCCTTTACTTGCAAAGGACATGTAATACAACTGTGGTTTTTCAACCAATAACAACTAAAATGATAAACATGGAAGTCAACAAACTTGACAAAGGTGTATCATATAGATTGCTTTTCTGAAAGAAAAGCATCCCTCAAAATAACATAAATTTGACACAGAAATGAGATCCTATACAACAAGTTGCATCATGTCAATTGGACGAGCAAATAAAAACAGGATTTTTTAAAAAGCAGCCACAACAAGGTTAGGGATAAAAAAAAAAATAAATAAAAACCTTCCCTTTAAATAAAAGGAACTTAAGAAAAATCATATGCAAACCCCAATTCATGCCACCACCAGAATTCACCTAATTATAGTCGTCATCATAGTTTCAATAATTCTTTAGCAGCCCTAGTTGACAATAGAAATTTAACAGAAATACTATCACAAAGTATCAAGTACTTACCGAAAAGAATAGAAAGACCGTGCAAGTATCTTGCTTCTCCTTAGCTTCACGATAAGCAGCATCTAATTTTCTATTCCCATTTGGTGTACTGGCCCAAACACTATATTTTATACTCTTGTGAACATTATCTTCGCTGTAAGATTTAATGATGAAGAACTTAGCATCCTTGTACTCTGTGACAAAATCTGGCCTGTTGTATAAACCGTCATGGAGCTTGAGGCTAAGCTTATTATTGTCAACAGAAGAATTATTGTCAGCTGTAATTTGACTCTTTGGCTTTGAGGCTCTTGGTCCTCGATTCTGCTCACTAAGGATATCAGGAGTACCATTACAACTGCACAGAGAAGCACTGCCCCTGAGATGTCTTCTGCTATTTTCAAGTGAAAGCCAGCTTCGACCATTTGATCCCAAACTGGAAATGGATGCACTCCCAAAGCTTGAGCCCTGATTGAAACCACTGGGCAAATAACCTCTATTATAGGAGTTTGAACCAGATCCAAACCCATACAATGATCTTTGCTGTTGAGAGGGCTGAAAAGAAGTAGATAGCATTTTCACTTTAGATTCTGAGATTTCACCTAAGTACAGATGTCAATCAAAATCAATTCCTACCAAGTGCGAAAGACTGACAACAATGGCATGATAGCTCATACACGGAAGATAAGCAAACAGTGCCTTAATAATCAAAGGAAAACAATGACGGCAACCTTGGGTTGCCAGTTTAGCTCCCACATTAATGGACATACAATTACAAAGGCACAAATTAGATCTTCATTCTTTAGTCCTATTTAGATAAATTTTTCATTTTAGGATGCACATTGATTTATAGCATGGATAAGAACACGTAGATAGATATTGATAAACTACTACTAGTACTAAACTAGTAAAAACTTAAGCTAATAGGAATGGGGTGATGTTAAAAACTTCACCAGTATTCTAACAGTCCCTCTCACATATGAGCCTAAACTCCCTCTCAATAATGGGGACCAATATGTGGAATTTCCAACTTTTACATGGGAAGTAAAGCATAGACAGGATTCAGACTCAAGACCACCTATTCTGATACCATCATAAACCACTGCTTGTACCAAATTCTTAAGTTGATAAGAAACGAAGAATTTAATCACCTAATCATTATTCTAACAGATATCATTTGGTGCTTTCAGATTAAAAGTAATCACATTTTGAAAATGCTCAATTAGAGGATACATAACTTGCACCTATAATAATATCTAAATTCTCCCATTCTCTTTAATTTAATATAAGAAAAGGATCCCATAAATAAGGTAAAAATATATATAAATATATATCCACAGGTCAGATAAATTGTGCTCAAAGAAACAGTAAAATAGAATGAGATCTTTCAACAGAATGTCCATAATAGATAGATATGCAGATGTAAGAGAACAAACCATTCCAATATTCTGTCCAAATGAGCCATGAGGGCCAATAGGCTGTGGTGATACTGCTGGTGTGAATGGCATCAAAGACCTCTGCCTGTCTGAAGGTTTAGACCAATCTGACCAAATTCCTCCAGATCTTAACCCATCAATACCATGCTGAGCATCATGAAAATTCAGACCACCAGGACTTCCAGGAAAATTGGCTCTACCAAAGGATCCCACAGGAGGATAACCAGGCCTTTGTCCAAAAACCATGCTATCGCCTTGTTGATCAAGGCTTACTAAGCTGGCAAGCTCTGGCTGTGAAACTGGAGTTGGTGAAGTAAGATATGGCATGCTAGGAGGAACTAACTGCTGGTAATAAGGTGGCCCGGAGAATTGAAATTGCTGGGGGGAGTATAACTGTGCATCTCCACCTACAGAAGGCAAAGGTGTTGTGACCGGGGAATATGGTCCATATGGCATTTGTGGGTTGTAGCCATATCCAGAATGGAACAGAAGAGAAGGATTATCATTGTAGACACCCTGATTAATTTACAGTAAGTTTAATTTAACAGAGAAATGACAATATGAAAGGAAGAGAAATACTTTTTTTTTTTTAAAATAATTCAATACTTGGGTGTTTTTTTTTTGGGGGGGGGGGGAGGGGGGGGGGGGGAGGATTTGAACCCTGGATGCTGTTGGAAACCCCAAGAAGTGTCATAGCGCTACCAAACTTTTAAGATGAAGAGAAAAATACTTACAGGAGATCCGATTTCCAGTCCCTCAGCATTGACATATGGAGGATATTCATCCCATTCACCACTGGCATTGTCATAACCTGGAGTTCCACCACAGATAAGAAAGTGGTATCTTATTTACTATAAGGATAAGATAGAGCACAATTTTAGGGATACAATGCATTGCCATTGAAGCTCTAACCATAATACAGCCTGAAAATGGTATCCTATTGATTGCACTAACCATCTTGACTAGATATTCTATCAACATGCATACAAAGTAATAATTTTTATAAAAAAAAATCAGAATTAATAGCACTAAAAGCAAACTTTAGGTTGGTGTACCTGCATCTACACCTACATAGAGATCCGGACAAATTATAAGTATTTAATAATAATTAAAGCAAGAATTGTTGTGTAACCATAAATATTCAGGGAGGTGATTTAACAAAAAAAGAGAGGTAAATATTCAGGCTGGATTTAGCTGCAGCAGCCTAATTTTATGTTTTCCATCCAGATCCCGAGGAATCAATAACTAACCTCTATAGTAGAAGGGCTGAGCTTGGGGAGCATAGACATTTGGTGGGTAAACAGAGTGATCTCCACTTGAAGCCAAAGATCCAACTTGAGCAGCAGCATCCCTTGGATGGACTATAGCGGTAGCATCCTGGGAAGCATTAGGAGAAACTGGCCTCTCACTTTTCACAGAATGAGGCTGAGGACATATATACAGATGAAGGATTATCACCAAAATATTTTCATCCAACTATCAAGATAGAAAAGGAAATAGAATGGAAGAGTTTGCTACGGGCTGACACCTACCTGTTCCTTCTTGCTATCCGGTTCGGCAGGTTTCTCTTCTGCATCCATGATCAGTATGCTCAGTGACTTAGTAGAGTCTTAGAAACACAGGCAGTACAAATTATTGACCAACCAAAGCTAAATTCGGGCATAGGACAACTTGAAGCTATAAATATGTGCGCACAAATCCACGCGTGCACACCTATGCACACATGATAAATGAAGAAATGAATATTTTTAAAGTTAAAAGTTGTCAGTATGCATCAAAAGTCTCACTACTAACTTATAATGAAGAATGACAAGATTAAAGATGAGGGAACAGATCCCCTATTGAGTACAAAAAGAGGTGGAATTTTATTTCTAATTTATTAACCTAGCAGAAAGGGATGACAATGCGGCTGAATGATGAGGGAAAACACTACACCAGATCTACATATATTCATAGTCTCATACTCAACCATGTGTTTATAGGTCATTTAACCAACCTCATGAGCCACATATTTTTGGAATTTCCAACTGTCATTTTAGCAGTTTCAATTTAATAGATCCTCTGGAGTCTGGACTATGCTATGCATTCTCTCACCATTTCCACAATTTGTGATACCCATAAACTTTCTTAAATACAAAAATCTCAACCAACCATAATGCACCAAAGGAAACTAACATACCATGGCAAATGTTACAAACTTTCTCCCCAACTTGTTAAAACACCAAACCTTCACGAAAAACTCCACTTGCAGTTCCCCACTTCATCCATATCATACTAATTTTTAACGAACAACAGATATCCCCTTCCCCCTCTCAAGTAAAATCATCATGGTGAAGGCAAGCTGTAGAATTAGCAACAGGAAAATGCTCCAAAGAGGTTATCCTCTCTTGTTTTGATCTCACAAAGAATTATTTTCCCATTCCAATTTACACAGTCTGACATCTAATGCAATTTCACATTGACAATACTTTGTGTAAATAACTCTCAGGTGTGTACCTAATATACCAATTTATTGGAGCACCATTTCTAGCTCCCACTATATTGAAAACCAATATCTATTGCCACTTGAAATAGTTTCTATAAACTGTGAACTACCATAGCACTATATCTCAATATTGACAGTATCAAAATAACACATCCACACTACAGGACTAATATTTACCTACCACAGATGCCAATTATTTGACCAAAGTGATCTACAAAAAAAAATTCAAATAAATTGAAAACAGAATAAAAATATTAGAAGAAGTTCATAGATGATCAAAAATCACCCAAAACTTGCAACAATTCCTGTCACCTTACAATACCCAGATCCTAGATCTCAATATCGATTACACCTTACCCTCCCAACCAAACAGATCAAAAAACAAACCTTACAGACAAACCCCAAAAGTGTCAAATGATCCCATCAAACCCACCACACAAACACACACACACAAAATTCAATGAACAATCCAATTCCAAACAACAAAATAACAAAAACCCATATTCATTTGACTTCACACGAGACTCATACCATAAGATTACAACAAAATAACAAAAACCCATCTAGCAAAACACCCAACAAGACCAATAAAAAAATTATAAAAAAAAATGTTACAAAGTACAAACAACATCAAGATCAAAACTTGATAAACTAAATAAGAACAAGAGAGAGAGGAATTGGGAGAGGTACCAGCTGTACGATCTGGGCTTGCCGCCATGAATGAAAGCTGAGGCAAAGATCTTCAGAGAACCTAAGCAAAAAGCAAAAAAAAGAGACACACAAAGAGACAGACAGAGTAGTATCTATCTAAACTATCTCTATTATAAATGTCAATCTAAATCACATAATGATGACTTATACGTACACAGTATCCTATATATATTATTCTGCAGAACCCAGATGAACTTTCAGGCTTTCTGATTTATAGTTGAATCTAGTAAGTCCTTTTTTTTTTAATTATATATAATTTTTATATTGGAAAAATTGTAAATATTAATATAAAACAAAATTAATTATCCAAAGGTGGTAAAAAAAGTGGGTCAGTAAATGTGGAAGTGGAAAGAGACTGGCAGTCAGGCTGAACCTTGTCCAAGGCTTGTTCAGTAAAAAGAATGTTTGAGTAAATTTTTATTTTTTATTTTTTATATATGAAAATGTTGTGAAAATAAATATTTTTATATATTAATAAATATTTTCAATAATAAATGTTTTTGTTTTTTATTTTTATTTTTTTATTAATAAATGTTGATAAAGCTAAATTAGGGATCAGGTTAAATATAATTTGAAAAATGCTAACGAGTGCTCTTAAAGCACTCGTTAATAATCTAGTTAAATTCATTAGCATTTTCCATATAATTTATTTAAAGATAACACAACTTATAAGGGATAAAACTTAATGGTAGTTATTATCAGAAATTTTCTAATTAAATTCAACTATTTGGGAATGTGTAATGGTCAATAATAAACCTATAAAAGTTTTATCAATATTATAAATATGATATTTTTTTTTCACATAAATTGGGAATTTATTCAAAAAATTATTTTTTTTATAAAAGATACTTCAAAATAGTTAAATTTTACTAATATAATTCAATATAAAACTCATATCATATGTTATTATTGGTTTCAAAAGTTATATATTAGTACAAATGAATATTATCTTCTTCTCAAAAAAAAAATTATCTCTGAACTTATTTGAAGTAATCTCTTTCAATTTTTTATATGGTGATTTATAAAACTATTTATATGTATTATTTAAATAAATTATATGGTATTTTTAACCATCATATAATCATTTTTTTTATTTTTATTTTTATAGGAATCATATAATGAATTGGAGAAATATAATATCAAGCTCAACTTTTTTCTCATCCCTTATCTCATCCCCCTTCCCCTATATGTGTGTGTGTGTGTGTGTGTTTCTCAAAAAAAAAAAAAAAAAAAAAAAAAAAGCTCAACTTTTTTCTATTAATATTGAAACAGCTCTTAATAAAAGTAAAGACTGCCTCTAACTTAAATGACTTAATATTATTATAGATTAGATGCGTTTATTGGTTTATTTATTTTGTTACTTTTCTTAATTTTAACATGTTTTTTTTATTTTACTTTCTTTTTCGTTTTTCAATATAAATTTTGATGTGCACGTTTTTTTTAACCAAAATTGAGCGAGAAATCTTTCTTCAGTTTTTTGTGATTTGACCTTAGCAACCAAATTTGGTGTTTGCTTGTACCTACTGCACTGCACGTGTGGTGATAAGGTAATGGGTTGTGGGGTTCAGTAGGAACTCTGGAACCACTTCAAAGGTTCCAATGTCCCAACCAAAAATAAATAAAAAGGAAATATTAATGATAAGGGAAAAATATATAAAAACACTATTAAGGGTCAGATGAAGGATGCCTCGTCTTCGTTGTGTCTCTTTTCCGATGTTGGAATAACTTGTGTTAGAGCATCCACACTAGATGTGGCAAATGTGCCAAATCCCAAATATTTGGCACATTTGCCACACCAAACACCAAAAACAATGCTTTATCAGATATTGCAAATGCCAAAATTTATGCAACTTGCTACAGTATTTTCATATATTTGGAACAGTACGGATCAGAGTTGTATAAATTTTTATTATGGATCGGATCAGAGTTGTATATATTTGGAACGGTACGGATTAGGATAAATTTGAGATATTTTACTAACCCTAATGAAATGACTCTAACACTCTGATAAATGGAAAATAAAGAGAAATAATGACCATGAAAGTTCTAAGAGAGAAGCAAAATCAAGTGTTAGAACCCTTGATTTTGCTTTATGGGAAACCGCTTGAAACTTTATATAAATAAATAAATATATATATATATATATATATATTTTTCTAACTTACTCAGAAAAAGGTGGACAAGTAAAGATAGGTAGTGTAAACAAATCAGAACCCTTAAAAGTGGTACTGATAATATTTAAATGTTTTTTTTTTTTTTTTGGTGAAAGAGATGATATCATAAACTAAGGAAAACCAACAGAAACAGGACACAGACTGTTAAAGCACAGACCAATGTTATCTTGTTCAAAGAAGACAAGAGTGTCCACAGGCGGACTTTCAAAAATTCTAAAATCTACGTCTTGATCAGTACCTAACCTTGCAAGTGCATCAGCACATTGATTCGACTGGCAGAAATAGTGATTAAATTGCACCTGCTGAAACTTGGTAATAAGCATCCTGCAGTCATCCAAGATGGGAGAGATCACATCATTGACATAGCCCGTCTTACAAAAAATCTCCACAATGGATTTAGCATCCAGTTCTACAATAAGAGAGGGAATATTCAAATTACTACACAGAAGCACCCATCCCTTAATCCCCATAATTCAGCCACAAAACTGTTCATGATCCCTATATGCCTTGAAAACCCAGACATCCATTCTCCATGACTGTTACGCACAACTCCTCCACAACCAGCCAAACCAGTACTACCTGCAGAACATCCATCCGTATTTAACTTAATCCATCCCTCAGGAGGCTTCTCCCATCGACAAGCAACTACCACCCTTGGCACGGGGCATCTTGGAGACCTAGCACAATACATAAACTCGGTGCACAGGTTCTCAATTTCAACCGAGAGCTTCGGATTCTGAGCTTTGCCAGAGAACACTGTCTGATTTCTGCTTTTCCAGATCATCCAAATTGCAAAAGAAAATAGCATACTCTAATGGATTTTTCCATACATTGCCCTGCTACCCCTACTCCCATTCATTATTAACCACTCTTGAATGTCACTACTCCAAAAAGCTTGATTCGTGTACCTAACTCCCAGTTGCAACTAAACAGCCCTCACCCGAGCACAATCCCGAAGAGCATGCACAGCCGATTCTTTTTCTTCTTGACAGATAGGGCATAAGTCATCAGTCTCAATACCCTTTTTGACAAGGCAGCCTTTCACACCAATACTATCATGCACACATCTCCAAATAAATGTTTTGATTCTAGGTAAGGTGTTGATTTTCCAAATCCAACCCGTAGACAATGCAATCATATTATGAGTCTAATCAGCCAATTTATAAGCACTTTTAACCTCAAATCCACCTCTGGAACTGCCTGCCTAGACTAATCTATCAATCCCTCTGCTTGTGATTGACACCGGAGTAGCTAGAATCAAATTCTTAATGACCACAGGAAGCACAAAAGGAATACGATCCCAATCCCAACCCGAGTCAGTTAACACATCCATCACCTCAAGTAGTTCAGCTTCACAGGTCAAAGGGCCTAGAATCCAATGACGAATAGGACCTCCTTTAATCCAATTCCCAAACCAAAAACTCCAATTATTGTCTTTACCCACCAGCCACATACTACCTTTATTAAAAACCTCCCTGCCTCTCTTCATAACTGTCCAAACTTGAGAGCGCGGCAGACGATCTGCATTTATGGCACTAGCTCTCCTACCAGCACAATATTTCTGCTTTAAGACCCTTGCCTAAAGCATATCTTGTTCTGTGTGCAACCTCCAATTCAGCTTCGCAAGGAGAGCAGTATTCCTCCCTTTAGCCGATTGAAGACCAAGGCCTCCTTCCTCCTTAGTTCTAGTAACTTTCTGCCACCCAACCCAATGAATCCTTCTTTGATTCTCCGTAGTACCCCACAAGAAATTCCATTCGCTTTACGCTTCACCACGATCCACAGACCATATGTACTATCGTGTATGTTCTCCTCAACGTTACCATGTACGTTAGCAGGCACAATCCCACTGGGTCCCTCACCTGCCTCGTCAGTAGTAGCCTCACGAGAATTGCATGACCGAGTACTATTCTTCTCCGGTTCCACTTCCACCGTCCCCTTCAGCGGAACATCTTGACGGATTGAGTACGAACAGTTTTCCCGTTTATGGCCCATTCTTCCATAGTCAAAACACAACTTTTGAATGCCTTCATAGCACATTGATTGCTCAAGCTTTCCAATCTTAATAGCTGTGACTAGAGGTTTTGTTACGTCAACTTGTATACACAACCTAGTGAACCTTCCTCTAGTTTCCGACACGGTGTGAGTGTCCACCCTTAACCCATTTCCGATGGCTTTCCCGATCAGATAGAGTGCTTCAGCATTATAGTGCTCTATCGGCAATCCATTGAGTCTGATCCAAACAGCAATCGACGATACATTCGCCAGTTCCGGTTTGAAATCCGGTACCCAAGGTCGTATAGACAAAAAATGTTCGCCAATAAACCAAGGGCCCCTCTGCAACACAGCCTCAAAATCTTCTTTAAGCGAAAGCCGAGTGAGGAAGAACCCATAGCCTAAATCTACATAATCAAGTCTGCCTGCTGGTTTCCATAATGCCAGCAACCTTGCCTGGAGAAAGTTAAAACCAATCGACCTCCCATACACCTTAACAATCAATGCCCTTGCCCATGGATTCCTGATTTTTTGTTTGAGCTCTCTCGGGAGCTTAACAGCAACCAGCCCTTCCCTAAGAGTCTCTATTTCGTCATCCGACTCTTCGTCATCCTCCATGAAATCCCCAAAGTTAAAAGCTTGAGTGTAGGCACCAGGAATCTCACCCACAACCTTGTCTTTGAAAGACGTGGCTCAACTCCACAAACCTTGGGCCTGGTTTGGAGATGATGGTCTTAAGTCGCTGCTCTCGCTAAAGCCTGCATGGTTTACATTCTTAACCTTTTTGTTGCTGCGAGCCAGTTCCTCCTGTTTTTCTGGATTGCATAGGTAAGCCTCTAAAAGGGATAATATAAAATTTATATAGAGTTGGTACCAGTAGAGGTTCTATGAATTTTTAGTGTTTCTTCCCTAACACAGGCTTCAATTGTGTACGTAAAATAAAATAAAAAATAAAAAAGAGAGAGAAATGTTATGTCCGGTCTAAAACATTTTTACAACAAATTTTAGGTGGCAGATTGTTATTGGTTGTTATTGTTGGAGCAAAAAAATAATCTTAGTGGTAAGTTCAAATTTGAACCAGTAACTACTAACCACTTATGATTTGTTATAAAAATGTTATACATATAGCACTTCTAAAAATATTTTTGCATATGCATAGTATGCGACGTGTTTTTTTTTTTTGGTTGAACCAAGCATAAATTGACATATGTATTTATTATTAGGAGGGCCAGGAATAGAAATTAAAACTTGTGAATGGTCGCAAGGGTCAATAGGAGGCATAATTGGATGTGAAGAGAACTTAAAGAGTAAATATAGTTTTTAAAGTTTCACCCTTCTGTATTTTTTTTTCTTTTTTTGAAAATAACCTTTCTATATTATTTAAGTGAATATCAGACACATAATACAAAAACTAAAACTTGATAAAATGTTGTTTATGAATTTTCTTTAGGCACAAAGTAAGAAAGTCCAAATTATAATAAGCTCTACAATATAAATCTACTTCCTACCTTTTTCTCAAAAACAAAAAACAAAACAAAACTCTACAGTCATTTATCAAAACATGTTGACTGTACAACATTTAACAAAGCTTTAGGAGCACAGTCATGAGCTTCTTTTAGCAACAAACCTATTCACTTTAATAATTCTACAAAGTTAAAAACTATGTACCATAGTAGAAATATCATACAAAAGAGGAGCGATTTCATATCTAGTGCCTTCTCTGAATTCCAAAAGCTAGATTAAAGCCAACGAGTATGTGCAAAAGAAAATGTCTTTTTCATCCCACTTGCAGCAAGTTTTCTTACAGCAAAGCATCATTGGCCAAGTTTTTGACACCATCAATAGAAAGGAAAGCAAATGCAATGACAACCAAATTGAACCCTGCCTAGTGCTTACACACTAAACAAACTCTAGCCCATAACATCCAAAACATTGCAGCATCACAGAGTGCATCAAGAACCCATGTACCTTCTTACAAGCAATGCCCATACTATTAATTTTTGGTACCAAAAGACCCTTACATTTTTAAAATTTAAGGGACCAAAACTGAATTTTTTTTAAATTTGACGGACTAAAATCGAGCTAATCCCAAAATTCAAGCACTACAAATATAATTTACCCTTTTTTTTTTTTTTTTTTTTTTTTTTTTTTTTTTCTATTTGATGGAATTCATGAATGTATTTAAGTTTTATTAATGCAAGGAATGATTAGTTATATAATGTTATTTCAAATTAAATAACATCACAAGTGTTTTTGTTGGAGTAAAATATTCTAATATCAAATCCATCATATATTTTTAAAATTCATATCAAGCAATTTACCTTCACTCCCTTGATTTTGAGCGTTCAAACCCAAAAGCAATCTAAATTTTTTGGATGCAAGAATTTCCCTAGACTCTTTAAGCCAGAATATTTTAAGCCAGAGACGGTCAATCTGAATTATGGCCAGAGTAGGTCTCAGACTTATGAGTCAAGCAGATTGGTGTGCTCCTTTTGGAGTTATTGGATTGCCATCTGTGATTTTAAGCAAGGACATAAAATAGAAAACATGGTGTAAAAATAACAATTAATCCTTGATGGAAAAGAATATGCTTAACGTTTTGATTTTGACAATGAGTACCCTCTACTACAAGTGAGGAAGCAAAATGTTGGCCTCTCTACCAATAATTGGTATGTGACAGGTAGATGTAAAATGTTAATGGTTGCTAGTTTGTACCATCAACTATGCAGAAAAATGAGTATACATAACTAATCAACTATCATATACGCAATGCAAATGTTGCGTAATTGTCTAGCCATCGACTCCAACAGAATGAAAATTATGTAGCCACAAATGGCAAATGAAATCAATATATGTATCTTGTTTTTTTTTTTTTTTTTGGGAGTTGGGAGGTGGGGTGGGGTTTGTTTTCAATGGACATACTATGCAACAGTTAGAGCCTCTCTCCATGCATTAGCTTAATGAAGGATGGATTATCTAAGGTCTTTGTTACAGCCCTAAAAGTGCAAAAATACTGGCACCATCTACCATAAATCCATATCTACCAATAAACATACTCGAGCTCTTATAGCCAAAAGCCTTGTAGTTCAGTAACATTGCCTGCCTTTATTTAAGAGAATCAGGTTCAAATCCCCCCATACTATTAAAAAAAGAAAAAGAAAAAAAGAAATTGATATTTTATAACATACATTAATTCCTAAGAAAATCACCAACAATATTCATGGTGATCATGTCTAGTGCATATGTGATGTGATTGAATGAGCAGACACCTGCAAAGTCTTCCTTTAAGTTCATGTGTATTGAGCGAAAAACAGATGCATAAATGCAACTAATAAATTTGAACAAAAATTTAGGTCATAAGCATTCAGTAAACAACAGAAGGCTAAAGTTAAATTCTGTTAATCTATGATCTTATTTGAACAATCATTGTGTAACAGAGGGGGTGAGCATAATTTCCTGTGGTTAATTTTTAATTCATGCTGATTCAGCGATATGTTTTGGACTAGATACAGTATCGCTCAATTCACGGCCCTTGGTTTCAAAAGGGAATAGCACTACACAAATACCTGAAAAGAATATTACAATCTCAAAAAGAACAATGGAAGCTGTTTGATGACAACCATGTACTAAACCAACTGCCACAAGAGGACATAACATTCCACCAATTCTTCCAACTGAGCTTGCAATTCCAACGCCTGTTGTTCGAACTGAGGTTGGGTATATCTACATTTCAGTGAAATCATATAAAGATTATCTTCTCGCCACTAATTGAAACACTTTCTTGGATAAGCATGCAAACTAACACTAACAAACAAGAGTAAAGATACAAAGAATCTAACATATTTTTCAACTGCCCAGTGCCTTCCATAGGTTAAAACAATGAGTTAAGACAAATTAAAAGTTAAAGTTGTGAAGACCTTAAAGCATCTGGATATATTGGATCCAAATAAAGAGTTCAAATGCAATCATCAGAATTCCACAAACAAAAGTAGATGAAAAGAGGTAACTTTATGAGATCCACAAGAAAAAGTGCTGTAAGGGCTACCTATGTCTACTAATATTTGGTTTGTCCAGATATCAATCAACATTTTTTAACAACTAAAATGGGCTTGTTGACTGTAACCCAATTTTGGCTTTAGATTCTGAAGGTGGTCTCCCTCTCTCTCTCTCTCTCTCTCTCTCTCATGCACCGAACTAGAAGTTATAATACTTATTGCCTCTTAAGATGATAAACTAATTCAATGATTTACCTCAGGAGCATATATGTATACAATTGTGAATGTTGCTGTGATGCATATGCGAGCTCCAAAAAGAAGGCCTGTTGTTAAAACCTCAGGCTCATGGAATACCAATGGAAGTAGACAAAAGCAACACAGGAAGAACATAGCTGACATAGAAAGCTTACGGCCAAGTCTATCTACAGTTGCAGCTGCTATGAGGAGCCCCGGAAACTCTTCAGGAAAATTATAGTTAAATGTCACTTGGCTACCTTCCACGAGTATTAAATATATACATGCATTTATACAAATATATATATCTATATATATATATAGAGAGAGAGAGAGAGAGAGAGAGAGAGAGAGAATATTGAGATAAGTACACCAAGTTACCTGCAAAACTTGCAATGAATACATTTCTGTAGTTCACATCCTGGGACTCTTGTGACTGCACTTTAGTCGGCATGCATTTACTATTCCCATTGTTCAACTCAGAAGTCAGCAACACAAGGCCATAATATGAAAAAGCATTCCCAAAGAATACTACCCACAAAAGCAAGGTAGACCTAACTAATTTTGGTGAAAGAAGCACAAAAAGTGATGAGATGCCCCCTATATTAGAATCTATCCCCTTATGGGTTGCATTTTTAGTTCTTGGTGAGAGCAAATTTGCATCTTCTGATGGATCATTACTCTTTTCTTGTAACTCAATTTGGTGATCAGAAACAAGAGTGCCACAAGGGAGTTCAGTTCCATTCATTCTGGCTATTTTCTCCAAAACATCAATTGCTTCAGTTGTTCTACCCTTTAGGCATAAATACCGAGGTGACTCGGGTGTCACTCTATAGAAAATGAGGAGGAGTGATGATGGGAGAGATGACAATGCAAGTAGCCACCTCCAGCCCAACCTTGGCATGACAACCTACAAATAACACAGCATAAAGATGAAGGTAGCTGCCCAATGAATTTCTTTTTATTCACAATCTCAACTAGGGAAATCCTTTCATCTGATTTATTGAAAGAATTCCACAAAACACAGGATGAATTGCTAGGTTATTATGACCACAATACTTCTCACTATGTCAGGATTTCCCAAGTTATGATGACAATGATGATCAAATACCATAGCTTTATAGGCTACATACACCAATGGCAAAACTTTGTTAGAAAATAGCTAGTTCCATTGTGTAAGGTTGGCACTGGAACTAGAAGATTAAACATAACAGAGAAGACAAAATGTCCAAGGACATAAAAAATCTCAATATAAACTAGAGGAAAAGTTCCCTCTATATAAGGCCCTAAAAATTCTATGAAATCCCTTCTTAAAAATTGCAATCAAATTATTTTAATAAAACTAGGATTACCTAACTGCCTTTTTGGTTAAATAGGATTACCTAACTACCTGAATCCAAATATAGAAAAATGAGAATAAAATGGAAAAATTAAAAATACCTAAATCTAGTAAGGAACTGCATGAGCAGACAAAATGAGAAGGTAATCATACCCATGCAAGAGAAGCCTCAAGAATAGTTCCGAGAGTCCAAAATGCTGAAAAAATAACCATCCAAGTGCCTCTACTAGGAGTAGGAATGAACTCTAGAAACCAGGATGAGAGTACGGGGCCACCTCCCAAACCAAGACCAACCAAACAACGAAGAATAATCAATGATCCATAATTAGGGGCTAAAGCACTCAGAAAACCAGCTCCACCAGTAACTGTTGCTGTGATAATGAATCCTTTCCTGAGAATAGAAGAAAGAAAGCAAAACAAATAGCAAGCAGAATTATTAAGATTTGGTGAAAAAATGCACTCAATTAAAAAAATAAATATATCTAGTTTTAAGAAAGTAATGAATAAAATATAATTTCCGCAAAAAGTAAGCTAAACTGAAGTTACTAATACGAGTGAAAAATTGTGGAAATGTGGAAAGAAAAAGATGTTGGAAGTCATGTTCAGAGACCAAGAGTGTAGGTAGCAGCTGCACTGTCCAACATCCACCCCCCTCCACCCCTCTTTTTTTGTATTTTTTTTCCTTCATATAGGAACAAATGCTTATATGCATCCCACAATGGGGGAGGGAAAAATAAGGAGGCTCTGGATCAAATCCACAATGGTTTGTGGTGATCAAGCCAAAAGGCTTTTAACTTGATAAGTGGCAGAAGCAAAAATCTTAAATGCTAATATTAAGTTTCAGAATAAGGGTGATGCTAAGTCAGATTACATATGACGAAAATACACTCTCAAAACTGAATCCACATTCTGAGTCACCTTCTACACAAAACGTTTGCACCATGTCATCTTAGAAGTGTTTACAATGAGTGGAGGTTTATTAAGAATCTTGACTTGCACACTTCTAATATCAATCTTTAGTTGGTAGGGAGCATCCATACAAGATGTTGATGTAATATGCTCATAATCATTTTGAAGTATTGAGAACTGATTATATTAATTTAGGACTAAAGCTGCTAGTGAAATAAATAATATGGTAGGAAGATTATAGAAAATGAAGACGGTTCAAATAATGCAGAGACTGTACATGACTAACAGAAAAATGAAAGGGATAACCTCCTTCCGTGCTTATCTGATACTATGCCCCAAGTATATGCTCCAACTAGCATGCCGGCAAATACCACACTAGTTATTAAGCTCTCTTCATTAGAAGAAAGATCCCATGCAGACTGAAGTGCTGGTCCAACAAAAGAAAGTAGCATCATTTCCATTGCTTCTGAAATCCAACCCATGCCAGCATAAGCAAGCACCAGAATTTGGAATTTTCCAAACCCCATGGCCGCAATAGCTTCTTCAACGGTGTACTTTGGGGTTTCATCTCCCATCTACAAGTATGGGGAAAAGATTTGATTTAACTTAAAATAAAAGAGATGCACATTGAAGATTCATTAATAGTATATGATAACTGATTTTTGTTTTTTAATCTCTTTTTGGTCATCAGATTAACCAGATGTAGAACACAGTACAGGCTTGCAGCCACAACTAGAAATCCAACACAATGATATCAAGACTGAGTGGATGATTGTTACAAGAAAAATGAAAAAGCGATAAGATCAATATCCTGATTAGAAGTCACTCCTATTCTATGATTATAAAGAAACTAGTGATTGCTTGCAAGATGGACAAAATCTACAAGCAGCATTACTCCCTCCTACTGGAAATTCCCAAAATAACTTCCAAGGAATGAAGTAATTGCTCTTCTTAAGTATTCAAAATGAAGTTATACCAACGCAATGGCTCAGATAAAGGAGAAACAACAGACATATGGAGACCGACACAAATTGAAGGAACACAAGACTGGAGCAAGGTTTGCATTCCAACATGTAATGCCGAGTGAGTAAATCGGTGGCATATTTCAAGTGACCAACAAACAAACCCATCTTTTTTTTTTTTTTACTCATATAAGACAACTATATGCAAAAAAATCAAGTAAATCTAACAATTCCAATCATTACCATCATTCAAAACAGTTTCTTAAACATTCACATGATGTTGTAGCTCAAGGGCACTCGTGCTACATTCTCTAAGGGAGTTAGTTAATGTGCTCTTGCTCAATAAACTTAAATTCTTTCACATGAAGCACGTCATAGTTCTTACAGCTAAAATTATTTTCTTTATATCCTATAAACTATAAAGTAAATAATAAAAAGACTCACCCATCTAGCACATTAAATTTTCATATATGGAAATGAGGAAGATCTCTTATATTGAAAATAGAAAGTATAATTAAGATGCCACATCTAACAGATCAAAATTTTCTAAAACCATACAAAAGAAAATGCAAAACAACACAAATATATGCGCATTAAAAATAGACCCAACAATGAAATCCCAGAATGCAACAAATATTTTATTTGAGAGAACAAAAACGAACCTGGGAAAAACTGGGTTCTTCTGCTTCTTCTTGGGCAAGAATGATAGAGGTCAAACAGCCTAAACAGAGAGAGAGAGAGAGGCCAAAATGGTTGTTAGGATTCTTAGGATTGTAATATAAGTTGGCCAAAACTGGAAAGGAGTTTTATTTTTTTTGGGTTCTTATTAAATGTGATCAGATTTCAGTTCGTTTGACTTCGGAACAGGTTTTTGGTTGTTGGTCGTTTTTCATTCTCTCTCTAGTTTTTACTTTTCCTTTTCTTTTTTGGGTTGGTGTTGTTGTTGTTGTTGTGGGTTTTTTCGGAGAGTCAGACAAATGTCTAAAATGGATCTCTAGAGCATTGGGCAAAAGCTTCGGTCATGTTTACTTCCATATTTTTTCAATTAAAAGACAAAAAGAAAGAATTAAATCATCAAAATAAAATGGGATTCTCAAAAAAAAAAAAAAAAAAAAATCAAAAAAAAAAAAAAAAACAAAAACAAAAACAAAAAAAACAAAATCATCATCAAAAAAAAAAAAAAAAGGAATATAATGGTGCTCTTTTTTAATGTGCTTAAGAGTTTACCATTGCATATCCTTAGTGTAATGGTCACTCTCTCCAAGTATAAGTGCTTGTGTGTCTAAAAAAAAAAAAGTATAAGTGCTTGTGAGGTGTGGGGGGAAAGGGTCGAAATTCAAGTCTCCAAAATAAAACTGTACACACATATACACGTAGATTATGTTATAGTAAAAATTCTATCTTGTATAAAAAAAAAAATTATTTTTATACCCTTCACATTTTTTTTGGTTACTTTTCATTATAGGGATGTAATTAATATTTTACATTCATTTCATTAAAGGAATGATTGTTTATCTTATCTTATTTTTTTAAAAGAATGCTTAGTAGGGAGGGAGAAAAAGAAAGAATAATAAAATTTTTTTCTTAACCATTCTATTACTATACTAAACTTTCAAATAAATTAAATATTCTTTAAAAACCAATTTTAATTAAGTTATTTCATAACTACTAAAGTAGCATAAAGATCTAAACTTTAAACTCATATATATTAGTTTATCAAAAAACTCATATATATATATTTGGTTTAGTGTCATAATTTCCTATTCATTTGAATTTTTAAATTATGACACAACCAAAAAAAAAAAAAAAAAGAAGCCTTAAAGCTCACATTTAGAGAGATTACTTGGTTTAAACTATTTTTCATAGTTTTTTTTTTTTTTTTTTTGTGAGAAGAACTATTTTTCAAAATTGATTGAGAATTTTTTTTATTAAAATTTTGGATAAGTTTTTTTTTTTTTTTTTTTTTTTGAAGACATAGATTAGTAGGAGAGTGTCCTATTTTATAAGTATTGTAAGTGGAGTTAGAGATATATTTTTATCAAGTTGTCCCTAAGTTTTGTCCTTACTTAACGTAAGATCTAAGAGTATTTTTGATTCACATAAAAGTCCAATTGAAAGAGAGGAATCTTTTTATATATAGTATAGATAGATAAATAGATTAAGGAGGACCTCTCTTGAGCCTAATGGCCTGTTTGGAAGTTTAAAAAAGGAGGGGGAGTAGAGTAAAGGGAGAGAGAGTAATTCAATTACCTTGTTTGGAAGTTTTTTAAGAAAAAGTAGGAGGGATTTGGAGGGGTTTCAACTACCTCTAACCCTTCATTTTTAATTCCTCTAAATTGGAGAGATTTGGAGGAAGAGTAGAGTAGATAAATTATTGACCAAATGAATTCTCCAATTTACCCTTTATAAATTAACAAAATTACAAACCAATTATATATATAAATAATCTTTATTTGTTTCCAGAGAAAATTTAACACTACAAATGACAAATCTTCCTAGTGCTTTCTTACAAACCAAAAACAATTTCTTCTAAGTTTAGTATCTCTACAGTTTCTATCCAATATTTTCTCAGCAACCAAACAAAAAAGAGAAACCCAAAACCGAATACTAAGAGGGAAGTGACGTTCCGGTGTACGGTCACATGACAAGCCAGCAGTACTTCCACAAGGTCTTCAAGGTGTACACGAAGCTCTGGAAGTACCAGTAGGATCACTGGTCGGAGCTTGTCGATTCCAATCTCCTCCACTGGGAAATCAGTGAGATCACCAGTCGGATTGGCCAAGTCTACTTCGGCCAGTATATGCAGACTAGCAAGGCCAGGTTTCTTGTCGAGGCCTACATGTTCTACGAGGCGATTCTCAATAGGCGTTACTTTGAAGGATCCAAAGGCTTCGGTAAAGATCTTGGGGTTAGGTTCAAGGAACTGAGGTTTTGTGCCAGGTTCTTGCTCATTTCGTTGATTTTGAACCGGACCTAGATGGTTAAGGGCCTTCTGTGGAACTCATGATTTTGTTTGGGTTTTGAATTTTTGAATTTATTTTTATCTTTATTATAATTTTTTTGAGGTAATAAAAATTATTTTATAATAGTTAATAGTAGTTTTATACTTTTATTAGTGGTATTTGATGGAATGAAAATGTTGATTAATTAATTATTTAATTTAACAAATTAATCATAGATCAATGTTGTAAGTTCATTTTCAAATAGGGGTAAATTTGTCAATTTAAATCATTTCCTCTCTTTTCTATCCTAATTTTTAAAACATCTAAACAAGAGGAAGGGTAATTACTTCCTTTCCCCTTACTAATTTTAAAAACATCCAAACAAGGTGGATGATAACCATTTTCCTCTACTCTCCTCTCCATTATTCTCCTCCCCTCTACTCTCTTCCCTCTCTAAACTTCCAAACAGGTCATAAGGTTCTAGCGAGGGTTTGGAGTTTTACTATTGTACAAGTTCAACTCCCATACAAAAAGGGAGGGGAGGGGGGGGGGGGGGGGGTTGAGCCAAACCCAAGAGAGATATGGCCCATGAGCCCATCACATGATTTTGATAATTATATGAGCAATGGCCGAATTCATGAGGTGAGGAAATGGTAAAACCCATGAGAGTTTTTTTTTTACCCAAAAACCCATGAGAGTTGAGACTATCACATGATGTAAAATATATAGGTTGTGAGCCCATTTTGTAAAGTATCGAACCATTAGCCCAATCCAAAATGTTCGGAGTATTTTGGGCTTAAGACAAAGTATTGTTGTTAGATGGAAAATTGGGCTTTAAGATGAGCTTGACCCAAGACTTATTCCTTATGCTTTATGAAATAGTGCTGCCTTGGCATGTATTGTTCAACAATATTGCAGCATAGGAAAATAGTGGGCGTTGAACAATATATATATTTTTTTAAAAAATCATTATTATTAATTAAGACTAAAGTTTGACATAACAACACACAATGATGGATTTAGCAATGGATGGAAATAGGGACCATACTGCTCACAAATTCAAGAAAGCGAATGTAGAATGAAGCTAAAGTTACTTAACAACAAGAAGTGAAGCAACTTTTCACCATTCTAATGGATAAGCTACCGATTTATAAATGCAAAGGCATATTCTAAATACATGAGACAAATTTTTTTTTTTTTTTTGTTGAGAAGATAAATACAAGAGACATGATTTCATAATAACTAACGAATCAAACAACAAAGTTTTTTAAGTAATCCTATCAAATCTTATCCAAAAAAAAGTAGCGCTATAAAAAAAAAAAAAAGCTTATTAAGTAGTATTGAGACAACGTGTCAAGGCATAATCATCAATCATTCATTGGAATCTCCAAAGCAATCTGAGATAGTATTTAAGAGTTTTCATGTAATTTAAATATAATAGCATAGTTATCTATTATCTTGTGAACAAATTTTTATCTGTATACATATGTACATTTAAATATAAAATATTTTCAAAAAAGCAAACCAAAACACAAATTCTTATTATTCTTTCTTTAAAGTAGTTTAGTAATATTCTCAGCTTTACTTACGAAAGCCAAAATTCAAATTCCTCCTTCAAGTTATTATAATTAATTATTGAATTAGAAAATAAAACCCATAAAAAATGGAGGCTCTCATTAAAGGGCTAAACACATGACTAGCCTCATGCTCTATCAACTCCAATTCCCCTTTGGAGAGGTGCATCTACATCACCCAATCACCATTGTTAGAAGGGTTTAATATTGGCACCACAAAACTAAGCACCAGACGATGCTTATTGTCACTGACATTTATATTTGACAAAACTAAGCACCAAACGATGGGCCTTTGCCCAACCTATCAAATCCAAGAAATGATCCTCAGTCATTGCACCTTCCACAATTCCATGAACTTCATTTGCTATCCAACTCAATAGATTTTTTTATTTATTTTATAAAAGCTGGTCTACTATCATGTTACCTGTTTGATATTGATTAGAATGATTTCACTATTTTGTAATAATAGTTGCAACATTTGGCACTATCTCAATTAGCAAAGGTGTAGTAGGGCACCCCAGAGTTTCTGCCAATGCCTTCTTGAGGATCTCTGCCATGGACTCAAAGGTTTAGTTGTCTTTAAAGGTGGACCTCAACCATGGGCTTCTTGAAACAAAAGAAGAAACTGTAATTCATTGCCAGCATATATAAAACCCATGTCTAGGGTTGACAGTGGTTGCCAATGATTCTGCTTTGGCAACTTTGCTACCACCACCGGCTTTTTGGCCACAGTCACCATCAAAGCTTTTAAACCATTAGGTGTTTTGTGTGTGAGAGAGAGATGGTGGAAAAAATACGAGTAGTATATGGAACTAGGTGAGGCTGAGGAAGCATGAACAATATGAGCTATATGAAACATAATTTAGGGCATCTGCATCAGATGTGCCAAGCATTTAATACACCAGATGTCAACAAATATGTTCCTCAAATTTTTTTAGAACCATAGAAGCAGGGACGGAACTAGGATTCAAACTTAGGGGGGCTCAAAGTTTTTTGTTCAAAGATTTTAAAAAATTGAAATATCAATACTAAAGGTCGACAACAATGCATTATTAACATTAATTTTTTAATTATTTGTATTTTTTATTTTGAAAAAAAATCACAAATGACAATTTATAATCAAGAGTTTTGTAAATTGTGATTTACACTATGTTTTTTGTTGGCTTTAATTCCGTGTCAAATTTGATTGTAATTATGTTCAATAATTTCTCTGTATTTTTGTGGGATTTAATGTAAGGGTTGTGTGTGAGAGTTTGGTGAAGATTTTGTGAAAATGAGGATTTCATGACTAGCTTGCGAGTGCCAACTCGCAAAACAGGCCACGCGAGAAGCACATGTTGAAATTTGAAGAGTCTTTAACAGGTTGAATTTCACGAGTCATTCGCAACTCAGGCCAAATCGCGAGTGAAATGTTCAAACATTGTAACGTACCATTCATGAAAATCAAAATCACGTAGTTCAATATCAAAATCACGTAATTCAATATTCAAATATTGTAATTTCATTTCTTTATTAATGAAAATGATGGGGATGTTAGTTTGATCAAGAAAGTAGAAAATAGCAATTAGAGGAAAGCTGGTCAAGAAGTAAATAGTGAGCATAGAAAAGCGAGTCAACGAAATTGTACCAAACCATGAACAATAAGGCTTATAAGTCTTAACCCAACGTAGCAGTAAGTCAATAACAAAGAAAAAGTCTTTTGCCAGGAAACTTGGGAGGCTAGCTAGTCACAAAATATTTGGTTGCAATTTGCTATTCACAATCAAATGACATGGAGTTATGACTGAGCGGGAGGCTCATGTTTGATAAATGAACCATTTTTCTACCAAATATTAAAAGCAGTTTATCAGGGACGGAACCAGGATTCAAACTTAGGGGGGTCGAAGTTCTTTTTTCAAAGATTTTTAAAAATTGAAATATCAATACTAAAGGTTGACAACAATGCATTATTAGCATTAATTTTTTAATTATTTGTATTTTTTATTTTGAAAAAAAAAATCACAAATGACAATTTATAATCAAGAGTTTTGTAAGGCAATTGACACATCCTAATATTTTCAAGGTCTGACCAAAATTAGTCTGATTCTTTATTCTATCGACATTATAAATTAAAAAAAAAAATATTATGTACTCTTGTCACATAATTCTATAACTAATAACTTCATAATGCTATATATATAGTTAAAAGATTCTTAAAAAAAAAAAAAAAACTATAGTTAAAAGTTCAAATCTATGTCAAGCATTATATTAATAAAACAGCTAAAATAATGGTTAATAATATCAGGCATTAATATTCAGCATAAAAAAGTGTAAGACAATTATTGGTGACTTGGTAAGGTTGAGAATTTTTCCTTTCAAAAATTGCGAGTTTTAAAAAGTAGTAAAAAAAGAAAAAATTAAAAGAGATCTATTAAACAATCACATGATAATGGACGGTAACTTTGAGTTTTTAACTAAGTAAATAATAAAGCTTTTCCCGTCATTACATTAATTTAGTTAAGTCATAAAATTTATTACCAATAGACTAATCTCACACATGCTTTGGTGGCAGCTTATGTAAGGCACAAAATAATAGATTTTTGTTGTTTCACACATATATTACCATTTATGCATGTATGCTAAGTGCGCCCAAAGTTAATAAAATATTAAAAAAAAAAATTCTACCATTCAAAAAATAGATAAATTTTTTTCATTGGTTGAGTTAAAGACACCAACTGATCCAAGTTGTTGGTGATTAACTAGTGTATGGTTGGAGCGATAAAAAATATAAGAGTTGTCTCTGTGTCTATAAGGTGGAGTTATTTGAAAGAGGCATAGAGCTCTCAAATGAGTGGGAGAAACTAGTTAAACGTTATTGAGTTTTTGTGATTTGTTTTGCTACGATTTGTAATCGATTTTTTGTTATTGTTTTTGCTTAGATCAGATTTATGATTTGTTCAAAGATGTTTCTTATTATTCGGATATGTGTTTTTAAAAAAAAAAAAAGATTTTTATTGTTATCTATTTTTGAGATTTATGGGTCATCTTGTCAATTTTTGGGTGAGGGGGCCAAGTATAAGATTTTTTTTCAAATGCTGTTGGGGGGGGGGGGGGGGGAGTGGGTGGGGACCATGGTCCCCCTCAGCCCTAAGGTAGTTCCATCCTTGCATTGAAGGGTACCGTAGTGTGTTCTAATTTATTTATTTATTCTTTCACTTCTGCCGCTGTCCTCTCTCTCTCTCTCTCTCTCTCTCTCTCTCTCTCTCTCTCTCTCTTATTTGAATCACTTTATTTATTTTCAATTTTACTTTTCTGGACGCCTATCTTCTCTTCCAAGTCTATATTTGCAGCCTTAACCACTTGGGTGGTTGGTGGCATGGATCCAGTCAAGGGGCAAGGGTTTTTTTTTTCTTAGATCTGTGAATGCTCAGATTTTTGGCTGGTTTTTCTTTTCAGATTTGTTTTTTTTTTTGTCCATTAGATTTGTGGTTTTCTCCATGGCCATAAACACCTTGCTTTGCCTTGAATTTCTCAGATCAGTGATGAGGTTTTTTTATTTGGGTTTTATGGATTTATTTTATTATTTATGTTTTGAGATGGATTTTTTATTTGATTTGAGTTTTGTGAAGGTTTGTGGTGGTGGTGGTTGAATGACACTGGGTTGCAATTTTGGTGGTGGTTGTGGATTAATTTCCGGTGGCGCTAGATTGCGATTTTGGGTTTTACGGTGGTGAAATGGTGTATTAAAGTAATATTTCAATGTGTCAAATGCTAAACTGTCTTCAACCAATCTTGCACATATGAATGGAGAATTACTAGTTTCACTAATAATCACACTAATGATTTGCCTCACTCCACACATTTGAAATAAATGAGTTTATTTTTGTACTGTGATTGCATAATTGGAGGCAATGATAAATGTCAATTAAGATAATATGAAGTGCAAGGCTTAAACACATGTGCAGCCTCACACTCTATCAACTCCAGTTCCCTCTTCGACATGTGCATGTACACCACCCAATCACCATTACCAGATGGACTTGGTATTGGCATCACATACCCAACATTCCCACCCCATGGAAAATAGAATGACCCAAATGCACTCTTTCCCCACCCAAAATCCACCTTTGATATTGGAAAATGTTGTCCTGATGAAACTACCAAAGTTGGTCCTTCTTTGTTGCCACTACTATATACCTTTGCCAAACTTTGCACTGGACGATGAGCCTCCACCCAATCTATCAAATCCAAGAAATGTTCTTTAGTCTTTGCACCTTTCAAAAATCCATGAACTTCATTAGCCACCCAACTCAATGGTTTTTCAATAAGCTCATCAATTTTCTTAGAATCATAGGGAATAGACAACACGTTTCCAAAGTAAGAAGACATTAGTGATGTTTTCTCCTTGTCTCCAAAGCTAAGCATTGTCCTGCCGTCAACAACAATAACCAATTTTGATATCCTTTTGTTTTTAGCAGTTTTGGCGCTAATATTCCACAAAAGTGCATTGAAAGACTCTAGTTTAGTCCTTTTGCTTTCCTTGGTGCTGGCTTGTGATTGGAGTTGGTTAATTATGTCTGCCTTAACTAAGCATATGCGGTTTTCAAAATGGTTGGCACTGGGTTCTGGATCATTGGAAGGGTTGAACATGGTGATGGGGACATACAAGTTGTGAAGGGAAGGATCAAAGGAAACAGGATGTCGAGGATTGAGCATCTCACGGTTGAAAGTTGGTAGTGAAGAGAAGGGTTTAGATTGAGCAATCTCAGCCCATGAAACAAGAAACATGCCTGCCGAGTATGCATCTACTATTTGATGGTCAAATGTGCATGCCACCACAAGACCACCACATTTGAACCCAGTTGCCTACAAGTAGGTTTCATAGCATTAATTAGTTTCAGCAAAACTTGGGGGGGGGGGGACAATGCTTCACAAAAAAAAAAAATTCATTTTTTTAATGGTATTTGGTGACAAATTGTGATTAGTACAATATCATTTTTATGTAGGGGCACCATAGACATCACTTTTTTTTTTTTTTGATGTTTAGACATCACTTTTATTGCATACTAATTGTGAAATTTGTTGTGCATCTAGACTTATTGAAAAAAAGAAAAAAGAAAAAAAAGAAGAAGTACTCCTTGATGCATTTTGTATGTTTACTATTTCATTTTCATAGGAAAATGTTAAATTATTACCAAATTTACTAAAATAAAGTTTACGAACTTAAGTAATTGAATGTTTATTGGTATCTCTTGAACAACATAATAAATGTCTAAACAACTTTTATGTGATTGGTGACACATTAATTTGTAAAGAGTGTATATTAAATCATATAGTATCCATTACTATACTCTTTGAAATATCCGAAATAATGTACACTTTGACTTTGAGACCTCACTGGGCATAATTTTATAAATATTCCTATCTATTATTTATTTTATCAACAAATATATGGCTAAGACTTTTTCTTTTTTGAATTTTAAATTTCATGATCTATGTAATTTTTTAAAGTAGTGTCAATAATGGATCCAAGTGAAAGTAATGTTACCTTAATTATAATGTACAATATCAATAATTATAAAAAAGCTTGTGGAAATTTTTGGATCCCTCTCATTATTATAATTTGATAAAAATTTTCATTTTATTTTTCCTTTTTTCTTTGTATGATTTTAAATTAATGGTTGGAAAGTTATATTTGTCATAAAATATTAGTACTTCAAAAACTTTGATCTTTAATTTTTAGGTGAAAAAAAAAATGGAGGTAATAAAATTAGTTGAGTTATTTTAGAGATATTATAAAATTAGAGATATTTGGTCAATCATAAACAAGTAATTCATATATATATATATATATATATATATATATGTTTTTTCATGGGAAATCAATTATATTTATTAATGCATTAGAGAACTTGCATAAGTTTATGCAAAATGGCATAAATGCAAAATATGGCCAACTAACTTTTAAAAGAACTCATATCAGTTTAGGTAATTGTCTTACATTACTTAAGAAAGTTTATTTGTATAATATATCTTGCTTCAATTTCTCTTAAAAGTTACCATGACTTTTAAGTGGAGTTAGTAGTGCGATTTTGTGTTGTATGTGTGTGTGTTTTGTTTCAGAAAAAAATATGCATCTCTTGTCCAAATCCATTCTAGCTAAGATAACCATACAAATTTACACAATTGGCTATATTGATGTTGCATATTTTATTTATTTTTATACTTTCTTTGCATTTTCTAGGATGAATGAAGAGATTGAATGTTTGTTGTGTGTGAAGAGAGAAACAATTAAAAAATCAAGAAAAATTAATATTTTTAATAAAATAGATAATTTGATATGTGTATTTTTAAAAAGTAGTTATGTAAAATAGAAAAAGTAGAGTTTTTTTGAAAAAAAAAAAGATTTTCAATATGGCCAATAAGAATGCTTTAAGCTTTTGTATTAAAATAAGTGAAAGCTTTAGCATTTTTATTTTCATATTAGTTTAGCAATGTATTTTTGAAAACAATAACACGTTAATTTTCTAAACTTTTGACAAACCTGGACAGCCAGCACGCCATTCTTCTTCTTGGGTACAAGTTTGCAGCCAATGGTCTCATCAGGTTCATACAAGTTGAGTTTTTGAAGCTCTATATTTGCAAAAGCGTCAGTGAAGTCGACCCCACGATTGTTGCAGTGAAGCTTATGCTCACCCATGGAGTCTGGCACTTTCTCACCAGCAAGGGCATAGAAGGGCACTAGAGCTTCTTTCAAGGCCTTTTTGAGAACCTCAACCATGGCCACAAAGGTCCAGTTGTCTTTACAAGTGGGCTTCTTATAACAAAAGAAGATACTGAAATCTAATGGATGTAAAATGCAGAAGTCTAGGTTAGAGAGTGGTAACCAATGGTCCTCATGCTTTGGCAACTGCACTACCACCACCTCTTTCTTGATCAGAGTCACCTCCATCTCTTTTGCATTCATGCTTATGTTTATGCGTCTAAACACTCTTTGAGAGAGAGAGAGAGAGAGAGAGAGAGAGAAAGAGAGAGATGTGTTGGGAAAAATTCTATAAGTGAGAATAAATTTTAGCAATCACAACAAAAGTATAATATACAAAAATATAAATATTACATAAAAAATTCTTTATCCTTGAAAAAAAAAATTATGACACAAAATAATTTTTAAATATATAAATAATACCATAAATTTTATTTTTAATGAAAAAATGATTAAAAAGTGAAGCATGTGAGATACATGAACCGTGGATTAAATATACTGTTTCTAAAAAATAAAAAAAAGTCAAAACATGCAGCTGTAACAAAAAAAAAAAACAAAAACGTAACGTGGATCCGCAAACGCGGATCCAAACCGATATGATATCTTTCTTCTTTATCTTGTCGGGCAATCACAAGACAATTGTCAAATCTTCATAAATGTTGCTTGCTTTTGAACGTAAAAATATGACTTCTACTCTTCCTATTTGGCAAGCTTTTCCACAAAGCTCCCTTAAATTTGTTGAATTCCCAGCAACTTGTGCATCTCATTTAATGAGCTCAGCTAAATTGTGGGCTGAATCTATACAGTGCAATGCATCTAACAATCTCTTCTTTTAACTCATATACGGAGGAGATTTTTAACGCAATTCTTCCGTTAGTGTTTATGCTAGTCAAGTTAACACCATGCTCAGCCTTCTTCATTATCTTCCTAATATTGAAAAAATCTCAGCAACCTCTATACATTTCTTTCTCAAAGACTTTATTTCACATTGGATATCTTTAATCTAATTTCTTGGCTCCCTCTCATTAGAAGCCCAAATATTCTTGAAACTAGCTGCTCGATGTTCTTTAGTACACCTCCTTTCAACAATTTTTAGCGGAGGATATTGCTCCCTTACTCAAGACCTTCATGATCTTTCACTTCATCATTATTCCTATCATCATGAAATTTTTCATCAAATATCACTTCCTCATTTGAAGCACTGTCAGGTAGAGAGAATTTTACTCTTTTGGTTGCATTACCATTAACTCCGACTCTCAGCTGTGGAGTTTTCTAAAAAAAAATTGTTTGCATTGAGCTTCTTCTTATAGACCTTCACGAGTCTTCTAAATACTGCAACAAGCATGCCCTCTTACAACAACCAATAATCCTTTAGAAATTTTCCATCTTACATTGCCAAGATGGTTATAATAACTCGCTCAATCCATAGCCAATATAAAAAACACATTCATTCATAAATCTGGAACATGTTGTACATACTCTAATATCAACATGAAACCAACATTGGTCTTAATGTGCAGATCACCAATTCTCAGAATTTTGAATAATTGGAGTTACCCATCTTCACAACACCAAAGTCACTTGCTTTGTATGTGGTAAACAACCCTTTTGTAGGGATAATATGGTGGGAGGCTGTTGAATCAACAACCCTCTTAACATCATCTTAAACTAAGATCTACCTTTTAATTGTGACTTGTCCTTAAATTTAGCGTGATCATCAAGCCATATACTTTTATTTCTACCCTCGTTTTCTGTGGTAAGAGCTTGATCTTGTGCATTGTTTATACCTACATCTCTTCTATAAACCTCCTCGCTCATAATCAAATCTCAAATATCATTATATTTGAATTTGTTTTTCTCTGCAGAATTACTCATTGCCATTCTCATAATCTCTCAGTTGTTTGGAAAAGAAGCCAAAACAATTAATAAACGAATCTCATCATCAAAATCAATCTCCATAGATGACAATTGATTTGTGATGGTATTAAACTCATTCAGATACTATGCCACAAGAGTAGCTTCCACCATCTTCAGATTAAACAACTTCTTCACCAGATGCACTTTGTTGTTAGCTGAAGGCTTTTCATACCATCTGGCTTATTCTTCCCTAAAAAAGGAAGATGTAATTCCTTCTTCTCCAGCCATTTCTCCCAATCGAACATATGCTCTGATACCGCTTGTTGGGAAAAATTCTTTATAAGTGAGAATAAATTTCAATAAGCACAGTGGAAGCACAACTAAACTAGAACACAAAGATTTACGTGGAACACCCTTTCTCCTTGAAGGGAAAAACTGCTGGACAAACTCCGAATAATTTCACTATATTAAATAGAGACTACAACACTTAGAGATAGAAGTTGAGCAAAAAAAAAATTTCGTTTTCTTCTCACTCACTACTCTCTTGCTCATTGTGTACCTTGAAAAAATTTGAAAAAGCAAAAAAAAAAAAAAAAAAGGGTTTTAAAGAGTTGTACATAAAAGTTAATAGCTAAAAGCTAAAACTTAAAACTAATGCCAAACTCACCCGTGTTTGGGATAGCTTATATTGAGCAGTTTTTTTTACTATTTAACTTATTTTTTTATACTATTTATGGGTCTCATTGCATTTTTAGTACTATTCATGGGTCTTACTGTACTATTTCAGCCAACTTTTAGCTTTATCTACAGTAGTTTCAGCAAAAAAATTTCAGTTTCAGTTAAAAAAACTATTTCGAAATGGTCATTGTGTGTTTGGCAAAGATTAAAAAGCCAGCTTATTTTATTATTCAGCTTATTTTTGCTATTATTTATGGGTTCTAGTGCATTTTTTGGTATTATTCATATGTCTTAATGTACTATTTCAGCTAACTTTTGTCTTTATCTACAGTACTTTCAGCAAAAAGTTTTCAGTTTCTGCAAAATAAGCGAATCTTAAACAGACCCTTAGCGTGTGTTTGGCAAAAATTAAAAAGCCAGCTTATTTTACTATTCAGCTTATTTTTACTACTATTCATGGGTCTCACTGTACTATTTCAGCTAATTTTTACTTTTATCTACAGTACTTTTAGCAAAAAGTTTTCAATTTCAACAAAATAAACGGATCCAAAATAGACCCTTAACGTCTATTTGGCAAGATTATTTTTGCTAACTTATTTTACCATTCAACTTATTTTTGTTATAATTTATGGGTTCTACTATACTTTGTAGTACTATTCAAGGGTTACATTGTGCCATTTCAGCTGACTTTTAACTTTATTTACAGTACTTTTAGCAAAAAAATTTTTATTTCAAAAATATAAGTGAATCCCAAACAGATTTAGTCCTCACTTTCTCTGGGACTCTCCTACCACCTACTGGCCAATGGCCTTACCTTATATTTCTTCATTATTTCTTTCTTCCCTAGCTTGTCAGACACTCACAAGACAATAGCCACATCTTGATAAAAGTGGCTTGACTTTTGTGCATAAAAACAAAACTTCTCAACATGGAACAAATAGCTTCTTATATTATTATTACTAGCTTGTAACCTATACAAATGCACGGGATTTTTATTTAAAATTTTTAATAATTTTTTTTTTGTATTTTTATAGCATCTCAAAAGTATTTTTCTTTTTTATATAACATCATCAAAAGTAAATCAAATCATACTTCATTACAGTAACATATATTAACACACTTTGAAAAAGGGGGAAAAAATGAACCTTAGAAAAGTGGAAGAACAAATAGTTTTCTTCATAATATCATAAAAATTTAGGTATATAGCTCAAAATCACATTTATAATCTTAAAATAAACCAAAAGTCAAATAGTTTAATCCCTTAAAAGTTTATCCGTCTAACGTTGTGAGCAACCAAGCCATTGATATCCTTTTTGCATACCTGGACATATTAGAACTTTTTAAAAAATATGTTAAATTGATTCCAAATGAAGAACACATACAGATGCGAAATTAGTTCTACCATCTCAAATCTAAATCACTTGAATCAGTGTTAGATAGCTTTTCATTTCTTTTTCCTTTAAACATGTCTAATAATAATCTCTAAATTGAAGGAAAAAAAAAACAATTATTTTTATGGTAAGCATTAAATGTAGCTTGTACTCATTTTTTGCCCACTTATCCAATCTAACAATAGGAAAATTATCACGTTTTATATTTCCCAAATTTCAACATGATTTTAATTGCCTCATTTTGCAACAAACAAATGTCCTAACACCCAAACAAAATCCACAACTACCCAAAGTATTCCAACCACAAACCAACATAAATTCATTGTAAAGATGTTTAAAATAATAATATCATTAAGTAACACCTTTTTCCCAATTCAAAAAAATAAATTCAGTTAAATTTTTAATTAGAATTACTTAATATATTAGTTGTGTGGGGACTATTTTTTGCCGGTCCTCGGCAAGGCCATGGGCGCAGTGCCGAGGAGGCTCATGTTGCCGGTCCTCGGTAAGGCCATGGGCGCAGTACCGAGGAGGCTCAGATGTCCCACATCGAAGAGAGCTTCCCCCACTTTCAACCTTATAAGCTGTGAAGCGAAGAAAGTAGTGTACCATCGTATTCCGTATTCGAATACGGAATTCGAACTAAACCTTCTGTCTGATTCGATTGATGCTCGATCGCCTCTCGATCGATCGAAAATAAAATTCGATCGATCGACTAGCAATCGAAAATTAATCGATTCAAAAGGATTAGTCTCTGTTTTACTCGATCGATCGAAAGTAAATTTCGATCGATCGAAAATCGTAAAACTCGAATTTTCAGAAATTCTTCTAAGGCAGTTTCAACGGTTTTGCATGAACAAACAACCATCATAAGAAAATGATAGACAGAAATTGATACCAAAACTGAAATCTATTGATGCCATAGCCTTAAAGATCAATTTAACATTCTTAAATTCATATTTAAACAACATCATAACATCAATATCAGTTTTTATCAATATCAGTTTTTATCAAATCATAGTTTCAACAACTATGCAGAAAATTAAATGAATAATCCTCTATCAACTTGAAACTATTATCTCTAAATCCAAAACGCACAAAACATGTTATACAGATTCGAAATGAAGATCGCTCTGATACCAATGTTAGGAAATCATCATGTTTGCATCGCATACAAAACATACGCAGCGAAAAATAAACGGATCTACTTCATTCGCAATTGATAACATGCACTATGTAGGTTTCAGAATATAAGAACAAGAGAGTGTACCTTGATACGGTGAAATTCAAAACCGAATGAAGAAGTACTCGGGAAGACTTTCAATCTTCACTCCAATTCCACTTGATGCCCAAGATGTGTGGTCTCTCAATCAGTTCTATGTTTTCTAGAGAGAATATGAAAGAGAGTCTCTCTTCCTTATTTCATTACCTTAATTATTAAAACATACAAACCATTTTATTCTATATAAAATTCTGTATGTTTCTCTCCACATAACTGATTATCTAATTGGGCTAGCCTTTTGGGCCTTCCCAATTGGGCTTTAGTGTGTGGCTTGGAGTGGGACCAAAAAGGAAACAAATAAGACACTAGCTCCAATGGGCCTTGGGCTTTTCTGTCAACTCTTGACAAGTCCAAAGTTACCATTAATTATATTTAATACCACTATATAAATATAATTGCACTCTAGACCTCATTAATAAATTATATCCCAAGACTTTATTATACATGCAACCCCTTCATAAAATATTCGTAGTAATACAAAGTCATAAATATAGACTGCCACTTTGTAAATTACTACATCTTAATCCTTGAGTACCCGGTTTAATCCTTTTGCGTTATTCACCATATATTTATGAAATCCAATTTCACAAATATATACTTTAGTCTTACTAAAGTGGTTAGGCCTAACTCTCTGAATAACTGTACCCATTAAACTTATCTCAAGGGAATATTTTATATTTCCGTTAAGAGACTATGAATTCCATCTTGAGAATATATGTTCCATCAACATTAGATGTGGCTGCCCAACATACTGAGGTTTTGACCGTTACTTTAGATCTCACTCTTGATATATCAAAGCAACCTACATTTCATGATCAGGTCCATTATTCTCTCAGGATTAAGAGTTCATGTGAATACAAGTCGTGAGATTTATTATTCAATTGACAGTCGTTAGGAGAATAATAAATCTCACAGCGGTCCAGTTCAATATGTCTTAACTCTTAAAACATATCAACATATTAACTAGAAGTCACTACTTCCATGATCAAGACAAATCATCGTAGTTAATATGTTATAGTCTTCGCAGATGAAATGCCCAATTTCATCACTGACTACGAACCAAAATTCTGAGTTTACAAAGAACTTGTGATTTATATCTTCTGTAACTTTTCACATAAATCACATACTATGCATCTCATGAACTATTTGATAATGTCCGAATATTCATGTTACCATTATTTTAGATAAGAATAAAACAACTTTATTAAATACAATATTAAGTCATACATCATTTCTCACATAATGTCATACACAATATCATACATAGCATCATACAATAGGATTTAAGGGCACATATCCTAATAAAGGCCACCCCTAGTATGTGGTGCACAGTGCATTTCTTTTTCTTTTTAGCCTAATTTTGTCTTTTTCTTAACACAAATGGCCACCTCTAGCATGCGGTGCACAATGAATTTCTTTTCTTTTTAACTAAATTTTTTGTGTCATTTTCTTAAGTGTGCAGTGTATCATGTGCTAGTGCCTATAGTTGGATTGCTAAGCCAACCTACCACGTGCTTTGGGAAAATTCTAAGGTACTCTCGAAGCACGGAAAAATGGTGCTCCCTCTATTGATATTTATGGTGGATTTCATCATGAATTTAATGAATAGACCCTATTGTGAATGTGAGAGGATGGAACACCATTCACTGTACTCCAGGAGTACCTAAAATTACTCCATGCTTTGATTGCACAATGCTACTACTTTAATTCAAAATTATGTACTATAACTGCCATGAATCTATCAACCTGGAACAAATAGGTTTTTATATTTTTATTATTATTACTATAAGTGCATCTATTGTTTTGTTTCTGTTAATGAGATGATGACTGACATGTTATTTAGGCACTTGCATATTAAACAAATTATGAAAATTTAATAAAGATACATTTAACAAAGCGGGTCCTGGAGCCAAGCTCTGTCTCTCGCAGGTTGTAGCTCAGATGCCCACCAAGAACCCCGATGCAGCCATGATGCTGGAGCGCATTCTCAAGCTGCTGGTCAGCCACTCTGTGCTTGGTTGCACTGTGGTTGCCGATGAAGACTTGCCTTTCCAGAGGCTTTACAGTCTTACACCTGTGTCTGAATACTTTGTGCCTAGTGAAGATGGCGTGTCATTGGGTCGTCCCTTCATGGCCTTGCTGAAGACCAAGTCTTTATAAAAACCTGGTTCGTTTTTTATTATTTTTTTCCTTCCTTGTTTTATATTTGAAAAATGTAGTAATTACGAACTATTTTACAACATTTTTTACAAACCGTTGATAATAATATGATGGATAGTTATTGATAAATAAAAAAATAATATTAGCGGTGAGCACAGTTGAAAACCAATAAGAATTGGTCAAATCAATAATTTATAAAAATATTATATGATAATTTATAATTATAGTATTACTTTTCTTTTATTTTCCCTTTACTATTGGTCTTCATTGATTGTTTGACTTTTTTTATGCTTATTACCTCTGGTAATTGGTTAGGAATGTGTGAAGTAAGAGAAAATCTAGATCCTTTTTTTTTTTTTTTTTTTTTTGTGCCAGTAACTTTTTTTTTTAATATATAACACTCTTTTTTTTAATTATATATATATATATATATATATATATATATATAATTCGATAATTTGATTTGAATTCCGAATGTTTTCATTTAAAATACGAGGAGGTGTCAACCATTAAAACTACAAAGTTCTCAAAACATTATAACACTTTTTTGAGCAACAACACTATAACACTTTTAAACTACAAAAATGGTGGTTAATATAATTAAAGATTGAATTAAATTTGAAATTAAGGTCAAAGTCTACTATCTGCTATATGCACATATGTAATTGCCCCTATATTTTACTACTTTTATTGTGATAGGCTTTATGCCCTTTTTAACTTCTTTCCTTGCTTAATTTGGGTCAAATAATTACATTTGATATCGACAAATTAAAATTTGTTATCGAAAAAATTGGTCAAATAATTGATGGGCAAAAGCAAAACAAAGTTTTGTTTAGTTGTACGGGAAAGCCGTGTAGATACAGAAATTCTTGAAAGTTAATTATTATTCTTTTAATAGTAAAGAAAGTTAATTATTTTTTATTAGTGTAAATGATGAAATTCAAAACCAAAATTAAATTTCACAAAATAGAGATAGATATACCATATGGTCATTTAACGAGAGAAAAAATATATCTTATAAAATGTCACTTTCATAACATGTGTATGTTTCATTCATATGGGTTCTATATAATGAGAGGACGGTCTCATGAAACCGTCTCATGAGATTTGGTAGTTCCGCTTATGTGGTCCAGTACTACCTCAAAGGCATACCCAGTTCCCCAATATAATTTTCAAAAATTAAATATGCTATTGTAATTGTGTAGCGCCCTTGAATCTAGATAAATGAAAGATATGGTATCTAACCAAAGCTCTTCATAGGTCCCAACTGAACGATGCAATTCTTGAGGGAGGGATTCCATTTAATAGGACTTATGGCACGCATGCCTTCAAGTATCTAGACTCGGTCACCAGGTTTAATAAGGTTTTTAACACAGCAATGTTCAACCACACTACTATTGTCATCAAGAAGATCCTTGAGTCTTACAAAGGTTTTGAGCAACTCAGGCAACTAGTTGATGTTGGTGGTGGTCTAGGAGTTACCATTAACCAAATCACTACTAGATATCACAATATCAAGGGCATTAATTTCGACTTGCCTCATGTTATACAACATGCTCCACCTTATCTTGGTATTAATTCAATTCATAATTTTCATTTTTCAGGTGTCGTCTTGTTTCACCAAGTTAAAACTTGATTGATTCTCAAAAAAAAAAAAAAAAAAAAAAAAAAAAAAAAAAGAAAAAGAAAAAAGAAGAAAAAAAAGAAGAAGAAGTTAAAAGTTAAAATTTAATCAAATGTTTTAATGTTTTTGAGGAATAATAATTTTGGATCATAAGTTTGAAAACCTTAATAGCCTAAGGTGTATTTATACGCAATCTATATAGATAAGGTTTTAATTTATGTTATAGGTGTGGACCATATAGGAGGAGATATGTTTGAGAACGTTCCTGAAGGGCATGCCATTTTTATGAAGGTTAGTTTCATATCTAAAAGGCATTATGTTTTGATTCACATGTACCCTTGACATAAACCCAAATACATTAAAAACTGATTTGTGTTGCATAGGAAATGCTTTTCTTCTTATTTGATTGTCTCAATTATTCCCCATCCAATTGATTTGGTAATGGCGCAAAATATTATAAGAAACTAGTTATTTATTAGGTAGAAATGATATATATATATATATATATATATATATATATATCGATATATATATATATATATATATCTAATTTATACTAAATAAATAATATATGGTATAATTTTTCAAGACAAAATGATGCCATAATTGGATGATTTTTCAGTCGACTTCATGATTGGAGTGACGAATACAGCCTGAAGCTGTTAAAAAATTGCTACAACGCTATCCCAAATGATGGAAAAGTAATTGTTGTGGAGGCAGTAATTCCAACTATGCCCAAGATTAGCACTTCTATGAAGAGCACCTATCAATTGGATATGTTTATGATGACTCAATGCACGGGAGGAAAGGAAAGGACCCAAGAAGAAATCAAGGCCTTGGCAACCATGGCTGGATTTAGTGGCATCAAATTTGAATGTTCTTTCTGTGATTTTTGGGTTATGGAGTTTTTCAAGTAAATGACTTGCTTGAAATATTTACTATTTAGAGATGCCCCCTTTCTTTCTTTGAACTTTTATGTTGTGTCCAAACAAGGGATTTTGATTTGAGATTTATTAAAAGCTGTAATTTGAAATTTTCTTATGTTGATTTCCTTTGTTTGGGTTAATAAGAGAGATGTTTCAATGAGTATGTGAAACCTTGATCTCCATATTTTTAAGCATCAAAATTTTAAGGAGAATTGTGTCATTATATGAATTCTATCAATAAAACCATTCTCAGGACTCTTTATATGGTTAATGTTACCATTACCACTATTGTTGCCAATATCATCCCATATATCTACTACCAATACCATCATAAACACTGTTGTCGTCATTGCCACTATCACCACTATCATTATTGTCACTCAGGGGCGGACCTACACTAGGGCATAGGGGGGCCATTGCCCCCCCCCCCCCCCCCCCCCAATTAAAAAAAAAAAACCAGTATAAAAAAAAATTAAGATTTCCCTTATATATATATATATATATCTTTCTTCTTCTAAAATATTTAGATATTGACTTACAAAAAAGAAATAAATAAATAAAATTCATACCCCTTTAACTATAAAAACAAAATAAAAAAATAAATATAGACTAAACAAAAATTGCGCACAAAATAAGAAACACTTATTTTGTATATTATACTTTGTTGATGTGTTTTATAATATGAAATGTTTAAGAAATACTTATTTTGTATGTAGTATTTTGTTGAATATGAAATAGATGTTAGTTTTTATTTTCATAAATTTTTTTTTTGATTTTAAGCTTTGCCCCCCCCCCCCCCCCCCAGGTACGAATCCTGGTTCCGTCCCTATTGTCACTCTCACTGTCGCCGCCACCATCACCACCAACACTCTCACTAATTGTCAATAATACCTGGACAATACTTATACTATACTTGGTAACGGCTCTAATCTTGATCACAACACTTCAAAAAATTGAGGGGCTTTTTAATCAACGGTAAGCAAGACATCTTTATTGCTTTCATGGTAATAGCAGTCTTTCCTGGTCTACCGCGTTAGCTGTCTTGGCCTCTACTGTATTGCATTTTGGCTCTATTAACATAATGAAAGCAAGTCTATATATTATTTACAAATTTTAAAAAATTTGCACATGTAATGAAAGCAAGTCTAGTAAAGGCACGAAAACCAATCCTTTAATTAAGAGCTTTATAATTCAATTAGTTCCTCTGGATAATTCAAATGGATATGTTTAAAGATGTTAGAAGTCATGTTCAGAGAGCAAGAGTGTAGCAGCTGCACTGTCCACCATCAACACCCCTCCCCCCCTCCCCCCCACCCCTCCTTTTTTGTATTTTTTCCTTCCTATAGGAACAAATGCTTATATGCATCCCACAATGGGGGAGGGAAAAATAAGGAGGCTCTGGATCAAACCCACAGTGGTTTGTGGTGATCAAGCCACAAGGCTTCTAACTTGATAAGTGGCAGAAGCAAAAATCTTAAACGCTAATATTAAGTTTCAGAATGAGGGTGATGCTAAGTCAGATTACATATGAGGAAAATACACTCTCAAAACTGAATCCACATTCTGAGTCACCTTCTACACAAAACGTTTGCACCACGTCATCTTAGAAGTGTTTACAATAAGTGGAGTTTATGATGAATCTAGACTTGCACACTTCTAATATCAATCTCTAGTTGGTAAGGAGCATCCATGCCAGATGTTGATGTAATATGCTATCGTAATCATTTTGAAGTATTGAGAACTGATTATATTAATTTAGGACTAAAGCTGCCAGTGAAATAAATAATATGGTAGGAAGATCATAGAAAATGAAGACGGTTCAAATAATGCAGAGACTGTACATGACTAACAAAAAAAATGAAAGGGATAACCTCCTTCCGTGCTTATCTGATACTATGCCCCATGTATATGCTCCGACTAACAGCCAAAACACAGAGAGAGAGAGAGAGGGAGAGAGAGAGAGAGAGAGAGAGGCCAAAATGGTTGTTAGGATTCTTAGGATTGTAATATAAGTAGGCCAAAGCTGGAAAAGAGTTTTAATTTTTTTTTGGGTTCTTATTAAATGTGATCAGATTTCAGCTCGTTTGACTTCGGAACAGGTTTTAGGTTGTTGGTCTTTTTTCATTCTCTCTTTTTTATTTTTTATTTTTATCTTTGAATTGGTGTTGGTGTTGGTGTTGTTGTTGTTGTGGGTTTTTTCGGAGAGTCAGAGGTAAACTGCACTGATGTGATACAGGCAAATGTCTAAAATGAATCTCTAGAGCATTGGGCAAAAGCTTTGGTCATGTATACTTCCATACTATTTCAATTAAAAGACAAAAAGAAAGAATTAAATCATTAAAATAAAATGGGATTCTCAAAAAAAAAAAAAAAAAAAAAATCAAAATAAAATGGAATATAATAGTGCTCTTTTTTAATGTGTGTAAGAGTTTATTTTTATACCCTTCACATTTTATTTGTTACTTTTCATTATAGGAATGTAATCAATATTTTACATTCACTTCATTAAAGGAATGATTGTTTATTTTATCTTATTTTTTAAAAGAATGCTTAGAAGGGAGGGTGAAAAAGAAAGAATAATAAATTTTTTTCTTAACCATTCTATTCCTAGACTAAACTTTCAAATAAATTAAATATTCTTTAAAAACCAATTTTAATTAAGTTATTTCAAAACTACTAAGGTAGCATAAAGATCTGAACTTTAAAGTTTAAACTCATATATATTAGTTTATCAAAAAAAAAAAGCCTTAGCTCACATTTAGAGAGATTAATTGGTTTGAACTATTTTTCAAAGTTGATTGAGAAGTTTTTTTTTTTTAATCAAAATTTTGGATAAATTTGTTTTGAAGACATGGATTAGTAGAAGAGTGTCATATTTTGTAGGCATTGTAAATGGAGTTAGAGATATATTTTTACTAGGTTGTCCTTAAGTTTTACTTAACGTAAGGTTTAAGGGTATTTTTGAATCACAAAAAATTCTAGTTGAAAAAAAAAATGATCTTTTTATATATAGTATAGATAGATAAATAGATTAAGGAGGGCCTCTCTTGAGCCTAAAGTTTTAGCGAGGGTTTGGAGTTTTACTATTGTGCAAGTTCAACTCCCATAAAAAATTAAAAAAGAAGGGGGGGGGGGGGGGTGGTGGGGGGTGGGGTTTTGAGCCAAACCCAAGAGAGATATGGCCTATGAGCCCATCACATGATTTTGATAATTATATGAGCCATGGCCCAATTCATGAGGTGAAGAAATGAAAAAGCCCATGAGAGTTGAGACCATTACATGATGTAAAAACAATATAGGTCGTGTGAAGTATCGGGCCATTAGCCCAATCCAAAATGTATGGAGTATTTTGGGCTTAAGACAAACCGTTGTTGTTAGATGGAAAATTGGGCTTTAAGATGAATTTGGCCCAAAACTTATTCCTTTTGCTTTATGAAATAGTGCTGCGTTGGCATGTATTGTTCAACAATATTGTAGCATAGGAAAATAGTGAGCGTTGAACAATATATAATTTTAAAAAAATCATTATTATTATTTTAGACTAAAGTTTTGACATAACAACACACAATGATGGATTTAGCAATGGATGGAAATAGGGACTATACTCCTCACAAATTTAAGAAAGCAAATGTAGAATGAAGCTAAAGTTACTAAACGGCAAGAAGTGAGGCAACCTTTCACCATTCCAATGGATAAGCTATCGACTTATAAATGCAAAGGAATATATTTTTTTTTTTTTGAGAACTGCAAAGGCATATTTTAAATACAAGAGACATTTTTTTTTGAGAAGATGAATACAACATGATTGCATAATAACTAACGAATTAAACAACCAAGTTTTTTAAGTAATCCTATCAAATCTTATCCAAAAAAAAAAAAAAAGAAGTAGCCCTATAAAAAAAAGTTTATTAAGTACTATTGAGACAACGCATAAGGCATGATCATTAATCATTCACTGGAATGTCCAAATCAATCTGATAGTATTTAAAATTTTTCCTGTAATTCAAAGGGGAATTGGAGTCGATTGAGCATGAGGCTAGTCATGTGTTTAGCCCTTTGATGAGAGCCTCCATTTTTTTTATGGGATTTGTTGTTTCTAATTCAGTAATTATAATAATTTGGAGAAATTTGAATTTTGGTTTTCGTTAATAAAGCCGAGAATATTATTAAACTACTTTGGGCGAGTATGTATTACTAAACTACTTTAAAGAAAGTATAATAAGAATTTCTGTTTTGATTTGCTTCCTTAAAAATATTTTATATTCAAATGCACATACGTATATAGATAAAAGTTTGTACACAAGTTAACAGATATTTATGTTATTGTATTTGAATTACAGGAAAAATTTTATCATTGACAAAACTAAGCACCAGACGATGGGCCTTGCCCAATCTATCAAATCCAAGAAATGATCCTCAGTCATTGCATCTTCCACAATTCCATGAACTTCATTTGCTATCCAACTCAATGGATTTTTTATTTTATATTTTATAAAAGTTGGTCTACTATCTTGTTACCTGTTTGATAATGATTAGAATGATTAAATTCACTATTTTGTAATAATAGTTTCAACATTTGGCACTATCTCAATTAGCAAAGGTGTAGTAGGTTACCCCAGAGTTTCTACCAATGCCTTCTTGGGATCTCTACCATGGACTCAGAGGTCCAGTTGTCTTTAATGGTGGGCCTCAACCATGGGCTTCTTGAAACAAAAGAAGAAACTGTAATTCATTGCCGGCATATATAAAACCCATGTCTAGGGTTGGCAGTGGTTACCAATGATTCTGCTTTGGCAACTTTGCTGCCACCACCAGCTTTTTGGTCACAGTCACCATCAAAGCTTTTAAACCATTAGGTGTTTTGTGTGTGAGAGAGAGAGACAGATGGTGGAAAAAATACGAGTAGTGTATGGAACTAGGTGAGGCTGAGGAAGCATGAACAATATGAACTATGTGAAACATAATTTAGAGCTTCTACATCAGATGAGCTAAGCATTTAGTACACCGGATGTCAACAAATATGTTCCTCAAATTTTTTTAGAACCATAGAAGCAGGGACGAAACTAGGATTCAAACTTAGGGGGGGGGGGTCAAAGTTCTTTATTCAAAGATTCTAAAAAATTGAAATATCAATACTAAAAGTTGACAACAATGCATTATTAACATTAATTTTTTAATTATTTGTATTTTTCATTTTGAAAAAAAAAATCACAAATGACAATTTATAATCAAGAGTTTTGTAAATTGTGATTTAGAACTATGTTTTTTGTTGGTTTTAATTTCATGTCAAATTTAATTGTAATTATGCTCAATCATTTCCCTGTATTTTTGTGAGATTTAATGTAAGGGTTGTGTGTGAGTGTTTGGTGAAGATTTTGTGAAAATGAGGATTTCACGACTAGCTCACAAGTGCCAACTTGCGAAACAGGCCACGTGAGAAGCACATACTAGAATTTGAAGAGTCTTTGACAGGCCGGATTTTACGAGTCATTCGCGACTCAGGCAAAACCGCGAGTGAAATATTCAAACATTGTAGCATACCATTCATGAAAATGAAAATCATGTAGTTCAATATCAAAATCACATAGTTCAATATTCAAAAATTGTAATTTCATTTCTTTATTAATGAAAATGATGGGGGTGTTACTTTGATCAAGAAAGAAGAAAATAGCAATTAGAGGAAAGCTGATCAAGAAGTAAATAGCGAGCCTAGAAAAGTAAGTCAACGGAATTGTATCGTGACATGAGCAATAAGACTTATAAGTCTTAACCCAACGTAGCAGCTAAGTCAATAACAAAGAAAAAGTCTTTTGCCAGGAAACTCGGGAGGCTAGCTAGCCACAAAATATTTGGCCATAATTTGCTATTCACCATCAAATGACACGGAGTTATGACTGAGTGGGAGGCTCATGTGTGATAAGAGAACCATTTTTCTACCAAGTATTAAAAGCAGTTTATCATGGACGGAACCAAGATTCAAACTTAGGGGGGTCGAAGTTTTTTGTTCAAAGATTTTTAAAAATTGAAATATCAATGCTAGAGGTTGACAACAATGCATTATTAGCTTTGATTTTTTAATTATCTGTATTTTTTATTTTGGAAAAAAAAAATCACAAATGACAATTTATAATCAAGAGTTTTGTAAGTCAATTAGCGCATCCTAATATTTTTAAGGTCTGACCAAGATTAGTCCGATTCTTTATTCTATCAACATTATAAATTAAAAAAAAAATTATGTACTCTTTTCACATAATTCTATAACTAATAACTTCATAATGCTATTTATATATAGTTAAAAGATTCTTAATAAATAAAAAAAACTATAGTTAAAAGTTCAAATCTATGTCAAGCATTATATTAATAAAACAACTAAAATAATGGTTAATAATATCATGCATTAATATTCAGTGTAAAAAAGGGTAAGACAATTATTGGTGTCTTGGTAAGGTTGAGAATTTTTCCTTTCAAAAATTGCAAGTTTGAAAAAATAGTAAAACAAAAAATTAAAAGAGATCTATTAAAAAATCACATGATAATGGACAGTAACTTTGAGTCTTTAACTAAGTAAATAAGAAAGTTTTTCCTGTTGTTACATTAATTTAGTTAAGTCGATCACAAAATTTATTACCAATAGACTAATCTCACACATGCTTTGGTGGTGGTTTATGTAAGGCACAAACAATAGATTGTTGTTATTTCACACATGTATTACCATTTATGCATGCATGCTAACTATGTCCCAAAGTTAATAAAACATTAAAAAAAAAAAATTTCTACCATCCAAAAAATAGATAAATTTTTTCCACTGGTTGAGTTAAAAACACCAATTGATCCAAGTTGTAAGTGATTAATTGGTGTGTGGATGGAGCGATCAACAATATAAGAGTTGTCTCTGTGTCTATGAGGTGGAGTCATTTGAGAGAGGCATAGAGCTCTCAAATGAGAGGGAGAAATTAGGTAAAAGCTATTGGGTTTTTGTGATTTGCTTTGCTAGGATTTGTAATTGATTTGTTGTTACTATTTTTGCTTAGACTAGATTTATGATTTGTCCAAATATTTTTCTTATTATCCAAATATGTGTTTTTTTTGAAAAAAAAAAAGATTTTTCTAGTTATCTATTTTTGAGTTTTATGGATCATCTTGTCAATTTTTTGGGTGAGGAGGGCTAAGTATGTAAATTTTATACCTTAATGTAAATTTTTTGTGTAAATATATATACTAAGATTTTTTTTCAAAGGCTGGGGGGGGGGGGGGGGGGACTATGGTCCCCCTCAGCCCTAAGGCAGTTCCGTCCTTGCATAGAAGGGTATCGTAGCATGTTCTATTTTTTTTTTTTAATTCTTTCACTTCTGCCGCTCTCCTCTCTCTCTCTCTCTCTCTCTCTCTCTCATTTGAATCACTTTATTTATTTTCAATTTTAATTTTCTGGACGCTTGTCTTCTCTTCCAATTCTATATTTGCAGCCTTAACCACTTGGGTGGTTGGTGGCATGGATCCAGTCAAGGGGCAAGGGTTTTTTTTTTTTTTTTTTTTCTTAGATTTGTGAATGCTCAGATTTTTGGTTGGTTTTTCTTTTCAGATTTTTTTTTTGTCCATTAGATTTGTGGTTTTCTCCATGGCCATGGACACCTTGCTCCGCCTTGAATTTCTCAGATCAGTGATGAGGTTTTTTTATTTGGGTTTTATGGATTTATTTTATTATTTATGTTTTGAGTTGGATTTTTTATTTGATTTGGGTTTTGTGAAGGCTTGTGGTGGTGGTGGTGGTTGGATGACAATGGGTTGGAATTTTGGTGGTCGTTGTGGATTAATTTCCGGTGGCGCTAGATTGCGATTTTGGGTTTTACGGTGGTGGAGGTTGGGTGGGGGGGGGGGGGGGGAGGGTTGTGAAATGGTGTATCAAAGTAATTTTTTAATGTGTCAAATGCTAAACTTTCTTCAACCAATCTTGCACATATGAATGGAGAATTATTAGTTTCACTAATAATCACACTAATGATTTGCCTCACTCCACATATTTGAAATAAATGAGTTTATTTTTGTACTGTGATTGCATAATTGGAGGCAATGATAAATGTCAATTAAGACAATCTGAAGTGCAAGGCTTAAACACATGTGCAGCCTCACACTCTATCAACTCCAGTTCCCTTTTCGACATGTGCATGTACACCACCCAATCACCATTACCAGACGGGCTTGGTATTGGCATCACATACCCAGCATTCCCACCCCATGGAAAATAGAATGACCCAAATGCACTCTTTCCCCACCCAAAATCGACCTTTGATATTGGAAAATGTTGTCCTGATGAAACCACCAAAGCTGGGCCTTCTTTGTTGCCACTACTATATACCTTTGCCAAACTTTGCACTGGACGATGAGCCTCCACCCAATCTATCAAATCCAAGAAATGTTCTTTAGTCTTTGCACCTTCCAAAAATCCATGAACTTCATTAGCCACCCAACTCAATGGTTTTTCAATAAGCTCATCAATTTTCTTAGTATCATAGGGAATAGACAACACGTTTCCAAAGTAAGAAGACATTAATGATGTTTTCTCTCTGTCTCCAATGCTAAGCATTGTCCTGCCATCAACAACAATGCCCAAGTTTGATACCCTTTTGTTTTTAGCACTTTTGGCACTAATTTTCCACAAAAGTGCACTAAAAGACTCTAGTTTAGTCCTTTTACTTTCCTTGGTGCTGGCTTGTGATTGGAGTTGGTTAATTATGTCTGCCTCAACTAAGCATATGCGGTTCTCAAAATGGTTGGCACTGGGTTCTGGATCATTGGAAGGGTTGAACATGGTGATGGGGACATACAAGTTGTCAAGGGAAGGATCAATGGAAACGGGATGTCGAGGATTGAGCATCGTGCAGCTGAAAGTTGGTAGTGAAGAGAAGGGTTTAGATTGTGCAATCTCAGCCCATGAAACAAGAAACATGCTTGCTGAGTATGCATCTACTATCTGATGGTCAAATGTGCATGCCAGCACAAGACCGCCACATTTGAACCCAGTTGCCTACAAGTAGGTATCATTGTATTAGTTTCAGCAAAACCTAGGGGAAAAAAAAAAAAAAAAACAAGGAAACAATGCTACACAAAAAACAAATTATGGTTTTATAATATTTGAGGTGACAGATTGTGACTAGTGCAATGTAATTTTACATAGGAGTACCATAGACTACTTTTATTTCATAACAATTGTGAAATTTTTTGTGTATGTTAACTTATTTGAAAAAAAAAAGTACTAAGTGGGTTCTAGTTAGCTCAACTGGTAAAATCTTTGATGGTTGAATAAGAGATTTTGGGTTCAATCGCTACCTACACCAAAAACTGATTGGTGTCTTAGTCTGATGATAAAGAGTTATCTTTAGGAGCAGACGTCTTAAGTTGAATCTCTCTCTCTCTCTCAAAAAAAAAAAAAAGTACTACTTGTTGCATTTTGTCTGTTCACTGTCTCTTTTATCTAATTTTCTATAATAAAAAATGGTTTACAACTTGACCGTAGCTAAATGTGATTAGTTATCATTACTTTGCTCTTTGAAATATCCAAAATATTTTCCACTTTGAGACCTTAAGGAGCATAATTTTATAAATTTTCCAATATTATATACACACACATACATACATGTATATAAAAATGCACAGACACACACACATATGGGTAAATTTATTTTTATAAACTTCATGACACTTTAGGATGTTTTTTAAAGTGGTGTCAGTAGTGGATCTAGGTGAAAGTAATGTTACCTAAATTTTTGCTTAAAATATCAACAATTATAAAAATGATTGTGAAATTTTTTGGATTCCAATGATTATTATTATTTGATAAAAAAAGTTCATTTTATTTTGTCCTTTTGCTTTGTATGTTTTTAAACTGATGGATGGAAAGTTATATTTTGTCTTAGAATATTAGTGCTTCAAAAACTTTCATCTTTAATTTTTAGGTGAAAAACCAAAATGAGATGGAGGTAATATAATTAGTTGAGTAATTTTAGAGATATTACAAATTTTACTGTTACGTATGCCTTATAAATTGATATGTTGTCAATCAGTCAATCAAAAACAAGTAATATATATATATATATATATATATATATATTTGTTTTTCTAGTGACATTAATTATATTTATTACTGCATTATAGCACTCGCATCAGTCTTTGGCCAACTAACCCTAAATAGCATGCACATCAATGTGGATAATTGTCCAATATTACTTAAGAGGGTGTGTTCTATGTAGTATAATTTGCCTCAACTCCACTTAAAAGTGTGACTTTTAAGTGGACTTGGTGGTATGCATTTTTATTAGAACCTCTTTCTCACTCCTTGTGTGTGTATTTCTCAAAAAAAAAAAAAAAAAAAAAAATTTATGCATCTCTTGTTCAATATCAATTCTAGCTATAGTAGCTGTACAAATTTACATGGCTACTGTTGCGTATTTTTTTTCTTATACTTTCTTTGCATTTTCTAAGGATGAAGAAAGAAAGTGGATAGTGGTTGTGGTGTGTAAGAGAGAGAAACAATAAAAAAAACTATGAAAATTGATATTTTAACAAAATAGATAATTTTATGTGAGTTTTTCTTAACTGATAATATATGTAAAATAGAAAAAGTTGATTCTTATGTTAAAATAGAGATGAATTTTTGCACAAATTGATATAAATGCTTTGAGTCTATTGTATTAAAATTGGTGAAAGTTTTAGGATTTTTCCCATTCGTTTAGCAATGTATTTTTGAAAATAATAACACGTTAATTTTCTAAACTTTCGGCAAACCTGGACAGCAAGCACGCCATTCTTCTTCTTGGGTACAAGTTTGCTGCCAATGGTCTCATCAGGTTCATTCAAATTGAGTTTTTGAAGCTCTATATATGCAAAAGCTTCCGTGAAGTCAACCCCACGGTTGTTGCAGTGAAGCTTATGCTCACCCGTGGAGTCTGGCAATTTCTCACCAGCAAGGAAATAATAGGGCACTAGAGCTTCTTTCAAGGCCTTTTTGAGAACCTCAACCATGGCCATAGAGTTCCCATTGTCTTTATAAGTGGGGTTCTTGTAACATAAGAAGATACTAAAATCCAATGGATGTAAAATACACAAATCTAGGTTAGAGAGTGGTAGCCAATGGTCCTCATTCTTTGGCAACTGCACTGTCACCACCTCTTCCTTGATCAGAGTCACCTCCACCTCTTTAGTATTCATGCTTATGTTTATGTGTCTAATCTCTATTTGAGAGAGAGAGAGAGAGATGGCACAAATAGGAGTACAAGACTAGTGTGAGCTTGAACAATGAGAGCTATATGAGACAAATTTATAGGTACATAAGTACATAATCAAGTTTGGTAATAGGTACATATCACGTTTAACGTCTAGTAACGGGTACATATCATGTATGACTTTAGTTACATATATCAATATATCATGCATGTTTAGTTATAGGTACTTATCAATGTTTAGCAATATGTAATCTCATGTTATAGTAGCTTCAACCAAAAAATTATTAAATACTCCCGGAATAGAAGCACTAATCCATATTAATTGATAAGTGTGAAAGGACCAACCCGTCAGCTTCAACCCTTTCACTTGGAAGCTTCTGAGGGTCCACAACCTAAAGCTGACGGGGGTGACAATGGTGCTGGCGGGAGGCTGACGACTTGAAGCTGAAGGGAGAAAAGCTAAAGGTATGAAGCTGATGGAGCTACCGTGATTTGCCCTACCTGCCTGTACGTAAGAAGGTACCTTGTACTTTACGCAATGGAGAATGGTTCCAGACAGAGAAAAGGCTCCGTAAGGAACACGCAATGGAGAGTGGTTCAGATCAGAGAAAAGGCTCCGTAAGGAACACGCAATGGAGAGTGGTTCCGAGCAAAGACGAGGCCTCGTAAAGAACACGCAAGAAGGAGTTGCTCCGGTAAGGAGCTATCTTCTTCTACACGCCACGGACGTCGATTTTACACTACTATAAATACCCCCTAAGCTCCCACGAATAGAGGTATGCACAATTCTCCCCAACTCTAGAAGTCTAGGGTTGTAAATAGTAGCTAACTTAACCTTCGGAGGGTCCTTGGCTTGTACTACACCGGTACTCCTCTTAAGGTCTTTAGCTTTTGTGTTGTGTAGGTTTTCTTCAGGAGTACGTGAGGACCGTGCGACTAAGTTACGATTTTTTGCTTCATCAGTTGGCGTCGTTTGTGGGAAGCGCAAGGTGAAACCGAACTTCATGCTTTCCAGACAAAAAGTTGCATGGTATTCACACGCTCGATGGCAACCTCCGTGAACGATCTAGGTGATGAGCCACGCGCCACGGTGCTCGAGAGACAAGATCAAACCCTGGCAGCAGTAGTAGAACTTCTCACAAAGCGAAACCACGACTTAGAGGAGCAGTTGCGCCGGAAAGATGTGGCGCCCAACACCCAAGAAAGAGATCAGGAGTCTAGCAGCGCCGAGAAGCGGAATTTCGGAGGTCCAGAGGGAAGCAATGCCCTGAGTCGACCTGAAGGACAGGACGCGGGCAACCCGTCGACCACGGACCATGCCTCATCTCACATAGCCGCAAAAATGTAGATGATGAGGGAGCGCATGGATTTCATGATGAATGCCCTCAAAGGACGCGTATCCAACGACCTCGATGATCTCGTCCATCAGACGGACTCCCCATTCACCACGTCCGTTAACTCATTACCCCTAGCTCTAAAGTTCCGTATGCCTCAGGTGGAAAGCTACGACGGATCGAAGGACCCATTGGATCATCTGGAATCCTTCAAGACGCTAATGCACCTATAGGGGGTGGCAGACGAGATCATGTTCCAGCATTCCCAACAACCTTAAGAGGATCCGCAAGAGTTTGGTTTAGCAGGTTGACACCCGATTTCATTGGTACTTTCAAAGAGTTGAGTGCTCAGTTCACCTTGCACTTCATAGGAGGGCACATGTACAAGAAATCCACTGCATGCCTAATGAACATCAGGGAGCGGGAGGACGAGACACTGAGGTCCTCCATAGCCCGTTTTAACAAAGAAGTACTTTCAATCGACGAAGCGGATGATAAGATACTTGTTGCCGCATTCACAAACGGGTTGCGGAAGGGTAAGTTTTTATTCTCCATATATAAAAATGACTCGAAGACCATGTCAGGTGTGCTTTATAGGGCAACAAAGTACATGAACGCAGAAGACGCGCTACTTGCCAGAGAAGAGAAGCCTTCCAGGAAAAGGGAAAGACAGAAAGACGTGCGGTAGGACATGGGACGGAAGGTAGATCGGACAGGGGAAGGATGAGACAATAAGCGCCCAAAACCCCCTGCCGGGAAGTTCACAAGTTTCACCCCACTGACGACCTCGATCGTCCAAGTCTTGATGCAGATCAAAGACGAAGGGGCCCTGACGTTTCTAAGAAAGCTGAAGGGAGACCCCAACAGACGACCCAGGGACAAGTACTACCGTTTCCACCGGGACCATGACCATGACACAGTCGATTGTTATGACTTAAAGTAGCAAATCGAAGCCTTGATCAGACAAGGAAAGTTGCAGAAGTTCATTAGCAGAGAGAGAGAGCAAACACACTTCATCAAGAGCTGGCTCCTTGACGAGACAACGAGCGCCCCAAACCACCTTTAGGAGACATAAGGATGATTATTGGGGGCATGACGACCATTGGCTCATCCAAAAGGGCTCAAAAATCTTACCTCAGAATGGTTCAGAACGTCTAGTTTACGGGCGACGTCTCGAAGACGTCACAAGTTTATAATCCCACCATTGGCTTCATGGAAGAAGATGCTCAGCGCCTTCACCATCCATATGACGACGCACTCGTTGCCAACATCCGACTAGGAGACTATAATACTTACTGGGTCTTGATCGACAATGGAAGCCCCGCGGACATTCTTTACTACCCTGCGTTCTAACAGATGCGGGTTGACAGAGAACGCTTGATTCCAACCAACGCTCCACTCGTTGGGTTCGGAGGAACGAGAACATACCCCCTCGGCGCAATCACATTACCTGTAACAATTGGGGACTACCCTTGACAAGCCACTAGAGATGTCACATCTCTCGTTGTCGATTGCCCCTCTGCCTACAATGACATCATAGGGCGACCGACCCTCAATGCATGAAAGGCCTTGACTTCAACCTACCACCTGATGGTCAGGTTCCCTACCGAGAATGGAGTAGGGGAGCTGCGGAGGGATCAGATGGCCACACGCGAGTGCTACATCGCAATGGTAGAGATGGATGACCACGTGCAGACGATGAACATAGAACAGCGTGCAAGGGCAGCACCCGTAGAGGAGCTCGAGGAGATATCACTCGATAGTTCTAGATCGGACAGAACCACGAGGATCGGCACCCTTGTCAGCCCTATGGCTCATCAAGCACTAGTAGCCTTCCTTAAGGAAAATCAGGACGTATTTGCCTGGAGTCTTGAGGATATGCCAGGAATTGACTCTTTAGTCATGGTACATAGGCTGAATGTATCACCTTCCTTCCTGCCCGTCCGACAGAAGAAATGAGTGTTCGCCTTAGAACGTGACCGAGCAATAGCAGAAGAGGTCTGCAAGTTATTGGAAGTTGACTTCATCAGGGAAGTGTACTACCTCGATTGGCTGGCCAATGTGGTGATGGTTAAGAAAGCCAATGGGAAATATAGGATGTGCGTAGACTTTACGGACCTGAATAAAGCGTGCCCTAAGGACAACTACCGCCTCCCTCGAGCTAACACACTGGTGGACTTTACGGCTCGACACCAGTTGCTGAGCTTTATGGATGCCTTATCAGGATACAATCAGATCTAGATGGATGAGGCGGATCAAGAAAAGACTTCATTCGTTACTAGCCAAGGTCTTTTTTGCTATAAAGTGATGTCATTCGGATTGAAAAATACGGGTGCAACGTATCAGAGGCTTATGAACAAGATGTTCGAAAACTAGATAGGGAGGAACGTATTAGAGGCTTATGAACAAGATGTTCGTAAACCAGAAGGGAAGAGGACCACCTAAAGGATCTTGAGGAAACATTAGGCACCCTTCACTCCTACAACGTGAAGCTCAATCTGAGCAAATGTGCATTTCAGGTGACGGCAGGAAAATTCCTAGGCTTCGTGGTGTCTTAGAAATGTATCGAAGCCAATCCGGACAAGATTTGAGCCATAATAGAAATGGCTCCCCCAAAAAACGTGAAAGAAGTACAAAGTTTAAATGGGAAAGTAGCCGCCCTGAACAAGTTTGTGTCGAGGGCAACGGACAAATGCTTACCCTTCTTTCGCACGCTGAAGAAGTCTTTCGAGTGGACGGTCGAGTGTCAGCAGGCTTTCGAGAAGCTGAAGGCCTACCTCTCTTCCCCCCCACTACTAAGTCCTTCGCAGCTAGGAGAAGAACTTTTTCTCTATTTAGCTGTTTTGTAGGCAGCCGTCAGTGCGGCCTTGGTCAGAGAAGAAAACAAGGTCCAAAAACCCGTGCACTACGCTAGTCGAGCATTCCGTGGCGCAGAGGAAAGGTATCCACCCATAGAAAAGCTCGCCTTCGCCTTAATCACGGCTGTCCGCAAACTCAAGCCATACTTCCAAGCCCATACGGTGGTCGTCTTCACTGACAAGCCTTTGCGAAGGGCAATGAGCAACCCCGAAGCTGCTGAGCGGTTGGCGTTATGGGCAATAGAATTGAGTGAGTTTGATATTCGGTACCGCCCACGCACCGCCATCAAGGGACAGGTTGTCGCTGACTTTATAGCCGAATTCACCAGCGGGGAAGACCAGGGGGCAGATGAACGCCCTCTGTGGAGTATACATATAGACGGGTCATCCAACAGACGGGCCGGGGGCATAGGCGTTGTGCTCCTTTCCCCCGAAGGAGACCAGATCAAATGTATGGTCCACCTTGACTTCCCTACCACCAATAACGAAGCGGAATACGAAGCTTTGGTGACAGGGCTTGATCTCGCCAAAGCAGCAGGGGCCACGAGCGTGACTGTTTACTACGACTCCTAGGTCGTCACTAATTAAGTAAACGGGGACTTTGAGTGTAGAGGCGAAAAAATGAGGAGATATCTGGACTAAGTGAAGAGAAGGGTCGACGAGTTGAAGGCCAAAATCCTCTAGATCCCCAGAGAAGAGAATGAGCAAGCTGACCATCTTGCCAAAGCTGCCTCATCCAAACACATGACTACCCTTGATAACGTGCTTTCTTTTGTTCAGGTTTCTCCGCTAATAGATTCTGTCGATGTGCAGGAGATTGGTTCTGAAAACAATTGGATCACACCATTAGTCTCTTACTTTAAGAACGGCACTCTACCAGACGAGGAGGAGGCCGCGAGAAAGCTGAAGGTCCAAGCGGCACGATTCATTTTGATAAAGGATGCCTTGTACAAAAGAGACTTCTCCCGCCCATACCTAAGGTGCTTAGGTCCCGAGGAGGCAGACTACGTGATAAGGGAGGTCCATGAAGGGATTTGTAGAAACCACTCAAGTCGCAATCGTTGGTACACAAGCTGATTCGAGCAGAATACTACTGGCCTACAATGTAAAAAGATTCTCAGGCGTATGTCAAAGCTTGCGACAAATGCCAGAGATTCAGCAACATCATCAGACAGCCGCCCGAAGAGTTGACTCCTATGACAGCCCCATGGCCGTTCACCCAATGGGGGTTAGACATAATGGGTCTGTTCCTAACGGCTATGCGACAGCTAAAGTTCCTAATAGTGGGTATAGACTACTTCACAAAGCGGGTAGAAGCTGAAGCTTTGGCTACTATCACAGAAAAAAACGTGCGAAGCTTCGTCTGGAGGTCCATTATATGTAGGTTTGGAATCCCTAGAGTCCTAATCTCGGACAATGGGAAGCAGTTCGATAACAGCCCTTTTCGGGAGTTTTGCTCGTAAGTAGGAATAAAGAATCATTACTCCTCCCCCGCCCACCCCCAAGCCAACGGCCAAGTCGAAGTAATGAACCGATCTTTGCTCAAAATCATCAAGACTCGACTCGAGGGGGCAAAGGGCATATGGCCGGAAGAACTACCTAGCATACTATAGGCATACAAGACAACAACAAAGACCCCTACAAGAGAAACACCGTTTCGGCTAACTTACGGAAGTGAGGTAGTCATCCCAGCCGAGGTGGGGCTCACAAGCTACAGGGTGAACGCCCACGACGGAAGCAGGAATGACGAGGCTATGCTTCTACAGCTTGACCTAATCGACGAAGTTTGAACAGCAGCAGAACAAAGGCTAGCGCGGTATTAAGACCGCATGGCTAAACATTACAACTCTCGAGTCCGACATAGAGACCCTACCTAGGGAAAGCTCGGCCCCAACTGGGAAGGGCCTTATTAAGTCACGTCATGGCGGAGAAAAGACACCTACCACCTGGAAACGCTGGAAGGACAGAAGCTACACCATCCATGGAACACCGAACACCTATGAAAGTACTACCAATGAAAAGGGCGGCAGTAAAGGCAACAACCCTCTACTTCTAATTTACCCTTGTTAATTCTGGATACACCGGTTTTCCTACTTTGATTTTTGCTATGGTAACACCCTTTAAGTCCAAGGGGCAGGTCTTCTTCTATTTTTGGAAACTACCTTACAAAGTTTATTATAATGAAAGATTATTCAGGCAACCAGTGTTTTGTAAAAGCCCACAAAAGTGGACGAGTTTGAACCTATGAAGCAGATGGGATCACTATCCTGCAAACAAGTCAGTCCAAAGCTGACGACTCAATGTTAGGCAAAAAAAAGCCAACGACCATATCCTAAGAGGATTAAAACTATAAGGCAAAAGCTGATGACTTTAGGGCAAAAAGCCGACGATCATATCCCAAGAGGATTAAAAGTATAAGGCAAAAGCCGAAGACTTTAGGGCAAAAGGCCGACGACCATATCCCAAGGGGATTAAAAGTATAAGGCAAAAGCCGAAGACTTTAAGGAAAAAAGCTAACGACCATATTCCTAGAGGATTAAAAATATAAGGCAAAAGCCGACGACTTTAAGGCAAAAAGCCGACGACTTTAAGGCAAAAAGCCGACGACTTCTATTCCAAAAGGATTAAAAATACAAGGCAAAAAAGCCGACGACTATATCCCTAGAGGATAAAAAATATAAGGCAAAAAAGCTGACGACACTACCCCAAGATTAAATATGCCAAGCAAAGAGCTGACGGATGCCCTAAGTTCTTAAGAACACAACACAAAACTCAACAAATGAAAACATACAATATATCACAAGTGACGGAAATAAAATGTCATAAATGAAAATATTGTCTTTACAAATAAAGCCCGCAAAACAGAGGGGCGCCTTGTTTGAAAAATAAAACAAAATCACAAAAAGGATCAAACAATTTAGCTGACGAGTGGATCTCGTACAACCTCGTCACCCTTTGAAAGATCTTGAGCTTTATGGGTAGAGAAACCTTCAAAACTGGGAGGATTAGCCGACGGGATCACGGGAGTGACGGGCTTATCCACGGTAGGCTGGGCGAGGATGACGCAATCATCTTTTGAGTTCATTCCAGACTCACTAAGGTTGTCGCCCTCTCCAAGGGTAGTCTCACCCACGGGTGTCGATGGCCAGGGGTTATCCATTGAAACCTTCGACAAGTCTAGGTAGGGATGAACAAACTTGACCTGTTTGAGGCAGTCTTCGAAATCGTCACCATAGTACTCAGCATAGGAGTCAACGAATGACTGGGACGCCCTGAACTCGGCCATAGCGTCAGCCTTAGCCGTCTCCACCTGGCCTAGAAGAGCCGTCAGCTCCTTCTCCGCCGTCACCCTGGCCTTCTTTTCTTTCTCCATTTTTCAGTCTCCCTCCTTAAGCTTTTCCTTTAGGTCCTTCACCTCCCTGTTCAGGGTGCGGCAGGCCTCTTTATATTGTTCCAACCTGTCAGTCAGGTTCTTAATGCGTCTCTGCTGACGAGTAACCAATGCTTCGTTCTCAACCACTTTGACCTGCAAGGCCTTTATGTGGACCATAGCCTGCAGACAAGATGTCCGTCAGCATACTGACATGAGAATAAACGAAGAAGAAAAAGGAAGTGAGAAGGCATACCCGGGCAAGGTCAAAGAGACCCAAGTCCCCTAGCTCCCTGAGGGGCTGGTCGACACAGGGGTCGGCATCCTTATCACGGAGGATGGACTCCAGCATCTCTACAGCGTACTTCTTATGGGTAAGGAGTCGACGCTCAGCTCCCTGGATGACGGGGGCGTGGGCCGTCATCAACCCCTTTCCGACCTCGTGCTTTAGGGGCGACGGATTCTTCGGGAGCCCCTCAACCAAGCCGACAGATGGCTTCTTTGGTGGACGATCGTCCTTCCCGTCGGCTTTCTCTTAACGACGTTCTTAATGACTGCCTTAGGGATTGATGAGGAGGTCCCCTCCATTTTTTCTTCCCCTTTCTTACGAGCGGCGGCCGCCCTAACCTGTGCTTTTAGTTTCGTAGCTTCCATCTTTGCCATAAAGATTAAGACGTATGTCAGAAAAGCAGACGGCTAAAGGAAAGCTGACGGAAAAGTAAAACACTTACGACGGTGACAGTATTCGTCTAATTTACGAGCTTCAGTAGACGATGTATTGAGGGCGGTAATAGAAGAAGAACTCGTCCAGTGTAAGTTGACGGTTCCCACCACTCAGAAGACCCCACAAAACCTCAGCACTTATAAAAATCCTCCAGGTGTTCGGAGCGATCTGGCTGACGGAAAATCCCAAAAAGTCAGCTAGCTGACGGTGTAGGGTCGTCAACAGTAACCTCAATCCCACTGCAAACATGGCAACATACATGCCCACGTCAACGGTCCTCCCTGTGTAGCACTTCTCATTCTTCTTAGGGAGACGGATGGGAATGTGGTCTGGGATCTGGTAACAGGCATGTAACTCCCCAAAGACCCTGTCACTCATTTTCGGCAAGAACTTATTGACAGCCCAATCTTTGGGAAGGATGAAGGGCCGGTTGCCCCCAGGACTTCCTAAGGTCCCTTCAAGAGATCCCTCGTCATCCTCACTTCCCTCGTCACTACTTCTTCTCCCTTCATCCTCATTAACTACCCCTTCATCTTCCTCGTCACCGCTCTCAACGACATCGTCAGGAGACCGGGCTGACGTTTCCCTCTCTGACGACCAGGAGAGGTCCTCAGGCTCATGGCTTGAACCAAAGACCTAGTCGTAGCCCACTCCTTCGCATACTGACAACTGTTTACTCGTCACTTCGCTAGACATCTGACTACCTACAAGCGACAGATTGATGCTAAGAACCTAAGTCGACAACCTCTCTAGAAAATCCTTTCACAAATCAATCATGATAAGAATTGAAAAAAAAAAAAAAAAAAAAAAAAAAAAGGAGGCAGAGCAAGAGAGATAAGTGGCTTACCAAGTCAAGGTGACGAGCTCTGAAAGGGTGACGGTCTTACTCGAAGCAACGGGACGCAGGCAAAGTTTTCTTCTTAAAATGACGAGTTCGCTCTGGCAATCAGCAATAGTGAAATAGAGGAAATGAGGAAAGAGCGACCTATATATACATATATAGAGGAATACGCACAGAAGACGAAGCGACGCCCCCGTTCAGAAGCGAAGCCAGTCAAGTCGCGCCACCTAGCAATGCATTAAATAGAGACTGCTCGAGGCAGCAATAAATGCCTCCCTATCCCCAAGATAGAGGAGAGATAGTAACGTTACTCCACAGGTCGTCAGTTTAAGCTGACGACACCATGGAGTAGGGGGCAGCTGATAAGTGTGAAAGGACCAGCCCGTCAGCTTCAACCCCTTCACTTGGAAGCTTCTGAGGGTCCACAACCCAAAGCTGACGGGGTGACATTGGTGCTGGCGGGAGGCTGACGACTTGAAGCTGAAGGTATGAAGTCGACGGAGCTAGCGTGATTTGCCTCACCTGCTTGTACGTAAAAAGGTACCTTGTATTTTACGCAATGGAGAATGGTTCCGGACAGAGAAAAGGCTCCGTAAGGAACACGCAATGGTGAGTGGTTCCGATTAGAGAAAAGGCTCCGTAAGGAACACGCAATGGAGAGTGGTTCCGACCAGAGAAGAGGCCTCGTAAAGAACACGCAAGAAGGAGTTGCTTAGGTAAGGAGCTATCTTCTTCTACACGCCACGTATGTCAATTCTACACTACTATAAATACCCCCCAAGCTCCCACGAATAGAGGTATGCACAATTCTCCCCAACTTTAGCACTCTAGGGTTGTAAATAGTCGCTAACTTAACCTTTGGAGGGTCCTTGGCCGGTACCACACCGGTACTCTTCTTAAGGTCTTCAGCTTTTGTGTTGTGCAAGTTTTCTTCGGGAGCACGTGAGGACCGTGCGACTAACTGACGATTTTTGGCTTCATATTTAATAAAATAAACAACTTAATGAAAATGAAATTAATTTTATGAGCCATATGATTAAAACAATTATTAGATGCTCTCATAGTAGTGAGTGATGTGATACTCATCCATTCTCTTGCATGAACGGTAGTCCCTATTATGAGTTTAATTAATGTGACTTAATACTACTATACGAGAGAAGAGACTATTACATTGCTCTATTACTGAAAATTTTTGAAATTGACTAATCGCTAACATTATTATGATATTATCACATTATTTGTAAACTTTATGCAGTACATTTTATAGTTTTTTCAAGAATTTTTTTTCTTACCTTTTTCTTGGTATAGAGTAGTGCAAGGTATCACTCTAATACTAGGAGTACTTAATGAAAGAGGATTTCAAGGTCGAGTGTGGGTGTCCTGCTGTCACCATGGAAACAGAGGAAGGGCCACAACCACAATCTTTAATTACTGCGTCGAATCTGTCGGTGGAACAACGATTGGATAGAGATTACTTGTGTTCGATGAAGAAAACAAAACACGCGAGAACTATATTTGGGCATTTCTTCCTCACGTGGAAACTGAATTTATTGCAATAAGAACATGAGAAACCTTGTAACTTGTAGAGTGGACTATGCCCACTTGGGGTTGATATCAAATTTATGATTATGGTTGCATGTCATGAAGAAACTTTCATGGATGATGTTAAAATGAGCTAGCGACAGATTAACGAAACAATTAAAGATAATACAATTTGTGATAACGTTTAGGAAGTTGTCAAATCTATCACAAGCATAAAAAACAAAAGAAGAATCAATTAAATAAGGATCTTGTTAACAGGTGCCATTAGAATATTTGTTAATAAATTAACTTAGAAAAGTTTTGATACCACTTTTATAAGAAATATAAAAATCTTGGCAAAAATGGAGATTTGCCCATTTCGGCCAAAAGTTCCAGCAAAATGTCTCATTTTTGAAACTATTTAGCCTTATGCTCCTGTTTTGAAAATCAAAGTTTCAATGTGAAACTTGATTTTTCAAAAATCAAGTTATAGGCAAATTCTGAAACTTAAAAAAAAAAAAAAAAATTTGTGGAACTCGAGTTCCACTTAAAAATTTTCAAGTAACTCAAATTTCACTCTAAAACTCGATTTTAATAAAATCGAGTTTCAAAACATGGACATAAGGCTAAATAGTTTCAGAAATAAGGCATTTTGCTAGAACTTTTTGTCGAAAGGGGGTATATCCCCATTTTTGCCTAAAAATCTCTAAAAGAAAGTTAATTTCTTTTTTCTTTCTCATAAAAAAGTTTCTAAAAATATATTCTAAACTAATGTTCTTAGGGTATCCGTTAACTTTTTCCATTAAAGTAATGAAAATAATTAAACCACAATTTTTATCATATTATAGTACTAAGAATTTGAATTTAACCACAATTTTCATCATATTTTAGTACTAAAATAAATTTGAATATATGTATTTTTAAGAGAAAAATTACACTTTTGAATGCATGTTTTACCACCTTAAACTATACTTAAATTAAATTTTGTACCATAAATTGTTCGAATGCACGTTTTACATCCCAAACTATTTCTCATATTATAATTTGTACTATAACGTTAAGTTTGCTATTAACTTGAATGAGAATTCAAAATTTAAGATATACAGTGTAATTAAGAGTATAATTTAAAATGGTAAAGTGTATTTTTCGTATTTTTAAAAATTGAACAATGATTTTACAAAATGATGATATTAAACTTGCATCTTTGGTAACTTTTAAAGTGATTGAATTAATTTTATAGGAGTAAGTATTAGTAAAATTTATTCTATTAATAGAAACTAGTGCATAACTTGCGCATATCCATAATACAATTTAAAAAAAATTACATTTACACACATATGGATTCATATTATACTCTCTTTTTTATTTATTTATTTATTTTAATTTCTTTTGGATATACACAAGTTTACTCTTCCTTTTTTTTTTTCTTTTTTTTTTATTGAGTTTTTGATGATTTATTTATATTAGACCCTTTGTCTTTTGCACCTCATTAACTCATTTAGAACAAAAATTAAAAAAAATTTAAACAGAACACATGGTATAAAATTAGACAATAATTGGAACCTAATTTAAAACCTAATTAGTTTTTCTCTCACCTACCCCTCTCTCTCTCTCTCTCTCTCTCTCTCTCTCTCTCTCTCTCTCTCTCTCTCTCTCTCTCTCTCTCTCTCTCTCTCTCTCTCTCTCTCTCTCTCTCTCTCTCTATATATATATATATATATACACATATATAGATTCGAGCTTATGTGTCATTTTCACAAGGTAATAACTAACATGTTCTAATTGAGTAGGAATGAGAAGTAATTCTCACCAAGACCTACTGTATTAATTGCTTGTACCGGTTTTATACAAAGTAGGAGAATTGATTTAAGTCAATGGAGAAAAAAGCAATGTTTTATTCACTATAATAAATCATCTGAAAGGGCTTTTTTAGTTTTTTTTTTTTTTTTTTAATGTCAAATTAGGGACTCTAATTTCTGCAACAACAAAGAGAGAAGGCCTACATCCATTTTGTTAAGTTTGTTATTAACTTGAAAAGAAATTCAAAATTTAAGATACAAAATATAATTAGAAGTATAATTTAACATAGTAAAATGTAATTTTTTATTTATATTTTAAAAAATTGAACCACGATTTAACAAAATGATCTTAAACTCGCATCTTTGGTAACTTTTAAAGTGAAAGAATTAGCACAACAGTAGTAAGTGTTAGTAAAATTTATTCTATTAAAAGAAATTCAAGCTTATGTGTTATTTTCACAAGGTAATAACCAACATGTTCAAATTGAGTAGGAATGGGAAGTAATTCTCACCAAGACCTACTAATAAAATGGTGCTCTTTTTTAAACCATCAAAATAAAATAAAATAAAAAACCATAAAAAAAACCATTAATAGTGCTCTTTTTTAATGTGTGTAAGAGTTTATTTTTATACCCTTCACATTTTATTTGTTACTTTTCATTATAGGGATGTAATCAATATTTTACATTCATTTCATTAAAGGAATGATTGTTTATCTTATCTTATTTTTAAAAGAATGATTAGAAGGAAGGGAGAAAAAGAAAAAATAATAATTTTTTTTTCTTATCCACTCTATTCCTTCGTACTAAACTTTCAAATAATTAAAAATTCTATAAAAATCAATTTTAATTAAGTTATTACATAACTACTAAAGTAGCATAAAGATCTGAACTTTAAACTCATATATATTAGTTTATCAAAAAACTCACACACACACACACACACACACACAATATATATATATATATATATGTATATATATATTTATTTATTTATATATATGGTTTAGTGTCATAATTTTCTATTCATTTGAATTTTTAAATTATGCTACAAAAAAAAAAAAAAAAAGCCTTAAAGCTCACATTTAGAGAGATTAATTAGTTTAAACTATTTTTCACAGTTGATTGAGAAGTTTATTTTTATTTTTTATTAAAATTTTGGATAAGTTTGTTTTGAAGACATGAATTAGTAGAAGAGTGTTCTATTTTGTAGGCATTGTAAGTGGAGTTAGAGATATATTTTTACCAGGTTGTTTCTAAGTTTTGTCCCTACTAAACATAAGGTCTAGAATATTTTTGAATCACAAAAAAATCCAGCTGAAAGAGAGAAATCTTTTTATATATAGTAAAAATAGATAAATAGATTAAGGAGGGCCTCTATTGAGCTTAAGGTTCTAGCGAGGGTTTGGAGTTTTACTATTGTGCAAGTTCAACTCCCATAAAACAAATAGGGGGTTTTGAGCCAAACCCAAGAGAGATATGGCCCATCACATGATTTTGAAAATTATATGAGCCATGGCCCAATTCATGAGGTGAAGAAATGATAAAGCCCATGAGAGTTGAGACTATTACATGATGTAAAAATATATAGGTTGGGAGCCATTTTGTAAAGTATCGGACCATTAGCACAATCCAAAATGTATGGAGTATTTTGGGCTTAAGACAAACTATAATTGTTACATGGAAAATTGGGCTTGAAGATGAACTTGGCCGAAAATTTATTCCTTTTGCTTTATGAAATAGTGCTGCTCGGGCATGTATTGTTCAACAATATTGCAGCATAGGAAAATAGTGGGCATTGAACAATATATAATTTTTTTAAAAATCATTATTATTTTAGACTAAAGTTTGACATAACAACACACAATGATGGATTTAGCAATGGATGGAAATAGGGACCATATTGCTCACAAATTTAAGAAGGTGAATGTAGAATAAAGCTAAAGTTACTAAACGGCAAGAAGTGAAGCAACTTTTCACTACCATTCCAATGGATAAGCTATCGGCTTATAAATGCAAAGGCATATATATATATATATATATATATATATATATATATTTTTTTTTTTTTTTTTTTTGGAGAACTGCAAAGGCATATTCTAAATACAAGAGGCTTTTTTTTTTTTTTTGAGAAGATAAATACAAGAGACATGATTGCATAATATAACTATAACGAATCAAACAACCAAGTTTTTTAAGTAATCCAATCAAATCTTATCCAAAAAAAAAAAAGTAGCCCTATAAAAAAAAAAGTTTATTAAGTATTATTGAGACAACGCATAAGGCATGATCATTAATCATTCACTGGAATCTCCAAAGCAATCTGATAGCATTTAAAATTTTTCATGTAATTCAAAAACAATAGCATAAATATCTGTTATCTTGTGAACAAACTTTTATCTATATACGTATGTGCATTTGAATATAAAATATTTTTAAGGAAGCAAATCAAAACACAAATTCTTATTATTCTTTCTTTAAAGTAGTTTAGTAATACGTACTCACCCAAAGTAGTTTAATAATATTCTCGGCTTTATTTGCGAAAACCAAAATTCAAATTTCTCCAAATTATTATAATTATTGAATTAGAAAAAAAAAAACCCCATAAAAATGGAGGCTCTCATCAAAGGGCTAAACACATTACTAGCCTCATGCTCTATCAACTCTAATTCCCCTTTGGAGAGGTGCATGTATAAGACCAAATCACCATTTTTAGAAGGGTTTAATATTGGCACCACAAACCGCATTCCCACCAACGCCAGGAAATAACTTGACGCCGGCCATTGCCAACCTTTCCCATCACAAAATCCACCTTTGATAGTGGGAACCTCAAACCAGATGAAACCACAAGAGCAAGACCTTCTTTATTGTCAGTGACATTTATCTTTGACAAAACTAAGCACCAGACGATGGGCCTTTGCCCAATCTATCAAATCCAAGAAATGATCCTCAGTCATTGCACCTTCCACAATTCCATGAACTTCATTTGCTATCCAACTCAATGGATTTTTTATTTTTTATTTTATAAAAGCCGGTCTACTATCTTGTTACCTGTTTGATAATGATTAGAATGATTAAATTCACTATTTTGTGGTAATAGTTTCAACATTTGGCACTATCTCAATTAGCAAAGGTGTAGTAGGGCACCCCAGAGTCTCTACCAATGCCTTCTTGAGGATCTCTACCATGGACTCAGAGGTCCAGTTGTCTTTAAAGGTGGGCCTCAATCATGGGCTTCTTGAAACAAAAGAAGAAATTGTAATTCACTGCCGGCATATATAAAACCCATGTCTAGGGTTGACATTGGTTACCAATGATTCTACTTTGGCAACTTTGCTGCCACCACTAGCTTTTTGGTCACAGTCACCATCAAAGCTTTTAAACCATTAGGTGTTTTGTGTGTGAGAGAGAGATATGGTGGAAAAAAATACGAGTAGTGATGGAACTAGGTGAGGCTGAGGAAGCATGAACAATATGAGCTATTTGAAACATAATTTAGAGCATCCACATAAGATGTGCCAAGCATTTAGTACACCAGATGTCAACAAATGTGTTCCTCAAATTTTTTTAGAACCATAAAAGCAGGGACGAAACCAGGATTCAAACTTAGGAGGGGTCGAAGTTTTTTATTCAAAGATTCTAAAAAATTGAAATATCAATACTAAAGGTTGACAACAATGCATTATTAATACTAATTTTTTAATTATTTTTATTTTTCATTTTGAAAAAAAAATCACAAATGACAATTTATAATCAAGATTTTTGTAAATTGTGATTCACAACTATGTTTTTTGTTGGCTTTAATTCCGTGTCAAATTTAATTGTTATTATGTTCAATCATTTCCTTATATTTTTGTGAGATTTAATGTAAGGGTTATGTGTGAGAGTTTGGTGAAGATTCTATGAAAATGAGGATTTCACGACTAGCTCGCAAGTGCCAACTCGTGAAACCGACCACGCAAGAAGCATATGCTGGAATTTGAAGAGTCTTTGACAGGCTGGATTTCACGAGTCATTCGCGACTCAAGCCAAATCGCGAGTGAAATATTCAAACATTGTAGCGTACCATTCATGAAAATCAAAATCATAGTTCAATATCAAAATCACGTGGTTCAATATTCAAATATTGTAATTTCTGTTCTTTATTAATAAAAATAATGGGGATGTTACTTTGATCAAGAAAGAAGATAATAGCAATTAGAGGAAAGCTGATCAAGAAGTAAATAGCAAGCATAGAAAAGCAAGTTAATGGAATTGTATCGTGCCATGAGCAATAAGGCTTTTAAGTCTTAACCCAACGTAGCAGTAAGTCAATAACAAAGAAAAAGTCTTTTGCTAGGAAACTTGGGAGGCTAGCTAGCCATAAAATATTTGGTTGCAATTTGCTATTCACAATCAAATGACACGGAGTTATGACTGAGCGGGAGGCTCATGTCTGATAAAAGAACCATTTTTCTACCAAATATTAAAAGCAGTTTATCAGGGATGGAACCAGTATTCAAACTTAGAGGGGTTGAAGTTCTTTGTTCAAAGATTTTTAAAAATTGAAATATCAATACTAGAGGTTGACAACAATGCATTATTAGCACTAATTTTTTAATTTGAAAAAATCTCACAAATGACAATTTATAATCAAGAGTTTTGTAAATCAATTGGCATGTCCTAATATTTTCAAGGTCTGACCAAGATTAGTCTGATTCTTTATTCTGTCGACATTATAAATTAAAAAAAAAATTATGTACTCTTTTCACATAATTCTATAACTAATAACTTCATAATGCTATATATATAGTTAAAAGATTCTTAATAAAAATAAAAATAAAAACTATAGTTAAAAGTTCAAATCTATGTCAAGCATTATATTAATAAAATAGCTAAAATAATGGTTTATAATATCATGCATTAATATTCAACGTAAAAAAGGGTAAGACAATTATTGGTGTCTTGGTAAGGTTGAGAATTTTTCTTTTCAAAAATTGCAAGTTTGAAAAAATAGTAAAACTAAAAATTAAAAGAGATCTATTAAACAATCACATGATAATGAACAGTAACTTTGAGTCTTTAACTAAGTAAATAATAAAATTTTTCCCATCATTACATTAATTTAGTTAAGTCGATCACAAAATTTATTACCTATAGACAAATCTCACACATGCTTTGGTGGTGGTTTATGTAAGGCACAAAAGAATAGATTGTTGTTATTTCACACATGTATTACCATTTATGCATGTATGCTAAGTGTGTCCCAAAGTTAATAAAACATTAAAAATAAAAAAAAATTCTACCATTCAAAAAATAGATAAATTTTTTCCATTGGTTGAGTTAAAGACACCAATTGTTCCAAGATGTTGGTGATTAACTAGTGTGTGGATGGAGCGATCAACAATATAAGAATTGTCTCTGTGTCTATGAGGTGGAGTCATTTGAGAGAGGCATAGAGCTCTCAAATGAGAGGGAGAAATTAGGTAAAAGTTATTGAGTTTTTGTGATTTGTTTTGCTAGGATTTGTAATTGATTTGTTGTTATTGTTTTTGCTTAGACCAATTTATGATTTGTCCAAAGATTTTTCTTATTATCCAGATATGTGTTTTTTTTTTTAAAAATATTTTTCTTGTTATCTATTTTTGAGATTTATCGGTCATCTTGTCAATTTTTTGGATGAGGGGGGCCAAGTATATAAATTTTAGACATTAATGTAAATTTTTTGTGTAAATATATACACTATTAAGATTTTTTTTCAAAGGCTTGGGGGGGGGGGGGGGGGGAGGGACATGGTCCCCCCTTAGCCCTAAGGCAGTTCCATCCCTGTATAGAAGGGGTAGCATGTCCTAAATTTTTTTTTTTTTTAATTCTTTCACTTCTGCTGCTCTCCTCTCTCTCTCACACATTTGAATCACTTTATTTATTTTTAATTTTACTTTTCTGGACGCCTATCTTCTCTTCCAAGTCTATATTTGCAACCTTAACCACTTGGGTGGTTGGTGGCATGGATCCAGTCAAGGGGCAAGGGTTTTTTTTTTTCCTTAGATTTTTGGCTGGTTTTTCTTTTCAGATTTTTTTTTTGTCCATTAGATTTGTGGTTTTCTCCATGGCCATAGACACCTTGCTCGGCCTTGAATTTCTCAGAACAGTGATGAGGTTTTTTTATTTGGGTTTTATGGATTTATTTTATTTTTTATATTTGAGATGGATTTTTTATTTGATTTGGGTTTTGTGAAGGTTTGTGGTGGTGGTGGTTGGATGATAGTGGGTTGCAATTTTGGTGGTGGTTGTGGATTAATTTCTGGGGGTGCTAGATTGCGATTTTGGGTTTTACGGTGGTGGAGGTTGGGGGGGGGGGGGGTGGGAGGGTTGTGAAATGGTGTATTAAAGTAATTTTTTAATGTGTCAAATGCTAAACTGTCTTCAACCAATCTTGCACATATGAATGGAGAATTACTAGTTTCACTAATAATCACACTAATGATTTGCCTCACTCCACATATTTGAAATAAATGAGTTTATTTTTGTACTGTGATTGCATAATTGGAGGCAATGATAAATGTCAATTAAGACAATCTGAAGTGCAAGGCTTAAACACATGTGCAGCCTCACACTTTGTCAACTCCAGTTCCCTTTTCAAGATGTGCATGTACACCACCCAATCACCGTTACCAGATGGACTTGGTATTGGCATCACATACCCAACATTCCCACCCCATGGAAAATAGAATGACCCAAATGCACTCTTTCCCCACCCAAAATCCACCTTTGATATTGGCAAATGTTGTCCTGATGAAACCACCAAAGCTGGTCCTTCTTTGTTGCCACTACTATATACCTTTGCCAAACTTTGCACTGGACGATGAGCCTCCACCCAATCTATCAAATCCAAGAAATGTTCTTTAGTCTTTGCAACTTCCAAAAATCCATGAACTTCATTAGCCACCCAACTCAATGGGTTTTCAATAAGCTCATCAATTTTCTTAGAATCATAGGGAATAGACAACACGTTTCCACAGTAAGAAGACATTAGTGATGTTTTCTCCTTGTCTCCAAAGCTAAGCATTGTCCTGCCGTCCCCAATTTTGATAACCTTTTGTTTTTAGCACTTTTGGCGCTAATATTCCACAAAAGTGCACTGAAAGACTCTAGTTTAGTCCTTTTGCTTTCCTTGGTGCTGGCTTGTGATTGGAGTTGGTTAATAATGTCTGCCTTAACTAAGCATATGCGGTTTTCAAAATGGTTGGCACTGGGTTCTGGATCATTGGAAGGGTTGAACATGGTGATGGGGACATACAAGTTGTGAAGGGAAGGATCAAAGGAAACAGGATGTCGAGGATTGAGCATCTCACGGTTGAAAGTTGGTAGTGAAGAGAAGGGTTTAGATTGAGCAATCTCAGCCCATGAAACAAGAAACATGCCTGCTGAATGTGCATGCCACCACAAGACCACCACATTTGAACCCAGTTGCCTACAAGTAGGTTTCATGGCATCAATTAGTTTCAGCAAAACCTTGGGGGGGGGGGGGTGTGGTGGGAGGGGAGGAGACGGGGAAACAATGCTTCACAAAAAAAAAAAAAAATCATTTTTTTAATGGTATTTGAGGTGGCAAATTGTGATTAGTACAATATCATTTTTACATAAGGGCACCATAGACATCACTTTTTTTTTTTTTTTTTTTTTGATGTTTAGACATCACTTTTATTGCATACTAATTGTGAAATTTGTTGTGCATCTAGACTTATTGAAAAAAAAAAAAAAAAAAAAAAAGAAGTACTCCTTGTTGCATTTTGTATGTTTACTATTTCACTTTCATAGGAACATGTTTAGTTATTACCAAATTTACTAAAATAAAGTTTACGAATTTAAGTAATTGAATGTTTATTGGTATCTCTTGAACAACATAATAAATGTTTGAACAACTTTTATATGATTGGTGACACATTAATTTGTAAAGAGTGTATATTAAATCATACAGTATCCATTACTATACTCTTTGAAATATCTGAAATAATGTACACTTTGACTTTGAGACCTCAATGGGCATAATTTTATAAATATTCCTATCTATTATTTATTTTATCAACAAATATATGGCTAAGACGTTTTTTTTTTAATTTTAAATTTCATGATCTATGTAATTTTTTAAAGTAGTGTCAATAATGGATCCAGGTGAAAGTAATATTACCTTAATTATAAGGTACAATATCAACAATTATAAAAAAGCTTGTGGAAATTTTTGAATCCCTCTCACTATTATAATTTGATAAAAATTTTCATTTTATTTTGCCTTTTTTCTTTGTATGATTTTAAATTAATGGTTGGAAAGTTATATTTGTCATAGAACATTAGTGCTTCAAAAACTTTGATCTTTAATTTTTGGTGAAAAAAAAAAAAAAGATGGAGGTAATAAAATTAGTTGAGTTATTTTAGAGATATTATAAAATTAGAGATATTTTGTCAATCATAAACAAGTAATTCATATATATGTATATTTGTTTTTTCATAGGACATCAATTATATTTATTAATGCATTAGAGAACTTGCATAAGTTTATGCAAAATTTGGCCAACTAACTATTAAAAGAACTCATATCAGTTTAAGTAATTGTCTTACATTACTTAAGAAAGTGTATTTGTGTAATATATCTTGTTTCAATCTTCTTTAAAAGTTATCATGACTTTTAAGTAGAGTTTATAGTACAACTTTGTGTTGTATGTGTGTGTGTTTTGTTTTGGAAAAAAATATGCATCTCTTGTCCAAATCCATTCTAGCTAAGATAATCATACAAATTTACACAGCTAGCTATATTGATGTTGTATATTTTATTTATTTTTATACTTTCTTCACATTTTCTAGAATGAAGGAAGAGATTGAATGTTTGTTGTGTGAAGAGAGAAACAATTAAAAAAAATATATTTTTAATAAAATAGACAATAAAATAAATAATTTGATATATATATTTTTAAAAAGTAGCTATATAAAATAGAAAAAAGTAAAATTTTTTGCAAAAATACATATGATTTTTGATATGGCCGAGAAGAATGCCTTAAGCTTTTGTATTAAAATAGGTAAAAGCATTAGCATTTTTATTTTCATATTAGTTTAGCAATGTATTTTTGAAAACAGTAACACGTTAATTTTCTAAACTTTTGGCAAACCTGGACAGCCAGCACGCCATTCTTCTTCTTGGGTAGAAGTTTGCAACCAATTGTCTCATCAGGTTCATACAAATTGAGTTTTTGAAGCTCTATATTTGCAAAAGCGTCAGTGAAGTCAACCCCACGATTGTTGCAGTGAAGCTTATGCTCACCCATGGAGTTTGGCACTTTCTCACCGGCAAGGGCATAGAAGGGCACTAAAGCTTCTTTCAAGGCCTTTTTGAGAACCTCAACCATGGCCACAAAGGTCCAATTGTCTTTACAAGTGGGCTTCTTATAACAAAAGAAGATACTGAAATCTAATGGATGTAAAATGCAGAAGTCTAGGTTAGAGAGTGGTAACCAATGGTCCTCATGCTTTGGCAACTGCACTGCCACCGCCTCTTTCTTGATCAGAGTCACCTCCATCTCTTTTGCATTCATGCTTATGTTTATGTGTCTAAACACTCTTTGAGATTGAGAAAGAGAGAGAGAGAGGTTGGGAAAAATTTTATAAGTGAGAATAAATTTAGCAAGCATAGCAAAAGGATAATCACACAAAAATATAAATATTTACATAAACAATTTATTTTCTTGAAAAAAAAAAATTATAGCATAAAATAATTTTTAAATTTATAAATAATATCATCAGATTTATTTTTAATAAAAAAATAATTAAAAAAATAAGTTGGTAAAATTTATAAACAGTATATAAATATACTGTTTACAAAAGACAAGTTAAACGTGCAGCTGTTAAAAAAAAAAGGAAAAAACGTGGACGTGATCCGCAGGCGCGGATCCAAACCGGTATCTTTCTTCTTTAGCTTGTCGGGCAATAACAGGGCAATTGTCAAATCTTCAGAAATGTGGCTTGACTTTTGTACATAAAAATATGACTTCTGCAGCCTTCCTTTTTGGCAAGCTTTTCCACGAAGCTCCCTTAAATTTGTTGAATTCCCAGCAACTTGTGCAACTCATTTAATGAGCTAAGCCAAATTGTGGGCTCCATCTACATGGTGCAATGTACACAACAATCTCTTCTTTTAACTCATATACGGTGGAGATTTTTAACGCAACTCTTCCGTTAGTGTTTATGCTAGTCAGGCTAAAACCATGCTTAACCTTCTTCATTATCTTTACTAATATTGAGAAAATCTCAACAACCTCAATACATTTCTTTCTCCAAGAATTTATTTCACATTGAATATCTTTAATCTAATTTCTTGGCTTCCTCTCATTAGAAGCCCAAATATTCTTGAAACTAACTACTCGATGTTCTTTAGTACACCTCCTTTCAACAATTTCTAGTGGAGGATATTGCTCTCTTACTCAAGACCTTCATGATCTTTCACTTCATCATTATTCCTATCATCATGAAATTTTTTATCAAATATCACTTCCTCATTTGAAGCACTGTTAGGTAGAGAGAATTTTACTCTTTTGGTTGCATTACCATTAACTCCGACTCTCAGCTGTGGAGTTTTCTAAAAAAAAAAAATTGTTTGCATTGAGCTTCTTCTTATAGACCTTCATATGAGTCTTCTAAATACTGCAACAAGCATGCCCTCTTACAACAACCAATAATCCTTTAGAAAATTTCCATCTTACATTGCCAAGATGGTTATAATAACTTGCTCGATCCATAGCCAATATAAAAAACACATTCATTCATAAATCTAGAACATGTTGTACATACTCTAATATCAACATGAAACCAACATTGGTCTTAATGTGTACATCACCAATTCTCAGAATTTTGAATAATTGGAGTTACCCATCTTCACAACACCAAAGTCACTTACTTTGTATGTGGTAAACAACCCTTTTGTAGGGATAATATGGTAGGAGGCTGTTGAATCAACAACCCTCTTAACATCATCTCCTTAAACTAAGATCTACCTTTTAATTGTGACTTGTCATTGAATTTAGCCTGATCATCAAGCCATATACTTTTATTTCTACCCTCATTTTCTGTGATAATAGCTTGATCTTATGCATTGTTTATTCTACATCTCTCCTATAAACCTCCTCGCTCATAATCAAATCTCAAATATCATTATATTTGAATTTATTTTTTCTTGCAGAATTACTCATTGCCATTCTCATAACCTCCCAGTTGTTTGGAAAAGAAGCCAGAACAATTAATAAACGAATCTCATCATCAAAATCAATCTCCATAGAGGACAATTGATTTGTGATGGTATTAAACTCACACTACTAAAAAATCGACCTATTGCGGCGGGCCTATTGCGGTGGGTGCGAAAGCTGCCACTACAAGTCACCTGTTGTGGCGCATTTTTGGCCGGCCACAATAGACCACTGAACATAAGATCTATTGCGGCGAGACATTGGCCCACCGCAATAGGTCTAGTATGTTGCGGCGTACTATTGCGGCGGGCCAATTACCCGCTGCAATAGACTTATTTTAACGGCGGGAAATGGGCCTATTGCGGCGGGCCACACTGACCTGCCGCAATAGGCCCTCAAATTGCCCCCACCTCACCCAAATTTTTCCTCTTTTTTTTTTTGCCCTTTTCATTTTTTACCACGCACACACTCTCTCACACACACAGACTCTCTCTCTCTCTCTCTCTCTCTCTCTCTCGCAGACACTTCTTCCTTTCCTCATCGCCGAGACCCATCTCACCCAGTCCCCAACGCCGCCGACCCACCACCCCACGCCGCCGACACATCTCGCCCAGTCCTCCACACACACACACACTCTCTCTCTCTCTCTCTCTCTCTCTCTCTCTCAGACACTTTCTTCCCTTCCTCATCGCCGAGACCCATCTCATGCAGTCCTTCACGCCGCCGACCCACCACCCCATGCCGCCGACCCATCTCGCCCAGTCCTCCACACACTCTCTCTCTCTCTCTCTCTCTCTTTCTCGCAGACACTTTCTTCCCTTCCTCATCGCCGAGACCCATCTCACCCAGTCCACGCCGCCGACCCATCTCGCCCCGTCCTCCATCTCACCGCTCACCCAACGCCGATCCAAGCTCCATCGCCGATCCAAGCTCATCGAGGCCTCTTCTTCAGCGTCCGATCGGTTTTCCAAGGTATTTTTTCAATTTACTTCACTGCATCACCATTTTTGTTTTTGTTTTTTATTTTTTTTTTTGAGGTTGAGGTGTGGGTCACGGTGGTTGTTGGCATCTGATAAAAAAAAAAAAGGGTTTATTGAGTTTTAAATTGTTTTTTCAAATGTGGGTTTTGCGACTCTAATTTGAATCTGCCTCTTAACTAGCTGTATTGGTCTCTGTGGTCTCTGGAACTTTAAGTGATTTTTCCCCCACACTAGCATAAATTAAAACCCTTGTATTGTGATTGTAAGCAGTTGAATGGGCAGTATAGTTTTCATTCTTGTTTTGATTATTGAACTGAGATCAATGCAGGGCTTATTTAACCTGTAATAATTAATTTGTAAGTTTACTATGCATCTGGATGTGTTGGCACTAGAATTGTTAAAAAGTAAGTGATGTTCTTCTGTTCTTTGGGTGCTCCTAAAAGTAAACCCTTTCTGTATTTCTAAAGCTCTTTTTCAATTTTTGTGAGCAAGTGGGCTTAAAGACTATCCACAATCTGTGCTTAAACACCACTAGGTAGCAAGGTGTAAATGTGACTCTGTTTGTATCACCCTAGAGCCCACCATTTTTGGTTGAATTTTATCTTTAGTCCTTACTGTTGATGTAAATGCATGTTGCTTTATAGCTAGAACCCATAACAAATGAGGCTCGGTTAGCATGAGTATTAATGTTTGGTATATTAATTAGGAAAAGAAAAAGGTTTGGTAAATTACATAGTACCAAGGCATATCAAATAAATGACCTTCACTTAAATGATTATCTACTCAATCTATCACATCATTTGCATCTACTAACCTGAAAGATATAACTAAGCAGAAATAGAAGGGAAAGAAGATAATTCTTAAATATTTTCTTAATAGTTTTTCAGTCAGGTCTGTTGCATCTGCAACAACTAGGTTTTTTATGAGAAAGTTCAGAAACAGTTCTCTATTTTATTGGTTCGAATATTAGCAGCTTTAAGTTTGCAGAATGATCAAATTGTTTTCTTTCTTTGTACTATCACAGTATGGAAGGTTTAGAGGCAATAGCATGTTCCAAAGTTTATAGTATTTAGCATCATATAGGACAAAAGCTTGGGGTGCAAATCAGTGCCAAACCCTTCTGGACAGTAATTTGTTTATAAAATCTTCCTCCCCCAACCTGCCTTTTCTTTTCCCCCTTATAAAGTTTTCTTAAGAGTGAAATATGAACTTCTGGAATAGGGATTTGGAGTCAAAAAGGAGTTGTCATATTTTGAATGCCATCACATGCAGGATTTATGTCCTTTAGCCTATTCAATTAATGTAGATGCTCCATAAAATGCAAGTGTTTGAAATTTAGGCAGAGAGTTTGTGTTCACATTTTTTTGATATGCCTTGCATGTGACATCCTCAACTAGAAAGTGATGCTTCGTTTTGTTTCTTGTTATTACTCCTATATTTAAATAAAGGAGATTATGGTGAACAGTTGTCTGTAGACTTCAGAAAGTATTTTCTGTTACTGACTGTTATACAACACTGCTCTTACATGTGAGTGAAATTTATATACATGTGTGAATAATGTTGCATATATCTGTTACATGTGATATTTGGTAAGCTCAACAATGACTTTTCGTTTTTCTAAAATCTAATTAGAAAGCAAACAACTGCCTGATATGCTTTTTATGAATCCTTCCAAACTTCAGTTGATCTTTGTACCATATAATTGGTACTATGTAATTTACTCTCTCTCCCTCTCTTTTTACTTTAAAAAAAAAAAAAATTCTGTGTTAATAGTCTAATGAACTGTATTTTTCAATGTTATAGGTCCAAAAGGCTGAGCTTAGGAAGAAGGAATGGAGATACTGTGTTAATAGTCTAATGAACTGTAAGTTTGGCCTTTTTCTTCTCTTTCAATCTTTCCTGATTTCTTTGTGGTTTTGAATGGTTTTTCTTTGGTCTGGTGTTGACTCCAGGTCTACCCTTGACTCCTAGGTTATATCCTTTTATTTTATTGTTGTTTTAGTTTTATTCTGGTTGTCCTGCGTCATTTACTGTTCATGAAAACTGTTCACACAGCTTCTGAACAGCCCTAGTTTCTCTCTAATTCTTCTTCTTTCCTAACCCTAAACCCCCCACGAATATACGTAGACAGATTTCCTAATTTGTCCTACCTCAGAGTGACTTGAAGAAGTTTCTGATTCTGCATGCTGATTTGTTGGTGAATTAAAGTGCCATGGAAAATATAAAGTTCTTTCATATAAACATCTTATTTATACTTCTATTGCCAAATACTACTTTTCTTTGTCAAAAAAATATAGAAAATTCTTCTTATTAAATATGCACACCAGAGAACAATTGCTCACTTTTTAGAACTTTGGTTGTAGTGGAAACATTTGCATGCCTGCAAAGGATGGTGGATGTTGAACAGTTGTCTCCACTTTTTCATTGCCATGGGCATGTTTGCAATTTTGGTATACCTGTTCTGGTTGTAAGTTATTCTTTTGAAGGTCATCTGCTTGTCTCTCACTATTTGGTGAGTTGAGAGAAAGTATAACATGGAATAGGGCCAAGATTATGAAGAGTCAATCTTTGGCAACTGTCCGGCGTCCACCATTATTTCAACCAACTTGAGTTTTCTTTTCCCATTTGCCAATTTACCTCTCTCTCTTTCTCTATCTCTCTCTCTGTCACAACTACATAAAACCATCTTCTAGAGTACTAAGCTGCATTGGTATAGATATTAGTATGATTTTTTCTTTTTGATAGGTAATAGAAGCTTTATTGAAAAAGGTACATCTTGTTCACATTGGTGAACAAATTGTTCTTGAAACAATTACATAAAAATCAACTAGAAGAGATAACAGATTGTAGGAAATAAAAATTGGAAATACTGGATTAATGATTTCACAAAACTGGATTAATGATTTCCTCCTATTTTGTTGCAAAATGAAGTTCCTTTGACTGGGAGGCGATCCCTTGCCAGCCAGCCAGACCTATATTAGTTAATCCTGTCATTTGATGCATAACTCTTTCTTGGCATACAGTATAATATAGAATAGCTTGTCTTTTCACTTGCAGCAATTTTCTGAGTAGTCTGTTTTATAGAATCCAAATATCAAGTTTAAGACCCATTATAAGGAGACCAACCTCCCTTTCTTAAACTGACCTTACATAAGAAGGTATCTATCAAGAAAGGTTAGAAGAAGAAAAAGGTGTTTTTGGGGGGCGAAAATATGATTATGCACTCAATTTTTGCATTTTATTTTCTTTGACTGTCTCTGATGTGATTAAACAAGAAGATATAAGAGGCCTGAGGGGTTGATGTTAGGGTGTATTTTGGCAATATTTATGTGGAACTACTCCAGGCAAACATGAAATGCTTGAATGAAATGATAGCATAGCCACAGAGGACTAAATATGTTGATGAAAAGGGTTCATAGCAAAAGTGTTGATTCAATGTCTTAAGTGAAGCAAATAGAACCTTAATAAATCTAATGCATGGAAATAATGTGCAGAGAAAAATTGGAATTTGAACGTTCCAGGATATTCAAGTGAAGAGCGGAAGTGCCGAAGCAAACCTGTAAGCATCCTCCATTTGTTTTTCAGATTGTTATACTTTAAATACTCTATGTATCATATTGGGTGTATTTACCATTTTTTTTTAATTTACCATTCTGGCATATAATGGCTTGAGATAGAATTAAATTTTAATTCAGGCAAATATGACTGCTTGGTTTAGCTGAATATGTAGGGTGAATAAAGAATCATGTGATTTTGGTAGTAAGTGACATAACTCTTGCTATTTTGCAGGGTTGGAACAAAAAGTGAGTATGTCTTCTGTTCTTCCTACTTTATTACATTGTTTGATTTCGGATTTCAAAAGTAATGAGGTACATAAATTAGAATTTAGAGCAACGCTAATATTTTGGAAACTCAACTATTTTGATCAACAAAAAGTTCCTGTGTTATTTTCTGGTTTGTCAATACAAACACTACATAGTGACACACAGTATCATATCAACAATCGAGCAATAAAAAGAACAATAAGAAAGGCAGTACCTGCATCCTAGAACTGTTAGCTTATCTTCGACTGTAAGAATCTTGGGTCTCTGGCAACAATAACACACATTAACATCTTAAACATAAATTGAATTGAAAAACAAGAAAACGAAACAGACATCAGCACATATCACCATTCCTCAATTACCCCCTGTGCTATCAATTTTGTATTATTGACCCTGACCTTTAAGAATAGTCCAAATTGACCCCTTCATCTATAATTACAATTAACAGAAAATGGTCAAGTGCGCTGTACGTGCACGCCTTATGACCATTTTCTGTCAGTTATAACTTATAATCAACAAAAAATTAATACGGAAAGGTAAATTTGGATAATTCTTAAATGTCAAGGGTCACTAATCCAAATTTGATAGCAGAGGAGTTAGTTTGCAACTAACCTATACCCCAGGGATCTTTGTACAATTTGGCAATTAAGTTTCTTGTGGAAATTGTAAAAAGAGTGAGAGCCTAATTAGAGGAAATTAAATCAGACCTGGAGTGAGTTCTTGTAAAGAAGATTAGTAAGTACTTTTCTGTTCTCTGCGTCTTGCCACAATCTGGACCGAGTGAGAGTGGATTTGATTCGTTTTGGTTTGTCGGTCCTTTTGGCACTAAGGTTAGTACTTAATGCATTGCCTTTCACAGTTTTTTAATTATTGATAACTTGCTTGAGTTGTGAAAATGATGTTTCTGCGTGTGTTGATTGGTAATATTAATTGCTAGTGAATACATGTGAATTTGATAAGCCATGCATATTATATGAAAAACACGTAATGGGAATATTGCAGTCATGCTGACAAACACGTATGCTTCATGTGTGTATAACACACCTGTCTAGGCACTACTATCAAGTTTCAATGTATATATTTCTTCATATCCAGCTTTAAGGCTTTAAGTTTATTAGATATTATATAACTCAAGGATCCCTGGAACTGGTATGAATCCCACCAAGTTCACCTACTGTACAAATCTTAACCATTGCCCAAAGGAGGCTTCCTAGACTACTGTCAGACCATCTGAATATTTCCGCAATTCAAAAGGATAGGAAAATGGTCTGACAGGAGTCTAGGAAGCCTCCTTTAGGTAATGATGCGAAAGTGCTCTTCTCAATTTTCTGAAAATAAAACCTACTGATTCTTGTCAGTGAGACTTCCTTGCAAGTGTTTGACAATGTGAAGTTACCCCCCCTCCAATGGTATGTGTAGGGGCCATTGCCAATTAATTGGGGTTTAACACATACTTAAAAAAATGGAGTTTATCACATGTATCATTTCCAACATTCTATACTGCGCAAAATCGTACCTTTTGTTTTCTTTGTATCTAACATATCATCCTGCACTACTTAAAAAATGGCTATTAAACTCACAACATTACTCCACATATTTTTTCTGTAATTCTTTAGTCTACTTTGTGCCCAGTGCGTGTGAAGTAGTTTTTTTTTTTTTTATTAATATAATTACTCTTACCTATGAGGAAAAAAAATGATTACCATCTTCAACAAAATGTGGATTGTTGCTGTGTCCTTCAATGCTGGTTTTCTCTTTGAACAATGTATTAGAGCTGTCGCAAAGAAAGAGATTGTAATTGCTTGTCCTTAATTTTGTTATTTAAATAGCTTGCTTGTACAGTTGTTAAATGCTGTGTCTTGTTGTCAAATTATGTGGAGGCTACTTAGATAATTGGTAAACTAAATTTAGGGGTATGACAGAATTCAAATTTAAATAAAATAAAATTCCTTGTTTGGGTGTGCTGTAGGAAGAAATTCTAAATTCTGTATAGAATTTAAGCCAGAAATTCAGTTCTTAAATTTCGATTTACAAATTCTGCCTATTCAGTTGTTATTTCTAAACTCCTCCACGTTTCTTGCTCACTCCCTCGTTAGTCAATACCTCCTTTGGTCCAATTTGGTTCATTTTGATCCATAGTCCATTTCGGTCCAATCTGATCACTTTGGTATATTTAGTCCAATTCCGTCTACTTCAGTCTATTCGGTTTACTTCAGTCTATTAAGGTCCACTTCAGTCGACATTGGTCCATTTGGTCCACTTCAGTTCAATTCGGTCAACTTTGGTCCAATTAGGTCCATTTAGTCTACCTCAGTTCCTTTCGGTCTACTTTGGTCCTTCAAAATAAGAATTAAAAAAAGAAATGTACAAAATCTCAATAAGCTGAAAACGTTCAGTGGTCTTATTAATGATCAATTTCTTGGTCCAGCAATGCCAAGGCTCATGGACCACCATTTGGGCTTCACTATCATCACTCATAATCACTGTGGGCCTCAAGAAACACCATCCCTGGTTCACTATCATCACTCATAATCATTGTGGGCGTCAAGAAACACCATCCCTGGTTCTTCTCCTACTCGTATAGCCCATTCAGCCTCTTACCTTGTCTTACCTTTGAATTTACTAGAAAGTACAAAGTCATATATACTTACTAGATTAAGTGTGCACAATAAAAATGATAACTTTGCTTTTCTCAACCGAAAAAATAAAAATGATAGCTTCATAATTTTTTTTTTCTAAATGATAACTTCATAATTTGGTTATAATTTGGGGTACAGATATTATCATTGTTCTTATGTCAGTGTTAATGTGATCCTTGTACTTGCACATTAAGTTTGTAGCAAATTAGACCTTTGGTTGGTATTTTCAATTAAAATAAAGCTATTTAATTACACAATATATACTTGATAATATTGACTTTTCTAAATGAGATAAATTAAAATTACACATCTGGTTTAATTTTACCAAAATTTTACTTCTTTCTTAGACGATTGATTTCTCATGTTATCAACATTCTACAAATTAGTGATCTAAAGTGCACTAACTCTATTCAGCCAAAACAAAAAAAATATCCACTCTTCTCTCTTTAAAGTTTAAACTCAGGACCCTCCTTTGCACTCATAACTATATATCAAATAGCTATATCTAACTATATCCTGTACGTGCTTCATGTCCCACTACAACCACTTTTTCTGAGTTCAACTATACACCAATAAGAATCGTTTAGATCCTAACAATATGGGATCCACATTTAGTGCTTTTTTTTTTATTTTTTTATTTTTTAAATTAACAAATGCTTTAAGAGTATTGATGTAGCAATTATTTAAGTGATGCTATTGGTCTTTTTTTTTTCTTTTCTTTTTTTTCCTTTTTTTTTTTTTTTTTTTTTTTTTTTTTTATCATACGGAGGATAGCATTACTCTTAAAGAAGTGAATAAAAAAAGAGAATCCTGGATATTGATGTTAACTTTTTATTATTTCTTAATCTTTTGTTGAATCACTGGATCTTGGTTTTCCGGGTTTTTGGATTTTGGGTCCTTTTCAGATTTTTTTTTTCAAACTCGATAGTTTAATCTAGGGGTCCTTTGAAATAAAGTAATAAACCATGACATTAAAGTGTACTTCACATAAAGGTTTTTTTGTTTTTTGCTATGGCTTCACAAAAAAAGTTATATCCCCACTTTGTGGATGCATTATGCTAATAGAATTGAGGTTTAGTGGATGAGGTGATTACAAATTTGGTAGGGTTAAACTTTTTAGTTGCTTTATTAGATGTATATAAAACTTTGTAAAACAGTTTATGCGTAATTTATGCTTTCGTGTGCTTTTATATGAATTCACTACTCACAACTAATGATCTACATCAAGGCCGTGTGATCCCACTTCCTATATTTTTTTTATAGCACATCTGTAGGTTTATATATATTCTTTTCTTGTTGGTAGATTGTGAAAAGAGGAGGCACTATAAGTTCGTGTGATCAAAGCAAGTGAACTTGGTGAAAGACTAAGGTACTCTCTCTCTCTCTCTCTGTTTGTGGTGGGTTGTTGAATTGGGGCAAGCAGGTGGCTTGCATGGAGTAATAAGGTAGTTTTAGCTGATATTGGGAGTGTTGATTGATTTGTGTAATATTGGATGGTTGTTGTTGAGTTGATTTTATTTGATTAATTCATTTTAAGGGCTTCTCTCTATCTTTTTCACACATGGATCGCTAAAATGGAATTGCATATGTAAAGAGATGTCCATTCCTAAAGAATATTGCTATTAATGATGTTGTAGTTACCAAATGTATTGATAACTTCTTTATGCATTTACATTCATTGTTTGATTAGGAACATAGCTAAAAGTGAATGATTAAAGATGATTTGTTTCTTAAATTAAGTGAAATTGTGTAAATGAAATGTGTGTTAACTCTTGGTTTTTGTTTTCATGAAATCACATTATAGGTTTTTCTTGTAAACCACTTTATAGCAATGGATAAGAGTTGGATGAAAATTACCAATAGAAGGTCGCGAGAATATTTAGATGGAGTCCAACAGTTTCTAAATTTTGCATCTAACCATGCACACCTTGATGGCACGATTTCATGTCCGTGTAAAAATTGCGTGCATACAAATTCGTGGCCTATAGATGTTGTAAAGGCTCACTTAGTGTCAAAAGGGATTTGTAGGGGTTATAACCCTTGGATTTTTAATGGGGAATCATCGTCTGCAAAGACTTCTACCAAAATTCCTAATAGTCATGTCCAAGAAAACCCGATAGAGTATGCCGATCTTCGTGACATGTTGCATTACATGTTTCCTATACAAGATATGGCATCTGGGCCAACGGAAGAAGTCCCTAGTGTACACCAACCCACTGAAGGTCCTTCAGAAGGTCCTAATGAAGATGCACTTTTGTTTATGAAATTGCTTGAAGATGCTAATCAACCTTGTTATGAAGGTTGTAAGCATTTTATCAAATTGTCAGCCATTGTGCATTTGTACCACATGAAGTGTCTTAATGGTTGGACCAACAAATCATTTACCATGTTGTTGGAATTTTTGCTTGATTTTCTTCCTTCAAATGCTAAGTTGCCAAAAGATTGTTATGAGGCTAAGAAGATTATTAAGGATCTGGGCTTAAGCTATGAGAAGATCCATGCTTATCCTAAAGATTGTATTTTATATTGGAAGGACAATGCCAACCTTGAAGCTTGTCCAAATTGTAACCTTTTAAGATGGAAAAGTAATGAGTCTAAAGGTCAACAAAGTACTAATGCTTCCTCCAAGAGAAGAAAAAAGAAAGCTGCAAAGATCCTGCGGTGGTTCCCCTTAAAGCCAAGATTGAAGCGACTATTTATGTCTCCGGAAACAGCTAATCATATGAAATGGCATGCCAATGGTCGTGTGAATGACGGGTTAATGAGGCATCCTGCTGATTCTGAAGCTTGGAAATCATTTGACTCTAAGTACATAGAGTTCTCATCTGAGCCTCGTAATGTAAGGCTTGGATTAGCAGCTGATGGATTCAACCTGTATGGAAATATGAGTACTTCTTATAGTACATGGCCTGTCATTTTGATCCCATACAATCTTCCTCCATGGATGTGCATGAAAAGGTCTAATTTCATGCTATCATTATTGATTCCCGGTCCAACCTCACCCGGGAACGATATAGATGTGTACTTACAACCCTTAGTAGAAGAACTGAAGGAGTTATGGGATGTTGGAGTAGAAACGTTTGATGTGTCTTCCAAAAGATCATTTCAAATGCATGCTGCATTATTGTGGACCATAAATGATTTTCCTGCATATGGCGATATCTCGGGTTGGAGTACCAAAGGTGCTCTTGCATGTCCCTCTTGTAATTATGATAGTCAGTCTCGTTGGTTAAGATATGGAAGGAAATTTAGTTACATTGGACATAGACGATTCTTGGATAGTGATCATAAATTCCGTAAGCAAAAAAAATCATTTGATGGGCATGTTGATATGAGATCAGCTCCTATTACAGTATCCAGAGGGGAAATCATGTTACAAACGGATGCTATAGCCGATCATGTGTTTGGGAAAAAAAAAGTTAATTTGACCAATAAAAGAAAAAGAGGGGAGGAAGCCTTAACTGTGTGGAAGAAGAGAAGTATATTCTTCACCTTGCCTTATTGGGAGGATCATGTGTTGCGTCACAATCTTGATGTGATGCATATTGAAAAGAATGTAGTCGATAATATAATTGGCACATTGTTGAACTTGGATGGCAAGACAAAGGATAACTTGAAGGCACGCCAAGACTTAAAGGATATGGGTATAAGAAGTGGACTTCACTTAGAAAAGGTTGGGAATGATCAGACGCGTATGCCACATGCTTGCTACCATATGAATGCTAGTGAAAAAGATGGTTTTTTGCTAGTTTTGAAAAATGTAAGAGTGCCAGAAGGATATTCTTCAAACATTTCACGTTGCATTAAACTCAAAGAACGCAAGATTAGTGGGATGAAGAGCCATGATAATCACATCTTAATGCAGCAACTTTTTCCAATAGCAATACGCGGATCTTTGCCCCCTGAAGTGAGTAGGAGTTTAATTGACTTATCTTGTTTCTTTAGGGAGATATGTTCCAAAGTACTAAATGTAGAGGAACTTGGGGCTCTTGAGAAGAGAGTTGCAGTGACATTGTGCGAGTTGGAAAGGATATTCCCTCCCTCTTTCTTTACAGTGATGGTACATCTAGTCATACATTTGGCTAGTGAAGCCAAAGTTGCTGGCCCAGTTCATTATCGTTGGATGTATCCCATAGAGAGGTAACACATATATTAACTTGGTCTATTTGGTTTTGTTTAACTTACCAATTTTCCGTTGTTGATCTTGGGTGTTCCAATAGGTACTTGTCAAGACTTAAGTCTTATGTGCATAATAAAACTTATCCAGAAGGCTCCATTGCAGAAGGGTATATAGCAGAGGAATGCTTAACATTCTGCTCACGCTATTTTAAATCTGTTGAAACTGCATTTAATCGGCCTGTAAGGAATGTTGAGGAATCCATGGGTGCGGTGGTGAGCATTACACTAGATTCAAATTCATGGATCCAAGCACATCGTTATGTGCTATTCAATTGTGAAGAAATCACCCCATTTCGCGAGTAAGTGATATCTTTGCTATCCTTTAACGACATTCCAATACATTGCAAATACTCTAGAATGACACTAATATGTTTGTCTATACAGTATACACATAGCGGAGATCAAGGCTGGTTTCCCTTTCCATGTGACTGATGATGTTATTCAAAAGCAGCACATAGAGGAATTTTGCAGTTGGTTTAGGGAATATGTAAGTAAAGCACCTATATATATATATATATATATAGAGAGAGAGAGAGAGAGAGAGAGAGAGAGAGACAGAACTATTTTTGGTTGTAACACTTTAGATAGTACACTTATAATAAAAGCATTTCTCTATAATAGGTGATGTCAATGGATGCTTCTAAGAGAAATGAACTCTCTGATAAAGTTAGATGGTTTGCTCGATATCCAGATAATGAAGCAAAACGGTTCAAGCGCTATGTCATAAATGGTTTGAAGTTTCGCACTAAAGATTTGAGACAACTAGGAAAACTCAAAATAGTGGAGTTTGTGTTATTACTGAAGGTGGTGCTACTTATTATGGTGTACTAATCGATATTATTGAGTTGAACTATTCTGACAAGTATCGATATGTATTATTCAAATGTCAATGGGCTGACGTTATTAGTGGGAGAGGATGCAAAAAAGATGACTTCAGATTTCCCCTTGTCAATTTTTCAAGATTGATACACACGGGTGATCGATTGATTGACGAACCTTATGTATTAGCAACTCAAGCTTCACAAGTGTTTTACGTGGAGGATGTGAGACATAAAGATTGGATGGTGGTGGTCAAAACAAAACCTAGGGAGGTGTTTGATGTTGGTATTGAAGCTGTAGATGACGATGAAGAAGTGGATACATATATGGAGAATGTCCCTTATAATGTAACTACTGATGATGCATGTGATGATGCAAATGACAACCATGCTTGGGCTTGAGTTGATGAAGAAGGAACCATTTATGATACACCATTGATTAGTGAGGATGAATTGCTTGAACAAGACTTTATCGATGATGAAGAGCTTGTTGATGATGTTTATGAGTTTAATGATGATGAGTCCAATGATGATGAGTCTAGTGATGATGACTCTAGTGGTGAGGACTCTAGTTAATACTTTTGTATCACTCATTATATTTTAGGGCTTGGTTTCTATGCTTGTAAAATTGCATAAAAATTTATCTATGAAACCTTATCTTATTTTGGGTATTTCGATGGTGTAATTGTTTCTTTAGTTTCCCTTCTATGTTCTCTAATTTGATTGGATGAACTTGTAAAAATCATGGAACGTAGAGAAAAGATGGGGTTAATAGTTGTACCTATTTTTTATGATGTGGATCCATCTATGGTATGAAAAAAGACTAGAACTTATGCAAAAGCATTTGATGAACATGAAAAGCGTTTTCAAGAAAATATAAAGAGAGTTCACACATGGAGAGATGCTTTGAAAGACTTCACCAATCTCTCTGGATGGTCCTTACAAAATAGATAATTCCTGTTAACAACATAATTTCGATTGAATATATTAAATAATCTTTTGTATGGACATATATGAGATTCATTTTGTATATAGTAATTAGGATATGATTCTAGTGCATTTAACATGAAAAAGGCATACATTTATGTTTGTGTACTCGTCCTTTTGACAGTGCTATTACTTTTTCAATGCTATTACATTTAACATGACAGTGCTATTACATTTCAGTAATATAACTTTTTCAGTAAAACCAATTAAGTATCAAACAATTTGAGGCCTTTCTCTTATAGGGCCTTTAGGGGGCGTAATTAGCGTAGCCTAAGAGGTGACCCAACCCTTTGACATGTGAACATAATATAATAATACAAGCAAATGGGAGCAACTCATTTAACCTTAATATGTAGGACCGTAATTAAAAACACAATTGTTTATGTTTATTTATTTTGGGTATTGCAAGTAGTTGGAGCTATTGAATTTGCAATTACTTGTACCATTACTAATCGTTGTGCTTATATACTTGTTTATTTTAGACTTTAACACTTGAAATGGGAAGGCGAAAGGCAAAGCTGCGCACTCGTTCCAAGAGTGTAACAGTGGAAAGAGCTTCTTCACAAGATGTGGATGAAGTGGATCAAGAAACGCATGAAGCTTCTACACAAGCTTCTACACAAGGTCGTAAATATATATAATATAATACTAATGACCCTCACAAGCGCTATGTCATAAATTACTATTTATTTAAAAAATAATAGCAAAGGTTTTAGGTAAATTTTACTTGTACTAGGGTTAAGATATATAATTATTTTGTGGAGACGTATGATAGTGATACTCATTTTATTCAAATAAAAATTATTAATTCTTCAAAAAAAGAAAAGAAAAGACAATTAGCTAGAAAGGTAGGTTTTATTTGAAGGGTAGGTACGTGCTACCAAACTAGGCAACTAACTATCACTACTACCAAACAAACATCTTGGGATTTTAGCTGGTTTAAGCTATAGGTAAATTAAATGTTAACATGGCAACAAGTAATTTTCCATTTATTAGAAAATATAACCCTAGTTCAAGAAAGAAAGTCTTTTCATTTCATCAAGTTCGTACTAATTTTTTATTATCTAAAGGAGTTGGTATTGTTGAATAAGAATCAACCTATCATACTTAGTTTAGGTGTGAACCGCTTTACTAGAAGCTAGTTAAATTTCAAAATATTGACATTAAGGACCCAAAAAAAACAAAAAATAGTGCTTGGCTTAGCTGTCCAGTGCATTTAGTTACTGGTATTAAACAGCTTGTTACCACCAAAATATATATATATATATATATATGTGTGTGTGTGTGTGTGTGTGAGATTAAAAAAGTTTGAAACAGTCCAAGCCAATTGGAGTGGCATCCAATACCATATTCACAGTGAGAGAGAATCAAGAAAAATTCCAAATGCCAATTGAGGAATAAAACCTAGGTCACGCATTAAACCATAGCTTAAAGTATGGGAGAAACTATATTGTGTTTCCACTCATACCTAAGACTTCAATACTTCTTCTAACAAACTTTTTTTTTTTTTTGGTCGTTTCCTCTACTTTGGTAAACATCCTCACGTTTGGTAAACATTCTCATGCATTGTGATTAATAATTTATTTATTCATATCTATTTATAAAAACTTCAAAGTTTAAGGTACAAGTATTGTAATATGCATTAATACAAGTAATGTTAGTATAAAACCGATATTACTTTAATTAATTATAAAAATTGTTATACTTAGCATTGGAAAACTTTCTGCCACCTTGAAATTGCAATTCTTGAGAACTGATCGGTATCTTGTATCAGATATCAATGCATGGCTCCACCAATATTCTATTTGTATTGTATGCCATCTTTATCACTTACATTGGTTGATATCTCTTTCAAAATTCAGATGTGCAGCCAGTTGTACGTGTCACTCGCAGGCCAAGCAAGTACTTGGATATTTGGGATCTTCCCGATGAAGAAGTAATAGAGCTGGAGCTAAATAGTGAGCATCAGCCAGTTGATGATGGGGCGAGAACTTTCACTGGTTTCTTGGGTACGATTGCACGGAAACCCCACATGTGCCCGATTAGATATCTTAATTGGAAGGTCATGCCAGAAGAAAACAAAGAAGAGTGTTGGCGTCTTGTAGAGGTATTAAAGAAGTTATAATACTTGTAATTATGACATTTTGTACTAGGTTTTACATAAGTATTTTAGCATGAAAACATTTATAATTTGATAACTCAACTATTTGGTTGTAGCGAAAATATTGTGTCCCTGTTAATCCTATTGCACATGCGGCTCTGAAGAGATTTGCCTTACAAAAAATTGGGAAGGCTTGGAGGGATCATAAGTCTAGGTTGAAGAAACAACATTATATACCTGATTCAAGAAACAAAGCACGGGTAAAGAGCAACGTACCCACGGGATGCATATCACAAGATTGGGATATACTTGTTGAGCATTGGTATACTGATGATGCAGTGGTATGTTTGTTTTTTCTCTCTTTTCCATCATGGATCATACCAAAAGGAGAATGATTATTGAGAAATTGAGAGAATACCAAAATGGCTTGTAGTGACCTTTATGCTAAACTCCTTTTGTGGCTTTACCATTGTTATATTTTCGAAGATTTGCAATTTGGTTTTAGTGTATTTATAGAAATGATTAAGCATTTAATTGTCTGTCATGCTTGCATTGTGATGAAGATGCTTGCAAATGTAGTGTGTGAAGATCATATTTTATGCACGTGAAAGGCAAACTATTTTATAGTGATGGCAATTTTATAGTGACCTTTTTGTGTAGCTTGTGTCCAATAAAGATTGTATTTTGTGTCCCCCTTCGCAGGTCTTGCTTCTTAATCTGCTTTGATGTTATGAAAAAACTTGGGTGGTAGTGCTGTTTTTGTTTGCATCGAGCTGCCCAAAATATATCATGGTTTGATTTTTTTGGATATGATTTGATGTTTGTTGACTTGGGTATGGTTTGATTTTTCGAGTTTGGTTATGGTCTTGCAACATGAAGCAATGCTTTTAGCTTTTGGAGTCAAACTTATATTATTATATAAAGCTTATTTTGTCATTAATGAAAATTCTGGACCTATTTTTAGCTGTGTGTAGTTTATCTGCTATTTTTTTTTATCATGAACAGTGTGCATATTGCACATTTTGATTTGTTTTCATTACTAACAAACCTTCATTACATGCATAAACACCATTACATACTTGAGTAATGCTATAGGCATATCAATTTTACAATATCTTTCAGAATAGTTGAGTTGGCAAGTTTTTATTGTTTCTAATCTAGGCTCATCTTGGCAAGTTTTTACCTACTATTGACAGCTTGTCGCCTCGGCAATTGTGAATTTTTTTTTGTGTGTCTCTAGACTTATTACTGTGACATATTCTTGACACAGTTTGCATATAAACATGTAATTTTGTTGAATGTAGATAGAGTCAGAGAAGAATAAGGAGCGTCGTTCTAAACAGGATGACGTACATACTGCTGGTTCTTGTAGCTTTGCGGTGCACGCTGCAAAAAAGGTAATAAGTATTATGGCTATTTTTTAAATAATTTTAACTTCTCCTAAAGTTTTTGTCAAACCAATATTCATCACTATATGAATTTGTTGTTCATAATGTAGGCAAAAACGGATGGATGTCCTGCAGAGCGTTCAGTATTATATCCAATACTACATACTCATAAAAATGGATCTATAGTTAATCCTGTAGTGGCTGCAAAAATTGTAAGTGATTTCTTCATTATAGATGGGGGTAACAAAATAGGAATTCAATGATATTTCTACATCAAGCGTTTTATTTTTATAAATTTCATTTTATTTTCTAATGGGCAGAATCTTGTGAGCTTTTGTTGAGGCTGTGTAATTCATGCCATGGCATAGTGAACTGAACTATAAGTAGGAAAAAGAGAAGGAGAAGGGAATGAAAGAGAGAAAGCTTCCCAGTAGGGCACACATGCCTTCCATAAATTTAAAAAAAAAAATATTTATACTTTGTATCTGCACTTCTCTTAGTAAGACTACAACTCTACTTTGAATAGTAACCAAACTCCTAATTGGATTGGACCGAAGTCTACACAAATATAGAAATCGTAACACATAATATCTTGTTGGCTGATTAGGATATTATGTGTTCCAATTGAATGATAAACTTATATTGATGCTTGTGTTATCTATTTATTTGATGATTCTGTTTCAATAGAAAAATGTTCTTACATGTATCTAGTAACTATAACTATGAGCTTTGTATCCACATCATTTGCAGTGTTCTGAAAACCCTATCATGTGAGATGAAATGAGTACCCTGGTTAATTTGATATGTTATTTGTTATTTATTATTTTTCTGCATCCTGTGGTTGTTGGACAGTACTCTAGCTCCATTTCGACAATCTTGCGAAGATTGTGGAAAAAAAAAATGCAGTCTGGTCTTTAGGTTGTGTTAGTTAGTTAGCTCACAGGATTCAGAAACGGTGGCTGAATGTTAACTTAGTTGGATCTATGGAGTTGTATCAGTGCACAGAATAGCATTAATACGTGGGACAAAAGCTCTTGCTATTGGAAATGATAACCCCTAGAAATGATTGTCATGGAACTTTAGTGGTAATCAATTAATACTTAGGCTTGTGCAGTGTGAGTCATCTCAAAATTCTAGTTTCATACCAATGGAATGCTTGTATCAGTAATGTTAGCTTCCGAAGAATTGCATGTTGAGCATTGGATTTTGCAAATTAATGGTTAACAACAAGCTTCTTGTTACTTATAAGTTGTAAGAAATTTATAGATGAACCAAGAAAGAAACGTTCTTTTAACACTTTGATGCTGTGTGCTGGAACTTGTTTGGAGGGGAAGAGGGGGGGGGGGGGGCATAAAAGCTATCACTTATTTGGTATATGTTTGTTTGAAGGACATGTGTGTGAATATAAGTTATGCATTTTTTAGCATTTTCATGCTTTGCTTTTTTTTTTTTTAACATCTTTTTGCTTGCATAATTAGAGTGAAATGATGGTTTTGTACTTCTAATTCAAACATGGTCTTTTTCAAATGCTGGCTGGCATGGCAATATGTTACTATTTTTGAGAAAAGATGAGGTCCTGTGAGAGCATTGGTTTTGGGAAATTAATTGGTTGATGTTTTGGCTATTTGGTTTTTATTTTGGCAAATGGGAACTCGATTGAATCATACGAGGGAGGGCTAAGAGCCTAGATACTCATATTTCTTTTTTTGTTTGTAAGCACATCAGTTTTTATACTTTCCTAATTTTAATTTTGCTTGAGAAAGAAAGAATTCACCTTTTTCTACCTTTTGAAAATAAACTTTCTTTTATCGTCAACATAGGGAAGGACTTTTGAATAGGAATATCATGATCACGATAGTGGAGCCAAAGTTAGAGAAATTGGGTTTGGGTCTTTTTGTCAAAATTCAATTTCCTTGCCTCTCTTCTTCCCTGTTTATTGTTATTGTGGTTACTGTGACCTTGATACGGAGCTAGAGCTTTTAACTATGATGAATGTGCTAACTATGAATATGATGCTGGTGTGGAATATATTATATATGACAATGGTGGGGTTCTGACTATTTCTATTGATTGGACATGTTGTATGGGCTTGGTAGAATATCCAATTGCTTTGGTTTAAATTAGCCAGAAAATAGCTGATTTATATTTTGTTAGAAAGATAGTGATGTGGATACAAGATATAGGCACAAATCCAAATATCATAGTTATAACTGATTTATAGTTGATTTATATTTCTATTTATTTTTTGTTTTGTTCAAACCTTATCAGGACAAAATGAAGGAATTGATGGCTGATCCTGCAAATCATTTGCAGTAATCTGACACAACTGGTAGTATTGCATGAGCACCAGATGACGTGTTTGCCAAAGTGATGGGCAAGGAGCGCAAAGGTCGTATTCGTGGGGTAGGATTTGGTCCAAGCCCAAGTGGTCGAAGTAGCAAGAATGCCCTCACTGATATTGACACGCACTCAAGGCAAGCAAGAGACAATGAAGTTGCTCAACTGAAGGCTGCCTTGGCTACAATGGAGGATAAACTTGCAGATTTTGATGAGATGAAGGAAAAACTTGCAGGTTTTGATGAGATGAAGGAAAAGCTTAGTCAGTTTGAAGAAATGGAGCAAAGAATGGCTCGGATGCTTCACCAAATGCAACACATTTCTTCCCAATGTAATCAGGTATATTAACAAAGACTTAGTCAATGTTTTTGCTCTTTGTAAGCATTTGGTTTAGTTGTTGTGAGTGCGTATAAATGTCTTCATTTAGCTTATTTGAATTTGTTGCCTTGGTAATATTTTCTTATTAATTTATTCCATTTATAAATTCTTATTGAGTAATCCTATTTTGTATGTAGGACATTCCTTTGGCTCAACAATCTCCAGCTCTTCAAAAATCATCAGCCGCATCCTATCAACCAAGCAGCTTATAAGTTTTATCTTGATGTTTAAGGACTTTCTTGTGTACAAAGAACTACAAAAGAACAACTGCCTTTTTTGCAAGTGTTGAAGGATATTTTTAAACACTTAGAAACATTGATTATTGTATTAGCTTAATTTGACCAGTTGTTTTATTCAGAGGACCACATCTTTTTTTGTTAATCTTATGATGGTGGTTATAGACAACGTAATGTATTTGATAATATATTTATGTTAATATTATGGTAGTTTGGAGACATTTGTAGTATTGTTAAGTAAATATATTTGTGGTATTGTGTTAGTAAAACTGAAATTATTACAGGTTTTAAGCAGGTTTGAAAATATTTGATGCAAACAGTGATTTTAAAGCCTCCGAAGAGAAAAAAAAAAAAAGGACCTATAGCGGCGGTCAAAAAGCGCCGCTATAGGTTCACATTTTATGTTTTAAATCGAACCCTATAGCGGCGCTACGACCCGCCGCTATATGTTTGTACCTATAGCGGCGCTACGACCCGCCGCTAAAAGTACGTACCTATAGCGGCGGGTCGTACCGCCGCTATAGGTACAAACATATAGCGGCGGGCAAATTGAACTTTTAACCGCCGCTAAAAATACAATTGACCCGTTTTGGTTGATAACCTATAGCGGCGCACCCTGCCCGCTGCTAAAGGTACACACATATAGCGGCGGGCAAATTGAACTTTTAACCGCCGCTAAAAGTACAATTTACCCGTTTTGGTTGACTACCTATAGCGGCGGGCACCGCCCGCCGCTATAGGTAGACACCAATAGCGGCGCTCTATGCCTGCAGCTAAAAGTCAATTATTTTTGAATTTGAACGTTGTATAGCAGCGGTTTTATACCCGCCGCAATAAGCTAAAACCGCCGCAAAAAGGTGTATCTATAGCGGCGCGTTTTTCGACCGCCGCAATAGATCTATTGCGGCACCGCAACGGTGGCGGGATCGCCCGCCGCAATAGCACCTGCCGCTAAAGGGTCAGATGTACCTATAGCGGCGGTTTTGGGTCTTTAGCGGCGGTTTTTGGCCCGCCGCAATAGGTCTTTTTTTTAGTAGTGTCATTCAGATACTGTGCCACAAGAGTAGCTTCCACCATCTTCAAATTAAACAACTTCTTCACCAGATGCACTTTGTTGTTAGCCGAAGGCTTTTCATACCATCTGGCTTATTATTCCTTAAAAAAGGAAGATGTAATATCTTCCCACACAGACAATCTTCGATTTGCATCTTCCAATAGCCAAAATCTATGTCATCAAACTTCTCAATTCCTGTTTCTTGACACCTTTCCTTCTTCTCCAGCCATTTCTCCCAATCGAACATATGCTCTAATACCACTTGTTGGGAAAAATTCTTTATAAGTGAGAATAAATTTCAATAAGCACAGTTGAAGCACAACTAAACTAGAACACAAAGATTTACATGAAAAACCCTTTCTCCTTGAAAGGAAAAACTGCTAGCCAAATTCCGAATAATTTCACTATATTAAATAGAGACTACAACACTTAGAGATAGAAGTTGAGCAAAAAAAACTTTCATTTTCTTCTCACTCACTACTCTCTTGCTCATTGTGTACCTTGAAAAAATTTGAAAAAGCAAAAAAAAAAAAAAAAAAAAAAAAAAGGTTTTAAAGAGCTGTACATAAAAGTTAATAGCTAAAAGCTAAAAATTAAAACTAATGCCAAACTCACCCGTTGTATTTGGGATAGCTTATATTGAGCAGCTTTTTTTACTATTTAACTTATTTTTGATACTATTTATTAGGTTCTAAGAGCTTAGAACAATTGGCAAATCGTGAGCACACAAGAACATACAAGCTGCAGAAAGAAGATTTCAGAATCTGCCTGGTTCGATCGATCGAAAAACAGGCTCGACCGATCGAGAATCGTATCTGCAGAATTTTAAGTTGGCCCAAACAGCAGTTCTAGCCCATTAAGGATTAGGGTTTCAGATCTACTTCTCCCACTATATAAAGGAAACCCTAAGCACGTTTTTTATAAGGCTTTTTAGAGAGAGAAGAGTGTGCCTCTTTTGTATTTAGGGTTTTGTTCCTAAAACCTCTCTTATTACTTCTACTGGTGTTGTTCCTTGAAGAATCTCAAGATTCGGTATTGCTGAAGTTGCTGCCTTCTCTAGTCATCAAAGGAGCTGATGATCTAAACCTTCAAGGGTGGTCTTGGAGTCACAAACAGGAGAGTTTGTGTTGCTAAACCTTTGAGTGAAATCTCAAAGTCACAAACGGTGGTGTTTGCGTTTTGCAAAGATTAAAGAAAGAAGGAGTCCGTGGATCTCGGAGCTGTCACGTGGTCGTGGTAGTAAGTTTCCTACACTTGGGTAGCAATAGGATGTTAGTGGTCTAAGTCGCTATTGTGTAAACTTCAATTCTTTCTAGTGGATTTGCTATTTTACCTTGAGGATAACTAGGTTAAATCCTCCCCAGGTTTTTACCGGTGTGGTTTCTTGGGTCATCATATCGTTGTGTTCTTTATTTTTCCGCTGCTTTACTTGATATGATTGTTATTGTTTTAACCTAGATCTGAATAATAAACCTAAGTATTCACTTGCTTAATTAATTAGGTTGAACAATCTAGTTTACAGGGGTCTAAACGAACTGACACTATTTATGAGTCTCATTGCATTTTTAGTACTATTCATGAGTCTCACTGTACTATTTCAGCCAACTTTTAACTTTATCTACAGTACTTTCAGCAAAAAATTTTCAGTTTCAGTTAAAAAAACTATTTCGAAACGGCCCTTAGTGTGTGTTTGGCAAAAATTAAAAAGCCAGCTTATTTTACTATTTAGCTTATTTTTGCTACTATTTATGGGTCCCACTGTACTTTTGGTATTATTCATATGTTTTAATGTACTATTTCAGTTAACTTTTACTTTTATTTATAGTACTTTCAGCAAAAAGTTTTCAGTTTCAGCAAAATAAGCAAATCTTAAACAGACCCTTAGCGTGTGTTTGGCAAAAACTAAAAAGCTAGCTTATTTTATTATTTAGCTTATTTTTACTACTATTCATGGGTCTCACTGTACTATTTCAGCTAATTTTTACTTTTATCTACAATACTTTTAGTAAAAAGTTTTCAGTTTCAACAAAATAAACGAATCCAAAACAGACCCTTAAGCGTCTGTTTGGCAAGATTATTTTTGCCAACTTATTTTAGTATTCAACTTATTTTTGCTATAATTTATGGGTCCTACTATACTTTTTAGTACTATTTAAGAGTCACATTGTACCATTTCAGCCGACTTTGAACTTTATTTACAGTACTTTTAGTAAAAAAATTTCAATTTCAAAAAAATAAGTGAATCCCAATGGCCTTACCTTATATTTCTTCATTTTTTCTTTCTTCCCTAGCTTGCAGACACTCACAAGACAATAGCCACAGCTTGATAAAAGTGGCTTGACTTTTGTGCATAAAAATAAAACTTCTCAACATGGAACAAATAGCTTCTTATATTATTATTACTAGCTTGTAACCTGTACAAATGACGGGATTTTTATTTAAAATTTTTAATAATTTTTTTGTTGTATTTTTATAGCATCTCAAAAGTATTTTTCTTTTTTATATAACATCATCAAAAGTAAATCAAATCATACTTCATTACAGTAACATATATTAACACACTTTGAAAAAGGGGGAAAAAATGAAACTTAGAAAAGTGGAAGAACAAATAGTTTTCTTCATAATATCATAAAAATTTAGGTACATAGCTCAAAATCACATTTATAATCTTAAAATAAACCAAAAGTCAAATAGTTTAGTCCCTTAAAAGTTTATGGGTCTAACGTTGTGAGCAACCAAGCCATTGATAATCTTTTTGCATACCTGGACATATTAGAACTTTTTAAAAAATATGTTAAATTGATTCCAAATGAAGAACACATAGATGCAAAATTAGTTCTACCATCTCAGATCTAAATCACTTGAATCAGTGTTAGATGGCTTATCATTTCTTTTTCCTTTAAACACGTCTAATAATAATCTCTAAATTGAAGGAAAAAAAAACAATTATTTTTATGGTAAGCATTAAATGTAGCTTGTACTCATTTTCTTGCCCACTTATCCAATCTAACAATAGGAAAATTATCACGTTTTATATTTCCCAAATTTCACCATGATTTTAATTGCCTCATTTTGCAACAAACAAATGTCCTAACACCCAAACACAAATCCACAACTACCCAAAGTATACCAACCACAAACCAACATAAATTCATTGGAAAGATGTTTAAAATAATAATAATAACATTAAGTAACACCTTTTTCCCAAATCAAAAAAATAAATTCAGTTAAATTTTCAATTAGAATTACTTAATATATTAGTTGCATTCACTATTAAATTACATTGTCAATACAATTTTCCATTAACGTAATATTTATCTTAAGCTTTACAAATTGCAAATGGCTTCAATAAAATAAAAAGGAAGCACTAACTCACTTAAAGTTAAATAGGAGAAGCACTATTTGTCATTGAGCAAGAACAGAAGAAAAAATGTGTAGGAGTTTAAAAGCACTAATTGCATATGTTGCTTGTGATTCTCTTTCAATGTTTTAGAGCATTAAGCTCCACCACTGGCTATTTATCTGTACAAAAACAAAATATCTAAACCCCAAACGTTTGTTTCTAGGACTATGATCTAAATCAATAAGGTTAATTTTTAACCATTTAAATATGGTTAGCATATATTTATATATGCTAGTCCAAAGCTTCTTGTCCAAATTGCTTAAAATTATATCTTATTTCATTAAAAAGAAATAAAGGATACATTTCTAAATCAAACCTCCCAAATAATTTCTACAACATAAAGACAAACTATTAGTGGGTGCAAATTTTTTTGTCATTAAAGGATCACTGGATTTAAACTTTTCTTTGTCCAAGTTTTAAGACAGATTGCATTTCATCTTGAATTACTGCTTTCAAAATTGAAGCATTCATTGACATAGTAGCATCAACATTTACTTTGATTGTACCTGGTGGGGTAATTTCCATCTTTTGATTATTTGAAGTCCTTGCTCATGATCTTCTCATCAGCCATTTGACAGGTAGCATTGGCTAATGCACTTATTGAATCATTAGCCATTACATAGCTTTAATTCTCATGGATATGATAAAGAGGTTGTTCAATTGTTTGACAAAGGGGTCTAGTATTAGACTTGATAAGAATGTGTATATTGCAGTTTTGAGTCTTGCAGCCATATCAAACTTGTAAATGAAGATCAGGTGATTTATGGCTGTGTTGTAGGTATGCTGCCGCAAGGAGAGTTGAGGACGCTTATGAGCTAAAAGAGAGTAGGCCATTCAAACCTGATGAGTTTGTAAACCAAGTCATCGATCATCATACTGCTACTTTTCACATAAAATTTTTTAATTACAAATAATCCCTTGGACAATAGTATCATTAAAAGTACATAATCTAAGCATGAATCTCCATTAATACACCAAAAAAAACATGCATAGACTATGCAGTCCTCTCCAGTCATCTTAAGGGTCACATTTATATAAAAAAAACCCTCTAATTCCCTTTTAAGTTGTAAACTTATAGTTATTTCTTTCTGTAGATTATGCATGTGTGATCCTAACAAAAATTGGGGCTTTAGAGATTAATCTAGAGAGATCCTAAACCTTCCTACTTTTTGAAAGGTATTAGAAATAATGCATTGAAATACTGAAGGAAAAAAAGGGCATATTATAGTGAGTAAATAGACATTCCTCACTATGGTTAAAAAGTATCATATGGTCCAAAATAACACTGAGGCACCCTAGCCAATAATTTTCCTTCAAATTAAAGTTTTGACTATTTGCAATCCACACAACATAACTCCCCCCCCCCCCCCAAAAAAACACAATTAAATAGTAATAATCAAGCTGTATCTCTCTTCAATAACTACCTAAAATCTAAAAGATAGAACAGCAAGGAAACATCTTAAAGAAACAAACTTACCTTCTTCTTTTTCTTCCAAACAAGTGCATAATTTTTTAGTCGTGCATTGGTCAGATCCAAGGCAAACTTCACATATGCCACAAAATCTCTTACTCGTAATTTGGCTTAGTTGCCCTCAGTTCCTACACATAAATCAAGTGCACTCAATTTGCATAGAGTAAGAAAACGTAAATATTAAGTATTTTAAATGGCACAATGGATTCTACATAGCCACCTTCCCTAAACATATCAAAATATGCCCAAAGGATCCAAAAGCCAAGACAAAGTATTCAAATTAAAAACTTTCACCCCTAACCATAACACTATTTGCCTTATAAACAACTTTCGCATGTCAATTCCCAATTATTAAGACTACGAATTTTGGAGCAAAGCACATGAGGATAGCTATTTTTCAATTAATGATATACGTCTTAAGACAACTGCAAGTATTGTTTTATCAAATTTTATTGTTTCTCTTTCTCCTAATCTCCTATTAAGTTATGCATTAAAATATGAACTTTGATAGTTTTAGTGACATGTAATGCAGTGTCAAAATTGATTAAGAAATTTAATTGATTTTAAAAAATTACGTGTCCTGTTTTATTCAGGTCCAATTTCTTTGTCATTTTTGTTCCCTTTAAGAACAAAGAATGGTTTTGGGAAATGTTTATAGATTTTATTTATCAAAATCTATATTTGTTCTACGTATTGACTGAAAAGTTTTAAACAAACACAGAAAAACACAAAGATAACCAAGACAAAAGTTATTTAAAAACAGTGCAGAAAGTTATTCAAAATAGAGCAGATTTAATGAAATAGTGCAGTGCAGTGCAGTGCAGATTTTTATGAATCAGTGCAGTGTAGATTTTGTGAAATAGTGTAGCGAAGATTTTAGTTGCAAAGAAAAGTAGATTTTAGAGGTGTAACAGTGCAGATTCTTTGTAGAAGAATAGTGCAGAAAAATAAAATTTTTAAGAAAGAAATCTTTTTAACAAATTGGATCCATAGACCAAATTTTATTCACTGAGAAATTTAAACAAACAAATAGAGAACAAACACAAAGATAACCAAAACAGAACCTTCAAACTCACATTGCACATTTTATAGAACTTGGCATATGAAACAAAAATCCCAAAGCCAAAGGTTATTAGTAAAATCACCTACCAAATAAAATGGAAGTTATAATGTGGTTTTGGAGAAGGAGATGGGCAGAGAAAAGAGAGGATGGACTAACAGAATACAACGTATTTAAGGCCTAGTGATACCCATTGAGAAGCTTCAAATAGGGCAAAAAAATTCTTTAAAACCTTTCTTTTAAAGGTATAGATAATAGGTTATACAATATCAATTGATTTTTTTATATTCTAAATAAAATTTGATTTGTGGTAAATTATGATAAAATTAGCTTCAAGACTCCTTTATTTATAAACCACTTAAGTCAGAATGTAAATTCCCAAAGTCATAATCTAATCATTCTAAAGATAAACTACACACAAAGAAATTTAACATTCTTTCAAACGTTACCCTAACAAAAACATGAGAGAGAGAGAGAGAGAGAGAGAGAGAGAGACAGACAGATAGAGACAGAGACAGAGACAGAGACAAAGACAAAGTGGGGGTAATTATAGAGAGACAAACTGAGAAAACTGGTGAATCTATTGGACAAAATTCTATTTTGATTAGTATATTAAAGCCAATAAATGTTTTAGAAACCAAAGAATGTTGAAGGCTGATAGCTAGGGGGCTTTGAAGAGACCATCAATTTAACATAACACATCAATAAAATACATTGAAATTCATTTGGGTAATGCAGTACATCCATCATTTGTTCTACTTGTAAGTATACTTTTTTACACTCTTGATCGTATATTGGGTGAAAATACTAAAGCCTATAAACATGTTCCCATCTTCTTCTGAAGTTCCAAAAGCTTCTAACAATATTTAAGGCACTCAGCATGATGTACAACAGTTAATATTTTTAATAAAAGCTTGTTAATGTCAATCACTTCAACAAACAAAAATGACAATTGTGTAATATAAAGTCAGGTTCAATAACAATGCCAAAAGTTCAAAATTCCCCAATAGCAGAAAATTAAGTGTAAGATCTCTTTAACCAAAAAAAAATTTAGTGAGATTAGCCATATTCTGGCCTTGATGCATTGTAAGTGCCAGCTCTATTTCACTTGGATGAATTGAGACATCACCATTCACTTGCAAAAATTATAGCACAAATGTAGTCCATCTTGAACATGCCAACAACAAAGGTATACACAATAGGAACAAATTGGATTCTTTGGTGTGCTAAAAGTTGATTGTTGTCCAACTGGAGGAAATAGCATAATGAAGGCCTATTTAAACGTAACCTTTGAAAAGATAGAAACTAATACAACCTTTAGAGCCCCACGTTCCAAAAAATTCTTTCAATAGTAGAAGTGCACCTATATTCATAATCCATTCAAACTATTTCTATTGATCTATAACAATCACAAAAACTAAGAGATAAATTTAATTTAATTATTTAATTTAATTTTTCTATTTGTATTAATTTAATATATTTATTTAAATTTTAAATAATTATAAAATTAATTATAATGTCATCGCGGTTCAACCTCGGTTCGATTTCTGTCCAATTTCTTGCTTCAACACTATTGACCCGCCTAGAAAAAAAATCCTGGAGCTGACTCTACCTGCTAAGCCACCCATCGACGTGCTTTGATTGCACAAATGGCCTCCCTTAGCATGTGGTGCATAGTGCATTTCTTTTCTTTTTAACCTTTTTTTTTTTTTTTTTTTATCTTTTTCTTAACACAAATGGTTACCCCTAGCGTGTGGTGCACAAGGCATTTCTTTTCTTTTTAACTTAATTTTTTGTGTCTTTTTCTTAAGTGTGCAATGTATAGTGTGCTAGTGCCTATAGCTGGCTTGCTTAGCCAGCCACCCACGTGTTTTAGAAAATTCTTAGGTACTCCCGGAGCACGGAGAAATGGTGCTCTTTCTTCTCACATTTATGGTGTAACCCACCATGAATTTAATGAATAAACCCTACCGTAAATGTTGGAGGATGGAACACCATTCTCTGTACTCCGGAACTACCTAGAATTACTCCATGTTTTGATTGCAAAATGCTACTTTAGTACAAAATTTTGTACCATAATTGCCATGAAACTATCAACCTGGACCAAATAGCTTTTTATATTATTATTGTAGGGGTTAAAGGCCCAGTTCTAGATGATGGGCTGTGGGCCTGTCCGAGGAGACCTATCCGTCCGAGGACAGTAAATCACGAGGAGGGTACTTGGTCTAACTCTTCACTAAATTATAACTTATATGAAAAAGGAAAAGAGTGGTCCGAGGAGCACTACCTGTTCGGAAGATCAAAAGGACGATCAAGATGAATGCCCCAACATTGATCCTAACATTTCTGGAGATCCCCCTGATTTATGTAGACAAAAAGGGCAGGTGGCGGCAATGAGATATTATATAAAAGGATGCTACCACCGCATTTATTATCCTACAGCTAACCCTATGGCCGCATTAATGGGGAAAAGACATCTGAACAGTGACCCTCATCCTTTACAATTGCCGTATAAAGACTTCAAGGGAAGGTTGATGGGACAAGTATCAAGGGAAAATCATCTAACTAGCACGTGAGGAAAATTGGCCTATAAATAGAGCAGGAAGCAGAGAAAGAAGGAATGGAAGAATCAGGAGAAAAAAGAGAAGAAGCAACCAACAAAGAGAGAGAAAGAGATATAGGCACTCAGATAGTTGTAAAAACTTACTCCTCGAACCAATCCGAGAAAAGCCCTATACAACTTCAGCATTCCGTTTTTGTTAATCTATTCATAACTATACTTGGGTCATTAGCGATCTTGCTTTCAATCCAGTTTACTTAGCCCACTCTATATAAATTTATTGCGAGGATACTGTTCACATTTTGGGCCTAAGTTCATCTCATTTGTAGGCCCATCCTGCTAAATTGTGTCCTTACAATTATTATTATTATTTTTTTTTTTATTGTTAGTCAATTTTTGTTGAAAATATCAAAGTGCATCTATTGTTTTGTTTCTGTTAATGAGATGATGAGATGTTATTTAGGCACTTGCATATTAAACAACTTATGAAAATTTTACAAAGATACATTTAGTTTAATTATTTGATTTAATTTTTTCTATTTGTAATAATTTAATATATTTATTTATATTTTAAATAATTATAAAATTAATTATAATGTCATCGCGATTCAACCTCGGCTCGATTTCAGTCCAATTTCTTGCTTCAACACTATTTACCCCCCCTAGAAAAAAATCCTTGAGCTGACACGACCTGTTGAGGCACCCACCGACGTGTTTTGATTGCACAAATGGCCTCCCCTAGCATGTGGTGCACGGTGCTTTTCTTTTCATTTTAACCTAATTTTTTGTCTTTTTCTTAAAACAAATGGTCACCCCTAGCGTGTGGTGCACAATGCATTTATATTCTTTTTAACTTAATTTTTTGTGTCTTTTTCTTAAGTGTGCAGTGTGTAGTGTGCTAGTGCCTATAGTTGGCTTGCTAAGCCAGCCACCCACGTTCTTTGGAAAAATTCTTAGGTACTTCCGGAGCACGGAGAAATGGTGCTCCCTCTTCGCACATTTATGGTGGACCCTACTATGAATTTAATGAATAAACCCTACCATGTGAATGTGGGAGGATGGAACACAATTCTTTGTACTCTAGGACTACCTAAGAATTACTCCGTGCTTTGATTGTAGAATGCTACTTTAATTCAAAATTTTTTACTATAACTGCCTTGAATCCATCAACCTGGAACAAATAGCTTTTTATATTATTATTATTATTATTATTATTATTATTATTATTATTATTATTATTATTATTATTATTATTATTATTATTATTATTTTTATTATTATTATTATTCAATTTTTGTTGAAAATATCTAAGTGCATCTATTGTTTTGTTTCTGTTAATGAGATGATGACATGTTACTTTGGCACTAACATATTAAACAAGTTATGCAAATTTTATAAAAATACATTTAATTTGATTATTTTATTTAATTTTTCTATTTGTATTAATTTAATATATTTATTTATATTTTAAATAATTATTAAATTAATTATAATGTCATCGCGGTTCAACCTCGGTTCAATTTCGGTCCAATTTCTAGCTTCAACACTATTGACCCCCTAGAAAAAAATCCTAGAGCCGCCATTACCTGCTAAGCCACCCATCGACATGCTTTGATTGCACAAATGGCCACCCCTTAGCATGTGGTGCACAATGCATTTCTTTTCCTTTTTACTCAATTTTTTGTGAATGTTTTCTTAAGTGTGTAGTGTATAGTGTGCTAGTGCCTATAGCTGGCTTACTGAGCCCGCTTGCCACGTTCATTGGAAAAATTCTTAGGTACTCCCGGAGTACGGAGAAATGGTGCTCCCTTTTCTTGCATTTATGGTAGATCCCACCACGAATTTAATTAATAGACCATACCGCGAATGTGGGAAGATGGAACACCATTCTCTGTAGTCCGACACTACCTAAGAATTATTTCGTGTTTTGATTACATTATGCTACTTTAATTCAAAATTTTGTACTATAACTGCCATGAATCTATCAACTTGGAACAAATAGCTTTTTATATTATTATTATTATTATTATTATTATTATTATTATTATTATTCAATTTTTGTTGAAAATATCTAAGTGCATCTATTGTTTTGTTTCTGTTAATGAGGTGATGACATGTTATTTAGGCACTAGCATATTAAATAAGTTATGAAAATATTATAAAGATACATTTAATTTGATTATTTATTTAATTTTTCTATTTGTAATGATTTAATATATTTACTCATATTTTTAAATAATTATTAAATTAATTATAATATCATCACGGTTCAACCTCGGTTCGATTTTTTTCCAATTTCTAGTTTCAACACTGTTGACCTCCCCTAAAAAGAAAAATCTTGGAGCCACCCCTACCCGCTAAGCCACCCACTGACGTGCTTTGATTGCACAAATGGCCACCCCTAGCATGTGGTGTACAGTGCTTTTCTTTTCTTTTTAGCCTAATTTTGTCTTTTTCTTAACACAAATGGCCACCCCTAGTGTGCGGTGCACAATGAATTTCTTTTCTTTTTAACTTAATTTTTTGTCATTTTCTTAAGTGTGCAGTGTATTGTGTGCTAGTGCCTATAGTTGGATTGCTAAGCCAGCCTGCCACGTGCTTTGGGAAAATTTTAAGATACTCTTGAAGCATGGAAAAATGGTGCTCCCTTTACTCATATTTATGGTGGATCTCACCATAAATTTAATGAACAGACCTTACTGTGAATGTGGGAGGATGGAATACCATTCACTGTACTCTGAGAGTACCTAAAAATTACTTCGTGCTTTGATTGCACAATGCTACTTTAATTCAAAATTATGTACTATAACTGCCATGAATCTATCAACCTGGAACAAATAGCTTTTTATATTTTTATTATTATTAGTCAATTTTTGTTGAAAGTATCTAAGTGCATCTATTGTTTTGTTTCTGTTAACGAGATGATGACATGTTATTTAGGCACTTGCATATTAAACAAATTATGAAAATTTAAAAAAGATACATTTAACAAAGCGGGTCCTGGAGCCAAGCTCTGTCCCTCGCAGGTTGTAGCTCAGATGCCCACCAAGAACCCCGTTGCGGCCATGATGCTGGAGCGCATTCTCAAGCTGCTGGTCAGCCACTCTATGCTTGGTTACACTGTGGTTGCCGATGAGGACTTGCCTTTGCAGAGGCTCTACAGTCTTACACCTGTGTCTGAATACTTTGTGCCTAGTGAAGATGGCGTGTCATTGGGTCCCTTCATGGCCTTGGTTGAAGACCAAGTCTTTATAAAAACCTGGTTCGTTTTTTATTATTTTTTTCCTTCCTTATTTTGTATTTAAAAAATGTAGTAATTACGAACTATTTTACAACATTTTTTACAAACCGTTGATAATAATATGATAGATAGTTATTGGTAAATAAAAAAATAATATTAGCGGTGAGCATAGATCAAAACTAATAAGAATTGGTCATATCAATAATTTATAAAAATATTATAAGATAATTTATAATTATAGTATTACTTTTCTTTTATTTTCCCTTTACTATTGGTCTTTATTGATTGTTTGACTTATTTTTGCTTATTACCTCTAGTAATTGGTTAGGAATGTGTGAAGTAAGAGAAAATCCAGATCATTTTTTTTTTTGTGCCAGTAACTTTTTTTTTTAATCTATAACACTATTTTTTTTATTATATATATATATATATATATATAATTCGATAATTAGAGTAGAGGTGATTTGAATTCCGAATGTTTTCATTTAAAATACGAGGGGGTGTCAACCATTAAAACTACAAAGTTCTCAAAACATTATAACACTTTTTTGAGCAACAACACTATAACACTTTTAAACTATAAATATGGTGGTTAATATAATTAAAGATTGAATTAAATTTGAAATTAAGGTCAAAGTCTACTATCTGCTATATGCACATATGTAATTGCCCCTATATTTTACTACTTTTATTGTGATAGGCTTTATGCCCTTTTTAACTTCTTTCCTTGCTTAATTTGGGTCAAATAATTACATTTGATATCGACAAATTAAAATTTGTTATCGAAAAAATTGGGTCAAATAATTGATGGGCAAAAGCAAAACAAAGTTTTGTTTAGTTGTATGGGAAAGCCGTGTAGATACAGAAATTCTTGAAAGTTAATTATTATTCTTTTAATAGTAACGAAAGTTAATTATTTTTTATTAGTGTAAACGATGAAATTCAAAACTAAAATTAAATTCCACAAAATAGAGATAGATATATCATATGGTCATTTAACGAGAGAAAAAATATATCTTATAAAATGTCACTTTTGTAAGTTCGTTTAGACCCCTGTAAACTAGATTGTTTAACCTAATTAATTAACCAAGTGAATACTTATGTTTATTATTCAGATCTAGGTTAAAACAATAACAATCATATCAAGTAAAGCAGCGGAAAAATAAAGAACACAAAGATATGATGACCTAGGAAAACCAAACCGGTAAAAAACCTGGGGAGGATTTAACCTAGCTATCCTCAAGGTAAACTGAATCCACTATGAAAGAATCGAAGTTTACACAATAAGACTTAGACCACTAACATCCTATTGCTACCCAAGTGTAGGAAACTTATTACCATAACCCCATGATAGCTCCGAGATCCACGGACTCCTTCTTTCCTTGAATTCCTCAGCAAATCACAAGCGCACCTGCTTGTATATCTTTATGCTCTTTTGATTCTACAACTGTATTGATTTATCAAGCTCTAGACATAAGTCTCGAGTTTGTAAACCCTCAGTGTATGTGAAGGTAAACACCTCTAGATCTCACAATGAGATTCACAAACACAGCATTCAGAACTCTAAAAACGTGGCTAGGGTTTTTCCTTATATACTTAGGGCAAAACATAAAACCCTATACATTAAATGGACTAGGGCTGAGTTGGAATTTTCTGCAGAAAAACGATCTGCCCGATTTTCGATCGATCGAGCCTAATTTTCGATCGATCGAGTCTGGCAGAAAGTGAACAGTTACTTCTGCAGTAAACTCGATTCCAACTTTACATAAAATCCCATACTTTGAGCAAAGTCTAACACAAGACTAAACATTGTTTTGATCATGGTTTGCCAACATTACAAATTGAAGTTCTAATACATTAGTTCCTAATTCTTAGAACCTAACAAACTCCCCCTTTGGCAATCCGTGACAAAACACAGACTTAACAAAAAACTCAAAGTTTACAAATTGAAATAGCCCATTACAAAATAAATAGCCACTTAAACAATTCAACCTAAACTACTATCTAACAGTTGCAAGGTAGACAGCAGCATGACTGAAAACAACCTGTATATTCCTGTAACACTTAACAAACACATAAACGCATGTGTGGAAGAAAAAAATAGGAAAATATAAAAAATTTCTTGATTTCACATAACACAAAATAAAGATATATATCATGAATAACATCATAAATATAAATCAATAAGCAATGAAGTATAGTGAAACAAGAAACATATCAGTAACCAATGTATCACAACCAATGTATCACAAAATATATCTCCTAATCAAGAGCCAAAAAAGTAAATACAAGGTGAAGCGCCTATTTAGAGAGATTAATTGGTTTGAACTATTTTTCAAAGTTGATTGAGAAGTTTTTTTTTTTTTAATCCAAATTTTGGATAAATTAGTTTTGAAGACATGGATTAGTAGAAGAGTGTCATATTTTGTAGGCATTGCAAGTGGAGTTAGAGATATATTTTTACCAAGTTGTCCTTAAGTTTTACTTAACGTAAGGTTTAAGGGTAATTTTGAATCACAAAAAATTCTAGTTGAAAAAAATGAATCTTTTTATATATAGTATAGATAGATAAATAGATTAAGGAGGGCCTCTCTTGAGCCTAAAGTTTAAGCGAGGGTTTGGAGTTTTACTATTGTGCAAGTTCAACTCCCATAAAAAATTAAAAAAAGGGGGGTGGGGGGTGGGTTTTTGAGCCAAACCCAAGAGAGATATGGCCCATGAGCCCATCACATGATTTTGATAATTATATGAGCCATGGCCCAATTCATGAGGTGAAGAAATGAAAAAGCCCATGAGAGTTGAGACCATTACATGATGTAAAAAAAAATATAGGTCGTGTGAAGTATCGGGCCATTAGCCCAATCCAAAATGTATGGAGTATTTTGGGCTTAAGACAAACCGTTGTCGTTAGATGGAAAATTGGGCTTTAAGATCAATTTGGCCCAAAACTTATTCCTTTTGCTTTATGAAATAGTGCTGCACTGGCATGTATTGTTCAACAATATAGCAGCATAGGAAAATAGTGGCCATTGAACAATATATAATTTAAAAAAAAATCATTATTATTATTTTAGACTAAAGTTTTGAAATAACAACACTCAATGATGGATTTAGCAATGGATGGAAATAGGGACTATACTCCTCACAAATTTAAAAAAGCAAATGTAGAATGAAGCTAAAGTTACTAATCGGCAAGAAGTGAAGCAACTTTTCACCATTCCAATGGATAAGCTATCGACTTATAAATGCAAAGGCATATTCTTTTTTTCTTTTTTTGAGAACTGCAAAGGCATATTTTAAATACAAGAGGCTTTTTTTTTTTTTTTTTTGAGAAGATAAATACAACATGATTGCATAATAACTAACGAATTAAACAACCAAGTTTTTCAAGTACTCCTATCAAAGGGGAATTGGAGTCGATAGAGCATGAGGCTAGTCATGTGTTTAGCCCTTTGGTGAGAGCCTCCATTTTTTTATGGGATTTATTTTTTCTAATTCAATAATTATAATAATTTGGAGAATTTTGAATTTTGGTTTTCGTTAATAAAGCTGAGAATATTATTAAACTACTTTGGGTGAGTACGTATTACTAAACTACTTTAAAGAATGAATAATAAGAATTTGTGTTTTGATTTGCTTCCTTAAAAATATTTCATATTCAAATGCACATACGTATATAGATAAAAGTTTGTACATAAGATAACATATATTTATGTTATTGTATTTGAATTACAAGAAAATTTTTATCATTGACAAAACTAAGCACCAGACGATGGGCCTTTGCCCAATCTATCAAATCCAAGAGATGATCCTCAGTCATTGCACCTTCCACAATTCCATGAACTTCATTTGCTATCCAACTCAATGGATTTTTTATTTCATATTTTAAAAGAGCTGGTCTACTATCTTGTTACTTGTTTGATGATGATTAGAATGATTAAATTCACTATTTTGTAATAATAGTTTCAACATTTGGCACTATCTCAATTAGCAAAGGTGTAGTAGGGCACCCCAGAGTTTCTACCAATGCCTTCTTGAGGATCTCTACCATGGCCTCAGAGGTCCAGTTGTCTTTAAAGGTGGGCCTCAACCATGGGCTTCTTGAAACAAAAGAAGAAACTGCAATTCATCGCCGGCATATATAAACCCATGTCTAGGGTTGACAGTGGTTACCAATGATTCTGCTTTGGCAACTTTGCTGCCACCACCAGCTTTTTGGTTATAGTCACCATCAAAGCTTTTAAACCATTAGGTGTTTTGTGAGAGAGAGGGAGAGAGAGAGAGAGAGAGAGAGAGAGAGAGAGAGAGATGGTGGAAAAAATACGAGTATAGTATGGAACTAGGTGAGGCTAAGGAAGCATGAACAATATGAGCTATATGAAACATAATTTAGAGCATCCGCATAAGATGTGCTAAGCATTTAGTACACCAGATGTCAACAAATATGTTCCTCAAATTTTTTTAGAACCATAGAAGCAGGGACGAAACCAGGATTCAAACTTAGGAGGGGGGGGATCGAAGTTCTTTGTTCAAAGATTCTAAAAAATTGAAATATCAATACTAAAGGTTGACAACAATGCATTATTAACATTAATTTTTTAATTATTTGTATTTTTCATTTTGAAAAAAAAAATCACAAATGAAAATTTAGAATCAAGAGTTTTGTAAATTGTGATTTACAACTATGTTTTTGTTGGCTTTAATTTCATGTCAAATTTAATTGTAATTATGCTCAATCATTTCCTTGTATTTTTGTGAGATTTAATGTAAGGGTTGTGTGTGAGTGTGTTTGGTGAAGATTTTGTGAAAATGAGGATTTCATGACTAGCTCGCAAGTGTCAACTTGCGAAATAGGCCACGTGAGAAGTACATACTAGAATTTGAAGAGTCTTTGATAGGCCGGATATCACAAGTCATTCGCGACTCAGGGAAAATCGCGAGTGAAATATTCAAACATTGTAGCGTACCATTCATGAAAATGAAAATTTTAAGGTAGTTTAGACCCCTTAAACCCAAACAAATTAACCTAGTTATTTAGCCAAGTGATTAACTTAGGTAAATTATTCAGATCTAGGTTAACAAAAATATATCATATCATGCAAAGGTGCGGAATAATAAAGAACACATGATATGATGACCCAGGAAAACCAAACCGGTAAAAAACCTGGGGAGGATTTAACCTAGCTATCCTCAAGGTAAAACGAATTCACTATGGAAGAATCGAAGTTTACACAATAGAGACTTAGACCACTAACATCCTATTGCTACCTGCCTGTAGGAAACTTACTACCACGACCACGTGACAGCTCCGAGACCACGGACTCCTTCTTTCCTTGAATTCTCAGTAAAGCACAAGCACACCTGCTTGTATATCTTGAAGCTCTTTTATTCTGCAACTGTATGATTTACCAATCTCTTGACATGAATCTAGAGTTTGGAAACCCTAAGTGTATGTGAAGGTAAACACCTCTAGATCTAAAAATTAGATTCACAAACACAGCATTCAGAACTCTAAATGGGCTAGGGTTGAGTTGAAAAATTCTGCAGAAAAACAATCTGCACGACTTTCGATCGGTCGAGTCTAATTCTCGATCGATCGAGCCAGGCAGAATTGCACAGTGAATTCTGCAGTAACTCGATTCCAACTTTACATAAAAAGCCATATTTTGAGCAAGTCTAAAAACAAGACTAAAGATTGTTTTGATCATGGTTTGCCAACATTACAAATTGAAGTTCTAATACATTAGTTCCTAATTTCTTAGAACCTAACAAAAATCATGTAGTTCAATATCAAAATCACGTAGTTCAATATTCAAATATTGTAATTTCATTTCTTTATTAATGAAAATGATGGGGATGTTACTTTGATCAAGAAAGAAAAAAATAGCAATTAGAGGAAAGCTGATCAAGAAGTAAATAGCGAGCCTAGAAAAGTAAGTCAATGGAATTGTATTGTGATATGAGCAATAAGACTTATAAGTCTTAACCCAATGTAGTAGTTAAGTCAATAACAAAGAAAAAGTCTTTTGCCAGGAAACTTGGGAGGCTAGCTAGCCACAAAATATTTGGTCACAATTTGCTATTCACAATCTAATGACACGGAGTTATGACTGAGCGGGAGGCTCATGTGTGATAAGAGAACCATTTTTCTACCAAGTATTAAAAGCAGTTTATTAGGGACGGAACCAAGATTCAAACTTAGGGGGGTCGAAGTTTTTTGTTCAAAGATTTTTAAAAATTGAAATATCAATGCTAGAGGTTGACAACAATGCATTATTAGCATTAATTTTTTTAATTATATGTATTTTTTATTTTGAAAAAAAATCACAAATGACAATTTATAATCAAGATTTTGTATGTCAATAGCCCATCCTAATATTTTTAAGGTTTGACTAAGATTAGTCCGATTCTTTATTCTATTGACATTATAAATTTAAAAAAAAATTATGTACTCTTTTCACATAATTCTATAACTAATAACTTCATAATGCTATTTATATATAGTTAAAAGATTCTTAATAAATAAAAAAAACTATAGTTAAAAGTTCAAATCTATGTCAAGCATTATATTAATAAAACAACTAAAGTAATGGTTAATAATATCATGCATTAATATTCAGCATAAAAAAGAGTAAGACAATTATTGGTGTTTTGGTAAGGTTGAGAATTTTTCCTTTCAAAAATTGCAAGTTTGAAAAAATAGTAAAAAAAAAAATTAAAAGAGATCTATTAAACAATCACATGATAATGGACAGTAACTTTAAGTCTTTAACTAAGTAAATAAGAAAGTTTTTCCCGTCGTTACTTTAATTTAGTTAAGTCACAAACTTTATTACCAATAGACTAATCTCACACATGCTTTGGTGGTGGTTTATGTAAGGCACAAACAATAGTTTGTTGTTATTTCACACATGTATTACCATATATGCATGCATGCTAAGTGTGTCCCAAAGTTAATAAAACATTAAAAATAAAAATAAAAATTTCTACCATTCAAAAAATAGATAAATTTTTTCCACTAGTTGAGTTAAATACACCAATTGATCCAAGTTGTTGGTGATTAACTGGTGTGTGGATGGGGCGATCAACAATATAAGAGTTGTCTCTGTGTCTATGAGGTGGAGTCATTTGAGAGAGGCATAGAGCTCTCAAATGAGAGGGAGAAATAAGGTAAAAGTTATTGGGTTTTTGTGATTTGTTTTGCTAGGATTTGTAATTGATTTGTTGTTACTGCTTTTGCTTCGACTAAATTTATGATTTGTCTAAAGATTTTTTTTATTATACAGATATGTGTTTTTTTTTTTTTTAAAGATTTTTCTAGTTATCTATTTTTGAGATTTATGGATCATCTTGTCAATTTTTTGGGTGAGGGGGGCCAAGTATATAAATTTTAGACCTTAATATAAATTTTTTGTGTAAATATATATAATAAGATTTTTTTTCAAAGGCTGGGGGGGGGGGGGGGGGGGACCATGGCCCCCCTCAGCCTTAAGACAGTTTCGTCCTTGCATAGAAGGGTATCGTAGCATGTTCTTTTTTTTTTTTTTAATTCTCTCTCTCTCTCTCTCTCTCTCTCTCTCTCTCTCTCTCTCTCTCTCTCTCTCTCTCTCATTTGAATCACTTTATTTATTTTCAATTTTAATTTTCTGGACGCTTGTCTTCTCTTCCAATTCTATATTTGCAGCCTTAACCACTTGGGTGGTTGGTGGCATGGATCCAGTCAAGGGGCAAGGGTTTTTTTTTTTTTTTTCTTAGATTTGTGAATGCTCAGATTGTTGGTTGGTTTTTCTTTTCAGATTTTTTTTTGTTTTTGTCCATTAGATTTGTGGTTTTCTCCGTGGCCATAGACACCTTGCTCCGCCTTGAATTTCTCAGATCAGTGATGAGGTTTTTCTATTTGGGTTTTACGGATTTATTTTTTTATTTATGTTTTGAGATGGATTTTTTTATTTGATTTGGGTTTTGTGAAGGCTTGTGGTGGTGGTGGTTGGATGAAAATGGGTTGCAATTTTAGTGGTGGTTGTGGATTAATTTCCGGTGGTGCTAGATTGCGATTTTGAGTTTTAAAGTGGTGGAGGTTGGGTGGGGGGGGGGGGGGGGGGGGAGGGAGGAGGGTCGTGAAATGGTGTATTAAATTAATTTTTTAATGTGTCAAATGCTAAACTGTCTTCAACCAATCTTGCACATATGAATGGAGAATTACCAGTTTCACTTATAATCACACTAATGATTTGCCTCACTCCACATATTTGAAATAAATGAGTTTATTTTTGTACTGTGATTGCATAATTGGAGGAAATGATAAATGTCAATTAAGACAATCTGAAGTGCAAGGCTTAAACACATGTGCAGCCTCACACTCTATCAACTCCAGTTCCCTTTTCAACATGTGCATGTACACCACCCAATCACCATTACCAGATGGACTTGGTATTGGCATCACATACCCAACATTCCCACCCCATGGAAAATAGAATGACCCAAATGCACTCTTTCCCCACCCAAAATCCACCTTTGATATTGGAAAATGTTGTCCTGATGAAACCACCAAAGCTGGTCCTTCTTTATTGCCACTACTATATACCTTTGCCAAACTTTGCACTGGACGATGAGCCTCCACCCAATCTATCAAATCCAAGAAATGTTCTTTAGTCTTTGCACCTTCCAAAAATCCATGAACTTCATTAGCCACCCAACTCAATGGTTTTTCAATAAGCTCATCAATTTTCTTAGTATCATAGGGAATAGACAACACGTTTCCAAAGTAAGAAGACATTAGTGATGTTTTCTCTGTGTCTCCAAAGCTAAGCAGTGTCCTGCCATCAACAACAATGCCCAATTTTGATACCCTTTTGTTTTTAGCACTTTTGGCACTAATTTTCCACAAAAGTGCACTGAAAGACTCTAGTTTAGTCCTTTTACTTTCCTTGGTGCTGGCTTGTGATTGGAGTTGGTTAATTATGTCTGCCTCAACTAAGCATATGCGGTTCTCAAAATGGTTGGCACTGGGTTCTGGATCATTGGAAGGGTTGAACATGGTGATGGGGACATACAAGTTGTCAAGGGAAGGATCAATGGAAACGGGATGTCGAGGATTGAGCATTGTGCGGTTGAAAGTTGGTAGTGAAGAGAAGGGTTTAGATTGAGCAATCTCAGCCCATGAAACAAGAAACATGCCTGCCGAGTATGCATCTACTATCTGATGGTCAAATGTGCATGCCAGCACAAGACCGCCACATTTGAACCCAGTTGCCTACAAGTAGGTATCGTTGTATTAGTTTCAGCAAAACCTAGGGGAAAAAAAAAAAAACAAGAAAACAATGCTACACAAAAAACAAATTATGGTCTTATAATATTTGAAGTGACAGATTGTGACTAGTGCAATTTAATTTTACATAGGAGTAACATAGACCACTTTTATTTCATAACAATTGTGAAATTTTTTTGTGTATCTTAACTTATTTGAAAAAAAAAAAAAAGTACTAAGTGGGTTCTAGCTAATTCAACTGGTAAAATCTCTGATGGTTGAATAAGAGTTTTGGGTTTCAATCCTTGCCTACACCAAAAACTGATTGGTGTCTTAGTCTGATGATAAAGAGCTATCTTTAGGAGCAAACACCTTAAGTTGAATCTCTCTCTCTCTAAAAAAAAAAAAAAAAAGTACTACTTGTTGCATTTTGTCTGTTTGCTATCTCTTTTATCTAATTTTCTATAATAAAAAATGGTTTACAACTTGACCGTAGCTAAATGTGATTAGTTATCATTACTTTGCTCTTTGAAATATCCAAAATATTTTCCACTTTGAGACCTTAAGGAGCATAATTTTATAAATTTTCCAATATTATATATACATACACACGTACATACATGTATATAAAAATACACAGACACACATATGGCTAAATTTATTTTTATAAACTTCATGACACATTAGGATGTTTTTTAAAGTGGTGTCAGTAGTGGATCTAGGTGAAAGTAATGTTACCTAAATTATTGCTTACAATATCAAGAATTATAAAAATGATTGTGAAATTTTTGGATTCCAATGATTATTATTATTTGATAAAAGAAAGTTCATTTTTTGTTGTCCTTTTGCTTTGTCTGTTTTTAAATTGATGGATGGAAAGTTATTATTTTGTCTTAGAAAATTAGTGCTTCAAAACTTTCATCTTTAATTTTTAGGTGAAAAACCAAAATGAGATGGAGGTAATATAATTAGTTGAGTAATTTTAGAGATATTACAAATTTTACTGTTATGTATGCCTTATAAATTGATATGTTGTCAATCAGTCAATCATAAGCAAGTAATATATATATATATATGTGTGTGTGTGTGTGTGTGTTTTTTTCTAGTGACATTAATTATATTTATTACTGCATTATAGCACTTGCGTTAGTCTTTGGCCAACTAACCCTAAATAGCATGCACATCAATGTGGATAATTGTCCAATATTACTTAAGAGGGTGTGTTCTATATAGTATAATTTGCCCCAACTCCACTTAAAAATGTGACTTTTAAGTGGACTTGGTGGTGTGCATTTTTATTAGAATCTCTTTCTCACTCTTTGTGTGTGTGTTTCTCAAAAAAAAAAAAAAAAAAATTTATGCATCTCTTGTTCAATATCAATTCTAGCTATAGTAGTTGTACAAATTTACATGGCTATTGTTGTTGCGTATTTTTTTTTTCTTTTCTTTGCATTTTCCAAGGATGAAAAAAGAGAGTGGATAGTGGTTGTGGTGTGTAAGAGCGAGAGACAATAAAGAGCTATGAAAATTGATATTTTAACAAAATAGATAATTTTATATGAGTTTTTTTTAACTGATAATATATGTAAAATAGAAAAAATTGATTCTTATGTTAAAATAGAGATGAATTTTTGCATATAAATGCTTTGAGTCTTTTGTATTAAAATTGGTGAAAGTTTTAGGATTTTTCCTATTTGTTTAGCAATGTATTTTTGAAAATAATAACACGTTAATTTTCTAAACTTTCGGCAAACCTGGACAGCAAGCACGCCATTCTTCTTCTTGGGTACAAGTTTGCAGCCAATGGTCTCATCAGGTTCATTCAAATTGAGTTTTTGAAGCTCTATATATGCAAAAGCTTCCGTGAAGTCAACCCCACGGTTGTTGCAGTGAAGCTTATGCTCACCCGTGGAGTCTGGCAATTTCTCACCAGCAAGGAAATAATAGGGCACTAGAGCTTCTTTCAAGGCCTTTTTGAGAACCTCAACCATGGCCATAGAGTTCCCATTGTCTTTATAAGTGGGCTTCTTGTAACATAAGAAGATACTAAAATCCAATGGATGTAAAATACACAAATCTAGGTTAGAGAGTGGTAGCCAATGGTCCTCATTCTTTGGCAACTGCACTGTCACCACCTCTTCCTTGATCAGAGTCACCTCCACCTCTTTAGTATTCATGCTTATGTTTATGTGTCTAATCTCTATTTGAGAGAGAGAGAGAGAGAGAGAGATGGCACAAATAGGAGTACAAGACTAGTGTGAGCTTGAACAATGAGAGCTATATGAGACAAATTTATAGGTACATCAGTACATAATCAAGTTTGGTAATAGGTACATATCACGTTTAACGTCTAGTAACGGGTACATATCATGTATGACTTTAGTTACATATATCAATCTATCATGCATGTTCAGTAGTACGTACTTATCAATGTTTAGCAATAGGTAATCTCATGTTATAGTAGCTTCAACCAAAAAATTATTAAATACTTCCGGAATAGAAGCACTAATCCATATTAATAAAATAAACAACTTAATGAAAATGAAATTAATTTTATGTGCCATATGATTAAAACAATTATTAGATGCTCTCATAGTAGTGAGTGATGTGATACTCATCCATTCTCTTGCATGAACGGTAGTCCCTATTATGAGTTTAATTAATGTGACTTAATACTACTATACGAGAGGAGAGAGTATTACATTGCTCTATTACTGAAAATTTTTGAAATTGACTAGTCGCTAACATTATTATGATATTATCACATTATTTGTAAACTTTATGCAGTACATTTTATAGTTTTTTTAAGAATTTTTTTTCTTACCTTTTTCTTGGTATAGAGTAGTGCAAGGTATCACTCTAATACTAGGAGAACTTAATGAAAGAGGATTTCAAGGTCGAGTGCGGGTGTCCTGCTGTCACCATGGAAACAGAGGAAGGGCCACAACCACAATCTTTAATTACTGTGTCGAATCTGTCGGTGGAACAATGATTGGATAGAGATTACTTGTGTTTGAGGAAGAAAATAAAACACGCGAGAAGTATAGGCATTTCTTCCTCACGTGGAAACTTAATTTATTGCAATAAGAACATGAGAAACCTTGTAACTTGTAGAGTGGACTATGCTTACTTGGGGTTGATATCAAATTTATTAATGCACCGAATTATGGTTGCATGTCATGAAGAAACTTTCATGGATGATGTTAAAATGAGCTAGCGACAGATGAACGAAACAATTAAAGATAATACAATTTGTGATAACGTTTAGGAAGTTGTCAAATCTATCACAAGCATAAAAAACAAAAGAAGAATCAATTAAATAAGGATCTTGTTAACAGGTGCTATTAGAATATTTGTTAATAAATTAATTTAAAAAAGTTTTGGCACAACTTTTATGAAAAATATAAAAATCTTGGCAAAAATGGGGATTTGCAGGCCAAAAGTTTCAGCAAAACGCCCAATTTCTGAAACTATTTAATCTTATGCCATTGTTTTGAAACTTGAATTTATGAATTCACTGAATTATGGTAGCATGTCATCAAAGAAACTTTCATGGATGATGTTAAAATGAGCTGGCGACAGATGACCTAAACAATTAAAGAGAATACAATTTGTGATAACGTTTAGGAAGATGTCAAATCTATCACAAGCATAAAAAACAAAAGAAGAATCAATTAAATAAGGGTTTTGTTAACGGGTGCCATTAGAATATTTGTTAATAAATCAATTTAGAAAAGTTTTGACACCACTTTTATATATAAGAAATATAAAAATCTTGGCAAAAATGGAGATTTGCAGGTCAAAAGTTCCAGCAAAATGCCCAATTTCTGAAATTATTTAGCTTTATGCTCCTGTTTTGAAACTCGAATTTATGAATTCACCAAATTATGGTAGCATGTCATGAAGAAACTTTCATGGATGATGTTAAAATGAGCTAGCGACAGATGAGCGAAACAATTAAAGAGAATACAATTTGTGATAACGTTTAGGAAGTTGTCAAATCTATCACAAGCATAAAAAACAAAAGAAGAATCAATTAAATAAGGGTCTTGTTAATGGGTGCCATTAGAATATTTGTTTATAAATCAATTTAGAAAAGTTTTGACACTACTTTTATGAAAAATATAATAATTTTGGCAAAAATGGGGATTTGCCCATTTCGGCCAAAAGTTTTAGCAAAATGTCTCATTTCTGAAACTATTTAACCTTATGCTCCTGTTTTGAAACTTGAAGTTTCAATGTGAAGCTTGATTTTTCGAAAATCAAGTTATACTGTTATAGGCAAATTCTAAAACTTAAAAAAAAAAAAAATTGTGGAACTCGAGTTCCACTTAAAAATTTTCAAGTAACTCGAGTTTCACTCTAAAACTTGATTTTAATAAAATCGAGTTATTAAAATCGAGTTTCAAAACATGGGCATAAGGCTAAATAGTTTCAGAAATGTGGCATTTTGCTAGAACTTTTTGTCGAAAGGGGTATATCCCCATTTTTGCCTAAAAATCTCTAAAAGAAAGTTAATTTCTTTTTTCTTTCTCATAAAAAAGTTTCTAATAATATATTCTAAACTAATGTTCTTAGGGTATCCGTTAAATTATGTTAACTTTTTCCATTAAAGTAATGAAAATAATTTAACCACAATTTTTATCATATTATAGTACTAAGAATTTGAATTTAACCACAATTTTCATCATCTTTTAGTACTAAAATAAATTTGAATATATGTATTTTTAAGAGAAAAATTACATTTTTTGAATGCATGTTTTACCACCCTAAACTATACTTAAATTAAATTTTGTATCATAAACTTTTTGAATGCACGTTTTACATTCCAAACTATTTCTCATATTATAATTTGTACTATAACGTTAAGTTTGCTATTAACTTGGATGATGTAAGTTCGTTTAGACCCCTGTAAACTAGATTGTTTAACCTAATTAATTAACCAAGTGAATACTTAGGTAAATTAAACAAATCTAAGTTAACACAAATATATCAAAAACAATAAAGCAGCGGAAAATAAAGAACCCAAAGATCTGATGACCCAAGAAAACCAAACCAGTAAAAAACATGGGGAGGATTTAACCTAGCTATCCTCAAGGTAAAACCGAATTCACTATGAAAGAATCGAAGTTTACACAATAAGACTTAGACCACTAACATCCTATTGCTACCCAATGTAGGAAACTTACTACCACGACCACGTGACAGCTCCGAGATCCACGGACTCCTTCTTTCCTTGAATTCTTCAGCAATCCACAAGCGCACCTGCTTGTATATCTTTAAGTTCTCTTGATTCTGCAACTGTATGATTTACCAACCTCTTGACATAAATCTTGGGTTTGAAAACCCCAAGTGTATGTGAAGGTAAACACCTCTAGATCTTACAATGAGATTCACAAACACCGCATTCAGAACTCTAAAATTGTGGCTAGGGTTTACCCTTATATACCTAGGGCAAAACATAAAACCCTATACATTAAATGGGCTAGGGCTGAGTTGGAAATTTTCTGCTGAAAAACATTCTGCTCGATTTTCAATCGGTCGAGTCTAATTCTCGATCGATCGAGTCAAGCAGAAAGTGAACAGTGAATTCTGCAGTCAACTCGATTCCAACTTTACATAAAAAGTCATACTTTGAGCAAGTCTAACACAAGACTTAACGAATGTTTTGATCATGGTTTGCCAACATTACAAATTGAAGTTCTAATACATTAGTTCCTAATTCTTAGAACCTAACAAACTCCCCCTTTGGCAATCCGTGACAAAACACAGACTAAACAAAAAGCTCAAAGTTTACAAATTGAAACAGCCCATTACAAAATTAAAAAGCTACTAAACAATTCAACCTAACTACTATCTAACAGTTGCAAAGTAGACAGCAGCACGACTGAATCAACCTGTACATTCCTGTAACACTTAACAAACACATAAACGCATGTGTGGAAAAAAATACAAGGAATATAAATAAACTTCTTGATTTCATATGACACAAAATAAAGACATATATCATGAATAAACATCATAAATATAAATCAATAAGCAAAGTAGCATAGTGAAACAAGAAACATATACATCAAAATGTATCTCAAAAGAATATCCTAACAAGAGCAAAAAAAAAATGTAAATAAAAAGTGAAGCATCTAGATACAATCTAATAACTCCACAAGCTCAAACAGTGTCACAGTAAGATACAAAACTCAAAACTCCCCCTAAGACAAAAATCTCCTCTACAAAACATGGACTCTCCTTAATAGAATGCACTCCCCCTTTTTGTGACGAATTGCCAAAGGGCACTCACTCATCATCAAAAGGAGGCGGCAGAGGAGAATGACGAATACTCGCCAAATCCGCTCTCAAAGCTTGAAGCTCATCTAGAACGTCCACCAGAAGCTGACCATGAGCCGCCTGAACGGTCACGACAGTGTCCAGAGTCCGATGAATATCAGTAACATCCGAAGGAGAAGGTGGAGGAGCATCATCAGTATTAGCAGCAGGAACAGCAGACGTCTCAGCTGCAGGAACATCTGTAGAAGAAGAAGGGGGTGGAGTGACACCGGAAGGCTCTACCCTAGGACGCTTAGAGCTAGCTCGAAGTCGGGAAAGAAACCCGTCCCCCCAAAGTTGCCTAAACAGCAAACCCCAGGAAGCACTAGTCAGGCAAAGAACCCTGGCCAGATAGTTTCAGCATCCTCCGCCTTAGTTTCCACCAGATATGTCACATCCACTATCCCTAGACCTAACTATAGCAGACCAGTCCAGCCCAGTTATAGTTCAGCCTTAGCATCCCCAGCCCCTAGGCAAATCTCACCCTATACATTTGATGATCCTTTTGGCCCCCTATAGTCCCAAAAATCATCTCAACCATTGTTCAGAAAAAATAGGTCACCCTATTTCAAGAAGCCATACATCCAGCATATCTCTTATATTGAACCCCACATAGTTCATATAAAAGATCCTTTGGCCTTGGCCATGGAAGTTTTCCCAGAAGGATGGCACTTTCTCCCAAAACATCCGGAGAAAAACATCAAGTATTACAGGCAAATCCTCATTGAGGAAGAGTCTGCCAGAATTGAAGATATCATGAACAAGAGGGACCCCTCAGCAGTCCTTTATCATAAGTTTATCATTACAGGTTTTATTAATAGCAAGAATGGGGACAGCATCCCTCTTTGTTAAGAACTCTCAGGGGACTCAAGTCCGTCACAGGTTCAAATCTCCATTACAGTTATTATGATTATATGGATGCATTTGAAAAGGTCCTTTATTATCAGAATAAGCAATTTGACCATTCCTGGTTCATAATGTTTGATAAGAAGTTTTCCTGCACCGGAATCCCAGTATGGTTCCTTAAGTGGTGGGACATGTTTGGGTCAGTTCCCCAGATCTTCCCAGAACCCCTTCAAGATGCCCTTCGGTATTTCAGTTCCAGGAGCCAAGCCCTTATCACACCTCATGGTGCCCAGTTTCTAGCAATTCTGCACATGACTGTCATGTACAGAATCCATTGGATCAGTATGTGGAATTATGAGATAAAAGGAAATCTTTTAGACAGGGAATTTTCAGTTAAATGGTGGGATAATCTCAAGATTGACACCATCATCAGTCAAGTTCATCAGGATCTTCCTCCTCCAGTTCAGAGGAATATAGTCACAAGGTCCCAATCCAGTCTAGATTCTTTTGCAGGAAAGTCCAACAAAGAATTAAAAGATCTAGCTCATCAGTTACTTCTCCAATCAGAAGAGTTACAGTCCCAGGAGAAAGGTTCCCCTGTTTCCTCAGAAGCCTCAGCAAACTTTGATCCAAATGATCCTTTATTCCAGGATTCCCAAGATCCAAATGATGCTTACAGGCTAGACAGCCCCTAAAGAAGATTCTGGATAGAACCAGTCACTATTCAGAAAAGCAGCCCCAGACAAGATACTATTCATCCACAGTACCAGTCAACACAGATGAACAGTAACTAGCACCCAGCCGACGCTACAGTAAGGGACAGAATACTATTCATGAATAGTGACTTTTTACTGTTCATAAATAGTACCCGACAGCATCTTTCAGAGTTACTATTTGCTTTTGTGAAAAGAAATTCACTCAGGTAAAAGCAAATCTACTCTCCGTGATTTCAACAATCAGTCCAAGCATCCGAGGCTCCCAGCCTCCTATAAATACCAGCTCCCATTCCAGTTGAAGGCAGAGAGAAAAAATTGCAAGAACCAATTTTAGAACTCCCTCCCTTCTTGTAATAAGATTGTATCCCAGTTAGTTTTATCAGCTTACATTTGTATCACTTCAGTCAGTTTTACACTTGTAACCCAGTCTTCCGCTCAGTTGTAACCCAGTTGTAACTTGCTCCCCTTTTGGTATCAGAGCCAAGTTTGGCCGATCGAACGGGTTTCCTAGAATAACCTTGTCCGTCATGTTCTTGACCAAAACAAATGTTGTTTTGAAGCACGCATTATCTTGGCAAACGTGTGCTCCTGGGATTTTGTACTTGATCTGCATACGTCCTCCACTTGCAGATGTTAACCTTTCTCTGGTTTTTTTAAAATACTTGGAGGGGATAATTCCTTCTTGGATACAATTGAGATCAGCTCCTGAGTCTAATAAGGCAACTGCTTTAAACTCATAATCTTTGCTAATCACAATTCTAACCTCAGAATGCCATTTCTGGAAATTCATCCTATTCAAAGTATCTAAAAACTTTGTTGTTTCTGATTGGTCATCTTGGGCCATATCTGCTGTTGGGTTTTCTATTTCTTCATCATCAGAGGTTTCTATTTTCTGATAAGAGGAAGTGCCTTCAAGGTTTTTTACTCTCTGATCTAAAAGAGTATTGTCTATCCTAAGGATGGTTAGCTCTTGTTTGAGGGTTCGTACCTCAGACTTGGTTTCTTTGATGTCTTTTTGGAGATCATTGACCGTGATCTCCTTCTTAGACCTAGAAAATCTTTCATAGATTTTTTCTAAATCTACCTTAGGTTCCTTAATCCGGGGAGGTTCAGGTTTGGGTGTTTCCGGAACTAAGGTTGCACGAAATGTACTGAGTTTTTGGGCTTTGAGGACTGGGTCTTCGATCTGTTCTATGAGATCTAAGAGAAGTTCTTCTGGTTTACTAAGGGTTTTTACCTCAGAGAGGAGTCTTTGTGCCTCACAAATCTTTTTCTCGTGATAGTTCTCAAAGTATTCAAAGAAAAAGATATGTTCTTGTACCTTTTTCATGAATGCTATCCAAGCATTGAGAACTTTGACCTTTTGTTCTCTGGTATGGTTGGCTTTATAGGCTTCTCGTTTGGCTTTGTTCCTGGCTAAGTCAAATTCATCGCCTAAAAGCTTCATGTCTGGCTTAAACTCTTTCTTTAGAGTTTTGAGCTCATAATCCTGGTATGGGTTCTCTATATCAGGATTTTCCATATCTGTTCCTGAAGGTGATCCTACCTTCTGACTGTTATTGTCACCGTGATCAATAACTGAGTCATTCTTGGCTGTGTAGCAAGGTGTGCTAACCTGAGATCTATTTTTTACTCCTTGAAAATCTGCACTTAAGACTCTTCTAGATCTAGGGAATGGTGCTAGAGGTCTAGAGGAACTGGCTTGGGATGCAGGTTTGTCTTTCAAAAGGATAGGTGGTTGCCTAGAAGGGAATCGACTAAGATCTATTGGGGATCTAGGTCTATAATCATCTAGGGGTGTTCTAAACCTAGATTTGTCAAAACTTAGCCTAACAGAACCATCTGCTAGTTGCTGGACAAAATCTATTTCTGGGTCTTGATCAACCTCTTGAATCAACAGAGGGTGATTCTCATTATGAAGTTTCCAATCTTCTGGAAAGGAAATTTCATCCCATCTAAGGGTTCTAGGAACTTTGATCTTGGCATCATGTATGTTGGTCTGGATGAGAAGGGTTTCTCCTACCTTCTTTCTATCTAAGGCTCCAACATTCATGTTTGTCTTGATACACTTATAATACACTCTGTATATAAGTGCTATCTGACTGGTTCCTGCAGTGGCTAAGGTTCCATGGGTCTTGATATTAAGGGTCAAGGCCTGTAGGACATTCTTGTCATGGATGTGGACAGTAAAGTTCGGGAAACAGTCGAAATGGACTGGTCCGTTACTTAAACTGGCTTGAACTGTTCCTAAGAGACTGTCATCAAACCTTACAAGACGGGTATCTCTAAGGGCTAACAAAACTGAATTGTTTAATCCTGATCTAATGAGAGTGGGGGGGGGGGGGGGGGGGAGTTGTTTATCTTCCATGCTCTTCCACCTCAAAGTATGTATTCCCACGTTGTTCACCAGCAACAAAACTTGGTACGCAAATCTTCGTATAACCTAAAAGTCGATAGATCTCTAAGCTTTATGAAGAAAGTGAAACCAAATTTTTCAACTTTATCTCTATCCATCTAGTACTGCACCCTTTTTTTTTTTTTTTTTTTGGAATTCCTTTTTGTTGTGGATTTCTTTTGGAGAGATTTTGACTTAAGAACTATGCTTGTCATAGTCCACTGCTTTACCAACTCTCAGTCTATGAAGTGTCTTAAAATGGTTACATTTTGGCCCAATGTGCTGTCTTGCCCAAGATCACTGGACAAAAGTGATATCGCGGAAGTTACAAGAAAACAAACACCTTACTTTCTAAAGAAGAAAAAAAAAAAAAAAAAAAAAAAAAAACTAAACACGCCCAAAAACCCTAGAAAGAAATAGACAAAATCTATATTTTTTATAAATATGAAAAATTGAACTGCCCTGAATGCTATAATATATTTAAATAGTAAAAAAAAAATTAACCTAGGACAACTAGGAAAACGCCCAGAAACCCTAATTCATGCTAATCACGTACTTAGGTAGCAAAATATTAATTTTTGCCAAAAATTGAAAAATTGAGATAATCACAAAAAATTGAAAATACTATCTCTAAAAGATGTCCCAAAATAGACAATACCTTATTCTGACTTTTAAACTAAAGGTCATTAATGAAAAACAAATATTACTAAAACTAGCAAAAACAATGTTTTCGGGGCCTTAACAAAGGAATTCATCTAAATTTGGATGACCCTTGAGACTTGTCTCAAGTCTTGATCATAATTTCATTCTTCATCAACCTACCAAATTTTATGCAATTTCGACATTGTCGGTCCGATTGCCTCTACTGCTCTAGGAAAGCTTATGCTATCTGTTCTACATCAAAAAGCTATTTTCTTTTTTCTTTTTTCTCCACTTATACTACCAATCATTGAAGAATTGGTTTGATGCTTCACACGTTATTGACTATTAGAATCCTTATGAAGTTCCTACAAGGGAGGATAAAAAAAATCTTCTGCCACTCGACCCATCCTATTTGTTCTACTTTATTCTATGCAAATTTTCTTTACCTCAAGAAGGGGAAAATTAAAGGTGGTGATCGAACAAGTTTTGCTTGCCTCACCCTATGTTGCCCTGCCCTATCCTATCCCAAATGTGTGTATGCATGTTTTATATAGTATATATTTATATTTTTTTATATATACTATTCTAGTTTAATTATTTTTAAAACTTTTTATTATCGTCTTCTAATCACGCCTCTATTTCGTTCTTAACAGCCTCATCGTCATCCCTCTATTTTCTCTCTCATATTTATCTCATTAGCGATAGAGCTTCCTTTATATGTATAGAAAAATGCCTCCAACCCACACCTTACACCAATTTGCCTACTCCTGCGCCATGCGGATTTTTCAGCTATAAAGTTGGGACGAGCTAGGCACCCCTATTGTCATCTCTAGTTCTTACAAAGTGAGCATTGCTAACACCCAAGACATAATTATTTTGCAAATTATTTGTTTAGATTTTAGGTTTAGTTTGTGGCTTTGGGATGGGTTTTGGAAACTACTCCACTTTTTTCATACATTTTTTGGTAAAAGGAGGAATTAAGTTGAAATTTCTATCAGCTTGGATGCCATTGAAATCTTCTCTTGGGTAGAAATTGATGCAACGATTGAGGGTTTCAATCTTCTAGTTTTGGAATTGGTTAGTATTGCTTTTTTAAATTTTAAAAAAATTAGATTTTTTTTTAATAGAAAATTAAATCTAATGGTTTTTAATTTTGAGTATTACACTACAAAAAACGGGGCCTTTAGGCCCCGTTTTTTTGGGCCGCGTTTGCAAAAACGCGGCCCAAAACGGACTGAAACCGCGTTTTTGCAAACGCGGCTTAAGTCCGTTCAACGGGCCGCGTTAATTTTGGCTTGAGGCAGCGTTTTTTCAAACGCAGCCCAAGAAACGCGGTTTGAGGCCGCGTTTTTAAACACGGCCTTAAGATTTTTCTGAAGCCGCGTTAATAAAATGCGGCTTCAGTTTGGAAATGGGGCTGCGTTTATTAAAACGCGGCCCCAATTTTGCCTATAGCCACGTGTTAGACACGCGGCTTTAGGTTTTGTATATATTGTTTTGACCGGGTTGAGCAAAAACCCTAGCCTCACATCATTTTCAAGCCTCCATCTCCGAGTCTCCCACACACATCGGAGATGGCGGCTTGGATCTCCAATCCGAGATCGCGGCTCGGAGATGGAGTCCGATCCGATCGGAGATCGGATATCGGTGATTGAAGTAGTGGATCTCCAAGCCTCGATCTCCGCTCGGCTCGGAGATGGAGGCTTGGATCTCCAAGCCTCGATCTCCGATCGGATCGGAGATCGAGGCTTGGAGATCCAAGCCTCCATCTCCGATCTCCGATCCGAGATCGAGGCTCGGAGATCGGACCCTTGGAGCTCCAAGCCTCCATCTCCGATCCGATCGGAGATGGAGGCTTGGAGCTCCAAGCCTCCATCTCCGATCTCCGATCCAAGATCGAGGCTCGGAGATCGGACCCTTGGAGCTCCGATCGACGTCCTTGTTGGTGCTGGGTTAGGACTTCGAGAGCCTGTTCGGAGAGTGAAGGGTTGAGATCGAAGAGTGCTGGGTTAGGATTTTGTTCTGATTTGTTTATGTTCTTGTTCAATTTTACTGTATTCATGTTCAAATAATCAAATATTTTACTGTGTTTATGTTCTTGTTCAAATATAACTTGTTCATGTTTATGTTCTTGTTCAAATATAACGTGTTCATGTTTAAATTAATTTGCTGGGTTTTAATTTTTTGCTGGGTTTGTGTTCTTGGCATGAATTCTAATTCTGGGTTTGCTTTTTGATGTGTTTGTTTGTTTCAAAATTATTTGCTTTTTGCTGGGTTTATATTTATTGCTTTTTCAGAATTAATTTTTTTGAATATTTTTGGCAATTATGGTCTGGACAATATTCATTTATATTTTTTGGCAATTACGGTCTTAGGCCGCGTTTAGAACGCGGCCATAGTTTAAGTTCTTAGGCCGCGTTTCTGAAAGTGCGGCCATAGACCCCAGAGACCTATAGTCGCGGGGTTTAGGCCACATTTAAAAACGCGGCCTAAAAAACCGCGGCCATAGTCCTATTGGTCCTATAGCCGCGTTTTTTGGACCTTAGGCAGCGTTTTTAAAACGCGGCCTAAAGCCCTTTTTTTTTGTAGTGTTAAAAAATTATATTTTTCAATGACTAACAAGAGTTTATGGAGTGAACTATCAACAATGAAAATAAAAGTTTTCTTGGGAAAAAAAACAATGATAATAAATGTGAACTTCAGGGATTAAAATGATAAAAATGAAATTTTAAGGTTGAAAATAAAAATTAACAAATACCTAAAAATGTAATTTATATTTTTACCAAAAAGATATATATATATATATATATATATAAATTCAAATTTCTACTACTATATTGTAATGAAAATTGTTTCCATGATGTCAAATCTATTTTTCCTTATGTGATGGATTTGAACAATTTCGTAAAATCGTGAACCATAAAATTTTCTTTACTTTAATTGTTTAATATTTTGTTCTTTATACATGTGATGTGATAGATTTGACAACTTCCTAACGTGTAAGTTGTATCTTTAATTTAAACGTTTCGTTTCTTCTTTTGCTAGCTCATTAGCCATGAAAGTTTCGTCACAATAACATGCTACCATAGTTCGGTGAATTGCTAATTTTGATATATTCATCCCCATACATTTTTCCACTATAAATAAGGTTTCACTTTCACACTTTTATTACTACAAATGATATTGTACACATTATAGTATTACTAAACGTGATATATGTACCAATATTAAAGATGTTGTGTACCTATTACTAAACATTAAACATGGTACGTAGTTTGTACGTACCTATAAATTCTGTCACATATATAGCTCTCTTTGTTCAAGCTCCCACGTCTTATTACCTGCCATCTCTCTCTCTCTCTCTCTCTCTCGTTAGGTGCATTGCACCAAGTGGGTCCAGCCCACACTGGTGAGAATCCAGCAAATTTGAAGGAGCTTCCTGGACAAGCTCGCCAAAAAGGAGGAGTAGAAGTTATATTTTTATGTACAAAAGTCAAGCCACGTTTATGAAGATGTGTCCTACAAGCTAGGGAAGAAAGAAAAAAAAAAATGAAGAAATATAAAGTAAGGTCATTGGCCATTAGGTAGAGTGAAAGTCGCAGAGAGAGTGAGGACTGAGGGCGAGTTTGGCATCAATTTTAAGTTTTACTTTTTAGCTTTTAACTTTTATGTACAGTATTTTAAAATTTTATTTTTATTTTTGTTTTTACAAATTTTTTCAAGGAACACCGTGAGGAAGAGAGTAGTGAGTGAAAAGAAAAATAGAGTTTTTCTTTACTCAAGTTATCTCTCTAAGTGTTGTAATCTCTATTTAATATAGTGAAATTATTCGGAGTTTGTCCTATGGTTTTTCCTTTCAATGAGAAAGGGTTTTCCACGTAAATCTTTGTGTTCTAGTGTGGTTGTGCTTCCACTGTGCTTGTTGAAATTTATTCTCACTTATATAGAATTTTTCCCAACAAGTGGTATCAGAGCATAGGTTCGATTGGGAGAAATGGTTGGAGAAGAAGGGAAGGCATCAGGAAACAAGAATTGAGAAGTTTGACGGCATAGACTCTGGCTATTGGAAGATGCAGATCAAAGATTATCTGTGAAAGCTCAAATTAATGTGAAACACTAGAGCTTATTTAAACCCCAAATTAAAAATTACTGCTAGATTACTTTTACCATAACTAATCAAAGTGCGGAATAAGAGTAAATAAGCGCAATATGCCGATAACACTACTATAAGCCATATCCAACCATAATGAACAATAAAAGTAAAGCTTAAAGAGTAAGGAAGAGAGATGCAAACACAAGATAACACCAAGATATAAGAAACCGAAGAACTCAGCGAAAAACCTCATCATGACCCTCCAAATTGAAATCAATCCTAGTAGTGAATATAGTTGGAGTACACAAATAACAAAAGACCCTCCAAGCTTAGTCTACCCCATGTACTTGAGCCTCCCAAGCTCCTGCTACCAACAGACTTCTCGGAGTCTTATCTTTGCTAGCTTTTCGGATTCCGTAATTCAACCCGATTGCAACTGCCACTAAATGGCTCCTTCCAATGCTTCCCAACAGTACCAAAACTTCACTTAACACTCAAATTGGATGTGGTAAGTGTTTGAGCTAAAAACCTCTTAAGGATGCAGAAATAGAGAGGTAGAAGTAGAGGAAAACCAAGAGGAAATTTATAGATGATTGTGAGTATAACAATTTCTAACTCTCAAGTGTATTTCCTAGGGGTTTCTATCTGAAAAGCACTCTTTACAATTCGTAGGTAATGAGGGTATTTATAATGTGGGTAAGGAATTTGGTAAAACATTTTATCTTTTTTCCAAACAGAATGTTTCGTGGCTACTTCGAGAGATAACCTTTCTCGTGAAGTACTCGCGAAATGACAGACTGTCATGACTCTTCAGCTTCTAATCATATGCTTTACACGTGGCCTTTTCACGGGTTGCTTTCTTGCGAGCTTCTCGCGAGTTAGTCGCAAACTTGCACTAATTCATCTTTGACGCTTGATTCTTCACCAATCTCTCACACTCATCCCTTACAAATAAACTCACATACATACAGAAAAATGATTGAAGAAATTACAATCAAATTTGGCACGGAATTAAAACCAACAAAGGCTCACTACAACAAAATGTATTTTTAGTGACGAAAATTAGTGAGGAAATATTTTTCGTCACTAAAAATACAGCTTTAGTGACGAAATATGAATTTTGTCACTGAAAATGAAAAAAATTATAATATTTAGTGACGAAAAATAAATTTCGTCACTATTGTGATCTGAAAAATAGGTGCCAATCGAGGGAAACTTTGACGCAAGTTGAATTAATCTATAGTGACGAAATATTTCGTCACTAAAAGTTGAAATTTTTAGTGACGAAATTTTTCGTCACTGTAGGTATTGCTGTGGATAGTATTAGTGACGAAAATAATTTCGTCACTATAAGGAAAAATTAGTGACGAAATATATTCGTCACTAAAAATAATAATAATTTTGCACTTTCATGTTTTTAGCGACAAAATCACAATTCGTCACTAAAAGTATGTTTTATTGACGAAATATGAATTTCGTCACTAAAAATCTTCACAAAGCTTGGGTTCTTTAGTGACGAAGCTGAAATTCGTCACTAAAAGCATTAAAAGCCATACCTTTTGCGACGACTTGGTGGGCATTAGCGACGGACAATAATTCGTCGCTAAAGACCACTCTAAAACCAAACCTCTTTTTACATTTTATTATGTGCAATCTGTCTCTTTAGTTCCCATACCCATCTCGACGCCAAAAGAACTCAGCCCACAGCAATACCCATCCCGTCGCCGATCCGAAAAGATTTCAAAAGGAGCCAATCCGTCGCTGATCCGAAAAGAAGCAAACCATCGCTGATATCCGTCGCCGATAAAAGCCCACTGTCGCCAATTTGAAGATTTATTTCAGCTCCCACCGTCGCCGATTCGAACCCATTCGTCGCCGATTTGGACCATTTCGTCGATGATGCGAACCCATTCGCGACGATTCGAACCCATTCATCACCGATTTGGACCATTTCGTCACCGATGCGAACCCATTCGCGACGATTCGAACCCATTTGTCCGTTCACCTTCCCACCGGTTCGCCTCCCTCTCTGATCTCAGCGTCCGTTCACCTTCCCACCGGTTCGCTTCCCTCACCGAACTCGGCGTCCCTTCACCTTCCACCGGTTCGCCTCCCTCGCCGATCTGAGCACGCTGCCTCATCTCCGATCCAGCTTCGCCATCTGAATCTTCACCGTTTTTACTGATCTCCACCAATATGAATTTTTATTTATTATTATTATTATTCACTAATAAAAATTGGTTCTTCATTGCTTTAAATATCAACTGAATCTTAAGCAAATGGTTTTATATAAATAATTCTTTCATGGAAATGAATAACTGTGTAGGAAAGGGAAGATATGTACTGCTCTTTGTATTGTTCTGTTTGCACATTCAAGTAGAGTTGAAGTCAACATCCAATCATTTTTGAACTGAAGTGTCAACAAAAGAAGTCTACATTTGGGCAGCGAAGTGGAGGGGAAGATGCCTTAGGGATACTTAACTTGATTTTATGGAAGGCATCTTCAGTGAGTATTTAATTACTGTTTCCAAAATACCTATTTGGAGTTGGTGCATCTAATGCTCTATCTGTTATTTATTTCTAGCTTCTATAAGGTCTTTCTTGAAATCATATTTTTGTGTTTGTGATGTGAATCATAGGTAGTTCTATACTTTTTAACCTTTGTAATTCTAAATTAATATTCTTAGATGAACTGCTGATTATATATTTATTGGAATGATAATATGCTCTAGTTGTTAGATTTCTTGCAAACATCAATGTTGCGAATGAGTATTTCCCCCTCTTTTAAGAACAATGTGGCAGGTGAGATTGAGGGTTCAAGACCCATCCATATGTGTAACTTACCAATAAAACAAAAAGATTACTTGCAAGGTTTAATAATATTAATACATTATAGTATATATCTTGGCTTCTTTTCATTGAAGTTAAAGCTCTAAAATAGTATTCATTCTTTTTTGAATGCCATTTTTATTGCAGCTAAACAAGAAATTCAACCAGTTTGTAACCTAAAACATGACATTATTTGGGTTGAAACCTTGGAAATCAAATTGATTATGAAGAATATGTGAAGTTCTCAGTTTTGATTGACATTCATTAGGGCCTTGATTGGAAGTGTATTAGAGGTAACACATATAGAGGTCCAGATTATTTTACTACAAGAAAGTGCTAGATTGTGATCAATTCTCACTTTAGTGTTTGGATGGCATGTTGCTGGCTAACAAATACATGGATATGCGGGAAAAAAAAGGGGATCAATATCTCTAGAAGTACAAGGATGTCCTCCAAGCTTGACTAATGCCCTCCAGTTTAATCTCCTTAAGTGGTAAGAACTAATTGTTTTTCTTTCAATTATATGGTTAATGTTTCAAACTTTTTCCTGGATATATTTCCCAATAACATCAAATCAACCCTTGCATCAGAGGTTGGATGAGAGGGCATCAACTGGGTGCCTGTTCCATAATACATAGCTGTCAAATATGTTTAATTGTTACAAAATTCATTACAATTTCGCATACAAGTAGTACCCCATATCATAGTCTCTGTACTGTTATCAAATTAGAATGTTTCAGCACCCAGATTTGATTACAAGACTATCAGTTTTTGCTTAATGTAGTAGACTATATGTATTTGTTGAGCTTGGATAAATTTCGTATTACAGAAAAACATAAAAATCCATAAATCTGTATTGTTGTCTTCTACTGAGTTGCTTGTCCAACAGTTGTGAAATTCCTTACGTTTCCATTGGCGGCAACATTGCTTTGCTTTGTCTGCTGCACTTAGTTTGATAGACATGATCATGTATCACCACACTCTTCTGCATCTTTTGGTGCAGAGGCTCTCAACATTTCCATCATCTGACACTTTCATTTGATTTTTCTTGTTGAACTTGTTGTCTAAATTAATTATTACAAAATTTCCACATTTGGTTCTGATTACTTAAGAGCTTGTAGGTGTGTCATGTGTGTTCTAGTTCTCCCATTAAAGTACCAATTACTAATGATTTTTCTGCATATCATTGAATTGTGTTGAACTCTCTGACAGACTAAAGGACCTCATTGTTTACAAGCTTGATGGTGAAATACTTCACAAGGAAGCCAGCCAAGGTATATGTTTGGATGGTGAAGCTGATGTTGGTACTGTCATAGCCTTCTAGCCTAGTGTCACTTTGAGAATAACCCTTTTTTAATAATCAAAATCCTAAGCTCTTTTTGTAATAAGTGAATAAATTAGTTGTTAAGGCCTTTGTTTTAATATAAATTATGTTTACAAAGTTAAAATTAAATATATTTTTCATGATTGTGTTTGGATGAGCTTATTTTGTTGACTACCTTACTTTGATAAAAAAAAAAAAAAAAAAAAAAAAAAGCTGTATAACAGTACAACTATTCTTAAGAAATGAATAACCACAAGTATTCTTGTTTTCAGTTTTGTTCATGAATTTATTTTTTCATTTTTGATTGTTTCCTTAACCCTGTAAATTTATCTCTTTGTTGGGGTTTCTCTTCTATGTTGTGTTGAAGCAAGCGGATGGCTTGCATGGTGTTATAACCAAACACGTTTTGGTGTTATAACCACACACGTTTATTTTAGCAATTGACTCACACTACATGGTGTGACTATTTTTTTTGATGCATTATTTGAAACTAATTGTATTATATTACACTTGAAAATTTATATTTGTTATCTACAACTTATACATTAGGAGTTGTGATTTTAATTCATTGGTGTGGCTTCTCTTAATGTGTTGTTATAAATGTTTCTTATAACATAATTAATATTTTTACTTTACGATTTTAATGTGGTATTTTCTTTTTACATTTGTGCAGATTAGCTTTTAGGGGATTTACTTTTGGCATTACTTGAAGATATATGAGGACATCTTCCGTTAGTTCTAATTATATTATACTACATTTTTTGTATTGTTATAAAACATCTTGAGTTATTGTATGTGTTGCAAACAATTATTATATGGAAGAAGTTTGAATTGGATACTTATTTTATTTTTTACTTGTGGAATGTATGAATATTTTTTTTTTTATAAATGTGTTGTTGAAATAAATGTGTTATTCAAATGTGAGATTTTAATAATGTAATGACAGGTTACAGGTTAAAAAAATGAAAATAGAAAATAAGTTTTAGAGACAAATTTTTTTGTCACAAACATAGCAACAAAAAATTGTTTTAGTGACGAAATATTTCGTCACTAAATATAGCAAAATTTTGTAAGAAATTGTTTTAGTGACGAAAATTTTCATCACTATATGTGCTTAAATTTTCTTAAAAATAGTTTTAGTGACAAACTTTTTCGTCACTATATGTACCCAAACATAGTTTTAGTGACGAAATTATTCGTCACTAAATATGATTTAATAAACTAAGGTGTTTTTAGTGACGAAATATTTTCGTCATTGCATGGTGTTTTTAGTGAAGAAAACATTTAGTGACGAAACGTTTTCGTCGCTAAAAGTTAAAAAAAAAAAAATAAATCAGACTTTTAGTGACGAAATTTTTCGTCACCAGGACTTTTAGTGACGGGGTTTTAGTGACGAAATGTGTTTCGTCACTAAAAATCCGATTTCGTCACTAAAGGTTCTCAGTGACGAAAAACTGGACTTTTAGTGACGAATTTTTTCGTCACTAAAAATACATTTTGTTGTAGTGGCTAGTTGGAAATCACAACTTTACAATATGTATGGAATGAAATTACAACTTCCTCTTTTGGGGAAGAAGCCAGATGGTATGAAAGATGAAGAATGGAATCTTCTTAATAGACAAGTGCTAGGAGTTATACAATTAACTCTGTCAAGATCAATTATACACAACTTTGTGAAGGAAAAGACTACAGTAGATCTAATGAAGACTTTTTTCTAGCATGTATGAAAAGCCTTTGGCTAACAACAAGGTGCATCTGATGAAGAAGTTATTTAATTTGAAAGATGGTGGAAGGTACTCTTGTGGCACAGCATCTAAATGAGTTTAATACCATCATAAATCAATTGTCCCCTGTGGAGATTGATTTTAATGATGAGATTCGTTTATTGAATGTTTTAGCTTCTTTTCCAAACAATTGGGAGGTCATGAGAATGGCAGTGAGCAATTCCGCAGGGAAAAACAAATTCAAATATAATGATATATGAGATTTGACTCTGAGCAAGGAGGATTGCAGGAGAGATGCAGGCATAAATAATGCACAAAATCAAGCTCTTGTCGCAGAGACCAGGGGTAGAAATAAAAGTAGAGGGCCTGATGATCAAGCTAAATTTAATGACAGGTCACAATCAAAAAAATAGATCTTAGTTTTAGGAGATGAGAGAATGCTTCCATTGTAGGAAAAATGGCCACATAAAAAGAAACTATTTGGCATTGAAATAAAGAACAAACTGAAGACAAAGATGAAAAGAATGATAATGAGAAGAATGCTGCAGTAGTTATGATTGATGAGGATGTTGTGATACTCTCTCTTGAAGAGCAAAAGTGTGAACATGTTGCCAAGAATGATGTTGAGTGGGTTGTTGATTCAGCAGCCTCCAACCATGTTATCCCTACAAAAGGGTTGTTTACCACATACAAAGCAGGTGACTTTGGTGTTGTGAAGATAGGTAACTCTAATTATTCAAAATTCTGAGAATTGGTGATGTGTGCATTAAGACCAACATTGGTTTCACGTTGATATAAAGGATGTACGACATGTTCCAGATTTAAGGATGAATGTGTTTTCTACATTGGCTATGAATCGAGCGGGTTATTGTCACCACCTTGGCAATGGAAGATGGAAAATTTCTAAAGGATTATTGGTTGTTGCAAGAGGGCATGCTTGTTGCGATATGTACAAGACTCATATGATGGCCTATAAGAAGAAGTTCAATACAAACAATTTTTTTTTTTTTTTTTTAGAAAACTCCATAGTTGAGAGTTGGAATTAATGGTATTGCAAGCAAGAGAGTAAAATTCTCTCTACCTGACAGTGCTTCAAACGAGGAAGTGATATTTGATGAAAAATTTCATAATACTAGAAATAATGATGAAGTGAAAGATCGTGAAGGTCTTGAGCAAGGGGAACAATATCCTCCACTAGAAATTGTTGAACCTCTTGAAATGAGGTGTATTGAAAAACATCGAGCAGTTAGCTTCGAGAATATTTGGGCTTCTGATAAGGGGGAGACAAGAAATTGGATTTAAGATATCCGATGTGAACTAAATTCTTTGTGAAAGAAATGTATTAAGTTTTTTTGAGATTTTCTCATTGTTAGTGAAGATAATGAAGAAGGTTGAGCATGTTATTAGCTTGACTAGCATAAACACTAACTGAAGAATTGAGTTGAAAATCTCCTCCTTAAGTGGGTTGGAGGGGGAGATGTTGGGTGCATTGCACCGCATGGTTCCAGCCCACACTTTGGCTTAGCTCATTAAATGAGCTTGTTACACAAGCTGCTGAGAAGTCAACGAATATAAAGGAGCTCCTTGGACAAGCTTGCCAAAAAGGAAGAGTAGAAGGCATATTTTTATGTACAAAAGTCAAGCCTCATTTATAAAGATTTGAGTATTGTCTTGTGAGTGTCCGACAAGCTAGAGAAGAAAGAGAAGATGAAGAGATATAAAGTAAGACCATTCGGCCATTTGGTGTAGTGAGAGTCCCAAAGACAGCGAAGACAAAGTGCTGTCTTGAAGAACTACACGTGTGAGAGCAAGCAAAAGAGAATAGAAAAACACAAGAGAGCATGAAAAAGTTGTGAGAGATACGTGGTAAGGCAGAGAGTAGTGAATGAAAAGAAAAAGAGAGTTTTTCTTTGCTAGTTGTATCTCTAAGTGTTGTAATCTCTATTTAATATGATGAAATTATTTCAAGTTTGTTCCGTGGTTTTTCTCTTCAAAGAGAAAGAGTTTTCTATGTATATATTTGCGTTCTTGTGTGGCTGTTATTGTGTGGCTGTTCTTCCGCTTTGCTTGCTGAAATTTATTTCCACTTATATAGAATTTTTACCAACATCTCTCTCTCTCTCTCTCTCTCTCTCTCTCTCTCTCTCAAAGAGTGTTTAGACACATAAACATAAGCATGAATGCAAAAGAGATGGAGGTGACTCTGATCAAGAAAGAGGTGGTGGCAGTGCAATTGCCAAAGCATGTGGGCCATTGGTTACCACTCTCTAACCTAGACTTCTACATTTTACATCCATTAGATTTCAGTATCTTCTTTTGTTATAAGAAGCCCACTTGTAAAGACAATTGGACCTTTGTGGCCATGGTTGAGGTTCTCAAAAAGGCCTTGAAAGAAGCTCTAGTGCCCTTCTATGCCTTGCTGGTGAGAAAGTGCCAAACTCCATGGGTGAACATAAGCTTCACTGCAACAATCGTGGGGTTGACTTCACTGACGCTTTTGCAAATATAGAGCTTCAAAAACTCAACTTTTATGAACCTGATGAGAGCATTGGCTGCAAACTTGTACCCAAGAAGAAGAATGGCGTGCTGGCTGTCCAGGTTTGCCAAAAGCTTAGAAAATTAACGTGTTATTGTTTTCAAAAATACATTGCTAAACTAATATGAAAATAAAATGCTAAAGCTTTCACTTATTTTAATACAAAAGCTTAAAGCATTCTTATCTGCCATATTGAAAATCATATGTTTATTTTCAAAAAAAAAAAACCCTACTTTTACTATTTTACATAACTATTTTTAAAAAATACACATATCAAATTATCTATTTTATTGTCTATTTTATTTAAAAAATTGATTTTTCTTGATTTTTTTAATTGTTCCTCTCTTCACACACAACAAACATTCAATCTCTTCATTCATCCTAGAAAATGCAAAGAAAGTATAAAAATGAATAAAATATACAACATCAATATAGCCAGTTGTGTAAATTTGTATGGTTATCTTAGCTAGAATGGATTTGGACAAGTGATGCATATTTTTTTTCCAAACAAAACACACACACATACAATACAAAGTTGCACTACTAACTCCACTTATAAGACAATTACCTAAACTAATATGAGTTCTTTTAAGTTAGTTGGACAAATTTTGCATTTATGCCATTTTGTATAAACTGATGCAAGTTCTCTAATGCATTAATAAATATAATTGATGTCCCATGAAAAAACATATATATATATATATATATATATATGAATTACTTGTTTATGATTGACAACATATCTCTAATTTTATAATATCTCTAAAATAACTCAACTAATTTTATTACCTCCATCTTTTTTTTTTCCACCTAAAAATTAAAGATCAAAGTTTTTGAAGCACTAATATTCTATAACAAAATATAACTTTCCAACCATTAAATTAAAATCATACAAAGAAAAAAGGCAAAATAAAATGAAAATTTTTATAAAACTATAATAATGAGAGGGATCCAAAAATTTCGACATGCTTTTTTATAATTGTTGATATTGTATGTTATAATTTAGGTAACATTACTTTTACCTGGATCTATTATTGACACTACTTTAAAAAATTACATGGATCATGAAATTTAAAATTTAAAAAAAAAAAAAAAAACATCTTAGCCATATATTTGTTGATAAAATAATTAATAGATTGGAATATTTATAAAATTATGCCCATTATGGTCTCAAAGTCAAGGTGTACATTATTTCGGATATTTCAAAGAGTATAGTAATGGATACTATATGATTTAACATACACTCTTTACAAATTAATGTGTCAATAATCATAAAAAGTTGTTCAGACATTTATTATGTTGTTCAAGAGATACCAATAAACATTTAGTTACTTAAGTTCGTAAACTTTATTTTAGTAAATTTGGTAATAATTTAACATTTTCCTATGAAAATGAAATAGTAAACATACAAAATGCAAAAAGGAGTACTTTTTTTATTTTTTTCAATAAGTCTAGATACACAACAAATTTCACAATTAGTATGCAAAAAAAGTGATGTATAAACATCAAAAAAAAAAAAAAAAAAAGTGAAGTCTATGGTGCCCCTATGTAAAAATAATATTGCACTAATCACAACCCCCCACCCCCCCCTAAAGGTTTTGCTGAAACTAATGCAATGAAACCTACTTGCAGGCAACTGGGTTCAAATGTGGTGGTCTTGTGGTGGCATGCACATTTGACCATCAGATAGTAGATGCATACTCGGCAGGCATGTTTCTTGTTTCATGGGCTGAGATTGCTCAATCTAAACCCTTCTCTTCACTACCAACTTTCAACCGTGAGATGCTCAATCCTCGACATCCTGTTTCCTTTGATCCTTCCCTTCACAACTTGTATGTCCCCATCACCATGTTCAACCCTTCCAATGATCCAGAACCCAGTGCCAACCATTTCGAAAACCGCATATGCATAGTTAAGGCAGACATAATTAACCAACTCCAATCACAAGCCAGCACCAAGGAAAGCAAAAGGACTAAACTAGAGTCTTTCAGTGCACTTTTGTGGCAAATTAGCGCCAAAAGTGCTAAAAATAAAAGGGTATCAAAATTGGGTATCGTTGTTGATGGCAGGACAATGCTTAGCTTTGGAGACAAAGAGAAAACATCACTAATGTCTTCTTACTTTGGAAACGTGTTGTCTATTCCCTATGATACTAAGAAAATTGATGAGCTTATTGAAAAACCATTGAGTTGGGTGGCTAATGAAGTTCATGGATTTTTGGAAGGTGCAAAGACTAAAGAGCATTTCTTGGATTGATAGATTGGGTGGAGGCTCATCGTCCAGTGCAAAGTTTGGCAAAGGTATATAGTAGTGGCAACAAAGAAGGACCAGCTTTGGTGGTGTCATCAGGACAACATTTTCCAATATCAAAGGTGGATTTTGGGTGGGGAAAGAGTGCATTTGGGTCATTCTATTTTCCATGGGGTGGGAATGCCGGGTATGTGATGCCAATATCAAGGGCATCTGGTAATGGTGATTGGGTGGTGTACATGCACATGTTGAAAAGGGAACTGGAGTTGATAGAGTGTGAGGCTGCACGTGTTTAAGCCTTGCACTTCAGATTGTCTTAATTGACATTTATCATTGCCTCCAATTATGCAATCACAGTACAAAAATAAACTCATTTATTTCAAATGTGTGGAGTGAGGCAAATCATTAGTGTGATTATTAGTGAAACTAGTAATTCTCCATTCTTATGTGCAAGATTGGTTGAAGACAGTTTAGCATTTGACAAATTAAAATATTACTTTAATACACCATTTCACAACCTCTTCCCCCCCTCCCCCCCCCCCCCCCCCCCCCCACCCCGCCCCCAACCTCCACCACCGTAAAACCCAAAATCGCAATCTTGCGCCACCAGAAATTAATCCACAACCACCACCAAAATTGCAACCCACTATCATCCAACCACCACCACCACAAGCCTTGACAAAACCCAAATCAAATAAAAAATCTATCTCAAAACATAAATAATAAAATAAATCTGTTAGATTCTAAAAGTTTAGAACAATTGGCAAATCGTGAACACAAACTTGTCTAGATATAGAGTTTAGAGTCTATAGGTTTTATTAGACAATGCTCAAGGTGATTCAAGTCAAGATTCAAGAACAAGTAAGTTGCAGAAAGAAGAATTCAGAAATTGCCTGGTTCGACTGATCGAGAAACAGGCTCGACTGATCGAGAATCGTATTTGCAGAATTTTAAGTTGGCCCAAACAGCAATTCAAGCCCATTAAGGATTAGGATTTCAGATCTACTTCTCCTAGTATATAAAGGAAATCCTAAACACGTTTTTATAAGGCTTTTTAGATAGAGAAGAGTGTGCCTCTTTTGTATTTAGGGTTTTGTTCCTAAAAAGCTCTTTCATATCTTCTATCGGTGTTATTGCTTGAAGATTCTCAAGATCCGGTATTGTTGAAGTTGCTGCCTTCTTTAGTCATCAAAGGTGCTGATGATCTAAACCTTCAAGGATGGTTTTGGAGTCATAAACAAGAGAGTTTGTGTTGCTAAACCTTTGAGTGGGATCTCAAAATCACAAGCGTGGGTGTTTGTGTTTTGCAAAGGCCAAGGAAAGAAGTAGTCCGTGGACTCGGAGCTATCATGGGGTCGTGGTAGTAAGTTTTCTACTCGAGGTAGCAATAGGATGTTAGTAGTCTAAGTCGCTATTGTATAAACTTCAATTCTTTCATAGTGAATTTGCTGTTTTACCTTGAAGATAGCTAGGTTAAATCCTCCCCAGGTTTTTTACCGGTTTGGTTTTCCTGGGTCATCAGATCTTTGTGTTCTTTATTTTTCGTTGATTTATTTTTTATGATTATTTGTGTTTAACCTAAATTTGAATAATAAACCTAAGTATCCACTTGATTAATTAATTAGGTTAAACAATCTAGTTTACAAAGATCTAAATTCTAACAAGTGGTATCAGAGCAAGTAGCTCTTTTGTGTTAGATCTTTTAATCTAAGAGTTGATCATTGATCCTATTATTATGGATAATTTGAAGTGTTTTTCTGTTCATGTTTGTGATGATTTGAATAAAAAGGATACTGTTGTTTCTATTGATCTTATTGATGCTTGTGAAACTCTCCGTAAGGAATTATTGAAATCTATGAAAATTGCTAAGAAATTCAAGAAAGAGTTAAAATTGGCTAATCTTGAAAAAGAGGAATTGGTAGTTAGATTAGATGAATCTAATAAGAAGAATGAATTTTTGAGAAATCAAATTTCCTCTCAAGATGAGAAGATGAAAAGCTTGGAACAAGAGTTAGTTGAATCTAAAGCTAAAATTGAAAATTTGACTAGTACCAAGCCTTCTGTTGATAGCAGAAGTGTTTCTGTTTCTCTTAAGCCTAAAACTGAGAAAGTTTATATCCCTCCTTTCAAGAGGAATAATAAAGAAAATGTTTATTTTGCTAGGTTGGACAAAGGTAAAAATTCTGATGTAGACGCTGAAGTTTCTAAACCTATGTCTAAACCTACTGTTAGAGAACATAATAAATCTGTTTTTGTACCTACCTGTCACCTTTGTAGTGTTGTTGGTCATATTAGACCAAATTGTTCTTTCTTGAGGCAAAAACCAAAATCTGAGACTAAATTTGTTGTTAGGAATACTGATGTTCCTAAATTTATTCCTGTTTGTCACTTTTGTGGTGTCTCCGGTTACATTTGTCCTAATTTTTATAAATTGAAATTTAAACATTTTGTATTTCAATCTAGGATATGTGATGATATTTCTCCTGCCATAAGTCAAAATAAATTGTTTCATATGCTTTTGAAAAATTTAAGCTTGTTGGCTTGTGAAAGGAAATTGCAGAATTTTAGTCTTTCTCAGAAGTTTGGTGTAATTCCTCAAATATACTCTGCTTCACATGGATTTTCACCTACAAAACCGAAGACTCGTGCTATATGGGTGCAAAAATATTCCCTAAGGTGAGTGTTATTTACTTGTCCTTGATTTAATTCTTTCAATTGTTTGTAGACATGTTTTGTTTTTGTTTTTGGTTGTTTTGTTTTTTAGGTTGTTTTTTTAAAAATCCAAAAACATTGAAAAATTTCAAAAAGACAAAAATATTTTATTTTGTGTCTAGTTTTATTTTTCTTGAGAATTACATGAATTATAATATCTCTCTCTTGATTTAGAACATACTTGACATTGTGGAGAAACTTGAATAGCATGTGTTATATAAGTGCTAAACTATTTATGATTTTGTATGAGTATGTACTAGTTTGTACATGTACTCATGGGTTAATTAAGAAATTAATATTTCTTGTTTGTGTACCTTCTATAGCTTAGTTAAGCATTGTCATGTATTGCATTTATATTTTTAATCATTTAAGCATAATGTGTGCTTTATGTACCTTGTTTAGCTTGGATGAGCTTACTTTATTGCACTTTACTAGTTTAAGCTTTGTAGTGCATGTTATGTGGGAAGATGCATATAGTTTGATCACATGATCCTGATCTTGAAATCACATGCCTTTGATTGTCGGACTTGAACTTATTCAGAAAGGCATAAATAATCATCTCACCACTGTTTACTAGCCAATCATGAACACCTTAGTGCATATCATAAGATTTTGTGCTCGAGAAAGTGTAGCACATGCACAAAAAGAACATAAGGTGTAGCCTCGGATTAAATGCTAAAATTGGTGTGTACATTATTGAGCTATAATAACTTCACAATCAAATAAAATTGATGTGTACATTATGAGGCAACTCAAGAAACTTACATGATTGCAAACTTTTATTCTAGGAGATGTGAGAGTTATATGATGTAACTCTTTAGGTGATAGTCTCTCTCAATTGTATGTGATGAATTGTGTAGAAATTATGATTGCTTACTATTCACATATTACCTCACATATTTCTCAAAATTTTGCTAGTTGCACACACTACACAAGTTACTCTTTGCTAAACTTTGTACATGTTATTATGTGTGATTTTGTTGTGACCATCTAAGATTAAAAATTCCTTGATTTTAATGCAAAATGTGTTTTCATGGTTGAGTTTTAAGGACAAATTGGTTGATAAACTTGTTTTTGAGAGATCTAGGTTGAATTCATGTGTTTTTGAAAAACTTTTAATCTTATACTCATGCATTTCATTCGTGAAATACTATGCTTTGAGCAGTTTCTGCATAAAATTGCTCTGTTTTTCAAAAATTTAATTTTTCCAAAATTTCGATCAATCGAATCTATCTCTCGACCGATTGAAATTGCGATTAAAATTTTTGGTTTGAATCTGCCTGGTTTGATTGGTATTCGATCGATGCTAGACCGATCGAAACTAAAAAATTTTCAGTTTTTAAGTTTTTGACCAATTTTTTTTTCATGCATTATTTATGTTTAGGATTCACATGAATTGCATTGTTTTCTGTATCCATCTTGCAGTTTTGCAGTCATATTTTTCATTATTTTCACACATAACATGCATACACTTTACTAAATTGGGTACTCAACTTGAATTAAAAATTGATTGATTAATTTTTGAGTCCTTTGTACATTTTAGTATATGCTATTTTTCTTCATGTGTGAACTGCAGAAAATATTTTTTTAAGAGATATGATGGATAATCAATGTGCAAATATTTTCTCTACACATGCAACTGTTTATGGGTTACATAGTGTCAAGTTTGCATTTATTGAAAGAGAGAATATTTTTCTTTATGTGTATTCTCAACTTAGTTTTTAAGTTTGGTTTGTGTGTCTTTATTTTCCCCACCTCCTAAATTTTCCCCAAAACTGTTTTTCCCAAAAATTTTTTTGTTTTTCCTATTTTTATAGGGGGAAAAAAGATTTTTTAGCCTTTGTTGTTCATAGGGGGAGTTGATGCTCTTCATAGGGGGAGTTCTCTCTATTTTCTATAGAGCTAAACTGTTTTATGTTCCCTTGGTTCTCTTTTTTTCTCTCATGTTTACTGTCACTCTACTCTTTATTTGAGTTGTCTTTGTCAATACGTGACAAAAAGAGGGAGAAATAGATGAAATGTGAGAATCATGTTTGTCTTGTTTAGGGGGAGATAAAATTGTTTTTGAAAGGAGGAGAATATAAAAATTTTTTGATGTATCTAACTTAGGGGGAGAGTTAGAATTTATTTTTGTTTTTATTATTATTGTTTATATGTCTTTCTTTCCACACATGCGGTGATGTGTTTGTTGAGTGTTTCTGGAAAGACAGGTACATTCTGATCAAGACCTTCTATCTCTTCTTGCAACTTCTAGGTTAGGAGTTTTAGTTTGGAATTTGTGACGTAATTGGGCATTTTATTGTATTGGGTTGTTCTTGTATTTGAGCATTTCATATTGTATGTAAGTTTTGTCACGAATTGCCACAGGGGGAGATTGTTAAGTTCTAAAAGTTTAGAACAATTGGCAAATCGTGAACACAAACTTGTCTAGATATAAATCTTAGAGTCTATGGGTTTTATTAGACAATGCTCAAGGTGATTCAAGTCAAGATTCAAGAACAACTAAGCTGCAGAAAGAAGAATTCAGAAATTGTCTGGTTTGACTGATCGAGAAACAGGCTCAACCGATTGAGAATCATATCTGCAGAATTTTAAGTTGGCCCAAACAGCAGTTCAAGCCCATTAAGGATTAGGGTTTCAGATCTACTTCTCCCAGTATATAAAGGAAACCCTAAGCACGTTTTTATAAGGCTTTTTAGAGAGAGAAGAGTGTGCCTCTTTTTTATTTAGGGTTTTGTTCATAAAAAGCTCTCTCATATCTTCTACCGGTGTTATTGCTTGAAGATTCTCAAGATCCAGTGTTGTTGAAGTTGCTGCCTTCTCTAGTCATCAAAGGTGCTGATGATCTAAACCTTCAAAGGTGGTCTTGGAGTCACAAACAGGAGAGTTTGTGATGCTAAACCTTTGAGTGGGATCTCAAAGTCACAAGCGTCGGTGTTTGTGTTTTGCAAAGGCCAAGGAAAGAAGTAGTCCGTGAACTCGAAGCTATCATGGGATTGTGGTAGTAAGTTTTCTACTCGAGGTAGCAATAGGATGTTAGTGATCTAAGTTGCTATTGTATAAACTTCAATTCTTTCATAGTGGATTTGCTGTTTTACCTTGAGAATGGCTAGGTTAAATCCTCCCCAGGTTTTTTACCGGTTTGGTTTTCCTAGGTCATCAAATCTTTATGTTCTTTATTTTCCGCTGCTTTATTGTTTATGATTATTTGTGTCTAACCTAAATCTGAATAATAAACCTAAGTATCTACTTGGTTAATTAATTAAGTTAAACAATCTAGTTTACAGGGATCTAAATTCTAACAAAATCCATAAAACCCAAATAAAAAACCTCATCACTAATTTGAGAAATTCAAGGTGGAGCAAGGTGTCTATGGCCATGGAGAAAACCACAAATCTAATGGACAAAAAAAAAAATCTGAAAAGAAAAACCAGCCAAAAATCTGAGCATTCACAAATCTAAGGAAAAAAAAAAAAAAAAAAAAAAAAAAAAAAAAAAAACCTTGCCCCTTGACTGGATCCGTGCCACCAACCACCCAAGTGGTTAAGGTTGCAAATATAGACTTGGAAGAGAAGATAGGCGTCCAGAAAAGTAAAAATAAAAATAAATAAAGTGATTCAAATGTGTGTGTGTGTGTCTGTGTGTGTGTGTGTGTGTGTGTGAGAGAGAGAGAGAGAGAGAGAGAGAGGAGAGCAGCAAAAGTGAAAGAATAAAAAAAAATTAGAACATGCTACCCCTTCTATGCAGGGACGGAACTGCCTTAGGGCTGAGGGGGTAGCCTTTGAAAAAAAATCTTATAGTGTATATATTTACACAAAAAATTTACACTAAGGTCTAAAATTTATATACTTGGCCCCCCTCACCCAAAAAATTGACAAGATGACCCATAAATCTTAAAAATAGATAACAAGAAAAATATTTTTTTTTTAAAAACACATATCTGGATAATAAGAAAAATCTTTTGACAAATCATAAATTGGTTTAAGCAAAAACAATAACAACAAATCAATTACAAATCCTAGCAAAAAAAATCACAAAAACTCAATAACTTTTACCTAATTTCTCCCTCTCATTTGAAAGCATTATGCCTATCTCAAATGACCCCACCTCATACACAGAGACAACTCTTATATTGTTGATCGCTCCATCCTCACACTAGTTAATCACCAACAACTTGGAACAACTAGTGTCTTTAACTCAACCAATGGAAAAAATTTATCTATTTTTTGAATGGTAGAATTTTTTTCATTTTTAATGTTTTATTAACTTTGGGACACACTTAGCATATATGCATAAATGGCAATACATGTGTGAAATAACAACAATCTATTGTTTTGTACCCTACATAAACCGCCACCAAAGCATGTGTGAGATTATTCTATTGGTAATAAATTTTGTGACTTAACTAAATTAATGTAATGATGGGAAAAACTTTATTATTTACTTAGTTAAAGATTGTCAGGGGCGGTTTTTTGCGCGTAGCCACGTGTCTTTGGTGTGACTTTGCTAGGCCCGGATTTGTTTTGGGGAGATCTACCCGGAACTTGACATTGGGCCACATAGACCAATGGCTTCCAATGTATTTTTAAGCCTACAAAATAAATAAAACCCAAAGTCTTAGAATCATGATAATGGTTGAAATAAATAAATAATATGCTTAGCATGATAGCTTTGATTAGATGGTGAGTTGATACGTTATTATTATGTATATTAAGTGATGTCCAATATTAGGATAAAATTAATTAGGTATCAAATGTCCAACAATGGAATGAGTCCAATAATCCATGTCTAGTTGCGATTCATGGTTCATGTTCAATATAATAAGGTATGTCCGGTAATGGTCCGTGTTCAAGTAATGTATGTCCCTCAATGGTCTATGTCCAAATAATGTGTGTCCAATGGTGGTTCATCGATTTATTAATATGTACGTTCATTAATGAAGTATTAGTGAGATCATGTTCATTAAATAGTGAGATGATATTAAAATAGCTTGCATCCAGCGGTAAAATGATAATGAATAAAATATATTTAATAATATAAATTTGAAGATAAAATGTAATGACTTATCTTCATATTTTGCAGCCACAGTCGTAATATCAGTGGACTTAGTCTTTTCAGCAACCTTTAGACTTTGCAGCTCTAGCCATACAACACCAGTGGGCTTAACGTTTCAGCAGCATGGCGAAGTGAATCCTTTCATGACGACTTCACGTTTGAAAGGGAAAAATGGGTGCAACTGGAGGGAGGGAGAGTATGTCCAGCCATGTGCATCGGTTGGTTAAGTTTGTCCCCTTAATCATGCACTTAAATGATTTTCCCCACGTAATGCTCTTTTAGTTTTTAGTCAAATATGAGTGATATTGTCTTCCATAAAAAGGGCATGGATCTTGTATATGTATACTTTGTGAGACATGAAGTTTAAAGATATATGAGGAGTATGTATGGATATTTTGTGGGGAATGTGTTTGTGAAATATATGGAAGTGTGAGATGATATGAAGGTTAAATGTAGTAAATACATGAGATTAGAGCTGCTGTTGGAGTAGCTTTTTGTGTTATGTCATGAGTTATGTTGCTTTTTAAGAATGGAGATTTTTATAAGGGAAATAAAGAATAAGATGGAGATGTGTTTTTGAGCAGCAAAAATGATGAAGTTTTAGAATCATGGAGTGTGGAAAAGATGGGTAATGAATAATGGTGTATTGTAATATGTGTGTTGTGTTGTTATTTATGAAGAGGAATTTGGTAAGGGAGATGGGGAAGTAGGAAAATATATATGTGGCAGCACAATGAGTGAAGTTTCAAAACCATGGAGTAGGAGAGGGATCCCCTTCAGTGTGTAGCTTGGTCCTTTTTATATAGAGCCATGCTATGTAACTAAATTAGAACTTAGTTGAAGGGAAAATCAGCAAATAAGGCAAAATCCTTGATAAGGTAAGTGGTCTTTTGTTTTCCAACCAAAAGAAGAAAATTTGGGACATTATTGTTGCTGACACAGCTGGATGATGTCATTTGAATGACATCATTTGCTTGGAGGAGAATACTTGGCATTAAACTTATGGTTAAGCTAAAAATGGTAAGATAATCTTTATGGGATCCTTTTGTTTCTTTGGGTATGACAGCAACTGCTGAGGTTAGGCATTAATGAGCAAGTAATGTCAATTTTAGAACATGTGTCAACCTGCTGGAGCTTCTGCAGCTTAGCTAGAGCTGTTTCAACTTCTGCAGAAGCTGTTGCAGCTTCCGCTAGAACTGTTTTTTGGTATTTTCAGCTAAGTTTTCTTTCTTGGAAAAAACTATATGTTTAGTCCATATATAATTTTGGTAAGTAATAGACTTGTTGGTTGATATTTGATGAAGTTTTAGAGATGTAATTATGGTCTTTTTGTATTTTAACCAAATTTTAGAGAGTAAATAGAGCATTTAATGCTAGATATGAGATGCTAATATATATTTAGCCATGTGCTTAGAATTGATTTGTATGAAAATAAGAAGGTGATATAATTATATTTTAAAACTTATATCATATGATGGACATTAATTTTTATGTAAAGAGCATGGGGAGTTTTATCATTTTAAGTGTTATGTGATATGAGAGACTTACCAAATGTTACCTTTTGTACATTGACCTATCAGAGTTCAGGGAATTGGGGAAGACATGCCAAGCAACATGCTTTCTTTTATCAACTTTGAACCGCTGGAGCTTTACTGAACATACTTCTTGTCCCTCCAAACTATGACTCCCAAAATTCCCCCGATGAGACTTATGAGCTTGGATCATAAGCCAAAAATGAGATATTGTGCCACAAGCTCGAACTATGGGCTTCAATGAGATTATATCGCCATGAGTTTTGAACTATGGGTTTCGGCGTCTTTTTTGTGTAAATATGGGTTTTTTGGGCTTTAGAAGAGATTTTCCCAAATCCATGATAGTGTTGACGTGGTGGGGTTCGCCAATGAAATAAAGCCTTGTGGTGTGAAAAAATTGTCCTTAACAGAGACTCAAAGTTACTGTCCATTATCATGTGATTATTTAATAGATCTCTTTTAATTTTTTGTTTTACTAATTTTTCAAACTTGCAATTTTTGAAAAGAAAAATTCTCAACCTTACCAAGACACCAATAATTTTCTTACCCTTTTTTACGCTGAATATTAATGCATGATATTATTAACCATTGTTTTAGCTGTTTTATTAATATAATGCTTGACATATATTTGAACTTTTAAATATAGTTTTTATTTTTATTTTTATTAAGAATCTTTTAACTATATATATAGCATTATGAAGTTATTAGTTATAGAATTATATGAAAAGAGTACATAATTTTTTTTTTAATTTATAATGTCGACAGAATAAAGAATCGAACTAATCTTGGTCAAACCTTGAAAATATTAGGACGTGTCAATTGACTTACAAAACTCTTGATTATAAATTGTTATTTGTGATTTTTTTTCAAAATAAAAAAATACAAATGATTAAAAAATTAATGCTAATAATGCATTGTTGTCAACCTCTAGTATTGATATTTCAATTTTTAAAAATCTTTGAACAAAGAACTTCGACCCCTCTAAGTTTGAATCTTGGTTCCGTCTCTGATAAACTGCTTTTAATATTTGGTAGAAAAATGGTTCTTTTACCACACATGAGCCTCCCGCTCAGTCATAACTCCGTGTCAATTGATTCCGCATAACAAATTGCGACCAAATATTTTGTGGCTAGCTAGCCTCCCAAGTTTCCTGGCAAAAGACTTTTTCTTTGTTATTGACTTACTATTACATTGGGTTAAGACTTATAAGCCTTATTGCTCATGGCACGATACAATTCCATTGACTTGCTTTTCTATGCTTGCTATTTACTTCTTGATCAGCTTTCGTCTAACTGCTATTTTCTTCTTTCTTGATCAAAGTAACATCCCCATCATTTATAGTAATAAAGAAATGAAATTACAATATTTGAATATTGAACCACGTGATTTTGATATTGAACTACATGATTTTGATTTTCATGAATGGTACGCTACAATGTTTGAATATTTTGTCAGATCGTTTAGACCCTTTAAACCCAACAGATTAACCTAGAGAATTAGCCAAGTGATTAACTTAGGTAATTTAAACAAGTCTAGGTTAACACAAATAATCAAAAACAATAAAGCAGCGGAAAATAAATAACACAAAGATCTGATGACCCAAGAAAACCAAACCGATAAAAAACCTTGGGAGTATTTAACCTAGCTATCCTTAAGGTAAAACTGAATTCACTATGAAAGAATCGAAGTTTACACAATAAGATTTAGACCACTAACATCCTATTGCTACCCAAGTGTAGGAAACTTACTACCACGACCCCATGATAACTCCGAGATCCACGGACTCCTTCTTTCTTTAATTCTTCAGCAATCCACAAGCGCACCTGCTTGTATTTCTTTAAGATCTTTGTTTCTGTAACTGTATGATTTACCAAACTCTAGACATAAGTCTTGAGTTTGTAAACCCTAAGTGTATGTGAAGGCAAACACCTCTAGATCTCACAATGAGATTCACAAACACCGCAAAAACAGAACTCTGAGAAACAGAACTCTAAAAACGTGGCTAGGGTTTTCCCTTATATACTTAGGGAAAAACATAAAACCCTATACATTAAATGGACTAGGGCTGAGTTGGAAATTTCTGCAGAAAAACAATCTGCACGACTTTCGATCGATCTAGCCTAATTTTCGATCGATCGAGTCAGGCAGAAAATGCACAGTGAATTCTGCATAAAACTCGATTCCAACTTTACATGAAGAGCTATACTTTGAGCAAGTCTAACACACAACTTAAAGAATGTTTTGATCATGGTTTGCCAACATTACAAATTGAAGTTCTAATACATTAGTTCCTAATTCTTAGAACCTAACAAACTCCCCCTTTGGCAATCCGTGACAAAACACAGACTTAACAAAAAGCTCAAAGTTTACAAAATGAAACAGCCCATTACAAAATAAAAAGCCACTTAAACAATTCAACCTAACTACTATCTAACAGTTGCAAAGTAGACAGCAGCACGACTGAATCAACCTGTATATTCCTGTAACACTTAACAAACACATAAACGCATGTGTGGAAAAAAACAGGAAATATATAAAAATAACTTCTTGATTTCACATGACACAAAATAAAGATATATATCATGAATAACATCATAAATATAAATCAATAAGCAGAGTAGCATAGTGAATCAAGAAACATATACATCAAAATGTATCTCAAAAAAATATCTCCTAATCAAGAGCTGAAAATGTAAATACACAGTGAAGCGCCTAGATACAATCTAATAACTCCACAAGCTCTGCAGTATCACTACTAAGTACAAAACTCCCCCTAAAATGAAAATCTCCACAAAAATCTCCTAGATACATATGAACTACACAATAGAATGCACTCCCCCTTTTTGTGACGAATTGCTAAAGGGCACTCACTCATCATCAAAAGGAGGTGGAGTAGAATGACGAGAACTCACCAAATCTGCTCGCAATGCACGTAGCTCATCAAGGATGTCCACCAGAAGCTGACCATGAGCCGCCTGAACGGTCACGACAGTATCAAGAGTCCGACGTAGGTCAGAAACATCATCAAAAGGTGGAGGAACATCAGCAGCAGCAGCAACAGCAGGATCATAAGACGTCCCAGCTGCAGGAGTATCTGTAGAAGAAGAAGGGGGTGGAGTGACACCGGAAGGCTCTACCTGAGGACGCTTAAAGCTAGCTCGAAGTTGAGCTGCCCTTTGCCTCAAAAAGGTAGCACCTATAGGAGCAATAACATGAACAGGCTCAGACGCAGGAAAATCACCTAAACCAAGAAAAAGGAGAATCCTATGAATAAAAACGGGAAAGAATAACGCATGAGCCGTAGAACTAGACCGATGAACCTCGTTCAAAGAACGAAGGAACAGATGAGGAAAACTGATAGGAGCATTAGTAACAAGCGCGTACAAAAACACACATCGCTCAAGAGGGATGGTGTGGACATGAGAAATAGGCCACAAAGAATGACACGCTATCCTGAAGAAAAGGTAGTGAAGCTCGGAAAGCTCAGCTGAAGTGATCCGAGGATTAGAACCCTACTGGATAAAAGATCCAGTGATGTAAGAAAGCACATCATCTAGAGGCGGAGACTCCTCATAAGGAAAAACGGGATGGTCAACAATGGGCACCCCAAGAGCATCCGATACAACCGTAGGGGTAATGCGATACTCTACACCTCGTAACCAAACCTTAACCAAGATGTTGGTATCATAGATGTGGATAGAGAGGTTCGAATAGAACTGTCTAATCAAGGTGGCGGGAGGAGGAGGATGCTCATACTCGAGCAAAGATAACCAACCCTGACGCTCAAAGTTACGTCTCACCTCAGGATCTACCTCATCTAGTATGACCCTACGCTCAGCCCAGATATGACGCCTAAGGTTCAGGGTCTCATAGGTCACTTGGTTTGACTCACTAGGAAACCGATCACTATCAAAAGAAGGTGAAGGGTCAGAAGTCCTATGGGCTCTAGTTTCCTAGGCATGATGCTAAGGAAAGAAAGGAGAGACACAGAAAGAGAAGAGCAAAAACAAATACCAAGGGCAGACTGCAAGTTAGCACAGCATAAAAAATATATAAAAAAATCAAATCTATATGATGCATGAACAAAATATGCAAATGATGCATGAACTAATGTAATGACAAGTTCAAATATAATCCAAATTAACAAAATTGGCTTGAGCAAGTAATTTTTATCAAAAATACCCAATTTTGAAAAACCTAAGTTTTCAAAACACAACAAATTGATAAATTGATCATCACAACAGTTAATTGACACAATATAATGATCAAATTAATCAATCCAACAAGCCAATTTCATCAATTTCAATCAAATTGAACAAAAACCCCAATTTTATCAATTTCAAGCCCTAGGTTGTCAAATTTCTCACAAAGCACCAAACTAATCAAATTAAACCACATGTAGTGCTTAGATAAGATGTCCCCACAAAAACCCATGATTAAAATTGGAAAGAAACTCCCAAAATCAATTCCAAAATTAACAAACACCAAAATGCCGAAAATAGCCCAAAAATGCATGAAAAAATGCATGAAACTAGAAAATAAAAACAAAAGAGAGGGCAAAAATGTCTTACCGGTCTTGGAAGAGAGAGATTATGCAAAAAGATTTGAGGAAAACGCCAAAAACAGCAAAAAATTCTTTGACCGGTTGGTGAGGAGACAAAAAGGTTTGAAAAACTTTTGAAAAGTAAAGAATCCACGTGAGAAAAGTCCTTTTAAAAACTTTAAGCCCGATTTTCGATCGATCGAAAAACAGATTCGATCGGTCGAAAATCCTTCGATTGATCCAGAATCAATCGAGAACCGATCAAAACACACATAGAGTTTATTGAGATTTTAATAACATTTTCGATCGATTGAAAAACAGACTCGATCGATCGAAAGTCTGGAAAAATGAATTTTTTGAAAATTGAAACAAATTAGCTCAAAAACTCCTCAAAGCATTAGATTTTAAGACAAAATGCATGAGTATGAGATGAAATGTTTTTCCAAAAACCCATGTTTTCAACCCAGATCTCTCAATGTAAGATTATCTCTCAAAATCTCTCAACCAGTTAGACAGGCAAACATGTTTTGCATCAATTTCCATAAATATTCAAACTCAGTTGGTCAGGCCAAAAACACACACAATATCATGTACATAGTTTAGCAAAGAATAACTTGTGTAGTGTGTGCAACTAGCATAAGCAAGAGAAACATGTGAGGTGATATGCACATATTGATCAATCACAATTTCTACAAAATCCATCACATGAATTTGAAAGAGACTATTACTTAAAGAGTTACATCATATAACTCTCACATCTCCTAGAATAAAAGCTTGCAATCATGTAAGTTTCTTGATTTGCCTCATTATTCAATTTAATTGATTAGAAACTTAATAATATAGTCGGAATAATGTACACACCAATTTTATTTGAATTTGTGAGATTATTATAGCCCAATAATGTACACACCAATTTTAATAGAGGCTACACCTTATGTTTTTTTTGTGCATGTGCTATACTTTCTCGAGCACAAAATCTTACGATATGCACTAAGGTGTTCATGATTGGCTAATAAACAGTAGTGAGATGGTTATTTATGCCTTTCTCAATAAGAACAAGTCCGACAATCAAAGACATGAGACTTCAAGATCAAGATCATGTGATCAACAAATATAGCATCTTCCCACACAACATGCACAACAAAACTTTAGCTAGTAAAGTGCAATAAAAATAAGTGCATCAAAGCTAAACAAGGTACATAAACATGTAATGCAAAATTTGATTGACCAACCTTGTCTTCAGATTCAAAGAAAAAATAGCAAAAACACAATTTGCAAAATTTTTTTTTATTATTATTATAAAAGAAACACACATCCTAGAATGAAATGCATGAATGTTATGCAATGCAAATCCTAGAAACAAAGGTCACAAAAGATAGAGCAATGAAGCACAAGGACCATGTCAGACAGACTCAATTAGGTTAAGCCTTTTGCATCCAAAACTTTTTAGATGCAATTCTTGCATTGGAATTATGATTCATATTAGAATTCTGAGCAACTCCAGGATTGGAATAAAGGTTTAACACCTTTACCAATTCACCAATAAGTACCATTGGATCATGCGCTTGGGGCACAAGTACTTTAGGTTTACTTGCTCGCTTTGCAGCTTGCAGCTTAAAACAATTTGGACGAATGTGTCCAGACTTTCCACAAAAATGACAAACCCATGCAGGCTTATCATGCAACTTGCCCTTAGTAGAAGTAGAAGCTCTAGAATGAGAAGCTTGAAGATCAACCCTAATCTTCCTAGGTGGAGCAACATCTACAGATTTGACAGGTTCACTCACCAAGGGTTTGACAATCTCACTCTTAAGAGGTTCAGAAGAGGGAACAAATTTAGTGGAAGAAGATTCAAGCACAGAAATACTTTCCTCAAAACCTAAGCCGATTTTGTCAGAGGGAGGCTTTTGAACACTCAGTATGTGATCAAGTTTGGAGCTTGCAGACCTATTAGTTTGTTCTCTAGCAACAGATAATTCAAGTTCCAAACATTTGACTTTATCAAGTAAAGGCATGTTCTCAGTTTTCACATTATTCAAAAGTTCATTTGCATCAAACAATTTTACAAGTAAATTTTTCTTTTCAAGTTCCAAAGATGTAATTTTCTTCAAGCCTAAATCAACATTCAAGGCATCCTTTGCAGCAACTTTGCAAAATTTATTATAGGCTTCCTGTAAATCTGCATCCTTAGAGAGTTCCCCATCAGAAGGGTTCTCTTCAACAGGCATGCTTTCATTAACTACAGTAGTAGCAGTGAAAGCAATGAAGTTTCCATCCTCATCACTAGCGGATTCATTGTCAGAAACTTCATCATCACTAAGGGTTACAGCCATAGCCTTACCCTTGGACTTCAAGTATGTAGGACATTCAGATTTCAAATGACCATACCCTTGACAACCATAACATTGTTGTCCCAAAGAATTATTAGAAGGTTGACCTACTTTCTCTTTAGGTTTTTCAGTGTTATTAACCTTAGTGGGATCATTCCTCCTAAAGTTTCTAGGTTCAGTAGTGTTTTTGCCTCTTGCCCTTCTGTTATTATTCTTAAGAAAATTTCTAAAGTTCTTAGCAAGATATGCAATCTCTGTAGCAGAGAGTTCATCATCAAATCCACCATCCTCAACATCATCAACAAACTTAAGCGCCATTGATTTGGATTTGTTTGTCTTGGGTAGGTCTAACTCATAGGACTGAAGAGATCCTACAAGTTCATCAACAGGGATGGAGTCCACATCCTTGCTCTCAGTGATGGCAGTCACTTTGGGTCTAAAATCCTCAGTTAAAGATTTAAGAATCTTCCTAACAATTTTAGGTTGATCATAGATTTCACCCAAATTATATGCAGAATTAACAATGTCATTCAGTTTAGCATAGAACTCATCAAAAGATTCATCATCATTCATTCTAATGCTTTCAAATCTAGTAGTTAATTGCTGCAACTTATTAATCTTAACTGCCTTTGTGCCTTCATGCACAGTCTGGAGGATTTTCCAAGCAATATGAGCAACCTCAACATTAGAGATTCTCTTAAATTCCTCCATGGAAACAGCATTAAAAATAGCATTCATAGCTTTGCTATTGAAAGCGGCTGCCTTCTTTTGAGAAGTTTGCCACTCACTCACAGGAGTAGTGGGCTTCTCCCATCCGTACTCAACGGAGTTCCAGACTCTCTCATCAATGGATTTCAGAAATGCTTTCATCCTTACTTTCCAATAGGCATAATTGTTCCCATCAAAGTGAGGTGGAACAATAAGAGAGTGTCCGTGTTCCATAACAACAAGGGTCAAGGATCAGCAAAAAGATCAAAAGATCAAACACAAAAGCAACCCGCTCTGATACCACTTGTCAGATCGTTTAGACCCCTTAAACCCAATAGATTAACCTAGAGAATTAGCCAAGTGATTAACTTAGGTAATTTAAACAAGTCTAGGTTAACGCAAATAATCAAAAACAATAAAGCAGCGGAAAATAAATAACACAAAGATCTGATGACCCAGGAAAACCAAACCGGTAAAAAACCTGGGGAGGATTTAACCTAGCTATCCTCAAGGTAAAAATGAATTCACTATGAAAGAATCGAAGTTTACACAATAAGACTTAGACCACTAACATCCTATTGCTACCCAAGTGTAGGAAACTTACTACCACGACCCCATGATAGCTCCGAGATCCACGGACTCCTTCTTTCTTTAATTCTTCAGCAATCCACAAGCGCACCTGCTTGTATTTCTTTAAGATCTTTGATTCTGCAACTGTATGATTTACCAAGCTCTAGACATAAGTCTTGAGTTTGTAAACCCTAAGTGTATGTGAAGGCAAACACCTCTAGATCTCACAATGAGATTCACAAACACCGCAAAAACAGAACTCTGAGAAACAGAACTCTAAAAACGTGGCTAGGGTTTTCCCTTATATACTTAGGGCAAAACATAAAACCCTATACATTAAATGGACTAGGGCTAAGTTGGAAATTTCTGCAGAAAAACAATCTGCACGACTTTCGATCGATCGAGCCTAAATTTCGATCGATCGAGTCAGGCAGAAAGTGCACAGTGAATTCAAATAAAACTCGATTCCAACTTTACATGAAGAGCCATACTTTGAGCAAGTCTAACACACAACTTAAAGAATGTTTTGATCATGGTTTGCCAACATTACAAATTGAAGTTCTAATACATTAGTTCCTAATTCTTAGAACCTAACATATTTCACTCGCGATTTGGCTTGAGTCGCGAATGACTCGTGAAATCTAGTCTATCAAAGACTCTTCAAATTCTAGTATATGCTTCTCTCGTGGCCGGTTTCACGAGTTGGCACTTACGAGCTAGTCGTGAAATCCTTATTTTCACATAATCTTCACCAAACTCTCACACACAACCCTTACATTAAATCTCACAAAAATATAAGGAAATGATTGAACATAATAACAATTAAATTTGACACGGAATTAAAGCCAACAAAAAACATAGTTGTAAATCACAATTTACAAACCTCTTGATTATAAATTTTCATTTGTGATTTTTTTTTTCAAAATGAAAAAAAAAAATAATTAAAAAATTAATGTTAATAATGCATTGTTGTCAACCTTTAGTATTGATATTTCAATTTTTTAGAATCTTTGAACAAAAAACTTCAACCCCCCCTAAGTTTGAATCCTGGTTTCGTCCCTGCTTCTATGGTTCTAAAAAAATTTGAAGAACATATTTGTTGACATCTGGTGCATTAAATGCTTGGCACATCTACGGATGCTCTAAATTATGTTTCAAATGGCTCATATTGTTCATGATTCCTCAGCCTCACCTAGTTCCATACATTACTCGTATTTTTTTCCACCATCGCTCTCTCTCACACACAAAATACCTAATGGTTTAAAAGCTTTGATGGTGACTGTGACCAAAAAGCTGGTGGTGGCAGCAAAGTTGCCAAAGCAGAATCATTGGTAACCACTGTCAACCCTAGACATGGGTTTTATATATGCTGGCAGTGAATTACAATTTCTTCTTTTATTTCAAGAAGCCCATGGTTGAGGCCCACCTTTAAAGACAACTAGACCTCTGAGTCCATGGTAGAGATCCTCAAGAAGGCATTGGCAGAAACTTTGGGGTGCCCTACTACAACTTTGCTAATTGAGATAGTGCCAAATGTTGAAACTATTACCACAAAATAGTGAATTTAATCATTCTAATCATTATCAAACAGGTAACAAGATAGTAGACCAGCTTTTATAAAATTAAAAATTAAAAATCCATTGAGTTGGATAGCAAATGAAGTTCATGGAATTGTGGAAGGTGCAATGACTGAGGATCATTTCTTAGATTTGATAGATTGGGCAAAGGCCCATCGTCTAGTGCTTAGTTTTGTCAAAGATAAATGTCACTGACAATAAAGAAGGTCCTGCTCTTGTGGTTTCATCTGGTTTGAGGTTCCCACTATCAAAGGTGGATTTTGTGATGGGGAAGGTCGGCAATGGCCGGCGTCAAGTTATTTCCCGGCGTTGGTGGGAATGCAGTTTGTGGTGCCAATATTAAAACCATTCTAACAATGGTGATTGGGTCTTATACACACACCTCTCCAAAGGGGAATCGGAGTTGATAGAGCATGAGGCTAGTCATGTGTTTAGCCCTTTGATGAGAGCCTCCAATTTTTATGGGTTTTTTTTTTTTTTTTCTAATTCAATAATTATAATAATTTGGAGAAATTTGAATTTTGGTTTTCATTAATAAAGCCGAGAATATTATTAAACTACTTTGGGTGAGTACGTATTACTAAACTACTTTAAAGAAACAATAATAAGAATTTGTGTTTTGATTTGCTTCCTTAAAAATATTTTATATTCAAATGCACATACGTGTACAGATAAAAGTTTGTTCACAAGATAACAGATAGTTATGCTATTGTATTTGAATTACATGAAAACTTTTAAATACTATCAGATTGCTTGGGAGATTCCAATGAATGATTAATGATCATGCCTTATGCATTGTCTCAATAGTACTTAATAAACTTTTTTTTTATAGGGCTACTTTTTTTTTTTTTTTTTTGGATAAGATTTGATTGGATTACTTAAAAAACTTGGTTGTTTGATTCGTTATAGTTATATTATGCAATCATGTCTCTTGTATTTATCTTCTCAAAAAAAAAAAAAAAGTCTCTTGTATTTAGAATATGCCTTGGCAGTTCTCAAAAAAAAAAAAAAAAATGCCTTTGCATTTATAAGTCGATAGCTTATCCATTGGAATGGTGAAAAGTTGCTTCACTTCTTGCCGTTTAGTAACTATAGCTTTATTCTACATTCGCTTTCTTAAATTTGTGAGTAGTATTTTCCCTATTTCCATCCATTGCTAAATCCATCATTGTGTGTTGTTATGTCAAACTTTAGTCTAAAATAATAATGATTTAAAAAAAAAAATTATATATTGTTCAATGCTCACTATTTTCCTATGCTGCAATATTGTTGAACAATACACGCCAACGCAGCTATTTCATAAAGCAAAAGGAATAAGTTTTGGGCCAAGTTCATCTTAAAGCCCAATTTTCCATCTAACAATTATAGTTTGTCTTAAGCCCAAAATACTCCATACATTTTGGATTGGGCTAATGGTCCGATACTTTACAAAATGGGCTCCCAACCTATATATTTTTACGTCATGTAATAGTCTCAACTCTCATGGGCTTTATCATTTTTTTCACCTCATGAATTGGGCCATGACTCATATAATTATCAAAATCATGTGATGGGCCATATCTCTCTTGGGTTTGGCTCAAAACCCCCCCTTTATTTTTATGGGAGTTGAACTTGCACAATAGTAAAACTCCAAACCCTCGCTAGAACCTTAAGCTCAAGAGAGGCCCTCCTTAATCTATTTATCTATTTTTACTATATATAAAAAGATTTCTCTCTTTCAACTGGACTTTTTTGTGATTCAAAAATACTCTTAGACCTTATGTTTAGTATACTCCATACATTTTGGATTGGGCTAATGATCCGATAGTTTACAAAATGGGCTCCCAACCTATATATTTTTACATCATGTAGTAGTCTCAACTCTCATGGGCTTTATCATTTCTTCACCTCATGAATTGGGCCATGGCTCATATAATTATCAAAATCATGTGATGGGCCATATCTCTCTGGGGTTTGGCTCAAAACCCCCCCCCCCCCCCCCCTTTTTCTTTATGGGAGTTGAACTTGCACAATAGTAAAACTCCAAACCCTCGCTAGAACCTTAAGCTCAAGAGAGGCCTCCTTAATCTATTTATCTATTTTTACTATATATAAAAAAATTTCTCTCTTTCAACTAGACTTTTTTGTGATTCAAAAATACTCTTAGACCTTCAGTTTAGTAGGGACAAAACTTAGAAACAACCTGATAAAAATATATCTCTAACTCCACTTACAATGCCTACAAAATAGAACACTCATTTACTAATTCATGTCTTCAAAACAAACTTATCCAAAATTTTAATAAAAAATAAAAAATAAACTTCTCAATCAACTTTGAAAAATAGTTTAAACGATTTAATCTCTCTAAATGTGAGCTTTATGGCTTTTTCTTTTCTTTTCCTTTTTTGGTTGTAGCATAATTTAAAAATTCAAATGAATAGAAAATTATGACACTAAACCATATATATATATATATATATATATATGTGCGTGTGTGTGTGTGTGAGTTTTTTGATAAACTAATATATATGAGTTTAAAGTTCAGATCTTTATGCTACTTTATTAGTTATGTAATAACTTAATTAAAATTGATTTTTATAGAATATTTAATTATTTGAAAGTTTAGTACGAAGGAATAGAGTGGATAAGAAGAAAAAAAATTATTATTTTTTCTTTTTCTCCCTTCCTTCTAAGCATTCTTTTAAAAAATAAGATAAGATAAACAATCATTCCTTTAATGAAATGAATGTAAAATATTGATTACATCCCTAAAATGAAAAGTAACAAATAAAATGTGAAGGGTATAAAAATAAACTCTTACACACATTAAAAAAAGAGCACTATTAATGGTTTTTTTTATGGTTTTTTTCTATTTTATTTTGATGGTTTAAAAAAGAGCACCGTTTTATTAGTAGGTCTTGGTGAGAATTACTTCTCATTCCTACTCAATTTGAACATGTTAGTTATTACCTTGTGAAAATGACACATAAGCTCGAATTTCTTTTAATAGAATAAGTTTTACTAATACTTACTACTATTGTACTAATTCTTTCACTTTAAAAGTTACCAAAGATGCGAGTTTAAGATCATTTTGTTAAATCCTGGTTCAATTTTTTAAAAAATATATAAAAAATTACACTTTACTATGTTAAATTATACTTCTAATTATATTTTGTATCTTAAATTTTGAATTTCCATTCAAGTTAATGACAAACTTAACAAAATGGATGTAGGCCTTCTCTCTTTGTTGTTGCAGAAATTAGAGTCCCTAATTTGATATTAAAAAAAAAACTAAAAAAGCCCTTTCAAATGATTCATTATAGTAAATAAAACATTGCTTTTTTCTCCATTGACTTAACTCAATTCTCCTACTTTGTATAAAACCGGTACAAGCAATTAATACAGTAGGTCTTGGTGAGAATTACTTCTCATTCCTACTCAATTAGAACATGTTAGTTATTACCTTGTGAAAATGACACATAAGCTCGAATCTATATCTATATATATATATATAGAGAGAGAGAGAGAGAGAGAGAGAGAGAGAGAGAGAGAGAGAGAGAGAGAGAGAGAGAGAGGTGAGAGAAAAACTAATTAGGTTTTAAATTAGATTCCAATTATTGTCTAATTTTGTACCATGTGTTCTGTTTAAATTTTTTTTAATTTTTGTTCTAAATGAGTTAATGAGGTGCAAAAGATAAAGGGTCTAATATAAATAAATCATTAAAAACTCAATAAAAAAAAAAAGAAAAAAAAAAGCAAGAGTAAACTTGTGTATATCCAAAAGAAATTAAAATAAAAAAATAAATAAAAGAGAGAGTATAATATGAATCCATATGTGTGTAAATGTAATTTTTTTAAAATTGTATTATGGATATGCACAGATTATGCACTAGTTTCTATTAATAGAATAAACTTTACTAATACTTACTCCTACAAAATTAATTCATTCACTTTAAAAGTTACCAAAGATGCAAGTTTAAGATCATCATTTTGTAAAATCATTGTTCAATTTTTAAAAATACAAAAATACACTTTACCATTTAAATTATACTCTTAACTACACTGTATATCTTAAATTTTAAATTCTCATCTGTTAGGTTCTAAGAATTAGGAACTAATGTATTAAAACTTCAATTTGTAATGTTGGCAAACCATGATCAAAACATTCTTTAAGTCTTGTGTTAGACTTGCTCAAAGTATGGCTTTTTATGTAAAGTTGGAATCGAGTTGACTGCAGAATTCACTGTTCACTTTCTGCCTGACTCGATCGATCGAGAATTAGACTCGACCGATCGAAAATCGAGTAGAACGTTTTTCTACAGAAAATTTCCAACTCATCCTTAGCCCATTTAATGTATAAGGTTTTATGTTTTGCCTAGGTATATAAGGGTAAACCCTAACCACGTTTTTAGATTTCTGAATGCAGTGTTTGTGAATCTCATTGTGAGATCTAGAAGTGTTTACCTTCACATACACTTGGGGTTTCCAAACTCAAGATTTATGTCAAGAGGTTGGTAAATCATACAGTTGTAGAATCAAGAGAACTTAAAGATATACAAGCAGGTGCGCTTGTGGATTGCTGAAGAATTCAAGGAAAGAAGGAGTCCGTGGATCTCGGAGCTATCACGTGGTCGTGGTAGTAAGTTTCCTACATTAGGTAGCAATAGGATGTTAGTGGTTTAAGTCTTATTGTGTAAACTTCGATTCTTTCATAGTGAATTTGATTTTACCTTGAGGATAGCTAGGTTAAATCCTCCCTAGGTTTTTTACCGGTTTGGTTTTCCTGAGTCATCAGATCTTTGGGTTCTTTATTTTCCGCTGCTTTATTGTTTTTGATATATTTGTGTTAACCTAAATTTGTTTAATTTACCTAAGTATTCACTTGGTTAATTAATTAGGTTAAACAATCTAGTTTACAGGGGTCTAAACGAACTTACAAGTGGTATCAGAGCGGGTTGCTCTTGTTTTTGATCCTTTGATCTTTGAGCTGATCCTTGACCCCTGTTGTCATGGAACATGGACACTCTCTTGTTGTTCCACCTCACTTTGATGGAAACAATTATGCTTATTGAAAAGTAAGAATGAAAGCATTCCTGAAATTCATTGATGAGAGAGTCTGGAACTCCGTTGACTACGGATGGGAGAAGCCCACTACTCTTGTGAGTGAGTGGCAAACTTCTCAAAAGGAGGCAGCCGCTTTCAATAGCAAAGCTATGAATGCTATTTTCAATGCTGTCTCCATGGAGGAATTTAAGAGGATCTCTAATGTTGAGGTTGCTCATACTGCTTGGAAAATCCTCCAGACTGTGCATGAAGGCACAAAGGCAGTTAAAATAAATAAATTGCAGCAGTTAACTACTAGATTTGAAAGCATTAGAATGAATGATGATGAATCTTTTGATGAGTTCTATGCTAAACTAAATGATATTGTTAATTCTACATATAATTTGGTTGAAATCTATGATCAACCTAAAATTGTTAGGAAGATTCTTAGATCTTTGATTAAGGATTTAGACCCAAAGTGACTGCCATCACTGAAAGTAAGGATGTGGACTCCATCCCTGTTGATGAACTTGTAGGATCTCTTCAGTCTTATGAGTTGGACCTACCCAAGATAAACAAATCCAAATCAATGGCTCTTAAGTCTGTTGATGATGTTGAGGATGATGGATTTGATGATGAACTCTCTGTTACAGAGATTGCCTATCTTACCAAGAATTTTAGAAACTTTCTTAGGAACAATAACAGAAGGGCAAGAGGCAAGAACACTGCTGAACCTAGAAATTTTAGGAGGAATGATCCCACTAAGGTTAATAACACTGAAAAATCTAAAGAAAAAGTAGGTCAACCTTCTAATAATTCTTCGGGACAACAATGTTATGGATGTCAAGGGTATGGTCATGTGAAATCTGAATGTCCTACATACTTGAAGTCTATGGGTAAGGCTATGGCTGTAACCCTTAGTGATGATGAAATTTCTGACAATGAATCCGCTAGTGATAAGGAAGGAAACTTCATTGCTTTCACTGCTACTACTGTAGTTAATGAAAGCGTATCTGTTGAAGAGAACCCTTCTGATGAGGAACTCTCTGAAGATGCAGATTTACAAGAAGCCTACAATAAACTTTGCAAAGTTGCTGCAAAAGATGCCATGAATGTTGATTTAGGCTTAAAGAAAATTGCATCTCTTGAACTTGAAAAGAAAATTTTACTTGTGAAATTGTTTGATGCAAATGAGCTTTTGAATAATGTGAAAACTGAGAACATGCTTTTACTTGATAAAGTTAAATGTTTGGAACTTGAACTATCTGTTGCTAGAGAACAAACTAATAGGTCTGCAAGCTCCAAACTTGATCACATGTTAAGTGTTCAAAAGTCTCCCTCTGACAAAACTGGCTTAATTTTTATGGATAGCATCTCCGTGTCTGAACCTTCTTCCATTAAATTTGTTCCCTCTTCTGAACCTCCTAAGAGTGAGATTGTCAAACCCTTGGTGAGTGAACCTGTCAAATCTGTAGATGTTACTCCACCTAGGAAGATTAGGGTTGATCTTCAAGTTTCTCATTCTAGAGTTTCTACTTCTTCTAAGGGCAAGTTGCATGATAAGCCTGCATGGGTTTGTTATTTTTGAGGAAAGTCTGGATACATTCGTCCAAATTGTTTTAAGTTGCAAGCTGCAAAGCGAGCAAATAAAACTAAAGTATATGTGCCCCAAGCACATGATCCTATGGTACTTATTGGTGAATTGGTAAAGGTGCTAAACCTTTATTCTAATCCTGGAGTTGCTCAGAATTCTAATGTGAATCATAACTCCAATGCTAGAGTTGCATCGAAAAAGTTTTGGATACAAAAGGCTCGACCTAATTGAGTCTGTCTGACATGGTCCTTGTGCTTCATTGCTCTATCTTTTGTGACCTTTGTTTCTAGGATTTTTGCATTGCATAACATTCATGCATTTCATTCTAGGATGTTTATTGCTTTTATAATAATAAATTTTTTTTTTTTTTTTTTTTTTTGCAAATTGTGTTTTTGCAATTTTTTTCCTTGAACTTGAAGACAAGGTTGGTCAATCAAATTTTGCATAACATGTCTATGTACCTTGTTTAGTTTTGATGCACTTATTTCTATTGCACTTTACTAGCTAAAGTTTTGTAGTGCATGTTGCGTGGGAAGATGCTATAATTGTTGATCACATGATCTTGATCTTGAAGTCTTATGTCTTTGATTGTCGGACTTGGTCTTATTGAGAAAGGCATAAATAACCATCTCACCAATGTTTACTAGTCAATCATGAACAACTTAGTACATATCGTAAGATTTTGTGCTCGAGAAAGTGTAGCACATGTACAAAAAGAACATAAGGTGTAGCCTCTAACTAAAATTGGTGTGTGCATTATTGGGCTATAATAAACTCACAATTCATAAAATTGGTGTGTACATTATCCCGGCTATATTATTAAGTTTCTAATCAATTAATTTGAATATTAATTTTGAGGCAAATCAAGAAACTTACATAATTGCAAGCTTTTATTCTAGGAGATGTGAGAGTTATATGATGTAACTCTTTAAGTAATAGTCTCTTTCAATTTCATGTGATGGATTTTGTAGAAATTGTGATTGATTACTATGTGCATATCACCTCACATGTTTCTCAAGCTTATGCTAGTTGCACATACTACACAAGTTATTCTTTGCTAAATTGTGTACATGTCTTTGTGTGTTTTTGGTCTGACCAACCAAATTTGAATATTTCTGGAAATTAATGCAGAACATGTTTGCTTGTTTAAATGGTTGAGGGATATTAAGAGAAAATTTTGCTTTGAGAGATCTGTGTTAAAAACATGGGTTTTTGAAAAACATTTCATCTCATACTCATGCATTCTTTTCATAAAATCCAGTGCTTTAAGGAGTTTTGAGCAAATAAGCTTCATTTTTCAAAAATTCAATTTTCCAGAATTTCGATCGATCGAGTCTGTTTTTCGATCGGTCGAAATTGTTTTTAAAATCTCAGTAAAGTCTCTGTGTGTTTCGATCGGTTCTCAATTGGTAGTGGATCAATCGAAGGATTTTTGACCGATCAAATCTATTTTTCGATCGATCGAAAATCAAGCTGAGTGTTTTTAAAAAGGAACTTTTCTCACGTGTTCTTCACTTTTCAAAATCTTTTCAAACTCTTTTTGTCTCCTCACCAACCGGTCAAAGAGTATTTTGCTGATTTTGTCGTTTTCCTCCGATCTTTTTGCATCAATCCTCTCTCCCAAGGCCGGTAAGATATTTTTGCCCCTCCTTTTGTTTTTATTTTCAAGTTTCATGCATTTTTTCATGCATTTTTGGGTTATTTTCGGCATTTCTATTTTTAGCATTTTTGAGTGTGATTTTGGCTCTTTCTTTTTTGAATGAATCATGGGTTTTTGTAGAGACACTTTATCCAAGCACTATATGTGGTTTAATTTGATTAATTTGGTACTTTGTGAGAAATTTGAAAATCAAAAGCTGAAAATTGATAAATTTGGAAATTTTGTTCAATTTGATTTAAATTAATGAAATTGACTTGTTAGATTGACTAATTTGATCATTATATTGTGTTATTTAACTATTGTGATGATCAATTTCTCAATTTGTTGTGTTTTGAAAATTAGTTTTTCTCAAAATTGGGTAATTTTAATTTAAAACTCATGTTCAAGTCAATTTTGTTAATTTGGATTATATTTGAACTTGTCACTGCATTAGTTCATGCATCATTTCCATATTTTGTTCATGCATCATATAGATTTTTTTCTATATTTTTATGCTGTGCTAACTTGCAGTCTGCCCTTGGTTTTTGTTTTTGCTCTTTTCTTCTGTGTCTCTCTTTTCTGTTCTTAGCACCATGCCTAGAAAAACTAGAGCTCATAGGACTTCTGACCCTTCACCCTTAAACTTGACTTAAACTTGACTGGTTGGCCAAAGGGATGGGTAGTGATACCTTCATTGTCTGTTGTAAAGGGATACAGAAGACACATGAACGGGTTTCCTAGAATAACCTTGTCCGTCATGTTCCTCCAAGTTGCTTTCGACCCCTATGTTATTGTTTGAGTTTTCCTCTTCATCTCTGCTAGTACCATCCTTAAAAAAAAAAAAAAAAAAAAAAAAAAGAGTTAAAATGAAACAATTAAAGTGAATTTGTATTTGTATCAATGCTTCAATAAACAAGTACACATATTACTATATCAAATATAATCATATAATATATCATAAACAACAGTAATAACTTTTTTTTTTTAATTTAACAATAATAATAATTTAATTTAATGGAGACACTTCTCTTCCTTACTGAAGTTCAAAAAAAATTTTGTGCTCCTATCCCCCTAACAAAAAAACCAATTACATCGAACTTTTTGAGCGTATCTAATTTGTTCTCTTTCATTAAAATTTCCAAGTGCATTCTATGCCTTCTATCGTGCTCAATGTCATCCATTGTCCTGATCCTTTTCTGCATCCTATTTGACTCCTCCCTCAAAAGATTAATATTCATTCCTACCTTTCCCAGCTCTATTCCAAACTATCAGAGCTTGTTCCCCTTACCTTTTCCTTCCAAGCATATTGGATAATTTCCTTGCACTATGTGTGAGTAAGCCACAGCTTTGAACCAGAATGGCATTTTAGCATAAACATGTAGCTATTTCCTATTAGTGTCAACACAAAGAGAAGTATGATCCGAGATTAGTAGCGGGAAACAGTCGCCGCCAAATTTGGAAAAGCCTCGACATTCATGATTAATAAAAACCCTATCTTACCTTTCCTAAACACAATCCTCGCCTCACCTTACTGGGTGAATCAACCAAACCTGCTTGCTCAATGCACTCAGCAAACTTCTCCATACCTTGCACATTAGGCATCTTCTATGAAAGTATACCTTTTAAATTAAGAACCTGATTGAAATCTCCAACATATAGCCAATACCCCCTAATTCCATGACATTAGTTGATAATGTTTTCCCACGCATTCATTCATTTCGAAATTTCTAGATCTCCATACACAAAGGTGGCAAAAATCAGTGTTCTTCTTTCTTTTCTTGGATAGGAATAAATAAAATTCTTATTGGCTGAAATTATCACTAGATCCTAATGATTCTTTTATACCACACAAAAGCCTCTACTTCGATTGACTATTGAAAGTTCAAAGAAACTCATAGCTATACCCCGTACCTATCAAAATCACAGCAAAATGTGCATATTTTATCGGATTCTAATCAACTCAAAGCTATGATCATGACCCTAAAACATAGGTATGTACTCACATATACATCTAGACACGTAATGTTGACATGAATCCTAGGAGCAAGTACAAAACTTGGACACCAAATCATCTTACCTTCACCTTCATGCCATTTAACTTCAGCTCAATCACCGATGCACTTTTAGACTGAATCAATCATGGTCACTGGCAGTACACTAAAGTAGCTGTCACTAAACCTCTGCCTCATTATATAGTCAAAAGTCACATAGGCAATCTGACCCAAATGCTAACGAAGTTGGACACTTGTAATTCATATATATTTGATAGTGTATTTATTATGGACATAGGCCATTGACCGAACCACATTGATAGTTAAGTTCTCTTCTTTCATGATTAAACTATTTGTTGTGTATCAAGACAAATTAAGGATGCAAATTTGTATTTTTAGAAAAGTTCCTGGTGTATTGTACACAATAAATGTTTTGCATGGTGCTAAAGAATGAATATAATATATGAAAGCTATAACATTCTTCACAATAATAATTAGAAAAATCAAAAAAAAAAAATCAAAAGAATAAATGCTTACAGCAATCAAACGAACTAGAGAAGCAACAATCACGTCTGAGGTATAGAAATCACTGTACAACTTTATGCTCTTCCTACAAAAAATTGGAAAAAATAAAAATAAAAAGTAAGAAAATGAGCCAGCAGGCACATCTACACTCACTCCATTTATGCTTTAAATATACCATGACAGCAACTAACAATTAAATTTTTTAATCAAGCAATCACAAGAGCAGAAATCTTTTAAAAGATTGAAAATCTGATCAAATTTGATCAAATGACCATAGCTAAATTCCTGGTAGAATAATATGTACTACAACAAAAAATGAGCATTGTCTGTTTTTCTTCATAGCCAATCAAGTGTTTCTTAAATCACAAGAGTATATACAGGCAACAAAAATCATTGAGCAGCAAAATAAAGTTTTAGATGCTCCTATAGTCCTACCTACTGCATACGCCATTACAATGATACTGTAAAAGCATAGTCGCATTCCACGCAAATTCAGCACTTGGAATCCACAACACTAGGTTGATTAACCATCCATCCACCCAATTGGAAAGAACTATAAATAATGGACAACACAATTCTATAGATAAATTCTCAAGTAATAAATGGTGGGGTGGCATTATGGTAGGTCCTAGGTTAAAATATTCTCAAATTGGTAAGTTACACACACTCCTCATAACCCATGGCATTATTGTGGAAGGAATAAGTGCCACTTGAGCTAGAGCTCATTGGCAGGTCCGAGGTTCAAACATTACATATCAAAAAAGCAAAGGGTGAGAAAATAATCAATCAACAGACAGGTATATCACATATCATGTACATGCACAAGTTTTATGAAAATGATAGTATTCTTTAATCTAAGATGCATTGAATCATTTACCTATTAGGTTAGCTGCCTCACTTGTTTGCAATAACCACTATTTTATCTATGGTTTTTCTTTAATAATTATTCACTAATTATGCAATACCTCCCTCCCCCAAAAACTTCTCTTAAGTGCAATTTATCCTAAGAATGGATCATTCAAACTAGTGCTTGTATTGGACAAATGAACTTCCACTTATTTTTTAGTTTCTTTAAAAAAAAAAAAAAAGATTAGGTGTATCACCTCACTCTATCATTAATGTCAAAATAGTGAAAATCTAAATCACTCCTTTAATAATACTAATTGTTAGCACTTAGCACCAACTCACAACAGAGTGAGTGATATTCTAAAACCAATTTTAAGGTCCCCTCCTTTCCCCATCTTGCATGCCAGTAAATATTCCACACGCAATGAGTTGACAATCACCCCCAAGCAATCAAGAATTCAAGTAGACAAAAGAACCCAAGGAATTTGGTAAAAAAAATCATGATATTCCCACATCAAAACTTTACTATGAATCCAGAACACAAGGAAGATTCAGAATTAGCCATGTTTACATGAATTGAATTGGCAAAGTTCACGTAATTTGAATAGAATTGTCCAAGCCTTTTGCTCCCCAACATCCAACTCATAAACCCCAAATTCACATCACGCCCAGAAGAGAGAAACAAATACCCAGCATAAATGATAAAACCAACGAAATCCAATATCCCCTCCGTGAAGTTGTTAGCATTTTCGGGTAAGAAACTAGATAATCATGCTTCCCTTCACAAATCAGATCAAGGATTCAATAGCCAATACAAAATTTGCAACATGAATGGATAGTGTGCAAAAGGAAAACCAATCCAACTAAAATCTAACAAAATAACTTGAGGAATTTGAGAAAAAACTCTCACAAAACTTGAGAGAAATTCAAATATCTAACATAAACCCCTTACCCACCCAAGAACCACCTAAGAATTTAGAAATCACCACCAGCATCATCAACCCAGCATTATAAGCGCCCATCTCAGACACATCAGAGATCATATCTCCAACCAGCAACCCACCAAGCAATCCATCAGAGATCATTCATTAATTAACAAAAAAAAACATTTAGAAAGAAAAGAAGAAGAACTTACAGTAAGTGTGGGTTTGAGAGATGATCTAATGAAGAAGATCAGATCAGTAGCAGTGGGTGGTGGCTGAGGTGAGAGAGAGTAGATCTATGGCGGCGGCTGCTACAGCTAGGACAATGGCGGCGGCGGTGGCGACGGCTAGGGAGGAGGCTAGGGGCGGTGGAGATTTGAGAGAGAGAGCTCAACAATGGTGAGACTTTCTTTTCATTCGGCTCCCACTTCTCAAGCTCTTAAAAGTTAAAAACCTATTTTTCATTTCCCAATCCAAATCTTTTTTTTTTTTTTTTTTTTTTTTTTTGGCGGAGCTCTCTCTCGCAATGAAAAATAGAGGGAAATTTTGTGCGGCAATGAAAAATTTGGGGAGAAGCATATAGCAACATTTTATGAAACAAGTCTATGCAATACATAAATTAATTAATAAAATAAAAATGAAATAAATTAGATACAATTTATACATTTGAATAGTTGGCCAAAATAGATAATAAAAAATATTAATTATCTTAAGTCACATGTTAAAAGAAAAATATGTAATCACCACAGTGAATTAAAAACAATATGTAATCCCCACAATGAGTTAAATCATGTACAATAAATTAAAATTTTTAAATTTAAGGTCTCTTGACATTTGATTTGGAAAGAACTCGTTTCATAATAGGTCTACTATTAAATCTCACTGGCTAATGAAATCATGAAGGAGGTCTCTTTTCGTGTAATCGCTTAGTTCAATCCTCGTTAATCGACGAACCATATCATTCACTACAAAATGATGGCATCTTGATGGTGGCTAGGAGTCTCTCCAAAATATAACTGCAACTTGGGAAATGTTGGGATTTTCATTCCATCTTAACGTCACTCCTAACTATCACATGTTTTTCAAAATGGTTTTCAAACTAAAACCTTTTTTTTTTTCCATTAAAATTAAAAACATGAATATCTTTACACGTGTATCGTTCTTGGTGCAAGAAAAATAGATTTTAAATGAAATATATTATAATATAAAATAATAAATAAACATTAATTTAATTAATATATAAGTATAAAAATGTCATATTTCAAGTTACACTTAACGTAACTCTAAAAAATGTTACACCACCCAATAACTTATTACTGAATTCATATTTTGAAAATCCAACAGTTGGATTACATGTTCTATATGGTCTTAATATGCATGCCAATTTTCATGCCAATCGGATGCAATTTACCATTTGATCTATAAACTCATTTTTTATGTATTATTTTAAACCACTAAAACTTGAATCTAGACAATTGATTGATGACATCACTATTGATATTTGATCACCTTGAAATTTTGTAAGCATGAAAAATATACGAAAATAATGTAATCTCTAATGGTAGATTTGTCAAAATTCACATCGAATTAAGAAATATAGGGTTGGGTTCAAGTTACACCTAACATAATTCTAAAAAATGTTACACCACCCAATAACTTATTATCAAATTCATATTTTGAAAATCCAACGGTTGGATTACATGCTCTATATGGTCTTAACATACATGTCAATTTTCATGCTAATCGGATGTAATTTACCATTTAATCTATAAACTCATCTTTTATACATTATTTTAAACTACTAAAACTTGAATCTAGACAATTGATTGATGATACGACTATTGATCTTTGATCATCTTGAAATTTTGTAAGCATGAAAAATATATGAAGATAATGTAATCTAACGGTAGATTTGTCTAAATTCACATCGAATTAAGAAATATAAGATTGGGTTCGAGTTACACCTGACGTAACTTTAAAAAATGTTACACCATCCAATAACTTATTACTGAATTCATATTTTGAAAATCCAACCGTTGGATTACATGTTCTATATGGTCTTAACATGTATGAAATTTTTCATGCCAATCAGGTGTAATTTACCATTTAATCTATAAACTCATCTTTTATGCATTATTTTAAACTACTAAAACTTGAATCTAGAAAATTGATTGATGACATAACTATTGATCTTTGATCATCTTGAAATTTTGTAAGCATGAAAAATATACGAAGATAATGTAATCTAACGGTAGATTTGTCAAAAATCACATCGAATTAAGAAATATAGGTTTGGGTTCAAGTTACACATGACGTAATTCTAAAAAATGTTACATCACCCAATAACTTATTATTGAATTCATATTTTAAAAATCCAACTGTTGGATTACATGCTCTATATGTTCTTAACATGAATGCCAATTTTCATGCCAATCGAATATAATTTACCATTTGATCTATAAACTTATCTTTTATGCATTATTTTAAACTACAAAAACTTGAATTTAAACAATTAATTGATGACATGACAATTAATATTTAATCACCTTGAAATTTTATAAGCATGAAAAATATATAAAGATAATGTAATTTAACGGTAGATTTGTCAAAATTCACATCAAATTAAGAAATATAGAGCTGGGTTCAAGTTACACCTGACGTAATTCTAAAAAATGTTACATCACCCAATAACTTATTATTAAATTTATATTTTGGAAATCCAACCGATGGATTACATGCTTTATATGTTCTTAATATGCATGCCAAATTTCATACCAATCGGATGTAATTTACCATTTTATTTATAAACTTATTTTTTATGCATTATTTTAAGCTATAAAAACTTAAATTTAAACAATTGATTGATGACATGACAATTAATATTTGACCACCTTGAAATTTTATAAGCATGAAAAATATATGAAGATAATTCAATCTAATGGTAGATTTGTCAAGTTCACATCGAATTAAGAAATATAGAATTGGGTTCAAGTTACACATGTTGTAACTCTAAAAAATGTTACATCACCCAATAACTTTTTATTGAATTCATATTTTAAAAATCTAACCATTGGTTTACATGTTCTATATGTTTTTAACATGCATGCTAATTTTGATACCAATCGGATGTAATTTACTATTTGATTTATGAACTCATCTTTTATACATTATTTTAATAGGAAGAAATTTTTATTCACTTGAGAGAGAGAGAGAAAGAGAGAGAGTACAAAAGGCTGAAATTCTTGAATTTTAGGCTACCATTTTGAAGTTGAAAGTGCTATCATTTTTTTTATGGGTACAATTGTTTAGAAAATAAAAGTAGACCTTTCTTATATAGGATGTATATAAAATGTTTTTTTTAGACTGTAAACAAAAGGTTTATCTAAATAATACAAAGTGCTATATGTTTATGCGTTTCTATTTATTTTTCTTTGAATTTTAGAATAACTTTTATCTCCAAATAAAATTAATATTTTAATGATTTTTTGCGAAGGTCAATCGTGACCCTTGTAAATAATTTAGTATTAGTAAGGGCATATTTTTAACCCATACAAAAAATAAACTTTTTGCGAGGGATTTTTATTGTCTCTCAGAAATAATTTGGTAAGAATATTTCCCTCCAAAAATTTTGACATTTTAATGATTATTTGTGAAGGTCGATCTTAGCCCTCGCAAATAATTTAGTATTAGTGACGGGTTTTTTTAACAGTCACAAATAATACACTTTTTGCGAGAAATTTTTAATTGTCCCTCGTAAATAATATGGAGGGAAAATTTCCCTCCAAAATATTAGTATTTGTGACGGCTATACCACATAATTGCGACAGCTTTTTTTGTTGGTCACAAATATTTCATATTTTATCAAGTATTTGCGAGGGCTTTATTTTGCCATCACAAATAAGATTTTTTGAGAGGGCTTTTTGGGTCCTTCAAAAATTCTTGGTCGCTAATAGGCATTTTTCTTGTAGTAAAATCACGATTAGGACTTCAAACGTACAAGTTATAGGCTTTTTATGTTTGCTGATTTTTGCTGATCTGCGACTCTTGATTGATCGAAAATTCTCCTGATCGATTGAGCTAGTCTGATTTTGAATTCATGAACTTGTAGCTTGTATGTTATTAAATTATAACCTATAACACTTTGAGCAATGTCTAATATAACTTCATAGACTCTTTGATCTATTTCTAGACAAGTTTATACATATGATTTGCCAACAACTAAATCATTTAGAACCTAAACATTTATACCTAAATATTTAGAACTTCACACACACACACACACACACACACACACATATATATATCAACTTTCTTGAATTTCGTGATTTGCATGGCTAAGCCTCCAAGCAAACGTTAAACATGTAGAGAGAGAGAGAGAGAGAGAGAGAGGTCAAATTACAAAAAACAGTTTTTTATTTTCTCCAATGTATATAAAATATAATTTTAATTTAATGTGATGAATTGTGAAATAAAGAATGAGATGTAGATTGAGTTGTTAAAAATAATTATGTAAAATAGATAAAATGGCCTTTTGGTGAAGTAAAATGCTTTTTTTTTTTTTCTTTTTTTGTGTGTGTTTCTAGATATGAATGCTCTAACATAGTTTTACGGCTATATTTTCTTAAGTGGCTAATTGTTTCAACTAAAAATCTGATTAATTGCACAATTGTTTGTTAGATTTGGGCTTTCATGATGGTCGCGAATGTTCCATTAGCTGTGGAATTTGAATGCATATAAATTTATAACCAAATGACGTTTATAGTTGAAATGGATATCAATGTGTGCCTAAAAAAACATAAAATATTATGCAAATAAAAATTAAAATAATTTTGAAAGATCACGCAGCAATCTATTGTCCAAACAATCTTTTTCACATGCTCAAGAACACTGGTTATGTATGTGCCATTGGAGCGCACTCCCTTCAAACATAAAATTTAATCATCAACATTTATTGTCAAATATTATTCTGATTAATTAATATCATACACAAGTCCACCAATTGATTAAATTAAACCTCCTATAATTGCATGTAAAATAAGTTCCAGCACGATATGTCACTCACAAAATCCAATCAAGTCATTTCAAATCATACGGATAGAACTTTAGAACCTTCATAGTGAAGTTATTTTATAAACTTTAGAGAATCAGAAACAGTCTTCAGCCAATCTTGCACACATGAATGGATAATTACTAGTTTCACTAATAATCACACTAATGATTTGCCTCACTCCACACATTTGAGATAAAGCAGTTTATTTTTGACTCATAAAAATGCAGACAAACTGGCTAACTATAGGATTGACCAATTAGATATATACTGTGATTGCATAATTGGAGGCAATCATCAATGTCAATTAAGACAATCTGAAGTGCAAGGCTTAAACACATGTGCAGCCTCACTCTCTATCAACTCCAGTTCCCTTTTCAGCATGTGCATGTACACCACCCAATCACCATTACCAGATGGACTTGGTATTGGCACCACATGCCCAACATTTCCACCCCATGGAAAATAGAATGACCCAAATTCACTCTTTCCCCACCCTTAATCCAACTTTGAACATTGAGAGCTATCTGAGGCATAAATTTATAGGTACTTAAGTACATAATCATGTTTGGTAATAGGTACATATCACGTTTAATGTCTAGTAATGGGTACATATCGTGTTTAACTTAGTCACATATGTCAATATATCATGCATACATGTTCAGTAATAGGTACATATCAATGTTTAGCAATAGCAGTGTGGCTTCAGGAATATTTTTGAGGGGGGTAATTAAGAAACTTAAATTGTATATAATTTAATAAAAATATAATTTGGATATATATAGTTATTGATAAAAAAAAATCGCAAAGACAAAAAGTTTTACAATTTCTTTCTACGAGTTTTCATATTTTAAAATCGTTACATGATAGTTTATTATTAGCTATATTTCATTATCTATTGTCGACGTAACTAAGTGTGACTATTTTATTTTGTTAAGTTTATATATCTTTTTTATTTCTATGCAATTTTCATCATCTATTTCTCATTGTTTTTATAAAAATGTTTTAATCTAAATGACAAAACTCAACTCATTGGCACTATATTAATTATTAATCAATACAACTACACTCATCCATACATAAATAATAAACTAAGTGTCTATTTAAACAATCAAATTCTTGAACAATCACTAACTTTATAACAAAAAATTATTATAATATGATAACAATATACACGTGTGACAAACCCTCTATATTTTTTTAATTATTAAATTATATAAAGTTATATAATATTTATACTAAACATGAACATATTCACATACATCACAATTTACACAAATAGCATTATAAAAAAAAAAAAAATAAATCACATATTACACACACACACACACACACACATAATATAAATTTATAATAAATAGAGATACACTTACAACTCACAAATATTCACTCTTTAAGTTTTTTTTATACAAGATAGAAATTCTACTCTAGCCTAATCTAAGTATATATGTGTGTGAAACTCTCTTCTGGAGACTTGTACCCCGGCCCTTACCCCCTACACCCCCATAAGCATTTATAATGAAAACTGTTTGGATATTGTGTCTCCTGTATGATGATCAAGAGACTGTACTAGTTAACATAGCTGGCCCTCCAAAGTATGTTCTTCTTGATTAAATTGATGAATCTAAAGAAAATTCCTATACAGAAATAAGTTATACATGTGATGGTTCCAAAAATAAGAATACTAAATAACTAAATTTAGTAGAAGAAAAAAAAATTTAAAAGATGTTGGAAGTCATGAAGAGAGCGAGAGTGTAGCCACTCTCCACCGTCCACCCCCCCTACCCCTCTTTTTTTTGTCTTTTTTCCTTCCTAGAGGAACAAATGCTTATATGCATTCCACAATGAATTTTTGAATTAAACTTGAAAAGATAACCTACAAAAGAATCAATTTAACTCAATTACTCAAAAATGGATTGAAGGGGACCGAAATTTACCAAGTGGACCAAAGTAGAACTAATTGGCCTAAATTGGACCGAAGTAGACCTACTTGGACCAAATAGAAACAATTTAATTTTTAGGGAGAATAAATTATCTTTAACAAATTTTAGAGAAAAAATTATATATTATAATACAATAAAAGATAATTATTTATTCTCATGCATTGCATGGTTTTGCAACTAATAACAATAATTTTGAAATTAAGATTAAGCAACAATCTATTGTCCAAACAATCCTTTCCACGTGCTCAAGGAACACTTGTTATGAATGTGCCATTGGAAAGCACTCCCCTCAAATATAAAATTTGATCACCAAGATTAATTGTCAAATATTGTTCTAATCAATTAATATATCATATATAAGTCCACCAACAAATTAAATTAATTTAACCTCCGTATGTATTATTGCATGTGAAATCAAGTTCTAGCACCATTTGTCATTCATAAATTCCAGTACACAGTCATTTCAAAACTTATGGATAGAGCTTTCGAACCTTCATAGTGAAGTTATTCTTAACTTTAGAGAATCCGAAACAGTCTTCAGCCAATCTTGCACACATGAATGGATAATTACTAGTTTCACTAATAATCACACTAATGATTTGCCTCACTCCACACATTTGAGATAAAGCAGTTTATTTTTGGCTCATAAAAATGCAGACAAACTGGCTAGCCATAGGATTAGCCGACTAAATATGTACTGTGATTGCATAATTGGAGGCAAACATCAATGTCAATTAAGACAATCTGAAGTGCAAGGCTTAAACACATATGCAGCCTCACACTCTATCAACTCCAGTTCCCTTTTCGACATGTGCATGTACACCACCCAATCACCGTTACCAGATGGACTTGGTATTGGCATCACATACCCAACATTCCCACCCCATGGAAAATAGAATGACCCAAATGCACTCTTTCCCCACCCAAAATCCACCTTTGATATTGGAAAATGTTGTCCTGATGATACCACCAAAGCTGGTCCTTCTTTGTTGCCACTACTATATACCTTTGCCAAACTTTGCACTGGACGATGAGCCTCCACCCAATCTATCAAATCCAAGAAATGTTCTTTAGTCTTTGCACCTTCCAAAAATCCATGAACTTCATTAGCCACCCAACTCAATGGTTTTTCAATAAGCTCATCAATTTTCTTAGTATCATAGGGAATAGACAATACGTTTCCAAAGTAAGAAGACAATAGTGATGTTTTCTCTTTGTCTCCAAAGCTAAGCATTGTCCTGCCATCAACAACGATACCCAATTTTGATACCCTTTTATTTTTAGCACTTTTGGCGCTAATTTGCCACAAAAGTGCACTGAAAGACTCTAGTTTAGTCCTTTTGCTTTCCTTGGTGCTGGCTTGTGATTGGAGTTGGTTAATTATGTCTGCCTTAACTATGCATATGCGGTTTTCGAAATGGTTGGCACTGGGTTCTGGATCATTGGAAGGGTTGAACATGGTGATGGGGACATACAAGTTGTGAAGGGAAGGATCAAAGGAAACAGGATGTCGAGGATTAAGCATCTCACGGTTGAAAGTTGGTAGTGAAGAGAAGGGTTTAGATTGAGCAATCTCAGCCCATGAAACAAGAAACATGCCTGCCGAGTATGCGTCTACTATCTGATGGTCAAATGTGCATGCCACCACAAGACCACCACATTTGAACCCAGTTGCCTGCAAGTAGGTTTCATTGCATTAGTTTCAGCAAAACCTTTTGGGGGGGGGGGGGGGGGGTGGTGGGGGAAGGATTGTGATTAGTGCAATATTATTTTTACATAGGGGCACCATAGACTTCACTTTTTTTTCTTTTTTTTCTTTTTTTTTTTTGTTGAAGTTTAGACATCACTTTTTTTGCATACTAATTGTGAAATTTGTTGTGTATCTAGACTTATTGAAAAAAAAAAAAAGTACTCCTTTTTGCATTTTGTATGTTTACTATTTCATTTTCATAGGAAAATGTTAAATTATTACCAAATTTACTAAAATAAAGTTTACGAACTTCAGTAACTGAATGTTTATTGGTATCTCTTGAGCAACATAATAAATGTCTGAACAACTTTTATATGATTAGTGACACATTAATTTGTAAAGAGTGTATAATAAACCATATAGTATCCATTACTATACTCTTTGAAATATCCGAAATAATGTACACTTTGACTTTGAGACCTTAATGGGCATAATTTTATAAATATTCCAATCTATTATTTATTTTATCAACAAATATATGGCTAAGATGTTTTTTTTTTTTAATTTTAAATTTCATGATCCATGTAATTTTTTAAAGTAGTGTCAATAATAGATCTAGGTAAAAGTAATGTTACCTAAATTATAACGTACAATATCAACAATTATAAAAAAGCTTGTCGAAATTTTTGGATCCCTCTCATTATTATAATTTGATAAAAATTTTCATTTTATTTTGCCTTTTTTCTTTGTATGATTTTAATTTAATGGTTGGAAAGTTATATTTTGTCATAGAATATTAGTGCTTCAAAAACTTTGATCTTTAATTTTTAGGTGAAAAAAAAAAAACATGGAGGTAATAAAATTAGTTGAGTTATTTTAGAGATATTATAAAATTAGAGATATGTTGTCAATCATAAACAAGTAATTCATATATATATATATATATATATATATTTTTTTTTTTCATGGGACATCAATTATATTTATTAATGCATTAGAGAACTTGCATCAGTTTATACAAAATGGCATAAATGCAAAATTTGTCCAACTAACTTAAAAGAACTCATATCAGTTTAGGTAATTGTCTTATAAGTGGAGTTAGTAGTGCGATTTTGTGTTGTATGTGTGTGTGTTTTGTTTTGGAAAAAAAAATATGCATCTCTTGTCTAAATCCATTCTAGCTAAGATAACCATACAAATTTACACAGCTGGCTATATTGATGTTGTATATTTTATTCATTTTTATACTTTCTTTGCATTTTCTAGGATGAAAGAACAGATTGAATGTTTGTTGTGTGTGAAGAGAGGAACAATTAAAAAAATCAAGAAAAATCAATTTTTTTAATAAAATAGACAATAAAATAGATAATTTGATATGTGTATTTTTAAAAAGTAGTTATGTAAAATAGTAAAAGTAGGGTTTTAAAAAAAAAAAAAAAACATATGATTTTCAATATGGCAGATAAGAATGCTTTAAGCTTTTGTATTAAAATAAGTGAAAGCTTTAGCATTTTTATTTTCATATTAGTTTAGCAATGTATTTTTGAAAACAATAACACGTTAATTTTCTAAGCTTTTGGCAAACCTGGACAGCCAGCACGCCATTCTTCTTCTTGGGTACAAGTTTGCAGCCAATGCTCTCATCAGGTTCATACAAGTTGAGTTTTTGAAGCTCTATATTTGCAAAAGCGTCAGTGAAGTCAACCCCACGATTGTTGCAGTGAAGCTTATGTTCACCCATGGAGTTTGGCACTTTCTCACCAGCAAGGGCATAGAAGGGCACTAGAGCTTCTTTCAAGGCCTTCTTGAGAACCTCAACCATGGCCACAAAGGTCCAATTGTCTTTACAAGTGGGCTTCTTGTAACAAAAGAAAATACTGAAATCTAATGGATGTAAAATGCAGAAGTCTAGGTTAGAGAGTGGTAACCAATGGTCCACATGCTTTGGCAATTGCATGGCCACCACCTCTTTCTTGATCAGAGTCACCTCCATCTCTTTTGCATTCATGCTTATGTTTATGTGTCTAAACACTCTTTGAGAGAGAGAGAGAGAGAGAGAGATGTTGGTAAAAATTCTATATAAGTGGGAATAAATTTCAGCAAGCACAGTGGAAGAACAGCCACACAAGAGCGCAAATTTTTACATAAAAAACTCTTTCTCTTTGAAGAGAAAAACCACGAGACAAACTTCAAATAATTTCATTATATTAAATAGAGATTACAACACTTAAAGATACAACTTAGCAAAGAAAAACTCTCTTTCTCTTTTCACTCACTACTCTTTGCCTCACTACGCATTTCTCACAATTTTTTCATGCTCTCTGTGTTTTTCTATTCTCTTTTGCTTGCTCTCACACAAGTAGTTCTTGACAGCACTTTGTCTTCGCTCTCTTTGGGACTCTCATTACACCAAATGGCCGAATGGTCTTACTTTATATGTCTTCATCTTTCTCTTTCTTCTCTAGCTTGTAGGACACTCACATGGCAATAGTCAAATCTTTATAAACGAGGCTTGACTTTTGTACATAAAAATATGCCTTCTACTCTTCCTTTTTGGCAAGCTTGTCCAGGGAGCTCCTTTAAATTCGTTGACTTCTCAGCAGCTTGTGTAACAAGCTCATTTAATGAGCTAAGCCAAAGTGTGGGCTGGAACCATGCGGTGCAATGCACCCAACAATCTCCCCCTCCAACCCACTTAGGGAGGAGATTTTCAACTCAATTCTTTAGTTAGTGTTTATGCTAGTCAAGCTAACACCATGCTCAACCTTCTTCATTATCTTCACTAACAATGAGAAAATCTCAACAAAACTTAATGCATTTCTTTCACAAAGAATTTAGTTCACATCGGATATCTTAAATCCAATTTCTTGGCTCCCCCTCATCAGAAGCCCAAATATTCTTGAAACTAACTGCTGGATGTTTTTCAGTACACCTCATTTTAAGAGGTTCAACAATTTCTAGTGGAGGATATTGTTCCCCTTGCTCAAGACCTTCACGATCTTTCACTTCATCATTATTCCTAGTATAATGAAATTTTTCATCAAATATCACTTCCTCGTTTGAAGCACTGTCAGGTAGAGAGAATTTTACTCTCTTGGTTGCAATACCATTAATTCCAACTCTCAACTATGGAGTTTTCTAAAAAAAAAAAAAAATTGTTTGTATTGAACTTCTTGTTTGTATGCCCTCTTGCAACAACCAATAATCCTTTAGAAATTTTCCATCTTCCATTGCCAAGGTGGTGACAATAACCTGCTCGATTCATAGCCAATGTAGAAAACACATTCATTCTTAAATCTGGAACATGTCGTAAATCCTTTATATCAACGTGAAACCAATGTTGGTCTTAATGCACACATCACCAATTCTCAGAATTTCAAATAATTAGAGTTACCTAGCTTCACAACACCAAAGTCACCTGCTTTGTATGTGGTAAACAACACTTTTGTAGGGATAACATGGTTGGAGGCTGCTAAATCAACAACTCACTCAACATCATTCTTAGTAAGATGCTCACACTTTTGCTCTTCAAGAGAGAGCATCACAACATCCTTATCAATCATAACTACTGCAGCATTCTTCTCATTATCATTCTTTTCATCTTTGTCTTCAATTTGTTCTTTATTTCAATGCCAAATAGTTTCTTTTTATGTGGCCATTTTTCCTACAATGGAAGCATTCTCTCATTTCCTAAAACTAAGATCTATTTTTTGATTGTGACCTGTCATTAAATTTAGCCCAATCATCAGGCCCTCTACTTTTATTTCTACCCCTGGTCTTTGTGACAAGAGCTTGATTTTGTGCATTATTTATGCCTACATCTCTCCTGCAATCCTCCTTGGTCAGAGTCAAATCTCAAATATCATTATATTTGAATTTGTTTTTCCCAGCAGAATTGCTCACTGCCATTCTCATGGCCTCCCAATTATTTGGAAAAGAAGCTAAAACATTCAATAAACGAATCTCATCATTAAAATCAATCTCCATAGGGGACTATTGATTTATGATGGTATTAAACTCATTTAGATGTTATGCCACAAGAGTACCTTCCCCCATCTTTCAGATTAAACAACTTCTTCATCAGATGCACCTTGTAGTTAGCCAAAGGCTTTTCATACATGCTAGAAAACGTCTTCATTAGATCTACTGTAGTCTTTTCCTTCACAAAGTTGTGTATAACTGATCTTGACAGAGTTAATCATATAACTCCTAGCACCTGTCTATTAAGAAGATTCCATTCTTCGTCTTTCATACCATCTGGCTTCTTCCCCAAAAGAGGAAGATGTAATTTCATCCCATACAAATTATAAAGTTGTAATTTCCAACTAGCCTTTGTTGGTTTTAATTCCATGCCAAATTTGATTGTAATTTCTTCAATCATTTTTCTGTATGTATGTAGGTTTATTTGTAAGGGATGAGTGTGAGAGATTGGTGAAGAATCAAGCGTCAAAGATGAATTAGTGCAAGTTCGCGACTAACTAGCAAGAAGCTCGCAAGAAAGCAACCCGTAAAAAGGCCACGTGTAAAGCATATGATTAGAAACTGAAGAGTCATGACAGTCTGTCATTTCGCGAGTACTTCACGAGAAAGGCTATCTCTCGAAGTACCCACGAAACATTCTATTTGGAAAAAAGATAAAAGTGTTTTACCAAATTCCTTACCCACATTATAAATACCCTCATTACCTATGAATTATAAAGAGTGTTTTTCAGAGAGAAAACCCTAGGAAATACACTTGAGAGTTAGAAATTGTTATACCCACAATCATCTATAAATTTCCTCTTGGTTTTCCTCTACTCCTGCCTCTCTATCTCTGCATCCTTGAGAGGTTCTTAGCTCAAACACTTACCACACCCAATTTGAGTGTTAAGTGAAGTTCTGGTACTATTGGGAAGCATTGGAAGGAGCCATTTAGTGGCGGATGCAATCAGGTTAAATTACGGGATCCGGAAAGCTAGCAAAGACAAGACTCCGAGAAGTCCGTTGGTAGTAGGAGCTTGGAGGGCTCAAGTACATGGGGTAGACTAAGTTTGGAAGGTCTTTTATTATTCGTGTACTCCAACTATATTCACTACTAGGATTGATTTCGACTTGGAGAGTCGTGAAGAGGTTTTTCGCCGAGTTCTTTGGTTTCTTATTCGATAACACATCTTGGTGTTATTTTGTGTTTGCATCTCTCTTCCTTACTCTTTAAGCTTTACTTTTATTGTTCATTGTGGTTAGATATGGCTTATAGTAGTGTTATCGGCATATTGCGCTTATTTACTTTTATTCCGCACTTTGATAAGTTATGGCAAAAACAATCTAGCAGTAATTTTTAATTTGGGGTTTAAATAAGCTCTAGTGTTTCATATTAATTTGAGCTTTCATAGATAATCTTTGATCTGCATCTTCCAATAGCCAGAGCCTATGCCGTCAAACTTCTCAATTCCTGTTTCCTGATGCCTTTCCTTCTTCTCCAACCATTTCTCCCAATCAAACCTATGCTCTGATACCACTTGTTGGGAAAAATTCTATATAAGTGAGAATAAATTTCAACAAGCATAGTGGAAGCACAACCACACTAGAACACAAAGATTTACGTGGAAAACCCTTTCTCATTGAAGGGAAAAACCATAGGACAAACTCCGAATAATTTCACTATATTAAATAGAGATTACAACACTTAGAGAGATAACTTGAGTAAAGAAAAACTCTATTTTTCTTTTCACTCACTACTCTCTTTCTCGCTGTGTTCCTCGAAAAAATTTGTAAAAGCAGAAATAAAAATAAAATTTTAAAACACTGTACATAAAAGTTAAAAGTTAAAAAGTAAAACTTAAAATTGATGCCAAACTCACCCTTCAGTCCTCACTCTCTCTGCGGCTCTCACTCTACCTAATGGCCAATGACCTTACTTTATATTTCTTCATTTTTTTTTTCTTTCTTCCCTAGCTTGTAGGGCACATCTTCATAAACGAGGCTTGACTTTTGTACAAAAAATATAACTTCTACTCTTCCTTTTTGGCAAGCTTGTCCAGGAAGCTCCTTCAAATTTGCTGGCTTCTCAGCGGCTTGTGTAACAAGCTCATTTAATGAGCTAAGCCAAAGTGTGGGTTGGACCCACGTGGTGCAATGCACCTAACGACAGAGAGAGAGAGAGAGAGAGAGAGAGAGAGAGACGGCAGGTAATAAGATGTGGGAGCTTGAACAAAGAGAGCTAAATATGAGACAGAATTTATAGGTACGTACATAACTACGTACCATGTTTAATTTTTAGTAATAGGTACATACCATCTTTAATATTGGTACATATATCACGTTTAGTAAGACTGTAATGTGTACAATATCATTTGTAGTAATAAAAGTGTGAAAGTGAAACCTTATTTATAGTGGAAAAATGTATGGGGATGAATATATCAAAATTAGCAATTTACCGAAATATGGTAGCATGTTATTGTGACGAAACTTTCATGGCTAATGAGCTAGCAAAAGAAGAAACGAAACGTTTAAATTAAAGATACAACTTACACGTTAGGAAGTAGTCAAATCTATCACATCACATGTATAAAGAACAAAAGATTAAACAATTAAAGTAAAGAAAATTTTATGGTTCACGATTTTACGAAATTGTCCAAATCCATCACATAAGGAAAAACAGATTTGACATCATGGAAACAATTTTCATTACAATATAGTAGTAGAAATTTGAATTTATATATATATATATATATATCTTTTTTGTAAAAATATAAATTACATTTTTAGGTTTGTGTTAATTTTTATTTTCAACCTTAAAATTTCATTTTTATCATTTTAATCCCTGAAGTTCACATTTGTTATCATTGTTTTTTTTCCCAAGGAAAACTTTTATTTTCATTGTTGATAGTTCACTCCATAAACTCTTGTTAGTCATTGAAAAATATAATTTTTTAATACTCAAAATTAAAAACCATTAGATTTAATTTTCAATAAAAAAAATAAAATCTAATTTTTTTTTTTAAATTTAAAAAAGCAATACTAACCAATTCCAAAACTAGAAGATTGAAACCCTCAATCGTTGCATCAATTTCTACCCAAGAGAAGATTTCAATGGCATCCAAGCTGATAGAAATTTCAACTTAATTTCTCCTTTTACCAAAAAATGTATGAAAAAAGTGGAGTAGTTTCCAAAACCCATCCCAAAGCCACAAACTAAACCTAAAATCTAAACAAATAATTTGCAAAATAATTATGTCTTGGGTGTTAGCAATGCTCACTTTGTAAGAACTAGAGATGACAATAGGGGTGCCTAGCTCATCCCAACTTTATAGTTGAAAAATCCGCATGGCGCAGGAGTAGGCAAATTAGTGTAAGGTGTGGGTTGGAGGCATTTTTCTATACCTATAAAGGAAGCTCTATCGCTAATGAGACAAATATGAGAGAGAAAATAGAGGGATGACGATGAGGCTGTTAAGAACGAAATAGAGGCGTGATTAGAAGACGATAATAAAATGTTTTAAAAATAATTAAACTAGACTAGTATATATAAAAATAATATAAATATATACTATATAAAATATGCGTACACACATTTGGGATAGGATAGGGCAGTGCAACATAGGGTGAGGCAAGCAAAACTTGTTCCCCACCTTTTTCCCCGATCTTGAGGTAAAGAAAATTTGCATAGAATAAAGTAGAACAAATAGGATGGGTCGAGCGGCAGAAGATTTTTTTTGTCCTCCCTTGTAGGAACTTCATAAGGATTCTAATAGTCAATAACGTGTGAAGCATCAAACCAATTCTTCAATGATTGGTAGTATAAGTGGAGAAAAAAGAAAAAAGAAAATAGCTTTTTGATGTAGAACAGATAGCATAGGCTTTCCTAGAGCAGTAGAGGCAATCAGACCGACAATGTCGAAATTGCATAAATTTTGGTAGGTTGAAGAATGAAATTATGATCAAGACTTGAGACAAGTCTCAAGGGTCATCCAAATTTAGATGAATTCCTTTGTTAAGGCCCCGAAACATTGTTTTTGCTAGTTTTAGTAATATTTGTTTTTCATTTATGACCTTTAGTTTAAAAGTCAGAATAAGGTATTGTCTTTTTTGGGACATCTCTTAGAGACAGTATTTTCAATTTTTGTGATTATCTCAATTTTTCTATTTTTGGCAAAAATTAATATTTTGCCACCTAATTACGTGATTAGCACGAATTAGGGTTTCTGGGCGTTTTCCTAGTTGTCCTGGGTTAATTTCTTTTACTAATTAAATATATTATAGCATTCAGGGTAGTTTAGTTTTTCATATTTATAAAAAATATAGATTTTGTCTATTTCTTTCTAATGGATTCTAGAACCCTATCACCTTGTGGATTCAAGAGATTCTTTGTGAATTTGAAGTTTTCATTCAGAGGCTAATGTGTTTAGTTTTTTTTTTTTTTTTTTTTTTTTTTCATTTCATTCAGAAAGTAATGTGTTTGTTTTCTTGTAACTCCCGTGATATCACTTTTGTCCAGTGATCTTGGGCAGGACAGCACATTGGACCAAAATGTAACCATTTTAAGACACTTCATAGACTGAGAGTTGGTAAAGCAGTGGACTATGACAAGCATAATTCTTAAGTCAAAATCTCTCCAAAAGAAATCCACAACAAAAACGAATTCCCAAAAAAAAAAAAAGGGTGCAGTACTAGATGGATAGAGATAAAGTCAAAAAATTTGGTTTCACATTCTTCTTTCTTCATAAGGCTTAGAGATTTATCGACTTTTAGGTTATACCAAGATTTACGTACCAAGTTTTGTTGCTGGTGAACAACGTGGGAATACATACTTTGAGGAGGAAGGGCATGGAAGATAAACAACCCCCCATACCCCCCCCCCCTTCCCACACACACACACACTTACATACGTATATATATATATATGGCCAAAATGGGCTTTTGCCCCAACCCCTCCCCCCCCCCCCCCACTTTTTTTTTAATATCTAGCAAATTAAATGCCTCATGTCTGAAACTATTTAAAGAAATGCCCCTGTTTTAAACAAAGGAGACGATTTCGTACAGTACCGGCCGGTACGGACGAAATATCTCGTTCCAACGACCAAATTGCTACAAGTGACCCTCCCACTTCGTACCGGTTTTTATGCCGGACTGTTTCAGGTGATTTTGGCCATTTTGGGGTGTTTCGATCATTCCAGCCAAAATATTGATTTCTGGCCGAAATCATTTAAGAACAGGTATTATCTCTTTGAAACTAATGTTTGCTTGAAAAAATTCATAGATCCATGACACTGAGACAGCAACGAAGCTCCGACGAAGCCGACCTCTGCATCAAGTCCTCGTTTTGTTAATTTGCATCTCTCAAACTAGACTTTTTTTTTTTTTTTTTTTTTTGTCTTCACCTCTTCTTTGCTCATGAACACCAGAGACCAGACTTCTCTCGGTTCTAAGCATTTGGCTTCTCAGTGCATTTTGAAAACCTGTGGGATGTGTTTATTTATTTTATTTTTTTAAAGTAACATGTGGTTTTGAGCATTTGGCTTCTCAAGGCATTGAATTCTATTCAGAATTCACGTGATAGTTAGGTGGGATGTTTGACCTTTTACACTTGTTTGAAGTTTATTTTTATTTTTTAATATAATGATTATATAATTTAGATTTATTTGTAATGGATTGGGCAATTGTAGAAAGATAAAGATAATGATGAATTGGGCCTAAATATACTTAAAGACATAGGATTTAAATTTAGTAAATATATATATGATTTTATATGTATAGCGGTAAACTCGAAACGATACACTGGTATTGACCGGTACCCGAAATATATTGTACTGTTGGCTAAACCGGTATAGCCTCCGGTATGGTATTAACTTCCTTGGTTTTAAAACTTGATTTTCTAAAAATCAAGTTTCAATTTAAAACTTGATTTTTGGACAATTAAGTTATAGCGAATTGAAAATTAATTTTTTTTTTCTAGAACTCGAGTTCCTTAAAAAATTCAAGTGGAACTCGAGTATTTTACATGGAACTCAAGTTCTTGGAACCCAAGTTCCAGAATTTTTTTTTTTTCTAAGTCCACGTTCACTATAACTTGATATTCTAAAAATTAAGTTTTACATTTGAAACTCGATTTTTAGAAAATCGAGTTTCAAAATAGGGGTATTTCTCTAATTAGTTTCAGACATGAGGCATTTTGCTAGAAAGTTTGTGAGAAATGGGTAAAAGCCCATTTTGGCCATATATATATATATATATATTTGTTAGTTTCTACACCCCTAAAAGCACTATGTTTAACCTAATTTAATATTCAAGTTGTTACTTAGGTCAATTATGTATATTTAGGTAAAACATTCATCAAACATATTATATAGTGGAAATATAAATAACACAAGGTATGATAACCCAAGAAAACCTATGAAACAAACCAATTTCAAAGTAAAAAAACCCAAGGGGAATGATCCTAATAGAACAATATACTATATCAAATAGAAGTTTATAGTGAAGAATATATCATTCGTAGTAAACTTAACTAAGAGTATCCAATCTAGCTCTGAACCCACAGATTTCTTTGATGTGGATCTGCTATCACAAGAACCTCCAATTCACGCTTTAGATCTCCCACATAGACCTCCAGTCTATAACTCAAAGGCCACCTTTGAAGGTTTGGATCTCTAACATTTGATGACTAGAATGATATGGCTGCAAATTCTACAGTACCGAATTTTGAGTTTTTTCAAAGAATATTACCAACTGAAGATTTGAGAGAGTTTTAGGAACAGAAACCCTAGATCTATAATAGAAGGCACAAGAGTCACTATTCTTTCTCTAAAAACCCCTCCTAGGGTTGGTTTATAATGTCCTTTAAATAATATGACAAACAAATCATGATTTGGACTTCAAACGTACAAGTTATAGGCTTTTTACGTTTGCTGATTTTTGTTGATTTGTGACTCTTGATTGATCGAAAATTCTCCTGATCGATTGAGCTAGTCTGATTTTGAATTCCTGAACTTGTAGCTTGTATGTTATTAAATTATAACTTATAAAACTTTGAGCAATGTCTAATATAACTTCATAGACCCTTTGATCTATTTCTAGACAAGTTTATGCATATGATTTGCCAACAACTAAATCATTTAGAACCTAAACATTTATACCTAAATATTTAGAACGTCACACACACACACACACACACACACATATCAACTTTCTTGAATTTCGTGATTTGCATGGCTAAGCCTCCAAGCAAACATTAAATGCGCGAAGAGAGAAAAAGAGAGAGAGAGGTCAAATTACAAAAAATAGTTTTTTATTTTCTCTGAAGTATATAAAATATAATTTTAATTTAATGTGATAAATTGTGAAATAAAGAATGAGATGTAGATTGAGTTGTTAAAAATAATTATGTAAATAGATAAAATGGCCTTTTGGTGAAGTAAAATGCTTTTTGTGTGTGTGTGTGTGTGTGTGTGTGTAATATAAATTTATAATAAATAGAGATACACTTACAACTCACAAATATTTGCTCTTTAATTTTTTTTATACATGATAGAAATTCTACTCTAGCCAAATCTAAGTGTATATATGTGTGAAGCTCTCTCCTGGAGACTTGAACTCCGGCCCTTACCCCCTACAATATCCCATAAGCATTTATATTTGTAGAGTGACTATTGCACCAAGGTGTGCGGTGGTCATCTTTAATCTTAGAGTTGAAAGATACTGAGATAGTCAAATAGAGAAGAGTGAGATGAGATTCATTAAAAAGAGAGCTGTGATTTGTATTGTTATTTGATTTTGGACTAGGCTGATGTGTGATTAGAGTGAGTAGTAAGTTAGGGTGTGCAATAATATTTTTAATGGTAAATTGAACTAATAAAAAAAATATTATATACATAATTTTGTTTTCTTTTTTTTCAAGTCAGGGGGTTCATTTGTAGTAGCTCTAGCTAGCGCCGCCCTTGAGCAATAGGTAATATTATGTTACAATAGCTAGCCTCAATCAGAAATTTATTAGATACTCCTGAAATAAAAGTACTAATCCATATTAATAAAATAAACACCTCAACAAAAATAATATTAGTTTAATGTGATATGATTAAAAAATTATTAGTTGCTCTCATAACAGTGATGTAATATTCATCTATTGTCTTACATGAACAATAGATCCTACTATAAGTTTAATTAATGTGACTCAATATGACAATGTGAGAGGGGGGAGTATTACCTTGCTCTACTACTAAATAGTTTTTGAAATTGACTAATAAAATTATTACCATTTATTTCTAAGCAAACATTATTATCGCATTATTTGTAAGCTTTATGCTGTACATGGTATTTTAAAGAATTTTTTTTTTTCGGCTTATTTTTACTGGTATGGAGTACTGCAAGGTTTCACTCTAGTAGTACTTCATGAAAGAGGATTTCAAGGTCGAATATGGGTGTCCTGTCACCATGGAAACAGAGGAAGGGCCGCAATCTTTAATTACTGTGTTGAATCTGTGGTATGGAACAACGATTGAATAAAGATTACTTGTGTTCGAGGAAGAAAACTGAACCAGCAAGAACCATATTTAGGCATTCCTTCTTCACGTGGAAAGTGAATTTATTGCAATAAAAACATTAAACCTTTTAACTTGTAGAGTGGACTATGCCCACTTGCCACTTGGGGTTGAAATCAAATTTATAAATTCACCTAATTATGGTAGCATGTCATGAAGAAACTTTGATGGATAGAATGTCAAAATGAACTAGAGACAGATGAAACAAAAGGATTAAAGAAAATAAAATTTGTGGTAACATTTAGGAAGTTGTCAAATCAATTGCAAGCATAAAAAACAAAAGAAGAATCAATTAAACAAGGGTACTCTTAAAGAGTGCCATTAGGATAATTATTAATAAACCATTTAAAAAAAAGTTTTGAAAATTTTTATGAGAAATATAAAAATTCCTCAAAAAAATTAATTAATTTTTTCTTCATCGTAAAAAGTTTCTAGGAATATATCCAAAATCAATGCTCTTAGGACATCCGTTAACTTTTTTCATTAAAGAAAAGAAAATAATTAAACCACAATTTTATCACATTATATAGTACATACTAAGAAATTGAATTTAACCACAATTTTCATCATATCATAGTACTAAAATAAATTTGAATATATGTATTTTTAAAAGAAAAATTACAATTTATCACCCTAAATTATACCACATATTGCATTTTGTACCATAAATTTTTTGAATGCAAGGTTTGCATCCCAAACTATGACTCTTATTAACTTTGCATTTCAACGTTAAGTTTGCTATTAACTTGGACAAATTTTTGAAATTTAAGGTGCAAAGTATATTTAAAAGTATAATTTAAGGTAGTAAAGTATAATTTTTCATATTTTTATAAATTGAACAACGTTTTAACAAAATGATCATAAACTTGTGTCTTTTGGTAACTTTTGAAGTGAAAGAATTAGTATTATAAGTTTTATTAAAACTAACATATTCTAATTAGCATTATAAGTATTACTTATAAGTATTATTAGTACTATAAGAATTAGTATTGTGCCTTTTGTTACTTTTTGTTTGAAAGAATGAGCTTGTGCAATTTCACAAGGTAATAACTAACATATTCTAATTAAGTAGGAATGAGAAGTAATTCTCACAAAGACCGGTGAAAAAGTAGTAATATTGTAATACTGTATTAATTGCTTATGCTAGTTTTATACAAAATGGGAGAATTGAGTTAAGTCAATGGAGAAAAAAGCAATGTTTTATTCACTATAATAAATCTTCCGAAAGGGCTTTCTAAATTAGTTTTTTTAATATCAAATTAGGGACTCTAATTTCTGCATCAACAAAGACAGAGTGGGGCTACATCCATTTTATTAAATCTATTTACTCTTAAAAAATTCTTTGAAGTCTCTTCTTAAAATTTACAATCAAATTATTTTAATAAAACTAGGATTACCTTACTACCTTTTTGGTTAAATAGGATTACCTAACTACCTGAATCCAAATATAGAAAAATGAGAGTAAAATGGAAAAAATTAAAAGTACCTAAATCTAGTAAGGAACTGCATGAGAAGTAGGTAATCATACGCAAACCCATGCAAGAGAAGCCTTAAGAATAGTTCCAAGTGCCTCTACTAGGAGTAGGAATGAAATAGAGAAACCAAGATGAGAGTACGGGGCCATCTCCAGACAGTTCGTTCCACCTGGATGAACCCTAATTTTTTTGGTAACTAATTAAATTTTATTGAAAAATGCACAGAAAAGGATGCAACCCTAGTATATGGGATGTATACAAAAGATACACTGAAAGCTACACCTAGATGAAGACTGATGTAAGTCAACAAAAGAAAATGTTAGATTATTTAGTAAACTCAGATTATTTAACCTAATTTAATACCAAGTTGTTGCTTAGTTCAATTAAAAAATTCTAGGTTAAACAAATATCAATCATATCACAAATAGCAGAAAAGTAATGAACACAAGCGATATGACGACCTAGGAAAATCAATGAAACCGTTCAGTTTTAAAGTAAAAAACCTAGAGAGGATTTAATCTAAGCAATTCTCAAGGCAACAAATTCACAATATAGAATAAAAGTTTTACATTAGATTTTCCCCTAAATCTAAAACTATCTATTGTAGTACTTACTCATGTGACCACACATAGTTCCGAATCTACGAACTCTTCAATTTGAATTTGTTGCTCACAAACACTCACATTTGTGACTCTAAGATCCCACTCAAAACCTTAGACCTTTAGCAATAGTTGATTTTGCAGTAGCAACTTTAGATTTATTGGTTCTAATAATGTGTAGATGGAATTCCAGTAGTGACTTTGAAAGGAGAAGGCACAATACTTTTTAGATCTCAAAAGAACATCTCCAAAGTCTCTTCAAAATGTGCCTTAGGGTTTCCTTTAAATAGTTAGTAAAATAGATTTGAAACCCTAATCACTTAATAGACTTAATGAATTGTTGGGCCGAAATTAAATTCTGTTGATCCGTAGCTTGATCGGTCGAACCTGTTCTCTTGATTGGTCGAGCAAGAAAGTTTCTGAATTCTTAAACCTGTAACTTCTTTTTTCTTATATTCTGACTTGTAGTACCTTGAGCATTGTTTAATATACCCTATAGACTTAGGAATTTATATTTAAACAAATTTGTGTTTACGGTTTGCTAATTATTTTAAACTTTTAGAACCTAACAGAAAAGCCTGAACAATTATATTTATAGAGTCTAATTCAAAATTTATATGCATTCAGAATCCAAGTTAAAGATTATCAGATGCAGGCATCATTGAAGCATTCCAATGTTGAAAATGAGTTCATTGTGTCAGGCCTACATGTAACATAAGATATTGAGGTAAGGTTATTGTTGCAAAGGTCATCTGAAAAAAATCATTAGGTTGAAATAGTTACAAATTTGATACAAGAGTTAAATAATTATAAGTGCTTTAGTATTACTTTTTTATTTTTTTAGTTTGATAACGCAGGGAATAGCCTTTCTGAAGAAGAGATCGTTGGACTCACATAGCCAATAAAACCTCTCTCCATATCCCTTACACCCCCAATCCCAATGAAAACTGTTTGGATATTGTGTCTCTTGTATGATGATCAAGAGACTGTACTAGTTAACATAGTTGGCCCTCCAAAGTATGTTCTTCTTGATTAAATTGATGAATCTAAAGAAAAGTCCTATACAGAAATAAGTTATACATGTGATGGGTCCAAAAATAAGAATACTAAATAACTAAATTTAGTAGAAGAAAAAAAAATTTAAAAGATGTTGGAAGTCATGAAGAGAGCGAGAGTGTAGCGGCCACTCTCCACAGTCCACCCCCCTACCCCTCTTTTTTTGTCTTTTTTCCTTTCTAGAGGAACAAATGCTTATATGCATCCCACAATGGATTTTTGAATTAAACTTGAAAAGATAACCTACAAAAAGAATCAATTTAAGACTTAATTAGTCTAAAATGGATTAAAGGGGACCGAAATTTACCAAGTGGACCAAAGTAGAACTAATTGGCCCAAATTGGACCGAAGTAGATCTAATTGGACCGAATAGAAACAATTTAATTTTTAGGGAGAATAAATTATCTTTAACAAATTTTAGAGAAAAAATTATAAATTATAATACAATAAAAAATAATTATTTATTCTCACGTATCACATGGTTTTGCAACTAATAACAATAATTTTGAAAGATTAAGCAACAATCTATTGTCCAAACAATCCTTTCCACGTGCTCAAGGAACACTTGTTATGAATGTGCCATTGGAAAGCACTCCCCTCAAATATAAAATTTGATCACCAAGATTAATTGTCAAATATTGTTCTAATCAATTAATATATCATATATAAGTCCACCAACAAATTAAATTAATTTAACCTCCGTATGTATTATTGCATGTGAAATCATGTTCCAGCACCATTTGTCATTCGTAAATTCCAGTACACAGTCATTTCAAAACATATGGATAGAGCTTTCGAACCTTCATAGTGAAGTTATTCTATAAACTTTAGAGAATCCGAAACAGTCTTCAGCCAATCTTGCACACATGAATGGATAATTACTAGTTTCACCAATAATCACACTAATGATTTGCCTCACTCCACACATTTGAGATAAAGCAGTTTATTTTTGGCTCATAAAAATGCAGACAAACTGGCTAGCTATAGGATTAGCCGACTAAATATGTACTGTGATTGCATAATTGGAGGCAATCATCAATGTCAATTAAGACAATCTGAAGTGCAAGGCTTAAACACATGTGCAGCCTCACACTCTATCAACTCCAGTTCCCTTTTCAACATGTGCATGTACACCACCCAATCACCATTACCAGATGGACTTGGTATTGGCATCACATACCCAACATTCCCACCCCATGGAAAATAGAATGACCCAAATGCACTCTTTCCCCATCCAAAATCCACCTTTAATATTGGAAAATGTTGTCCTGATGAAACCACCAAAGCTGGTCCTTCTTTGTTGCCACTACTATATACCTTTGCCAAACTTTGCACTGGACGATGAGCCTCCACCCAATCTATCAAATCCAAGAAATGTTCTTTAGTCTTTGCACCTTCCAAAAAAACATGAACTTCATTAGCCACCCAACTCAATGGGTTTTCAATAAGCTCATCAATTTTCTTAGAATCATAGGGAATAGATAACACGTTTCCAAAGTAAGAAGACATTAGTAATGTTTTCTCTTTGTCTCCAACGCTAAGCATTAACCTGCCATCAACAACAATGCCCAATTTTGATACACTTTTGTTTTTAGCACTTTTGGCACTAATTTTCCACAAAAGTGCACTGAAAGACTCTAGTTTAGTCCTTTTGCTTTCCTTGGTGCTGGCTTGTGATTGGAGTTGGTTAATTATGTCTGCCTTAACTAAGCATATGCGGTTTTCGAAATGGTTGGCACTAGGTTCTGGATCATTGGAAGGGTGGAACATGGTGATGGGGACATACAAGTTGTCAAGGGAAGGATCAAAGGAAACGGGATGTCGAGGATTGAGCATCACGCAGTTGAAAGTTGGTAGTGAAGAGAAGGGTTTAGATTGAGCAATCTCAGCCCATGAAACAAGAAACATGCCTGCCGAGTATGCATCTACTATCTGATGGTCAAATGTGCATGCCAACACAAGACCACCACATTTGAACCCAGTTGCCTACAAGTAGGTATCATTGAATTAGTTTCAGCAAAACCTTAGAAAAAAAAATGTTACACAAAAAACAAATTATGGTCTTATAATATTTGAAATGACGGATTGTGACTAGTGCAATGTAATTTTACATGGAAGCACTATAGACAACATTTTTATTTCTTAACAATTGTGAAATTTTTTGTGTATCTTAACTTATTTGAAAAAAAAAATTACTACTTGTTGCATTTTGTTTGTTTACTATTTCTTTTATCAAATTTTCTATAATAAAAAACGGTTTACAAACTAACTGTAGCTAAATGTTTATTGGTATCACTTCAACAACATAAGCAATGTCTGAATACATTAGTATCTGTTACTTTACTCTTTGAAATATCCAAAATATTTTCTACTTTGAGACCTTAAGGAGCATAATTTTATAAATTTTCCAATATATATATATATATATATATATAAACACACACACACACATATGATTTTTATAAACTTCATGACACATTAGGATTTTTTTTAAAGTGGTGTCAGTAGTGGGTCTAAGTGAAAGTAATGTTACCTAAATTATTGCTTACAATATCAACAATTATAAAAATGATTGTGAAATTTTTGGATTCCAATAATTATTATTATTTGATAAAAAAATTTATTTTATTTTGTCCTTTTTGCTTTGTATGTTTTTAAATTGATGGATGGAAAGTTATATTTTGTATTTAATTTTAATGCTTCAAAAACTTTCATCTATGATTTTTAGGTGAAAAACCAAAATGAGATGGAGGTAATATAATTAGTTGAGAAATTTTAGAGATATTACAAATTTTACTATTACGTATGCCTTATAAATAGATATGTTATCAATCACTCAATCATAAACAAGTAATATAATATATATATATATATATTTTTCAAGTGACATTAATTATATTTATTGCTGCATTATAGCACTTGCATCAGTCTTTGGCCAACCAACCCGAAACAGCATCCACATTAGTGGGTAATTATCCAACATTATTTAAGAGAGTATGTTTTGTGAAGTATAACTTGTCTCAACTTTACTTAAAAGTGTTATCATGACTTTTAAGTGGATTTGGTGGTGTGCATTTTTATTAGAACCTCTTTCTCTCTCCTTGTGTGTGTTTCTAAAAAAAAAATTATACATCTCTTGTTCAATATCAATTCTAGTTATAGTAGTTGTACAAATTTACATGGCTACTGTTTTCTTATACTTTCTCTGCATTTTCCAAGGATGAAAAAAGAGAGTGGATAATGGTTGTGGCATGTAAGAGAGAGAAACAATAAAAAACTATAAAAAATTAATATTATAATAAAATTGATAATTTTATATGAGTTTTTTTTTTAAGTGATAATATACGTAAAATAGAAAAAAGCTAGTTCTTATGTTAAAATAGACAAATTTTTTTGCACAAATTGATAAAAATGCTTTGAGTCTTTTGTTTTAAAATTGGTGAAAGTTTAAGGATTTTTTATATTTGTTTAGCAATGTATTATTTGAAAATAATAACCCGTTAATTTTCTAAACTTTTGGCAAACCTGGACAGCCAGCACGCCATTCTTCTTCTTGGGTACAAGTTTGCAGCCAATGGTCTCATCAGGTTCATTCAAATTGAGTTTTTGAAGCTCTATATTTGCAAAAGCTTCGGTGAAGTCAACCCCACGGTTGTTGCAGTGAAGCTTATGCTCACCCATGGAGTCTGGCACTTTCTCACCAGCAAGGAAATAGTAGGGCACTAGAGCTTCTTTCAAGGCCTTTTTGAGAACCTCAACCATGGCCATAGAGGTCCAATTGTCTTTACAAGTGGGCTTCTTGAAACATAAGAAGATACTAAAATCCAATGAATGTAAAATACACAAGTCTAGGTTAGAGAGTGGTAGCCAATGGTCCTCATTCTTTGGCAACTGCGCTGCCACCACCTCTTTCTTGATCAGAGTCACCTCCACCTCTTTAGTATTCATGCTTATGTTTATGTGTCTAATCTCTCTTTGAGAGAGGGAGAGAGAGAGAGAGAGATGGCACAATAGGAGTACAAGACTAGTCGGAGCTTGGACAAAGAGACCTATATGAGACATAGTTTTATAGGAACATAAGTACACAATCAAGTTTGGTAATAGGTACATATCACGTTTAACGTCTAGTAATGGGTACATATCACGTTTAACTTATTTATATATATCAATTTATATTATGCATGTTCAGTAACAGGTACGTATCAATGTTTAGCAATAGGTAACTATCAAGTTACAGTAGCTTTATCACCACATACTCTTGGTGCGATGATCATTCTGCAAGTATAAGTGCTTGTGGGGTGTGGAGGGCAAAAGCTGAGATTCAAGTCTTCATGAAGGGAGCTTCACACACATATACACTTAATTAGATTAGGTTAAAGTAGAATTTCTATCTTGTACATACAAAAAAAAAAAAGTTACCGCCGCTTCAACCAAAAAATTATTAAATACTCCCAGAATAAAAACACTAGTCCATATTAATAAAATAAACAACTTAATAGAAATGACATTGTTTAATATGTCATACTATTAAAAAAACTATAAGGTGCTCTCATAATAGGGATGTGATACTCATCCATTCTTTCACATGAGCGGTTGACCCTACTATGAGTTTAATTAATTTGACTTAATAGTTAATACTACTATGTGAAAAAAGAGAGTATTGTGTTGTTCTACTACTGAATAATTTTTGAAATTCACTAATCACATTATTACTATTTGTTTGTAAGCCAACATTTTATAATATTATTAAGCTTTTTTTATCTTTTATATTTATCGGTATGGAGTAGTGTAAGGTTTCACTTTAGGAGTATTTAATGAAAGAGGGGTTAATTCAAGGTCGTGTCTGGGTGTCCTGTCACCATAAAAACAGAGGAAGGGCCACAATCTTTAATTACTGTGTTGAATCTGTGGATGGAACAACGAATAAAAAAAGATTACGAACAAGCGAGAACTATATTTAAGGCATTCCTTCCTCACGTGGTACCTAAATTTATTGCAATAAGAACATGAGAAACCTTATAACTTGTAGAGTGGACCATGCCCAGCTGGGATTGATATCAACTTTATGAACTCACCTAATTATGGTAGCAGTTCATTGTCATGAAGAAACTCTAGCGACAGATGAAACGAAACGATTAAAGAAAATGACATTTGTGGTAACATTTGGGAAGTTGTCAATTCTATCACAAGCATTAAAAAAAAAAAAAAAAAAAAAACAAAGGAAGAATCAATTAAACAATGTCCAGTTTACGGATACTATTAGGACAATTGTTAATAAAATATTTTAGGAATGTTTTGATATCACTTTTATGAGAAATATAAAAATTCCTAAAAAGATTAATTGCTTTTTTCTTTTGCATAAAAAATTTCTAGGAATATATCTTAAACCAACTCTCTTAGTTAACTTTTCCCCTTAAAGAAAAGAAAATAATTAAACCACAATTTTTATCATATTATAGTACTAAGAATTTGAATTTAACCAGAATTTTCATCATATTATAGTACTAAAATAAATTTGAATATATCTATTTTTGAAGGAAAAATTATACTTTACCACCTTAAACTATACTCATATTACATTTTGTACCATAAACTTTTAGAAGGTTTGTTTTGCACTTCAAACTATGACCCTTGTTATACTTTGAATCATAATATTAAATTTGTTATTAACTTAAATGAAAATTCAAAATTTAAGATGCAAAGTATAATTAGGAGTATAATTTAAGATGATAAAGTATAATTTTTCTATTTTTAAAAATTGAATGACGATTTAACAAAATGATCTTAAACTTGCATCTGTGGTAACTTTTAAAGTGAAAGAATTATTAATATTGGAGTAAGTATTAGTAAAATTTATTCTATAATTAGATATTCGAGCTTATGTGTCATTTTCACAAGGTAATAACTAACATGTTCTAATTTTTGACTGAAAAGGTAGAACTAACATGTTCTAATTGAGTAGGAATAAGAAGTAATTCTCACCAAGACCTACTGTATTAATTGCTTGTACCAGGTTTATACAAAGTAGGAGAATTGAGTTAAGTCAATTGAGAAAAAAGCAATGTTTTATTCACTATAATAAATCTTCTGAAAGGGCTTTTTTAGTTTTTTAATATCATATTAGTTACTCTAATTTCTGCAACGACAAAGAGGGAGTGGGCCTACGTCCATTTTATTAATTTCCTTCAACTTGCAAAATACTTTCTAAATAATTAATATGGGTCAGTCGGTGCTTTAAATTCCTACATTGACGTGATCATTCAATAATTACATTCATATTTTGATTAGGACTACTTTTTTTTTAAATAGATGCGTAAAGATTTAGTAGCTAGATAGAGTGTTACTTTCAACATGGTCCTGGATTAGTATATTTCACTTTACATGTAAATTTCTATTTGGATTCTTGTGTTTTAGGGATCGTTTTGTAATAATTCATATAATTTTTAATGTTTTTTGCATTACTATACTCTACATAGTTATGCGTAGAAGGGAAGTGATTGACTGTGTTAGTGTTTTGTTTGACCTTATCAAGATTGTAGAAGTGGATAACTTTTATGTGTATATAAAATTGCAAAGAAGGCTGAAAGCAGCCGGCTACAAACAAAGAAGAAGAGCTGGGCCTGATCTATCTCTTTCCAAAGCTTGAACGACAATAGCAGGAGGACAAGAGAGGGGACCATATCCAGACGGGTCGATGAATTGCCCTCTCTTCTAATAAGACAGAAAGATACATCCCCAAAAAAAGACATTTACACCAGAAAAGATTTCATTCACACTTATATAGCAATAGGCTAGTGAGGGGGACTCCCAAGTTTCTTATCCTGGAATTATTGAATTGGTGGTTGGATTGATAATGAAGGCACGTTAATCTTGCCTTTCACTTGTGTTTCTTATCGTTTGACATATAATAAGAAACACAAGTAGGAGGCAATAGATTAACGTGTGATGTAGGACAAAATCTATCATTTCATTTTTTTTTAATTTATAAATTTTGGAATTTTTATGTAATTTTCGTTATTTTATATTTAGGTTATTATTTCCTTGTTTTTAAATATTTTAATTGTTGTTTAGTCAAATTAGAGTTTTGAAGTCTTCCTAACTGCCTTAGGTTTTCTAGCCCATAGCATCCAATGGCAATAGAGATTATTATTAATAAAAATTCATACTTTGTCTCTATTTACTGTCAGAAGTTAATAGTTTAGTTTATGTTCTATCATAGAAAGTATTGTGCATTTGTGCTTTCTTCTTGCTTCTAGGAAATCAACATGCCTTCTACAAGTGGGAAGGGGATTAAGGCTTCTTAGTTTCTTGAAAATCAAATAGTGGGTCCTTTGTTGTTGCTGTGTTTGTGGTTGATAAATGAAATCTTGTGGATCTTCCACAAGTGGGAAGGGGATTAAGAAGAAGCAACTATACAACTTGTTTGAATTGATTTCATTAAATTTACTCATAAGATTGATTCACAAATGGGAAAAGAACCATTTAGTAAAAAATATTAAATAAATAAATAAATAAATATATGGAAAAAGAACCATCAATTTGTGCCAGATTGAATTAAGCAAAGATGGTGTCATTTCATTTACTACGGTATCAATTACTTTATTTTTTGACTGTTTCAACCTATAGCATCCGCTCCTGATAATAACTCTTTATCATCAGACCAAGATACCAATCAGTTTTTGGTGTAGGCGGGGATTGAATCCCAAATCTCTTATACAACAACCATCAAAGATTTTACCAGTTGAGCTAACTGGAACCCACATCAATTACTCTATTAAAGGAACTACGAATGTTTTCATAAATGATTTTTCGTAAACACGATCATTTCATGCTATAGCAAGTACAAGTTTTTGTTGGAAGGAGTGAGAGAAAGGGCTATGATTCAAGTCTCTAAGAGAGAATTTTACAAACATATACACTTAAATTAGACTAAAGTAAAATTTCTATTCAGATAAAAAAATGTTGTAGTCTCACATATAATCCTTAAATGATATGTGTGCCTATCACGTGCCCTTCTTAATTAACAATCAGTCAAACATTTTTCCAATTAATTTAACAGCATTTCAAAATTAGAAATTCTTCCATTTCTCTGGTCTTAATGACCAAACAATGCATAACAATTCATTACTTCAAAAATTAATCAGGTTTAAAAAGAAAACTACAAAATTTTGACCATCCATTAAAACCATACGTGAATAAAGGCTTCGTAGTTCGTACTTTCGCTGAAGGCTTTAATTTCTTTTCCAAAAGTTGTTTCTGCACAGCGTGGAGAATTCACATTCATGAGATTGGCTTGGTTTAGCTTCCATTACCTTTTACGCTAAAGCATCAACACTGTTTCTGGGATCAACATTAATTTCTAGTAGAGATTTTAGAACAACCGAGAGAAACAAAACAAAATATGGTAGCAGTTTCATAAACTTATTAGCATTCCATCTTCACGTGGAAACTGAATTTGTTGCAATAAAAACATGAAACCTTATAACTTGTAGAATGGACTTTGCCAACTTGGGATTAATAACTTTTTTTCTTTTTTTTTTTCTCAATTCACCTAAATATGGTGGCATGTCATCATGAAGAAAGTTTCATGGATAATGTCAAAATGAGCTAGCGACAGACAATGGCAGACCCAAGGTTTTGGTTTTGGGGGGGCAAAATTAAGAGTCAAGATTTGAAGCATAATTAATAATAATAAAAAGTTGATATTAATAAAAATAACTAAACAATTAGACAATAAAGAAACAAAAATACTCAATTCATTGATTTGACTATTCAAAATAATTTAAAAGATAAATCAATGTATAAAATTTTATAACATAACAATAATTGGAAAGTTGTATACCACTTCACTGTCATGATTACTTTTAAAAATTCATTTAGAATTCAATTTTCTTTTTCTATTGTTCTAATTATTTAAAAATTAAGTTTGTAGCAAAATTTCACAGGTTGAAACTATGAAAAGGTCAAAAGATTGAAGGGAAAAAAATATAATGGAGGGATAGAGGCATTACGTACGGATTTAACGCAACGAGAAAATAAGACATTATTAGTTTTTTTATTTTTTATTTTTTTTTAAGGGTAGAAAACGGGGTTGAATAGTCTGAAGTGTCATGAGTTGGCATAATAATTCAAAGTTTTAAAATGGAGTTTCACACACTTTTTTTTTTTTTTTTTTGAGAATCCACACACATATTATTCACAGGCACCTCGCACGTGTATAAAGTGCTAGTTATTTTCATAAGTAAATAGAGACTAATTTATAAAATTTCCATTTACTGTAAGTCACATTTATATTCATAGTACATTATATTGTGGGAAAGGTAAGTCAACTCTAGCAATTATGCCTTTTTCTTACCCTTATCTTTTCTTTCTTTTTTGCCTTTTGGAGGCAGTGATTATAAAACAAGCTTTTCCCCAGGACCCCAACGCTACCCAAATTACGCTTGGTGCCCTATTAACTCATTGAACTGTCCCTGTTGGAGAGAGCTATCAGCTATGGCCTCAAAATAAAATGAGGCAGGGAACCAATTGGTGCACTGGCCATTGGCAATTTGACAATTCTTAACAGGAGAAAAAATTATTTGGTACTCAAAAGTAAATGGAAACTCCCATTTCCCGCAGGATTGATGACTCTCATCAAGAATTTAACGAGTGAAACCCTCTATTATGTGAGTGGAAGAAATATTACATCTCCGTAATTCGTGATTATTGAATAATTACTTAGATAGACTAATAAGAGTCGTTTGAGTAATGATTAGCAACAATTTTGGGTGGATTTAAATAAATATCCAACCTACCATTGCTAATTCTTATACAAAATTAAGTATTAGCCAAAAGTCTAAATTACATTGTCTAAATTGAATTAAATTCTAAAAAACCAAGTGAAAATGAGTCAAGTCAATGGCGGCGGAAAAATGGAGAATGGAGATTTGGGGTTAAAGGTTGCTGCCCCACGAGTACTACTTCCCTTTCATTTAAGACCAACTGTTCTTATAGTTTTTGTGTGTGTGTGTTCTGAATTTGACACAACATTTGATAATACACTTAGTTGTACAATTCGTATCAATTAGGGATAATTGATAGGCCTCTTTTGGGGCAGCTTTTTTTTTTTTTTTTTTTAATGTCAAGAACATTATAGTTCAACAAGCACTTTTTTATGGCACTTTTTGGTGTTTTTAAAGTAGACGTTCAATAGTTCAAATTCTCCCGCCTCAATTATCAATTTAAAAATAAAATAAAATTTAAATGATTTAAATGATTTTTTTTTTTATTTAAACAAGAAGTGAGAGTTTGTCTATAAGAAAACTACATAGATTAGGAGAAAGAGTCCTTATTATAATTTAGGCTAAAATACAAAACTCACTCCATATATTGTATCGTAATTCATTTCAATACTCTAACTTTGTTTTCGTTCTGTTCAGTTCTCTAAGTTTTACAAGTGTTCAATTATAACTTTAGTATTCTATTAAACAATCTGTTAACTCTCATTAAAATTGCATTTGTTTTGGTCATTCACAATATTTAATTAATATCATTATTATTTTATTATTTCTTTTGAAAAAGAAGAAAGAATTTTATATATAAAAGTAATAAAAGACTGACCAAAGAGGCCTGGACCCAGCAACTACAAATTGATAGATGATACCACAGGGTCACACTATAAATTCTCAATCCATTCACCTAGTGCCAATAAGAGTTTGTAGCTATTATTAGAAGATACCAGTCAATAATCCAAGAACTTGAAAGCGATCTTATTTGAAAATTGAATCATAAAAAAATATACTTTCAAATTAGTGAATCTAATTTCTCCAATGACAGAGGCTGAGTAGGCCTACATCCTAGTTTTTTCCTTCAACTTGCTAACAACTACCTAAACAATTTGAGTCTTGAGTCAGTGCTTTAATTTTCTACATTGAGGTGATTGTTGAAGAACACCGACCCATGCACATTCATATTTTGATTAGACCTTTATTTTTTTGCAATAGATGCTGAAACATTAATTCTATGAAGTAAAGATAGTTGCATGCCTTAAATTTTCCACATTGAGTTGATCGTTGAAGAACACTGATCCACATTCATATTTTGATTAGACCCTCTATCTTTTGCAATACGATACTGAAAACAATAACATGCAGACTGGACAAAGAATGCGCGTGAAAGACTTGAAGGAAAACGCAAAACTTGAATTAGCATTTAGCGCATGAATTTAAAGTTTGGACTCTATTTCAACAATGACATGATATGGATTTAGTAGGCCTTTATTTTTTGTATGCATTTCCTTGCTGAAAGCAACCAATGCATTATTAGAGATAACTAAGAAAATTTCTAAATTTTCACATTCACATGAATTGGTGTAATTTTAAACTTTGATGGAGACATGCCGTTTAGTTTACTCCACAGTGCAATTTTAAGTCTCAACTAATAATTCAATGAACAAGAATTGCACCCCAACAAAAAATGATTGAGAAGTGAAGTGAAAAAAAAAAAAAAAAAAAAAAAAGTGCAAACCACAACCATAAAGTTTAGGAGTCTTTAGATTTTATATCCTGGAGTTTCAGAATTTGGATTTTAGTTTCTGAAGTTACATTTTGTTTGCATCAGTAGTTGTATCATCCATATTTTCTGTTAAGTGCCACATAAGCTTGTCACATGTATATAGTTTATCTAATAAAATAATTTTACGTCATTTCTATTATATAACATGGCATTATTTTATTAGATGAACTAAACACGCATGGTAAGCTAGCAAATGTGTCACTTAAGTGAAAATTTGGATGGATGAGCCACTGATGCAAATAGAACGTAACTTCAAGAGGTAAAATCTAAATTTTAAAATTTTCATGGTATAAAATTTGAAAACCTCCAAACTTTAACTGTGTAATTGGCACTTTTGCCAAAAATTCAAAAAAAAAAAAAGTGCATATTTTACTTTAAATATAACGTTCTATTTAGAAACATTGTTGTAATTTAAAATGCTTTTGCAGTATCATACTATGACCGTTTATGCCTAGGAGAGCATAATGTAAGTTATTGAATAGCAAGTGAAGAATATTGTTTGATCTACTTCGTACCATTTCTCATCACTTACATTTGAGGATTGCATCGGTGTTGGAGATGAATCATCTCTCCTGGTACAATTTTTCTCCAATGGGAGTCCACAAAGAAATGGATTTCCTTCATTACTGCTTGGATCAAAAGTTCCGAATTGTGCTTTAATACCCGGGGTATCCTCCCTAATAAGTTGTTATAAGCGACACTAAACACCACCGGAAAGGTAAGCTCAAGCAATTGTGGAGTGATTTCTCCACTCAAACTATTGTAAGAAAGATCTAAGCTCTCTAATTCAGCCAAGTTTGACAATATCTTTAGAATGAAACCTGTCAACTAATTGTGAGACAAGTTTAGTGAATGAATTCCCTATAGCTGTCCAAGTTCAAGTGGTATTTTACCTATTAGGTTGTTACAAGATAATATTTAAAGGGCATTTGATAATACACTCTTTGTACAACTTATGCTTGTCGTTTAAGCATAATTTAAAGGGATCTTTTGTTTTGTTTTGTTTCTTTCTTCTTCTTTTTTTTTTTTTTTTTTTTTTTTGAAAGACAAAGGCATCTTTTGGAGCATTTTATAATAAAAATTCAAATGTATTAATAAAAAAATAAATTGAAAAATTAAATGATAAGAAGTGAAAAGTTTCTTGTGGCTAATGAATCTTAGAGTGAGAAATTAGTGTTTTAATAAAAAAAATTGAATCGCAAATTGACAAGGAGAAAGAGTTCAAATTAATTTATAAATTATTTTAAGAGTTCTTATTAATTTATAAATTATTTTAAGTTATTAGTAGGTAGGTAGGAGAGAGTGTCTAATGAATGAGAAGTGGGTAGGAGAAGATGTAGTGGAGATGGTTAGAAATAAAGAAATGATCCGTCATTGACCTACTATATAGATTAGATACTAGGCCCATGAACTCTCTTCGAAACCCTTCATCTAAACCAATAGTGAATGTAACTCCAGCCCATTTGATTAATTATCAGCCATAGTTATTAGAAACTCCCCAACTTAGAATCATGTGCCTCATAACCATAAGAAACTGAACCAACATTTTATTAATTGGGGCCATTACTCTTGGAACTTGGGAGACCCAATAAACCTATAAATGGAATAGACCCTATTAACACCAATACCACACACTTAACATAATAAGAGCATCCACAGCAGTGGAGCTAAATTTTTAGTAATTTAGCTCCACCAAAAGTTACTTTATCTATTTTAGCTACACACGTACTGCAGCAGTAGATCTATTTTAACTTTCAATATAATAAAATAATATAAACATAACAATAAAATAATACATCCCTACAATAAAATAATATATTCCACTACTAAAAAATATACACCACACCAATCACAACCACCTCTACCATCAGCCACAACCACAACCACAACCACCACCACCACCACCACCACCAGTGGTGGTCCACAGCAGAAAAAAAAAAAAAACACAAAAACAAAAACAGATCAGCGACGTGGTCCACAGCCACAGCCACGCCCACAACCACCACCACCACCAGTGGGCCACAGCAGAAAAAAAAAAAAAAAAAAAAAAAAAAAGAAGAACAGATCGGCGACGTTGTCCACGGCCACAACCACAGCCACACCCACAACCACCACCACCACCAATGGTCCACAGCAGAAAAAAAAAAAAAAAAAAAAAAAAAAAAAAAAAAAGAACAGACCGGCGACGTGGTCCACAGCCACAGCCACGCCCACGCCTACAACCACCACCACCACTGGTGGTCCACAGCAGAAAAAAAAAAAAAAAAAAAAAAAAAAAAAAAAAAAGAACAAATCGACGACGTGGTCCACAGCCACGCCCACAACCACCACCACCACCGGCGGAACAGATCGGCCGGCCCAAGGAGATCGGTGATGGGCTTAGGGTGAGACGAGGGAGCTGGCCGGCAGGTGAGCTAGAGAGAAAAAAAAATGAGGAAGAAAGAAGAGCGGAACATATCGGCCGGCCTAGGGAGATCGGCGATGGGCTTGGGGTGAGACGAGGGAGCTGGCTGGCCGGTGAGCTAGAGAAAAAAAAAAAATGAGGAAGACAGAAGAAAGAAGAGAAGCCGGAGAGAGAGAGAGAGAGAGAGAGAGAGAGAGAGAGAGAGAGAGAGAGAGAGAGAATATGTGCTTTTTTTAATTAGGGAAGAGAGAGAACGATAATAAAAAAATAATTTTTTTTAGGTGTGTGCTACAGTGCACATCTGAAAATAGATGTGCCCTGTAGCACTTTAGTTAAAAATTTAAGAAATGACTCCACTGCTGTGGGTCATTTTTGTTATATAAGTGGAGCTAAAATAGCAATATAGCTATTTAGCTCCACTGTTGCAAATGCTCTAACAAGCTATTCTTTTCCGATATTAAAAAAAAAAATTTGATATGACCTTAGCCCAGCCCAAAAATATAGATTTCTAAGAATGGAGTTGGTATGATTATGTGATATGACCCTTAGACAAGCCCTAATGTGTTTGGAATGATGTGAGAATTGAGACAAACTCTTGTCTCTCCTCCTGTCTAGTCTAGCTCTCTCATCTCACTCTGTTCTTTTATTCTTGGTTAAATAGGTTTTTATATGCTTCTTTCCATTTCTATCAGACTCATCCGCTCTTCTTCAATGCAATCTTTGGGCCCGCAAATTGAACTACAACGATCGAACCCCACAATAAGCTATTCACCAAGGACCATCCCATTGTGAAAATGTAGTAATAGTATTACTCCTGTATTCATTGCTGTGACAGTTTTATACAAACTACAAAGTATGAGAATTGAGTCAAGTCAATGGTGGAAGCCTTGGGAATTCCCGTGTGTAAGTGAATTACCACATTGAACAAGAATGAGATGATCAGTAAATTGTTAATATAATATAGTTGGCCTCAAACTCGTGTGTTTAAGTTGTTTGGGTTAGATGGTTTTATTATATATTATATATACTTACTAGTCAGTTGAAGACTCTCCCAAGGTATTATTTCCGCAAGGGCAATGAATTTATGGGCAGTAAATCTGTGAAGGTAGTAGGTAGGATAATCTCATGGCACATTCGTCGTTTATTGTCAAGTCATTTACTATTTTTGTGCTAATTGTATAAGTTCATATTTTATTTCCTTACATTAGGAAGAGAGGTGAATAAATCTGTCATGAAAAAATCGGTCACTCACTCAGTGCCTTAGATTTCTACATTGACGTGATCACTCACTCAGTGCCCTAGATTTCTACATTGACGTGATCATTCAAGAATCCACGTTCATATTTTGATTAGGCCTTTATTTATTTATTTATTTTGATGCGTAAAGATGTAGTACATAGTGTGTTACTTTCACATTTTGCATGGATTAGTATGTTTTACTTTACATGTAATTTTCTATTGGGATTCTTTTTTCTTTTTTTTAAAAAGACGAGATAAGTTGACTACAAACACAAATCTGCCTCCATTTATTGTGTTCCACTAATATAAAGTTTCTCAAAAAAAAAAAAAATGGTATACAAAAAAATGATACTATGAATGTGGCTCAAGATTTTCAAGGAGTTAAAAATCTTGATTAATCTTGGAATTGATTTGGTGGTTGGATTGAGAATAAAAAACACAAGTAGGAGGCAAAATTAACGTACCTTTATTCTCAATAAATCCGATTCCAAGATAAGTCAAGACCTTTTACCTCCTTGAAATTCAAATAGTGGGTCTCTCGTCATTGCTGTGTTTGGGGTTGAGAAAAAAATGAACTCTCATTTGGATCTTCCACAAGTGGGAAGGGGATTAAGGAGAAGCAACTACAACTTGTTTGAATTCATTTCATTAAATTTACTCTTAAGATTGATTCACAAATGGGAAAAGAACCATTTCGCCCAAAAAAAAAAAAAAGTAAAAGAATCATCAACTTACGCCAGCTTGAATTAAGCAAAGATGGTGTCATTTCATTTACCGTAATATCAGTTGCTCTTTATCTCTCTCAAAAAAAAAAATATATATATCAGTTGCTCTATCAAAGGAACTACAGTTTTTTCACAAATGATACGCGGCCATTTCATGTAGTAGTCTCGCATGAGTAATCCCTAAATGATACACGTGCTTATCACCTGCCCTTCTTATCAGTCAGTCAAACATTTTTCCAAATAAATTAACAGCATTTCACAATTAGAAATTCTTCAGTTTTTTTTTTTTTTCTTCTACATTTTCTAAAGTCTTAATGACCAAACAATGCATAACAATTCAATACTTCAAAAATTGGGTTAATAAAAGAGAAGTGCTACACCCATAACATTTTCACATTACTTCACAATAAATCCTACGTGATAGGTTATTATTGGTTTTAATCTAAACTTACCATTGAAATTACCTTCTTACCCACTAGTAACACCAAGTAACAACGAATTTATTGTGAAAATATTATGGATGTAGCATTTCTCCCTCTCTCTCTCTCTCTCTCTCTCTCTCTATATATATATATATATATCTATATATATATATATATTTATAATAAAAAAAACTGTTGTAGCATTTTAATATTAAATAATTAAAATAAATAAATGTTATAATATAAACGTGAAGATGTGGGAGTGAATATGGAAGATGAAGAGTTAGTAAAAATGTTTAATCTCACATTGAAAAGGAGAGACTATTGTATTCTTTTTAATTGTGATGATTAATGGGCTAACATGAATTGTCTCAGACATTAGGCTAGATACGTGCGCAAGGAGGAGATGAAGAGTGGAGGTATTAAAATTGTGTAATTCCAGCCCATCAGATTAATATCCAACAATTAATCTTGTAACACCCACTACATCAGAATTATGAACTTAATTAATCAGAAATAAATTGGATAATAATTTCGTGAGGCCCATTGAGCCTATAAATAGACTCATTCAGACCCAATCCAAAATACTGAAAATATACACAGTAATATACACTAAAAAATAGAGAGATTCTTGGCAAGGAAGGGTGTTCTTTCTGGGGGAGCTTTGGGCTTGAACACTTTGTGCAGAAGCTGTTCTAGCCATACAACATTTGTTGGACTGTTGTATCCTGGGAAGACAAGTCAAAGAAGGTCTGCACCGATTACAAAGTTTAGCCAACCAAGGGCTTGAATCTCCTTAAAGAGAACGAGCGTCGCACCTCAGTCCAAATAGTGTTGCGTATTTTCTCTTTAACTTAATAATATTCAGAAGTAATATTCAATTTCTCTTTATGTTATTTCCATTATTATTGTGTTTGCACCAACAATTTTAAGGAGATTCAACACATGGAACCTACACAAGAGAAACCAAATGAGCCAATTGGAGATCTCAACAAGCCCTTTCACTTTAAGGGAGCCCACTTCAAGAGCTGGAAGGGAAAGGCCATCTTTTATTTGAGTCTTTTCAAAGTCGACTACATCCTTACTAACAAGAATCCATCAAAGATTCCTACCGATGAGATGAGTGAGGAAGAAAATAGTCTCCATCAAGAAAAAGTAGATAAGTATATAAAAGATGAATACAATTGTCGCTCTTATCTTTTGAATTGTCTTGCCGATCATTTTTATGATTATTATGATACAACTTATAATTCTACTAAGAAAATTTGGAAAGTTTTACAAAGCAAGTATGATACTGAGGAGGCTGGTGCACAGAAGTAGATTTTTCCATTACCAAATGGTGGATGGAAAATCGGTGGTGGATCAAGCACAAGACTTCCAAATGATCGTGGCAGAATTGAGATCCGAAGGCATAAAGATTGGAGACAATTTGGTGGTAGCTGGCATAATTGATAAACTACCACAATCTTGGAGGGAGTTTCAAAAGACCTTGCGGCACAAACAAAAGGAGACATCCTTGGAGACTTTGATCACACGAATCCGTGTGGAGGAGGAGACTAGAGGACAAGATGCACTCATGGCACAAGAGAGCAATGGTAATTCCACCACAAAGGTAAACCTTATTTCATCTAATAATAATATGCTCAAAAATCATTTTCCTAGAAATGGTCAATTGAAGCTTAAAAAGAGAGCCTTTAAAAATAATAATAGACATCAAGGAAGGGGAAACCCGAATAAAAATTACAATAAGAACCAAGGACCCCCTTCACAAGATCAATTTAATAGATATTGTTTTATCTGTGGCAAGAGTGGGCATATTGCTCGAATTTGCAAATTCCAGAAACGTGAATCTGTCCCACAGGCTAACGTAACTGAAGAGCCTTTAGTGGCTATGATTACAGACATCAATATGTTGCAATATGTTGAAGGGTGGTGGGCAGATTCTGGTGCTAATAGGCACGTCTGCTATGACAAAAATTGGTTCAAGTTGTACATTCCTTTTGAAGAAGAAAAAACTATTATGCTTGGTGACTCTAGCAAAACCAAAGTTCTTAGGAGTGGTGAGGTTGAATTGAAATTCACTTTTGAACGTGTGCTAACATTGAAAAATGTACTTTACACTCCGTCCATAAGGAAGAATTTGATGTCAAGTTTTTTGCTTAACAAGGCTGGCTTCAACCAAACTATGGAATCTGATAACTATGTAATCACTAAAAAGGGATTATTTGTGGGTAAGGGTTATGCTTGTGATGGAATGTTTAAATTGAATGTTGAGAATAACAAAACATCTACTACTCATATGTGGAAATTATGAGTAGTTTAAGATTAATTTCAAGACTGTCAAAAGATTTTGAAAAATGTGAAACTTGTAGTCACGATAAGATTACAAAAAGGCCTCATAAAAGTGTTGTAAGAAATACTGAATTGCTTGACTTAATTCACTCCGATTTATGTGAATTTGAGGAAATTTTAACTCGTGGTGGAAATAGATATATTATCACTTTTATTAATGATTTCTCAAAATATGCAGCTATTTATTTGTTGAAAAATAAAAGTGATGCTTTTGAAAAATTTCAAGATTTTTTAAAAGAAGTTAAAAATCAATTCGGTAGGAAAATAAAAAAAAAAAATGAAGTGATAGAGGCCGTGAGTATGAATCAAGTACATTCAACTCATTTGTTTAGTCTTTCGGAATTATCCATGAAACTACTACACCATATTCACCTGCTTCTAATGGTGTGGCTGAAAGAAAAAATAGAACTCTAATTGAGTTAACAAATGCCATGTTAATTGAATCTGGTACACCTTTACATTTTTGGGGTGAAACAATTTTAACTGCATGTCATGTTTTGAATAGGGTGCCACATAAAAAGTCATATACCACACCTTTTGAGATGTGGAAAGAACATAAGTTAAATTTGGGATATTTGAGAGTACGGGGTTGTCTTGCCTATGTAAGGCTTACTGACCCTAAAATACCTAAATTAGGTATAAGAACTACTACTTGTGCTTTTCTTGGTTATGCAATTAATAGTGTAGCTTATAAATTTTTTGATCTTGAAAACAAAATAATTTTTGAATCTGGTGATGCAATTTTTCATTAAGAAAAATTTCCTTTTAAATTGAAAAATAGTGGGGGTGAAGAAAATATTTTGTCACAACCTAGTTCTTTTACTTCAAAGAATCAAGAAAATTTTGAAATGGAACCTAGTAATAAAAAAACTAGAGTTGAAAAGGATTTTGGTCCTAATTATTATGTTTTTAACATTGAGGAAAATCAAAATTTAAAAGAGGCTTTAACATCACCTGATACTTTATTTTGGAAAGAGGCTGTAAATGATGAGATGGAATCTCTAATTTCTAATAAAACTTGGAAATTAGTAAATCTTCCACCGGGTTGTAAGACCATAGGTTGTAAATGGGTCCTTAGAAAAAAGTTGAAACCGGATGGATCAATAGATAAGTTTTAAGCTAGACTTGTTGCAAAAGGCTTCAAACAAAAAGCTGATCTTGATTTCTTTGATACTTTTTCTCTGGTAACAAGAATTATATCTATTAGATTGTTAATTGCTATTGCTGCAATTTTTTATTTGAAAATTCATCAAATGGATGTAAAAACTACTTTTCTAAATGGGAACTTAGAGGAAGAAATTTATATAGATCAACCCGAAGGCTTTGTAGCGCCTAGACAAGAAAGCAAGGTATGTAAGCTAACTAAATCCTTATATGGCTCAAAACAAGCACCTAAGCAGTGGCATAAAAGTTTGATTTCTGCATGATTGAGAATGGCTATAAATCAAATGAATGTGATAAATGTATCTATTCTAAATCATGGAATAATTTACATGTTATTATTAGCCACTATGTGGATAATATGTTGATTTTTAGCTCAAATATTCATGTTATAAATGAGACAAAAAATATGCTTAAAAGCCATTTTGATATGAAAGATCTTGGTGAGGCTAATTTTATTTTGGGCATGAAAATTACAAAAACATGTGATGGAATATTTCTTGATTAATCACATTATGCAGAGAAAATATTGAGAAAATATAATTTTCATGATCACAAAAGTGTAGCTACTCCTTTTGATTCTAGTGTTTATTTATTTCCTGTGAATAATGATGATGAGATTTTTAATCAAAAGGATTATACTAGCATTATTGGTAGTTTGCATTATGCTACTGATTGTACAAGACTTGACATTGCATATGCAGTAGGAGTGCTAAACAAATTTACTAGCAAGCCTAGTAAAGATCATTGGCTAGCTATTGAGCGAGTCATGAGATATTTAATTGGTACCAAAAGCTATGGCTTATTTTATAAAAATTACCCTGCTGTGATTGAAACTTTTAGTGATGCTGATTGGAATACTTTGTCAAGTGATTCTCTCTCTACTACTAGTTATATTTTTACCTTAGGTAGTGGTGCTATTTGTTGGAAATCTAAAAAGCAAATAATAATTGCTAATTCAACAATAGAAGCTGAATTAATAGCATTAGCTTCAGCTAGTGAAGAGGCAAATTGGCTAAGAGATTTGTTATATGAAATTCCATTTTGAGAAAAGCCAATTCCACCCATATTAATTCATTGTGATAGCACTGCCGCAATTGGTAGAGTTAAAAACCATTACTACAACGGTAAATCCAGACCTATAAGAAGAAAGCACAGTTCCGTGCTATCTTATTTGAGTAGTGGCATCATAACTGTCGATTATATTAAATCTAATGATAATCTTGCAGATCCATTTACCAAGGCTTTGGCAAAAGATAGGGTCTGCAATAAATCGAGGGGGATGGGACTAAAGTCCATAGAATCATGAGTCATGTATGAGGATACCTAACCCAAGGACCAGAGATCTTAAGAATTGGGTTCAATGGGAAAAACGAATCATACGATGGTTGTAAGAAATGCACTGTTTATTTTTTAAAATTATTTATTTTGTAAATAATTTTTTAATTGTTCATCCCTGTGATGTAAGTGCATTTATCCTGTAATATGGAGAGGTTGAGTAAAAACTCTTAATGAAATTTGTAGCTCATATAAGTGGGGTGTCAAAATTACAGAAGCACCCTTGACAAAATTTCACCTATGTGAGTGTGGGAATGGGGCCACTCCCTACGAGATTTGGATTTAATCTCAAATACACTCATGAAACTGGGATCAGCACATGGTCGCAAAGTGCTAGTTATAAAAGCTCACGTCAACACCTAAGTTGTTATGTGTAAGCAATGACGCTTAATTTCCCTAAAGCAGTCCTAGTTCAAGTCGGAGACCACTATGACTCTGGAGTTGAGATCGCTGTTTTACTAAGTGAAGGTTCGATGCAAAGCACACCTTCATGATGCATAATGACTTGTCTTTGCCTCGTAATCTCTCTTTAACTAAAAAATTTAATATTAAAATGAGTGGGGGATTGTTGGAGCATTTTAATATTAAATAATTAAAATAAATAAATGTTATAATATAAATGTAAAGATGTGGGAGTGAATATAGAAGATAAAGAGTTAGTAAAAATGTTTAATCCCACATTGAAAAGGAGATAGACTTTTTTTTTTTTTTTTTAATTGTGGTGATTAATGGGCTAACATGAATTGTCTCAGATATTGGGCTAGATACGTGCGCAAGGGGAAGATGAAGAGTGGAGGTATCATAATGGGAAATGAATCAGCCTCTTGGATCCTCTTACTTGACATCCCATTCAAAATAATTACCATATCCATTGGTGAGTAAATGACCCGAATTAATACTCCATTTTTACTATGAAAAATAAAGAGGCATTAATCCACTTAATGGACTATCTGTTTGGGCTTTTTTATTCTTTAGAAACTCCTTATCTAACCATTTATTGTGTAACTTCAGCCCATCAGATTAATATCCAACAATTAATCTTGTAACACCCATTACATCAGAATTATGGACTTAATTAATCAGAAATAAATTGGATAATAATTTTGTGAGGCCCATTGAGCCTATAAATAGACTTATTCACACCCAATCCAAGTTACTAAAAATATACATGGCAATATACATTAAAAAATAGAGAGATTCTTGGCAAGGAAGGGTGTTCTTTCTGGTGGAGCTTTGGGCTTGAACACTTTATGCAAAAGCTGTTCTAGCCATACAATATTTGTTGGGCTGTTAAATCTAGGGGGAGACAAGTCAAAGAAGGTCTGCACTGGTTACAAAGTTTAGCCAACCAAGGGCTTGAATCTCCTTAAAGAGAGCGAGTGTCACGCCTCAGTCCAAATAGTGTTGTATTTTTTCTCTTCAACTTAATAATATTTAGAAGTAATATTCAATTTCTCTTTGTGTTATTTCCATTATTATTGTGTTTGCACCATTTATTAAAACTAGGGATGACAATTTTGTCCTGTTCCGTTTACCCCGCCCCTCCCCGCTCGCCCCACACGAGTTTTCCTCATCCTGCAAAGGTAGTGGGGCGGGGATAGAGCAAGATTTTAACCCCGCACCATGGGACGGGGTGGGGATGGGTTTAGACTTTTTAGACCCTGCTTTGCCCCGCCTCTCTCCGTCCTCGCCTAGCTCCGCGTTGCAAAGGGTTATAATTGTAAATTTTTCATACCCTAAAACCCTACTATTTAAACAAACATATCAATATTAACTTATTTTATTCTATTTAATGTGGTTCTCTGCCTTTATTTTGTTATGTGTTATACTATGAGATTTTTTTTTTTTTTTTTTTTTTTGTGATTGTCTTATTAAACACTTGGATATATTATTCAGTTTTTTCTAAAAATTGATTTGATTTGATGGGATAAATTTAGTTGAAATTTCAAGTATACTTTTATTAATGAAATAGGTTTCATTAAAAAAATTGTACTAGTTATAGGGCAAATTAAAGAAAAGTAGAGTTTTATTGGGTGGGGCGGGACTTCACGGGCCCCAAGGGGTAGGGATGGGGTGGAAAAGTTTTCCCCGTCATGCGGGGCGGGGTGAGGATGAAGCAAGACAAAACTATGCGGGGCGGGGACGAAGACCCCATCCTTCGGCCCTGCCCCTCCCCATTGCCATCCCTAATTAAAACCACACCTAAATAAAGGTTTCGTATTTTTGCGGAAGGCTTTATTTCTTTTCCAAAAGTTGTTTCAACACATCAAAGAGAATTCACATTCATGAGATTGCCTTGGTTTCCTTTCCCTTACCTTTTAGGTTCAATACTGTTTTTGGGCTGGGAATAACATTTCTCCTAGTAGAGATTTTAGAACAACCAAGAGAAACAAAACAAAACATAGTAGCAATTTCATAAATTTATAGTGAATAAATGAGACTTCAATGAGAGGAAAGTAGAGAGAAAAAACTTATTGAGAATTTGAAGTCACAATCCATTATAGATATAAATTAAGTTTTCTACAATAAGAGTTCCCAAATATTGAGAAAGTAACCATAGCTATTTATACATACAGACTAATAACTTACCTAGGGAATTGGCAACACAAAAATAACAGGAATACATGAAATCCTCTGCCAACAGGGGCGGACCCAGGAATTTTGGTTTGGGAGGGCCAAGTTGCAACTCTAATATATTTATCAAGACAACCCCCACATACACATACACATATACATGCTTTTTTATTATATACACACTTTTTTATTTGATTAGTTATATATATACACACACACACACACCAAACAAGAAAAAAAAAAAAAAACTTAGCGATTTCAATCAAAATTATGTTTTGTAACGATCTTTCATAAAATAAAATTCATTTTTAATATTTTTATAGTGAACTTCTTAAAAATTTCATTTTCGATACAAATTATCAAATTTTATACTAAAGTAAGTAAAAAATCTTTCAATTGAACTAATGAAATTTTCAAAAACATGAATGATCCAAAACTTGGAGGAATAAGTTAGGCTTCAAACATATTTGAAGTTATCTTGCTCTAACTTATTATGTAGTAATTAAAAAAATATTTCATGTGTAGTTTTAGTGACATTATTTTTGTAATGAGTCATTGACTTGTTAATTGCCACATAACTGGTTGAAAAAGATATAGATTCAAACGTGTTTGATGCCAAACTTTATCATATATTTAATAGATATAAGAGCATATTTTACAAAAAAAAAATATAGAATTGTGAAAAATAATGTTATGTCTCTATATTTGGGGGGGGGGGGCATCTCTTATTTTTGTAGACTAAATTTTGAAAACATTAAATAATTATACATATATTTAAAAAAATTTAAACATTTTGGGGGGGGCCATGGCCAGTGAGGGTTGATATAAAGAACAATAACTCTCAAGAAGAACATGATGTAAGTTACTGAAAAGCAAGTGAAAAAAACCACTTGATCTATTTTGTACCATTTCTCATCACTTACATTTGAGGATTGTGTTGGTGTTGGAGGTGAATCATCCCTATTATTGCCACAGCTTTTCTCCAATGGCACTCCACAAAGAAATGGATTTCCATCATAGCTACTTGCATCAAAAGTTCCAAATTGGGCTTTCATATCTAGGGTCCTACTTGATAAGCTGTTATAAGCAACACCGAACATCGCCAAAAAGGTAAGCACAATAATTGTGGAGGAATTTCTCCACTCAATCTATTGTGAGAAAGATCCAAGCTCTCTAGTTCATTCAAGTTAGCAAAAGATTTTGAAATGGAACCTGTCATCTGATTGTGAGACAAGTTTAGTGCATGAATTCCTTGTAACTGTCCAAGTTCAATTGGGATTGCACCTGTTAGATTGTCACAAGATAAATCCAAACCTGACATGTAAACAAGAATGCTATCCTTTTAAGAGCTAAGCCTATATTTGGTAACAAAGTTAACTTCAACATCTCATTCATACTCATGAAATTCGTCAATATCATCATTATTGGAACTAGGAAATTCATGAGAAAAGTACCACCCATATTCTTCTTTAGAAAAACTAAAAGACAGTGTGTGTCCAAAACAGTGAGGTATTGTCCCAGAAAAGAAGTTCCTAGAAAGATCCTTTGAGTTTATATTGGCCAGTTGACATAACTGTGTCGAAATATTGCCACTCAAATGATTTCCTCCCAACAACAAAATTCTTAAGTTAGAAGTTTTACAGATTGCACTGGGAATGCAGCCTAACAATTTATTATCACTGATATCCAATGTCCAAAGCTCCGACATATTGAGAAAAGGTTTTGGTATTGTTCCTGAAAAGATGTTCTCTTCCAAATGTAAATGTATTAACTAAGGGAGTCAATGTTGTACCAGAGGCTATACTTGTGTGACTAGTGAAACGATATATTTCGGTACCGATATACCGTTTCTAGTTTACCGTTATTTTATATATATATATATATATGTGTGTGTGTGTGTGTGTGTGTGTGTGTGTGTGTGTATTATAATAAATATAAAAGTTTACCATAAAACATTACCTCAATTTAAAACAAATTATTCATGGTTTTATACTTTAGCATCAATTAAAAGAAAGAAATAAAAAACACAATATAAAAAATAGAAAGCTTAATTGTTCATTGCATACTAAGAAAACAAATAATACTAATAAGTTAATGTAAATAAGTTACCATTCTGCCTTTACAAAAATTCAAAAATTACAAAAAAAGGGTTTTTTTTTTTTTTTTTTTTTTTCTGTATCGGTCGATATTGCCCGAAATTCGCCGGTATGGCCGGTATTTAAACCGGTACGAAACGTTGGTGTTTCAATACCGATATACATACTGATACGGTACATACGGTATTGACTACCTTGGTATTAACTAAGTGCTTGACCACAAAGGTAAAGATCCATGAAGGAGGTTATGAGAAAGGTCCAAAAACTCAACCGTAATTGTTTCACATGGAATTTGACCTTCAAAATAATTATTTTGCATGAGAATACCATAAGAACCTGTTTGGTTGCATATCCAAGTAGGAATCTTACCCGACAAATTATTGTTGCTAACATCGAAGAAAGCAAAAGACACGAAATTGGGTAATTCATTTGGCATAGCTCCAGAGAACTGATTGTGATTTATTTTCAAAAAAATTAGCAAAGTTAAGTTAGATAAAGTTACCCAATCTAAATGGCCATCAAAATAATTATTATTTAATACCAAGAACGACAACTTGGAGCAGCCTACACGAAATTCCTTTGGTACTTCTCTGGAGAAGTTGTTAAAGGACACGTCGAATTTATCCAAGAGACTCATATTGCCAATTGAGGATGGGAGAGAACCTGTGAAAAAAATTATTGGATAACTTTAGATACTGTATATTTGGTAGTATCTCCCCAATATTTCGTTGAAGCTTTCCAATAAGCTGATTGTTTGACACATCTATCACATAAGTAGAGTTAGGAAAGAGCGGCAAATGAAAATGACCTAAGAAAGAGTTATCGTTAAGAGTGGCAAATTTTAGCCCTAAACAGCCAATCAGGAAAAAGTCTGTTCAACCCATTGTATGAAAGATCAAGTTTTCTCAAGCTTTGCTAGTGAAGGAGAAATGTCGGAAGTTGATGGGACAGCTTATTCAGAGAACAGTTAAATATCAATAAAGACTCCAATTGAAATAAGTTTACCCAGTCTGAATTTTTCGTTTCTATATCAACCTTCTCATTATCATCACATTCAAATTGAAATAACTTAAGCTTAGAATGATTAGCAAATGAGCCAAATGACAAACCCTCAAAAAGATTATAACTGAGATCAATGTACTTAAGGGAGGTAAGGCTAGCTATCAAAGATGAAATGTTTCCACGGAATTGATTCCCATTGAGATCTAACCGTTGAAGAGACATCAAATTGTATAGGCAAGAAGGAAGGGTCCCTTCAAAAGAATTCCACCGAAGATCTAAATCTTCAAGTTTTTTGAGTCCACATAAACCTGTAAAAAATGACTAAACGTTTGTAATTTTCAACTTTGTTATATCTTATTCATAAGAATACATCAAGTCTAGAGTAGACTTATTTTATTTTAGTTTTTTTTTTTTTTTGAATTTCATGAAAAAAATATTTATATCAAATTTTGATTGTTACTAAGATCTAAAAGCTCGAACCTACCAAAAGCTGCCTAATCTACAAAAAAAGAAAATCATTTGTGGTGTGGAAAATCACTGGTCAAATTGTGTGTGAGAATTACATCTAATATTACTCTTTGTTATATGTATTACATAATTTAATAATTTTTAATTAGATTAATATTTTAAAAATCTCACCAAAATATACAATCTTAAGACATACACCAAATTTATGTCAGTAGAATTTTATTTTCCCAGTTATCATTAAAGGCATGTTCTATGCATGATTTATTTATTTATTTTATATTTCAATATCAATAATTGATGAAATAATTGTCGAGTACTCGGTAATAATAATAGGGAAGGGAGCTCTGAAACCCCAGATGTTGTAGACATATTAGGAGATACCAATTGATTAAGCTACAAGGCTCTGGCATAATATTTTTTAATTATCGATTATCTTAATATATATTTCTAAACTATGAACCGTAAATATATTAAATAATGTATTCAAAGTGTGGATTTTTCAACAAAAAAAAAAAAAAATCTGCAAATACAAAATTATTAAGTAGCGTAATTTGAACATGACCATTATATAGACATAGGGGTGTTTGCGGCCTGGTTTAGCCAAAACCATAATCGCAGTGTACCTTATTTGGCGGTCACATATGCAGTGTGATGCGGTTTAGAGTTTAACCATACCATAACCGTATCACACCTCATTTTTTAGGTCACATGTGCGGTGCAGTGTATAAGATATAGTTTGAACGATTTGAAATCGGTATATTTTTCAAATTTTAGACTTTTCCTACCCTGTCTAAATCTAATTTTTTTCCTTTATTTTGGGCCAAGTTTAAAACTATTAAGCTAGTTTTTCTTTATTTTGGGTTAGCTTTCTTAATCAACACTTGCTAATGTTATTAAACTTTTTTTTTTTTTTTGAAAACTAAGGGTTATTAACTATTAATGATATTTTAATATTAAAAAATAAATATATTAATATAGAGAAACGGTGCGGTGTGGTTTGTGCGGTTTTCTTATTATAAAACCGCAAACTACACTGCACCTTGTGGTGCGATGCACTGTTAGTTGCAGTGTGGTGTGGTTATACCATTTTGTGAGTAGTTTCAGTGTGGTTTTTGTAGTTTGTGCTGTTTGTTGAACACTCCTATATAGACATGCACCCAAAGCTAATTCAACCATAGAATTTAGGAGAGAGAGTGGAGAAATAGAATAAGAAGTAAAGAGAAAAAAGAAAAATCCATTACATTTTGGCAAGGATCCATTAAAATAATTGCCTGTTAAATTAAGGACCTCCAAACTTCTTAGACTAGCAAGATCTGCGGCAATATGAATATAACATATTTAGAAGAAACAGAGCATAAATGTATTGCAATGTTAAATAAAATATATAATATATGTATTGAAAAGCAAGGCAGCAACCAACTTCTTCGGAAACAAGTACTTATTCTTTTATTTTCTTTGTATGGACAAGATTTTATTTGTTTATTAATTCTTTATTTTGAGTGTAAGAACCTTGCATTACCTTGGTCATAAAGGGGGCCCTCCATGCCATTTAAATCCAATTTCAAGGATGTAAGCGCTGACAGTGCACCCAAATATCTTAAAATCCCTTTGTCGAAATGATTGGCACTGAGGTCTAGGTGCTTCAGCTGCTTAGCTTCGACAAACTTTTGAATTCTGAGTGTACACCATGAAAATAATAACCAAGTATAATAAGCAGAGCAAAACACTTAGGTGATGTTATGCTATTAAATTAAGTATAATACAGGAAAATATTTAAAAAAAAAAAAATTGGAAGCAACATGCTCTACCCTATAATCTGTTTCCACCAAATATGAATATCAATAGAGAGAGCACCACACCCGTAATATGTGGGTGTCAATTTAATAAGGCAAAAGTAGAGGTGATGGAGATGCATATTGATCATAAAGCTGTCAATTTAATTAGATCGTTGCTTTATTATAAACTAGTATCTCTGATTAAATCAAAATATGATCTTACCTATCTCTCTACCTTGAACTGTTAGGGAGCCATTGAGTTCATTGTTCCTTAAATCCAACAATTCCAAGTCTTCAAAAACCGAAAGTTCTACCCCAAAAAAAAAAAAAAGGTGAAAAGTAGGAATTGTTAATATAATTTGTAGGTAGGACAAAATTGGCCTATGCCCATTTTAAAAAAACAATCCAGCATTTTGCTCACTTTCCTAAACTAATTAAGAAAATTCCCCTCTTTTAAAACTTGATTTTCTCAAAATCGAGTTGAGCCCTATAATGGCGTTTTAAGGAGCCTATAGTGGTGTTTTGGAACTTGAGCTCCACGAAATCGAGTTATAGGTAAAAAAAAAAAAAAAAAAAAAAAAAAAAAAAAAAAAAAACTTGCATGGAACTCAAGTTCATGGAGCTCGAGTTCCAAAACGCAACTATAGGTCCTTAAAATGTCACTATAGGCTCCTTAAAACACCACTATAGGGCTCTAGATTTTTTTTTTAACTCCATTTTGAGAAAATTGAGTTTCAAAAAGGGGCATTATCCTAATTAGTTTGAGAAGGGAGGCAAAATGCTAGATTGTTTTTTTAAAATGGGCATAGGCCAATTTTGTCCTTTGTAGGTATTATGATGTATAGGCATACCTTCAGTAGGAAAGGATCCTACCAAAATGTTATTAGAGAGACTCAAAGTTTTGAGTGATTTAAGTAATCTCAATGATTGTATAATACTCCGATTGAACTCATTTGAACCAAGGTCTAACTACTTTAGCTTCTTCAACCTCAACAAACTTGTAGAACCTGTAATGAAATGGTAAGAAATAGAGTAATTATATTTTTATTCACAATAACAACAATATCAAACGCCAATGAGTAGTTTTATTGATATAGTCAATTGAAGAGAATTCAAAGACCAATTTTTAGTATATTACACATACTTTTTCCGTTTTATTTGATACATAAATGAAATGGGAAATGAATTTAAAAAGACCTATAGCTGCATTTAAAAAACGCAGCTATAGGCTAAGTTTATAAAATATTAAATATTACTATTTGTAAAATATTTATGTACAATAACACTAGCTTAAAAAGAAAAATATTCTCAAAAAAAAAAAAAAAAACTTAAAAAGAAAAAAACCCTAATCTCTACCTTAGATATTAAATATTAATATGTCAAAAATATGTTAAGGAAATTCTGAGTATCCTAGTGGCAAGAACGCGCATTTCCCCTAGTCAGCCAAGGTTTGACTCGTATTGAGACATTTTTTTATTTTTTCTCTTCTTATTACCAAAACTACGTCGTTTTGGGTTTGCTTTATTGACCGACTAACCCTAATTTTCACCATTTGTCTCCCACTTCAACAGCAGCCGTTCTTCTCTTTCCCTCTCCAATCATTCTCTTCCTCCCATCTCTCTCTTTTGCCTATAGGGAAAATAAATAAATAAGATAGAGAGACGCCGTCGTATCTTCACTCTTCATACCTACAGTTTAGGTCAGAGAGATCTATACCAAATTCGTAAGTTTTTTTTTTTTAAAATTTTTTGTTCGTTAAAATCTCAGTCTTGTTAATGCTATTTTTTTCTTCAATGTGATTTTTTTTAATAATTAGAAAGTACTTTCTTTGTTTTTTAAAATTTACTTTATTTTTTTTCCATACTTTAAGTTTTAATTTTAGAAATTCCGTATTTTTTTTTTTTTTTTTGAATTTGGATTATGAGGTTTGAGTTTTTAAGGGTTTTGTGGACTCAGAATATTGACTTTAGAAATTTAAGTTTTTAAGTGATATTAGCTTTTTCTTTTTTTAATTATTTGTGAAAGATTTGAAATTGGTGCATTATTGTAATGGATTGAATCAGCTAGGGTTTGGATGAGTCCAGCTGCATTGGAGAAGATGGAAGATGTTAAGCCTTCGGAAGCAGCATCGGCCAACAATTCACAAACAGATAGCGCCGCAGCTACTGTCGAGTGTCGACCCATCTGAAGCCCGATTCTCGGAGTTCTGCAAGGTTTTTTTTTTTTTTTTTTTTTTTTTAATTCTCTTGTTCATTGTTATCAATGTTATGTTTCATTGTATGCGTTTAAATTGAGGTTCGCGCGGTTTAATTCTTTATTTGTTTTTAGTTTTTACTGCTTGCTTTCCCTAGCATTACTCAGTTTTTATAAGCGAAAAGTGAGTTTTCTGTGAATTTAGGCTTGTAAGGTTTATTTTTCTCTTCATTCCTTGTTATTAATGTTATATTTAAATCTAGGTTTGGTGGGTTGGTTCTATATTTTTATGTTATTAAACAAAAAAAGTGGGCTTTCTGTGAATTGAATGTGGATTTTGATGACAGAATGGAATGTCGTTGGATGAGAACAGCTATGAAGCTGTTCAAAGAAACCAAACACCTTTTACAGACTAATGTTTCAGCTTTTGGCAACAGAACGGTATGTATTATTGGTTTGTATTGTCTCGTAAATGTGAAGATAGGGTGAGGAAAGGTCTTTATGTGAACTAACAGAATTCTGTTTTGTCTGTACCAGCTTGATGAAGCAGAAAGGTTTTGGTTTGCTTTTGTTCTGTTTTTAATTAAAAGGTTAAGTGAGAAGAATTTGGATAGTGGGCAGCAAGGGTCTGATGATAATGGATATACGCTATGCCAGATATTGAGAGCTGCGAAGCTGAAGTATGTTTCTGATCCTTCAAATTTCCTTTATTTTGTGATCGATTGCTTTTTTGTGTTTTGGGGTCATCCTCATATTTTTGTTTTTCATAGCATTGTGGACTTCTTCAAGGAGCTTCCTCAGTTTGTTGTTAAGGCTGGTCCAACTTTGAGTAATATATACGGTGCAGATTGGGAGAACAGACTAGAGGTGTTGGTGTGACAGCAATTTATGCCTATAATTAAAAAAAATAGTGTAAATATGTCTGTTTATTTGGGCTTTTATTCATGGTTTTGTTTTCACTTTTCTCCGATCAGGCAAAAGAGATGCCTATGTTTTGGTTTGAGTGTGTATATGTTTTTTTGTGTAATTATAAGTTTGTATTATGGTCTTATAAATTTTGTGGGGTTTGTTTGGCTACACGAGAAATTCTGGGCCTTAAGGACTGTTTGTTATGTTGGGCCTGTTTGTTTGTTTTTCATTATGTTAAATTTTTTTTCTTTTGGGTTTATTGAAATCTTGAATTTTTATGTTATGGGGCTTCAAACCTATACCCACTGAAACCCTAAACTACATCTAGCAGAGAATTTTATTAAAAAAATGTGAATGTTTGTGCTCTACTTGTATAATAAGAACTGCTGCGTCCACAACATTATTCACAACATTTTCATAACAAATCCTAGTTGGCAGGTTGTTACAAGTTTTAAATTTAAATTCAACACTAAAATTACTTTTTTACTCACTAATAACAGCAAATAACAACTTGTCAACTAGAATTTGTTGTGAAATTGTTGTGAAAAATATTGTGGATGTAGTATTTCTCCTTGTATAATATGAGAAGAGTGCCAATATTTTGAACAAATGATTTTTTTCCTATATTAATTCAATTTCTCATTGTTTTTTCTTTAACTCAGGGGGTTACGAGGTGCGTGAACAAAGGAGGAATTGGGTTTATGATGCCTCCAAGGTATCACCCAGCCATGAAGATTGTCAGCCCCGTTAGAAAAAAGCGCTAAAAGTGAAAACTGTGTTCAACATATTGGGCCCAATGTTGAATCCATCTAGGGTACCTTTTGCTGTTGTTGGAGCATACAAGGAAGACTTGGTAAGTATTTGTATCGAGAATATTAAAATTATCATCTACTCCTAAAACCATATTTCTTGATGATTTAATTTCATTTAACTTCTCCCTCACCAAAAATAAAAAGATTTGAAACTAATTTCATAACAAAAGTGATTGAATATTTCATTGTTTCAAATGTAGTCACTATTTTGCCAGGATGGTTTCAATAGATATAAGGTTTTGACTAAATAGATAATTAATAGAATAATTGCTAGTAAGATTCAAAGGATTTTGAGTTTGATTTTGAGTCTTGCCTGAATTGTTGATTAATGTATAATTGACTGAAAACTTTTGAGTGTTATGTACTTGCTTATTGGCTCAACATAGTGCTGGAGTATCTCAAATTGCAATCAAGTTAAAATGTTTTGTTTGCAGTAGAACTTAGACAACTTATAGTAGCAAAAATTAATCTCTATTGTTTCAGTTTGAGAGCATGTAACCAAACTAAAGCAACTATGTTAATGGGCAAAGAGGTCTTATTGCTATTATATCAAAGTTTATATACTAAATTGGCAAAAAAAAAAAAAAAAAAAAAAGAAGTTTACGTGGTCTATTTGCAACAATATCAAAGTTTATGAACTATAAAATAAAATAAAACTCATGAGTTATATATTTTTTGTAAGAAAACTCAAAAATATATAATATCTATCATTTTTCCTAATTGTTAAGGTTTTTTTTTTATTGTTTCTTATATGACGAATAAACTGGTTTTAGATTTTTTTTTTTTTTTTTTGAGATTCAAATTTCCACTTATAAATAATGCAATTTTTAGTAGTTACATAGATACAAAATACAATTATGTAAATTTCTATTATTATGTAATTATCCCCCAAATTTGATTACTTATACAAAAATTTTATAAAGGAGAATAAATTATAACATAAAAATTTTGAAATCTTATTCATTTTTTTTTTTCATTTTACTTTTCAATGATAACAATAATGGTTTTTATTAGCCTTTAAACAACATTAATATAATAGGATTAGTTTTCTTTCAACTTTTGAAATGAATTTAACTTATAAAAGAGATAATAGTGTATTGATTATAATTATCATATACAAAAGTATATCACCAAAAATTCAAAAAAAGAGATAATAGTAGATTGATCATAGTTATCAGCATCAATTTCCAGAATTGGCGTATTAATAATGTCCTGGTGAATTCCATATTGGTAAGGCATTATGTCAATGGACAGTCCATCGTAAAAATGGTCATGTGAGGTATTGTCCATTAAGTTTATATATATATATATATATATATATATATATATAACGTTATATCATGTTAGAGTCTATAGCTTGGTGGTATGATGTACGTGTAGTGGCCAAGTGTTCTCTTTGTTCGAGCATTAAGGTTTGTTTGAATACCGCTTATTGCTGAAAACTAAATACTGAAAATATTGTAGTAAAATAATTTTTAAATGTGTGAATAGTGCTGTAGGATTTAGTTTTAAAGTTTTTTTTTTTTGCTAAATTCCGTACTTGCAGGTCTCATGAATAGTGCACGTGATCCATGGGAAAAAGTTGTAAAAGTTGACTTATCAAAAAAAAAAAAAAGTTGTAAAAGTTGTACGTAGCAAAAAACACTTTTAAACTATTAAAACCCTAGCATCTTATATTTATAACCTATGTTTCTTTCCAGCCGCCCCTTCTCACCATTTCCTTCTTCTTTCTCTCACCATTTTGTCTCTACTTCTCTCCTTCAATTGACAACCCAATAGAAATCCATTACTCGTATAAAGCCCAACCTAGCTCAATTTATTTCTATGATACAAATAGAATTGGGAGAATTGAAAGATTAGGGTTTTAACTTTTAAGAGAATTGGGTGAGAGCTGAGTTCGGAGAGTAAGAATTGAGAGAACATGTGGGCAATGCCGGTGGGCACGGTTGATGAAGGTTTTAGTGATTCTCTCTCATCAACTCTCACGTCTCTCTCATCCTCCCATCAAACTCTCTCTGCTGATTCATCATCTCCTCACCACCATCACCAAAGCTCTCTTTTCAGGCCATGCTCCATTTCCAATTTGTGCCCGACCCACACAGGCCACGCCCCATCCGACTGCCTAGCTTCGGCCACCTCTTCCTCCACTCGCTGCCAACCCAAGACGCTGGTACTCTTCTCCCATTCATTGATTTTTCTTTCTTCCTCCACTCCTCACCAGCCTAACTCCCTTGCCCCATACCTTTGATCCACGTTGACCCATCTCGCCCTTGCCAATGACAAAAGCCCCAAGCTGACCCATACTGACCCATCTCGCCCCATCTGACCCATCATGGCCTTTTCTCTGTTTGGGTAACCAATTTCTTCAAAGCTTGCTTGCTGATTTACAGGTGAGTTATCTCTGTCTTTTTTGTCATGTAATGCTTCAGTTTTTTTTATTTGTGTATTTGCTTCTAGTCTGCTAAAATTGGAATGATAAATTTTCCATGTCCTTTGGGAATTTTCTGTTTTCAAGGAATTTATATTTGTTTCTAATGTATTGGTGTAAATGTTAGTTTGGGAATTTTTTGTAAGCTGGCTAGTTTACATTTTTTTTTTTAACTTATTGCAGTATAAAATTTTCTGATTGTTGATTCTAAGCTTGGCAATCATGGAAATCACATATCATTCAAGCTCAAGCTCATGATTTCTTCTTCTGTAAAGTTAAAAGGATTTTAAGGTAGGCTATAGTTCTTATACTATGTTTGAAGGTAGGCTTTAGTTCTTATACTATGTTTGATCATGGTAAATAACAAAAATTTTGAAATGTCATTAAAACCACGAGTAGTATTTAAAAAAAAAAAATTAATAAATCTTACCATAAAAAACATGTTGAAATCAATACATGTAACTCTTAGGCTTTAGTTCTTATACTATGTTTGAAGGTAGGCTTTAGTTCTTATACTATGTTTGATCATGGTAAATAACAAAAAACAAAAATTTTGAAATTTCATTAAAACCACAAGTACTATTTGAAAAAAAAAAAATAATAAATCTTACCATAAAAAACATGTTGAAATCAGTACATGTAACTCTTACCTTACCAACTAGTGGGCAAGGGACATGGTTTTTCATTTCTTGTTAAGGGAGACAAATTCCACACAATGAGAAATAGATCTTTATCTCTTGGTAAGAGATATTGATTCTACACCTCTCACGGTTGTAAAAGTGAAAATAGGAATGTTGTTATATGATAATAGATATTAGTTATAATTATTTAAAAAAATTGAAATAAAAATCTATAACCTTACCATACAAAGATCAAAGGCGTCCATCCTTCATATATAATGAGGTAAATTGAACACATGTATAATCCATTGACTCCTTTCTCATCATGCAGGCTACGTGCTATTTTCATACGTCCTTAATTTCCCTAACCCTTGCTCCAAGGGTTTCAAATTTCAATATACTCTCGGCCATTTTCTTCTTCACTGTATCCTCTTATCACCATTGCATGCCAAAAGTAAGAGTCATATGTCTTTGCAATTGCACCATCCTCACCTTCATATATTCCACATCCTTTTCAATTTTTGAATATTTTACCAACTTTTAAAGACGCTATTACCGGCTGATGAGCCATTGCTACCAAGAGATATTCTTCATTAAAGCTGGGGATCTTTATAAAACCATCAATAGTTATCCTTCATTCCTGAATATTCAAGTGTATGTTATGTGTCACGATATGTTTTAAACAAAAATCACTTAGTCCTCTGTTTGTATGGTCCCATGGATTAAAATTTAAAAGATCCTCCAAATCTAAGGTATAATCTTTTCTGAAAATTATTTTAAAGAGATTTTCAATTATGGAGATGATGTCAACAACAAAGCATATTCTTTTTGTTCTTTGATTTTAGACTCTTGAAAATGTATTTGAATCATAATATTTAACTAAAACCCATCCCATCTGCCCCTTGGTCAAAAACTGTTATAATGAAAATAGCAAAAAAACTTGATCAAGTTTTTTTTTTTTTTTTGTTATTTTCATTGCAATTGCCTTAATTTGATTGATTGTGTGATGTGTGATGAGTCTCATATCGGGCATATTCTAGGCTGAACTGGAATTTATTAACAACTATAAAATGCCTCAATTGTAACTAGTCATTTTGAGGTATAGCTTAAATGTGGCTAGCACTTTTCCTTGGGTCATTACATATGGTATTAGCATTGGCCTAGTAATCTCGTGTGGTCTCAGGACACTAGCCCGCAAAGTGGGTGCTAACCAAGATGTTAGGAATTTGAGTGGGAGAGATTGTGATATTTCAAATTGATTGATTGTGTGATGTGTGTGGGTGTGTGATGAGTTCCACATTGGGCATATACTGGGTTAAACTGGACTTTATTAACAACTACAAGGAGCCACAATTGTAACTAGTCATTTTGAGGTATAGCACAGATGTGACTAGCATTTTTCCTTAGGTCGTTACATATGGTATCAGAGTTGGCCCGGTAATCTTGTGTGGTCTCAAGACACCACCCCACAGAATTTGAGTGGGGGAGATTGTGATGTATCAATTTGATTGATTGTGTGATGTGTGTGGGTGTCATTTTGAGATGTTGCGCAGATATGGCTAGCACTTTTCCTTGGGTTATTACATATGATATCAGAGTCAGCTCGGTAATCTTGTGTGGTCTCAGGACGCTACCCCACAAAGTGGAAAAAGTATTTTATATCAAATGATACCATGTCATCCGTATCAAAATCTAATAATCATGAGACGTGTGCAATAATAACTACTCATTAACACATCTTTTATTTGTCAGTGAGTTAGTTATTTTTGGCTGACATGTTTTATACTTATTGAATTTTGATATTACTGACATGGTATCATTTGATACTAATACCTTCTTGAGTGGGCCCTAACGAGGACGTTAGGGATTTTAAGTGGGAGAGATTGTTTCTAGTTTTTTTGCTGTTATCATTACACCAGTTTTTGAATCTAGAATTTGATGGGGGCAAATGTGTTTTAGTTAAATATTGTGATTGGGATACATTTTCAAGAGTACAAAATCAAGGCATAAAAAGAATCTACTTTGCTGTTGTCGTCATCTCCATAATTGAAAATTTTTTTAAAATCATTTCTAAAGAAGATTATACCTTAGATTTGGAAGATCTTTTAAATTGTTAACTGTGAGACTATACAAACGGAGGAATAATAAGTGACTTTTGTTTAGAATATATCATGACATATGACATACACTTGAGTATTGAAGAAGAAAGGATAACCATTGATGGTTTTGTGAGGATTCCCAACTTTAGTGAAGAATATTTCTTGGTAGGAGTGGCTCGTCAGCCGGTAATAGTGGATTTAAAGGTTGGTAAAATATTCAAAAATTGAAGGGGATGTGGAGTATATGAAGGTGAAGATGGTGCAATTGAAAAGACAGATGACTCTTACTTTTGGCATGCGATAGTGATTAGAGGATATAGTAAAGAAGAGAATGGCCAAAAGTTTTTTGAAATTCAGAGCCCTTGGAGGAGGCGTTGGGGTAATGAAGGACGAATAAAAATAGCATGTGGCCTGCGTGACGAAAGAGGAGTCGGTGGATTATATGTGTCCAATGTACCCCATTATATATGAAGGGTGGACACTTTGATCTTCGCATGATAAAGTTATAAATTTTTATTTCAATTTGTTCAAATAATTGTAACTAATATCTATTATTGTATATGAACATTCTTATTTTCACTTTTATAACCGTGAGAGAGATGGAATCAATATCCTTTAACATGAAAGGAAGAACCATACCCCTTGCCCACTAGTTGGTAAGGTAAGAATTACGTGTATTGATTTCAACATGTTTTTTATGTTAAGATTTATTAGTTTTTTTTTTTTTTTTTCAAATATTACTTGTAGTTTTATGACATTTCAAAATTTTTGTTTTTTTGTTATTTACTACTGTCAAACATAGTATAAGACTATAGCCCATATCTAGAAAATCTAGACTACCTTTAAATCCGTTTAACTTAAGAGAAGTCCAAGGTGCTTATCGTAGTTGGACTCCTACACACACATATATTAGATTTCTTTGGGTTGGCATTAATGTTCTTAATTCTTTTGTAGTCTGCATCAATTAGTGAAAGGTCCATATTAATTACTTTATAGGTGATTAGTCTAAATAATGGTTGTTACTATTCATATACACTAATTAACATGTACTTCAAATTCTGCTGATCTCATCTTTTCTTTTTATCAACCTGATGCCACGTTTTAAGATACTAGAATTTTGATTCAAAATAATCATTTGAATTTCTTATGATAAATGTCTGCTGCTATTCATAGGGAAAAAAGCAATTATGTTCAAACATTTTGGATCTTAAAAAGGCTTATGTTGAGGAAATGCGTGGAAGTTTTTATGCTAATTATGTAGCCTTCACGCAGTGAGCTATTGTTTGATTCTTTTCTAGAAGTCACGTAGATGACACTAATTGATTTATTATTTTCTTGGCTATACTGCCAAGTTGATTAACAATTGAAACATTTAAGACCTTTCTCATCTGTATTATAGAATGCCCTGGTTTTTTCTGAAGTTTTTTTTTTAATTTTTTTAGGTAATGAAAAACTTTATTGACATAAAACAAACCCAAGTTTTATTTGATTTATAGAATGCACTGGACTTGTTTTTGTTTTTATATGTTGTAGTGGATGGAGGCTTTTCACTCGTATGTGAAAGTTGCATTGGAGAAATCTCTATGAGAGAGATTATGCTGAAAATGATAAAATGCACTTCCAAATTAAATCATGAAGTTTCTTTTCTATACTTTCTACTTTTATGTTGTCTCTGCCTTCATAAAACTACGTATTACCATTTCCTATAAATCAAGTAGCCCATACATCACTTTTTCTTATGGATCTCATTAAGTTACCTCTTTTCATATACTTTTGTTTGTGGAATTTTGATGATTGCAACTGAACTCTTTATTTGGATCCAATATCATCCAGATGCTTTAAGGTCTTCACAACTTCTTAACTTTTAATTTGTCTTATCTCATTGTTTTAACCTATGGAAGAGACATTCGTTACTTATCAAAAAAAAAGAAAAAAAAAAGAAAAAAAAAAAAAGCCTATGGAAGAGACATTCATTTGAAAATTGAGTCATGGGCAGTTGAAAAATATGTTAGATTCTTTGTATCAACTTGTTAGTAATTTCAAAAGTATGTTAGATTCTTTGTATCTTTAACGTGTTAGTAATTTCAAAAGTAATGTAGGCCAATTTATAAATTTCATTATGTTGCCAAATAGTACCTTCTATTGTGGGAAAGGCCAATTTATAAAACCCTACAATCAACAGTATACCCCTTTGGTTGTGAGCTATCATCGTTGAAGTTTATTCTTCGTCATTAAATCTTTAAACTTTAGGATAAATTCTACAAATCATCCCTGAGGTTTGTGATAATACCAACTAAGTCCAGAATTTTTTCAAAACTTACCAATTTCGTCCAAAATCACAATTTTGGACAATTTTGTCCCTGAACTAAAAAAAAAAAAAAAAACGTTATTATTTCTTTTTTTTTTTTTCTCTTCTTCCTCTGTCTCTTTCATCTCCCCTTCTCTTATCTGAGCTTCAAAATCTCAGAAACCCATTCAAACTTGCAGATCGGAAAAACACAAACCCAAACAGATCGAAAAAACACAAACACAAACCCACAACAGCAGCCATGATCGGAAAAATACAAACCCGAACGGATCGGAAAACACAAACACAAACCCAGCCCACAACAGATCGGAAAACACAAACACAAACCCAGACAGATCGGAAAAACAGATCGGAAAAACACAAACCCAAACAGATCGGAAAAACACAAACCCATAACAGCCATGATTGGAAAAACACAAACTCGAACAGATCGGAAAACACAAACACAAACCAAGCCCACAACAGATCGGAAAACACAAACACAAACCCAAACAGATCGGAAAAACACAAACCCATAACAGCCATGATCGGAAAAACACAAACCCAAACAGATCGGCAAACACAAACACAAACCCAGCCCACAACAGATCGGAAGAGGTGGGTCGGAGCTAGGTAGGCGAGATGGGTCTTTCGGTAGCTGGGCAGGCGAGATGGGTCGGCGAGGTGGAGGAAGAGAGAAAAATTTGAAGGAAGAGTGGGAGACGGTGAGCGAGGTGAGGGGGAGATGAAAGAGGGGGAGATGAGACAGAGGAGATGAAAGAGGGGGAGATGAAAGAGGGGGAAAGAGACAGAGGAGATGAAAGAAGAGATGAAAGAGGGGGAGATGAGACAGAGGAGATGAAAGAGGGGGAGATGAAAGAGGGGTGAATTTTTTTTTCTGAGATTTTGAAGCTCAGATCAGAGAGGGGAAGATGAAAGAGACCGTGGAAGAAGAGAAAAAAAAAAGAAATAATAACGTTTTTTTTTTTTTTTTAGTTCAGGGACAAAATTGTCCAAAATTGTGATTTTGGATGAAATTGGTAAGTTTTGAAAAATTCTGGACTTAGTTGGTATTATCACAAACCTCAGGGGTGGTTTGTGAAATTTACCCTAAACTTTAATATTCTTGTCAAGTTGGTTATTCCATCAATGAGACCATTAGTCTTTACATATGTAATATGACCTTTATTGAACTTAATAACAATTTTATGGACATGAATGGACGGGATAACAAACTTGACATATGTATTAAAGTTTAGGTACTATAATAAATAAATAAATAAACTTTGAGGGCAAAAATGACAATTTATCCAACTTAAATGGTGTAATTTGGATTTAACCAAAAATGAATAAATAAATAGAAGAATCAACTATGTATTTTTTTTATAATCTAGAATACTCTTTTTAGTTCCTCTTTAGTTTTAAGTTAATATAATTTGATCTATCAACAGTAAGTGGTTCCTATGGTGTTTTAAATTATCTTATTAACATTTAGGGGTTGCCCAGGGGATTATCTTTGTAATAACTTGGTGTGTGTAAAAAAAAGCGGACTTCTTGCACCCACGGAAAAAGTTAGATATTCGAAGTGGCATATATATTCTTGTTTGTAAAAAAAAAAAGTGTTTCAAAACAAAGTTGCTTAATTTTTAGTTTCCTGCATCCTGCAGGCACAACATTAGGTACAGTAGAAAAAACTACTACCAGTATCATATGATTAGATAAGATAAAATGATTAATGTCTTCTAGGATAGCCTCAAATCTCCAAGGCCAGTGTTCTTTTACAAACCTGAACAGCCAGCACGCCATTCTTCTTCTTAGGTACAAGCTTGCAGCCAAGGGTCTCATCAACTCTATACAAGTTGAGGTTTTGAAGTTCTATATCTGGAAAACCTTAAATAAAGTGTACCCAACGGTTGTTGCAAAGAATCTTGGTCTCACCCATGGAGTTTGGAACTACTATCTCACCAGCAAGAGTGTAGTATGGTACCAAAGCTTTTGCCAAGGCCTTCTTTAGAACCTCAACCTTTGACACAAATGTCTAGTTGTTTCCACAAGTTGGGTTCGTATAACAAAAAAAGAGACTAAAATCCAATGGAGGTTCAAGACACACGTCTAGGTTAGGTAGTGGAAGCCAACGCTCTTGATTTGGAAATTGTGCTGCAACCAACACTTTCTTGCTCACAGTCACTATGAAGTCTCATATTTCTGTATGCTGCATATCCATGACAATGTGTGCTATTATTGAGAGAGAGAGAGAGAGAGAGAGAGAGAGAGAGAGAGAGAGAGAGAGAGAGTACATGAAGCGTGATACAATTTTAACCAGCAGACTTACGAGAATAATTTTAATTTTTTGTGTTTTTTATTTATTTAAACAAAGTATTTTAAATTTATAGATTACTTTAACTAACTTTCAAGTTTCAACAAATAAACCATTAGTATTGCTTCAAAGTGACATATTAATAAATTAGCTTATTTAGAATAAAATAATTTAGTTAGCTCAACTGGTAAAGTCTCTAGTAATTAAATAAAAAATTTTGAAACTCTCTTAAAAAAAAAAAAAAGATAATTTATTTTTTAAAGTTACTTTTATATTACAAGTATCTTTTTTTAGAGAATTTTAATTTATTATGTCTGTTCTTGATAGCTGTTCTTTATTATCAAACTAAGATATTAATCGATTTTTGGTGTAGGCAAAGATTAAATTCTGAATCTCTTATTCAACTATTAAAAATTTTATCAATTAGCTAACTGAACGCATTATATTATGAGTAAATAAACTGTTGAAAGGCATACTTGGGAGAGTTGGGAGGTTTTTTTGTTTGTTTGTGTGAGTGCACTACTGTCCTCACCTATAGTAGAACACATACGTGTATTGTGGACTACAACTTTATGAAAATAATATATATATATTAATAATTTATTTTAAGAAAATTTTTATCAAGAATTGAAAAAATTGTCAAAAAGTTTGACAGCTTTTTTAATTCTCAATAAAAATTTTCTTGAGATAATTTACTAACGTATGCCGACATACATTAATAAAACTTATATATATATATATATATAAGTCGATTTTGTAACATACCGGCTAGTACAGCCAGAACAAAAACACGGCTGTTTTATTTCGCTCCAAATACGATTTCATTCCACTCCAAATGCCGAGTAATACTGGGACGTACTGGCCGTTCCAGGAAAAGTATCGAATATCGGACGTCAATGTGTAAACCAACAAAAACAAAAAAAAAAAAATACCCAAGATCTTTGCTGTCACTTCCACTTTTTCGGCAACGAAGTGGTCGCTGATCATCCTCCATCTCCTCTTTGTCTTTGGTTCTTCTTCATCTTTTGTTCGGACTTGCTTCATTTCTGTCTCACTTGTTACTAACTATTGTTTCTTTGAACTTTCTTTTTGTTTTTATCAAAGAAGAGATTTCACCTTTTGTTAAGTGTGGATGTGTACCCTGACAGTGACATCCACTCATGTGATGAATGTTCACATATTATAGCATATTTGTAAATTTATTATTTTAAATATTTGTAACAAATTATATAGATTTTGACTAATGAAGATATATATATATATATATATATATATATATTAGCAGTAATTTCGAAATAGTACATCGGTGTTAATCAGTATCGAAATATTTCGTTTCCTTAACTAAATCGAAACAATCTTGAGTACAGTATTAACTCTCTTGATTTAAAATTTGATGAGAGATTTATGTTATTATTATAATATCTTATTTTGGTTTAATAGCTTAAAGCTTTAATTTGTAGCTCTATTAGTTAATATCTATTTGTGTTTCTAATAGAAATATTTAGTGTTTAAATCTCCCATTACTCGTTGTAACTATTCAATTAGTAAACACCTATTAAGTATAATAATTGTAGGGATAATTACAGTAAACCCACCTGTGGTATGACCCGTTTTCACTTTGCCTACCCGTGGTTAAAAACTTTACACTTTGCCCACCTAAAGTTAGGTCCGTTAGCCTTCCGTAACCCACCTCTCCGTTTGCCGTTAGAAAAACACATTTTTAGGCAAAAACAAACATAACAAGAATCAAAAAGTTGTTTGTTTTGATTGCTTAAGAACTTTTATAAGAACAAAGTGAAGGAATAGCAAACCACAGGATAATTTAAGTTCAAAAACAACATTATTTAACAAAATAAAATGAGAAACCACATTACCCCATCACGATTAAACTCAAAAACAACAAAATCTCAAGAACAAACATCAATGGCAGCATAAATTAAACAAAACCACAATTTCGCAACAAGAACATAAGATTTCCAAAATACCCAAAAACTCAAAATTTCATACAAACAAGCATAAAAAAAAAATGAAGCAGAACCACAATAACCCAATAAGAAAACAAACAAACAAAAAAGACCCAGAAGCCGAATCATTCACCCGCCGGTTTCGCATTTCGCCCGAACCTGATGCTCGCCGGTTTTTCTTTGTAACTTAAACGACCTGGATTTGACACAACGACGCTGTAGGTTCGGGTTTCTGGGTATGGAAGACGAGAATTCAAGAAGAATTGCGGAGGTTTTGGTGAGAAAGAGCGGGAAGAGGAACCCGTTGTTGCTTGGGGTTTGTGCGATGGACACGCTTCGGAGTTTTACGGAACGCGTGAAGAGCGGAGGAGAGAATGTTTTGCCGAGTGGTGTGGGTCAGACCGTTCTAGCATCAATGGTGTGCTTGTCCGAAGAACCCTATCGAGAATGGAAGGATCTGCAAAGACAACAAAGCCAAAGCCTCGGTCTACCAATGGTCTTGTCTCTCATGACCACAGTCTAGACCACATCACCATAGTTCTCAAAGTACTCCTTCAGCTTTTCCTCAGTGGTCTCCCATGAAATCCCACCTGTGAATAGCTTCCCTTGATCTGAATCTGTTTCCAACAATCACCCAATACCACAAATAAATCCCTCCTTCTTTGTAAGCTTCCTTTGCTTCTCTTCTCTTCTCTGCCAAAGTGGGGTTTTGGGGAGTTGGAGGATTTGGGGAGAAAGGGTTTGTGGCCATTGAGAGAAAAAGAGAAGAAGAAGAAGAAGAGAGAAAAGGGATTTTTTTGAGGCAGCTCAAATGAAACCTAACCATAGTAGCAAACCCTAGATTTTTGTGTGCTATTCTTCCACTTTGTTCTTTAGAAGTTCTTAAGCAATCAAAACAAACAACTTTTTGATTCTTGTTATGTTTGTTTTTGCCTAAAAATGTGTTTTTCTAATAGCAAACGGAGAGGTGGGTTACGGAAGACTAACGGACCTAACTTTAGGTGGGCAAAGTGTAAAGTTTTAAACCACGGGTAGGCAAAGTGAAAACGGGCCATACCACAGGTGGGTTTACTGTAATTATCCCATAATTGTAACTATCCAATTAGTAAACACCTATTAAGTATAATAATTGTAACTATCCAATTAGTAAACACCTATTAAGTATAATATAATTAGGATTATAAAATTACTAATAGGTTAACGATTGAAAACATTTAGACAAACAATCATTCTATGCATACAAATACTATAAAGTAACCAATCAAACATTAAATTATTTTTTATATTATATATATTTATCAAATTTAGAATGATTTATTATATTTTATAATATGTCATGTAGAATGTATCAAAATTTTTTGAGATGAGTTTGTATATTATAATTTACAAGATTTAAAAAATTTTGGGTGGGCTTGAATCTTTGTTCCTAATGTGGCATGTGATTATAGTACCACATAAAATGTCATAATTTTTGCCTCTACTATACTATGTATCAAACTGTGATTGGCTACTTATTAGTTTTACATGAATCTATCACTTTTTCTTCGTTACTCACAAATTTTTATATGATTGCATAAGTTGTAGCATTTTACGTAATCTTAAAATTTTTGCAACATAGGTTCCACCACTGTGTATAATGGATGTTTTCGTTTCTGACATCAGTCTCTAATGAGGACACGTAAGCAATGAAATTTGAGAATTCTTTTGGGTGGACCTCATGTCACCCGTACATGCACCCATGTGTGTCCAAAAGATGCTTTGGATTGCCAAATTGATAAAAGCTACCTTCAGATGATGTTAGGTAGGCAAGCAAAAAGAGTACAGTAGAAGAGTATCTTCTGCAATAATTTTTCAAATTGCATGTGATGTCTTGTTTGGCTTTCCATTGATCTTGTTGATCGAAAGTCAGAAACTCTCAAGTTACAGGCCATTATTTTTATTTTGGGTGAGACAATGATCTCTCTCTCTCGTATATAGGAGCAAAAATAAGAAAAGTTAAAACAAGAGAGGTCAAAAAACCCTCTTTATAAGTTAAAGTTTTTAATTCATCTATAGACAATAAGCTCCGCCTATCTCCTGTTTTGTAACCATCAAAATGTATTTTTTCTTTTAAAATGTAAGAGTCGTGGATTTCAAACTTGGATTTGAGATCATTTCAAATACTCTTTTAAGCTATTTATTTAAGCAATTAATTGTTTAAATATTTTTTTAATACATCAATTGTTAGAGGTGTGAGATTTGGACCTTAAATATCTCTGTTAAAAACATTAAAATGTGTCAATTGAGCTAAAAGACTATTAGCTAAATAGTTTTAATTTGATTAATTTTATTGTTATTTGTTTGATTTTGACTTTGTTTAATTACAAATTTTGAATTCATAGGAGCATGTAACTGATTGATTTAACGCTATGATTTAGAGTGCTCCTCACTTAAAAGTTAAAACAAGAGAGGAAAAAAGCCAAGAAAAAAAAAATGGATAAGAACAGTAAGGATTATTGAAAGCAATAAAGAGTAAAAAGATTTCCCTAGTAACTTTATCAGAAAACATTAAAATTATTATAGGGGGAGTTATATTTTACCATCCTAAGCTATACTCCATATCTTAAACTATACCTCTGATTACACTTTGAACCTTAAACTTTTTGAATGCATATTTTGTACCCTAAACTATAACTCTTGTTACACTTTACATCCCGACGTTAAGTTTGCCATTAACTTGGATGGAAAAGTATGACATTGTGTGAAAGGACTCAATTATTCATCTTCTCAATCCCTTAAAAACAAAGAAGAAATTACACTTTATTACCCTAAACTATACTCTTAATTACATTTTGCATCCTAAACTTTAGATTTCCATCCAAGTTAACGACAAACTTAACATCAGGGTGCAAAGTGTAACAAGAGTCATAGTTTAGAGTGCAAAACGTGCATTCGAAAAGTTTAGTGTGCAAAGTGTAATTTATGGTATAGTTTTTTGTGGTAAAGTGTAATCTTTCGATTATTATATTAAGTAAAATAGCAATAATTTTGAAAGAGTGAGAAATAACATACCGATTAAATTTGATCAGATGCTCTAATGCTTATATAAGCATTAGATCATATGCTCTAATGCGTATATAGTGATGTATAACCATATGAGTAATTTGAGCTAGTGAAACATTAAAAAAAAAAAAAAAACTAGTGAAAGTGAGAAATAATTAAAAGATCTTGTTTTCTTGAAAGCAACTTTTGTGTCAATGAATTTGAACTAGAACTATCAAATCCAACTATAAAAGATCTTCACCAAGGTCTATCCCATTGTAATTAAAAAACTAAAAATGTAGTAATAATAAATACACCTTCTATTCATTGCTAGACCAATTTGATACAAAATAGGAAAAATATTGAGTCAAGTTAACGGCTTTAAAGAGCCTCTTGAATCGAGTCAAAGTCCTTTAATTTGTTTTGTCGGCTAGTAAGAGCATTAGCATCAAGTGCATCAGATGCTAAATATTTAATATTTGACACACTAAACATAAAAAAAAACACCTACATCACATGTCCCAAATGCTAAAAAATTTGGCATTCATCTATAGTACCGTTCTAATAATAGAATAGTACTAACAGATGTGTAAAAATATTTTTCCTTTTTTTATCCAACTCTTCTCTCTCCTGTTTGCCTCCCTCTCTCCTCACTCTCATTCTCAACCATCTCTCTCTTCCACTCTCACCCTCACTTTACATCGCTGACCTTGGGGTTGTAACAATGGTGGGTTGTGGTAAGGCACTAACCTCGGGTTTGTAACGGTGATGGGGGTGGACTATGGGTTATGGTGGTGGGTTTGTAATGTTGGTGGGTTGTGATGGGGTGAGCTATGGGTGGTGGTGGTGGTGGTGGTAGTGGTGAGTTGGTGAAATGAGTTTTTATTTGGATAAAGTTTAGCTACAAAATTGATTGTAACTTAAAGCTACAACTTTACTAAATAAAATAGACATTATTACATATTTTGAAAATCTAACCATTTAAATGCATGTTCTTTATGCTCCTGATACACATGTGAAATTTTGTCTATCGAATATTATTTACTATAAGTTTATATTTTATGTATAACTTTAAACTACAAAAACTTACAATTTAAATAATTTATTGATGACATAGCTATTGATCTTTAATTTTGTATAAATTTTGCAAGTATGAAGAATATATAAAGAAGATGTAATTCAGTGGTGGATTTGTCAAAATTCACCTCCAATAAAAAGATATTGAGCAAGGTTGTGGCCTATTTTGTCAAAATTCACCTCCAATAAGGGTACATCAAATTTTGTAGCTAAACTTTGTTCTTTTTATTTTGTATTTTTTTATATTGTTGGTTTTATTAATATTATTTTAATATTTATATATATATATTATTTTAATGTATTGAAGTAAAGAGTAGAAGATGTGATGTATGATGAACTGTAAAACGATATTTTAAAATAATATAGTAGCTTTTTGATGCATTAAAATGTCACATTTTTAGAAGAGGTGATGTTGATTCTCTAAATGGACAAACACAAAAGTACTTATTTCCTTTCATTTTAGTCCAAATTTACACTTAACGCCACGTTTGGTTTAATTTGGGAAATCCAATCAATGTCTGAAAAAGAAAGAACAATATTTATGTGTAATTTGGAGATTTGAGTCAAGTCAATGGCGAAAACAAAAATTACAAATCAAGGCAATGCATACGTAGGGTGGGAGAAAAAGAATTGACAAAATACATTATTAGTTCCTAAATAATATAAATTTTTGAGCAACTTTGGTCCATAATGTTTAAAATGTTTGCTTTCATTTTTGGGAAAAAATAAAAAGGGTAATTTCTAAATGTATATCATAACTAAAAGGGTAATATTCCTTGACATCACCTAAACTTTATTAGTTATACTTACACTCCCTAAACTTTTATTCTAGCCAACTTAGTTAATAAATTTTAATAATATAACAGATAGATTTCCTTAACTAAAGTTAAGGAAATCTATCTGTTATATTATCAAAAAATTCTGACCCGTCTTGCCATGTCTAGATATATGGAATAATTGTTAGACCTTTTTCGTTTGCATTTCCTTGCTCAAAGCATCCAATTTCAAATGCATTGAAAAGAGATTGTCTTAATTTCCACATTCACATGGATTGGTGGCTTCAATTTTAAATTTCATGGTGACATGCCGTTTAGCTTACTCCAAATTCTATTTTCAAATCTTGAGTAATAATGATAGGAAAAAGTTAAAAGATGCCTTAAGGATGTTGGTTTGGAAAATATTTTTATAAACTATTTATGGGAAAAGAAAAAAAAAACTAATTTATAGAAAAGTATCAAAACTTTCCTAAAATAGTACATTAACAAATGCCTTAAGAGCATCTGTTAAGGAATTCAGATCTTCTAAATTTTCTAGGGTACTCTACCAATAGATTTCTTTAAATCCTAACCACTCTTTTTATGATTTAAGGGTTTAGATTTTGCCAGTTAGCATTCCACTAACAATACTCTTAAAATAATAAAATAATGTTGCAAACAAAATAATTAAAATTATTGTTAGTGGAATGCTGACATGGTAAAATTCAGACTATTAAATCATTAAATAATGGTTTCATTTCTCTAGATTTCTTAGAATACTCTACTAACAGATTTCTTTAAATCCTAACCACTTTTTTGTGATTTAAGGGTTTCGATTTTGCCCGTTAGATAAACAAGAAAATTATATAATAATAATTAGTGAAGAAAATAAAAGAAGATAAAAATTTGTGGAGTGCAAATAGCTGCTGTCATAATATATTTTACTTTTGTGCCAAGAGTGGAGATACAAATTTTATATATATATATATATAATGAATAATGTTATGGAGAAAACAATATGTTACAACAATTTCATAATATTCCTAAATTAACATGTCAACTCACACATGGGTCTATCATAACCTCTAATTTAAATTTTTATATGTATACTAGTTATTAAGAAAAAACATGTTAAATTTTTTGAAAAATTAATCAAGTCTCAAAAGGAATTTTAAGATAATTTGTTACTAGTAATGAACACAATATAGGAAAAGAAAATAAAATTATGTGAAAATCTTACAAACAAATAAGAAATCTTTCTCAAAAAAAAAAGTTATAAAAAAATTTAGGTGAACAACTCACAAATGAACAAAAAAATCTTTTTTTTAAAAAAAACTAAAAATATTTAAATCTAAACAAATTAGAAGAATAGATTTTAAGTATAAAAAAATTTATTAAATTAAATTTAAATATATATAAAAAGGCTTCAAATGTCGCTTTAGGCCCAAAATCCCTTGGGCCGACCGGTTTGCTTTTCCTAGGGACGAAGATTTATTTGTATAAATATTGTGGCCCAATATTGGCTACCAAACAAGCCAGAAACCATGTTTGAGAAAAAGGATCCTTTAATTCCCTGAAGTTGTAAAGAGAGAAGTGGGTGACGTGACCAGTGGTGGAGTCGCAGGTGACTTGCTCCCAATAACAACAGTCACTCTAGTGGTCATCAACCCATGAAGGGAGAAGATGATCTGTGACATTGGGGCTAGACCTCACAAACTCCTTTATTTCAAACAGACCCATCCTCTCTTCGTCAAAGCAGCCTCTGTACCCGTGAAGTTGAGCCAGAACTATCAAACCCACAATAAGCTCTTCATCAAGGACCCTCCCATTGTGAAAAAAAAAAAGCAGTAATGGTAATACTCCTCTGTTCGTTGCAAGACCAGCTTTATACAAATTAGGAGAACCAATTTGGTCAAGTCAAGTGTGGAAAAAAGGAATATATAGTAAAATTTATCATGTCGGTAGTGGAAAAGAGGCGAACCTTCATTATGTCCTGTGGCCGCTGGTATAGGTGGCAACCTCAGAAATTCTACTTTCTCTTTCATTTTAGTCCAATTCACTCCTAATTAACCTCAGAAATCCAATCACTGTCGGAAAAAATATTATGGGGAGTAAGCTGTAAAGGTGGTACTTTGGAGAATTGCGAGTCAAGTCAATGGCGGGAAAGAAAATTACACTTATCTAAGGCATCCTGTTGGAGCATTTTGGTCCAATTTACTCTCAGGTAATTTAGTTGGCATTCAGACAGCATTTGATTCTGTTGTACAAGTTGTTCATGTCGTTTAAATGAATTAATTAAAAAAGGTTGATAATTTTTTTTTTTTTTTTTGGAGAATCAGAAGAAGTGAGAGTTTAATGTGGTAAATAATTCTAAAGTGAGGTTATCCTAGCTAAGAAACTACCTAATTAAACTAGGCAATAGTTTAGACCTCTAAATTAACAATTAAGGCCAAGTACTTGATTAAACAATTGAACTAAGGTAATAAGCATTGCGTGGATAACAAGCAAATTAAATAAATAATAAAGCATTAAGTAAAGAGAAACAAATCCAAGATATGACACCAAATGTGTTATTGAATAAGAAAACCTTAGCACTAAGTGTAAAAATCTCTCCATGGCCAACCGCCGAAACAATCCACTAAGTATAGATAGTTGCAATATAGAATACAAAATAAGCCCTCCAAGCCTATAGCTATCCTAGTGCTTGAGCCCTCTAAGCTCGTACTAGCAACTAACTACTCCAAGTTGTTTCCCTAACTTTGGCATTTGTTCCCATAATTAAGCACCCATTGCATCTTCAAGGCACCATTGTTGAAATTGGCAACCTCCAATGGTTCCCTGAATGTTCAATACACTCACAGCACTCAAAGAGGATGATGATCGTCGTTAGGATGATCTCCTCACAAAGATTTGGCAATGATGAGTGGGAAAAGTGTAGAGGCATTGAATAATGCATTCATTTTAACTTGATGGAGACATGCCTTAATTTGAACACTCACATGGACTGACTGATGGTTTTAATTACAACTTGCCGTTTTGATTGGTTAAGAAATGAATATTGAGAAGTGAGGAAAGATAAAAATTTTGGAGTACACAGATATTCTATTCTAATATATTTTACTTTACATATAGTGTTCTACTTGGAATATTGATTCGTATGACTTAAAGTTTTTTTTCCACATGTCAAGGCCTTGAAGCTAAATTAACATCTCTTCATGCACTAAATGCTTAGGGGTTTAGGAGGAAATAATTTGAGCTATGGGTTAGCATCATATTATAATTATCTCTAACAAAAAAGTAATTTTACACACTGACAGAGCTACTATTTGATTTTAGCAGGGAATAAATTTTTTATAAACATATGTGTAACTTTAGCTAGTTATACATACACCCCTAAACTTTTATTTTAGCCAACTAAGTACTTAAATTTTAATACTATAATAAATACACTCTGTTAACTTTAATTTTAGCCAATTTAGTACATAAATTTTGGTGCTCCAACAAATAGATCCCCTAAACTTTTATGTTGCCACAATAAGAGCCCTTCATTTTTCATTTATTTTTTAATAATTTGGTTCAAAAAAAAGTTAAATTGGCGGGGAAAACAATTAAGGCCTTATGCTATAATATCAAAGTTTATGTACTAATTGGCAAACAGATAAGTTACGGGGCTCTATTTGCCCCAATATCAAAGTTTATGTACTATAAACTCAAAAATAGTTATATATTTTTGTAAGAAAACTCAAAAGATATAATATCTATCATTTGTTTAATTGTAAAGCTTTTTTTTTTTTAATTGTTTCTTACATGACGAATAAGCTGGTTTTAGATTTTTTTTTCTTTTTTCAGATTCAAATTTCCACTTATAAATAAAACAACTTTTAATAGTTACATAGATACAAAATACAATATATGTAAATTTCTTTTACTATGTAATTATCCCCCAAATTTTATTACTTATACAAAAATTTTATAAAGGATGATAAATTATTACATAAATTTTTTGAAATCTTATCCATTTTTTTCATTTTACTTTTTAAATAAGAATAATGTTTTTTTTTAGCCTTTAAACAACATTAATATAATTGGATTAGTTTTCTTTCTACTTTTCAAATGAATTTAATATAAAAAGGAATAATAGTGTATTGATTATAATTATCACATAAAAAAGTATATCACCAAAAATACAAGAAAAAAAAAAGAAATTTTGAAGAAGAAAAGAAAAGAACAAAAATCCAATTATATTTAGTTGAAGTTAGGAGTAAGGGAGGGAGGATTTGAAAGTCTTGAGAATAAAATTTTAGTTTTCTCTTACCAAAAAAACGACTTTAAAAGTCTTCAAAATAAGTAAAATATTTTGAAAATTCTTTTTTTATTTTATTTTTTTAGAAGAAGATTTTGAAAAGTTAATTAGTGAACCGGTTCATGGCGAGAAAACATATCATGGCAAGAAATCTTTTCTTGCCATCAAGCCGGAATTTCTTGGGATCAAGCAGCAAGCAAGAGCTGCAGATTGTTTGAATTGGTTTGGGTCAAGGGTATACATAGAGAATAAATGATTCATTCACATAAGCTTGACCATTCCACAGGTAGAAACGACACCGTTCTACAGCTAGTGACGGAGTGATCATTGCTCAAGTGTCAACAAAACGATGTCGTGTCAATTAATATGTATACGACACCATTTTACGTACAGAAGCCTATTAGAGCTTGCGGTTCACACGACACCGTTTATTACCAATCTTATTAATAAAGCATAGTTACACAACACCAATTCACATATAGATGTACTCAACAAAACCAACAGACTTGGTCTTGTCAGGGACAATGTGTTGGAAGCTATGAGGTATTTTCATTTATTTTTATTTTATGAAAAATTATTTAATTCAAATTTTGATTAAATACCTACCTTGAGTTAGTAAAGAGCCATTAAGTTTATTTCTCTTCAAGAATAAAGATTTTTGAGAGAAGATAATGCTCCTATTGAAGGAGGAACAATTCTTGTGATGTCATTCACACTCATATCTAAATGCTCCAACCTATCCAAAGCTGGCAAATCTTCACAAAAAAAGAAAAAAAGAAAAAAATGTTGTGCTAAGAAAAAATTCTACATGCATACATATATATATATATATATATATATATATATACACACACACTCTTGTAATGTAATGGAAAATTACCATAATGTAATTTTTTTTATCTAAAACTGAAAATTGATTATTATGGTAATTATTTACAATCATTTTTACGATTGTATTTGGATATGAAATTATGTGTTATAGCATCAAGTGTTTATTATTATTGAGTTTGTATATAAAATTATATATTCTAGTATTTAAGGAAAATTTGATGTACTAAAATTCTAACCAAGTGTTAAATTATGTGACATAATTTGTATTTAATTAAATTACTCATAAGAATAATAATATGTAAAATTGTGGATTCAAAAGTTTATATTATAAGTCACAATATAATATAGAATTTTTTTTTTGATGGGATATTGAAATATTTTAATATGCCCAAGAAAAGTCTTTGAGCACATCTATAAGAAACATTTTGAATTTCGTTCTAGACTGACTACATTAACAGAGTATCTTAGCAGAAACATTTGTGCTATAATAACAATAAAAATGATCTGCTGTGTCTTTATTAAGCTGAAAAGCTAAAAAAATTTAATTGATTACATAAAAAAATAAAATTAATAATGTAAAACTGTCTAAAACACTTTCTAAAGTATTCTGATGTGTTATACAAGGAAAAAATAAATAAACAAAAGAGATAATATATTAAGAGAAATGCTATATCCAAAACATTTTAATGTTATTAGTGGGAAAAATAATAATTTTAGTATTGGGTCCTTATTAGAGTCAATAATAACTTACCACTTATGATTTGTAGTGAAAATGTTATGAATGTAACATTTTTTTTTACTGTTATAGTTACAAACTTTTCTACAAAATTTTTACAAACGGTTGAAGTAGGAAACTCTTATTGGTTCTCAACTAGCCAACCATGTACATCACCTTTTTACTCACCAATAATTACTCACCACATCAAAAATTTGTAAAAAAGTTTGAATCTCTAAGATTTTGTCTCTTTTTTAATTTCAGCCTACCACATGAATGTCAGATCCTTTACCAAACAATGGTGGGAAGGAGTTTGTAGAAATGATTTTACCAAAGGAACAAATTTTCTAGTTGAAATCGCCTCCTCCCATGTTAAATCACTGACGTTCAACAAATCTCAGAAGGGAAAGAGGGAACTACAAGACTCATACATCCCACAGCCCTCGTCAGAGTTTGCATGAAGTCAAGGCATCAAAGGTTCGCTTGTTGTCACCAATTAGAATCCGCCACATGTCACTCACCCACCTCCAAACTCCTATAAATAGAAGCCTTCCTAAGGCATTTAAGGGGACACCAAGCCATCTAGAGCAAAAGCAGCATTAGAGAAGATTCAGAAACACTCAGAAGTACAGAAGCTCTGCATGAATCAAGCCTCAAAGCCTTCAAGAATTTCAAGAACTTCAACTTTAAAATCGAAGAACATTCGAAGCAGAATCATCCAAATTATCTGCCTAGATCCTAAAGTTTCCTGGAATCAAGCTCAAAAGCCTCTAGAAACCTTAACAAACCATAAATCAATGAAGCTCTACGGAGTCAAGCCTCCAAAGCACCGAAAAATTTCCACCACAAACCTTCAAAGAAGAAGAACGCACGAAGAACAGACGAATAACACGAAGAACGTAAAGTACAAAGAATTTCTAACAAGCTCATAGAGATTCATTGTAATTCTGTTTCAAAGATTTTCAATCCATTCCTCAGCCAAATTGAAGGATATTTTGTGTTCAAATTAAAATCACATTACCACAATTTTAATGAACAAATCTTTCAAGGAGATCGAATCAGAGGATCACTCTTTTGTAATTACAGAGAATTGTACCACATATTCATCAATACAAATTCACATTTGTGAAACTATTTTACTTATTTGATTTATTTTGAACTAGAAATTTAGTCATCTACAGTTGTGTATGAAATATATGATGGATGTAGTATACATATCGTGCAATATAGTAGGTAATTAGAACATTATGGATTTTGTCGAAAATTTAAAATTAGTTATACGTAACAGAACGATTAGTGTGTTTTGCGACAACAAGTCTATTGTCATGTTAATAAAATCTAGAGCAAATGTTTCCAAGGGCAAACACATTGATTATCACTATATTCAATATATAGTTGGAGATGGGTCAGTCAATGGATGCCTTAAATTTCCACATTGAGGTGATCGTTGAAGAACACCGATCCACATTCATATTTTGATTAGACTCTTTACATCTTTGCAATACGATGCTGAATTCAATAATACTATGCAGTAAAGAGAGTGCATTAGGTAACTAAGAGAATTTCTAAATTTCCATATTCACATGAGCTTGTGTAATTTAAACTTTGATGGAGACATGCTGTTTAGCGTACTCTACATTGCAATTTTAACTCTCAACTAATAATTCAATGAACAAGAACTGCATCTCAACAAAAATGATTGAGAAGTAAAGGGAAAAAAATGACTACAGTGCACACTACACCTCTAAAATTTGGGTTCTTCGAAATTTACACTTGAAGATTCGAAATTTGAATTTTACCTCCTGAAATTACGTTGCATTTGTAGCCATTCTATCCATACTTTTTGTTAATTGCCACATAAACTTGTCACTTGTGTTTAGTTCGTCCAACAAAATAATGCCACGTCATTTTTCATTATGTCACATGCCATTATTTTATTGGACGAATTAAACTTGCATGACCAGCCAGTTTATGCATTACTTAACTTAAAATATGGACAGACAAGCTACTAATGCAAATAAAATTTAATTTCAAGGGGTAAAATCCAAAATTTTGAAATTTTAGTGTAAAATTCAAAAAATCTTCAAACTTTAAGAGTGTAATTTACAATTTTACAAAAAAAAAAAAAAATAATAATAATAATAATAATATGTGCATATTTTACTTTAAATATAACGTTCTATTTAAAAACTTTGTTGTAATTTATAATGCTTTTGTAGTATCAGACTGTTATTGTTTATTCCTAAGAGTATGATGACTGTATTAGTGTCCTGTTAGACACGGTTGGTGTTGTTGAATTATTAATACTTTTTTTTTTTTAGGTTGAGATATTGAATAAAAATTTCTTACTTACCTTAAAAATGGTTTTTAAAAATTGATAAATGAACTCACGTTTCATACACAAACAGGAAGGGTGACTAAGGAGGAGCACTATGGAATTAGTAGGGGCACATTTCATGTATTTTTCCATAAAGCCGGAATTTCTTGTGATCAAGCAAGAGTTACATGTTGTTTGAATTAGATTTCAGCATAGTATATATAAGGTTGTAAACTAAGGGCCAGTTTGGATTGAGGGGGAAAGGAGGGGGAGTGGAGAGGAGTAGAGTAGTATAGTGTTGGCTGAAAATAGATTTATTTTGGACCAAATTTACTATGCTTTACTCTACTCTCCCTCTCTTCCCTTCAATCCAAACGGACCATAAATGATTCCTACACATAATCTGAGAGACAGCCCGAAGAGTTTAATTAATTTACTAAGAAGATTAGTTAAAGAGGTTCACAAATGCTAAAATGAGCTATCAACCTATGGAACGTAACAACATGTGTATTGATCAATGACAAATAAACTGCTTGAATTTTAGGTATCCAATGCCAATGTTTTAGACTACTTAGCAAAAAGTTAAAAATGTTGTTTCCAAACTAACCCTTAATTAGCTTAAAAGTACTTAAAAGAACTATGATAGTAATATCTAGTGTGATCATCTGCATCAACAATGCACTAGAACGTACCGTAATACTTACGTAGAAATAGCATCGTTCCACAGCTAGTGAGTAGTGACCATTGGTCAAAGTTCAAACAACAAAATGATATCGTGACACTTAATGTACACGACATATACCTGTTAAAGTTCACGATGCATGTGACAACATTTTATAATTGTATTAATGAAGCATAGTTAAACAATGCCTTCTCACTTATAGCTGTTAGACCGTAACAAAATTGTAATAGAATCTGTTTAGGCAATTATGAATTCTATAGAAAGTAATTTAACAGTGCAATTGATTCTGCTTCTTAAGCTCTCAGTCCATCATAATTAACATAGATATAAAATTTGTTACAATAAAAGTTCCCAGATATTGAGGAAGCAACCTTAGCTAATTATAAAGATAGGCTAATAACTTACGTAGAGTAATTGCAATAGAAAAATAACAAGAATACATACAATCCTCAACCAAATTGTAGCACCGCAGTCGCCAATGAGTGTTGATATAAAGAACAGTAATTACTCCCAAGCAAAACATGGTGTAAGTTACCGAAAAGCTAGTGAAGAACACCGTTTGATCAACTTTGTACCATTTCTCATCACTCAAATCTGAGGAATGCATTGGCGTTGGAGAATCATCTCTCCTAGCGCAATTTTTCTCCAATGGCAGTCCACAAATAAATGAATTTCCATCATAGCTACTTGCATCAAAAATTCCAAATTGGGCTTTCATATCTGGGATCTTACCTGATAAGTTGTTATAAGCAACACTGAACACCTCCAAAAAGGTAAGCTCAATCAATTGTGGAGGAATTTCTCCACTTAATCTATTGTGAGAAAGATCCAAGCTCTCTACTTTAGTCAAGTTTGAAAAAGATTTTGGAATGGAACCTGTTAATTGATTGTGAGATTAGTTTAGTCCATGAATTCCTTGTAGCTATCCAAGTTCAAGTGGGATTTCACCTGTTAGATTGTTACAAGATAAATCCAAACCTGACATGTAAGTAAGAATGTCATCTTTGTAAGAGCTAAGCCTATATTTTGTAACAAAGTTAATTTCAACATCTAGGTAATAAATAGAATAGCCAGTATCATTGAAGGAACTACCAAATCAATCAACCCAATTTTTTGCTTCAAAAATACCAAAAGACAGTGTATGTCAAAAACAATGAGGTATTGTGTCCCGAAAAATAAGTTTCTTGACAGATCCATTAAAGTTATATTGGTCAATTGACAAAACTGTGTTGAAATATTGCCACTCAAATGATTTCCTCCCAGCAACAAAATTCTTAAGAAGAGTAATTATTCCCAAGAAGAACATAATGTAAGTTACCAAAAAGCTAGTAAAAATGACTTTGTACTTGTGGATTGCTTTTGTTTAGAGCACATCATGATGCATGTCATACACTTAATTATTTAGGAAGAATATGTCTTGGTATATGAATTGAGTTGTTTCAACCTTACACTACAGTGAATTGAAAGTATAGGTTGATGTAAGTATAGGTTGCTATAAGAGTTTGTTATATTGCTAAATTTGCATTATCTGAATCTAAAAGATTCAATTCACTACAGTCTTTATATTCATGTATGCCCACGTTAGTCATGTATCTCTCAACCTTACTCTACAATGAATTGAAAGTATAAGTTGCTATAAGTATAGGTTGCCATATGAGTTTGTTATATTGCTAAATTTGCATGATCTGAATCTAAAAGATTCAAGTGTAATAAAAAAATATATATTGCAACACACAAAACTCCTATGACAACCTATACTTTCAATTCACTATAGTCTTTATATTCATGTATATTCACGTTGCAAATTATGTATATCTCAACCTTACACTATAGTGAATTGAAAGTATAGGTTGCTATAAGTATAAGTCGCCGTAGGAGTTTGTTATAGTGCTAAATTTTCATTATTTGAATTGAAAAGATTCAAGTGCAATACAAAATATATATTGCAACACACCAAACTCCTTTGGAAATCGATACTTTTAATTCATTATACTCTTTATATTCATGTATGTTCACGTTGCTAATCATGTATATCTCTATGTCACACTCTAGTGAATTGAAAGTATAGGTTGCTATAAGTATAGGTTGCAGTAAGAGTTTATTATATTGCTAAATTTGCATTGTCTGATCTAAAAAATTCAAGTGCAATAAATCAAAATTTTTTTTGTCTAGTTTCAAAAATCAAATTTGTTAAGGGAATATTATTTTTTGTCTTGTTTGCCTTTAAAAAATGTATAAGTTTCCAAAACTATCCTAAATAGATATTAGTTACAATTATTTTGAACAAATTGAAATAGAAATAAAATCTATAGCTTACCATGCGATGATCAAAAATTGTCCACCCTTCATATAAAACGGGGTACATTGAACACGTGTATAATCCGCTAACCCCTCTCTCATCACGCAGACGACGTGCTGCTTTCATTCATCCTTCATTACCCCACCTCCTCCCCGAAGAGTTCTGAATGTCAAAATACTTTTGACCATTTTCTTCACCATATCCCCTTATCACTATTGCATTGCAAACATAAGAGCCAACTGTTTTTTCAAGTGCATCATCCTCTCCTTCATAGATTCCACATCCTTTCCAGTTTTGAAATATTTGACCAACCTTCATATGTGCTATTACTGGCTGATGAGCCACTGCTACCAACAAATATCCTTCATTAAAGCTAGGGATCCTCACAAAACCGTCAATAGTTATGATTTTATTTTTAGGTCTTTTTGAGCGTAAGCCATGCGTCATTAGGTATCCCAAGCAGAAGTCACTAAGTCCCCCATTGGAGAAATCATAAGGATGAAAGTATAAAATTTCCTCCAATTCTATGGTAATATCATTTCCGTAAATGATTTTATAAAGACTCTCAACTGTAGAGATGACGGAAATAACAAAGCATATTGTTTTTGGACCTTGATCTTTGACTATAAAAAATGTGTTCCAATCATAATGTGGAGCCAAAACCCATCAGCCTCCATCAACCACTACATCAAAATAAGTCTATTACATCAAGTGTTAATACAAAAAAAATTAGTATAGTAGTATTAGACATAATATTACATCTACAAATTAAAATTCGTTGCAATAATAATTTAAAAGTGATAAATTATTACATTAATAATAATTAGTTAAAATAACTTATAATTTTTAGTTGCAATAGAGGCTTTAATACTAAATTGCATTAAGAAATATATTTTGCAATAAATTAAATTGAAGAAATCATTATAAGAACTTGGTACCAATTATTTTGCAATCTATTACAATAGAAATTTCAAAGTGTCAGCTTATTGCAACAATATATTATTGTAATAACTAAATATCAATTATTTTACAATCTATTGCAATAACAAACACGAAGTTGCAACAAATATATTATTACAATAATCTAATACAAAAATTATATTTGTAAATTATTTGCAATCTATTGCAAGAAAATTCATGAAATTATAGTCTATTGTTTCAAGATTTTTGAAGTAGTAAATTGTTTATTGCAACAGCAAATATAGTATTACATCAAAATTGTCATTAAAATATTTAAAATTTATTACAACGAGATTTTTTTAACACAAACTTAAGAATCTGTTTAGGCAATTATGAATTCTATAGAGAGTAATTTAATAGTGCAATTGATTCTGCTTCTTAAGCTCTCAGTCCATCATTCATCAACATAGATATAAAATTCGTTACAATAAAAGTTCCCAGATATTAAGGAAGCAACCTTAGCTAATTATATAGATAGGCTGATAACTTACGTAGAGTAATTGCAATAGAAAAATAACAAGAATACATGCAATCCTCAACCAAATTGTAGCACCGCAGTCGCCAATGAGTGTTGATATAAGGAAAAGTAATTACTCCCAAGCAAAACATGATGTAAGTTACCGAAAAGCTAGTGAAGAACACCATTTGATCAACTTTGTACCATTTCTCATCACTTACATCTGAGGAATGCATTGGTGTTGGAGAATCATCTCTCCTAGTGCAATTTTTCTCCAATGGCAGTCCACAAAGAAATGGATTTCCATCATAGCTACTTGCATCAAAAGTTCCAAATTGGGCTTTCATATTTGGGGTCCTACTTGATAAGTTGTTATAAGCAACACTAAACACCTCCAAAAAGGTAAGCTCAATCAATTGTGGAGGAATTTCTCCACTTAATCTATTGTGAGAAAGATCCAAGCTCTCTACTTTAGTCAAGTTTGAAAAAAATTTTGGAATGGAACCTGTTAATTGATTGTGAGATAAGTTTAGTGCAGGAATTCCTTGTAGCTGTCCAAGTTCAAGTGGGATTTCACCTGTTAGATTGTTACAAGATAAATCCAAACCTGACATGTAAGTAAGAATGTCATCCTTGTAAGAGCTAAGCCTATATTTTGTAACAAAGTTAATTTCAACATCTAGGTAATAAATAGAATAGCCAGTATCATCGAAGGAACTACCAAATCTATCAGCCCAATTTTGTACTTCAAAAATACCAAAAGACAGTGTATGTCCAAAACAATGAGGTATTGTGTCCCGAAAAATAAGTTTCTTGACAGATCAATTAATGTTATATTGGTCAATTGACATAACTGTGTTGAAATATTGCCATTTAAATGATTTCCTTCTAGCAACAAAATTCTTAAGAAGAGTAATTATTCCCAAAAAGAACATAATGTAAGTTACCAAAAAGCTAGTAAAAATGACTTTGTACTTGTGGATTGCTTTTGTTTAGAGCACATCATGATGCATGTCATACACTTAATTATTTAGGAAGAATATGTCTTGGTATATGAATTGAGTTGTTTCAACCTTACACTACAGTGAATTGAAAGTATAGGTTGATGTAAGTATAGGTTGCTGTAAGAGTTTGTTATATTGCTAAATTTGGATTATCTGAATCTAAAAGATTCAAGTGCAATAATATATATATATATATTTATATATATATTGCAACACACCAAACTCCTATGGCAACCTATACTTTCAATTCACTATAGTCTTTATATTCATATATGCCCACGTTAGTCATGTATCTCTCAGCCTTACTCTACAGTGAATTGAAAGTATAGGTTGCAATAAGTATAGGTTGCCATATGAGTTTGTTATATTGCTAAATTTGCATTATCTGAATCTAAAAGATTCAAGTGTAATAAAAAAATATATATTGCAACACACCAAACTCCTATGACAACCTATACTTTCAATTCACTATAGTCTTTATATTCATGTATATTCACATTGCTAATTATGTATATCGCAACCTTACACTATAGTGAATTGAAAGTATAGGTTGCTATAAGTATAAGTTGCCATTGCAGTTTGTTATATTGCTAAATTTTCATTATTTGAATCAAAAAGATTCAAGTGCAATAAAAAATATATATTGCAACACACCAAACTCCTTTGCAAATCGATACTTTTAATTCATTGTACTCTTTATATTCATGTATGTTCACGTTGCTAATCATGTATATCTCTATGTTACACTCTAGTGAATTGAAAGTATAGGTTGCTGTAAAAGTTTATCATATTGCTAAATTTGCATTATCTGATCTAAAAAATTCAAGTGCAATAAATCCAAATTTTTTTTGTCTAGTTTCAAAAATCAAAATTTTTAAGGGAATATTATTTTTTGTCTTGTTTGCCTTTAAAAAATGTATAAGTTTTCAAAACTACCCTTAATAGATATTAGTAACAATTATTTTAATCAAATTGAAATAGAAATAAAATCTATAGCTTACCATGCGATGATCAAAAATTGTCCACCCTTCATATAAAACGGGGTACATTGAACACGTGTATAATCCGCTGACCCCTCTCTCATCATGCAGACGACGTGCTACTTTCATTCGTCCTTCATTACCCCACCTCCTCCCCGAAGAGTTCTGAATGTCAAAATACTTTTGACCATTTTCTTCACCATATCCCCTTATCACTATTGCATGCCAAACAAAAGAGCCATCTATTTTTTCAAGTGCATCATCCTCTCCTTCATAGATTTCACATCCTTTCCAGTTTTGAAATATTTGACCAACCTTCATATGTGCTATTACTGGCTGATGAGCCACTGCTACCAACAAATATCCTTCATTAAAGCTAGGGATCCTCACAAAACTGTCAATAGTTATGATTTTATTTTTAGGTCTTTTTGAGCGTAAGCCATGCGTCATTAGGTATCCCAAGCAGAAGTCACTAAGTCCCCCATTGGAGAAATCATAAGGATGAAAGTATAAAATTTCCTCCAATTCTATGGTAATATCATTTCCGTAAATGATTTTATAAGACTCTCAACTGTAGAGATGACGGAAATAACAAAGCATATTGTTTTTGGACCTTGATCTTTGACTATAAAAAATGTGTTCCAATCATAACGTGGAGCCAAAACCCATCAGCCTCCATCAACCACTACATCAAAATAAGTCTATTACATCAAGTGTTAATACAAAAAAAATTAGTATAGTAGTATTAGACATAATATTACATCTACAAATTAAAATTCGTTGCAATAATAATTTAAAAGTGATAAATTATTACATTAATAATAATTAGTTAAAATAACTTATAATTTTTAGTTGCAATAGAGGCTTTAATACTAAATTGCATTAAGAAATATATTTTGCAATAAATTAAATTGAAGAAATCATTATAAGAACTTGGTACCAATTATTTTGCAATCTATTACAATAGAAATTTCAAAGTGTCAGCTTATTGCAACAATATATTATTGTAATAACTAAATATCAATTATTTTACAATCTATTGCAATAACAAACACGAAGTTGCAACAAATATATTATTACAATAATCTAATACCAAAATTATATTTGTAAATTATTTGCAATCTATTGCAAGAAAATTCATGAAATTATAGTCTATTGTTTCAAGATTTTTGAAGTAGTAAATTGTTTATTGCAACAGCAAATATAGTATTACATCAAAATTGTCATTAAAATATTTAAAATTTATTACAACGAGATTTTTTTAACACAAACTTAAGAATCTGTTTAGGCAATTATGAATTCTATAGAGAGTAATTTAATAGTGCAATTGATTCTGCTTCTTAAGCTCTCAGTCCATCATTCATCAACATAGATATAAAATTCGTTACAATAAAAGTTCCCAGATATTAAGGAAGCAACCTTAGCTAATTATATAGATAGGCTGATAACTTACGTAGAGTAATTGCAATAGAAAAATAACAAGAATACATGCAATCCTCAACCAAATTGTAGCACCGCAGTCGCCAATGAGTGTTGATATAAAGAAAAGTAATTACTCCCAAGCAAAACATGATGTAAGTTACCGAAAAGCTAGTGAAGAACACCATTTGATCAACTTTGTACCATTTCTCATCACTTACATCTGAGGAATGCATTGGTGTTGGAGAATCATCTCTCCTAGTGCAATTTTTCTCCAATGGCAGTCCACAAAGAAATGGATTTCCATCATAGCTACGTGCAACAAAAGTTCCAAATTGGGCTTTAATATTTGGGGTCCTACCTGATAAGTTGTTATAAGCAACACTAAACACCTCCAAAAAGGTAAGCTCAATCAATTGTGGAGGAATTTCTCCACTTAATCTATTGTGAGAAAGATCCTAGCTCTCTACTTTAGTCAAGTTTGAAAAAGATTTTGGAATGGAACCTGTTAATTGATTGTGAGATAAGTTTAGTGCATGAATTCCTTGTAGCTGTCCAAGTTTAAGTGGGATTTCACCTGTTAGATTGTTACAAGATAAATCCAAACCTGACATGTAAGTAAGAATGTCATCCTTGTAAGAGCTAAGCCTATATTTGGTAACAAAGTTAATTTCAACATCTAGGTAATAAATAGAATAGCCAGTATCATCGAAGGAACTGCCAAATCTATCAGTCCAATTTTGTACTTCAAAAATACCAAAAGACAGTGTATGTCCAAAACAATGAGGTATTGTCCCGAAAAATATGTTTCTTGACAGATCCATTAAAGTTATATCGGTCAATTGACATAACTGTGTTGAAATATTGCCACTCAAATGATTTCCTCCCAGCAACAAAATTCTTAAGACGAAATCATTGTAATAACTTGGTACCAATTATTTTGCAATCTTTTATAATACAAATTTCAGTGTCAGCTTATTGCAACAATATATTATTGTAATAACTAAATATCAATTATTTTACAATCTATTTCAATAACAAACATGAAGTTGCAACAAATATATTATTACAATAATCTAATACCAAAATTATATTTGTCAATTATTTGCAATCTGTTACAAGAAAATTCATGAAATTATAGTCTATTATTACAAGATTTTTGAAGTAGTAAATTGTTTATTGCAACAGTAAATATAGTATTACATCAAAATTGTCATTAAAATATTTAAAATTTATTGCTGTTAGGTTCTAAAAGTTTAGAACAATTGGCAAATCGTGAGCACACAAGAACATACAAGCTGCAGAAAGAAGATTTCAGAATCTGCCTGGTTCGATCGATCGAAAAACAGGCTCGACCGATCGAAAGTTGTATCTGCAGAATTTTAAGTTGGCCCAAACAGCAGTTCAAGCCTATTAAGGATTAGGGTTTCAGATCTACTTCTCCCACTATATAAAGGAAACCCTAAGCACGTTTTTTATAAGGCTTTTTAGAGAGAGAAGAGTGTGCCTCTTTTGTATTTAGGGTTTTGTTCCTAAAACCTCTCTTATTACTTCTACCGGTGTTGTTCCTTGAAGAATTACAAGATCCGGTATTGCTGAAGTTGCTGCCTTCTCTAGTCATCAAAGGTGCTGATGATCTAAACCTTCAAGGGTGGTCTTGGAGTCACAAACAGGAGAGTTTGTGTTGCTAAACCTTTGAGTGGGATCTCAAAGTCACAAGCGTGGGTGTTTGTGTTTTGCAAAGATTAAGGAAAGAAGGAGTCCGTGGTCTCAGAGCTATCATGGGGTCGTGGTAGTAAGTTTCCTATAAGCAGGTAGCAATAGGATGTTAGTGGTCTAAGTCGCTATTGTGTAAACTTCAATTCTTTCTAGTGGATTTGCTATTTTACCTTGAGGATAGCTAGGTTAAATCCTCCCTAGGTTTTTTACCGGTTTGGTTTTCCTGGGTCATCATATCGTTGTGTTATTTATTTTTCCGCTGCTTTACATGATATGATTTTTATTGTTTCAACCTAGATCTGAATAATAAACCTAAGTGTTCACTTGGTTAATTAATTAGGTTAAACAATCTAAGTTTACAGGGGTCTAAACGAACTGACAATTGCAACAAGATTTTTTTAACACAAACTTAAGAATCTGTTTAGGCAATTATGAATTCTATAAAGAGTAATTTAACAGTGCAATTGATTCTACTTCTTAAGCTCTCAGTCCATCATTCATCAACATAGATATAAAATTCGTTACAATAAAAGTTCCCAGATATTAAAGAAGTAACCTTAGCTAATTGTACAGATAGGCTGATAACTTACGTAGAGTAATTGCAATAGAAAAATAACAAGAATACATGTAATCCTCAACCAAATTGTAGTACCGCAGTCGCTAATGAGTGTTGATATAAAGAATAGTAATTACTCCCAAGCAAAACATGATGAAAGTTACCGAAAAGCTAGTGAAGAACACCGTTTGATCAACTTTGTACCATTTCTCATCACTTACATCTGACAAATGCATTGGCATTGGAGAATCATCTCTCCTAGTGCAATTTTTCTCCAATGGCAGTCCACAAAGAAATGGATTTCCATCATACCTACTTGCATCAAAAGTTCCAAATTGGGCTTTCATATCTGGTGTCGTACCTGATAAGTTGTTATAAGCAACACTGAACACCTCCAAAAAAGTAAGCTCAATAATTTTAGCAATTATTTCATTAGTTGACATATTTTGAAACATTTTTGTAAACATTAAAGTGCCTTGACATGGCTAATGCCGATGACATATGTAGGGCAATTTTTGCTTACTAGTTTCAAGGGCCTTGGACATGGCTAATGCTAGTGACATTCTTTTAGACTTGAATAATTGAGTAAAAATAATTTACCTAAAAGATAACTAAGAAATACTTAACAAAACTTTCAAAAAGAATATTGAGCATCATAAAGTTGACATGGTATAAGAAGACAACTATCCAAAGAGATACTAATGTGGCGTTTGGTACGGGGGAATCCACATTACTCCTGGCATCTAGATTCCTAAGAATGTGATTCCTAGGAATCACATTCCTAGGAATGTAGCTATTCCTGTGTTTGGTTTCATTGGGAGATTCTCGGGAATGTGAGATGATAATATTTGGTGTATTCCCAGGAATCTTAAATGAATTATTTATTTTTCCAATTCTATCCTTAGATTTGAATGTGAACTACTAAGTCCTTAAAAAAAAAAAAATCTTCATCTAAATAAATAATGAAAAAAAATATAAACTATTAATTAGCCTTTTAAAAATATATCTCCCTCTAAATAAATAATGAAAAACAAAAAATGAACTATTAATTAGCAACACATTCATTAAAACTCTAGTCTAATATTTCTAAATAAAACTTTGTTAAAAATTATATTGACAGAATTGTTTATCTTGTTTATGTTGTTTTGGTTGGAAAAGATAAAGATAAGAGAAAATATATTGATAACTTGTTTTATATTTTATCTTAATTGCTTAAATGATAAAAAAAAAGGGTTAAAATTGTCAATTTATAATTAATACAATTTCCTTTAACCTTGGGAATCTGGATACCCACCTGTTTTAAAGGGAATCTACATTCCTACTGAGAGGGGTTTAAGGGGGGAATCCTAAAACATTCCCCCGTACCAAACGCCACATAATGGTTTACTTTAAGATGATCATCTCTCAAGTCACAATTAGTTCAATTTATATGGGCTCATATATATGGGACATTGAGGAGTTATAGAAAGTTGTGATAAAGTGACTGAGAAAAAGGAAGTGAGATGATTCTTGTAAGGACACAAATCAACAGATGGGCCTACAAGCAGAAGAAACTGAAGCCCATGATGTATACAGTACCCTTGGAATGAATTTGTTGAGAGAGTGGGCCTAGAAAACTTGATTGAGAGCGTATGAGTTGATGGCCCAAGTATGGATATGACCAGACTAACATAAATGAAATATTGAGATGGTACAGGGTCCTTCTCGGCTTAGTCCGAGGAGCGAGCTTAGGCAACTGTTCTAAGTAATTGTGCCTTTCTCTTTCTTGTTCTCCTCTTCAATAACTTCCCTCTTTCTCCTGGTTGTTTGATGCCCTTTCTCTCTGCTTCCAACTCTATTTATAGGCCAATTTGCCTCACGTGCCAATTAGGTGAGTCTCCTTTGATACTTGTCCCATCAACCTTCACTTGAAGTCTCCATATGGCAGCTGTAAAGGGTGAAGGTCACTGTTCAGATATCTTTTCCCCATTAATGTGGGTAGGAAGTTAACTTCAGGGTTATAAATGCAGTGGCAGCAGCCTTTCACATAATATCTATTTGCTGCCACCTGTTTTCTTTGCCTACATGAACCTGAAGGTTCTCCAGAAATGACAGGATCAATGCTGGGACATTCACCTGGATCGTCTCTTTGATCATCTGACCAGGCAGTGCTCCTCGGACCACTCCTTTCTTCCTTCACATAAGTTTTACTACCGGGAGGAGTTAAACCAGGTACAGTCCTCGTAATTTATTGTCCTCGGACGGCCAGTCCCCTCGGACAGGCCCATGGCCCATTATCTGGAATTGGGCCTTTCACCCCTACAATTCTAGAGCTTATGCAGTTTCCCCTTAGAGCATTAGCAGTAATGGAGCTAAAAATTTAGCTATTTAGCACCACAAAAAGTTACTTTATCTATTTTATTTACTCACTTTATAAAACATCAGGCAGCAATGGATCTATTTTAGCTTTCAACATAATAAAATAATATAAACATCACAATAAAATAATACAAACATCACAATAAAATAATATATCATACCCTATAAAAATTAAGTTCTCTATAACCCACAGCACAATGATGATCATCCACAATCCATAGCAACCATCAGAACCACAATGATCACCCACTAGTTTGCATCACCCATCAAAACCCAGAACCACTATGATCCACCACCAACAACCAATCAAAAAAAAAAAAAAAACCCACTATGATCAACCCAACCAAAAGCCCACTAGATCATCCACAATTGACAAAAGCCATAGTGATCAACCTAACCAAAAACCTAGATCAAACTCAGACAACCACTACCGTTAGAGATGAGAGTTTCAAAGAGTGAGTTTGAGAGAGTTGAGAGTATCATAGAAGTGGATCGGCAGCGTGGGTCTGAGGCTGATCGGCGGCTTAGGAGTTCAACGAAGTGGGTCGGTGACGTTGAGCTTCGGTGAGCGGTGATGTCGAGGATCGAGTCGGGCCGGCGGCGGTGAGAGAGAGAGGTGAGAGTTTGAGAGAGATTGGGAGAGTTTAAGAGAGTTTGATGAGAGCTAATCTGATGAGGGGAGAGAGAGAGAGAGAGAGAATGAGAGTAACAGGAAAGAGAAAAGAAAAAGAATAAAAAAAAATTATTATTTTAATATGTGTAGGAATTATTTTAATATTTTTAACTTGTAGCTTCTCCTTCTATACGAAGCCAAAAATAGCTTCGTATGGAAGCCTAAAGCTAAAAAATTTTAGCTTTACATCTACTGCTGTGAGAGCATTTTTTGGGTTTTTGTGGAGCTAAAATAGCTATATAACTTTTTAGCTCCACTACTACTAATGCTCTTATAAGTTATAACCTATACTCATATGGCGATACCCTAAAAAACTATATTTTCTTATTTCTTGAATTTTTTTTTTGTTTATTTTGGTAATTACAACAATGGAGAAGAGGAGCTTATAAAAGAGATGATATCATGTCATTGACCTATAAGACATTTGACATCAAATTTTTTATGTGATAATACATTAAAATGGAATATATGTTTATAACGTGGATTACTAACAAAAGACGATGATATTTTGAGTTTTAAATTGTAGTTTAATTAGTTACTTCAATCTCCCAACTTTTTCTAGCAACTATTCATGTTATTTTATCTTATTTGGCAATCATTAACTTGATTTTTGGTCTTTAATGATATAAAAAGTAAATTATACTTTCCTACATTCCCTTCAAATTGTACATAGAATTTTTGATGAAATGTGCAACACGCAGAAATTTAATCTAATCTTTTAAAGTATTTTCTTAGTCTTTCACCGGAAAGTTGTTTGTACTTCTAATTCTTTGTTTTTTTTTTTTGAAGTACAAGTTAATTATATATATTTATATATTAAAAGAAAGACCTCTCTTGAGTAAGGTTCTAGCAAGGGTTTGGAGTTTTTTTGTGCAAGTTCAACTCAGAAAAAAAAAATAGGGCTTCTGAGCCAAACGAGCGAAGCAAAGAGAGATATGACCCATGAGCCCATCACATGATTTTGATAATAATATGAGGCATGGGCCCAATTCACGAGGTGAAGAAATAATACAAGGCATGAGACCATTACATGATGTGCAAAATATAAGGGTTGTGAGCCTATTTTGTGAAGTAAAGAGGATTGGGGGCCATGAGCCCAATCCATAAAGCTTTGAGGACTTTCAGCTAGCGATCACCCATATTGTTGGATGGAAAGGCTTTTTGAGCTTTAAGATGAACTTGGCCCAAGACTTATTCCTTTTGCTTTATGAAATAGTGATGCCTTGGCATGTATTGTCCAACAATATTGCACCATGTGGCCAGAGGAAAATAGTGATCGCTGAACAATAAAATACTTAAAAAACAGAGGTCTAAAAAATATTATTGTGTTTAGTATTGTGTTTTGTGCTTATTTGGAATTTAATTATATTGACATTTATTAATTTATTTTCCTGTTTGTTTATGAGAAAAAGTTTGAAAAATAGAATCAAGTACTTGGCATTATATATACATGTATTGTTTTGTAGTGAATAGTCATGCAAGAGATGAGGTTGTCATGGCATGCTTTCATTGGAGAGTGACACGTATATATAGAATGTGCCTTCAAAATTATAAAAACGGAAAAATCATGTTTTCATTTCACAATTTTAATTGAAATTGTGTTTTCAAAACTTCAACTCACATAACAGTGTGTATACAATGATTGATAAGTGTCATAATCATTACCTATTATATTACGAGGATATATAACATGTTTATATATAACAATCTTTAAAGATATTAACACTAATGGGAAATGTTTATATTTGCTTTCCTTTCTATATGGCATAACAAATGTTTATCTCTTATGTTGTCTCTGCCTACATAAAACTGCATATTACGATTTCCTATAAATCAAGTAGCCCTTACATCACTTTTTCTGGTGGATCTCATTAAGTTACCTCTTTCCATCTACTTTTGTTTGTGGAATTCTGATGATTGCATCTGAAATCTTTATTTGGATCCAATATCATTCAGACGCTTTAAGGACTTCACAACTTTTGACTTTTAATTTGTCTTATGTTAATGTGTATAGTGTTATGGGCTTTAGGCCCAACCTAGTTTACTTGTAGAGCACATTATATTACTTGTACAGCACACATCTTGTACTGCACTCATATGCCTCCTATATAAAGGCATACTCATGTATATTCCCATTGAGAAATACAATACAATTATTAGGTATTTCTATCATGGTATCAGAGCCACTGCTCTGACCCTTTTCTTAGCAGCCTTGTCTCCCTTGGTATTACTCCACCCTTATCGCTTCCGCCGTCAAAACGACTTGCAGCCATTATCGTTGAGGAGTCCCGCACCACAGACCACTGCACTCACCGTCTCCGCCGTGCTTCCTACTCCGATCAATTTTTTAAAGGCACCACAGTGATCGTCTCGCCTCGATCTACTCAGTCATGGAAGCCTTGCAGTGATTGGAGCCCGCACGCGCCCTCACGCGCCGCCCAAAGAAGCAGCGTCTCAGCCACGCGCCTCATGCGCCTACCTCAGATCTTGCTGACATCATCAGTGATGTCATCTAGGGCTGACGTCATCATACACGCCTCTGCTGACGTCATCCATCCAGGTAGCTGACATCAGCGTTGACTAAGCCGTTGACCGCCGTTGACCGTTGACTTTTTCAGGGTTGACTTTTGCTGTCCAGGTTCACCTTACCCAGTTTTTTGCGTAGATTTCATTTTTATAGTCTGTTTTTGCATATTGTGTTTCTAAATGGATAAAAAAGGATATTTTTCTTCCTCGCCCCATCAATACTATATTGGAGGGGAATAGGAATTACTTATCTTGGTCTCAAGCTATGCGTAGTTTTCTTAAGGGTTGCATGCTCTGGCAATATTGCATTGGTGTAATCACTATTCCTATCAAGGGGGCAAGTGAAGAAGATGCTGCCTTCCTCGGTCGCATGATTGAATGGGATAGTCACAACCACATGATCCTTACCTGGATTCGGAACACTTCAATTTCCTCCATCTCCATGGAAACAGCATTAAAAATAGCATTCATTGCTTTGCTATTAAAAGCGGCTGCCTCCTTCTGAGAAGTTTGCCACTCACTCACAGGAGTAGTGGGCTTCTCCCATCCGTATTCAACGGAATTCCACACCCTCTCATCAATGGATTTTAGGAATGCTTTCATCCTTACTTTCCAATAGGCATAGTTGTTTCCATCAAAGTGAGGAGGAACAACTAGAGAGTGTCCGTGTTCCATGACAACAGGGGTCAAGGATCAGCTCAAAGATCAAAAGATCAAACACAAAAGCTACCCGCTCTGATACCACTTGTCAGTTCGTTTAGACCCCTTAACCCAACAGATTAACCTAGAGAATTAGCCAAGTTATTAACTTAGGTAATTTAATTAAACTAGGTTAACACAAATAAATATAAAAACAATAAAGCAGCGGAAAATAAACGACACAAAGATATGATGACCCAGGAAACCACACCGGTAAAAACCTGGGGAGGATTTGACCTAGCTATCCTCAAGGTAAACTGAATCCACTATGAAAGAATTGAAGTTTACACAATAGACTTAGACCACTAACGTCATATTGCTACCTGCCTGTAGGAAACTTACTACCATGACCCCATGATAGCTCCGAGATCCACGGGCTCCTTCTTTCCGGAATTCTTTAGCAAATCCACAAGCGCACCTGCTTGTATATCTTTGTGCTCTTTGATTCTGCAACTGTAATGATCTACACAACTCTTGACATAAATCTCAAGTTTGTAAACCCTAAGTGTATGTGAAGGTAAACACCTCTAGATCTCACAATGAGATTCACAAACACAGCAAAACAGAACTCTACAGAACTCTGAAAACGTGGCTAGGGTTTTCCCTTTTATACTTAGGGCAAACATAAAACCCTATACATTAAAACGGGCTTGGGCTGAGTTGGAAAATTCTGCAGAAAAACGTTCTGTGCGATTTTCGATCGATCGAGTCTAATTTTCGATCGATCGAGTCTCACAGAAAGTTACAAGTAATTCTGCATAAAAACTCGATTCCAACTTTACAATAAACCCCATACTTTGAGCAAGTCTAACACACGACTCAACATTGTTTTGATCATGGTTTGCCAACATACAAAATGAAGTTCTAAATACATTAGATCCTAGTCTTTAGAACCTAACAAACTCCCCCTTTGGCAATCCGTGACAAAACACAGACTAAACAAAATGCTCAAAGTTACAAATTGAAAAAGCCCATTACAAAAAAATAGCCACTTAACAATTCAACCTAAACTACTATCCAACAGTTGCAAGGTAGACAGCAGCTCGACTGAAAACAACCTGTATATTCCTGTAACACTTAACAAACACATAAACGCATGTGTGGAACAAAAACAGGAAATACATAAATAAAAATTTCTTAATTTCACATGACACAAAATAAAAAACATATATCATGAATAACATCATCAATATAAGTCAATAAGCACAATAACATAGTGAAATAAGAAAACATATACATAACAATGTATCTCAACAAAAATATCTCCTAATCAAGAGCTAAAAATGTAAATACACAGTGAAGCACCTAGATACAATCTAATAACTCCACAAGCTCCGCAGTATCACTACTAAGAAAACAAACACTCCCCCTAAAATGTAAATCCCCTCAACACAAAAAAACAAGCTACTAATGAACTATGCACTCCCCCTTTTTGTGACGAATTGCCAAAGGGCACTCACTCATCATCAAAAGAAGGTGGAGAAGAACGACGAGAGCTCGCCAAATCCGCTCGCAATGCACGAAGCTCATCGAGGATGTCCACCAAAAGCTGACCATGAGCCGCCTGAACGGTCACGACAGTGTCAAGCGTCCGACGAAGGTCAGAAACCTCATCAAACGGTGGAGGAACATCAGCAGCAGCAGCAGCACCAGCAGGATCCGAAGAAGTCCCAGCTGCAAAAGGATCTGCAGAAGAAGAAGAAGGGGGTGGAGTGACACCGGTAGGCTCTACCCTAGCACGCTTAGAGCTAGCTCGAAGTTGAGCAGCCCTTTGCCTCAAAAAGGTAGCACCTATAGGAGCAATAACATGAACAGGCTCGGAAGCAGGATACTCACCAAAACCAAGAAAGAGAAGAATCCTATGAATAAAAACAGGAAAAAACAAAGCATGAGCCTGAGAACTAGACCTATGAACCTCGTTCAAAGAACGAAGGAACATATGCGGAAAACTGATAGGAGCATCAGTGACCAAAGCATACAGAAACACACATCGCTCAAGAGGGACGGTGTGAACATGAGTAATCGGCCACAAAGAATGACAAGCTATCCGAAAGAAAAGATAGTGCAACTCAGACAGCTCAGCCGACGAGATCCGAGGATCAGAACCCCACTGGATAGAAGTACCAGTGATGTATGACAAGACGTCATCAAGTGGAGGAGACTCCTCGTAAGGAAAGACGGGATGGTCCACAATGGGCACCCCAAGAGCATCCGACACCACCGAAGGGGTAATGCGATACTCAACACCACGTAACCACACCTTGACTACGGTGTCGTTATCGTAGACATGAATAGAGAGGTTCGAATAGAACTCTCTAATCAAAGAAGTAGGAGGAGGATGCTCAAAGTCTAGAAGAGGTAACCAGCCCCGACGCTCAAAGTTCCTACGAACCTCAGGATCTAACTCATCTAAGATAACCCTACGCTCAGCCCAAATCTGACGCCTAAGATTAAGGGTCTCATAGGTAATCTGGTTAGACTCACTAGGAAATCTCTCGGTGTCAAAAGATGGAGAAGGATCAACAGTCCTATGGGCTCGAGTTTTCCTAGGCATAGTGCTAAGGAAAAGAGACAGACACAGAAAGAAAAGAGCAAAAACCAAAACCAAGAGCAGACTGCAAGTTAGCACAGCATAAAAGATATAGAAAATATCAAATCTATATGATGCATGAGCATGAACAGAAAATGATGCATGTACTAATGCAGTGACATGTTCAATTTTGATTCAAATTAACAAAATTGGCTTGAGCAAGCAAAGTGTATCAAAAATACCCAATTTGAAAAACCCTAGTTTTCAAAACACAACAAATTGATAAATTGATCAACACAACAGTTAATTAACTCAATATAATGATCAAATTAATCAATCTAACAAGCCAATTTTATCAATTTCAACCCAATTGAACAAAATCCCCAATTTATTCAAATATAAGCCCTAGAATTTCAAATTTTCTTCAAAGCACCAAATAATCCAAATTAAACCACATGAGGTGCTTAGGAAAGGTGTCCCCACAAAAACCCATAAAGAATTTGAGAAAGAATCACTCCAAAACAATCCCAAAAATAGAAAAACCCAAAATTCCGAAATTACCCAAATATGCATGAAAAAATGCATGAAAATAGAAAATAAATGCAAAAGGAAGGGTATAAGGGACTTACCAGCTGAGGGAGAGAGAGATTATGCAAAGAAAGTGGAGGAAAACGACAAAAATCCCAAGAATAGTGCTGACCGGTTGGTAGGAAACCAAAAAGAGGTTTGAAAAGTTTTGAAAAAGTAAAAAGACACTTGAGAAACTTTCTTTTAAAAAACAGCCGGCACGATTTTCGATCGATCGAAAATTACATTCGATCGGTCGAAAACTTATTCGATTGATCCAAAATCAGCTTGGATCGATCGAACCAACCAGAGATTTTTCTGAACAAATTTAAACATTTTCGATCGGTCGAAAATCAATTTCGATCGATCGAAATTCTGGAAAAATCAGTATTTTGAAAAACCAAATATTTTAAACCAAAAACTTCTCAAAGCAGCAGATTTTTAAAATCAAATGCATGAGTATGAGATGATATGATTTTCAAAAAACACAAGTATTCAACCCAGATTCCTCAACCAAAATTTTCTCTCAATATACAAAAAAAACAAACATGTTCGGCATCAATTTTCAAAGAATTCTCAAACTTGGTTGGTCAGACCAAAAACACACACAATAACATGTACACAATTTTAGCAAAGATTAACTTGTGTAGTGTGTGTAACTAGCATAAGCTTGAGAAACATGTGAGGTGATATACACATAGAGATCAATCACAATTTCTACAAAATCCACCACATGAATTTGAAAGAGACTATCCCTTAAAGAGTTACATCATATAACTCCCACATCTCTTAGAGTAAAAGCTTGCAATCATGTAAGTTTCTTGATTTGCCTCATTATTCAAATTAATTTATTAGAAACTTAATAATAGCCGGGATAATGTACACACCAATTTTATGAATTTGTGAAGTTATTATAGCCCAATAATGTACACACCAATTTTAATAGAGGCTACACCTTATGTTCTTTTTGTGCATGTGCTACACTTTCTCGAGCACAAAATCTTATGATATGCACTAAGGTGTTCATGATTGGCTAATACACAGTGGTGAGATAGTTATTTATGCCTTTCTCATTAAGTTCAAGTCCAACAATCAAAGACATACAACTTCAAAATCAAGATCATGTGATCAACAAATATAGCATCTTCCCACACAACATGCACAACAAGACTTTAGCGAGTAAAGTGCAATAAATAAATGCATCAAAGCTAAACAAGGTACATAAACATGTTATGCAATAATTGATAGACCAACCTTGTCTTCAAATTCAAGGAAAAATAGCAAAACACAATTTGCAACAAAAATTTTTTTTTTTTTTTATATTTTTTTATATATAACAAAAAAAAAAACAACCTAGAATGAAATGCATGAATGCAATGCAATGCAAATCCTAGAAACAGAGGTCACAGAAGATATAGCAATAAAGCACAAGGACCATGTCAGACAGACTCAATTAGGTTGAGCCTTTTTACATCCAAGACTTCTTAGATGCAACTCTTACATTGGAGTTATGATTCATATTCGAATTCTGAGCAACTCCAGGATTGGAAAAAAGGTTTAACGCCTTTACCAATTCACCAATCAGTACCATAGGATCACGTGCTTGAGGCACAGGTACTGTAGTTTTATTTGCTCGCTTCGCAGCTTGCAACTTAAAACAATTTGGACGTATGTGTCCAGGTTTTCCACAAAAATGACAAACCCATGCAGGCTTATCATGCAATTTGCCCTTAGTCGAAGTAGAAGCTCTAGAATGAGAAGCATGAAGATCAACCCTAATTTTTCTAGGTGGAGTAACATTCAAAGGCTTGACAGGTTCACTCACCACGGGTTTGACAATCTCACTCTTAGAAGGTTCAGAAGAAGGAACAAATTTAGTGGAAGAAGGTTCAAGTACAGAAATACTTTCCTCATAACCTAAACCAGATTTATCAGAAGGAGACTTTTGAATAGTCAGCATGTGATCAAGTTTGGAGCTTGCAGACCTATTAGTTTGTTCTCTAGCAACAGACAAATCATGTTCCAAACATTTAACTTTCTCAAGCAAGAGCATGTTCTCAGTTTTCACATTATTCAAAAGCTCATTTGCATCAAATAATTTAACAAGTAAATTTTTCTTTTCAAGATCAAGAGATGCGATTTTCTTCAAGCCTAACTCAACATTCATAGCATTCTTTGCAGCAACTTTGCAAAGTTTATTGTAGGCTTCCTGTAGATCTGCATCCTCAGAGAGTTCCCCATCAGAAGGGTTCTCTTCAACAGACAAGCTTTCATTGACTACCGTGGTAGCAGTGAAAGCAATAAAGTTTCCATCCTCATCACTTGCGGATTCATTGTCGGAAACTTCGTCATCACTAAGGGTTACAGCCATAGCTTTACCCTTAGACCTCAAATAAGTAGGACATTCAGACTTTAAATGACCATACCCTTGACAACCATAACATTGTTGTCCCAAAGAATTATTAGAAGATTGACCTACTTTTTCTTTAGGTTTTTCAAAGTTATTAACCTTAGTGGGTTCATTCTTCCTAAAATTTTTAGGTTCAACAGTGTTCTTGCCTCTTGCCCTTCTGTTACTATTTCTCAGAAAGTTTCTAAAGTTCTTGGCAAGATAGGCAATCTCTGTAGCAGAGAGATCATCATCAAATCCACCATCCTCAACATCATCAATAGACTTAAGAGCCATTGATTTGGATTTGTTAGTTTTAGGGAGGTCTAACTCATAGGACTGAAGAGATCCTACAAGTTCATCAACAGGGATGGAGTCCACATCCTTACTCTCAGTAATGGCAGTCACTTTGGGTCTAAAATCTTCAGTCAAAGATCTAAGAATCTTCCTAACAATTTTAGGTTGATCATAGATTTCACCCAAATTATAAGCAGAATTAACAATATCATTCAACTTAGCATAGAACTCATCAAAAGATTCATCATCATTCATTCTTATGCTTTCAAATCTAGAAGTTAATTGCTGCAACTTATTAATTTTAACTGCCTTAGTGCCTTCATGCACAGTCTGGAGGATTTTCCAAGCAGTATGAGCAACCTCAACATTAGAGATTCTCTTAAATTCCTCCATGGAAACAGCATTAAAAATAGCATTCATTGCTTTGCTATTAAAAGCGGCTGCCTCCTTCTGAGAAGTTTGCCACTCACTCACAGGAGTAGTGGGCTTCTCCCATCCGTATTCAACGGAATTCCACACCCTCTCATCAATGGATTTTAGGAATGCTTTCATCCTTACTTTCCAATAGGCATAGTTGTTTCCATCAAAGTGAGGAGGAACAACTAGAGAGTGTCCGTGTTCCATGACAACAGGGGTCAAGGATCAGCTCAAAGATCAAAAGATCAAACACAAAAGCTACCCGCTCTGATACCACTTGTCAGTTCGTTTAGACCCCTTAACCCAACAGATTAACCTAGAGAATTAGCCAAGTTATTAACTTAGGTAATTTAATTAAACTAGGTTAACACAAATAAATATAAAAACAATAAAGCAGCGGAAAATAAACGACACAAAGATATGATGACCCAGGAAACCACACCGGTAAAAACCTGGGGAGGATTTGACCTAGCTATCCTCAAGGTAAACTGAATCCACTATGAAAGAATTGAAGTTTACACAATAGACTTAGACCACTAACGTCATATTGCTACCTGCCTGTAGGAAACTTACTACCATGACCCCATGATAGCTCCGAGATCCACGGGCTCCTTCTTTCCGAAATTCTTTAGCAAATCCACAAGCGCACCTGCTTGTATATCTTTGTGCTCTTTGATTCTGCAACTGTAATGATCTACACAACTCTTGACATAAATCTCAAGTTTGTAAACCCTAAGTGTATGTGAAGGTAAACACCTCTAGATCTCACAATGAGATTCACAAACACAGCAAAACAGAACTCTACAGAACTCTGAAAACGTGGCTAGGGTTTTCCCTTTTATACTTAGGGCAAACATAAAACCCTATACATTAAAACGGGCTTGGGCTGAGTTGGAAAATTCTGCAGAAAAACGTTCTGTGCGATTTTCGATCGATCGAGTCTAATTTTCGATCGATCGAGTCTCACAGAAAGTTACAAGTAATTCTGCATAAAAACTCGATTCCAACTTTACAATAAACCCCATACTTTGAGCAAGTCTAACACACGACTCAACATTGTTTTGATCATGGTTTGCCAACATACAAAATGAAGTTCTAAATACATTAGATCCTAGTCTTTAGAACCTAACACCTTCCATTTCAGCTGAGTCCCAGTCTTCTGGATCCACTATCAACCTCTCCCCCACTGAACTACAGGACATCATTGCTCAAGCTGTTCGTATGGATGGTAATGCATCTCTTTCCAATGCTCTCTCAGTGTTACCTAGTAAGTCTGACACTTGGCTTTTTGATTTTTCCTGTTGCAATCACATGACACCTCACTCGTCCTTATTCTCTAAACTTGACCCTGCACCACATCCTCTTAATATTCATATAGCCAATGGTTCCACCATGCATGGAAATAGTTTAGGTTCTGTTTCAACCTCTAACCTCTCTGTTCCTAATGTCTTCTATGTACCTGACCTATCCTATAATTTATTCTCTGTGGGACAATTAGCTGAACTAGGATATCGCCTTATTTTTTACTATTCTGGATGTATTGTGCAGGATCCGAGGACGGGGCAAGAGCTTGGGACCGGTCCTAGAGTTGGGCGTATGTTTCCCGTGGACAATCTTCATCTTCCACCTGTTGCTCCTATTTCTATTGCTGCTGCGGTTTCTTCCTTACCTTCTCTCGCACTTTGGCATTCTCGCCTTGGTCATGCACCCTCTTCTCGGGTACAACAATTAGCTTCTAAGGGTCTGTTAGGTTCTGTGACCAAAGAAAATTTTGATTGTACTTCATGCCAATTAGGAGAACAGCCAGCTTTACCTTTTAATAATAGTGACTCTATCTCTAATAGTATGTTTGAGTTAATTCATTCCGATGTTTGGGGACCTTCTCCTGTTGCTAGTATTGGTGGATCTCGATATTTTGTTGTTTTTATCGATGATTATTCTCGTTATAGTTGGATATTTCCTATGAAATCTCGTTCTGAAATTTTACCAATATACAGTAACTTTGCAAAAATGGTTGAAACACAATTCTCCAAACGTATCAAAATTTTTCGATCTGATAATGCTCTTGAATATACTCAATATGCTTTTCAAACTCTGTTATATTCCTATGGCGCTGTACATCATCTAACATGTCCAGGTACCTCTCAGCAAAATGGTCGAGCCGAACAAAAACTTCGTCATATTCTTGACACAGTTCGTACTCTTCTTCTTTCTGCCAAAGTTCCTGCCCCATTTTGGGGTGAAGCTGCCCTTCATGCTGTCCATGCTATTAATCGCATACCAAGCACTATCATTCATAATCAAACTCCTTATGAGCGCCTTTTTGGGTCACCTCCTGACTATCATCACGTTCGCTCCTTCGGTTCCGCCTGTTTTGTTCTTCTTCAGCCTCATGAGCACAACAAACTTGAGCCTCGATCTAGACTTTGTTGTTTCCTTGGTTATGGAGAAACTCAAAAAGGGTATCGGTGCTATGATCCTGTCTGTCATCGTCATCGTGTTTCACGTAATGTTGTCTTCTGGGAACACCGCTTGTTTGTTGAACTCTCTCACTTTCGTTCTTCCCTAACTACCTCCTCTGTTTTAGAAGTCTTTCCAAACGAGTCTCATGTTCCTTCTACAAATACTCTTGATCCCCCTTTGGATTTCTCTATTCATCCTCCAGATATTTTTGATGCTTCTCTTAGACAAGTTGAAGATGAACAAGTTGATGACGAGCTACCCCTTCTTGAGCCTGGGTTCCCTGCTCCTGCTCCGCCTGAAGATCCTCCACAAGACATTCCACCTCGTCACTCAACCCGAGTAAGATCCATTCCTGCACATTTACTTGACTATCATTGTTATACTGCCCTTACTACACTCTATGAGCCTCACTCCTATCGTGAGGCCTCTACTGACCCTTTATGGCAGATTGCAATGAAAGAGGAGCTTGATGCATTAACCAAAAACCATACTTGGGATCTAGTTACTCTCCCTCCTGGACAGTCTGTGGTTGGTTGTAAGTGGATCTACAAGATCAAGACTCGCTCTGATGGGACCGTTGAGCGCTATAAGGCTCGTCTTGTTGCAAAAGGTTTCACACAGGAGTATGGGATTGATTATGAAGAGACATTTGCTCCGGTTGCTCGTATCTCATCTGTTCGTGCCCTTTTAGTCGTTGCTGCTGCTAGTAAATGGGATCTTTTTCAAATGGATGTTAAAAATGCCTTCCTCAATGGGGATTTGAGTGAAGAAGTTTACATGCAACCTCCTCCTGGTCTCTCTGTTGAATCAAACAAGGTTTGTCATCTTCGATGTGCACTTTATGGCCTTAAACAAGCTCCATGAGCTTGGTTTGCCAAGTTCAGTTCCACCATCTTTCGCTTGGGTTACACTGCCAGTCCTTATGATTCTGCCTTATTTCTTCGTCGCACTGATAAAGGCACTATTTTACTTCTCTTATATGTGGATGATATGATCATAACTGGTGATGACCACAGTGGCATTCAAGAACTCAATGATTTTCTCAGTCAGCAGTTTGAGATGAAAGATCTTGGACATCTCAGCTATTTCTTGGGTCTTGAAATCACTCATTCCACAGATGGTCTTTATATTACTCAGGCTAAATATGCTTCTGATCTTTTGTCTCGTGCAGGACTCACTGACAGCAAGACTGTTGACACTCCAGTTGAACTTAATGAGCATCTGACTCCCTCGGGAGGGAAACCATTTTCTAATCCTTCTCTTTACAGACAATTGGTTGGCAGCTTAGTTTATCTCACAGTCACTTGTCCAGAAATTTCCTATGCTGTTCATCAAGTAAGCCAGTATCTGTCTGCTCCACGATCGACTCACTATGCTGTTGTTCTGCGCATTCTTCGATACTTGAAGGGCACTCTCTTCCATGGCCTTTTCTACTCAGCTCAATCTCCACTTGTACTTCGTGCATTCTCTGATGCTGATTGGGCAAGAGATCCTACTGATCGCAAGTCCACCACTGGTTATTGCTTCTTCCTTGGCTCTTCTTTAATTTCTTGGCGAAGTAAGAAGCAAACCTTTGTGGCCTGCTCCAGTACTGAAGCAGAATATCGTGCCCTTGTTGATACCACATCTGAGCTCCTTTGGCTGCGATGGCTTCTTAAGGACTTAGGTGTGTCCACATCCTCTGCTACTCCTCTTTATTGTGACAACCAGAGTGCCATTCATATTGCTCATAATGATGTCTTCCATGAACGGACTAAACACATCGAGATTGATTGTCATTTTATCCGTTTTCATCTTGTCCATGGTGTTCTCTAGCTCTTCTCCGTCTCCTCCAAAAATCAACTTGCAGATATTTTCACGAAGTCACATCCTAAAGGACGCCTTCGTGATTTAGTTGACAACCTCAAGCTGGTCTCACATCCACCTTAAGTTTGAGGGGGGCTGTTAATGTGTATAGTGTTATGGGCTTTAGGCCCAACCTAGTTTACTTGTAGAGCACATTATATTACTTGTACAACACACATCTTGTACTGTACTCCTACTTGTACTGCACTCATATGCCTCCTATATAAAGGCATACTCATGTATATTCCCATTGAAAAATACAATACAATTATTCAGTATTTCTATCATCTTATCTCTTTATTTTGACCTATGGAAGTGACATTCTTATGAAAATTGAGTCATGGGCAGTTGAAAAATATGTTAGAGTCTTTGTATCCTTACTCTTGTTTGTTAGTGCTACCTACCATGTTTTTCCGTGAAAGTGTTTCAATGAGTGGCAAGAATTTAATGTTTAGTTTACCAAAAAAAAAAAAAGAATTTAATTTTTATATTATTTAGTCAAAAACATATAGCTGAATCAGCATGAATTAACCACAGAAAATTCATGCTCAACTCCTCTGTTATACAATAGCATTTAACTTTAGACTTCTGTTGTTTACTGAATGCTTACGATCTAAAAAGTTTTGCGGCTTTATTAGTCGCATTTAATGCATCTGTTTTTTTGCTGAAAACACATCAACTAAAGGAAGACTTTGCGCGTCTGCTCACTTAATCAAATCACATATGACGATCCACACGCTAGACATAAATATTGTTGGTGATTTTCATAGGAATGTATGTATAAGTTATAAAATCTCTTTTATATATATATATATATATATATATATATATATATTAATTACTTGATTAGTTGATAGGGGGATTCAAACCTGATTCTCTTATAGAAAAGCAGACAATGTCATTAAGCTATAAGACTCTTGACTACAAGAATTCGAGTATGTTTATTGATAGATATGGATTTTTTGTAGAAGGTGTCAGTATTTATACACTCTTAGGGCTGTAACAAAGACCTTAGATAATCCATCCTTCCTTAATCTAATGTGTGGAGAGAGGGATCTAATTGATGGCTAATGCTTAGCATGTCCTTTGACCCAATTTCCGTGATTGTCTCTTATACACCCCCCCCCCCCCCCCCCCCCGGCCAAATATTTAAATTAGTCTAATGATGCTCTTAAAAAAAATTGGTCTAATAGTTATAAAGACATAACTTTATTTTTTGCAATTCAAGTTTTTTATTGTAAAATATGCTCTTATATCTGTTAAATATTTAAAAATAGCATTACTTCAATTGAATGATTTTTTACTTACTTTAATAAAATTTGATAATTTGTATCAAAAATGAAACTTTTTAATAATTTCACTATAAAAATGGTACAAATGAATTTTATTTTATGAAAGATCGCCGTTAAACATAATTTTGATTGAAAATACTAAACCTTTTTTTTTTTTGGGTGTGTGTATATATATAACTTATCAAATAAAAAAGTGTGTATAATAAAAAACATGTGTATAGTGCTGCAACTTAGCCCCCTAAACAAAAATTTATAGCTCCGCCTCTTCTCCTAGGCTGCTAGGCATTCATTCAGACATTACGCATAATTTTTCTCTCTACTAACTCTATCCTATAGTATGTGATTCACACCCTAACAAGAAAACCACCCACAACAAAAACTAAAAAAGAAGTAAATAAATTGGCAAGGAACCATTGAAAGTCTCTTAAATTTAGGACCGCCTAGCTTCTTTGATTAGCAAGATCAGCAACAATATATATATATATATATATGAATCTAAAATATTTAGAAGAAACAGAAAATTTTGTATTGCAACATCAAATATTATAATAATACAAAAAAAAAATGCTCTCAAGTCCATGTGAAGACGAAGAAAAGCATGGCAATTGTCAACTTCTTCCTAAGCAAGTCCGTGCGGAGTGTATGCTTATCAAAAAGTTCGTGTGTGCTTGTTTTTGGAAGACCAAACAACTTTGAGTAACTTTTTAGTGGTCCCTAGAGTCTTAGACCACTCTTCTCAATATTTTTGAATATATATTTTTCTCATTTCTTCTTTCATTTTCTACTTCATTTTCTACTTCATTTTCATTTGCACTTAAGTGCTGCATTAGATCTTAATAAACCTTATATAGACTTAGATTTTGATTATATATTTGATTTTTTTAAGAGCTAAGTTTATTAATTCTTTATTGTGACTGTAAGAACCAAAAGAATTTTTCTTTACCTTGGTCATAAAGGGAGCCCTAGCCTCCATGTGCGGAAAGTGCACCCAAAGATCTTATAATCCCTTTGCCGAACTCATTTTCACCTAGGTCTAGGTGCTTCAGCTTACTTAGTCTCGACAAACTTTTGAAATCTGAGTATAAACAGTGAAAAATGATGGCATTTTATTGTAAGTATAATCTCAATCACACGTTTGCAGGGAGCAACATGCTCTACCTTGACAATGGTTTTTCCAACTAACGTTAAAGTTACTAGAAAGCACTATGAGCAAGCATGAAATAATTGTTGGTGGATATAACATATTTATTTAATAGCTGATATAATATATGAGGACACCACTTGATCCAAAAGGCTTAAGCCTATGAATTTGGGTCCAGTTATGTTATATTACCACCCTCTCTTATCATTCTTATCTAATGTGGAATTTCACTCATATGGGTGCTTAACGATAATTGCTTGAAACAAGAGGGACTTTCAAATGGGACAATTCTCCAAGAAAACTACCAATGTACTTCAGCAATGTGGCTTACCCTCTTGAATCCTACTTCCACACTGTTATTTGCAACTCAGCTGACTTCCAAAACGCCACAGTACGACACTACACATGGTGAAGCCAATGTCCTAAACATGTTACACTATGATAAAATGGCAGCTAGTGGGACAGTTTTTGCAAGGCCATTTCAAGAAGGTGATCGGGTGCTAAACAAAATCGATAACAGTGTCTTAAACCGTCTGCCAAATGGGTTGGTTCCTGGAGAATGGTGCTTAGACAAGGAATGAATAGAAGCAAAGAGACTTCAAAGCAGCATGAGGAATTTTGTTCAACGTGGGGCAACATTAATGCTACAAAGCCAGGGTCTTATGGCATCAAACTTGGAGTTCTCTTGTCTGAACTTGCTAGGGAAGGGACACTCAGAACTAGTCCATGCGGACAACAGTCAGAAAGTAGAAATATTACAAGAACCATGTGATGTGGAAATTTTTCCAAATTTAAATAGATTAAATTCTTTTAGCCAAACATATTCAATTATGAAATTAAAAACTTTTTACTGAAAGTATCATAAAAAAAAGGTAAAAGTTAGCTGAAATAATACAGTGAGACCTATAAATAATACCAAAAAGTGCAGTGAGACTCATAAATGGAAACAAAAATAAACTGAATAGTAAAATAAGTTGACAAAAATAATTCATGACATGTGCTCTAACGCCTGTAAGCCAAGAGAAGAGAATAATTTCTTGTCTCCAATCTATTCTGTCCATTTTCGATATCCAAAAACTTACCCATCCCCATGGTGTCAACCAACGGTGTCCCCACCTAATGATAAGTTGCAACCAACGTAGAATAGAAGTCATGATGCAGCCACTATAAAGCACATTTCATGGTTCAGATAGTAGTATTACAGAATGGTTTTAAAACTCGGACTATTTAATGAATTGTAGAAGAAAGGTTCAAGGTTTTTGAGGTCAAACTAAGATCGAACTAAAGTTGAACCATAATGGCGTTGTAATTAATTTTACAATTATTTAAAATATAAATAAATATATTAAATTTGAAAAAATTACTAAAATAGTCCAAATAAATATAGAATTATATCTTTCAAAAATATATTTTTTATATCATAACTTTCATAAGATAAATAAAAATTTGAAATCTTAATCAAACATAATAAACAAAATATATAACAATATCATAGTTGATTTACTAATTATCAAAAAGAAATTATTAGTTTACAATGTAATTTTCATGTAAAATTTACATTATAAACTAAAGAATTAAAAATAAGTATTATATATTATATATTTTTAGGAAAATATATACAATATTTTACATTTTATACAAATATGCAACATATGACTGCTATTATATAAACCAATAATTATTCCCTCAAATAAACATAGTTGACATATCAAAATTTACTAGTCTACTATTGAAGTAAACAAATAACAAACTGCCAGTATCCAATTTAAAAATAACATAAAATATTACTAAAATATTAAAAAGGTGAAGTTGATGAAGTCCAAAGCTGCTGTGGTACACAAATATAACCAAAACTAAGAATTAAATATAACAGTGTGGACCCTACATTTGTGTAAGAGATTTTTTTTTTTTTTAGTTTTTTCTTTTACTATTTGGAGGGATCTTGTAAAAGGATTTTTTTTTTTTTTTGAGAAAAATTATTGAAGATCAAGTTATTCTTATACTGCTATTTCTTTTTGGTTCTTTGTATCAATTGATCCTTCTTTTGCCTTTTGGGGTTTTCTTAACAATAGCGATAATAAGGTGTAACTGTAACTATCGAGAGTCTTTTTTGCTTTTTAAGCTTTGATCTATACCATGAAAACTATTTATAGTTTTTAAAACCGAACAGTTCAATTGCGGCTCATTGACTTATTTACATATGCCTGTTTTAGGAGTAAAAAGAACTGTTTTGGTGAACAATTCATGGTTAATCAAGTTGGACCGTACGGTCCGATCCGGATTTCTAAACCATGGTTCAAGTCAACAAATAGAAGTTGCACACATATATATACTTAGATTCAACTATAGTAGAATTTCTATTTTGTATTAAAAGATAAGTTTTCGAAATTAGGAGTTGCATAAGGTAAGAGAAATGACATTATGAAATGTTAGAGTAGAATTTTTATTTGCAACCCGCAATTAACCTTATCGGGAGGCCAAAGTGGTAATTTCATACACCGAGGATAGCATCATATTTCTAAATGTTGGATCCTCAATCACATCTCATAAAACGGATCATGATGTCATAACAATCAAAACAACTAGTCACGTAATTCAATCAAATCATTGGATTGAAAGATGTCAAAGAATCAAGTTTCAATGGTAAAGATACATCCACATTATGGAACCTAGTTATATATAATTATAAACAATTGATTTTTACTAGCAGATGTCCTATGCGATGCACGGATACTATATAAATTTATTTTTAAAACATTTTATTAAAAACTATATATATATATATATAATTATTCTTATGACTATGCGTAATACTTATTCTTAATATTACTCCCAGCCATGAATTATCTGCCTCCTTAAATTGAAACTTGTCAATACTTGGGTTGATTTTTTATATCCAGGTTAAACACAAACAATCATATTACTCAAAATCAAGTCAGCACATCTCCAATCTACATAAAGCAAAAAAGGCAACAGCGTCTAAAATATTAAACATAAAAGCAGAACTTAGTGGGCAATCATGAAATAGTTTATGAAACTTCATAAAAATGCTAACTGCTCTTAGAGCCATTTTGTCGAACACTTGGCAGATATAACCAATAAATAGAACTTGGTTAATTCACGGGCGGGTGTCGAAATAAAGGTAACCATAATTCCCAGTATCTAAAACATATTTAAAATAATATGTTTTAGAAATGTGTCTGTTTGAAATATTGTTTTGTAGTTTGATTTGTCTTACAAACTAGTGAGGGTTGTTGGCGCCACTTGTACTCTCCTTGCCCCTTTTCTGTACCAGGTATCTTATTTCCATGGAAACAGCAAATAAGCAAAATCAGAAGAGGAAGGATAAGCCCACGAAATACTTTGTCAAGACGGTCGAACGCTTTGACGACGATCTCAGGTTCTGCATTTGCGTGCCTTGGGATACTTATGTTTTGAGAAACCCTCAGCCGTATTGTGGAGAGGTAAATTAATTCATTCATTCATTCTCTCTATCTCTCATTGTTGGTTGGTTGGCTTTTAAGGAGTTTTAATGTAATCTTGATTTTACCATTATGCAGTGGATGGAGACTGTTGACTTGACTTTTCCCTCGTATGTATGTGAATGACGCATTGGAGAAAGCCTTGCCCGAGGAACTAGTGAAATCTTTGAAGGAGCAGGGATCATTGAAGAAGGGATCAGATATGGAAGAGCTGGATCTAGAAGAAATAGACTATGAAGGTCTAAAGCAGAAAATCTCTTTGGTGTTGAAAGAGCGGATGATAACAATGAAAGATTTGAAGGAGCAGAGAGCATTGCAGCTACGTCTGGAACAGCTCTTTCATTAAGTTACCTCTTACATCACTTTTTCTTATGGTTGCATCTGAACTCTTTATTTGGATCCAATGTCATCTAGATGCTTTAACGTCTTCTCAACTTTTTTAACTCCTAATTTGTCTTAACTCATTGTTTTAACCTATGGAAGAGACAATTCGTATGAAAATTGAGTCGTGCAGTTGAAAATATGTTAGATTCTTTGTATTCTTAACGTGTTAGTAATTTCTGAAGTACTAAAGTAATGCAGGGCAATTTATAAATTTCATTATGGGAAAGGCGAGTCACCTCACCTGTAGCATTTCAGTCTTTTCTGTTTATCCATTGCATTATCTCATCCTACTTGCTAAATCCTATTGATGAATTTAGAAATTTTCTGTTTTAGCTGAACATCTGTGCAAAAGCAAAACCAGATAAATGTGTACAATCTGCTTGGAAAAAGAAAAAAAAAAACCCCTTATAGTTTAGTTCATGAGTGAGAGTTTAGTCCCGTAAATTTAAATTGGTGGCTATTAGTCCCTAAAATAACTTGGTCAAACTAAAAACTAACATGTTACCGCTTCGTTATGACTAAATTACATCAGTTTAACTTAGATAGGGACTAACATCGATCGCTTCAAGTCTTTTGAATTAATTTTAATTTCTCTTATGTCAATAGTCACACCTATATCACTAGTATTCCCTTCTGATATATCTGGCTGCTTTTCCTTTTTCTTTTTGGCTCTTGCTGGTCCACTAACGTTGAAGTTGAATTACCATCTTTGTTTTTGTTGGTAGTGGTGTTCTTGTTATTGCTAGTACTCTTATTATTAGTGGTTTTATTTTCTCCCATGGGATTATCTATCTATGTGACTGTCTAATTTTTTTGCTTGAACTGATTTTGTCAAGGTCTTTGTTTTGAGTCTTTGTCAGCGATGGGGTTGTCTTAATTCCAATGTTTTATGTGATTTTTGTGTCTTTAGAAGGCAATGGAAGGACCAAGGCTGTATTAACACCACTTAGCATTATATATACATGTATCGTTTTGTAGTGAATAGTCATGCAAGAGATGAGGTTGTCATGGTATGCTTTCATTGGAGAGTGACACGTATATATGGAATGTCTTTTTTTTTTGTGAGTTATGCCATATGTGGCATTGAGTGGGTGCATGAGAAGTTAAAATAGGCTAATTGTTGTTACAAACCCTTCATTACACACTCTGTAACTATACGCACAAACTTTCAGTGAAAAGAGGCACTGACTTTTCGCTTATGTCTTTATTTTTATTTTTATAATAGCAATCTTTAAAGATATTAACACTAATGGGAAATGTTTGTCTTTGCTTTCCTTGCTATATGGAATAACAAATGTTTATTTTTTATGTTGTCTCTGCCTACATAAAACTGCATATTACCATTTCCTAAATCAAGTAGCCCTTACATCACCTTTTCTTATGGATCTCATTAAGTTACCTCTTTTAATCTACTTTTTTGTGTGGAATTCTGATGATTGCATTTAAAATCTTCATTTTGATCCAATATCATCCAGATGCTTTAAGGTCTTCACAACTTGTTAACTTTTAATTTGTCTTATCTCATTGTTTTAACCTATGGAAGTGACATTCTTATGAAAATTGAGTCATGAGTAGTTGAAAAATATGTTAGATTGTTTTTTTCTTTACTCTTGTTTGTTAGTGTTGCTTTTCATGTTTATCCTTGAAAGTGTTTCAATTAGTGGCAAGAATTTAATGTTTATTTTATTTCACTGAAATGTAGATATTCCAAACCTAAGTTCGAACAACAGGCGTCGGAATTGCAAGCTCAGCTGGAATAATTGGTGGAATGTTATGTACTCTTGTGGCGGTGGGTTCTGTACATGATTGTCATCAAACAGCAACTATTGTAATTTTTTTACGTATTTGTGTACTGCCATTCCCTATTGAAACCAGGGGCTGTGAATTGAGAAGTGAAGCGAAAATAATAACTAAAGTGTAAACTACACCCCTAAAATTTAGGGGTCTTTAGATTTTACGACCTGAAATTTTAGAGTTGAGATTTTAGCTCCTAAAGTTACATTTTGTTTGCATTGGTAGTCGTTTTATCTATATTTTCTGTTAAATGCCACATAAGCTTATCACATATATTTAATTTATCTAATAAAATAATTTTATGTTCTTTTCATTTTGTAATATGATTTTATTTTATTAGATGAACTAAACACGCATAGCAAGCTAGCTCATGCGTCACTTAAGTTAAAATATGGACAAATGAGCTATTGATGCAAATAGAATGTAACATTAGGAGGTTAAATCTTAATTCTGAAATTTTCAAGGTGTAAAATTCAAAAACCTCCAAACTTTAGCCATGTAATTTGCACTTTTGCCAAACAAAAAAAAAATAATAATAAAAATTGTGCATATTTTACTTTAAATATAACGTTTTGCTTAGAAACATTGTTGTAATTTAAAATGCTTTTGTAGTATTATACTATGACCGTTTATGCCTAGGAGAGTAGTGACTGTATTTAGGGACAGAGGTAGCCCTTGACCCCCCAAATTGTTTTTAAAAAATATTATAATATATAGTAGGTATTAAAATTATCAATTTTGTTTATAAAATTGCACTTTGCCCCCTTAATAATATCATTAATTCTTTTAAAAGGGATGTTATTGCCACAAATTTTTCTACAATTTATTTATAGACTATTAAGGTAGTAAATTCGTATTGGTTCACATCTAAACCCAACACTTACACTACTTTTTACTTACCAATAACTACTCACTATATCAGTAATTTGTAAAAAATATTTATAGCTCTAGCATTTTCTTCTTTTTAACAGCCATAAAAAATCTATAAATTTAAATTTTAAAACAAAGTATACAAGCCCAAATAAATTAGCACAACAACAAAAATTGCCAATAATAAAATTAAAAAAATTAAGTCTAATCAATCAATTTTATCCAAAACAAACAACCCGACTTTTTAAAAAATTTCAAATAAAATTATAGTCCTTACCTAGTAACACGCATAAAGTCACACACCACTACCCCCCCCCCCCCCCCTCCAAAAAAAAAAAAAAAACCTTAATGGCTAAGCCACCACACACAACTAGTAGCAAAGTCGCCCCTTACATCTAACTATAATTTTGTCACATTAAATAGCCCCCTTATATTTTACTTATATTTGACGGTTCCACTGCCACATTAAATAGTACTATCATATATAACTGTACTTTTATCATATTCAATGGTTTTGTTATTTCAACCAATATGGATATTTTTATACCTATAAGAGTATTAACTAGGCTCTAAATATTAGCCAATAAATTTCTATTAAAAAAAATTAATGCCATGGACACAACAAAATGTTACAATAATTTCACAACATTCCTAAATTAACATGTCAACTCACACAAGGGCTAACCAAAAACTCTAATTTATTATTATTATTTTTTGCAATGCCAATATATGAATGTTATGAAATTGTTGTGTCCTTAGCGATAAATTTTTAGGTCCACAAGGAGGACTGCTGACGTGGTCCTCTCTGACTTTCCAACCAATAAAATGTATTTATTTATCCAAATGTCACATCACCTGGTAATTATTATTTTTTATTCACTGTGCTGATTAAGAAGCTCACTCACACATTTGCATAAATGGCTTTATCTTATTGATAATTTAACATTGACATAAGTGGAGAACCTAAATTAGAACCAATCAAATTCTACTATCTAAAATTTGTTGTGAAAATATTGTAAATATAGCATTACTCAATTGTTATCAAAAACCCAAAAAAAAAAAAAAAAAAAAGGTGTTGGTGGACCACTATCCACTCATTTCTTTGTTTTATTTATTTTTTAATTTTTCTAATCTTTGTAGCTTTATATATATATATATATATATATATATATAAGCCAAGCCATCTTAGTTTTTTCATTTGTTTGTCCCCACCAAAATTTTCGAACCATGCCAGTCATCTCATCACATGGAATATGTGCAAGTTTAAAAACACTCATTGTGTATGTAGGAATTACCTAAGCCACCGCTTTAATAAGAATCTCCTTTCCCGCCTGTAACAACATTTTTTCCTTCCACCTTGATAGCTTATTATCCAACCTCTCTTTTAGTTGCCAAAAGGTATTACTCATGTATTTACCTACAAAGCATGGAAAACCTAAGTAAGTCTCATGTTGATGGATCACCTATGCCCCAAACTTGTGTTTGATGTCATCTTGAATATCTTGTGGTGTATTACTACTGAAGAATAAGGTTGTCTTCTCTTGGTTCAATTGTTGGCCTAATGCATTCTCATATGCCTCCAAAGTTTTCTCAAGACTAAAGCAGTCCACCCTTGTGGCTCGGCAAAAAATAAGGCTATCATCAGCAAAGAACAAGTGTGAAATTTCTAGTCCCATTGAACAAAATGCTACTCCTTTCATTTGGCCATCCACCACAAATTTCTTTAATATTGCAGAAAGACCCTCTACACAGATCAAAAATAGATATAGCGATAGGGGGTCCGCTTGGCGCAAACCCTAAGTAGGAGTAATGTGCCCTCTTGGCCTTCTATTAATTTTGATGGAATACGAAATAGAGTGCACACACCTCGTCAAAATATCAACCCATTTGACAGCAAAAACCCATCTTGAACATAATTTTCTCCAAACAACCCCATTCCACCCGATCATAGGCTTTACTCATATCAAGTTTGACAGTCATCTCACCCACTTTCCCTGTTTGCTTTTGATTAATATAATGTATTGTTTCAAAAGAAACCAACACATTATCAGTAATAAGGCGCTCAGACATGAATGCACTCTCTAATTTTTACTAATGATTTTTGGAAACAAACTCTTCAATTTATTGGATTTTCTCAGAGTTTTGGCTATTAATATATATACTAATATGTAACTCGTGCTTGGGCACAAGAATGATGAATTGTAGTAGTGCTATTGATGTTAACTTGGGTTATAAAACATATAGGATATTAGTTCGACCAAGGCATTTGGAGGTACTAAAATAGTTTTTTCTTGTAATTTTCATGATATTGGTTCTGCCAAATTTCTCATTACACGGCTATTATGTTTATAATTTTGAAAATCACTATCGGATACTAAATATATAATCGATAATATCAATTCACAATCACTATTCATAAAATTCTACTAAATAAACACAAAATAAAAGAATAAATTGGTACGATAGTGTCTCCTAAATTGAATAGGGTTAGGTGCATAGGATCATTTAGCTCAATTACAATTTGTTACGTTCAAGATCCTGGCAACCAAAATATCTAAATAAAAACTGTATAACAAACATGCTCATTAGTTTAGAGAAAAAATAACAGCAAAAATCTAAACAATTTAATTTGTATGAAAAGCTAACAAAAGCAAAATTCAATTTTGAATCTAATTAAATTTTCTCTAAGCATTAGATTTATATATATGATTAGGTTTTTTATGGTTTATATATATATATATTAAACTCCTCATTTTATTCATTGAATTAACTAATTTGACATAAAAATTTAAAAACTTACATTAGATGAGACATGTGACGCAAAATAAAACTTTAATTGAATTCCAATTTTTACACTGAATTAACTAACTTGACACAAAATTTTAAAAAATTAGATTAGATGGGATACATGGCACAGCATTAGATTCTAATTGAATTCCAATTTAAAATCTAATTGGATTTTCAATCAGTTTTGCCTATTAAACTATATCTATCTATCAATCTATCTATCTATCTATCTATCTATCTATATCAAGTTGGGCATTTTAAAATATCAAAATGTGTCAACGAATTGAGCTACAAGGCTTTAGTATTTAATACTCTGTCTTTTATACGATTGATTTAAACTAAAAATTAATTGAAATCAATGTCTTTCTATCCAAATAGACCCAAGGAAGAGTTGGTGGATGAAATATTTGACTCAATCAATACGGCTGTTGTTAAAGTAGTCCCTTTAAGCTCACTGGTTGAACCAGATAAATTGGTATGTAGATTGGTTCTCCCAAGGGCGATATCAGTAATGCATGTTGTATAGGCGTGCTCGATGGCTAGAAATGTTGAAGCGAGGCATGCAATTTCATCTGTAGATTGAAGAATTCTTGTCTTGGCTATATCATGAATACAGATTTACAATAACCTTTCAACGATTCTTGTGTTGAGACAAATATGGTCTTAAAGAGAACATTAATTGGCAACTCTAAGCCATTAAAATTCCAGTGCTTGTTCTTTTAACTTGGACTAATTATGTTTTACCCAATATGGTTTTGGAAATTTTAACATTGTCTACTTATGGAGTGAAAAGTGTTACTTTACTCATCCAAGCTTGACTTTGTTATTCAACTTATCCACCTCATCACTTTTAAAGTGTCTCTCAAAAAAAAAAAAAAAAAAACGCTTGAGTCTGTTATAAAAAATAAAAAATAAATAAAAAAAATAAAAAGAAGAAAAAGAAAGGGAGAAATGGACTAGATATTGGGCCCATGAACTCTCTTTAAAACTCTTTCATCTGACCGTACAAGAAACTCCAGCCCATTTGATTAAATAACAGTAATAGTTATTAGGAAGTCCAACAGCGTAGAATTATGGGCCTCATTAAGCTTAATAAACTGAACCAACATTTTATTAATTGGGGGCCATTACACTTGGGACTTGGGAAGCCCGATAAGCCTATAAATACAATAGACCCTATTGACACCGAAACCACACTTTAACATAACAAGCTATTCTTTAAAAAAAAAAAAAAAAAAAATGATATGACCTTAGTCCAGTACAAAAATCTATATTTCTTAAGAATGAAGTCGGTGGGTATGAATATATAATATGACCTTAGCCCGCTCAAATGTGTTTGGAATGATGTGGGAATTGGGCGGGTTGGCGAGAGATTTCACAAGCTATTCTTCCATTATTTTTTAATGTTGTTGTAGTTGTTGTTCTCCACTGCACAAAAGGTGTTTGATGATTGGTCTGTGGGAGAAATTACTCTCAATTAGTGACAAAATTGGTTTTTGGGAGGATGGGAATGGTGATGATGATGATAGGTGGGGTTTTACGGTTTTGAGGGATGTGGGGAAATGTGGGGTGAGGATTCTTTCATTGATTTATTATATGTCTTTTTATTTTTATTTTTATGTCTGTTGTTGTGTAGAGTCTGAATAATTTTTTAATTAATTTCTTAGAGTCTAACTAGTTAAATTAGGACTATTCTGTTGTTTAATTTTGATTTTGATTTTGATTTTTTTTAATCAAAATCTTGTTTTGTAGTTTGGTTTGTCTCACAAACTAGTGAGGGTGGTTGGCGCTGTTCGGATTCCCCTTGCTATGTTCCGTAGCAAGTATCTTGTTACCTAGGAAGCAGAAAAAGCAAAAGAAGAATCAACTGATAATAAGCCCACGTGATACTTTGTGAAGGCGAGGGACTCCAAAAATGGATGAAGCTCTGGGAATTGCCTCTGCTTCTTGTCGTGCTAGTACATTTGTTGTTTCAGAGTTCATAGGATATTGATGCTGTAGCCAATGCACTGTATTTGGCAATCACGATGCCTGATTTAGAGAAGCAGTTGTGGCATGAGTAACACTTTCGCTATATTAGCACTCATGGTGTGGCTTATTCGTCCCGCGCTTTTGTGCAGGATTTGGATCAAGCATGCAAAGACCACTGCTGGGTTGGATTTGGTCTGAGTTTTAGAGTTTTATCTTGATCACGTTATCTCTGCATATAGGAGGACGAATAGAAGAGCAATATTTTTGGATTATGATGGAACAATAGTGTCCTAAGCTTCAATTGTTAAAAGCCCATCCCCCTCTGGAAATTCAAGTTTCTTTCCAAGACACCGCTTGAAATACACGCACTGTTGTAAGGTTGAGAAGAAAGGTGTGGATAGGGCTGTGTTGAAATAGGATTCTTTCTTGGATCGTCTTTTCCTTTCCCAGTGATAGAGTGGACATGCATCAGCAATCCGATTGATCTTTGGTTTTGATGTAAACTCATTTGTTGCAAGTAGGGGCTGGATGATGCACATCTTTTGCTCCTTTAGGGAGGAAGATGAGCATCAGGGACTATGGTGATCTTTTATAATGGGAACCAACTCTTAACGAATTCAATTTTGACGTTTTCGTCCTTTGGGATGATGAGAGTTTGACAAAACTTAGGACCCAGCGTTCTTCATTGGTAAATAAATTAATTCTATTCTCCGTTGCTCTCTGATTGTTGTTGGCTTTATGGAATTTAATGTAATCTTTGGTTGCTCTTAATTTGACCTTTATGGAACATCCAAAAGGCCTAATTATTCATCCTCTTTCTTTTGAGAGGTGGGCTACCCATCCATTTTGGGTGGGGTTGCTCTTTAATCCAAGAGCAAGCGGCATGCTGAGAATTGACTCCATGGCAGAAGAAATCAAACATACTAACCACATGCTACCTAGCTAATCCCAACTTATATTTGACCACTTTAATACCTCAACTTGGTTATAAGCTTATGTTATTAAACTTGGCAATTACACTCAATAATGGTTATTAAAGTTAAAGGCATTCTAGTTGAATAAGATTTTAATGAGATTGACAGTATTAGTATATATTCTTTTATTTGGAAAAAAGAAAATCAAATATTCGCATTTGTTTAATTTAGGGTGTAAATATGGACTAAGCGAGTTTGTCAAGGGCTTAGCATCTTGGATAATGTGACCATATTGCGGAATGGAATGGTCTCTTTGTAAAACATTATAGTTGATTATAATAAGAATTTTAGAGGATTTTGAAGCAAAATTTACTTCTTATGCTTCTATTCTTCTAGCATCGACACATAATGTTATTTTTAATGAAAGTATATAAGGATAAAACCTCCCCTCCCCCAACTATTGAATTGTAAAACATGATATTGATTTATTAGACTAATCAATCCATATCATGTCAATGCATAATTTAAACTATGATGGAGACATGCTGTTATCGTACTCCAAATTGCATTTTCAAGTCACAAGTAATAATTCAATGAACAAGGATTGAATATAAACAAAAATTAAAAGAAGTGAAGGGGAAAAAACTGTGACTGTTTATGCTTAGGAGCGCAGTGATTGTATTAGTGTTGCGTTACCTACATATATAAGTTGATAACTTTGGTTATGTCACACTTTTGATGGTGTTGAATAAAGTTTCTTTCTTGCGGATGACACAATCTAATTGGATTTTGATCTTTGGTTTTTTGTGGTTTCTATGTCTAGTTTTCTTATTCCTTATTCGTTTGCATTTTCTAAACTGTAATTATAGATCTCTGTCAATATATATGGTGAAACTTATTAAACCAACACGACACTTTCACATTAGGCTATTAGAGCTTGCTGCCTAACGCGACACTGTTTCATAACAATCTTATTAATGAAGCATACATAAAACTGTTTCACTTAAAGTCGTTGGACTGTAACATAATCCGTTTAGGCAATTATGAGTTTGTGAAAAAGAGAGTACAAGCTTTAATAGACTAAAAGATCTTCATCCAAGCCTCATATAAATTATCAATCACAGTAATTAATTCTACTTCTAAAGCTCTTAGTTTCTCTCTTTCTCCCACTTTATCACTCTTTGTTTTCATCTTCTTCTTCGATTAATTTCTTTGTTCTACTCACAAGCTTTACTTCAATTGATATTCTATCATTGTGTAAATCTTGCAATGCTCTTCGATATCTTAAAAACTAGCCTATCACCCACACAATATTTGGATAACTATTGGTAAGGTTGTTTCAGCACAACAAAGAGAATTCACATAATAGCAGTTTCATACATTTTTAGTGAATAAATGAGACTACAATGAGGATGAAAACAAGGAAAGAAAACTTATTTAGGTCCATTATTGATAAGCATAGATATAAAGTTTGCTACAATATGAATTCCCAGATATTGAGAAAGCAACCATAGCTAATTATACAAACTGACTGCTAACTTACGTAGAGTAATGACAATAAAAAAATAACAAGAATATATGCAATCCTCAACCATATTGAAACATTGCAATCGCCAATGAGAGTTGATATAAAGAACAGTAATTACTCCTAGGCAAAAGATGATGTAAGTTACCGAAAAGCTAGTGAAGAAGACTGTTTGATCTACTTTGTACCATTTCCCGTCATTTACATCTGAGGATTTTGTTGGTGTTGGAGGTGAATCATCTTTAATGGTGCAGTTTTTCTCCAATGGCAGTCCACAAAGAAATTGATTTCCTTCATAGCTGCTTGCATTAAAAGTTCCAAATTGTGCTTTCATATCTAGCGTCCTACCTGATAAGTTGTTATGTGCAACACTGAACACCTCCAAAAAATGAAGAGCAATAAGTTGGGGAGGAATTTCTCCACTCAAATTGTTGTGAGAAAGATCCAAGCTCTCTAATTCAGTCATGTTTGACAATGTCTCTGGAATGGGACCTGTTAATTGATTGTGAGATAAATTCAATGAAATAATTCCAGAAAGTTTTCCAAGTTCGATTGGGATTCCACCTGTTAGGTTGTTGCAAGAGAAATCCAAACCAACCATGTATTCAAGAATCTCTCCCTTGTAAGAGCTACGCCTGTATTTTGTAATGAAATTAAATTCATCTTGTGGGTAATATTTATAACTAAGTCTAGTGTTAATGAGAGGACCATCAAAAATTCCCAAAATAGGCACATTAATATCTTTTTGGAAAATTCTATATTCGTAAGGCTTAGTTAAAATATCAACCGTATAAAATTCACTAAAAACAGAAATGCCAGAGGAAGGTTGCCCAAAGCAGTGAGGTATTGTCCCCGAAAGGAAGTTGTTGGACAGATCCATCAAGTTTATATGGATCAATTGACAAAACTGAGTTGGAATTGTGCCTCTCAAACGATTTCCTCTGAGCAATAAAAACATTAAATCCCAAAGTTTACCAATTGCACTGGGAATTCTGCCTGACAACCTGTTGTCACTGATATCTAATGTTGAAAGGTGCGAAATATTGAGAAAAGCTTTTGGTATTGACCCTGAAAAGTTGTTCTGGCCCAAATGCACAGCTTCTAACCATTCACTTGACCACGAAGGTAAAAAACCTGAAAGTGAATTTTGAGAAAGGTCTAAATGCTGAATTTGAATTGTTTCACAAGGAATTTGACCTCTCAAAAAATTATTCCCCAAAAAGAGTTCAGCAAGATTTGTCTTGTTGCAAATCCAAGTGGGAATCTTATCTGACAGTTTGTTATTGCTGACATCAAAAAAAGATATGAGAGAACATTTGGGTGACAGAGTTCCAGAGAACTGATTGTCATTTATTTTCAAAACGTTTAACTTAGTAAAGTTAAAAGTGCTTGAAAATAGATGGCCACTGAATTTATTATTGGATAAGTCCAAAACCTGCAGTAAGAAGCAACCTGCAAGCGATTCCGTTGGTACTTCTCCTGAAAAGTTGTTAAAAGACAGGTTCAGTATGCCCAAGAGACTCATGTTACCAATTGAGAATGGAAGATAACCTTCAAAATCATTCCTGAATAAATAAAGAATCCTAATCTTTGGTAGGATATTCCCTATATTTCCTTGAAGATGACCACTGAGCTGATTGTTTGACACATCCATCGCATAGGTCGAGTTAAGAGGGAGCGACAGATGAAAAGGACCCATGAACAAGTTATTACAAAGAGAGAAAACTTCTAGCCTTGTATTGTTTACAAGTAACCAACCAGGGAAAGGTCCTTTCAAGTTATTGTAAGAGAGATCAAGTACTCTCAAGCTGTATTGATGAAACAGAAATGTTGGCACTTGATTGGAGAGCTTGTTCAGATTACATTTAGAAAGCACAAGGAACTCTAATTGAAACAAAGGTACCCAGCCTGAATTTTCTGTGTCTATGTCAAGCTTCTTGCTACCACATTCAGACCGAAAGAATTCAAGCCTTGAGATATTAGCAAGTGAGTCGAATGAGAAACGCTCAAAATGGTTAAAACTGAGATCAATATACTTGAGTGATGTCAGGCCAGCCATCAAAGATGAAATGTTTCCTGTGAACTCATTCCCAGAGAGATCTAACAATTGAAGAGATGTTAAATTGTATAGGCTAGAAGGAAGTATCCCTTCAAAAAGATTCCCACTAAGATCTAATTCTTCAAGTTTCTTCAATCCACATAAATCTGTAACAAAAAATAATAATAAGAATAAGAATTAAAAAAAAAAACTAAATTTTTCCGTCTTCAACATTATTAAATTATATTTATAAGAATACAACGGGTCCCTCCCATCTTGTTATATATTGGCCTTTTAAATTTGTTTTCATTTCAAATATATATATATATATATATATTTATTTATTTATTTATATTTTTTACATCAAATCAAGTAAATACATACATTGAGTTGGTAAAGAGCCATAATGCCATTTCCCACCAAAAGTAAAGATCTGATTGTGAGAGAAGATAATGTTCCTATAGGAGGAACAATAGCAGTGGTTTTTCTTTTGAAATATTTTTTATTAGTTTTTTAAGTGTCACCAACATATATGTTTTGTTCTGTGTTTTAATATATATATATATATATATATATATATATATGAAATAAATACAATAGAATACTCTCATATTTGTATTTTTATCCTTATTCTTATGTTGATGTGACTAATTTTGAATTATCTATGTTTTATTAGTAACTGAGAATTTACATGCTAATGGACTTTATTTAAGGCATAAGGATAGACTCTAACTCAAGTGGGCTGAACCCAACTCAAACTCAAAGACCTACAAGATGTGGAGAATTTTAATTAGTTAAGAAAAGAAGCCGATTGGAGAAAAAAAAAATGTCAAAATTCAAAACCAGGATTTTTCTGCATAGGTCTCAGTATTTTGAGTATAACTCTCAGTTCAGATATCAGATTGTAATGATTCAAGTTAGATAGGAAATTTAACTCAATGGGCTACACCTTCGTAGTTTATGGAAAGCCCCGATTCTCACTTCTACTAAGCCAAAATCACCTTGCAACATGGGCCTGAAAATTTGACGAATTTTCCAATCTGAATTTCCTTTTATTTTTTTGGGAAGGGGGAGGGGGGGGGGGGGGGGGGGGTGTGGTGTGTGTTGAGGATTGGTTGGAGGGGGTGTTTACTAGTGCAACTTGTATTAGAAGTGTGTTCTCTTATATAAAGGTTTTATGTCAATTTGTGGGTAAGAAGAAAACAGAAGAGAAGGATAGAGAGGCAAGGGAGCTGCCGATGGTGGCTGCTTCTACCATGAGTAGCTAAAATTTTCAATTAAGGTTGAGGATTAAACTTTCTTAAGGATTATCGTATTTATTTTTGAGATTTGATTTTTCCAATAATGATTGTTCTTTAATGATTAAACTATTCTTTTTTTTTTTGGTAAACAATGATTAAACTATTCTTACTTCATATTAATTGACTAAGATAGGATTCTTAATATGAGTTCAATCATGTTTTTTTCATAATTTAGGATTTATTTTAATTGATTGAATGCTTGATTTATTATTTCTTGATTTTAAAATTAGATATCTCTTATGATTTGTTTGTCAATGGATCCAATTGATAATTTAATTTTATATTTAGGAAGTGAAGACAAGCATGATTTAGATTTTAAAATAGACATTTCAATCAAAATATCTTCCATGAAAACAAGATCAGTGTACGTGGTTTGGGAGACCAAACAACTTTGAGTAACGTTTTAGTAGTCCCACTCTTCATCAACAACTCTTTTCTTAGACATATATATTTCCGAATTTATTCTTTTTAATTATTGACTATCTTAGTATATATACATATATATATATATATATATATATATATTTCTAAACTACGAATTGTATATATATTAAATAATGTATTCAAAGTGTGGATTTGTCAAAAAAAAAAAAAAAAAAAACTCATCAAATACAAAATTATAAAGTAGTGTAATTTGAACATGACCATTATATAGACATGCACCCAAAGCTAATTCAACCATAGAATTTAGGAGAGAGAGAGGAGAAGAAGAAGAAGAAGTAAAGAGAATAAAGAAAAATCCATTACCTTTTGGCAAGGAACCATTGAAACAATTGCTAGCTAAATTGAGGACCTTCAAGCTTCTTAGACTAGCAAGATCTGTAGCTATATGAATATAACAAATTTAGAAGAAACAGAGCATTATTTATTACAACATTAAATAATATATATATCAAAAAGCAAGGCAGCAGTCAATGTTAAATAATATATAAAGATATGATTTTGAGAGAAGATAATGTTCCTATAGGAGGAACAATTGTTTTTTTTCATAATTTATGATTTATCTTAATTGATTGAATGCTTGATTTATTATTTCTTGATTTTAAAATTAGATATCTCTTATGATTTATTTGTCAATGGATCTAATTGATAATTTAATTTTATATTTAGGAAGTGAAGACGAGCATGCTTTAGATTTTAAAATAGACATTTCAATCAGAATATCTTCCATGAAAACAAGATCAGTGGTTTGGGAGACCAAACAACTTTGAGTAACGTTTTAGTAGTCCCACTCTTCATCAACAACTCTTTTCTTAGACATATATATTTCCGAATTTATTCTTTATAATTATTGACTATCTTAATATATATATATATATATATATATATATCTTTCTAAACTACAAATTGTATATATATTAAATAATGTATTCAAAGTGTGGATTTTTCAAAAAAAAAAAAAAAAACTCTTCAAATACAAAATTAGAAAGTAGTGTAATTTGAACATGACCATTATATAGACATGCACCCAAAGCTAATTCAACCATAGAATTTAGGAGAGAGAGAGGAGAAGAAGAAGAAGAAGAAGAAGAAGAAGTAGTAGTAGTAGTAAAGAGAATAAAGAAAAATCCATTACATTTTGGCAAGGAACCATTGAAACAATTGCTAGCTAAATTGAGGACCTTCAAGCTTCTTAGACTAGCAAGATCTGTAGCAATATGAATGTAACAAATTTAGAAGAAACATAGCATTATTTATTGCAACATTAAATAATATATATATCGAAAAGCAAGGCAGCAGTCAATGTTAAATAATATATAAAGATATGATTTTGAGAGAAGATAATGTTCCTATAGGAGGAACAATAGCAGTGGTTTTTCTTTTGACACAAAATTGAAGTGTAATTAAAATTTAATCTTGATTATTGATTGAGCTTCTATTATATATAACTAGTGTATAATCCGTGTATATGCATGGTACAATTAAAAAAAATTACAATTACACACATATATGGATTTAGATTACTCTCTCTCTCTCTCTCTCTCTCTCTCTCTTTTATTTTAATTTCTTTTGGATATATACATGCTTTTACTCTTTCTTTTTTTTGCTTATTGAGTTTTTAATGATTTATTTATATTAGACCCTTCATATTTTGCACCTCATTAACTCACTTAGAACAAAAATAAAAAAAATCTTAAATAAGACATGTGGCGCAAAATTAGACAACAATTGAAATCCAATTTAAAACCTAATTAAATTTTTTCTTAATTTTACCTATATATATATTTGTAATAAAATAGTGTATGATAAAAAAAAATATATGTATTTTTCAACTAACATGAATGTCACAAGACTCATTCATTTTCAAAGAGCATCAAATAATTGTTAGTCACGCTGGGGACTTTCACTTTTGAGCAACTATCCGGAACTAGTCTAATGTGCAATGCATTTTGAAACATTTTATAAGAAATTATATGATATCTCACATATAACACTTATTATGTGTCATAATATATATGAAATCTGTTTCAATTATATTACATGTTATTAAAAAGAAAGAGTAATCAAGAGTATGAACCAATTGCTTAATTGAAAAATATTTAATTATTTTCATTAATTTAAATGTATAACTATCTTTTATGTTCTTGATTGAAGGTAAGTTTTCTCAACAAAAGAAAAAAGAAGAAGAAGAAGAAGAAAATTGAGTGTAATTAAATTAGATATTATATCTTTTTGCTGTAATTTGTTACAATTGCTATCAAAGCAAATCATTGAGCAATAATGTCATTTTCCAAATCATTTGTTCTTATATACTTTAAAAAATAATAATCATAAGAATCCATTTTACATAAATAATTATTGGATGGGCTATAAATATCTGAAACATGAAAATAAATAGGTTAACCCTATATTCTCTATATAATTACATGACAAATTTAGAATACTATAGTATACATAATTATTATATATCATTAAAAGAATTTAGGAAATATAAATTGTTCAGATTAAAATAATTATAAATATAAAGATATTACTTTAGTGAATTCAACCATAATTAGTTATTTTTATTTATTTAAGCATACCATTTTTTTTTATTGAAAGTGTTATTTTAATTTAGTAAATATTATTATTTCAAATTTATTGAAATAATCATATAAATAATTTATATATATATATATATATATATATATAAATTAGAGCACCATGTAAAATACATGAAAATCAATGCATTTATCTCCATTAAAACATTTCTCTCAAAAAACAATTTCCATTAAAACATGACAATTAATTAATATATCGAGTCATTGACATAAATGCAAAATTTTGATTTTTTTGATGTGGAAGGATGAACTAGTATTAACTAATAATGCTGGTTAAATCGAAATCAAGGTTTCTCTATCTCTTTACCTTGAATTGTTTCAAAGCCATTGAGCCCGTTGTTTCTTAAATCCAAAATTTCCAAGTCTTCGAAAACCGAAAGTTCCACAAAAAAAAAAAAAAAAAAAAAAAACTCCGATTGAATATGTTACGTAATAAATAAATAATATATTATGGGGAATGCATACCTTTGGTAGGCAAGGATCCTTCCAATGCATTATTAGAAAGATTCATACTTTTAAGTGACGTAAGGAACCTCAATGATTGTATGATACTCTGATTGAAATTGTTAGAATCAAGATCTAAACTCTCCAGCTTGTTCAATCTTAATAAACTTTCAGAACCTATATATGATAAGATTGTAAGAAATAGAAATAATTATATTTTGTATTCAAAATTAAACAAATTTATTCTTGATAGCAATAGAGAACATAGACCACCACCACCTTAAAATATAGCAACTACAATTGTTATGTCAAAGCACCCCTCATGAATTAAAGGAACTGGAAAATGCTTGGATGAATTATAAAAAGAATTAGTAATATATTTAATTAATATAAGAGTACATTTTTTATTTCTTAAAAACAAAAGCAAAGACCTAAAATTGTTCACATAAATATCCTAGTAAAATAGTTGTAATGTCATAGAACCCCGCCCTTTCCATGGTTGTGCATTTAACAAAACCATGCAAGGGGTAGAGAGTTGAGACCTTTTATAGTATGAAAATTTAGGTACCAAACCACAATGTTTTGTGCCAAAACTTTTTTTTTTTTTTTGAGTAAATAGTAATACTTATTAAAACACACACGAAAATAATAATATTAGTGTTTTAAACTGGATTTATAATATATTACATAATTAGAGTACAACTACAAAAGGGTCTAACCTTTTAGTTGTAGATTGAAGTTATAAACAGCAGACACTAGACACACACAACCAATGTGGGATGTTTCCCTATTTTTTTTTTTTTAGTAAACAGTAATACTTATTAGAACACACACGAAAATAGTAATACAAGTATTTTAGACTAGGTTTATAATATACTACATAACCAGGGTACAACTACAAAATGATCTAACCTTTGTAATTGTAGACTGAGGTTATATACAGTAGACACTAGACACACACAACTAATGTAGGATGTTTTCCTTTTTTTTTTTTTTTCTTTGAGTAAACAATAATACTTATTAGAACACACACGAAAATAGTAATACTAGTGTTTTAAACTGGGTTTATAATATATTACATAACCATAGTACAACTACAAAAATGTTTAACCTTTGTAGTTGAAGACTAGAGTTATAAACAACAGACACTAGACACACACAACTAGTGTGGGATGTTTCCTTGTGCCACAACTTTAATGCGCTTGATTGTGAAAGGGGGAGAAAAAAATAGTAGGGTCATATTAAAGTAATAGACAACAAATTATAGTTTGGCTCATAAAATAGCTGGAGGAAATTGTATAGTAAAGATAATGAGTATGTGGCCCTAGAACTACTTGTCCCTACATCACTCATGAGTAAAATAATGCACAATTATTTAATAAAATTATTTTCTTAAAATTTGGGCATATTTATAATATGGTGGAAGCCTTTTTTTAATGAAGGGCTAAAGACTTTTTGTAATGTGGGAACTAAGCCTAAGCCTTGAGCCATTCCTATGACAGTATACCGCTAGTATGGATGATGATATAATGACTTAAGTAGCTAATATTCTACATCAACGGTTTGAATGAAAAGTTATTGCATCAGAAGAGGTGATTTTTTTTTATACAAGATAGAAATTTTACTCTAGTTTAATCTAAATGTATATATGTGGGAGTATGTGTGAAACTCCCTTCTGGAAACTTGAACTCCGATCCTTACCTCTCATACCCCACAAGTAAGCCTGTCCAACAACAACCGAAACCCGACCCACCCGACCAACCCGCATGACCCGGACCGAGAACCGGCCGACCCGATGCCAGTGACGGTTGGCCGGCGGGTCTCCACCTCCAGAATCCGAAAACCGCGGGTCGGCCGGCGGTTGTTCTCCCCAAAACCCGAAGAAACCCGACCGACCGATCAAAAGAGAAATTTTCGGCGAAAATTTTTTAGATCCGGCGAGATCTCAGCCATTTCCGGCGAGATCTCAGCTAGATCCATGAAATCTCCACCGGATTTGGTGAGATCTCACTAGATCTGGCGAGATCTCGCCGAATCTGGTGAGATTGCATCAAAACCGGCGATAATCCGGCGACAACCCGGCGAAAATATCACGGAAATTTTGCAGATTTCGCCGTTTACTCGCTGGTTTTTGGACGATTTTGAGCTCCTCAACTCCGCCCGAGCCGACCGCCATCCGATGAAGGTCGGATCAGCCCGATCCGGTGAGCCACTCCGGTCGGCGGCGGGTTCATTTTCTGGCCACCCGATATGGTCGGGTCGGTTCTGGGTTGGGCACAAACCCGACCCGGACCGACCCGTGGACAGCCCTACCCACAAGCACTTATACTTGTGGAATGACCTTCGCACCAAAGGCGTGCGGTAATTAGAAAAGGAGGTGAATTTAAAATTAGCATAATTCTGACCACTAAATCCTAGGCACCTATGGTTTGTTGTTGTTGTTGTTGTTATTATTATTATTATTATTATTTTCTGAATAGGATTTGTTAATTTTTTTTAACACTATTATCTATGAGTAGTTAATTAGAAGGGAGTCAATTTTGTACTAGAGCCTGTTTTAATATCCTTTCGAGATTACCATTATATTTTAATAAATTACTAAAACAAATATTAATGTATAATTTTTACTCATATCTCTTCTACCATACCAATATATTTTAGCTCATAAATATAATAACTAAAACTCGTACAATGGAAAATTTGAAATGACTTTTAGCATTCAGCAAAAAAAAAAAAAAAAAGAGAAAAAAAAAAGACTTTTAGCAAAATAAAAAGAAATTTTGAAATGATTTATCGTTTACGTTACCCCAAAAAAAAAAAAAAAAAAAAAAAGAAATATTGAAATGGTGTATAGAGTTCCACACCCAATCCATTAATATGGACACACAATTAACACTATAAGTTACGTTTGACATTGTCTTAAAAAATCATATTTTTTTATTATTTAGTTTATTTTTATTACTATTCATAGGTTCTATTGTAACTTTTGATACTATTCATGAGTTTTACTTTACTATTGTAATTACATTTTAACTTTATCTACAGTACTTTTTATCTATAGTAATTTTAACAAAAAATATTTCAGTTTCAACTAAAGAAGTTCCCCAACGGGGTCTATGCTTATTATACTAATCATAAAAGTTGCATCAACATGTGAAGTTATCCCTTTCCTTCATTGTCTACTTATCAATAATGATGAAATATATCTCTCTCAATGTATTATTTACGTAATATTACTTTTGTGTTAGCTCATCACAAGTCACTTTTATTATACCCCAACAATTAAAAAAAAATTACAGAAAAAAAAATTGTGTATTTCTTGCCACTTTGACAAAATAGAATTGCCAATGAACCTTGCCTCAATTAATTAATTAATATCGTCTTTCTTTACAAGCGATGAGAGTGGGTAGAGACTAGAGAGATCAGACAGGTTTGCCACTTTATCGTCTTTCTTTATAATAAACGATCTTTATTATAAGGTTTTTTTTTTTTTTTTTTTTTTTGTGGAGTTGGGTGCACTCAGGTGAAAGCAAAACGTGTGGGGGGGGGTAAAAGAGAAATGAAGAGGAGAGACCGAGGTAAGAGAGTGGAGGTGAATCTTGAAATTTGGGGAGAAAAATTACAGTTTTCTGAGTGTTTTATTTTTTCTCCGGTATCGATCTATTTGTTAGCCAAAACTGATATCAACATAGGATAAATTACAGATAATAAGAAACAGAGAGGATATATATTAACATACCTTTATGCTCAATCCAACCACCAATTTTATTAAAAGATAAATCAAGACCTCTTAACTCCTTGAAAGTATCAAATAAGGAAGCGTTTAGAAACCAGACCGTATCTTCATTATTATAGAAAGAGAGAGTGTAATCATATTGCATCTTGATTTCCTTGATATTGTGGAGAGAGAGATGGGTCACGTAACCGGTGGTGGAGTTGCAGGTGACTCTCTCCCACTCACAACACTCACTCTTGTGGTCATCGACCCATGAAGGGAGAAGATGATCTCTGATGGTCACATTGGTGGTGGACCTCACAAACTCCTCCTTGATTTCTAACAGACCCACCCTCTCTTCTTCAAAGCAACCTCTGTGCCCAGGAAGATGAACTAGAACTATTAAACCCCACAATAAGCACTTGACCAAGGACCGTCCCATTGTGAATATGTAGTAATACTCTAATTTTTTGCTAGACTAGTTTATATATTAGTTAGGAGAATCAAGTCAAGTCAAGTCAATGGCTGCGGAAAAAAAAGAAGAACGAAAAAAAAGAACGAAGATTCATTATGGGTTGGCTAATAAAGGTGGGCGGTGGTAATTTAGTCCAAAGTATTCGGAAAACATTTTTATTTGAGAAATGATAGGTGTATAATATATTTATAACAAATTTTAAGGGGCAGGTTATTTTTTATTGTTATTATTGAGTTAAAAAAGTAATCTCAGTGCTGAATTTAATTTTGAACTAATAATAACTAACTACCTGTAATTTGTTGTAAAAATATTATAGACGTAGCACCTTTTTTATTTTATTTTTATGTTGAGTTGTACTAGATATGCTTATTGCTTCGGGATTATTCACAGGCATGTTTTGGTGCATTTTAATCTTTTCTTTTCTTTTTTCAATTGTCAATAGCCTTGAAGTTGAACTGAACTTTTTGGTATGTTTAAAAAACACATTTAGTGCTTAAAATTTAAATCCACTCTCCTCCACGTATGGAATAATGCATTAAAGGTAACTAAGAGAATGTCTTAATTTCAACATTCACATGGGCTGATGGCTTTAATTTCAACTTGATGGAGACATGGCATGTAGGGTACTCCAGATCGCATTTCCAAATTCCATGTCACAAGTAATAATTAGATGAACATGCTGTTTTGGTTAAGAAATGAATATTGAGATTGAGAAGTGAGAAAAAATAAAAATTGTGGAGTGCACAGATTTTCTGTAATTCTAATATATTTTACTTTACATATAGTGTTTTACTTTTCTTTTCTTTTTTAAGAGTTTTAACCTATAGCTTTCGTTTTTTATGATTGCTCTATTATCAGACCAAGACACCAATTAGTTTTTGGTGTAATTGGAGATGGAATCTCAGATTTCTTTTTCAACCATCAAAGACTTTACCAATTGAGTTAACTAGAACCCACCATATTCCATATATAACTCTACTTGAAATATTGATTTGTACAATTTAAAGTGCTTTTATATGCTGACAGAGCTACCATTTGATTTTAGCAGGAGATAAATTTTTCAAAAACATATGTGTGCACTCTAACACACACACACACACACACACACACACACACATATGGGTAAAATTCCTTGACATCTCCTAAATCGTACTAGTTATACTTACACTCTTAGAACTTTTATTTTAACCAACTTAGTAAATAAATTTTAATAATATAAATAGATTTCCTTAACCTTAATTTTAGCCAATTTAGTACATAAACTTCGGTACTCTAACAAAAAGACCCCCCCCCCCCCCAAACTTTTATGTAGTTGCAATAAGAGTCCTTCATTTTCATTTCATTTTTAATAATTTGGTGCAAAAATAAGTTAAACTGGCGGAGAAAAATAGGTGAGGAGTCTTATTGCCATTATATCAAAGTTTATATACAAAATTAGCAAAAAAAAAAAAAAAGTTAATGGGTCTATTTGCTATAGTATCGAAGTTTATGTACTATAAAATAAAATAAAATTCATGAGTTATATATTTTTTTGTAAGAAAACTCAAAAAATATATAATATCTATCATTTTTTCTAATCGTTAAGGTTTTATTTATTTATTTTTTTTTATTGTTTCTTACATGACGAATAAACTGGTTTTAGATATTTCTTTTTTCAGATTCAAATTTCCACTTATAAATAAAACAACTTTTAGTAGTTACAGAGATGCAAAATACAATTTATGTAAATTTCTACTATTATGTAATTATCCCCAAATTTGATTACTTATACAAAAATTTTATAAAGGAGAATAAATTATTACATAAAAATTTTGAAATCTTTTTTTTTTTTTTTTTTTTTTCATTTTACTTTTCAATGATAACAATAATGGTTTTTATTAGCCTTTAAACAACAATAATATTTCTTTCAACTCTTCAAATGAATTTAACTTATAAAAGAGATAATAGCGTATTGATTATAATTATCATATAAAAAAATATATCACCAAAAATTCAAAAAAAGAGATAATTGTGTATTGATCATAGTTATAAGCATCAATTTCCAGAAATGTCCTGGTGAATTCCATATTGGTAAGGCATTATGTCAATATATGGACAGTACTCCACCATCATAAAATTGAACATGTGAAGCGGTGGAATAGGCGATTTGAGCAACAAATTCTAGCTAAGTTTCTTTAAGATCTTCTCCTCTCTCCCCATGTGTGTGATAAAAATATTTAGTATTCTAAAAAAAAAAAAAAAAAAAATCTAGCCTTATATAGTTCCCTATAATAACATTTACCATGTCCTGTGGACGCTGGTAAAGGTGGCAACCTCAGAAATTCTACTTTCTCATTCATTTTAAGTCCAATTTACTCCTAATTAACCTTAGAAATCCAATCAATGTCAGAAAAATATTATGGGGAGTAAGCCGTAAAGGTAGTACTTTGGAGAATTGTGAATCAAGTCAATGGCGGGAAAGAAAATTACACTAATTCAAGGCCAAACAACAATAACATTAGGATTCTATTAAAAAAAAAAAAAACAATAACATTAGGACAAACAATCACAAAAGAACAAAATATTCAACAAAAAGTTCATTCAAAAGCAGTTAAGTATAGATACTAATTATTGTGATTGGAAAAGATAATTATTATCCCATCCTATAGCTGGTATAAGTTCAGAAAAGCTTCCATAATAACTCCATTATATCTAAAATTAAAAGAGAGAAATTTATAAAATGCAACCTAATATATATATTCTATGCTTAATTAAAAAAAAATTCCTGTGAAAAATAAGATAAAAAAGTAAAGTACACTAATAAAGCATAATCTATGCACAACTAGTGTACACTAATAAAGCATATATAATTTGTTTTGAGTATTTAAATTTTTTGACAAAGTATTTAAATTTTTTTTTTCTAAATGTCAAGAACATTATAGTCCAACAAGCACTTTCTAATGGCACTTTTTGGTGTTTCTAAAAAGATGTTCAAGAGTTCAAATTCTCCATCCCAATTATCAATTTTGTTTATATAAAATAAAAATGATTTAAATGAATTTTTCTTTTTTTATTTAAACAAGAAGAATTTAGAGTTTATGTATAAAAAAACTGAAATGATCAGGAGAAAGAGTCCTTATTATAATTTATAAGTGTTTTTTTTTTCTTAATTTTCAGTAGGAATTGAGGAAGTGACAGGGTGAACAAATTGCTAGATGATATGGCAGGGTCACACAATGAATTCTCAATCCATTCCCCTTGTGCCAATAATATCTGAAAAATAATAGATAAAAACATGTGCCCTCACATAGTTTCGCGTCACAATCGAATACTTGCATACTAGAGAACGAATGTGCGTGAAAGACTTAAAAGGTAAACGCAAGACTGGACTCAACATTTGACACATGAATTTAAAGTTGTTAGGACTCTAATGAGTCTAATTCCACATTGACATGATTAGAGCTATATCGTTTGTATATATTATACTATTGCCTTACGGAAAACAACCAATGCATTATTAAAAGTAACTAAGAAAATTTCTAAATTTCCACGTTCACATGAATTAGTATAATTTCAACTTTGAAGGAGACATGCCCTTTTGCATACTCCAAATTGCATTTTCAAGTCTCTAAGTAATAATTTAATGAACAAGGAGTATTGAATCTCAACAAAAATGAATGAGCAGTGAAGTAAAGTAAATAAATATATAAAAAAAAATTCAAAAAAATTTAGATGAACAACACCCACATGAACAAGAAATTCATTTAAAAAAACTAAAAATCTCTGCTTTTGAACAAGTTAAAAGAATAGATTTTAAATAATAAAAAATTAATTAATTAAATTTAAATATATAAAATGCCTCAATCTAAATTTCCCAAAAAGCCTCAAAATTCCTTGGGCCGCTCCTTAGTGGGAAAGTGGTGGAAAAGCTTCATGGAAAACAAAGCTTTATACTCCTACCATAGAAGTATAAAATTGAATCTAGTCACTGGTGGAAAAGAGGTTAACAATGTAAATGTCTTCTTTATGTTGTTAGATTATGAATAGCCATAATATAAATTTTAGAATCTTGAATTATCATGATTTTACAACTACACAAATTAATTATAAAGTTTACCTTAATCTTCCATTGCTGAAATTTTCTTAAGATCAAGTCTTAGTATAAAAGGCACCTAATTCTTATAGATTTGGTTTCTCTCTCTTGACCCTTTTTTTTTTTTTTTTTAACTATTCAGTATATGTGATGGGGTACCGGAATGTCTCTTTTATAGGTAGAGAGAGAGGACCAAATATTTTATTTAGGAAACTTACTTCTCTATTAACCAATATTTTAAGGACATGTAACATCTTGTTAAACCAAAAAATATATGAAGTTATTAAACAGATACATTATCAAATGAGACAATTTATTCTTACAAACAAAAGTTACGAGAGACAAAGGTAGTAGGTAGGACTTCATTCGGGGACAAAATGGGCAAATGCCCTTTTCATGCAAACAAAGCAGCATTTTGTCCTCTTTCCCAAACTAATTAGGGAAATGCCTCTCTTTTGAAAATTTTCTCAAAATCGAGTTTTAAAAAAAAAAATTTTTGGAGCCCTATAGTGGCGTTTTAAGGAGTCTATAGTGACGTTTTCAGGACTTATAGTGGCGTTTTATAACTCGACCTCCATGAAATCGAGTTATATGCAATTTTTTTCATTTTTTTTGCCTATAACTCGACTTCGTAAAGGTTGAGTTATAAAACGCCGTTATAGGTCCTAAAAACGTCACTATAGGTTCCTTAAAAACGCCGCTATAGGGCCTAACTTGATTTTTAGAAAATCGATTTTCAAAAGAGGGGCATTTTCATAATTAGTTTGGAAAAGAGAGCAAAATACTGCTTAGTTTTCTAATTAGGCCAATTTTGTCCCTTCATTTGGAGTTTAATATTGAGTCAAGCCTATGCCGAAAAAGTAAAAAGAACAATGTATGGAGAAAGAATGGAAGTATGGTAGGATTGGAGTAACATCTTATTGGATTTTTTTTTTTTTTTTTTTTTTTTTTTTGGGTAGGAGTATAATATTAAGTCCAGTCAATGGTCGAAAAGAGGTTAACAAAGGTAGTAAGTACGACTTCATTCGGAGTATAAACTGAGTCAAGCCATTCCGAAAAAGTAGAAAGAACAATGTATGGAGAGAATGGAAGTATGGTAGGGTTGGAGCACTACCTTCCCTCCATTTTAATTTAGTTTACTCTTACGTTTGAGTAACGTTTACGTTTTTGTTTGGATTTGATTTAAAAGAAAAAGATTCGAAGAATAATTACTAGTTTAAAACTTTAAATTGTTTCCTATAAATTAATTAAATAATATATGATAATGTGAGCTTTGAAAAAATTTCTCAAATAAAAACACTTGTGATCGATATTATGAATTTAAAATGACATTTTTATAAACCTAATTATTTCAAGTTCACATGATAATATTAATTTTTTAAACTATGATGGAGTCATGCCGTTTAGCGTACTCCAAATTGTATTTTCAAGTCTCAGTTAATAATTCAATGAACAAGGATTATTGAATCTCAACAAACATGAATGAGAAGTGAAGTAAAATAAAAATCTGCATATTTTAATTTTACCTAAAATATAAAATTATATTTGACATGGTTATGAAGAACTAGACTAATCACACGTGCTTAGTGCGTGCAATGAAGCTTTTTTTTTTTTTTTGGGTCTAATGTCATAATTTTCCATTCATTTCAATTCATAGATTATGACACAATCCAAAAAAAAAAAAACCTTAGAGCATTAAACTGTTTAGATTAAAAAAAAAATTAAACCATTTTTCAAAGTGGACTGAAAAGTTTTTTTTTTTTTTTTTAATTTTTAGATAAGTTTATTTTGAAGACATAAATTAGTAGGAGAGTATCATATTTTGTAGGCATTTTAAGTGAAGTTGGAGATGTATATATTTTTATCAGGTTATCAAATTGTTTTTGTTAAACATAAGATCTAAGGATATTTTTGAACCATATAAAAAATTAGTTTAAAGAAGAAAATCCTCTTATAAATAGTATAGATTAAACTCAGACTGTTTATGTGCAGTAACTGTATTAATTAGTGTCGTGTTACCCAGATAAGTTGATAGCTTGCTTTGGTTAAACCACACTTTTTTGGTGCTGTTGAATACAATTTTGGAATTTCTAGTGATCGAGCAAAAGATACAAGTTATTATTTGATTTACTTTTCGGCATAGTATAAGGGTATAGAATAAATGATTATGATCTTTGTTTTTTGTGGTCTTAGTTAAGAGAAGGAGATACAAATTATTCTGATTTTTGACTTTTGTGGTTTCCATGTCTGGGTTAATTACAAATCTCTGTTTATATATATTGTGAAACTCGTTAGGCAAGCTTCAGTTGAGGAAGTCTTAAAAAGAATTCAAACATGAAAACGATGTCGTGCCACTTATTTTATACACGATGTCGTTTCACATAAGCTTTTTAAATTTCGTTGCCCATGCTACACAGTTTTATAACCAATCTTATTAACAACGCCGTGTATAATTTCATTCTTCTACTCAAAAGCTTTACTTCGATTGATATTCTATCATTGTCTAAATCTTTTAAAGCTCTTTGATTTCTTCAAAACTAACCCAGCATCCGCACAATATTGGTAAGGTTGTTTCAGCTCAGACCTCCATGACCAGTTTTATACAAAGTTTGCGTCAACTCATCAATGGTTGAAACACAATAGAAAAGCGCACCATGTTTATGTGCTATACTGATGGAGCCTCAAAAAAACAGAGAGGTCTCCTAGTATTCTTCCTTGTCTCTTATCTCTTTTTGAATCCTGGAATTCTCTCTCAGAGTAGAGGAGGTAGGGATCAAACCCAGAATCTCTTATTCTGATACCATTAATTTAAATTACTGATTATTCCAAAATGTTAAGTTATTGAAATATGATAAATTTAGTCATTTAACTATATATTTTTACATGAAATAAGAAACCTTAGACTCGATGAAACCAATAGAACAGGACTTTCTTTGTTGCCACTGGCATATATCTTTCACAAACTACGCATTGGACGATGCATGAGCCCCCACCTAATCTATCAACTCCAACAAATGTTTCTTAGTCAATGCAAAATCCACAATTCCACGAGCTTCATTTGCTACATGACTCAACGATTTTTTGATAATCTCAATTACCTTCTAGCTACCAAAAGGAATGGACAGAACATTTATAGTAACTTCGACTAGAAAATTATTGAATACACTCCTAGATAAGAAAATTATTAAATACTCTTAGAATATAACACTTGTACTATTCCATATTAATTAAATAAACTATTTAATAAGAAAATGAAATTAGTTTAAAATTTCATACCATTTAAAAAATTAAAATCATTAAGTGTTCTCATAATACAGATATGTGGTACTCATCCCTTCTCTTACATAAAATGTAGACTCCATTGTGTGTTAAATTAATGAAACTCGCTATTTTTTTAATAATTAATGAAACTCATTATTATGTGAGAGGAGGAGATATTTCACAGTTCACATCATTACCATTTGTTTTTAGAAACTCGCAGTATTATATCAGTGTGTAAACTTTATTTTATAATATGTTTAAGATTAATTATTTAAATGAACGAAAAAAATAATAATAATAATAACAATGTAAAAATATATATAAAAAAACAAATTAAAAAATTATTGAATATTGAGTAACGTTTACGTTTGAGTAACGTTTGCGTTTGTTTGTTTTTTTTTTTTTTTTTTGGGTAGGAGTATAATATTAAGTCTAGTCAATGGTGGAAAAGAGGTTAACAAAGGTAGTCGGTAGAAAGAACAATGTCTGGAGTTTAAAATTAAGTCAACCCATGCCGAAAAGTAAAGAGAACAGTGCCTGGAGAAAGAATGCAAGTATGGTAGGGTTGGAGTACTACTTTTCATACATTCTAATTTAGTTTTTTCTAAAGTTCTGTTTGAATAAAGCTTATTTTGTTGAAATTGAAAACTTATTACTGAAAGTACTATAAATAAAAGTAAAAATTAGTTAAAATAGTACAGTGAAACTCATGATTAGTACCAAAAAGTGTAATGAGACCTATAAATAGTAGCAAAAATAAGCTGAATAGTGAAATAAATTTCATTTGTCATTAGTATTCAAACGGAGGCTTACTTTCGAGTGACCTTTACGATTGCGTTTGGATTTGATTTAAAAGCAAGAGATTCGAAGAATAATTATTAGTTTAAAACTTTAAATTATTTCCTATAATTAATTTAATAATATATGATAATGTGAGCTTTGAAAAATTTTCTCAAATAAAAACACTTGTGATCAATATTATGAATTTAAAATGACATTTTTTTAAACCTAATGATTTCAAGTTCACATGATAATGTTAATTTTTTAAACTATGATAGAGACATCCTGTTTAGCGTACTCCAAATTGTATTTTCAAGTCTCAGTTAATAATTCAATGAACAAGGATTATTTTTTGATACAACGAACAAGAAGTGAAGTAAATTTTTTTTTAAAAAAAATATGCATATATTAATTTTACTTAAAATATAAAATTATATTTGGAATTTATAATTGATGACATGGTCTAATTTCTTATGAAGAACTAGCTTCATCACACGCGCTTAGTATATGCAATGAGATTTTTTTTGGGGGGGGGGGGGGATCTAGTGTCATAATTTTTCATTCATTTCAATTTTTAGATGAGCAAGACTTAGGTATAGTACTTAGATGCTGTTCTTTGAATTCCCTTCTTAAGATTTTGCCATGTAAATTTTTTCTCATAGAATGAAATTGTATGTTTTAGTTAAGTACTGTACCTAAGTTTTGTCATTTTTAAATTATGACACAATCCCCCCCCCCCCCCCCCCCCCACCCCAAAAAAAAAAAAAAAACTTATAGCTCTCATTTAGAGAGATTAAACTGTTTAGATTAAAAAAAAAAAAACTATTTTTCAAAGTGGGCTGAGAAGTTTTTTTTTTTTTTGGATAAATTTGTTTTAAAGACATAAATAAGTAGGAGAATGCCATATTTTGTAGGAATTTTAAGTGCAGTTAGGGATATATTTTATCGGATTGTCCTTAAATTCTGTAGGGTTTAGAAGTATTTCTAAACCATATAAAAGTCAATACTTTATTTATTTCGAGTTTTTGAATTTGAAGAATTTCCATGGTTTTACTATATTAGGGTGCACTATTCTTTATATATATATATATATATATATTTTTTTTTTTTTTGAATTTGAAGAATTTCCATAGTTTTACTATATTAGGGTGCACTATTCTTTATATATATATATATATATATATATATATATATATATATATATATGAGAGAACTAACTGATACAATCTTTTCTAAAGAAGGGAGGTTGTCCTAAAATTGGTTCTTGCAATTTTTGGATTCTGCCTTCAACTGGAATGGGAGCTGGTACTTATAGGAGGCTGGGAGCCTCGGATTCCTTGACTGAATGCTGAAAATCCGGAGAGTAAAATGCTTTTACTGAGGTGAAAACCTTTTCCACCGAAAGCAAATAGTAACTCTGAATGATTCTGTCGGGTACTGTTCATGAATAGTGACTTTTACTGTTCATGAATAGTGTTCTGTCCCTTGTCTGTAGTGTCGGCTGAGTGCTGGTTACTGTTCATTAATAGTGACTGGTACTGTGGATGAATAGTAACTTGTTTGAAGCTGCTTTTCTGAATAGTGACTAGTGCTATCCAGAATTTTCTTTAGGGGCTGTCTAGCCTGTAAGCATCATTTGGATCCTGGGAATCCTAGAATAGAGGATCATTTGGATCAAAGTTTGCTGAGGCTTCTGAGGAAGCAGGGGAACCTTTCTCCTGAGACTGTAATTCTTCTGATTGGAGAAGTAACTGGTGAGCAAGATCTTTCAATTCTTTGCTATATATATATATATATATATATATATATCTATATATAAAAGATAGAATTTCTACTCTAACTTAATCTAAGTGTATATGTATGTGAAGCTCCCTTCTGAAGTCTTGAACTTCCGCCCTTGCCCCCCCTACCCCACAAGCATTTATATTTGTGGAGTGACCACTGCACCAAGGGAGAGCGGTGGTTAGGGTGCACTATTCATAGCTGTTATGTTATGTTTCATAAATCACTAAATTTAAATCATTCCCCTTGCTCATGCATGGAATTAATTGCATCAATTACCTAACCTAACGGTTAAAAAACAATATCACATGTACATGTGCTTTGCTATATATGGCTATTGGTTTCATGTGTGCAACATTCCTTTCTTTGTCCAAGACCTGTGTATCTCCATTGTCATGTGGCATTGAATAAACTTAGGACAAAGTTTAGCTACAAAATTAGTTATATCCTTAAACTACAAGCTTACTCAATATCCTTTTATTGGAATTGAATTTGACAAATTCACCATTGAATTACATCTTCTTCTTATATCCTCATTGCTTGCAAAATTTTTAGAAAATTAAAGATCAATAGCTATGTCATCAATAAATTGTTTTATTGATTTTCAAAATATGTAGTAATGCTTATTTTATTAAGAAAGGTTGTAGCCTTACACTACAACCAATTTTGTTGTTAAACTTTGCCCATAAACTTATGCTCACTTTCAGTACATGTTAAATTGCATCTTTTCCATTCATAGCTAGTATGTGGTAAAATTCTGGTCTTTGTTTTGACTATGGCTGAACTGTTTTCAGGTCACTTGAGTCACAAGACTGTGTTTGTGAGTCAAGTGAGCATAAGGAAGATCAGGACGAGTGACAGACACTAAAGAGAGAGCAAGATCCAGAAGAAATATAGCAATAGTAATTCTATTCATTGCTAGACTAGTTTATAATACTTTATATAGTGGGTAGGAGAATCGAGTCAAGTCAATAATGGAATTGGAAAGTAGGTGTACAAGCATTAAAGGGCAACAAAGGGAATGAGTAGGAGTAAAATATTGAGTCAAATTAGGGACTCTAATTTCTATAATGACAAAGACTGAGTAGGCCTACATCCTTTTTAATTTTCCTTCAACTTACAAAAAAACGTCCTAAATAATATATGTGGATCAGTCAGTTCCTGCCTTAAACTTCACTATTAACGTGATCGTTCAAAAACACCGATTCAATTTCATATTTTGATTAGACCCTTTATCTCTTTTGCAATATGATGCTGAAAACATTAATCCTAGGGGCTAGGAGCTATGCACTTATGCAGTAGAATACTTGCACGCGTGAAAAACTTGAAGGAAAACGCAAAACTCGACTAATAATTCAATGAACAAGAATTGCATCTCAACAAAATTGAATGAGAAGTGAAGGGGGGAAAAATGAATACCTTGCAAACTAAACCCCTAGAGTTTTAGGGATTTTTGAATTTTACATCTTGAATATTTGGAATTAGGATTTTACTTCATGAAGATACATTACATTAGTAGTCATTTCATTCATATTTTTTTATTAAATTCCACATAAACTTGTCACATGTGTTTAGCTCGTCCAATAAAATAATGTCACGTCATTTTCATTATATTACGTATCATTATTTTATTGGACGAATTAAACATGCAATGACAGTATGACAAGCCAGCTTGTGTGTCACGTAACCAAAAATATGGACGGATGGGCTACTAATGCAAATTGAATGTAACGTCAAGTGGCAAAATCCAAATTTTGAAATTTTTAGAACGTGAAATCCAAAAACTCTCAAATCTTTGGAGTGTAATTTGCACTTTTATCACACAAAAAAAAAAAAAAAAAAAAAAAGATGAGGAAGAGGAAGAAGAAGAAGAAGAAACATGTGCATATTTTACTTTAAATATAACGTTCTGTTTAGAAACATTATTGTAATTTAAAATACTTTGGTAATATTAGACTGACTATTTATGCCTAGGAGAGCGGTGACTGTATTAGTGTCCTGTTAGACACAATTGGTGTTGTTGAATAAAAATTTATTACTTACCTTAAAAATGATTTTTAAAAATTTGATAAATGAAGTCGTGCTTCATACATACAAATGGGAAGGGTGATTAAGGGTAAATTGCTTGAATTTTAGGTATTGTTTTAAACTTAGCTAGCTCAAAAGTACTTAAAAGAACTATAATAGTAATATCCAGTGTGATCATCCACATCAACAATGCACTAGAACGTACTGTAATATTTACATATACCGCCACCATTGCTCAAGAGTTCAAACTTGGAACAACAAAATGATGTTGTGCCACTTAATGTACACGACATCGTTTCACATATACCTGTTAAAGCTCACAGCGCATGCAAACACCGTTTTTATAACCCAATCGTATTAATGAAGCATAATTAAACAACGCCTTTTCACTTATAGCTCTTAGACTGTAATAGAATTGTAATAGAATCCGTTTATGCATTTATGAGTTGGATAGAGAGTAACATTTAATTTAAAAGCGTAAATGATTCCGATTCTTAAGCTTACAATCCATTATTCATCAGCATACTGCGTAGATATAATGCCCGTTACAATAAGAGTTCTTACATATAATGTGAAAACAACCATAACTAGTTATACAGACAGACTGATAACTTACGTAGAGTAATGGTAATAGAAAAATAACAAGAATACATGCAATCCTCAATTGCCAATGAGGGTTGATATAGTAGGTAGGAGAATCCAGTCAACTCAATAATGGAAAGTAGGTGTACATGCATTAAAGGGCAACAAAGGGAATGAGTAGGAGTATAATATTGAGTCAAATTAGGGACTCTAATTTTAGTAATGACAAAGACTGAGTAGGCCTACATCCTTTTTAATTTTCCTTCAACTTGCAAAAAATAATATGGATCAGTCAGTGCCTGCCTTAAATTTCCACATTGACGTGATCGTTCAAAAACACCGATCCAATTTCATATTCTGATTAGACCCTTTATCTCTTTTGCAATACGATGATGAAAACATTAATCCTAGGACCTATGCACTTATGCAGTAGAATACTTGAAGGAAAACTTGAATTTAATGTTAGGACTCTATTTCCACAATGACATGATATGGATTAATTACGACTTTATTGAATGCATTGCCTTGTTGAAAGCAACCGATGGATTAATTACTCCACATTGCCAATTTAAGTCTCAACTAATAATTCAATGAACAAGAATTGCATTTCAACAAAAATGAATGAGAAATGAAGGGAAAAAAATGAATAATTAAATTGCAAACTAAACCCCTAGAGTTTTAGGGGTTTATGAATTTTACATCAATATTTGGAATTAGGATTTTACCTCTTGAAGTTACGTTACATCAATAGCCATTTTATTCATATTATCTCTTAAGTGTCACAAAAACTTGTCGCATGTATTTAGTTTGTCCAATAAAATAATGTCACATCATTTTCATTATGTTATGTGGCATTATTTTATTAGAAAAATTAAACACACATGATAGCATGACAAGCTAGCTTGTGTGTCACGTAACTGAAAAATATGGATGGACGAACTATTACTGCAAAAAGAATGTAAAGTTAAGGGGTAAAATCTAAATTTTGATATTTTTAGGATATAAAATCCAAAAACCCTTAAATTGAAGAATGTAATTTGTAGTTTTACCATGAACCAAAAAAAGAAAAAAGAAAAAGAAGAAGAAGAAGAAGAAGAAGAAACATGTGCATATTTTAGGTTCACTGGTTGAAGCAGATAAATAAATTGGTATGTAGACTAGTTCTCCTAAGGGCGATATCAGTAATACATGTTGTATAGGCATGTTTGATGGCTAGAAATGTTGGTGCAAGGCATGCAGTTACATCTATAGATTGAAGAATTCTTGTCTTGGTTATATCATGAATACAAATTTACAATAACCTTTAATTTCAGCAATTCTTGTGTTGAGACAAATATAGTCTCAAAGAGAACATTAATTAGTAACTCTAAGCCATTAAAAATTCCAGTGCTTGTTCTTTTAACTTGGGCTAATTACGTTTTACCCACTATGGTTTTGGCAATTTTAACATTGTCTACTCATGGATTGAAAAGTGTAACTTTACTCACCTAAGCTTGACTTTGTTATTCAACTTATCCACCTCATCACTTTTAAAGTGTTTCTCAAAAAAAAAAAAAAAAAATGTTTGAGTCTGTTATAAAAAATAATAAATAAATAAATAAATAAGAAAAAGAAGAAAGGGAGAAATAGACTAGATATTGGACCCATGAACTCTCTTTGAAACTCTTTCATCCGAACGTACAGCAATAGTTATTAGAAACTCCAACAACTTAGAATCATGGGCCTCATTAAGCATAGTAAACTGATACAACATTTTATTAATTGGGAGCCTTTACACTTGGGACTTGGGAAACTCAATAAGCCTATAAATAGAATAGACCCTATTGACACAAGCCCAATAAGCCTATAAATAGAATGGACCCTATTGACACCGAAACCACACTTTAACAAAACACGCTATTCTTTTCAAATAAAAAATAAAATTGATATGACCTTAGCCCAGCTCAAAAATCTATATTTCTTAAGAATGAAGTCGGTGGGTATGAGATTATCAAAAAAAAGTCGGTGGGTATGAATATGTGATATGACCTTAGCCCAGCCCAAATGTGTTCGGAATGATGTGGGAATTGGGCGAGTCGGCGAGAGATTTCACAAGCTATTCGTCCATTAGTTTTTTATTGTTGTTGTCGTTGTTCTCCATTGCACAAAAGGTGTTTGATGATTGGTCTGTGGGAGAAATTACTCTTAATTAGTGACAAAATTAGTTTTTGGGAGGATGGGGATGGTGATCATGATGATGGGTGGGTGGGATTTGAAGGTTTTGAGGGGTGTTGGGAAATGTGGGGTGAGGATTTTTTTTTTTGAAAAGGGGAATATTCATTCAATTAAATGGATAAAATGTCATGATACAAAGCATCCATGGCTGGTGGGAGAGAGTCCTCTATCCAGTACAAATCCTCATCTAATGCATGTTTGGCATGTTGAGCCAAGTCACGGGCTACCCTGTTCCCGCCCCTCCTAATACAGCAAATATTAGACCAAAGCAAACCCCTTATCAAATGGCGAATATCATCCACAACATTACTGTATAGAGAAGTATTTTCCACAGAAGAAGAGATGGCATGAATAACATTGCTGTTGTCGCCCTCAATAATCAACCTAGAAAAACCAGCATCCAAAGCAAATTCTATAGCTCTCCGGCAAGCAAGTAGCTCAGGTTCTTCACTGGCGTGCACATCTGGTCCACTAGCAGTCATGGCACCCATAACCTCTCCCTTTTCATTTCGAACAATTGCTCCATACCCAGTTCTGCCTAAGTTTGAAAAATAATACTGCATCAAAGTTGAGTTTGTACGCCTTTGATGGTGGTGGTTGCCATACCTCCCCACTCAGTTGCTGCCTCGGCTGAACATTAAGCTGGGTTTGAGCATTTTTGAAATCTTCAATGCACTCCTTTACCCTTTTGTTCAAGCAAGTCGGACTCTTCATTTTTCCTCCATGCAGCAAACAGTTTCGCTGAGTCCAGATCAGCCACGCTTGGGTCCAAAATAGCTCAATCTCTTCTATAGTCAGCCGTTCCAAAAACTCCTCCATCAGTTGCACCAAATCAGCCTGTCCATGCTTGTATTTCTGCAGTTTACGGATGCTCCCAGCCCAAATATCTTGAGCCACGGCACAATCCCACAGAGCATGGATGGTGGTTTCCAGTTCTCCTGTACAAAGCGAACATTTATCTTCATGGATTACCCTTCTTCGTGTCAGATTCACAGCTGTTGGTAGAATCTCATGGCAAGCTCGCCATGCGAAAACTTTGATTTTATTAGGGATCCGTAACTTCCATAATACGGCCCAAACCTTTTTTGCAACACAGCCCCTAGATGTTCCAACCCGATCTGCCTTAGTTAGGATTATCCTTGCCACATGATAAGTGGACTTGACAGTAAACACACCCCATGGATTATGCAGCCAAACTATGCTATCAGCTGCATATCTTTCATTGATTTATTATATTTTTTTTTTCCCTGTTGTTGTGTAGAGTTTGAATAATTTTTTAATTAATTTCTTAGAGTCTAACTAGTTTAATTAGGACCGTTCTGTTGGTTAATTTTGTGTGTTTGATTTTGATTTTGATTTTTTTTTTAATCAAAATCTTGTTTTGTAGTTTGGTTTGTCTCACAAACTAGTGAGGGTGGTTGGCGCTGTTCAGATTTCCCTTGCTATGTTCCGTAGCAAGTATCTTATTACCTAGGAAGCAGAAAAAGCAGAAGAAGAATAAACCGATAATAAGCCCATGTGATGCTTTGTGAAGGCGAGGGACTCCAAAATTGGATGAAGCTCTTGGAATTGCCTCTATTTTCTTGTCGTGCTAGTACATTTGTTGTTTCAGAGTTCATCGGATATTGATGCTGTAGCCAATGCACTGTATTTGGCAATCACGATGCCTAATTTAGAGAAGCAGTTGCGGCATGAGAAACACTTTCGCTATATTAGCACTCATGGTGTGGCTTATTGGTCCTGTGCTTTCGTGCAGGATTTGGATCGAGCATGCAAAGATCACTACTGGGGCCTCGGATTTGGTCTGAGTTTTAGAGTTTTATCTTGATCACATTGTCTCTGCATATAAGAGGACGAATAGAAATTATGATGGAACAGTAGTGCCCCAAGCTTTAATTGTTAAAACCCCATCCCCTCTGGAAATTCAAGTTTCTTTCCGAGACACCGCTTGAACTACATGCACTGTAGTAGGGTTGAGAAGAAAAGGTGTGGATGGGCTGAGTGCCTGTGTTGAAATAGGATGCTTTCTTGGATCGTCTTTTCCTTTCCCAGTGATAGAGTGGACATACTTCAGCAATCCGATTGATCTTTGGTTTTGATGTTAACTCATTTGTTGCAAGTGGGGGCTGGATGATGCACATCTTTTGGTCCTTTAAGGAGGAAGATAAGCATCAGGGACTATGGTGATCTTTTATAATGGGAACCAACTCTAACGAATTCAATTTCGATGTTTTCATCCTTTGGGATGATGAGAGTTTGACAAAACTTAGGACCCATCGTTTTTCGTTCGTAACTTAATTAATTCTATGCTCATCTTTTTTGAGAATACTAAGTATTTTAACACACACACACAGATGAGAAGGTTTTTTAAACTTACAGTGGTGTTGATCTATGGTTGTTCTTGATTTGACCTTTATGGAACATCCAAAAGGCCTAGTTATTCATCCTCTTTCTTTGGAGAGGTGGGCTATCCATCCATTTTGGGTGGGGGTGCCCTTTAATCCAAGAGCAAACAGCATGCTGAATATTGATTCCACGGTGGGAGAAATCAAACATACTAACCACATGCTACCTAGCTAGACATGGCAAAACGGGCGGGTCAGGTCGGGTTTGGGTCGGGTCAATCGTGTTGTGGTCAAACAGGTTGCAAGTCTAAGCGGGTCATTTTAAGCGGGTTAAAAACGGGTTTGAATTAATCGAGTGGCAGATCGGGTTAGGTTCACTTGTATTTTTCACATGTATTTTTTTTTTAAGAAAACATGTATTTGCCATTTAGAAAGTCATGCAACAAATTATTTGATGTAAAATGCATTACTTTGAATTCACCACTTATATCAAGAATGAATTACACTTATTAATACTTATTCAATAATTTTAAAATTATACAAATCCTAACATTGCTATCTAAAACAAAATAACATAAAGATATGTAAAACAAATACACAAGTTTTATTTCTACACAATGTCAACATCTCAAAATATAAAACAAATGACAAATAACTTATTGGATAATTCATTTGACAAAGAATAAAAACATATAAGAAATTTACAATCTTGAAAATTAATTTTATAATCTATTGTCAATTGTGGTTGGCACTCTATTTCAATTTGAGATATATATTAAAGTTTGATTGTTTACTTATTTATACATGATCTCTTTTATAAATATCATATCATTGTTAAGTAACACACACTCTAGGAAATATAATAATTTATTTTGAAAAGCCGTTTATTTTGAACATAAATTGTTAAAAAATAGGTCTAAGCATTCATAATTTATGTTAATTTGATATTTTATCTTCACTATTTTCACACTTGTGAATGTTTTTCACACATATCTACAATTTTAAATCTATATTTTAACTGTACTATAACCAGATTATCTAGGCATGTATTTTGCTATTTAATATCTAAAAATCTTTATTCATTACAGAAAGCTCAATCATTCATCTTTCAATTAATTTGCATACACTTAGATTAGACTAGAGTAAAAATTCTATCTTGTATAAAAAAAAATTAATTTGCATATAGTTATGTAAATGTCTCAATTGTTTCCTTAAAGGTCACAACAAACAATTAAACCAATATTGTCTTAATTTTTTTTTTTTACCAAAAAAAAAAAGTTTTAAAAAATGGTTCGAGTTCGGGTCACGGGTCACGGGTCAGCCCGTTTTTGCTTCGGGTTAAAAAAATTAGGTTCGAGTCAAGTATTTTCGGGCTGGGTCGGGTCGGGTCAGAAAATTCTGACCCGTTTTTCCATGTCTATACCTAGCTAATCCCAACATACATTTGACCACTTTAATGCCCCAACTTGGTTACAAGCTTACATTGTTAAGCTTGGCCATTACACTCAAGAGTGGTTATTAAACTTAAAAGTCATTCTAGTTGAATAAGATTTTAATGAGATTGACATTGTGTGTATTAGTATATAATCTTTTATTTGGAAAAAAGAAAATCAAATATTCGCATTTGTTTAATTTAGGGTGTAAATATGGACTAAGCGAGCTTGTCAAGGGTTTAGCATCTTGGATAATGTGACCATATGGCGGAACGGAATGGTCTCTTTGTAAAACATTATTGTAGATTATAATAAGAATTTTAGAAGATTCTGATGTAAAATTTACTTCTTATGCTTCTATTCTTCTAGCATCGACACATAATGTTATTTTTAATGAAGGTATATAAGGATAAAACCTCCCCTCCCCCAACTATTGAATTGTAAAACATAATATTGATTGATTAGACTAATCAATCCATATCATGTCAATGCATAACTATGATGGAGACATGCTGTTTGTCATACTCCAAATTGCATTTTCAAGTCCCAAGCAATAATTCAATGAACAGGGATTGAATATGAACAAAAATTAAAAGAAGTGAAGGGGAAAAAATTGTGACTGTTTATGCTTAGGAGCGTAGTGATTGTATTAGTGTTGCATTACCTACATATATAAGTCAATAATTTTGGTTATGTCACACTTTTGATGGTGTTAAATAGAGTTTCTTTCTTGCGGGTGACACAATCTAATTGGATTCTGATCTTTGGTTTTTTGTGGTTTCTATGTCTAGTTTTCTTATTCCTTATTCCTTATTCGTGTGCATTTTCTAAACTATAATTATAGATCCCTGTCAATATATATGGTGAAACTTGTTAAACCAACACGACACCGTTTCACATTAGGCAATTAAAGCTTGCTGCCTAACGCGACACTGTTTTATAACAATCTTATTAATGAACCATACATAAATCTGTTTCACTTAAAGTCTTTGGACTGTAACATAATCCGTTTAGGCAGTTACGAGTTTGTGAGAAAGAGACTACAAGCTTTAATAGACTAAAAGATCTTCATCCAAGCCTCATATAAATTATCAATCACAGTAGTTAATTATGCTTCTAAAGCTCTTAGTTTCTCTATTTCTCCCACTTTATCTCTCTTTGTTTTCATCTTCTTCTTCGATTAATTTCTTTGTTCTACTCACAAGCTTTACTTCAATTGATATTCTATCATTGTGTAAATCTTGTAATGCTCTTCGATATCTTAAAAACTAGCCTATCACCCACACAATATTTGGATAACTTTTGGTAAGGTTGTTTCAGCACAACAAAGAGAATTCACATAATAGCAATTCCATACATTTTTAGTGAATAAATGAGACTACAATGAGGATGAAAACAGGGAAAGAAAACTTATTTATGTCCATTATTGATAAGCATAGATATAAAGTTTGCTACAATAAGAGTTCCCAGATATTGAGAAAGCAACCATAGCTAATTATACAAACAGACTGCTAACTTACGTAGAGTAATGACAATAGAAAAATAACAAGAATACATGCAATCCTCAACCAAATTGAAACATTGCAGTCGCCAATGAGAGTTGATATAAAGAACAGTAATTACTTCTAGGCAAAACATCATGTAAGTTACCGAAAAGCTAGTGAAGAAGACTGTTTGATCTACTTTGTACCATTTCCCGTCATTTACATCTAAGGATTTTGTTTGTGTTGGAGGTGAATCATCTTTAATGGTGCCGTTTTTCTCCAATGGCAGTCCACAAAGATATTGATTTCCTTCATAGCTGCTTGCATTAAAAGTTGTCAGTTCGTTTAGACCCCTTAAACCCAACAGATTAACCTAGTGAATTAGCCAAGTGAAAAACTTAGGTAATTTAGTTAAATCTAGGTTAACACAAAATAAACAAAAACAACAAAGCAGCGGAAAATAAATAACACAAAGATATGATGACCCAGGAAAATCAAACCGGTAAAAAACCTGGGGAGGATTTAACCTAGCTATCCTCAAGGTAAAATAGCAAATCCACTAGAAAGAATTGAAGTTTACACAATAGCGACTTAGACCACTAACATCCTATTGCTACCCAAGTGTAGGAAACTTACTACCACGACCCTATGATAGCTCCGAAATCCACGGACTCCTTCTTTCTTTAATCTTTGCAAAACACAAACACCACCGTTTGTGACTTTGAGATCCCACTCAAAGGTTTAGCAACACAAACTCTCCTGTTTGTGACTCCAAGACCACCCTTGAAGGTTTAGATCATCAGCACCTTTGATGACAAGAGAAGGCAGCAACTTCAGCAATACCGGATCTTGAGATTCTTCAAGGAACAACACCGGTAGAAGTAATAAGAGAGGTTTTAGAAACAAAACCCTAAATACAAAAGAGGCACACTCTTCTCTCTCTAAAAAGCCTTATAAAAAACGTGCTTAGGGTTTCCTTTATATAGTGGGAGAAGTAGATTTGAAACCCTAATCCTTAATGGGCTAGAACTGCTGTTTGGGCCAATTTAAAATTCTGCAGATACGATTCTCGATCGATCGAGAATGTTTTTCGATTGGTCGAATCAGGCAGATTCTGAAATCTTCTTTCTGCAGCTTGTATGTTCTTGTGTGCTCACGATTTACCAATTGTTCTAAGCTTTTAGAACCTAACAAAAGTTCCAAATTGTGCTTTCATATCTGGCGTCCTACCAAATAAGTTGTTATGAGCAACACTGAACACCTCCAAAAAATAAAGAGCAATAAGATTGGGAGGAATTTCTCTACTGAAATTGTTGTGAGAAAGATCCAAGCTCTCTAATTCAGTCATGTTTGACAATGTCTCTGGAATGGGACCTGTTAACTGATTGTGAGATAAATTCAATGAAAGAATTCTAGTTGCCCAAGTTCGATTGGGATTCCATCTGTTGGGTTGTTGCAAGAGAAATCCAAACCAGACATGTAGTAAAAAATGGATCCCTTGTAAGAGCTACACCTGAATTTTGTAATGAAATTAAATTCGTCTTGTGGGTAATATTCATAACTAAGTCCAACTTTGTTGCCGGGATCATCATGAAAAATTCCCAAAATCGGCTCATTAATAACTTTTGGAAAATTCTATATTCGTAAGGCATAGTTGCAATATCAACTATATCAATTACACCTAAACCATAATCGACAGAGGAAACTCGCCCAAAGCAGTGAAGTATTGTTCCCGAAAGGAAGTTGTTGGACAGATCCATCAACTTTATATAGATCAATTGACAAAACTGAGTTGGAATTGTGCCTCTCAAACGATTTCCTCTTAGCAATAAAACCGTTAAATCCCAAAGTTCACCAATTGCACTGGGAATTCTGCCTGACAACCTGTTGTCACTGATATCTAATGTTGAAAGTTGCGAAATATTGAGGAAAGCTTTTGGTATTGACCTTGAAAAGTTGTTCTGGCCCAAATACACAGCCTCTAACCATTCACCTGACCACGAAGGTAAAGAACCTAAAAGAGAATTTTGAGAAAGGTCTAATTCTAAATGTTGAATTTGAATGGTTTCACAAGGAATCTGACCCTCGAATAAATTATTCCGCAAAAAGAGTTCAACAAGATTTGTCGTTGCATATCCAAGTGGGAATCTTATTTGACAGTTTGTTATTGCTGACGTCAAAAAAATACATGAGAGAACATTTGGATGACAGAGTTCCAGAGAATTGATTGTCATTTATCTTCAAAACCTTTAACTTAGTAAAGTTAAAAGTACTTGACAATAGATGGCCACTGAATTTATTATTAGATAAGTCCAAAATCTGCAGTAAGAAGCAACCTGCAAGCGCTTCCTTTGGTACTTCTCCTGAAAAGTTGTTAAAAGACAGGTTCAGTATGCCCAAGAGACTCATGTTACCAATTGAGAATGGAAGATAACCTTCGAAATCATTTCTGAATAAATGAAGAATCCTTATCTTTGGTAGGATATTCCCTATATTTCCTTGAAGTTGACCACTGAGCTGATTGTTTGACACATCCATTGCATAGGTCGAGTTATGAGGGAGCGACAAATGAAAAGGACCCATGAACAAGTTATTATTAAGAGAGAAAACTCCCAGCCTTGTATTGTTTACAAGTAACCAGCCAGGGAAAGGTCCTTTCAAGTTATTGTAAGAGAGATCAAGTACTCTCAAGCTGTATTGGTGAAACAGAAATGTTGGCACTTGATTGGAGAGCTTGTTCAGATTACATTTAGAAAGCACAAGGAACTCTAATTGAAACAAAGGTACCCAGCCTGAATTTTCTGTTTCTATGTCAAGCTTCTTTCTACCACATTTAAACCAAAAGAATTCAAGCCTTGAGATATTAGCAAGTGAGTCGAATGAGAAACGCTCAAAATGGTTAAAACTGAGATCAATATACTTGAGGGATGTCAGGCCAGCCATCCAAGATGAAATGTTTCCTGTGAACTCGTTGCTAGAGAGATCTAACAATTGAAGAGATGTTAAATTGCATAGGCTAGAAGGAAGTATCCCTTCAAAATAATTCCAACTAAGATCTAATTCTTCAAGTTTCTTCGATCCACATAAATCTGTAAAAAAATAATAATAAGAAGAATAAAAAAAAAAACTATATTTTTGCCGTCTTCAACATTATTAAATTATATTTATAAGAATACAACGGGTCCCATCTTGTTATATATTGGTCTTTTAATTTTTTTTTTCACTTCAAAAAAAAAAAACATCAAATCAAGTAAATACATACATTGAAATATTTTTTATTAGTTTTTTAAGTGTTCCTATAGGAGGAACAATAGCAGTGGTTTTTCTTTTGAACTATTTTTTATTAGTTTTTTAAGTGTCACCAACATATATATGTTGTGTTCTGTGTTTTAATATATATGAAATTAACACAACAAAGTACTCTTATATTTGTATCTTTATCTTTATTTTTATGATGATTAGTGACTAATTTTGAATGATTATGTTTTATTAGTACTTGAGAATTTACATGCTAATGGACTTTATTTAAAGTATAAGGATAGACTTTAACTCAAGTGGGCTGAACCCAACTCCAACTAAAAGGCCTACAAGATGTGGAGAATTTAATCAATTAAGAAAAGAAGCCAATTGGAGGGAAAAAAAAAAATGTCAAAATCCAAAATCAGGATTTTTCTGCTTAGGTATCAGTATTTTGAGTATAACTCTCAGTTTAGATATTGGATTGCAATGATTCAAGTTGGATAGGAAATTTAACTCAAAGGGCTACACCATTGCAAAATGGGCCTGAAAATTTGACAAATTTCCCAATCCAAATTTCCTTCTGTTTTTTTTTTTTTTTTTTTTTTTGTGTGTGTGTGTGGGGGGGGGGGGGGGGGGGGGGGGGGTTGTGGGGGGAGAGGGGGGTTTACTCCTTGTGCAACTTGTATTAGAAGTGTGTTCTCTTATATAAAGGCTTTATGTCAATTTGTGGGTAAGAAGAAAAAAGAAGAGAAGGATAGAGAGGCAGGGGAGCCGCAGAAGGTGGCTACCTCTGTGGCTTTCTTCGATGCTAGCATAGTGACTATTTCTTTCTCTATTTTATTATATTTGTTGAATTTAATGTTTAGTATTATTTATTTATTTATTTCAATTACCATGAGTAGCTAAATTTTCAATTAAGGTTGAGGATTAAACTTTCTTAAGGATTATCAGTATTTATTTTGAGATTTGATTTTTCCCATAATGATTGTTCTTTAATGATTAAACTATTCTTATTTCATATTAATTGACTAAGATAGGATTCTCAACATGAGTTCAATCATGTTTTTCTCATGATTTAGGATTTATCTTAATTGATTAAATGCTTGGTTTATTATTTCTTGATTTTAAAATTAGATAATTCTTGTAATTTGTTTGTCAATAGATACAATTGATGATTTAATTTTATATTTTATGAAGCGAAGACAAACATGCTTTAGATTTTAAAATAGACATTTCAATGAGAATATGTTCCATGAAAACAAGATCGATTTCTAGATTATCATGTAGTGGTTTGGGAGACCAAACAACTTAGAGTAATGTTTTAGTAGTCCCACTCTCCCATCAACAACTCTTTTCTTAGATATATATTTATTTGAATTTATTCTTTTTAAATATTGATTATCTCAATATATATTTCTGAACTATGAATTGTGTTTGTGTGTGTGTGTGTGTGTGTGTGTGTGTGTATTAAATAATGTATTCAAAGTGTGGATTTATCAAAAAAAAAAAAAAAAAAAAAAAAACCTCATCAAATACAAAATTATTAAGTAGTGTAATTTGAACATGACCATTATATAGACATGCACCCAAAGCTAATTCAACCATAGAATTTAGGAGAGAGAGAGGAGAAGAAGAAGTAAAAGAGAACAAAGAAAAATCCATTACATTTTGGCAAGGAACCATTGAAATCATTGTATTTTAAATTGAGGACCTCCAAGCTTCTTAGACTAGCAAGATCTGCAGCAATATGAATATAACAAATTTAGAAGAAACAGAGTATTATTTATTGCAACGTTAAATAATATTTATGTCAAAAAGCAGGTAGCAGTCAACTTCTTCCCAAATTACAAAGTCCTTACGTGTTTATTAATTCTTTATTTTGGGTGTAAGAACCAAAAGAACCTTGCATTACCTTGGTCATAAAGGGCCCTCCATTTCATTAGAATCCAATTTCAAGGATGTAAAAGCGCCGAAAGTGCGCCCAAAGATCTTAAAATCTTTCTTTTGAAATAATTGCCACCTAGGTCTAGGTGTTTCAGCTTGCTTAGCTTCGACAAACATTTGAAATCTGAGAGTACACAATATTGAAAATAATAACTCCTTATTGTATGAAATTAAATTAATTACACTTTTGTATGGTAATAAGCAGAGCAAACCATTTTCACCAAAATTAAAGTAATTACTAAAGTGATGTTATGCAATTAAATCAAGTATAATACAAAAGAAAATTTGGAAGCAACGTGCTCTACCCAAACAATGTGTTTCCAACTAATGTGGAATATCAATAGAGAATCAAATAATCGCTCGTAATATGAGGGCATTTCACTTTTGAGCAATAAGGCAAAAACAGATGAAGATGCATATTGATCATAAAGCTGTCAATTTAATTAGGTCACTGTTTTATTATAAACTAGTAACTTTGATTAAATCAAAATATGATCTTCTCTATCTCTCTACCTTGAACTGTTAGGGAGCCATTGAGTCCATTGTTGCTTAAATCCAACATCTCTAAGTCTTTGAAAACCGAAAGTTCTACAACAAAACAAAAAGAAAAAAAGAAAAAAAAAGTGAAAAGTAGGAATTGTTTATATACTTTGTAGGTATTATGATGTATAGGCATACCTTTAGCAGGAAAGGATCCTTGCAAATAATTATCATGAAGACTCAAAGTTTTGAGTGATTTAAGTAATCTCAATGATTGTATAATACTCAGATTGAACACGTTAAAACCAAGATCTAACCTCTTTAGCTTCTTCAACCTCAACAAACTTATTGATCCTATAATGAATTGGTAAGAAATAGAGTAATTACATTTTTTTTTATTCACAATAACAACAATATCAAACACCAATAAGTAGTTTTATTGATATAGTCAATTGAAGAGAATTCAAAGACCAATTTTTAATATGTTACATATGCTTTTTCTATTTTATTTGATACATAAATTAAATGGGAAAAAAATCGCTGAAGAAATGTGAAATTAACATGTAAGCAAAATTCAACTGTTTTATTGAGAAAATGATAAAAATACGTAATATTATGACCTATATGCACGTATATGATGCATGGGTTAATTAATTAAAAATTGTTAAGTAAAAAAAAAACTTATATATCATCAAAGATTCAAAATTATTTAAGACTAAATACTTATCAAATATATCAAAGAAAAGCAAGTGTAATTCATGTGATAAAAGTAAAACTTGTAATTATCATAGTAGATATATTGAAAGCCGTATAATAAAACCAATTCCATGTAAAGCCATTTTTTTAATCTTTTGAAATTAAAATAAGAAACAAATAAATATAAATAGGGGGCACGATTAACATACGTTCATTCTACTATTTCCAAATATATATATATATATATATATATATATATATATATATACCTTCATTCTCAATCCAACCATCAATTATATTACAGGATAAATCAAGACTTTTGAGCTCTTGAAATGTTTCAAATAAAGAAACATTTAGAGACCAGATGACGTCTTTGTGGTAATAATAGTTATAATAATGATAATGACATTCAATATCTAAATCCCTGATATTGTGGAGAGACAGTTGGGTCAAGTGACCAGTGGTGGAGTTGCAGGTAACTCGCTCCCACTCACAACACTCACTCTCGTGGTCATCAACCCAAGAAGGGAGGAGATGATTTGTAACATTGGGGCTGGACCTCACAAATTCCTTGATTTCTAATAGACGACCCATCCTCTCTTCTTCAAAGCAACCGCTGTACCCATGAAGTTGAACTAGAACTGTTAAACCCCACAATAGGTTCTTCACCAATGACCATCCCATAGTGAAAAATGCAGTAGTAAACTAGTGCTCTTATATTCATTGCTATGACCAGTTTTATACAAAGTGAAGGCGGTAGGTAGGAGAATTCAGTCAAGTCCTTTTTTTTTTGGCTGAAAATATAGTTCAATAGTAATACGCCACTATTCTTGGCTTGCTAGACTAGTTTATATAGTAGTTAGGAGAATCGTTGATAATTCAAAGGCATTCAGTTGTACTAGATATGCTTATTGCTTACCAAGGATAATTCACAGGCATGTTTTGGAGCATTTAATTTTTTTTTTTTTTAATGTCAACTCAATAGCCTTAGAGTACAATTGAAATATTCTTTTTGTTCTAAAAAAATACATTCAGTGTTCAAATCAAACCTCCTCCAAAAATCAAATAATCAAAATTAAAAAAAAAATGTCAATAGCCTAGTTTAATTAGCACTTTCTGCTGTTTCTAGCAAAAAGCTTATCAAAAATAAAATGATTGTTGAGAATATTTTCTTCTGCAAAAATTAAGATTAAAAAAAAAAAAAAAAGAGTAAACTAAGTTTATCAAATTATGCTTTATAAAGCTTCGGAAAAAGAAAGTGAATGTTGTGAATTTTTTTACAAATAAATGTCAATGATAAAAATTATTCACAGGCACCTGGCACATGTATAAAGTGCTAGTCATTTCACAAGTAACAGAGACTAACTGATAAAATTTCCATTTACTGTGAGTCACATTTATATTCCTAGTACCTTATATTGTGGGAAAGGCGAGTCACCTCTAGCAATCATGCCTTTTTTATTTCATTTTTTTTCTTTTTTGCCTTTTGGAGGCAGTGATTAGAAAACAAGTTTTTCCCCCAACGCAACCTATAATACGCTCGGTGCCCTATGAACTGTCCCTGTTGGAGAAAGCTATCAGCTATGGCCTCCAAATTAAAATGAGGCAGGGAACCAATTGGTGCACTGGCCTATGAACTCCTATTTCCCACATGATTGATGACTCTTATCAGAAATTTGATGAGTAAAATCCTCTATCGTGCGAGTGGAAGATGTCAGTTCGTTTAGACCCCTTAAACCCAACAGATTAACTTAGAGAATTAGCCAAGTGATTAACTTAGGTAATTTAAACAAGTCTTGGTTAACACAAATAATCAAAAAACAATAAAGCAGCGGAAAAATAAAGAACACAAAGATCTGATGACCCAGGAAAACCAACCGGTAAAAAACCTGGGGAGGATTTAACCTAGCTATCCTCAAGGTAAAACCGAATTCACTATGAAAAAATCGAAATTTACACAATAAGACTTAGACCACTAACATCCTATTGCTATCTAATGTAGGAAACTTACTACTACGACCCCATGATAGCTCCGAGATCCACGGACTCCTTCTTTCTTGAATTCTTCAGCAATTCACAAGCGCACCTGCTTGTATATCTTTGAAGCTCTTTGATTCTGCAACTATATGATTTACCAAGCTCTTGACATAAATCTTGAGTTTGGAAACCCTAAGTGTATGTGAAGGTAAATACTTCTAGATCTCACAATGAGATTCACAAACACAGCATTCAGAACTCTAAAAACGTGGCTAGGGTTTTCCTTTATATACTTAAGGCAAAACATAAAACCCTATACATTAAATGGGCTAGGGCTGAGTTGGAAAATTCTGCAGAAAAACGTTCTGCTCAATTTTCGATCGGTCGAGTCTAATTCTCGATCGATCGAGTCAGGCAAAAAGTGAACAGTGAATTCTGCAGTCAACTTTACATAAAAAGAATGTTTTGATCATGGTTTGCCAACATTACAAATTGAAGTTCTAATACATTAGTTCCTAATTCTTAGAACCTAACAAACTCCCGCTTTGGCAATCCGTGACAAAACACAGACTTAACAAAAGCTCAAAGTTTACAAAAATGAAACAGCCCATTACAAAATAAAAAGCCACTAAACAATTCAACCTAACTACTATCTAACAGTTGCAAAGTAGACAGCAGCACGACTGAATCAACCTGTATATTCCTGTAACACTTAACAAACACATAAACGCATGTGTGGAAAATATAAGGAATATAAAAATAACTTCTTGATTTCACATGGCACAAAATAAAGACATATATCATGAATAACATCATAAATATAAATCAATAAGCAAAGTAGCATAGTGAAATAAGAAACATAACACATAACAATGTATCTCAACAAAAATATCTCCTAATCAAGAGCCAAAAATGTAAATACAAAGTGAAGCGCCTAGATACAATCTAATAACTCCACAAGCTCCGCAGTATCACTACAAAGTACAAAACTCCCCCTAAAACAAAAATCTCCTCTACACAAACTCTCCAAGATATACTCCCCCTTTTTGTGATGAATTGCCAAAGGGCACTCAATCATCACCAAAAGGAGGTGGAGGAGAATGACAAGACCTCCCTAAATCTGCTTGCAAAGCACGAAGCTCGTCAAGGATGTCCACCAGAAGCTGACCATGAGCCGCCTGAACGGTCACGACAGTATCCAGAGTCCGACGAAGGTCAGAAACATCATCAAAAGGTGGAGGAACATCAGCAACAACAACAGCAGCAGGATCAACAGACATCTCAGCTGCAGGAGCATCTGTAGAAGAAGAAGGGGGTGGAGTGACACCGGAAGGCTCTACCCTAAGACGCTTAGAGCTAGCTCGAAGTTGAGCAGCCTTTTACCTCAAAAAGGTAGCACCTATAGGAGCAATGACATGTACAGGCTCAGAAGTAGGAAAATCACTTAAACCGAGAAAAAGGAGAATCCTATGAATAAAAACGGGAAAGAATAAAGCTTGAGCCGTAGAACTAGACCGATGTACCTCGTTCAAAGAACGAAGGAACAAATGAGGAAAACTGATAGGAGCATCAGTAACAAGGGCATACAAAAAGACACACCTCTCAAGAGGGATGGTATGGAGATGAGAAATAGGCCACAAGGAATGACATGCAATCCTAAAGAAAAGGTAATGAAGCTCAGAAAGCTCAGCAGACGTGATCCGAGGATCAGAATCCCACTGGATAGAAGACCCAGTGATGTATGACATGACATCATCTAGAGGTGGAGACTCCTCATAAGGAAAGACGAGATGGTCAACAATCGGCACCCCAAGAGCATCAGACACCACTGAAGGGGTAATGCGATACTCTACACCTCGTAACCAAACCTTAACTAAGGTGTTGGTATCATAGATGTGGATAGAGAGGTTCGAGTAGAACTCTCTAATCACGGTAGCAGCAGGAGGAGGATGCTCAAACTCGAGCAAAGATAACCAACCCCGACGCTCAAAGTTACATCTCACCTCAGGATCTACCTCATCTAGTATGACCCTACGCTCAGCCCAAATATGACGCCTAAGATTAAGGGTCTCATAGGTCACTTGGTTCGACTCACTAGGGAACCGATCACTATCGAACGAAGGTGAAGGGTCAGAAGTCCTATGGGCTCTAGTTTCCTAGGCATGATGCTAAGAACAGAAAAGAGAGACACAGAAGAAAAGAGCAAAAACAAAAACCAAGGGCAGACTGCAAGTTAGCACAGCATAAAAAAATATAGAAATAACAATTCTATATGATGCATGAACAAAATATGCAAATGATGCATTAACTAATGCAGTGGCAAGTTCAAATATGATCCAAATTAACAAAATTGACTTGAGCATTAGTGTTAGATTAAAAATACCCAATTTTGAAAAACCCAATTTTCAAAACACAACAAATTGAGAAATTAATCATCACAACAGTTAATTAACACAATAAAATGATTAAATTAATCAATCTAACAAGTCAATTTCATCAATTTTAATCAAATTGAACAAAATCCCCAAATTTAGCAATTTCAAGCCCTAGATTTTCAAATTTCCCACAAATCATCAAATTAATCAAATTAAACCATATATAGTGCTTGTATATAGTGTCCCCACAAAAACCCATGATTCATTGGAAAAAGAAAGAGCCAAAATCACACCCAAAAATGCCAAAACCGAAATGGCAAAAATAACCCAAAAATGCATGAATTAATGCATGGATCATGAAAATAAAATCAAAAGAGAGGGCAAAAATGTCTTACCGGCCTTCGGAGAAAGAGATTATGCAAAAAGAACGGAGGAAAACGCCAAAAACAGCACAAATTTCTTTGACCGGTTGGTAAGGAGACAAAAGAATTTTTAAAAAGTTTTGAAAAGGTGAAGAGCACGTGAGAAAAGTTCCTTTTTAAAAACACTCAGCCCAATTTTCGATCGATCTAAAAACAGATTCGATCGGTCGAAAATCCTTCGATTGATCCACTACCAATCGAGAACCGATCGAAACAAACAGAGACTTTACTGAGATTTTAAAAACATTTTCGACCGATCGAAAAACAGACTCGATGGATCGAAAATCTGAAAAAGTTGAATTTTTGAAAATTTAAACCCATTTGCCCAAAAACTCCTCAAAGCATTATATTTTATAAAAAGAATGCATGAATATGAGATGAAATGTTTTCCAAAAACCCATGTTTTTAGCTCAGATCTCTCAAAGTAAGATTTTCTCATAATATCCCTCAACCAATCAAACAAGTAAACATGTTTTGCATCAATTTTCAGAAATATTCAAACTTGGGTGGTCAGACCAAAAAGCATACAATACCATGTACACAGTTTAGCAAAGAATAACTTGTGTAGTGTGTGCAACTAGCATAAGCTTGAGAAACATGTGAGGTAATATGCACATAGTAATCAATCACAATTTCTACAAAATCCATCACATGAATTTGAAAGAGACTATTACTTAAAGAGTTACATCATATAACTCTCACATCTCTTAGAATAAAAGCTTGCAATCATGTAAGTTTCTTGATTTGCCTCAAAATTAATATTCAAATTAATTGATTAGAAACTTAATAATATAGCCGGGATAATGTACACACCATTTTTATGAATTATGTGAAATTATTATAGCCCAATAATGTACACACCAATTTTAGTTAGAGGCTACACCTTATGTTCTTTTTGTGCATGTGCTACACTTTCTCGAGCACAAAATCTTACGATATGCACTAAGGTGTTCATGATTGGCTAGTAAACAGTGGTGAGATGGTTATTTATGCCTTTCTCAATAAGACCAAGTCCGACAATCAAAGACATAAGACTTCAAGATCAAGATCATGTGATCAACAAATATAGCATCTTCCCACACAACATGCACAATAGAACTTCAGCTAGTAAAGTGCAATAGAAATAAGTGCATCAAAGCTAAACAAGGTACATTCATATGTTATGCAAAATTTGATTGACCAACCTTGTCTTCAAATTCAAGGAAAAAATAGCAAAAACACAATTTGCAAAATTTTTTTTTTTTTAAACAAAAGAAACAAACAACCTAGAATGAAATGCATGAATGTTATGCAATGCAAATCCTAGAAACAAAGGTCACAAAAGATAGAGCAATGAAGCATAAGGACCATGAAGTCAAAAATGACTAAGGACAAAGAATCACACCAATAACTTGACGAAGAGTCTCAAACTTTCCTCTATCAAGTGGTTTGGTGAAAATATCAGCATTCTGACGTTCAGTTGGAACATACTCAAGAGCAACAATTTTCCGTTCAACAAGATCCCTAATGAAATGATATCTAATCTCAATGTGTTTGGTCTTAGAGTGTTAAACAGGATTCTTAGAGATATCTATGGCACTAGAGTTATCACAATAAACAACCATGGTGTCCTGTGATATCCCATAATCACTCAAGAGTTTCTTCATCCAAAGAAGCTGAGAACAACAACTTCCAGCAGTAATATATTCTGCCTCAGCAGTAGATAAAGAAACAAAATTTTGTTTCTTACTCATCCAAGCAACAAGATTAGCACCAACATAAAAACAACCACCAGTTGTACTTTTTCTATCATCAGCATTACCAGCCCAATCAGAGTAAAAAAAACCAACAAGAGAAAGATTTGACTCTTTGCTGTAAAACAGACCATAATCACAAGTTCCAGCAACATACTTTATAATCCTCTTAACAGCATTTATGTGAGAAACCTTAGGATTAGATTGAAATCTAGAACAAACACCCACACTAAATGCAATATCAGGTCGGCTAGCAGTTAAGTACAAAAGACAACCAATCATGCTTCTGTATAGGGTAACATCAACAGACTCACCTGATGGATCGTTTGTTAGTTTTGTATTAGCAGCCATTGGTGTCCTAGCATGTGCAGCCTTGTCAAGACCAAATCTCTTGACCAAATTTCGTGCATACTTAGCTTGGTTGATGTAGATTCCAGCATCCGTTTGCTTTACCTACAATCTCAAGAAATAAGTTAGTTCCCCAACCATACTCATCTCAAACATGACCTTCATTTCATCTGCAAAAGATTGAGCAAGAGAATCATTAGTAGCACCAAAAACAATATCATCAACATAAATTTGAGCAACTACAAAATGATTCTTATCCTTTCGTATAAACAGAGTGGTGTCAGCAAAACCTCTCTTAAAGCCGTGGTCTGTGAGATATGCAATTAATCTATCATACCAAGCCCGTGGCGCTTGTTTCAATCCATAGAGAGCTCTCTTCAACTTGTAGACATCATTCGGCCTGTGAGGATCAACAAAACCTTTCGGTTGTTCAACATATACCTCTTCTTGTAACATGCAATTTAAGAAAGCACTCTTGACATCCATTTGATACAACTTGAAGTTCATATGACTTGCTATAGCCAAGAGAATTCGAATGGATTCCAATCTTGCTACAGGTGCAAAAGTCTCATCAAAATCAATCCCTTCTACTTGTGTGTATCCTTAAGCAACAAGCCTAGATTTATTTCTGATAACAGTTCCATGTTCATCTGACTTGTTCTTGAAGATCCACTTTTTTCCTATAACATTGACTCCCTTTAGTCTAGGAACTAATTCCCACACATCATTTCGAACAAACTGATGAAGTTCTTCGTGCATAGAATTTACCCAATCAGCATCTTGTAGAGCTTCATCCACCTTTTTCGGTTCGAATTGGGATAGATAGTATAAGTGAGTAATCACATTTAATGCTTTGGATCTCAATCTTATGTTATCATTCAAGCTTCCCAATATATTAGTAGCAGGATGATTCAACCTAACTCTTGAGGATGGACCTTTGACCAATGAAATAGTGGTACCTTTCTGTTCTGATGGACTTTGTAACTCTCTCTGTTCTTGTTGAGCTCCATGAACTGGTGTTGAAGGTTCTGAACTTGATGGCACAGATGATGTATCATTCAATACCATTAACTCTTCCTCTGTATGCTTTCCCACATAGTTTTCAGGAAGAGAATCATCAACTTCCATAATCTTTTCTTGAACTTGAGGTGCATGTTCTGAATGGCCTTCTGAGTTTAATTCATCATTGATCACTACATTTGAAGATTCCATGACTGTTTTAGTTCTCAGATTGTATACTCTGTATGCTCTACTGGTGGAAGAGTATCCCAGAAAATAACCTTTGTCACTTTTAGCATCAAACTTTTCCAGGTTCTCTCTATCACGCAGAATATAACAGTCACTGCCAAATATTCTGAAATATTTGACTACAGGCTTCTTTCCTCTCCAGAGTTCATAGGGAGTTTGCTTAGAATTAGATCTGAAATATACCTGATTGAGAGTGTGACATGCAGTATTAACAGCTTCTCCCCAAAAAGATTTAGGCATCTTCTTATTATGAAGCATGACACGAGCCATTTCTTGTACAACTCTATTTTTCCTTTCGACTATTCCATTTTGTTGTGGTGTTTTGGGTGAAGAGAATTCCTGATGGGTGCCTTGATTATTGCAAAACATAGCCAGTTTTGTGTTTTCAAACTCTTTTCCATGGTCACTTCTTATTCTGGCTATCACAGTTCCTTTTTCTACTTGCAATTTTTTACATAGATGAATCATTTTTTCAGGAGCCTCAGTTTTATCTTTCAAAAGTACAACCAATGTGAATCTGGTAAAGTCATCCACAACAACTAGAATATTCTTCTTTCCACCTAAACTCTGAACTCTGGCAGGACCCATGAGATCAATGTGCAGCAACTCCAAAGGTCTTGTAGTTTGAACATCAGCTACAGACGGATGTTTGGACTTCACTTGTTTACCCATCTGACATGGTCCACAGATGCATTTTTCAATCTTCTCAAACTTGGGCAACCCAATTACTGTATCACATTTTGAAATCTTCTCTAATTGCTTGAGACTGGCATGTCCCAACCTTTGATGCCATAAGTCAACTTGATTGATCTTAGCACTGAAGCATTTGTTGCTTATACTTGGGGTAATACCATAACAGTTATCAGCTGTCCTCACACCAACACACATGCAGTCACCTCTTTCATCAAGTATTTCACATTCTTGTTTGGTAAAGAACACATTCAGTCCATTGTCACAAATCTGACTTATGCTGAGTAAGTTAGCCTTCAATCCATCAACATACCAATCATCTTCAAAGACGGGTAGTCCTGGAATATCCACAGTACCAATGCCTCTGATCACAGATTTGCTTCCATCTCCAAAGGTAACTGTTCCAATCTTTCCTTCGAAGAGTGTCTTGAACAAGGCTTTATTTCCTGTCATGTGCCTGGAATAACCACTATCCAAATACCAAAGATAAGAATCACGTGCCTTTAAGGCGGTTAAAGCAGTATAGCACATGTAATTATTATCATATGTGATTATAGTAAGACACTCAAGAAAGATTTTAACAAAAATGGTAAAGGACAAGCACACCAAGTAGACAATGTGACAAACTATAGAGAAGATTTTAGAGAAATCCATAACAACAGGGGTCAAGGATCAGCTCAAAGATCAAAAGATCAAACACAAAAGCTACCCGCTCTGATACCACTTGTCAGTTCGTTTAGACCCCTTAAACCCAACAGATTAACCTAGAGAATTAGCCAAGTGATTAACTTAGGTAATTTAAACAAGTCTAGGTTAACACAAATAATCAAAAAACAATAAAGCAGCGGAAAAATAAAGAACACAAAGATCTGATGACCTAGGAAAACCAAACCGGTAAAAAACCTGAGGAGGATTTAACCTAGCTATCCCCAAGGTAAAACCGAATTCATTATGAAAGAATTGAAGTTTACACAATAAGACGTAGACCACTAACATCCTATTGCTACCCAGTGTAGGAAACTTACTACCACGACCCCATGATAGCTCCGAGATCCACGGACTCCTTCTTTCTTGAATTCTTCAGCAATTCACAAGCGCACCTGCTTGTATATCTTTGAAGCTCTTTGATTCTGCAACTGTATGATTTGCTAAGCTCTTGACATAAATCTTGAGTTTGGAAACCCTAAGTGTATGTGAAGGTAAACACCTCAAGATCTCACAATGAGATTCACAAACACAGCATTCAGAACTCTAAAAACGTGGCTAGGGTTTTCCCTTATATACTTAGGGCAAAACATAAAACCCTATACATTAAATGGGCTAAGGCTGAGTTGGAAAATTCTGCAGAAAAACGTTCTGCTCGATTTTCGATCGGTCGAGTCTAATTCTCGATCGATCGAGTCAGGCAGAAAGTGAACAGTGAATTCTGCAGTCAACTCGATTCCAACTTTACATAAAAAGCCATACTTTGAGCAAGTCTAATACACAACTTAAAGAATGTTTTGATCATGGTTTGCCAACATTACAAATTGAAGTTCTAATACATAAGTTCCTAATTCTTAGAACCTAACAGAAGAAATATCACATCTCTGTAATTTGTGAATATTGAATAATTACTTAGATAGACTAATAAGAGTTGTGGCCTTTGAGTAATGATTTGCAACAATTTTTGGTGGATTTATGTAAATATCCAACCTACTAATTGCTAATTCTTATGCAAAATTAAGTATTAGCCAAAAGTCTAAATTACATTGTCTAAATTAAATTAAATTCTAGAAAACCGAATGACATTGAGTCAAGTCAATGGCAGCGGAAAGATGGAGAATGAAGATTGTTAGGACATATGTGTTTCACTTGTTAAAAACATATGTCATTCTTTTATGTAATTGGCTAATCCTTTGACAAAACACACTTTACTTGTAATTGGGTAGATATAAGATGTATTTGATACTTCAAGAAACCTATTTCAAGATCAAGTGTTAAAGCCATTCAAGTCTGTACAAGAAACAAGCTGAATAGTGCAAATTCATTAAAGCTCGACAGCTATCTCGACAGCTGCATCTATCGAGCTTCATAAGCTGTTCTAGCCCGTGTGCTCGACAGCTTCTATCTATTGAGGTTTAAGAAAATCAGGTTCTCTGTTCTGTTTTCTTGGGATCCGTAAATATGTCATTTGGTCTTCCTTTCTCCTAACCCTAGACATATAAAAGGATTATTTTAAGGGCAGTCAAAGTGTTCAAAAGTTGCACAAGCATTGAACAAAGTCTGTTCAAGCAAATTGTGACTGAAGACAAAGTTTTGCCCTAGTTCATCTCTTGTGAAAAAATTGCTGTGTATGTGCACCATAGGGTTTTGTAACCAAGCATTTTCTGAATCTTCATCATGTGATGAACTGAAGAACTTTGCAGCCAACAAACTTCTCTAGTTGGTGATTGAAGTTGCGTACTGGGATCCGCGCAATTGGTTAGTCACGTACTTGGGAGCCGTGCATCAAAATGAGAAATTGTCACTACAGAACAAGTCCAGTTGTGTATTGGAGTAAGGGTTCAACTGTAGGTTGGTATAAGGTACTGGGATTTCTTTACTTGTAATCGCTTGTTATGATAATAGTGGAATTTCGATAGTGGTGACCTTAAAATCACCTTGTGGGGTTTTTGCCGTATAGGTTTTCCCCATTCGTAAACAAATCAACGTGTTAATTTATTTTCCGCTCTGCATACTCTAGTTAATTGGTGATTTGTTTGTACTACCACGCTCATTGCATGTAATTAAACCTAATTAATTCACTTGGCTAATTAATTGGTTAATTCATTACAAGAGGTCAATACGTTTTTAGCCTATCAAAGATTTGGAAGTAAAGGTGGCTGCCCCACGAGTATTACTTTCCTACTATTTTAGACCAAGTATATATTCCGGTAATTTTTTTTTTTTTTTTTCTGAATTTCACACAACATGTGATAATACACTTAGTTGTACATGTTATTCCTATTGACTAGGGATAATTAAGAGGCATCTTTTGGGGAATTATTATTATATTTTAAATGTCAAGATCCCTATGGTTCAATTGGCACTTTCTGAATTACTGCTTCTAATAAAGACAACATGGTTCAAATTTTTCCTTCCCAACTATCATTTTCTTTAATGAAAAAATGGAAAAAAAAATTATTTGAATGAATTAAAAAGAAAGCAATTTAAACAAGAAGAACTATCATTTTCTTTAATGAAAAAAATGAAATAAAATAAAATTTTTTAAATGAATTAATTAAAAAAAAAAAAAAAGCAAAACAAGAAGAAGTGAGCATTTGTGTATAAAAAAACTGCATCGATAGAGAGAAAGAGTCCATATTAGTTATTATAATTTACAAGTGTTTTACAATTTTTTCTTTTTTTTTTTGGGTAGGAATCGAGGGAATGACAGGGGGAGCAAATTGCTTGGTGTCTTGGTGATATGGCAGGGCCACACTATGAATTGAGGAACAAGTGTACCCAATAACCTAACAAGTCGAACCTCTCCATCCAATATTCCCCTAGTGCCAATAATATATGATAAATTATGTGTTTCTTAATAGAAGATACCAGTTAGTAATACAAGAACATGAAAGTGGTCTTATTTGAAAATTGAAACGTAAAGAAATATGTACTTTTTCAAAGCAGGAACTCTAATTTCTGCAAAGACAAAGACTGAGCAGGTGTACGTCCTTATTATTTCCTTCGACTTGCGAACAATGACCTAAACAATATGAGTCAGTCAATGCCTTAATTTGTGTCTTAAGTTTGTCATTTCCAGTTGGAAATGAGGAAATGATAGGGTGAACGAATTGATGTACTTGTGGTAATATGCTAGATGATATGGGAGATTCATTGTGTTGGGAGAGTGGTCCAATTTGTAGGCAAAGTTTTAGGCGGAATTAGAGGTGTATTTTTACCATGTTGACCTTAAGTTTTGTCATGCTTAAACTTAAGATATAGGGGTATTTTAGAAACACATAAAAGTTTAGTTCAAGAAAGAGAATTTTATGGGGAAATTTTGGACATTATTCACCATATTCCTAAAACATTTGTAAGAGAAGCCGTTAGTTACTGGATGGGGTATTTTTGTCATGTAGAAAAGTCCAAATTAAAGAGAGGAATCTTGTTACGGATAGTATAGAAGAAAAAGATAAATAATGACTTGGGCCAACAGCTATGATATATAATAATGACTTGGGCTGGATTGATGAACCCAACGGCCCAAAGCCCAGATATTGGAAGCGTATTGAAAGAAAAAATGAGAAGGAGAACAATAGCCCAATCCAAGCCACTACCATTGCAAAAAGAAAAAAAAATGGGCCAACCCCTTTGCAAGAGCTTGATCAAACTCTCCCCCACTCAAACAAAGCAAAGGTAAGAAGATAATAGGCAACATGTAGGAAAAGAACACAACATGGATGGCGATATGGCGGAGGCTGCGACGCAGCCCCGCCTAGCTCAATGAGTATCATATCTTGGAACTGCCTAGGGCTTGGGGACTCTCGCGCAGTTCATACACTCACCAAAATGGTGAGAGATGAAGCTCCCCTACTGGTCTTCCTTGTGGAGACGAAAGCAGATACTTCCTTCATGAAAAGAGTTCAGGCAAAGCTAGAATATAGGCAAGGGATTATTGTTCCAAGTGATGGTAAAAGTGGTGGTCTCACACTACTGTGGAAGGAAGGAAACAATGTAGATGTTTATAAGTACTCACTCCCACATTGATGTGATCATCTCAGACTCAACGAAAAACTTGAGATGGAGAGCAACGAGTTTCTACGGACACCCAGATACCCAGAAAAGACATATATCTTGGAAGCTTCTAGAACGTCTGAATGAGCAGCTCAACCTACCATGGATAGTTTTTGGAGACTTTAACGAGATTACACATTTGGAGGAAAAATGTGGCGGGGCAGAGAGAAATGCTGACCAAATGCAACTTTTTGCAACACTCTCGATGCATGTACCCTTCATGACCTTGGGTTTAGTGGCCCGAGCTTCACTTGGTGCAATGGAAGGTTTGGTGACCAGAGAACTTTGGTTCGGCTAGACAGGATGATGGCTAACTTTGAGTGGAAAGGCTTATTCCTAGGAGCACGGGTGCAACACAGGTCCACGGCTGCTTCTGATCATTGCTCCTTAGTCCTACATTCATATCCCATTACTAGAAATAGAAGAAAGAAGCCTCGTTTTCGTTTCGAAACAATGTGGCTCTGTGATGCAAAGTGTAAGGAAATCATAGAGCTTGCATGGTCCATGCCAAACAACTCCGTTAGGGTCCTAACGATTCAAGATCGAATTAAAAGTTTCCAACAACAACTCCAGTGGTGGAACAAGAATGTTTTTGGGCACATCAACAAGCAACTGAGAGAAAAGCAAGACAAGCTTCAACACTTGGAATCCCTTGATACACTTCATGACCATGCAGAGGACATCCACCTCCTCCACAAGGAGATAAACAGTCTCTTGGACAAGGAGAATGATATGTGGTGGCAAAGGTCACGATCCTTATGGATGCAACAGGGCAACAAGAATACTAAGTTCTTCCACTCCACAGCCAGTCAGCGGCGAAGGATGAATGCCATTCAGGGACTTGTGGATGATCAAGGGGCATGGAAGGACAATGTTGAAGACATAGAAAGGATCACTTTAGATTACTATACATCCATCTTTACGTCTGATCAGCCCACACAGTTTGATGCAGTGGAGCAAGCCCTTGAACCAAAAGTAATAGTAGAAATGAATGCATTCCTAACAAAGGAATTTCAACCCGAGGAGGTTTGGCACACCATAAAGCAAATGCATCCAATGAAATCTCCTAGCCCTGACGGTATGCCCCCTATCTTTTATCTAAAGTTTTGAAATATTGTCGGACAAAATACTACTGAATGTGTTCTCAATATCTTAAAATCTGGGATTATGCCTCCTGATATAAATGCCACCCATATATGCCTCATCCCAAAGAAAAATAACCCTAAAAAAATTACGGATTATCATCCCATCAGTCTTAGCAATGTACTATCTCGTATTGTTTCAAAGGTCTTAGCTAATCGACTTAAAAAGGTGCTACCCAAAATTATCAGTACCTCCCAAAGTGCTTTCCTCCCTGACAAGTTGATCACAGATAAAGTACTCGTGGCTTTCGAGACAATGCATTACATTAATCAACGGAGGAAAGGCAAAGAAGGTCTCATGGCCATTAAACTTGATATGAGTAAAGCATTTGACCGGGTGGAGTGGCCATGTTTGGAAATGGTTATGCGCAAACCGGGCTTTCAAGAAAGATGGATTTCTCTCATAATGATGTGCGTCACAACTACCACATACTCCATCCTCATAAATGGAGACCCAAAAGGATCAATCCGTCCATCAAGAGGAATTCGCCAAGGTGATCCCATATCACCCTACCTCTTCCTCATATACGTTGAAGCACTCTCGGCGATGTTGAAGAAGGAGTAAACACAGGGGAATATAAAAGGCATGGCTATTTGTAAGCAAGCACCATCAATCTCCCACCTGCTCTTCGCCGACGATAGCCTCATCTTCTATAAAGCCACCATGAACGAATGCAATCGGGTTTGAGAGATATTACAAAGCTATGAAATAGCCTTGGGCCAGCAAATGAATAGAGAAAAAACCTCCTGTTCTTCAACAAAAACACCAGCCCCGAGACTCAATACTCCATCATGAACCTCTTTGGTGCCCACATTAAACAGCATGAACAATACTTGGGCCTTCCTTCATTAATCGGCAAAAGCAAGAAAAGAGCTTTTAACAGAATCAAAGACCAAGTTGGGAAAAAGATTGCTGGATGGAAGGGAAAACTGTTGTTGAATGCAGGGAGAGAAACACTCATCAAAGCCATTGCACAAGCCACTCCTAACTACACGATGAGTTGTTTCAAGTTCCTGGACTCTCTATGCAAGGACCTGGGGGCTATGATCAGTTGGTTCTGGTGGGAGCAAAAGAAGGAGGAGAGGAAAATACCGTGGGTAGCTTGGGATAAACTCTGTACATCCAAAGCTGATGGAGGAATGGGCTTTAGAGACTTGCGAGCCTTCAATTTAGCTCTTCTAGCAAAGCAAGGATAGCGCCTCTTAAAAAACCACAACACTCTGTTCTACCAAGTCTTCAAGGCCAAATACTTTGATAACTCCACCTTTCTCGATGCTCAACTCGGCAAAAGACCTTCCTTTGCTTGGCGAAGTATCATGGCAGCCAAGTCCATTGTTACTGAAGGGGCTAGATAGAGCATAGGAAATGGGATACGAACTCAAATTTGGGAGGATAAGTGGATTCCCGTCCTAACAACATTCAGAGTTACCAATCCAAGAAGAGCACTCCACCTAGCTAATGGCGAGCTGGTCTCCTATCTCATTGACCATGATTTGCATGCTTAAAAAACAGAGCTAGTCCGCAGCACTTTTCTTCCCCATGAAGCCAAAACAATACTTAGCATTCCACTTAGTGCCCTTCCCACGAGGACCGTCAGATTTGGTCAGCCTTCGCAAACGCCGAATTCTCTGTACGAAGTGCATACCGTATTGCCCAAAGACTTCTAACTGGCCAAGACAATGGCCAATGCTCTGACAACTCGCCTATGGCCACAACTTGGAAGGCTATCTGGAGCATGAAGTGCCTAAATAAAATTAGAAGCTTCATTTGACGTGCTTGCAAAAATATCCTCCCATAAAAAACGAGACTCAGAGACCGCCATGTTCTAATAGAGGTTGACTGTGCCCTGTGTGACTCAGCTGAAACGCCAGAGCACATCTTCTAGGGCTGTGACCTCGCTAGAGAGGTGTGGTCCATTCTTGAAGTACAACCCCCTAGACCTCTATGGAAACCAAGGGACTTCATAGACCTTTTTTGGCTGCTGAAGGGAAAACATGATCACGCTGTGCTGGAAATCCTTGCAACAACTGCATGGGGCATTTGGAAGAATAGAAATGATGTTATCTATGGTGGCACCTCCAAAACTGCAAATGTTATTGTAAACAATGACCGCAGGTACATCAAGGACTATAAACAAGCAACAAATTCCCTTGGCCCTCGACTTGCTTAAGCGCCGACCCCCTAAAAGCCCCCACTGCCCGACTGGTATAAGATCAATGTTGATGGTGCAGTTTTCAAGGACACCGGGTGTTGTGGAATTGGAGTAGTTGCTTGAAATGACAGAGGTCAGATCATGGGTGCACTCTCAATGAAGTTACACTATCCTCTGGGTGCGTTAGAAGCTGAAGCAAAGGCAATGGAATGCGGGATCATCTTTGCATGGGAGTTGGGACTTAAGCATGTCATAATTGAGGGAGACTTGCAGATTGTCTTTCATGGTCTGACACACGAGACACCTGCTCCAGTCTCCATTCAACAGATCATAGCGGGGTCGAGAACGTGGCTGACAGCTTTCACCTCATGGATGGCTAGCTTCACTAAACGGGACGGCAATGTAGCAGCTCACCTAATGGCAAAGCATGCCAAGGATATTGTAGATTGTACGATCTGGGTGGAGGACACTCCCCCTATTATTGTATCGCAGATTTATTTTGATGTAATTTCTATGGGTACCACCCACGTTGAATGAAATTGCAAGCTTTTCTATCAAAAGAAAAAAAAAAGAACTTGAAAGTGATCTTGTTTGAAAATTGAAACGTAAAGAAATAAACTTTCAAATTAGGGACTCTAATTTCTGCAAAGACAAAGACTGAGAAGGCCAATATCCTTATTATTTCCTTCAACTTGGCAAACAACGACCTGAACAATTAATATGAGTCAGTCAATGCCTTAATTTTCCACATTGAGGTTATCGCTCAAGAATATATTGAGTGATTTCACCTCGTATCATCTAGATGCAGGAGTGAGAACCACAAAAGAACAAAATATTCGACAAAAATGTCATTCAAAAGCAACGAATTAGTATAGATACTATCTTTTTTGATTGGAAAGGATAATTATTATCCCATCCTATGTTTGATATAAGTCCTGAAAATCTTCTATAATAACTCCATTACATATCTAAAATTAAAAGTGAGAAATTTATAAAATGCAACCTAATATATATATATATATATATATATATATATATATATATTATGCTTAATTAAAACAAATATTTTTATTTCCAATGGTAGTCGACCTACTGAAGACGGCAGCAATGATGGAGGAAAGTCTAGAAAATTCTAAGGCGATGGATGAGGGTGAGTCCATGAATCTAGGGGAGATAATTTCACATATGGAAGCTAATGTGGAGGGAAATAATAATTTCGCATAAGGAGAATAATGATTTGCCCAAGATTCTCGGTGATGCCCTATTTTCAGCGAGAGATGCCACGTCCACAACATTTTTACAACAAATCATAGGTGGTTAGTTGTTATTGGTTCAAATTTGAACCTAACACTAATATTACTTTTTTGCCTCAACAATAACAACCAGTAACAACCTGCCACTTAGGATTTGTTGTAAAAATGTTGTGGATATATCATTTCTCATTTTCAGTAGATGAGGGAAGAATAAATTGCATGATAGATGCATCTCACAATCACGTGCTCCTTAATGATCTCAAGAATCACGTGCTCTTTAATGATCTCAAGAATCCTAGGACCTTGGAGGTTCTTGGGCTAGCATCTGTTAAGCCCAAGACCACGTGGACTAGGATAAATAGAATGGATTTTGGGCTTGGCCTAACTAGGGACATTGCAATTCTTGGATTGGGTCAACGTGAACTAAGGGATGGGGAAATTGGGCAGCATGAAGAACAGAGGAATAAAAGAAGTAAACAAGATGAGGTGGAAGGAAGTTTTGTTGATACATTAGTGGGGGTGGACAACCACCGTTGCCAGGAGCAATGAGGTTGATTAGTTGGAACTGTAAGGGCTTAGGAACCCTTGGACAAGTCAAAGCCTTTGCAAGCTTGTGAGAGAAAAAGATCCCACGGTCTGTTTCCTTATGGAGACTAGACTAGACAAGGATGGTTTTGAAATTTTGTATAGCAATCTACCTTTTCAGAATAAGGCTATTGTTAAACATCCTAATGCAGGTGGTGGGTTAGCTTTTTTGTGGAAAAACACTATTAAACTAGAGATCATTAATTATACTTTAAATCATGTATTGGCTCTGGTAACGGAGGAGGATGGATTTAAATGGTACCTGACTGGGTTTTATAGGTGGCCGGAGGCACAACAGAAGGAAAAATCATGGCAATTGCTACAATATTTGAAGACATTTGTAGAGGGTCCGTGGATGGTCATTGAAGATTTTAATGCATTCTTACATGCATCGGAGAAGCAAAGCATAAGACCACCTCAATATGCGCAGGTTGAAGCTTTTAGGGAGGCATTGGATTCTTGTGAACTTTAAGATCTTGGTTACAGGGGATATCCGTTTACTTGGAACAATAAGAGACCGGGTGAAGCAAATAAAAAAATTAGACTGGACAGAGGAGTTGCAAATGAAGAGTGGAGAGTGAAATTTCAAATGAGCACAATTACTCATCTATCAACACATGCTTCAAATCACCTACCAATTATGTTGCAAGTTCAATCTTTTCAGCAGCAAAGGCAGCAACGTGGAAGGTCTTTTAAATTCGAGGAAGCATGGTTACTCTCTAATGAGTGTGAAGAAGTTATTCAGGAGGCATGGGGAAGGTCTGTGGATGAATCAAATGGGCTGCTCTCTATTAAAAACAAAATTCATGCATGTGGGTTGGCATTGTCAAGTTGGGGTTCGGCCAGACCTGATCAGGCAGCCATGAAGGAGCTCCAAAAACGGTTGGACAAGTTGAATGAAGCCGAAAATAGTGAAGAAAATAGAGCTAAATACCTAGATGCGAGCAAACGAATGGATGATCTATTACAAAAACAAGAAATTTACTGGGCACAAAGGTCTAGAATTTCATGGATGAAGCATGGGGATAGGAATACAAAGTTTTTCCACTCTAAAGCAACACAAAGGAGGAAGAAAAATCACATAAGTGGTATACAAAATTCACAAGGGCAGTGGGTTAGAGGAGGTAGTTGAAGTAGCTTTATATTATTTTGACAATCTTTTTAGTGCAAGTGCAGCTGATCAAATGGAGGAATGTCTGAATGTAGTTCCTAATAAAGTTACTGATAACATGCAAGAGGTCTTGTTATGTGAGTTTACCACTGAGGAGGTTAAGGTGGCTCTGTTCCAAATGGGACTTACAAAGGCTCTAGGACCTGATGGTATGAATGCTCTATTCTGTCAAAAACTTTGGCACATAGTAGGTGATGATGTAGTTTCTGTTGTTTTGGATTTTTTAAATAATGGAAATATGTTACCTGAGATAAATCACACAAACATTGTACTTATTCCTAAAGTGAAAAATCCATAGAAAATGTCTGAGTTTAGACCTATTAGTCTATGTAATGTGATTTATAAAATTATTTCCAAAATGCTGGCAAACAGATTGAAACAAGTTCTTCCAGATATTATCTCCCCTACCCAAAGTGCTTTTGTTCCGGGCAGATTCATCACAAATAATGTATTGGTAGCTTATGAGACTAAACATACCATGCATGTGAGGAAGAAGGGTAAGAAAGGGACTATGGCATTGAAGTTAGACATTAGCAAGGTGTATGACCGGGTTGAATGGCCATTCTTGCAAAGAATTATGGAGAAGATGGGCCTTTGGCTGTGGAGGTCTTGATTCAGGATGTTTTGTTATTATGATTTTATGAATGAATAATCCCTTTTCGAATTCTCCCTCTCAATTAACAATTTTTGGTGGATTTAAGTAAATATCCAACCTACTAATTGCTAATTCTTATGCAAAATTAAGTATTAGCCAAAAGTCTAAATTACATTGTGTAAATTGAATTAAATTCTAGAAAACCAAGTGACATTGAGGCAAGTCAATGGCGGCGGAAAGATGGAGAACGAAGATTTGGGAGTAAAGGTGGCTGCCCCACGAGTATTACTTCCCTACTATTTTAGACCAAGTATATATTCTGATAATTTTTTTTTCCCGAATTTCACACAACATATGATAATACACTTAGCTGTACATGTTATTCCTATTGACTAGGGATAATTCGAGGCATCTTTTGGGGAATTATAATTATATTTCAAATGTCAAGATACTTATGGTTCAATTGGCACTTTCTGAATTACTGCTTCTAATGAAGACAACATGGTTCAAATTTTTCCTCCCCAACTATCATTTTCTTTAATGAAAAAATGAAGAAAAAATTTATTTAAATGAATTAATTAAAAAAAAAGAAGCAATTTAAACAAGAACTATCATTTTCTTTAATGAAAAAAATAAAATAAAATAAAATTATTTAAATGAATTAATTTTTTTTTAAAAAGCAATTTAAACAAGAAGAAGTGAGCATGTGTATAAAAAAAATTGCATTAATTGATTGAGAGAAAGAGTCCTTATTAGTTATTATAATTTACATGTGTTTTACAATTTTTTTTTTTTTTTTTTTTCGATAGGATCGGAATCGAGGGAATGACAGGGTGAACAAATTGCTTGGTCTCTTGGTGATATGGCAGGGCCACAATATGAATTGATAACAAGTGTACCAAATAATCTAACAAGTCGAACCTCTCAATCCAATATTCCCCTAGTGCCAATAATATCTGATAAATTATATGTGTTTCTTAATAGAAGATACGAGTCAGTAATACAAGAACTTGAAAGTGATCTTGTTTGAAAATTGAAACGTAAAGAAATATATACTTTTTCAAAGTAGGAACTCTAATTTCTGCAAAGAAAAAGACTGAGTCAGTCAGTGCCTTAATTTGTAAGTGTTTAAAGTTTGTCATTTTCAGTTGGAAATGAGGGAGTGAGAGGGTGAATGAATTGATGTACTTGCGGTAATATGCTAGATGATATGTGAGGTTCCGAGTGTTGGGAGAGTGGTCCAATTGTAGGCAAAGTTTTAGGCAGAATTAGAGGTGTATTTTTACCATGTTGACCTTAAGTTTTGTCATGATTAAACTTAGGGTATAAGAGTATTTTTGAAACACATAAAAGTTCAGTTCAAGAAAGAGAATTTTATGGGAAAATTTTGGATGTCATTCACTATATTCCTAAAACAGTTGTAGGAGAAGCCATTAGTTACTGGATGGGGTATTTTTTTCACGTAGAAAACTCCGGTTTAAAGAGAGGAATCTTGTTATAGATAATATAAAAGAAAAAGATAAATACAAGAACTTGAAAGTGATCTGGTTTGAAAATTGAAATGTGAAGAAATAAACTTTCAAATTAGGGACTCTAATTTCTGCAAAGACAAAGACTGAGCAGGCCAACATCCTTATTATTTCCTTCAACTTGGCAAACAACAACCCAAACAATTAATATGAGTCAATCAATGCCTTAATTTTGCACATTGAGGTTATCGCTCAAGAACGTACTGGGTGGTTTCACCTCGTATCATCTATATGCAGGAGTAAGAACGATAAAAGAACAAAATATTCAACAAAAATGCCATTCAAAAGCAATGAATTAGTATAGATACTAATTGTTGTGATTGTAAAGGATAAATATTATCCCATCCTATATTGATATAAGTCCAGAAAAACTTCCATAATAACTCCATTATATCTAAAATTAAAAGAGAGAAATTTATAAAATGCAACCTGATATATATATATATATATATATATTATGCTTAATTAAAACAAATATTTTATTTCCTGCAATTAAAAAGTAAAGTACACTAATAAAGCATAATCTGTGCACAACAAGTGTACACTAATAATGCATCATTTGTTTTGAGTATTTAAATTTTTTGATGAGGCATTAATTTTTTTTTTTCCTAAATGTCAATACATTATAGTTGAACAAGCACTTTCTGATGGCACTTTTTGATGTTTCTAAAAAAGATGTTCAAGAGTTCAAATTCTCCCTCTCAATTATCAAATTTTTTTAAATAAAATAAAATAAAAATGATTTTTTCTTTTTTATTTAAACAAGAAGAAGTGAGAATTTGTGTATAAAAATTGCATTAATCAGGAGAAAGAGTACTTACTATAATTTATAAGTTTTTTAAGTTTTTTTTTTCTTAATTTTCAGTAGGAATTGAGGAAATGACAGGGTGAACGAATTGCTAGATGATACGGCAGGGTCACACTATGAATTCTTAATCCATTTCCTTGTGCCAATAATATCTAAAAAATTATATATAAAAACATAGTTTCGCGTCACAGTGATGGAATGCTTGCATACTGGAGAACAAATGCGCATGAAAGACTTAGAAAGGTAAACGCAAGACTAGACTTCGCATTTGGCACATGAATTTAATGTTAGGACTCTATTTCCACAGTGACATGATATGGATTGATCAGAGAGCTATATCGTTTGCATATATTGCCTTGCTGAAAGCGTCCAATGCATTATTAAAAGTAACTAAGAAATTTTCTAAATTTCCACGTTCACATGAATTGGTGTAATTTTTTAAGCTTTGTGGAGACATGCCGTCTAGCGTACTCCAAATTGCATTTTCATGTCTCAAGTAATAATTCAATGAACAAGGATTATTGAATCTCAACAAAAATGAATGAGAAGTGAAGAAAAAAAAAATATCTGCATATTTTAAGTTTACTTAAAATATAACATTATATTTGGATTTTACAATTTGAGACATGGTCTAATTTCAAATGCTTAGTCTAGTGTCATAATTTTCCATTCATTTCAATTTTTAGATTATAACACAATCCAAAAAAAAAAAACCAATACTCATTCATTCATGTTTAAACAATCCTGATACAAGGCCTCTATAACCAGGGGAGGAGTGTCCTCTATCCAATACAATTCATTATCAACATTTCTAGCATATTTGGCCAAAATATGGGCAATCTAGTTCCCTCCTCTTTTAATACAACTTATATCAGCATATTGCAAACCACGAATGTTGCATTTGATGTCCGCATAAACATGTCCCAGCAAAGAAAAATCACCTGAAGTACCTGCTACGGCCTTCATGACAGCAACATTATCACCCTCTATGATTATCTCAGCAAAACCGGACTCCACGGCAAATTCAAGAGCTTTTCGACACACCAATGCTTCTGCTTCTTCACTGCAACTGACCGAGGGCCCTTTGATAGACATTACTGCCATTAATTCACCTGCAGAATTTCTGATTACAGCTCCAAATCCCGAACTCTGAGTTCCAGCAAAAACCGCGGCACCGAAGTTAAGCTTGTACAACTGTGAAGGGGGCGGTTTCCATTTCTGTCCGATCTGTGGCACTGTGTGTGTAATATTTATATGAGTTTGAACATTTTGAAACTCATCTAAATACTCAACTGCTCTCTGATTTAGCAACTTTGGGTCCCTCATCTGTCCTCCATGTAGGATTACATTTCTCTGATTCCAAATAAACCAAGCTTGAACAAGGAACGCCTCCATCTCAGCTGCTGAAAACCTACCCAAAACATACTCAAACAAAGCCATAATGTTAGGGAAATCAATGGTACACTTCTGCAACCTTATAGCACAGCCAGCCCACACGTCTTGTGCTACCCCACACTCCCAGATTGCATGTAACGCAAATTCAGACACCCCTGTACAGCACTGGCATCCCATCTCGGTTATTATTTTCCGTCGAACAAGATTCACTTGGGTTGGTAGAATATCTTGACAAGCTCTCCATCCGAATATTTTAACTTTGCTTGGCACATGTAGCTGCCAAATTTTCTTCCAGACTTGCTGACCACCAACACCTTCTGAACTTCCAACCCCATCATCATTCCTTATCACTTTCCTTGCCAAATGATACCCGGACTTAACAAAGTACTTCCCATTCTTGGAATGCAGCCATACTACTGAATCAAAAAAATTCCTTCGGCTCAATGGGATTTTGCAGATAGCAGCAGCCTCCTCTACACAAAATTTCTCCATAATAATATCACGCCTCCACCTATTTAATTCATTATCAATAAGCTCCAACACTAGCATCTCTCTATTACCATCTTGTCCCTAGTGCAGAATCCTATTTGCTGTGCATTTAGGAATCCATTTATCCAAATATACTTTGATGGATTCACCATTCCCCACTCGCCAACATCTGTTTTTAAGAATAGGTAATGCAGCAACCACACTCTTCCATGCATAAGAACAATTTGGTGACTCAGTCGCTTCCAAAAATTTTCATCGAGGAAAGTACCTTGCCTTAAAGCATTGAAATAATAGAGAGCTTCAATCATGCAGCAACCTCCACTCTTGTTTTGCTAGCATGGCAAGGTTAAAATATCTTAAATCTCTAAAACCCATCCCCCCTTCATTTTTTGGCCGAGACAAAAAGTTCCAATTCTTCCAATGTATTTTCCTCTCATTGCCAACCTAACCCCACCAAAATCTCGCACACACAGCATTCAACTCATCACAAAGTTTCACCGGTAATAGAAACACCCCCATAGTATATGTTGGTATTCATTGGGCAACCGCTTTTATAAGCACTTCCTTCCCAGCCCTTGATAGCATTCTACCCTTCCACCCCTATAATTTTTTCCAAACCCTATCCTTTAGATAAGAAAAGGTTTGATATTTGGCCCTTCCTACCAATGTAGGCAGCCCTAAATATGCTTCAAACTTCTCCACCTGTTTAACACCCAAAGCTGCCACAATCTCCTCCCTTTGTTGATTAGGAGTATTACTACTAAAATATACCGATGACTTATCCATATTTATGCATTGACCAAATGCGTGAGCATATACCTGCAATACCTCATTAATCACTTCCACCTCTCCCTGTGTAGCTCTACAAAAAAGTAAGGAATCATCAGCAAACATTAAATTTGAAATTTTTGGTGCTCTTCTACAGATAGATACCCCATGAATTCGTCCATCATTCTCAACCTTTGATAGTAATGAAGTCAACCCCTCTGCACATAGGAGAAACAAATATGGTGATAGGGGGTCACCCTGGCGAATACCTCTAGAAGGCTTGATATTCGCATAAGGCTTACCATTGATAAGAATAGAGAAAGAGGGTGTGGTAACATAACCCATCACCCAACCAATCCACCTATCAGGAAATCCCATCCTTTGCATCATACCTTGTAGAAAAGGCCATTCAACCCGATCATACACCTTGCTGATGTCTAACTTCAAAGCAATCAACCCTTTTTTTACTTTTTTCCTCACATGCATAGAATGCAAAGTCTCATATGCCACCAAAATATTATCTGTAATAAGACGTCCTGGGACAAAGGCACTCTGAGTAGGGGTAATAATGGCTTGAAGAATCTGTTTTAGCCTATTAGCTAACACCTTAAAAATGATTTTGTAACTAACATTACATAAACTAATAGGTCTAAAGTCAGACATATTCTCTGGATTCTTCACTTTGGGAATTAACACAATATTAGTATGATTAATATCAGGATGCATAACACCAGAATTCAGATAATCCAACACAGCAGACACAACATTATCTCCCACAACAGGCCAAAACTTTTGGTAAAATAAAGCATTCATATTATCAGGTCCAGGAGCCTTTGTTGGTCCCATTTGAAACAACGCCACTCTAATCTCATCAACCGTAAAATCACTGTACAATATTTGATGCATGTCAGGAGTGATCCGATGTACCACAGTATTTAGACAGCCCTGAAGCTGGTCACATACACCTGCATTAAACAAATTATCAAAATACTTAGTAGCCACTTCAGCTATTTTCTCCACATCCTCCACCCATTCTCCATTCACATCTTTAACGCCATGAATATGATTCCTTCTACTCCTTTGAGATGCTTTAGAGTGAAAAAATTTTGTGTTTTTGTCCCCATGCTTCGACCAAGCAATTCTAGACCTTTAGGCCCAGAAAATTTCCTGTTTCAACAGAAGGTCATCCAGATTTTTACTCACAGTCAAAAATTCAAATCTAGACTCCTCAGTACTCTCAACTGCATTAAGAATTTCAAGTTGTTTTTGGAGCTGCTTTATTTCCTCATCATTCGGCCTAGACCTTAAGGAACCCCATGCTCTTAAATCTTCCCCACAAGCTTCAATTTTCCGTTTGAGCTGAGCCATACCACTCATGCCACCCACATCCACATTCCATACTTCTCTAATCACCGTTTCACAATCTTCCCATAACAACCAATTTTCTTCAAACTTGAAACCAGATCTGGCCTTTGTAACATTCCTCCCATAATGCTTTGTTTGAAGAATAATAGGAAGATGATCTGATGCATGTGGAGGCAGATGATTCACTGTACTTAGTTGGAATTTATCTCTCCATGGTTTTGTTGCCACAGCTCTATCCAACCTCATTTTTGTATTAGCATCCCCCGGTCTTTTGTTATTCCAAGTGTACGGATATCCCCTATAACGCAAGTCCTCCAGCTGACAATTCTCCAAAGCTTCACGGAATGCATCAATTTGACTCATCTGAGATGACCGCCTGCTAAGCTTTTCCGTAGTTTGGCTTATTGCATTAAAGTCTCCAATACAAGACCAGGGCCCCTCCATAAAAGTTCTAATATGGGCTATTAACTCCCAAGATTTATGCCATTGACAAGCCTCAGGCCAGCCATAAAAACCTGTTAACCACCATTCAAAACCATCATCCTCCCTAACCTTGACCAAAATATGATTTGCTGTGTAATTCACTAATTGTAATTGTACTTCATTCTTCCATATCAATGCCAATCCACCTCCCGAATTAGGATGTTTAACAATAATCTTATTCGGAAAAATAAATAGATTAAACTATTTAGGTAAAAATAAATAAATAAAACTATTTTTCAAAGTGGACTGAGAAGTTTTTTTTTTTTTTTTTTTAATTTTTTGGATAAGTTTGTTTTAAAAACATAGATTAGTAGGAGTGTGTCATATGTTGTAAACATTTTAAGTGAAGTTCGATATATATTTTTAACGGATTATCCCTAAGTTTTGTCTTTATTAAACATTGGGTTTAGGGGTATTTCTAATCACATAAAAGTTTAGTTTAAGGAGGGGAATCCTCTTATAAATAATATGGATTAGACTTTGACTGTTTATTCTATGAGTGCAGTAACTGTATTAATTAGTGTTGTGTTACCCAGATAAGTTGATATAGCTTGCTTTGGTTAAACCACACTTTTTTGGTGCTGTTGCATTCAATTTTGGAATTTCTAGTAATCAAGCAAGAGATACAAGTTATTATTTGATTTACTTTTCGGCATAGTATAAGGATATATAATAAATGTTTATGATCTTTGTTTTTTGTGGTTTTAGTTAAGAGATACAAATTATTCTGATCTTTGATTTTTGTGGTTTCCGTGTCTGGGTTAATTATAGATCTCTGTCTATATATATTGTGAAAACTCGTTAGGCAAGCTTCAGTTGAGGAAGACTTAAAAAGAATTCAAACAAGAAAACGATATCGTGCCACTTATTATATCAGAAAATCTCCCATTAAAAACCACGCAACATTATTTGGGTCGGGTCGTCAACTGGATCAAACATAACTAGGCTCCACAAAACCCAACAGTGGGTCCCCACCATTTTGTAGTTATTAGGGAACAAAAATCAGGCTGGTGGCTGGAGGTTTTAAATGAACAAAAACTTAGGAGTTAGGACCATATTTTGTTACAAGAATATTCATCCTATTGGTTTTACTCAGATAGTACAGTAGATTTTTATTTTGTAAAGACCAAAGTTAACTCTGTTGCTCTGTGATTGTTGGTTTAAGGAATTTAATGTAATCTTTGGTTGCTCTGGATTTTACCCTTATGCAACATCTACAAGGCCTAGCTAGCAAAGTAGGGAAGAAAAAGGACTTAATTTGAAGGATAGGCCATTCACTTCCCTCAAAATGCCTAGTATTTCATTCTATCAAAAGCTATCACTACATGTTGAAATGTTGCACGGCCTTCCAAAAATCTATAGTTTGATGCCTGTCAAAGGCACCCTACCAAGCTGCAAACATACAAAAAACACAATTGACCACAGCTTATATGTTATAGGACAATAAAGAAGAAGATAACCCACTAACTCTAATTTCTATAATGACAAGGACTGAGTAGGCCTATATCCTTTTTAATTTTCCTTCAACTTGCAAAAAAAACGTCCTAAATAATATAATTTCAGTGCATGCCTTAAATTTCCACATTGATGTAATCGTTCAAAAACACCGATCCAGTTTCATATTTTGATTAGACCCTTTATCTCCTTTGCAATACGATACTGAAAACATAAATCCTATGCACTAATGCAGTAAAGAGAGTGCATTAGTACCCATTACAATAGAATACTTGCAGACTGGAGAACGAATGCGCGTGAAAGACTTGAAGGAAAACGTAAATGTTTTTTTTTTTTTTTTGGAGATGAGAAAAACGCAAAACTTGACTTAGCATTTAGCGCATGAATTTAATGTTAGGACTTTATTTCCACAATGACATGATATGGATTAATTAGGCCTTTGTTGCATGCATTGCCTTGCTGAAAGCAATCGATGCATTATTAGAGGTAACTAAGAAAATTTCTAAATCTCCGCATTCACATGCATTATTAGTATAATTTAAACTTTGACGGAGACATGCCGTACTCCACATTGCAAATTTAAGTCTCGATTAATAATTAAATGAACAAGAATTGCATCTCAACAAAAATGAATGAGAAGCGAAGGGAAAAAATGAATAAATTGCAAACTAAACCCCAAGAGTTTTAGGGGTTTTTGAATTTTACATCCTGAATATTTGGAATTTGAATTTTACTTCTTGAGGTTAAATTACATCAGTTGCTATTTCATTCATATTTTCTGTTAAGTGTCATATAAACTTGTCACATGTGTTTAGTTCATCCAGTAAAATAATGTCACATCATTTTCATAATATTACATGGCATTATTTTATTGAACGAATTAAACATACATGACAAGCTAGATTGTGTGTCATGTAACTAAAAATATGGACAGATGGGCTACTAATTCAAATAGAACGTAACTTCAAGGAGTAAAATTCAAATTCTAAAATTTTTAGTGTGTAAAATCCAAAAACTCTCAAACTTTAGAAATGTAATTTGTACTTTTACAAGACACAAAAAAAAAAAAAAAAAAAAAAAAACTGAAAGAAGAAACACGTGCATATTTTTCTTTAAATATAACATTCTATTTAGAAATATTGTTGTAATTTAAAATGCTTTTGTAATATTAGATTGACTATTTATGCCGAGCAGAGCGGTGACTGTATTAATGTCCTGTTAACTTACCTTAAAAATGATTTTAAAAAGTTGATAAATGAACTCATGCTTCATACACACAAATGGGAAGGGTGATTAAAGGAGGAGCACAAAAGAATTAGTAGGGTCACATTTTGTGTTTACCAATCTGTAACTAGTAAATTGCTTGAATTTTTGGTATCCATGCCAATGTTTTAGACTTAATTAGTTCAAAAGTACTTAAAGAACTATGATAGCTTGTAATATCCAATGTGATCATCCACATCAACAATGCAATAGAACGTACTGTAATATTTACTTAGAAACGGCACTTTTCCACAGCCAGTGAGTAGTGACCATTGCTCAAGGGTTCAAACTTTAAACAACAAAATAATATTGTGCCACTTACTGTTCACGACATCAGTTCACATATTCCTATTAAAGCTCATGGCGCATGCAACACCGTTTTTATAACCCAATTGTATTGACGAAGCATAGTTAAGCGATGCCTTTGCAATAATAGCTCTTAGACCGTAACAGAATTGTAACAGAATCCGTTTAGGCAGTTATGAGTTGGATAGAGAGTAATTTAATAGTGTAATTGATTCTGCTTCTTAAGCTCACAGTTCATATACATAAGCATAGATATAAAGTTCGTTACAATAAGAGTTCTTAGATATTGAGAAAGCAACCATAGCTAATTATACAAACAGACTGATAACTTACGTAGAGTAATGGTAGCAGAAAAATAACAAGAATACATGCAATCCTCAACCAAATTGAAGCACCGCAATTGCCAATGAGGGTTGATATAAAGAACAATAATAACTCCCAGGAAGAACATGATGTAAGTCACCGAAAAGCTAGTGAAGAAGACTATTTGATCTACTTTGTACCATTTCTCATCACTTGCATCTAAGGATTGTGTTAGCGATGGAGGTGAATTGTCTCTATTGGTGCAGTTTTTCTCCAATGGCAATCCACAGAGAAGTGGATTTCCATCATAGCTACTTGCACTAAAAGTTCCAAATTGGTCTTTCATATCTGGGGTCCTACCTGATAAATTGTTATAAGACACATTGAACACCTCCAAAAAGGTAAGCCTAATCAATTGTGGAGGGATTTCTCCGCTCAATCTATTGTGAGAAAGATCCAAGCTCTCTATTTCAATCAAGTTGGAGAACGTTTTTGGAATGGAACCTGTGAACTGATTGTGAGACAAGTTTAGTGCACGAATTCCTTGTAATTTTCCAAGTTCAAGTGGGATTGCACCTGTTAGGTTGTTACAAGAAAAATCCAAACCAGACATGTAACGAAGAATGCTACCCTTGTAAGATCTAAGCCCATATTTAGTAACAAAGTTAACTTCAATGTATTTGCTCTGACCTTCAAAACGTTCTCTATCATGGACACTTTCATCTCTGTAAGTCAAGGTCCCCACATGTACTGAGAAAAAATCACCAAAAGGCACAGTCTCGTTAGAGACAATGTGTTGAAAGCAGTGAGGTAATGTCCCAGAAAAGAAGTTTCTAGAGAGATCCATTAAGCTTATATTGGTCAGTTGACATAACTGAGTTGGCATGGTGCCATTCAAACGGTTTCCTCTCAGCAACAAAATTCTTAAGTAGGAAAGTTTACCGATTGCACTTGGAATGATTCCTGACAACTTATTGTCACTGATATCTAATGTCACAATCTCTGAAATATTAAGAAGCTTCTGGTATTGATCCTGAAAATTTATTCTCTTTCAAATTTAAATATTGTAAATCATTGCTTGACCACGAAGGTAAAGATCCCGAAAGAAAGTTATGAGAAATGTCCAAATTCACAAATGGAGCTGTTTTACACACAATTTCACCTTCAAAATAATTATTTCCCAAAAGCAGACTAGAAAAATATGTTTGATTGCATATCCAAGTAGGAATCTTACCCGACATGTTGTTATTGCTAACATCCAAGAAAGAAGGATAAGGCCATTGGGATAATTCATTTGACATAGCTCCAGAGAACGAATTATCATTTATTATCAAAGCCTGTAACATAGTCAAGTTAAAATCACTTGACAATAAATGGCCATCGAAATTATTATTAGATAATTCCATTGTTATTAGCTTGGAGCAACCTGCTAATAACTCTTTTGGTACTTCTCCGAAGAAATTGTTGATAGAGACACTGAATGCTCTCAAAAGACTCATATTGCCAATTGAGGATGGGAGGGAACCATTGAGAGTATTATTGGATAACTTTAGATGCCATGCATTCGGTAGGACATTCCCTATATTTCCTTGAAGCTGCCCACTGAGCTGATTGCTTGACACATCCATCCAATAAGTAAAGTTGAGACAGAGCGGCAAATGAAAATTACCCGAGAGAGAGTTATCATTAAGACTAACATATTCCGGCCTTGTATTGTTTCCAACCAACCAACCAGGGAACTGTCCTTTTAACATACTGTAAGAGAGATCAAGTACTCTCAAGCTATGCTGGTGAAAGAGAAATGTTGGAATTTGATTGGAGAGCTTGTTGAGACTACAATTAGATATCACAAGGAATTCCAACTGAAATAAAGGTACCCAGTCTGAAGTTTCTGTTTCTATATTGACCATCTTCTCATCACACATAAATTGAACGAATTCAAGCTTAGAAAGATTAGCAAATGAGCTGAATGAGAAACCATCAAAAAGGTTATAACTGAGATCAATATGCTTAAGGGATATGAGGCCAGCTATCAAATGAGATGAAATGTTTCCTCTGAAATAATTCTCGTAGAGATCTAACACTTGAAGAGATGTCAAATTGTATAGGCAAGAAGGCAGGGTTCCTTCAAAATTATTCCAGCTAAGATTTAACTCTTCAAGTATCTTGAGTTCACATAAACCTGCAAAAAAGGAGCCAATTTTTGCAGTTCTCAACATCATAATATCTTATTTGCAAGAATACGTCAGGTCCAATCCTGTAATTTATTAGTCTTTTTTCATTTGTTTTCATTTCACATAGAAATATTTACATCAAATCAATTAAATACATACCTTGAGTTGGTAAAGAGCCATTAAGATCATTTCCCTCCAAAACTAACGATTTGAGAGAAGATAATGCGCATATAGAAGGAGGGACAATTCCAGTTAATTCATTGCTACTCATATCTAATAGCTCCAACGAATCCAAAGCTGCAAAATCTGCAGAAAAAGATAATCAACTGTGCGGAGAAAAAATCTTTGGCAAAATCATATATAGATATATATGTGAGTTAGATTCACATGTACACCAAATTTTATGTCATTTATCAGCTCTATTGGATAAATATTTTAAAGATGTCACTTATTTATATGTTCTTTAACATTTACACCAAATTTTATGTCAATTTGATTTATTTACCATGTAATCATTAAACTTGAGTTTTATGTTTAACTAGTGTGTAACTCATGCGCACGGGTACAATTAAAGAATTACAATTATGTACACGGATCAAATTATACCCTTTTTTTAAAAAAAAGAGATTGAAATTATACTTGATATTACATTATACCTTTTTTTTAAACTAGATATTTCTAAAATATGTGATAGTTTCTCATTATATATATATATATATATATACACACTCATCGATTTTTGCACCCAATAAGTCACTTGCCATTCATAAAAAATAAATAAATCATTTGCCACAAAAGTTAAAAAATTAGATGGACACATGACGCCTAATTAGAATCTAATTGAAATCCTATTTCGAATCTAATTAGATTTGGACACTTCGAATTTTACAATCAATAATTTACTTGACACAAAAATTAAAAATTAGATAAGACGCATGGTGCACAATTGAACTCCAATTGAAATTCAATTTGGATTCTAATTTGATTTTCTTTTAGCTTTGGCGGTACAATTAAAAACAACACAATTACACATATATGTAGATTCAAATTATACATTATTTAAGTTATAGATATATACATGAGTTTTACTCTTTCTTTCTTCTTTATTTAAGTCATAGACTAATGTTTAGTCCCATACATATACACAAGTGCAAGTAAAAACATTCACAATTATACATTTTTTATATAAAAGATATTCAAATTATACATAGTATTATATTACACTTTTTTTAAATCATACATTTCTAGAGTATATAATGGTTTCTCATTTTATATATATATATATATATATATATGATTTAGAATTTAATTGGATTTAAACTCTTGGGTTTTTTTATCCAATAATTCACTTGCTACAAAAATTTTAAAAAATAAATAAACACATGACAGAAAATTGGATTCCAATTGAAATCCAAATAAAATCTAATTGGATTTGGACTCTTTGATTTTTACACTCAATAATTCAATTTGCAAAAATATTTAAAATTAAATGGGACACGTGACTTAAAATTGAGAATCCAATTAAAATCTAATTGGATTTTCTCTGATTTTTGGCTATTAATATTTACTAGCTTGTAACTCCATGCATATGCATGGATACACTTAAAGATATACAATAAAATGTATAATATAATTCATATATATATATATATATAATTTAAATACTATTGATAGCCATTTTTATATTTTGTCAACTATTTAAAAAAATTTGTAAGGATATTTTTAGGTATAAATTGTAAATTGTTCATGTTTTTTTTTTTTTTTTTTATTGTGAAGCACTTTTTTTTTTTTTTTTACGATTCATTTATTCTAGATTCTTTGATTTTTGTACTTAATAACTCATTTGGATAAATATTTATGATGCTGTCCCACATTTGATTCTAAAATTTAAAAATAAAACTCTTTAAAAATAAATAATTTAGAACACATGACGAAAAATTAGAACTCTAATTTGGAATTCTAATTTGAGTTTCTCTCGGCTTCATCTATATATATATATATATATATACTAATGTGTAACCATGAGCATATGCACGGATACATTTAAAAACAATCACAATTATATATATATGAGTTAATGTTAAACTTGGTGTAAGAATTACAACTTAATTACACATTTTTTAAGCCATGAATTTCTAAAATATATAATGGTTTCCCATTTTGAGTTGAAATGGAAATGAAGTAGAGAAGAAAGAAACGAAAGGAAAATAAAATTTAAAAAAAAAATAAAAAATAAAAAGAATGGTCGACACTTGACAGGATAGTAAAGTTGTAATTTACAACCATTTTTTGTTAGCTTTAATTCCGTGCCAAATTTGATTTTAATTTTGTTCAATCTTATGTATCCTGTATTTTATGTGGGATTTCGTTGTAATGGTTGTGTGTGTGAGAGAGAGTGTGAAGGCTCAAGACAAATTGAAGATCAAAGGAGTTTTCGTGGGTAGCTCGTGAGAAGCCTTCCCGCGAAGTGAAGCCATGTGCTCAGCACATGACTAGAATGCGAAGAGTCATGACAGATGGTGATAGCCGGTTTTCACGAGTATTTCGAGGATAAGGCCTTCCCGCGAGATACCTGCGAAACATTCTGTTTTGCTATTTTGTCATATCTGATACACTATGTCTCTACCCACACTATATATACCCACATTACCCACATTGTGAAATGAGTATTTTTCAGAGAGAAAACCCTAGCCACAACCTTTAAGAGTTAGAGATTGTAAGGTTGAAATTTATCAACCATTTTGTTGGCTTTATTCCGTACCAATTTGCTTGTATTTCATCACTTAGAAACCCTATATTTAGGCGGGAATCATGTAAGGGTATTGTGTGAGAGAGTATGAAGAAATGCTCAAGATTGTGCAATGAAGCAGGAATTCGCAACTGGATCTCGTGGGTAGCTCGCGACTAGCAAGCTACCAGTAGTTGCACACGAGTGAAGCGTGCGGAGAAACTGAACCGTCTGCCAACTATTGCACTACACGACAAAATATCCAACCTGGCCATTCAGATATCTTGCGGCTTGAACATGCGACTCAGTCAAGTCGCGAGGTCAAGCTGTTAACCAGCTCTGTTTTGATAAACTGACTCTTCGCATTCCTTTCTCACCTCAGTATAAATACCCCTTATACCCACGAAATTTTGTGAGCTTCTAGAGAGAATTTTGAGAGAGAAACCCTAGAGAAAAACAAGATTGACTCATCCACAATCTTCACAAAGAGACTCTTCAAATTCCTCTACTCTCATCCTCTCCATTATTAGATCCTTGAGAGGTTCATTACCCAAATCCTTTTCTCACTATACCTATATCTGTGAGAAGGCTCTTTGGTGCTTTGGGAAGCAGTTAAAAAGGGACCAATTGATATTGGTTGATGCTATGGGCTATAGTGGAATCTGGGAAGCTAAAGAAGAAATAGGTTCGGCTTAACCTCGTTGGAGTAGGAACTTGGAGGGCTTAGGTATACTAGGTAGATTAGACTTGGAGGGTCTACTAATGTCCTTGTATCCCAACTTGATTCTTTAGTAGATTATTTACCACTTGGAGGGCGGCAGAGAGGTTTAACGCCGAGGACTTTGGTTTCCTCTTCAATAACACATCGTTGTGTTGTCCTTGTGTTTGCATCTCTCTTCCTTTAATCTTTGCCATTTAATTTCTGCTGTGGATGTGATTTCATTTGGTTTAGATTGTTTATCAATTCTGTTATAAGCTTATGTTCATATTCCGCACATAATTTGTTTGATATTAAGCTTGAATTGGTAATTTGTTAATTGAGGGTCTAAACTTTCATAGTGTTTTATACGCTATTTGAACTTTTAGAGATTGTCATACCCACAATCCTCTACACAATCCATTGTGGTTTTCCTCAACTCCTACCTCTCCATATCCAAATCCTTGAGACGTTGATAGTCCAAACACTTACCACACCCATTCTGAGTGTAAAGTGAGGTTTTGGTGCTGTTGGGAAGCATTAGAAGAAGCCATTTGTTTGGTAGATGCAGTCGGGCTAAATTTGGTGATCCAAAGAGCTAGAGAAGACAAGGCTTGGCTAAGTCAATTGGTAGTAGGAGCTTAAAGGGCTCGAGTACATGGGGTAGACTAAGCTTGGAGGGTCTTTTGTTATTCGTGTACTCCAATTTATTCTCTTGTGAATCAATATACCGCTTGGAGGGCGGCGAATAGGTTTTTCACCGCGATCTTCGGTTTCCTCTTTAATAACACATCGGCGTGTTATCTTGTGTTTGGATTCTTCTTCTCTACTCTTTTAGCTTTCATTTTATTGCTGTGTTTCGATGAATATGGCTTAGAGTAGTTTTGTTGTTTGTTCACTTGAATTTACTCTATTCCGTACTTAGTTTAAGTTAGAGTAAAATCAACTGAGCTGTAAGGTTTAATTTAGGGGTCAAACAGCTCTTGTGTTTTCACACATATTCGAGCTTTCTAGGACCACTTGGCATTGGCCTTCCAAAAACACGCACACGCTTGCACACAAACTTATTTGGGAGTCACACTAACAGAACCATTTTATGTTTCCTTACTCACTTATGTTGGCATGTTGCTACACATAATTGTCGTTTTAAGAAGCTTGGAGATACTTAACTTGGGAGGCAATATTTTCAATGTTTCCTTGACAAAAAGTAATGGATATTATATATATATATATATATATATATATATATATAATTTTCTTTTTTCTAAATTCTATGGTTGAATTAACTTTGGTTGCATGTCTAAAAAAATATTTAAATTTTAATTAGTTTATTTTATTTTAAAACTATATATATATAGAGAGAGAGAGAGAGAGAGAGAGAGAGAGAGAGAGAGAGAGAGAGGTAAAAGTCAGAGAAAATCTAATTAGATTCTTAATTTTTCTTTTTCTTTTTTTAATTCTATGGTTGAATTAACTTTGGGTGCATGTCTAACAAAATATTTAAAATTCAATTAGTTTAAAATTTAATTAGATTCTAAATTGGAGTCTAATTTTGCACCACGTATCTTATCTAACTTTTGAATTTTTGTGTTAAGTAAATTATTAGATGCAAAAATCATAGTCTAAATTCAATTAGATTCTAAATTGAATTTTAATTGCAGTTTAATTTCACGTCATTTGTTTTATCTAATTTTTTTTTTTTTAACTTTTTTGGCAAGTGAATTATTGGGTGCAAAAACTGGAGTCATTTTTGGTTAAAAAATGCCCCTACACCCCTATGTTTAAGTAGAGATAAAATAAAAGAACAATCCGATAAAATTACAATTCGAACTCCTACTAAAATATTACCTAAAAAATAGAGTCACTCTCCTGTTAATTTTCAAATTGTTTTATCTACTTATAAATTAGATTCTCAAAATAAAAATTATAAATAAAAAATAAAGTTTAATTGCTGCAATTTATTAATCTTAACTGCCTTTGTGCTTTCATGCACAGTTTGGAGAATATTCCATGTAGTATGAGCAACCTTAACATTTGAGATTCTCTTGAATTCCTCCATAGAAACAGCATTAAAAATAACATTTATGGCTTTACTATTAAAAGTGGCTGCCTCTTTTAAGAAGTTGACCACTTGCTTACAAGAGTAGTCGGTTTCTCCCATCCGTATTCAACGGAGTTCCAAACTCTCTCTTATCAATATATTTCAGGAATGCTTTCATCCTTACTTTCCAGTAGGCATAGTTGTTCCCGTCAAAGTGGGGTGGGATCGCAAGAGAGTGACCGTGTTCCATGACAACAGGGGTCAAAGATCAACTCTTAGATCAAAAGATCTAAAAACATAAGAGCTAACTTGCTCTGATACCATTTGTACGTTTTTAGACCCCTTAAACACAAGTTATTTAACCTAGTTATTTAGCCAAGTGATTACTTAGATAAATTATTCAGTTCTAAGTTAACACATTTAACCTAGCTATCCTCAAGGTACAACAGATCCACTTGAAAGAAATTGAAGTTTTTACAATAGAACTTAAAACACTAACATCCTATTGCTACCTCGAGTAGAAAACTTACTACCACGACCACGTGACAGCTCCGAGTCCACGGACTACTTCTTTTCTTGATATGCTACAACCACAAGTTCTCCTACTTGTGACTTTAAGACTCCACTCAAAGGTTTTAGATCTTCTTTAAGTTCTTTAAGCAGCAACCGAAGCAACCATCAAGTTCTTGATGTAAATTTTGATCTTGATAGCTTTATGTGTGTATGAAGGTAAATACCTCTAGATCTCACAAAAGATTCAACACACAACACTCCAAAGACCTTTAAAACGTAGCTAGGGTTTTTCCTTTTATATTTGGAGTAAAACATAAAACCCTACACGTCAAATGGGCTTGGGCTGAATTGGAATTTCTGCAGAAAAATAAATCTGCACGAGGTTTGATTGATCGAGCCTAATTTTCGATCGATCGAGCCTGCAGATTTTATCTAATAAATTCTACAATCACTCGATTCCAATTTTACAAATAAACACACTTTAAGCAAGCCTAAACCTAGACTCTATGTTTTGATCATGGTTCACTAACATATTACAAATTGAAGTTCAAATATATTAGTTCCTAAAGTCTTAGAACCTAACAATAAATAATTCATTTAAAATTCATAGGAATAAACCAAACATTATCATCTCACAATCCTAGGAATCTTAAAAGATTCCCAATGAAACCAAACATAGGAATAGCTACATTCCTAGGCATCCAAATTGCAAGGAGTCACATTCCTAGGAATCTAGATGCTTGGAGTAATGTGGATTCTCCTGTACCAACCGTCACATTATAGTTTAATTTGCACTTTCTATTGTTTCTAACGAAAGCGTCCAGTATTCAAACACACTCTCTCTCAACAATTGAATTATCAAAAATAAAATGAATGTTGTGAATATTTTCTTCTGCAAAAATTAAGATTAAAAAAAATAGTAAACTAAGCTTATCAAATTATGCTTTATAAAGCTTCATAAAAAGAAAATAAATGTTGTGAATTTTTTTAACAAATAAATGTCAATGATAAAAATTATTCACAGACACCTCACACATGTATAAGGTGCTAGTTATTTCATAAGTAATAGAGACTAATTTATAAAATTTCCATTTACTATGAGTCACATTTATATTCTTAGTACCTTATATTGTGGGAAAGGTGAGTCACCTCTAGCAATTATGCCTTTTTTTTTTTTTTTCCTTTCCTTTTCTTTTCTTTCTTTTTGCCTTTTGGAGGCAGTGAATAGAAAACAAGTTTTTCCCCAACGCAACCTATAATACGCTCAGTGCCCTATGAACTGTCCCTGTTGGAGAGAGCTATCAGCTATGGCCTCCAAATTAAAATGAGGCAGGGAACCAATTGGTGCACTGGCCATTGGCAATTAGACAATTCTTGACAGGAGGAAAAATTTTTTGGTAATCAAAAGTATATGGAAACTCCCATTTCCCACATGATTGATGACTCTTATCAGGAATTTAATGAATGAAACCCTCTATTATGTGAGTGAAAGAAATATTACATCTCTGTAATTTGTGATTATTGAATAATTACTTAGATAGATTAAAAAGAGTCATCGCCTTTGAGTAATGATTAGCAACAATTTTGGGTGGATTTAAGTAAATATCCAACCTACTATTGCTAATTCTTATGCAAAATTAAGTATTAGCCAAAAGTCTAAATTACATTGTCTAAATTGAACTAAATTCTAGAAAACCAAGTGAAAATGAGTCAAGTCAATGGCGGCGGAAAAATGGAGAATGGAGATTTGGGGGTAAATGTTGCTGCCCCAAGAGTACTACTTCCCTTTGGTTTTAGACCAAGTGTTCTGATAGCTTCTTCTTCTTCTTTTTTTCTTTTCTTTTTTTTTTTTTTTTTTTTTTTGGTGCTGAATTTCACACAACATTTGATAATACACTTAGTTGTCCAAGTTATTCGTATCAATTAGGGATAATTCATAGGCCTCTTTTGGGGCATTTAAATTTTTTTTTTTTTTAATGTCAAGGACATTATAGTTCAACAAGCACTTTTTGATGGCATTTTTGATGTTTTTAAAGAAGACATTCAATGGTTCAAATTCTCCCTCCCCAATTATCAATTTTTTTAAAAATAAAATTAAAATGATTTGAATGATTTTTTTATTTATTTAAACAAGAAGTGAGACTTTGTCTATAAAAAAAACTGCATTGATTAGGAGAAAGAGTTCTTATTATAATTTAGGCTAAAATACAAAACTCACCTCCTATGTTTCACCATAATTTATTTCTATCTTCTAACTTTGCTTTCGTTCAATTCAATTCTCTAAGTTTTAAAAGTGTTCAATTAAGACCTTAGTTAGTATTCCGTTAAACTATCTGTTAACCCTCATTAAAATTGCATTTGTTTTGGTCATTCACAATATTTAATTAATATCATTATTATTTTATTATTTCTTTTGAAAAAGAAGAAAGAATTTTATATATAAAAGTAAGAAAAGACTGACCAAAGAGGCCTGGACCCAGCAACTACAAATTGATAGATGATACCACAGGGTCACACTATAAATTCTCAATCCATTCATCTAGTGCCAATAAGAGTTTGTAGCTATTATTAGAAGATACCAGTCAATAATCCAAGAACTTGAAAGCGATCTTAGTTGAAAATTGAATCATAAAAAAATATACTTTCAAATTAGTGAATCTAATTTCTCCAATGACAGAGGCTGAGTAGGCCTACATCCTAGTTTTTTCCTTCAACTTGCTAACAACTACCTAAACAATTTGAGTCTTGAGTCAGTGCTTTAATTTTCTACATTGAGGTGATTGTTAAAGAACACCGACCCATGCACATTCATATTTTGATTAGACCTTTATTTTTTTGCAATAGATGCTGAAACATTAATTCTATGAAGTAAAGATAGTTGCATACTAGAGAACGAATGCGCGTGAAAGAATTAAAAGGAAAACGCAAGACTAAGCATTCGACGCATGAATTTTATGTTAGGACCCTATTTCCTCATTGACATGATAATATGATATGGATTGATTAGAGCTATATCGTTTGCATTGCCTTGCTGAAAGCAACCAATGCATTATTGAAGGTATCCACTAAAATATCTAAATTTCCACATTCACATGAATTGGTGTACTTTTTTAAACTTTAATGGAGACATGCAGTTTAGCACACTCAAATTGCATTTTCAAGTCTCAAGTAATAATTCATGAACAAGGATGATTGAATCTCAACAAAAATGTTTTAAAATTAGAAAACCCCTCTAAAAAGTTTGTTTCAGGCGCCATTGATTTTGGTGTTAAAATTGAACTAACCCAATCTAGCAAGTGTATCAAAAAATAAATAAATTTTGACTTGTAACTCTAAGCGAGATTAAAATGTGGGTAGACGTATAGGTGTAAGCAATTTCTTTTTTCTTTTCTTTTTTTAAGGAAATACTGGCAGTTGTGTTTGTGAACAGTTAAAAGTTTTAAGTTTTAAAATTTTAAATAAGTTAAAACATAAGACTTTAAAATTTTAGTTAAGGAGTAATTGAGTAAGATAGATTTCTAAACAATTTTAAAAGTTTTCTTTTTTCAAAAAATAAAAGAAAAGATAAGGATTAGAACGTGTATGTGGTGGTGGATGTTTGTACTTTGTATTTGTGTACAACCTGAGTATTTTAAATTTTAAATAGGTATGCTAAATTTTAGGAAAATGAGGTGAATTTTGTATTTCAATTTTACAAAAATTTTTTAAATGACTTCTATACCCTTATTTATTTATTAGTTTAAAATAATGTTAGGTAAAGATTAAGCACGATTTTGAAAATTCAGAGAACAGGTAATTAACTTTGTGAATCCACAGCTTCCTTATGCATAAGTCCTACAGAAGATACATATTTTATTACCGACAATTATCTAGGAGTCTGCAGAAGACCCAAATCAACGATAATGACTATTTTCGGCAGAAGTCCATAATTGATTGATTTCTTTTTTAGCTATTTCCTTATTTGTATCTTAGCAAATCACGTCCTTAATTCATTTAGCTGCGCCACGGGGCCCCAACCTTCCTATGCATCATATGTAGTCCCAATGTCCCATCCCACTCCATTAACATTTATAATTAAAAAAAAGGGAAAAAAACATTGTTTTATTCAGTGATAGGCAATTTTTTTTTTTTTTCCTTCAACTTGCAAAAAACGTCCTAAATAATATGGGTCAGTCAATGCATGCCTTAAATTTTCCACATTGAGTTGATCGTTGAAGAACACTGATCCACATTCATATTTTGATTAGACCCTCTATCTTTTGCAATACGATACTGAAAACAATAACTTGCAGACTGGACAAAGAATGCGCGTGAAAGACTTGAAGGAAAACGCAAAACTTGAATTAGCATTTAGCGCATGAATTTAAAGTTTGGACTCTATTTCAACAATGACATGATATGGATTTAGTAGGCCTTTATTTTTTGTATGCATTTCCTTGCTGAAAGCAACCAATGCATTATTAGAGATAACTAAGAAAATTTCTAAATTTTCACATTCACATGAATTGGTGTAATTTTAAACTTTGATGGAGACATGCCGTTTAGTTTACTCCACAGTGCAATTTTAAGTCTCAACTAATAATTCAATGAACAAGAATTGCACCCCAACAAAAAATGATTGAGAAGTGAAGTGAAAAAAAAAAAAAAAAAAAAGTGCAAACCACAACCATAAAGTTTAGGAGTCTTTAGATTTTATATCCTGGAGTTTCAGAATTTGGATTTTAGTTTCTGAAGTTACATTTTGTTTGCATCAGTAGTTGTATCATCCATATTTTCTGTTAAGTGCCACATAAGCTTGTCACATGTATATAGTTTATCTAATAACATAATTTTACGTCATTTCTATTATATAACATGGCATTATTTTATTAGATGAACTAAACACGCATGGTAAGCTAGCAAATGTGTCACTTAAGTGAAAATTTGGATGGATGAGCCACTGATGCAAATAGAACGTAACTTCAGGAGGTAAAATCTAAATTTTAAAATTTTCATGGTATAAAATTTGAAAACCTCCAAACTTTAACTGTGTAATTGGCACTTTTGCCAAAAATTCAAAAAAAAAAAGTGCATATTTTACTTTAAATATAACGTTCTATTTAGAAACATTGTTGTAATTTAAAATGCTTTTGTAGTATCATACTATGACCGTTTATGCCTAGGAGAGCATAATGTAAGTTATTGAATAGCAAGTGAAGAATATTGTTTGATCTACTTCGTACCATTTCTCATCACTTACATTTGAGGATTGCATCGGTGTTGGAGATGAATCATCTCTCCTGGTACAATTTTTCTCCAATGGGAGTCCACAAAGAAATGGATTTCCTTCATTACTGCTTGGATCAAAAGTTCCGAATTGTGCTTTAATACCTGGGGTATCCTCCCTAATAAGTTGTTATAAGCGACACTAAACACCACCGGAAAGGTAAGCTCAAGCAATTGTGGAGTGATTTCTCCACTCAAACTATTGTGAGAAAGATCTAAGCTCTCTAATTCAGCCAAGTTTGACAATATCTTTAGAATGAAACCTGTCAACTAATTGTGAGACAAGTTTAGTGAATGAATTCCCTATAGCTGTCCAAGTTCAAGTGGTATTTTACCTGTTAGGTTGTTACAAGATAATATTTAGAGGGCATTTGATAATACACTCTTTGTACAACTTATGCTTGTCGTTTAAGCATAATTTAGAGGCATCTTTTGTTTTGTTTTGTTTCTTTCTTCTTCTTCTTTTTTTTTTTTTTTTTTTTTGAAAGACAAAGGCATCTTTTGGAGCATTTTATAATAAAAATTCAAATGTATTAATAAAAAAATAAATTGAAAAATTAAATGATAAGAAGTGAAAAGTTTCTTGTGGCTAATGAGTCTTAGAGTGAGAAATTAGTGTTTTAATAAAAAAAAATTGAATCGCAAATTGACAAGGAGAAAGAGTTCAAATTAATTTATAAATTATTTTAAGAGTTCTTATTAATTTATAAATTATTTTAAGTTATTAGTAGGTAGGTAGGAGAGAGTGTCTAATGAATGAGAAGTGGGTAGGAGAAGATGTAGTGGAGATGGTTAGAAATAAAGAAATGATCCGTCATTGACCAACTACATAGATTAAATACTAGGCCCATGAACTCTCTTTGAAACCCTTCATCTAAACCAATAGTGAATGTAACTCCAGCCCATTTGATTAATTATCAGCCATAGTTATTAGAAACTCCCCAACTTAGAATCATGTGCCTCATAACCATAAGAAACTGAACCAACATTTTATTAATTGGGGCCATTACTCTTGGAACTTGGGAGACCCAATCAACCTATAAATAGAATAGACCCTATTAACACCAATACCACACACTTAACATAATAAGAGCATCCACAGCAGTGGAGCTAAATTTTTAGCAATTTAGCTCCACCAAAAGTTACTTTATCTATTTTAGCTACACACGTACTGCAGCAGTAGATCTATTTTAACTTTCAACATAATAAAATAATATAAACATAACAATAAAATAATACATCCCTACAATAAAATAATATATCCCACTACTAAAAAATATACACCACACCAATCACAACCACCTCTACCATCAGCCACAACCACAACCACAACCACCACCACCACCACCAGTGGTGGTCCACAGCAGAAAAAAAAAAAAAACTAAAACAAAAACAGATCAGCGACGTGGTCCACAGCCACAGCCACAGCCACGCCCACAACCACCACCACCACCAGTGGGCCACAGCAGGAAAAAAAAAAAGATTAGCGACGTTGTCCACAGCCACGGCCACAACTACAGCCACACCCACAACCACCACCACCACCAGTGGTCCACAGCAGAAAAAAAAAAAAAAAAAAAGAACAGACCGGTGACGTGGTCCACAGCCACAGCCACGCCCACGCCCACGCCCACAACCACCACCACCACCGGTGGTCCACAGCAGAAAAAAAAAAAAAAAAAAAAAAAAAAAAAAAAAAAAAAAGAACAAATCGACAACGTGGTCCACAGCCACGCCCACAACCACCACCACCACCACCGGCGGAACAGATCGGCCGGCCCAAGGAGATCGGCGATGGGCTTAGGGTGAGACGAGGGAGCTGGCCGGCAGATGAGCTAGAGAGAAAAAAAAATGAGGAAGAAAGAAGAGCGGAACATATCGGCCGGCCCAGGGAGATCGGCGATGGGCTTGGGGTGAGACGAGGGAGCTGGCTGGCTGGTGAGCTAAAGAGAAAAAAAAAAATGAGGAAGACAGAAGAAAGAAGAGAAGCCGAAGAGAGAGAGAGAGAGAGAGAGAGAGAGAGATTATGTGATTTTTTTAATAAGGGAAGAGAGAGAACGATAATAAAAAAATAATTTTTTTTAGGTGTGTGCTACAGTGCACATCTGAAGATAGATGTGCACTGTAGCACTTTAGTTAAAAATTTAAGAAATGACTCCACTGCTGTGGGTCATTTTTGTTATATCAGTGGAGCTAAAATAGTAATATAGCTATTTAGCTCTACTGTTGCAAATGCTCTAACAAGCTATTCTTTTCCAATATTAAAAAAAAAAAAATTTTGATATGACCTTAGCCCAGCCCAAAAATATAGATTTCTAAGAATGGAGTTGGTATGATTATGTGATATGACCCTTAGACAAGCCCTAATGTGTTTGGAATGATGTGGGAATTGAGACAAACTCTTGTCTCTCCTCCTGTCTAGTCTAGCTCTCTCATCTCACTCTGTTCTTTTATTCTTGGTTAAATAGGTTTTTATATGCTTCTTTCCATTTCTATCAGACTCATCCGCTCTTCTTCAATGCAATCTTTGGGCCCGCAAATTGAACTACAACGATCGAACCCCACAATAAGCTATTCACCAAGGACCATCCCATTGTGAAAATGTAGTAATAGTATTACTCCTGTATTCATTGCTATGACAGTTTTATACAAACTACAAAGTATGAGAATTGAGTCAAGTCAATGGTGGAAGCCTTGGGAATTCCCGTGTGTAAGTGAATTACCACATTGAACAAGAATGAGATGAGTAAATTGTTAATATAATATAGTTGGCCTCAAACTCGTGTGTTTAAGTTGTTTGGGTTAGATGGTTTTATTATATATTATATATACTTACTAGTCAGTTGAAGACTCTCCCAAGGTATTATTTCCGCAAGGGCAATGAATTTATGGGCAGTAAATCTGTGAAGGTAGTAGGTAGGATAATCTCATGGCACATTCGTCGTTTATTGTCAAGTCATTTACTATTGTTGTGCTAATTGTATAAGTTCATATTTTATTTCCTTACATTAGGAAGAGAGAGGTGAATAAATCTGTCAAGAAAAAATGGGTCACTCACTCAGTGCCTTAGATTTCTACATTGACGTGATCACTCACTCAGTGCCCTAGATTTCTACATTGACGTGATCATTCAAGAATCCACGTTCATATTTTGATTAGGCCTTTATTTATTTATTTATTTTGATGCGTAAAGATGTAGTACATAGTGTGTTACTTTCACATTTTGCATGGATTAGTATGTTTTACTTTACATGTAATTTTCTATTGGGATTCTTTTTTCTTTTTTTTTAAAAGACGAGATAAGTTGACTACAAACACAAATCTGCCTCCATTTATTGTGTTCCACTAATATAAAGTTTCTCAAAAAAAAAAAAAAAATGGTATACAAAAAAATGATACTATGAATGTGGCTCAAGATTTTCAAGGAGTTAAAAATCTTGATTAATCTTGGAATTGATTTGGTGGTTGGATTGAGAATAAAAAACACAAGTAGGAGGCAAAATTAACGTACCTTTATTCTCAATAAATCCGATTCCAAGATAAGTCAAGACCTTTTACCTCCTTGAAATTCAAATAGTGGGTCTCTCGTCATTGCTGTGTTTGGGGTTGAGAAAAAAATGAACTCTCATTTGGATCTTCCACAAGTGGGAAGGGGATTAAGGAGAAGCAACTACAACTTGTTTGAATTCATTTCATTAAATTTACTCTTAAGATTGATTCACAAATGGGAAAAGAACCATTTCGCCCAAAAAAAAAAAAAAAAAAAGTAAAAGAATCATCAACTTACGCCAGCTTGAATTAAGCAAAGATGGTGTCATTTCATTTACCGTAATATCAGTTGCTCTTTATCTCTCTCAAAAAAAAAATATATATATATATATATATATATATATATATATATATATATATATATATATATATATCAGTTGCTCTATCAAAGGAACTACAGTTTTTTCACAAATGATACGCGGCCATTTCATGTAGTAGTCTCGCATGAGTAATCCCTAAATGATACACGTGCTTATCACCTGCCCTTCTTATCAGTCAGTCAAACATTTTTCCAAATAAATTAACAGCATTTCACAATTAGAAATTCTTCAGTTTTTTTTTTTTTTTTTCTTCTACATTTTCTAAAGTCTTAATGACCAAACAATGCATAACAATTTAATACTTCAAAAATCGGGTTAATAAAAGAGAAGTGCTACACCCATAACATTTTCACATTACTTCACAATAAATTCTACGTGATAAGTTATTATTGGTTTTAATCTAAACTTACCATTGAAATTACCTTCTTACCCACTAGTAACACCAAGTAACAACGAATTTATTGTGAAAATATTATGGATGTAGCATTTCTCCCTCTCTCTCTCTCTCTCTCTCTCTATATATATATATATATTTATAATAAAAAAACTGTTGTAGCATTTTAATATTAAATAATTAAAATAAATAAATGTTATAATATAAACGTAAAGATGTGGGAGTGAATATGGAAGATGAAGAGTTAGTAAAAATGTTTAATCCCACATTGAAAAGGAGAGACTATTGTATTCTTTTTAATTGTGATGATTAATGGGCTAACATGAATTGTCTCAGACATTAGGCTAGATACGTGCGCAAGGAGGAGATGAAGAGTGGAGGTATTAAAATTGTGTAACTCCAGCCCATCAGATTAATATCCAACAATTAATCTTGTAACACCCACTACATCAGAATTATGAACTTAATTAATCAGAAATAAATTGGATAATAATTTTGTGAGGCCCATTGAACCTATAAATAGACTCATTCAGACCCAATCCAAAATACTGAAAATATACACAGTAATATACACTAAAAAATAGAGAGATTCTTGGCAAGGAAGGGTGTTCTTTCTGGTGGAGCTTTGGGCTTGAACACTTTGTGCAGAAGCTGTTCTAGCCATACAACATTTGTTGGACTATTGTATCCTGGGAAGACAAGTCAAAGAAGGTCTGCACCGGTTACAAAGTTTAGCCAACCAAGGGCTTGAATCTCCTTAAAGAGAGCAAGCATCGCACCTCAGTCCAAATAGTGTTGTGTATTTTCTCTTTAACTTAATAATATTTAGAAGTAATATTCAGTTTCTCTTTATGTTATTTCCATTATTATTGTGTTTGCACCAACAATTTTAAGGAGATTCAACACATGGAACCTACACAAGAGAAACCAAATGAGCCAATTGGAGATCTCAACAAGCCCTTTCACTTTAAGGGAGCCCACTTCAAGAGGTGGAAGGGAAAGGTCATCTTTTATTTGAGTCTTTTCAAAGTCGACTACATCCTTACTGACAAGAATCCATCAAAGATTCCTACCGATGAGATGAGTGAGGAAGAAAATAGTCTCCATCAAGAAAAAGTAGATAAGTATTTAAAAGATGAATACAATTGTCGCTCTTATCTTTTGAATTGTCTTACCGATCATTTTTATGATTATTATGATACAACTTATAATTCTACTAAGAAAATTTGGAAAGTTTTACAAAGCAAGTATGATACTGAGGAGGCTGGTGCACAGAAGTAGATTTTTCCATTACCAAATGGTGGATGGAAAATCGGTGGTGGATCAAGCACAAGACTTCCAAATGATCGTGGCAGAATTGAGATCCGAAGGCATAAAGATTGGAGACAATTTGGTGGTAGCTGGCATAATTGATAAACTACCACAATCTTGGAGGGAGTTTCAAAAGACCTTGCGGCACAAACAAAAGGAGACATCCTTGGTGACTTTGATCACACGAATCCGTGTGGAGGAGGAGACTAGAGGACAAGATGCACTCATGGCACAAGAGAGCAATGGTAATTCCACCACAAAGGTAAACCTTATTTCATCTAATAATAATATGCCCAAAAATCATTTTCCTAGAAATGGTCAATTGAAGCTTAAAAAGAGAGCCATTTAAAAATAATAATAGACATCAAGGAAGGGGAAACCCGAATAAAAATTACAATAAGAACCAAGGACCCCCTTCACAAGATCAATTTAATAGATATTGTTTTATTTGTGGCAAGAGTGGGCATATTGCTCGAATTTGCAAATTCCAGAAACGTGAATCTGTCCCACAGGCTAACGTAACCGAAGAGCCTTTAGTGGCTATGATTACAGACATCAATATGTTGCAATATGTTGAAGGGTGGTGGGCAGATTCTGGTGCTAATAGGCACGTCTGCTATGACAAAAATTGGTTCAAGTTGTACATTCCTTTTGAAGAAGAAAAAACTATTATGCTTGGTGACTCTAGCAAAACCAAAGTTCTTAGGAGTGGTGAGGTTGAATTGAAATTCACTTTTGGACGTGTGCTAACATTGAAAAATGTACTTTACACTCCGTCCATAAGGAAGAATTTGATGTCAAGTTTTTTGCTTAACAAGGCTGGCTTCAACCAAACTATGGAATCTGATAACTATGTAATCACTAAAAAGGGATTATTTGTGGGTAAGGGTTATACTTGTGATAGAATGTTTAAATTGAATGTTGAGAATAACAAAACGTCTACTACTCATATGTGGAAATTATGAGTAGTTTAAGATTAATTCCAAGACTGTCAAAAGATTTTGAAAAATGTGAAACTTGTAGTCACGATAAGATTACAAAAAGGCCTCATAAAAGTGTTGTAAGAAATACTGAATTGCTTGACTTAAATCACTCCGATTTATGTGAATTTGAGGAAATTTTAACTCGTGGTGGAAATAGATATATTATCACTTTTATTAATGATTTCTCAAAATATGCAGCTATTTATTTGTTGAAAATTAAAAGTGATGCTTTTGAAAAATTTCAAGATTTTTTAAAAGAAGTTAAAAATCAATTCGGTAGGAAAAAAAAAAAAAAATAAGAAGTGATAAAGGCCGTGAGTATGAATCAAGTACATTTAACTCATTTGTTCAGTCTTTCGGAATTATCCATGAAACTACTACACCATATTCACCTGCTTCTAATGGTGTGGCTGAAAGAAAAAATAGAACTTTAATTGAGTTAACAAATGCCATGTTAATTGAATCTGGTACACCTTTACATTTTTGGAGTGAAACAATTTTAACTACATGTCATGTTTTGAATAGGGTGCCACATAAAAAGTCATATACCACACCTTTTGAGATGTGGAAAGAACATAAGCTAAATTTGGGATATTTGAGAGTACGGGGTTGTCTTGCCTATATAAGGCTTACTGACCCTAAAATACCTAAATTAGGTATAAGAACTACTACTTGTGCTTTTCTTGGTTATGCAATTAATAGTGTAGCTTATAAATTTTTTGATCTTGAAAACAAAATAATTTTTGAATCTGGTGATGCAATTTTTCATTAAGAAAAATTTCCTTTTAAATTGAAAAATAGTGGGGGTGAATAAAATATTTTGTCACAACCTAGTTCTTTTACTTCAAAGAATCAAGAAAATTTTGAAATGGAACCTAGTAGTAAAAAACCTAGAGTTGAAAAGGATTTTGGTCCTAATTATTATGTTTTTAACATTGAGGAAAATCAAAATTTAAAAGAGGCTTTAACATCACCTGATACTTTATTTTGGAAAGAGGCTGTAAATGATGAAATGGAATCTCTATTTTCTAATAGAACTTGGAAATTAGTAAATCTTCCACTGGGTTGTAAGACCATAGGTTGTAAATGGGTCCTTAGAAAAAAGTTGAAACCAGATGGATCAATAGATAAGTTTTAAGCTAGACTTGTTGCAAAAGGCTTCAAACAAAAAGCTGATCTTGATTTCTTTGATACTTTTTCTCTGGTAACAAGAATTATATCTATTAGATTGTTAATTGCTATTGCTGCAATTTTTTATTTGAAAATTCATCAAATGGATGTAAAAACTACTTTTCTAAATGGGAACTTAGAGGAAGAATTTTATATAGATCAACCCGAAGGCATTGTAACGCCTAGACAAGAAAGCAAGGTATGTAAGCTAACTAAATCCTTATATGGCTCAAAACAAGCACCTAAGCAGTGGCATAAAAGTTTGATTTCTGCATGATTGAGAATGGCTATAAATCAAATGAATGTGATAAATGTATCTATTCTAAATCATGGAATAATTTACATGTTATTATTAGCCTCTATGTGGATAATATGTTGATTTTTAGCTCAAATATTCATGTTATAAATGAGACAAAAAATATGCTTAAAAGCCATTTTGATATGAAAGATCTTGGTGAGGCTAATTTTATTTTGGGCATGAAATTACAAAAACATGTGATGGAATATTTCTTGATTAATCACATTATGCAGAGAAAATATTGAGAAAATATAATTTTCATGATCACAAAAGTGTAGCTACTCCTTTTGATTCTAGTGTTTATTTATTTCCTGTGAATAATGATGATGAGATTTTTAATCAAAAGGATTATGCTAGCATTATTGGTAGTTTGCATTATGCTACTGATTGTACTAGACTTGACATTGCATATGCAGTAGGAGTGCTAAGCAGATTTACTAGCAAGCCTAGTAAAGATCATTGGCTAACTATTGAGCGAGTCATGAGATATTTAATTGGTACCAAAAGCTATGGCTTATTTTATAAAAATTACCCTGCTGTGATTGAAACTTTTAGTGATGCTGATTGGAATACTTTGTCAAGTGATTCTCTCTCTACTACTAGTTATATTTTTACCTTAGGTAGTGGTGCTATTTGTTGGAAATCTAAAAAGCAAATAATAATTGCTAATTCAACAATAGAAGCTGAATTAATAGCATTAGCTTCAGCTAGTGAAGAGGCAAATTGGCTAAGAGATTTGTTATATGAAATTCCATTTTGAGAAAAGCCAATTTCACCCATATTAATTCATTGTGATAGCACTGCCGCAATTGGTAGAGTTAAAAACTATTACTACAACGGTAAATCCAGACCTATAAGAAGAAAGCACAGTACCGTGCTATCTTATTTGAGTAGTGGCATCATAACTGTCGATTATATTAAATTTAATGATAATCTTACAGATCCATTTACCAAGGCTTTGGCAAAAGATAGGGTCTGCAATACATCGAGGGGGATGGGACTAAAGTCCATAGAATCATGAGCCATGTATGAGGATACCTAACCCAAGGACCAGAGATCCTAAAAATTGGATTCAATGGGAAAAACGAATCATACGATGGTCGTAAGAAATGCACTGTTTATTTTTTAAAATTATTTATTTTGTAAATAATTTTTTAATTGTTCATCCCTGTGATGTAAGTGCATTTATCCTGTAATATGGAGAGGTTGAGTAAAAACTCTTAATGAAATTTGTAACTCATATAAGTGGGGTGTCAAAATTACAGAAGCACCCTTGACAAAATTTCACCTATGTGAGTGTGGGAATGGGGCCACTCCCTACGAGATTTGGATTTAATCTCAAATACACTCATGAAACTGGGATCAGCACATGGTCGCAAAGTGCTAGTTATAAAAGCTCACGTCAACACCTAAGTTGTTATGTGTAAGCAATGACACTTAATTTCCCTAAAGCAGTCCTAGTTCAAGTCGGAGACCACTACGACTCTGGAGTTGAGATCGCTGTTTTACTAAGTGAAGGTTCGGTGCAAAGCACACCTTCATGATGCATAATGACTTGTCTTTGCCTCGTAATCTCTCTTTAACTAAAAAATTTAATATTAAAATGAGTGGGGGATTGTTAGAGCATTTTAATATTAAATAATTAAAATAAATAAGTGTTATAATATAAATGTAAAGATGTGGGAGTGAATATAGAAGATAAAGAGTTAGTAAAAATGTTTAATCCCACATTGAAAATGAGAGAGACTATATTTTTTTTTTTTTAATTGTGGTGATTAATGGGCTAACATGAATTGTCTCAGATATTGGGCTAGATACGTGCGCAAGGGGGAGATGAAGAGTGGAGGTATCATAATGGGAAATGAATCAGCCTCTTGGATCCTCTTACTTGACATCCCATTCAAAATAATTACCATATCCATTGGTGAGTAAATGACCCGAATTAATACTCCATTTTACTATGAAAAATAAAGAGGCATTAATCCACTTAATGGACTATCTGTTTGGGCCTTTTTATTCTTTAGAAACTCCTTATCTAACCATTTATTGTGTAACTTCAGCCCATCAGATTAATATCCAACAATTAATCTTGTAACACCCATTACATCATAATTATGGACTTAATTAATCAGAAATAAATTGGATAATAATTTTGTGAGGCCCATTGAGCCTATAAATAGACTTATTCAGACCCAATCCAAGTTACTGAAAATATACATGGCAATATACATTAAAAAATAGAGAGATTCTTGGCAAGGAAGGGTGTTCTTTCTGGTGGAACTTTGAGCTTGAACACTTTATGCAAAAGCTGTTCTAGCCATACAACATTTGTTGGGCTGCTATATCTAGGGGGAGACAAGTCAAAGAAGGTCTGCACTGATTACAAAGTTTAGCCAACCAAGGGCTTGAATCTCCTTAAAGAGAGCGAGTGTCACGCCTCAGTCCAAATAGTGTTGTATTTTTTCTCTTCAACTTAATAATATTTAGAAGTAATATTCAATTTCTCTTTGTGTTATTTCCATTATTATTGTGCTTGCACCATTTATTAAAACTAGGGATGACAATTTTGTCCTGTCCCGTTTACCCCGCCCCTCCCCGCTCGCCCCACACGAGTTTTCCTCATCTTGCAAAGGTAGTGGGGCGGGGATAGAGCAAGATTTTAACCCCGCACCATGGGACGGGGTGAGGATGGGTTTAGACTTTTTAGACCCTGCTCTGCCCCGCCTCTCTCCGTCCTCGCCCAGCCCCGCGTTGCAAAGGGTTATAATTATAAATTTTTCATACCCTAAAACCCTACTATTTAAACAAACATATCAATATTAACTTATTTTATTCTATTTAATGTGGTTCTCTGCCTTTATTTTGTTATGTGTTATACTATGAGATTTTTTTTTTTTTTTTTTGTGATTGTCTTATTAAACACTTGGATATATTATTCAGTTTTTTTCTAAAAATTGATTTGATTTGATGGGATAAATTTAGTTGAAATTTCAAGTATACTTTTATTAATGAAATAGGTTTCATTAAAAAAATTGTACTAGTTATAGGGCAAATTAAAGAAAAGTAGAATTTTACGGGGTGGGGCGGGACTTCACGGGCCCCAAGGGGTAGGGATGGGGTGGAAAAGTTTTCCCCGTCATGCGGGGCGGGGTGAGGATGAAGCAAGACAAAACTATGCGGGGCGGGGACGAAGACCCCATCCTTCGGCCCTGCCCCTCCCCATTGCCATCCCTAATTAAAACCACACCTAAATAAAGGTTTCATATTTTTGCGGAAGGCTTTATTTCTTTTCCAAAAGTTGTTTCAACACATCAAAGAGAATTCACATTCATGAGATTGCCTTGGTTTCCTTTCCCTTACCTTTTAGGTTCAATACTGTTTTTGGGCTGGGAATAACATTTCTCCTAGTAGAGATTTTAGAACAACCAAGAGAAACGAAACAAAACAAAACATAGTAGCAGTTTCATAAATTTATAGTGAATAAATGAGACTTCAATGAGAGGAAAGTAGAGAGAAAAAACTTATTGAGAATTTGAAGTCACAATCCATTATAGATATAAATTAAGTTTTCTACAATAAGAGTTCCCAAATATTGAGAAAGTAACCATAGCTATTTATACATACAAACTAATAACTTACCTGGGGAATTGGCAACACAAAAATAACAGGAATACATGAAATCCTCTGCCAACAGGGGCGGACCCAGGAATTTTGGTTTGGGAGGGCCAAGTTGCAACTCTAATATATTTATCAAGACAACCCCCACATACACATATACATGCTTTTTTATTATATACACACTTTTTTATTTGATTAGTTATATATATACACACACACACACACCAAAAAAAAAAAAAAAAACTTAGCGATTTCAATCAAAATTATGTTTTGTAACGATCTTTCATAAAATAAAATTCATTTTTAATATTTTTATAGTGAACTTCTTAAAAATTTCATTTTCGATACAAATTATCAAATTTTATACTAAAGTAAGTAAAAAATCTTTCAATTGAACTAATGAAATTTTCAAAAACATGAATGATCCAAAACTTGGAGGAATAAGTTAGGCTTCAAACATATTTGAAGTTATCTTGCTCTAACTTATTATGTAGTAATTAAAAAAATACTTCATGTGTAGTTTTAGTGACATTATTTTTGTAATGAGTCATTGACTTGTTAATTGCCACATAACTGGTTGAAAAAGATATAGATTCAAATGTGTTTGATGCCAAACTTTATCATATATTTAATAGATATAAGAGCATATTTTACAAAAAAAAAAATATAGAATTGTGAAAAATAATGTTGTCTCTATATTTGGGGGGGGGGGGGGGGCATCTCTTATTTTTGTAGACTAAATTTTGAAAACATTAAATAATTATACATATATTTAAAAAAATTTAAACATTTTGGGGGGGGGGGGGGGGGGGGGCCATGGCCAGTGAGGGTTGATATAAAGAACAATAACTCTCAAGAAGAACATGATGTAAGTTACTGAAAAGCAAGTGAAAAAAACCACTTGATCTATTTTGTACCATTTCTCATCACTTACATTTGAGGATTGTGTTGGTGTTGGAGGTGAATCATCCCTATTATTGCCACAGCTTTTCTCCAATGGCACTCCACAAAGAAATGGATTTCCATCATAGCTACTTGCATCAAAAGTTCCAAATTGGGCTTTCATATCTAGGGTCCTACCTGATAAGCTGTTATAAGCAACACCGAACATCGCCAAAAAGGTAAGCTCAATAATTGTGGAGGAATTTCTCCACTCAATCTATTGTGAGAAAGATCCAAGCTCTCTAGTTCATTCAAGTTAGCAAAAGATTTTGAAATGGAACCTGTCATCTGATTGTGAGACAAGTTTAGTGCATGAATTCCTTGTAACTGTCCAAGTTCAATTGGGATTGCACCTGTTAGATTGTCACAAGATAAATCCAAACCTGACATGTAAACAAGAATGCTATCCTTTTAAGAGCTAAGCCTATATTTGGTAACAAAGTTAACTTCAACATCTCGTTCATACTCATGAAATTCGTCAATATCATCATTATTGGAACTAGGAAATTCATGAGAAAAGTACCACCCATATTCTTCTTTAGAAAAACTAAAAGACAGTGTGTGTCCAAAACAGTGAGGTATTGTCCCAGAAAAGAAGTTCCTAGAAAGATCCTTTAAGTTTATATTGGCCAGTTGACATAACTGTGTCGAAATATTGCCACTCAAATGATTTCCTCCCAACAACAAAATTCTTAAGTTAGAAGTTTTACAGATTGCACTGGGAATGCAGCCTAACAATTTATTATCACTGATATCCAATGTCCAAAGCTCCGACATATTGAGAAAAGGTTTTGGTATTGTTCTTGAAAAGATGTTCTCTTCCAAATGTAAATGTATTAACTAAGGGAGTCAATGTTGTACCAGAGGCTATACTTGTGTGACTAGTGAAACGATATATTTCGGTACCGATATACCGTTTCTAGTTTACCGTTATTTTATATATATATATATGTGTGTGTGTGTGTGTGTGTGTGTGTGTGTGTGTGTGTTATAATAAATATAAAAGTTTACCATAAAACATTACCTCAATTCAAAACAAATTATTCATGGTTTTATACTTTAGCATCAATTAAAAGAAAGAAATAAAAAACACAATATAAAAAATAGAAAGCTTAATTGTTCATTGCATACTAAGAAAACAAATAATATTAATAAGTTAATGTAAATAAGTTACCATTCTGCCTTTACAAAAATTCAAAAATTACAAAAAAATGGTTTTTTTTTTTTTTTCTGTATCGGTCGATATTGCCCGAAATTCGCCGGTATGGCCGGTATTTAAACCAGTACGAAACGTTGGTGTTTCAATACCGATATACATACTGATACGGTACATACGGTATTGACTACCTTGGTATTAACTAAGTGCTTGACCACAAAGGTAAAGATCCATGAAGGAGGTTATGAGAAAGGTCCAAAAACTCAACCGTAATTGTTTCACATGGAATTTGACCTTCAAAATAATTATTTTGCATGAGAATACCATAAGAACCTGTTTGGTTGCATATCCAAGTAGGAATCTTACCCGACAAATTATTGTTGCTAAAATCGAAGAAAGCAAAAGACACGAAATTGGGTAATTCATTTGGCATAGCTCCAGAGAACTGATTGTGATTTATTTTCAAAAAAATTAGCAAAGTTAAGTTAGATAAAGTTACCCAATCTAAATGGCCATCAAAATAATTATTATTTAATACCAAGAACGACAACTTGGAGCAGCCTACACGAAATTCCTTTGGTACTTCTCTGGAGAAGTTGTTAAAGGACACGTCGAATGTATCCAAGAGACTCATATTGCCAATTGAGGATGGGAGAGAACCTGTGAAAAAAATTATTGGATAACTTTAGATACTGTATATTTGGTAGTATCTCCCCAATATTTCGTTGAAGCTTTCCAATAAGCTGATTGTTTGACACATCTATCACATAAGTAGAGTTAGGAAAGAGCGGCAAATGAAAATGACCTAAGAAAGAGTTATCGTTAAGAGTGGCAAATTTTAGCCCTAAACAGCCAATCAGGAAAAAGTCTGTTCAACCCATTGTATGAAAGATCAAGTTTTCTCAAGCTTTGCTAGTGAAGGAGAAATGTCGGAAGTTGATGGGACAGCTTATTCAGAGAACAGTTAAATATCAATAAAGACTCCAATTGAAATAAGTTTACCCAGTCTGAATTTTTCGTTTCTATATCAACCTTCTCATTATCATCACATTCAAATTGAAATAACTTAAGCTTAGAATGATTAGCAAATGAGCCAAATGACAAACCTAACTGAGATCAATGTACTTAAGGGAGGTAAGGCTAGCTATCAAAGATGAAATGTTTCCACGGAATTGATTCCCATTGAGATCTAACCGTTGAAGAGACATCAAATTGTATAGGCAAGAAGGAAGGGTCCCTTCAAAAGAATTCCACCGAAGATCTAAATCTTCAAGTTTTTTGAGTCCACATAAACCTGTAAAAAATGACTAAACGTTTGTAATTTTCAACTTTGTTATATCTTATTCATAAGAATACATCAAGTCTAGAGTAGACTTATTTTATTTTAGTTTTTTTTTTTTTTTTTTTTTGAATTTCATGAAAAAAATATTTATATCAAATTTTGATTGTTACTAAGATCTAAAAGCTCGAACCTACCAAAAGCTGCCTAACCTACAAAAAAAGAAAATCATTTGTGGTGTGGAAAATCACTGGTCAAATTGTGTGTGAGAATTACATCTAATATTACTCTTTGTTATATGTATTACATAATTTAATAATTTTTAATTAGATTAATATTTTAAAAATCTCACCAAAATATACAATCTTAAGACATACACCAAATTTATGTCAGTAGAATTTTATTTTCCCAGTTATCATTAAAGGCATGTTCTATGCATGATTTATTTATTTATTTTATATTTCAATATCAATAATTGATGAAATAATTGTCGAGTACTCGGTAATAATAATAGGGAAGGGAGCTCTGAAACCCCAGATGTTGTAGACATATTAGGAGATACCAATTGATTAAGCTATAAGGCTCTGGCATAATATTTTTTAATTATCGATTATCTTAATATATATTTCTAAACTATGAACCGTAAATATATTAAATAATGTATTCAAAGTGTGGATTTTTCAACAAAAAAAAAAAATCTGCAAATACAAAATTATTAAGTAGCGTAATTTGAACATGACCATTATATAGACATAGGGGTGTTTGCGGCCTGCTTTAGCCAAAACCATAATCGCAGTGTACCTTATTTGGCGGTCACATATACAGTGTGATGCGGTTTAGAGTTTAACCATACCATAACCGTATCACACCTCATTTTTTAGGTCACATGTGCGGTGCAGTGTATAAGATATAGTTTGAACGATTTGAAATCGGTATATTTTTCAAATTTTAGACTTTTCCTACCCTGTCTAAATCTAATTTTTTTCCTTTATTTTGGGCCAAGTTTAAAACTATTAAGCTAGTTTTTCTTTATTTTGGGTTAGCTTTCTTAATCAACACTTGCTAATGTTATTAAACTTTTTTTTTTTTTTTTTGAAAACTTAGGATTATTAACTATTAATGATATTTTACTATTAAAAAATAAATATATTAATATAGAGAAACGGTGCGGTGTGGTTTGTGCGGTTTTCTTATTATAAAACCGCAAACTACACTGCACCTTGTGGTGCGATGCATTGTTAGTTGCAGTGTGGTGTGGTTATACCATTTTGTGAGTAGTTTCGGTGTGGTTTTTGCAGTTTGTGCTGTTTGTTGAACACTCTTATATAGACATGCACCCAAAGCTAATTCAACCATAGAATTTAGGAGAGAGAGTGGAGAAATAGAATAAGAAGTAAAGAGAAAAAAGAAAAATCCATTACATTTTGGCAAGGATCCATTAAAATAATTGCCTGTTAAATTAAGGACCTCCAAACTTCTTAGACTAGCAAGATCTGCGGCAATATGAATATAACATATTTAGAAGAAACAGAGCATAAATGTATTGCAATGTTAAATAAAATATATAATATATGTATTGAAAAGCAAGGCAGCAATCAACTTCTTCTGAAACAAGTACTTATTCTTTTATTTTCTTTGTATGGGCAAGATTTTATTTGTTTATTAATTCTTTATTTTGAGTGTAAGAACCTTGCATTACCTTGGCCATAAAGGGGGCCCTCCATGCCATTTAAATCCAATTTCAAGGATGTAAGCGCTGACAGTGCACCCAAATATCTTAAAATCCCTTTGTCGAAATGATTGGCACTGAGGTCTAGGTGCTTCAGCTGCTTAGCTTCGACAAACTTTTGAATTCTGAGTGTACACCATGAAAATAATAACCAAGTATAATAAGCAGAGCAAAACACTAAGGTGATGTTATGCTATTAAATTAAGTATAATACAGAAAAATATTTTAAAAAAAAAAATTGGAAGCAACATGCTCTACCCTATAATCTGTTTCCACCAAATATGAATATCAATAGAGAGAGCACCACACCTGTAATATGTGGGTGTCAATTTAATAAGGCTAAAGTAGAGGTGATGGAGATGCATATTGATCATAAAGCTGTCAATTTAATTAGATCGTTGCTTTATTATAAACTAGTATCTCTGATTAAATCAAAATATGATCTTACCTATCTCTCTACCTTGAACTGTTAGGGAGCCATTGAGTTCATTGTTCCTTAAATCCAACAATTCCAAGTCTTCAAAAACCGAAAGTTCTACCCAAAAAAAAAAAAAAGAAAAAAAAGTGAAAAGTAGGAATTGTTAATATACTTTGTAGGTAGGACAAAATTGGCCTATGCCCATTTTAAAAAAACAATCCAGCATTTTGCTCACTTTCTCAAACTAATTAAGAAAATTCCCCTCTTTTAAAACTTGATTTTCTCAAAATCGAGTTGAGCCCTATAATGGCGTTTTAAGGAGCCTATAGTGGTGTTTTGGAACTTGAGCTCCACGAAATCGAGTTATAGGTTAAAAAAAAAAAAAAAAAAAAAAAAAAAAAAAAAAAAAAAACTTGCATGGGACTCAAGTTCATGGAGCTCGAGTTCCAAAACGCAACTATAGGTCTTTAAAATGTCACTATATGCTCCTTAAAACACCACTATAGGGCTCTAGATTTTTTTTTTTAACTCCATTTTGAGAAAATCGAGTTTCAAAAAGGGGCATTATTCTAATTAGTTTGAGAAAGGAGGCAAAATGCTAAATTGTTTTTTTAAAATAGGCATAGGCCAATTTTGTCCTTTGTAGGTATTATGATGTATAGGCATACCTTCAGTAGGAAAGGATCCTACCAAAATGTTATTAGAGAGACTCAAAGTTTTGAGTGATTTAAGTAATCTCAATGATTGTATAATACTCCGATTGAACTCATTTGAACCAAGGTCTAACTACTTTAGCTTCTTCAACCTCAACAAACTTGTAGAACCTGAAATGAAATGGTAAGAAATAGAGTAATTATATTTTTATTCACAATAACAACAATATCAAACGCCAATGAGTAGTTTTATTGATATAGTCAATTGAAGAGAATTCAAAGACCAATTTTTAGTATATTACACATGCTTTTTCCGTTTTATTTGATACATAAATGAAATGGGAAATGAATTTAAAAAGACTTATAGCTGCATTTTAAAAACGCAGCTATAGGCTAAGTTTATAAAATATTACTATTTGTAAAATATTTATGTACAATAACACTAGCTTAAAAAGAAAAATATTCTCAAAAAAAAAAAAAAAAACTTAAAAAGAAAAAAACCCTAATCTCTACCTTAGATATTAAATATTAATATGTCAAAAATATGTTAAGGAAATTCTGAGAATCCTAGTGGCAAGAACGCGCATTTCCCCTAGTCAGCCCAGGTTTGACTCGTATTGAGACATTTTTTTATTTTTTCTCTTCTTATTACCAAAACTACGTCGTTTTGGGTTTGCTTTATTGACCGACTAACCCTATTTTTCAGCATTTGTCTCCCACTTCAACAGCAGCCGTTCTTCCCTTTCCCTCTCCAATCATTCTCTTCCTCCCATCTATCTCTTTCTGCCTCTCTTTTGCCTATAGGGAAAATAAATAAATAAATAAAAAAGATAGAGAACTGAAGAAAGAGAGTGTGTGTGTGAGAGAGAAACAAAAACCCCAGAAAGCCCTATTTCTGGTTTCGATCTGAGCAAAAACGCCGTCGTGTCTTCACTCTTCATACCTACAGTATAGGTCAGAGAGATCTATACCAAATTCGTAAGTTTTTTTTTTTTTTTTGTTAAAATCTCAGTCTTGTTAATACTATTTTTTTCTTCAATGTGACTTTTTTTTAATAATTAGAAAGTACTTTCTTTGTTTTTTAAAATTTACTTTTTTTTTTTCCATACTTTAAGTTTTAATTTTAGAAATTCCGTAATTTTTTTTTTTTGAATTTGGATTATGAGGTTTGAGTTTTTAAGGGTTTTGTGGACTCAGAATATTGACTTTAGAAATTTAAGTTTTTAAGTGATGTTAGCTTTTTCTTTTTTTAATTATTTGTGAAAGATTTGAAATTGGTGCATTATTGTAATGGATTGAATCAGCTAGGGTTTGGATGAGTCCAGCTGCATTGGAGAAGATGGAAGATGTTAAGCCTTCGGAAGCAGCATCGGCCAACAATTCACAAACAGATAGCGCCGCAGCTACTGTCGAGTGTCGACCCATCTGAAGCCCGATTCTCGGAGTTCTGCAAGGTTTTTTTTTTTTTTTTTTTTTTTTTTTAATTCTCTTGTTCATTGTTATCAATGTTATGTTTCATTGTATGCGTTTAAATTAGAGGTGTCAAATGGGTGGGTTTGGGGTGGGCATAATTAGGTTGGGTATATAAAATTCATTTACCCATTAAAACCCATTTAACTAACTGCTTCTAACCCAAATCCAACCCAACCCAATTACAATAGGTAAACCCCAACTCACCCAATTACCCAATTATCGAAATTACCAAAATGCCATTAAAGTGAATACCTCAACACTTTCTTAGATTCCCTTTCCACTCTCTCTAGTCTCTATTCTTAAAATTTCACCTAAGCACATCCACATCAGCAATTATATTAAAAATCCAAATAAAAAAAATATTTTTTTTTCTTTTCTATTTTCTCTCACTTTCCTGGCAACCAAACAGTACAACAAATACAAAAAAAAATGTAATTTCAAGCTCAAAACTTTCCAGGGAAAAAGAAAAAATAAAGAAAAAACTTTTCTTTACAATGGCCTCAGTTGGATACGAAGAAGAGAAGAGGAGATTGTGGAATGAGGCTTAGGATGAGAGAAGCTAGAGAAGCTCGGTGTTAGGGAGGCAGAGCTCAGCGTTCTCATGGCGGAGAGACTCGGCCTCAGAGAGAAGATCGATGAGGCGAGCTCGGCAGAGATCGTAGTGGTCGTTGAGTTCTTGGTACTGGAGGATGAAACAGAGATCGTAGTGGTCGTAGTGGTCGTCGAGCTTGGTAAAGGCGATGGATGAAACGGCGTCGTTGATGGAGAAGGAACACGTGGAAGGAGACATCGTCGTCGATGGAGAAGGAGGAACACGTGGACGAAACGGCGCCGTCGATGGAGGAACACGTGGACGAAACGGCGTCGCCAATGGAGGAGGAACACGTCGTCGTCGATGGAGCTCGGCAGAGATCGTAGTGGTCGTGCTGGTGGTTGATGGAGGAGACAGCGTTGTTCACTATTTGTGTCTGAAATTTTCCTGAGAAACAAACAGGGAAAAGAAAATCTTACAAACAAGTTGTAAGTTATGTCTGAGGTGTCTTTCTTGTTCTTTTCTTCTTCTTCTTTTTTTTTTTTTTTTTTTTTATGGGAAGGGTTGGGATGAATTTGGGTAAATTGTTTTTAGGTTAAATGGGACTCATTGGGTTTTTGGTTAAAACCCAATAATCATTAGGCCTAATTGGGTTGATGCCCATTTAACCCAACTAATAATTGGGTGGGTTTGGGTTCAATTAGAGTGGGCAGGTTTGGGTGGTCAAATGGGTTTGGGCTTACTTTGCCACCCCTAGTTTAAATTGAGGTTCGCGCGGTTTAATTCTTTATTTGTTTTTAGTTTTAACTGCTTGCTTTCCCTAGCATTACTCAGTTTTTATAAGCGAAAAGTGAGTTTTCTGTGAATTTAGGCTTGTAAGGTTTATTTTTCTCTTCATTCCCTTGTTATTAATGTTATATTTAAATCTAGGTTTGGTGGGTTGGTTCTATATTTTTATGTTATTAAACAAAAAAAGTGGGCTTTCTGTGAATTGAATGTGGATTTTGATGACAGAATGGAATGTCGTTGGATGAGAACAGCTATGAAACTGTTCAAAGAAACCAAACACCTTTTGCAGACTAATGTTTCAGCTTTTGGCAACAGAACGGTATGTATTATTGGTTTGTATTGTCTCATAAATGTGAAGATAGGGTGAGGAAAGGTCTTTATGTGAACTAACAGAATTCTGTTTTGTCTGTACCAGCTTAATGAAGCAGAAAGGTTTTGGTTTGCTTTTGTTCTGTTTTCTATTAAAAGGTTAAGTGAGAAGAATTTGGATAGTGAGCAGCAAAGGTCTGATGATAATGGATATACGCTATGCCAGATATTGAGAGCTGCGAAGCTGAAGTATGTTTCTGATCCTTCAAATTTCCTTTATTTTGTGATTGATTGCTTTTTTGTGTTTTGGGGTCATCCTCATATTTTTGTTTTTCATAGCATTGTGGACATCCTCAAGGAGCTTCCTCAGTTTGTTGTTAAGTCTGGTCCAACTTTGAGTAATATATACGGTGCAGATCGGGAGAACAGACTAGAAGTGTTGGTGTGACAGCAATTTATGCCTATAATTAAAAAAAAATAGTGTAAATATGTCTGTTTATTTGGGCTTTTATTCATGGTTTTGTTTTCATTTTTCTCTGATCAGGCAAAAGAGATGCCTATGTTTTGGTTTGAGTGTGTATATGTTTTTTTGTGTAATTATAAGTTTGTATTATGGTCTTATAAATTTTGTGGGTTTTGTTTGGCTACATGAGAAATTCTGGGCCTTAAGGACTGTTTGTTATGTTGGGCCTGCTTGTTTGTTTATCATTATGTTAAATTTTTTTTCTTTTGGGTTTATTGAAATCTTGAATTTTTATGTTATGGGGCTTCAAACCTATACCCACTGAAACCTTAAACTACATCTAGCAGAGAATTATTTTAAAAAAATGTGAATGTTTTTGCTCTAGTTGTATAATGAGAACTGCTACATCCACAACATTATTCACAACATTTTCACAACAAATCCTAGTTGGCAGGTTGTTACAAGTTTTAAATTTAAATCCAATACTAAAATTACTTTTTTACCTACTAGTAACAGTAAATAACAACTTGTCAACTAGGATTTGTTGTGAAAATATTGTGAAAAATATTGTGGACGTAGTATTTCTCCTTGTATAATATGAGAAGAGTACCAATATTCTGAACAAATGATTTTTTTCCTATATTAATTCAATTTCTCATTGTTTTTTCTTTAACTCAGGGGGTTACGAGGTGCGTGAACAAAGGAGGAATTGGGTTTATGATGCCTCCAAGGTATCACCCAGCCATGAAGATTGTCAGCCCTGTTAGAAAAAAGCTAAAAGTGAAAACTGTGTTCAACATATTGGGCCCAATGTTAATCCATCTAGGGTACCTTTTGCTGTTGTTGGAGTATACAAGGAAGACTTGGTAAGTATTTGTATCAAGAATATTAAAATTATCATCTACTCTCCTAAAACTATATTTCTTGATGATTTAATTTCATTTAACTTCTCCCCCACCAAAAATTAAAAGATTTGAAACTAATCACATAACAAAAGTGATTGAATATTTCATTGTTTTAAATGTAGTCACTATTTTGCCAGGATGGTTTCAATATATATAAGGTTTTGACTAAATAGATAATTAATAGATTAATTGCTAGTAAGATTCAAAGGATTTTGAGTTTGATTTTGAGTCTTGCCTGAATTGTTGATTAATGTATAAATGACTGAAAACTTTTGAGGTTATGTACTTGCTTATTGGCTCAACATAGTGCTGGAGTATCTCAAATTGCAATCAAGTTAAAATGTTTTGTTTGCAGTAGAACTTAGACAACTTATAGTAGCAAAAATTAATCTCTATTGTTTCAATTTGAGAGCATGTAACCAAACTAAAGCAACTATGTTAATGGCCAAAGAGGTCTTATTGCGTACTTGTAGGTCTCGTGATCAGTGCACGAGAGCCATGGAAAAAAGTTGGACGTAGCAAAAAACACTTTTAAACTATTAAAACCCTAGCATCTTATATTTATAACCTACGTTTCTTTCCAGCTGCCCTTTCTCACCATTTCCTTTTTCTTTCTCTCACCATTTTGTCTCTACCTCTCTCCTTCAATTGACAACCCAATAGAAATCCATTACTCGTATAAAGCCCAACCCAACTCAATTTATTTCTATGATACAAATAGAATTGGGAGAATTGAGAGATTAGGGTTTTAACTTTTAAGAGAATCGGGTGAGAGCTGAGTTCGGAGAGTAAGAATTGAGAGAACATGTGGGCAATGCCGGTGGGCATGGCTGATGAAGGTTTCAATGATTCTCTCTCATCAACTCTCTCCTCTCTCTCATCCTCTCATCGAACTCTCTCTGCTGATTCATCATCTCCTCACCGCCATCACCGAAGCTCTCTTTTTAGGCCACGCTCCATTTCCGATCTGTGACCAACCCACATAGGCCATGCCCCTCTTCCTCCACCTTTTCCGGCCACCTCTTCCTCCACTCGCCGCCAACCCAAGCCACTGGTACTCTTCTCCCATTCATTGTTTTTTCTTTCTTCCTCCACTCCTCACCAGCCCAACTCCCCTGCCCTATGCCTTCGACCCACGTTGACCCATCTCGCCCTTGCCAACGACTCAAGCCCCAAGTTGACCCACACCGACCCATCTCACCCTCTCCTTTTTCTGACCCATCTCGCCCCATCCGACCCATCATGGCCTCTACTCTGTTTGGTTAACCAATTTCTTCAAAGCTTGCTTGCTGATTTACAGGTGAGTTTTCTGTCTTTTTCATCATGTAATGCTTCAGTTTTTTTTTATTTTGTGTATTTGCTTCTCGTCTGCTAAACTTGGAATGATAAATGTTCCATGTCAATTGGGAATTTTCTGTTTTCAAGGAATTTATATTTGTTTCTAATGTATTGGTGTAAATGTTAGTTTGTGAATTTTTTGTAAGCTGGGAAGTTTACTTTTTTTTATTTAATTTATTGCAGTATAAAATTTTTTGTTTGTTGAGTCTAAGCTTGGCAATCATGGAAATCACCTATCATTCAAGCTCAAGCTCATGATTTCTTCTTCTGTAAAGTTAAAAGGATTTTCAGGTAGGCTATAGTTCTTATACTATGTTTGAAGGTAGGCTTTAGTTCTTATACTATGTTTGATCATGGTAAATAACAAAAAAAACAAAAATTTTGAAATGTCGTTAAAACCACAAGTAGTATTTGAAAAAAAAATTAATAAATCTTACCATAAAAATATGTTGAAATCAATACATGTAACTCTTTCCTTACCAACTAATGGGTATGGGACATGGTTCTTCATTTCTTGGTAAGGGAGACAAATTTCACACAGGGAGAAATAGATCTTTATCTCTTGGTAAGGGATATTGATTCTACACCTCTCACGGTCCTAAAAATGAAAATAGGAATGTTGTTATACAATAATAGATATTAGTTACAATTATTTAAACAAATTGAAATAAAAATCTATAACCTTACCATATGAAGATCAAAGGTGTCCATCCTTCATATATAATGAGGTACATTGGACACATATATAATCCATTGACTCCTTTCTCATCACGCAGGCCACGTGCTATTTTCATACATCTTTAATTTCCCCAACACCTCCTTTAAGGGTTCTGAATTTCGAAATACTTATGTCCATTTTCTTCTTCACCATATCCTCTTATCACTATCGAATGCCAAAGGTAAGAGTTATTTGTCTTTTCAATTGCACCATCCTCACCTTCATATATTCCACATGCTTTCCAGTTTTTGAATAGTTTGCCAACTTTTAAAGCCGCTATTACTAGCTGATGAGCCACTGTTACCAAGTAATATTCTTCATTAAAGCTGGGGATCTTTACAAAATCATCAATAGTTATCCTTTATTCCTAAATATTCAAGTGTATGTCATGCGTCATGATATGTTCTAAACAAAAGTCACTTAGTCCTCCGTTTGTATAGTCCCATGGATAAAAATTTAAGAGATCTTCCAAATTTAAAGTATAATCTTTTCTGAAAATTATTTTAAAGAGATTTTCAATTATGGAGATGATGTCAACAACAAAGCATATTCTTTTTGTTTGTTGATTTTAGACTCTTGAAAATGTATTTGAATCATAATATATAACTAAAACCCATCCCATCCGCCCCCATCAACTTCTGGTCAAAAACTGTTAAGATGAAAATAATAAAAAAACTTGATCAAATTTTTTTTTTTTTTTGTTATTTTCATTAGAGATGCCCTAATTTGATTGATTGTGTGATGTGTGATGAGTCCCATATTGGGCATATTCTGGGTTGAACTGGAATTTATTAACAGCTACAAAATGCTTCAATTGTGACTAGTCATTTTGAGGTATAGCTCAAATGTGGTTAGCACATTTCCTTGGGTCATTACATATGGTATTAGCGCTAGCCTGGTAATCCTATGTGGTCTCAGGACACTACCCCACAAAGTGGGCGCTAACCAGGACGTTAGGAATATTAGTGGGGGAGATTGTGATGTCTTAATTTGATTGATAGTGTGATGTGTGTGGGTGTGTGATGAGTTTCACATCGGGCATATACTGGGTTGAACTGGACTTCGTAACAACTACGAGGGATTTCAATTGTGACTAGTCATTTTGAGGTATAGTGCAGATGTGGCTAACACTTTTCCTTGGGTCGTTACGTATGGTATTAGAACTAGCCCGGTAATCTTGTGTAGTCTCAGGACACTACCCTACAAAATGGAAAAAGTATTTTATATCAAATGATACCACGTCATTCTTATCAAAATCTAATAAACATGAGACATGTTTGCAATAATAACTATTCACTAACATATGTCTTTTATTTGTTAGTGAGTTAGTTATTTTTGGCTGATATGTCTTATACTTATTGGAATTTGATGCCACTGACATGGTATCATTTGATACCAATACCTTCTCAAGTGGGCCCTAACGAGGATGTTAGGGATTTAAGTGGGGGAGATTGTTTCTAGTTTTTTTGCTATTATCATTACACTAGCTTTTGAATCTAGAATTTGAGGGGGGCGATTGGGTTTTAGTTAAATATTGTGATTGGGATATATTTTCAAGAGTTTAAAATCAAGGTATAAAAAGAATTTGCTTTGTTGTTGTCGTTATCTCCATAATTGAAAATCTTTTTAAAATCATTTCCGAAGAAGATTATACCTTAGATTTGGAAGATCTCTTAAATTGTTAACTGTGGGACTATACAAACGGAGGATAAGTGACTTTTGTTTAGAAAACATCATGACGCATGACATACACTTGAGTATTGAGGAAGAAAGGATAACTATTGATAGTTTTGTGAGGCTCTCCAACTTTAGTAAATAATATTTCTTGGTAGCAGTGGCTCGTCAGCCGGTAATAGTGGATTTAAAGGTTGGTAAAATATTCAAAAAACTGGAGGGGATGCGGAGTATATGAAGGTGAAAATGGTGCAATTGAAAAGACAGATGACTCTTACTTTTGGCATGCGATAGTGATTAGAGGATATAGTGAAGAAGAGAATGGCCAAAAGTTTTTTGAAATTCAGAGCCCTTGGAGGAGGTGTTGGGGTAATGAAGGTTGAATAAAAATAGCATGCGGCCTGCGTGACGAAAGAGTAGTCAATGGATTATGTGTCCAATGTACTCCATACACTTTGATCTTCGCATGGTAAACTTATAGATTTTTATTTCAATTTGTTCAAATAATTGTAACTAATATCTATTATTGTATATGAGCATTCTTATTTTCACTTTTACAACCGTGAGAGGTATGGAATCAATATCTCTTACCAAGAAACGAAGATCTATTTCTCGCGGTGTGGAATCTGTCTCCCTTACCAAGAAAGGAAGAACTATGCCCCTTGCCCACTAGTTGGTAACCTTACCAAGAAAGGAAGAACCATGCCCCTTGCCCACTAGTTGGTAAGGTAAGAATTACGTGAATTGATTTCAACATGTTTTTTTATGTTAAGATTTATTAGTTTTTTTTTTTTTTTCTTTCAAATACTAGTAGTTTTTATGACATTTCAAAATTTTTGTTTTTTTTTTTTTGCTATTTACCACAGTCAAAGTCAAACATAGTATAAAACTATAGCCCATATCTAGAAAAATCTAGACTACCTTTAAATCCTTTTAACTTAAGAGAAGTCCAAGGTGCTTATCGTAGTTGGACTCCTACACACACATATATTAGATTTCTTTGTGTTGGCATTAATGTTCTTAGTTCTCTTGTAGTCTGCATCAGTTAGTGAATGGTCCATATTAATTACTTTATAGGTGATTAGTCTAAATAATGGTTGTTACTATTCATATACACTAATTAACATGTACTTCAAATTCTGCTGATCTCATCTTTTCTTTTTATCAACCTGATGCCACGTTTTAATATACTAGAATTTTGATTCAAAATAATCATTTGAATTTCTTATGATAAATGTCTGCTGCTATTCATAGGGAAAAAAGCAAAATTATTTTCAAACATTTTGGATCTTAAAAAGGCTTATGTTGAGGAAATGCGTGGAAGTATCTATGCTAATTATGTAGCCTTCACGCAGTGAGCTATTATTTGATTCTTTTTTAGAAGTCATGTAGATGACACTAATTGATATATTATTTTCTTAGCTATACTGCCAAGTTGATTAACAATTGAAACAGTTAAGACCTTTCTCATCTGTATTATAGAATGCCCTGGTTTTTTCTGAAGTTTTTTTATTTTTTTAGGTAATGAAAAAATTTATTGACATAAAACAAACCCAAGTTTTATTTGATTTATAGAATGCCTTGGACTTGTTCTTATTTTTATTTGTTGTAGTGGATGGAAACTTTTCACTCGTATGTGAAAGACGCATTGGAGAAATCTCTATGAGAGAGATTATGCTGAAAATGATAAAATGCACTTCCAAATTAAATCATGAAGTTTCTTTTCTATACTTTCTGCTTTTATGTTGTCTCTGCCTACATAAAATTACGTATTACCATTTTCTATAAATCAAGTGGGCCATACATCACTTTTTCATATGGATCTCATTAAGTTACCTCTTTTCATATACTTTTGTTTGTGGAATTTTGATGATTGCAACTGAACTCTTTATTTGGATCCAATATCATCCAGATGCTTTAAGGTCTTCACAACTTCTTAACTTTTAATTTGTCTTATCTCATTGTTTTAACCTATGGAAGAGACATTCGTTACTTATCAAAAAAAAAAAACCTATGGAAGAGATTCATTTGAAAATTGAGTCATGGGCAGTTGAAAAATATGTTAGATTCTTTGTATCTTTAACGCGTTAGTAATTTCAAAGATAATGTAGGCCAATTTATAAATTTCATTATGTTGCCAAATAGTACCTTCTATTGTGGGAAAGCCCAATTTATAAAACCCGACAATCAACAGTATACCCCTTTACTTGTGAGCTGTCATCGTTGAAGTTTATTCTTCGTTATTTAATCTTTAAACTTTAATATTCTTGTCAAGTTGGTTATTCCATCAATAAGACCATTAGTCTTTACATATGTAATATGACCTTTATTGAACTTAATAACAATTTTATGGACATGAATGGACGGGTGTTGAGGCTCATTTTTATAAAACCCAGAAAGAGGAGAGAGCCCACAATTAAGGAACAAGCCCAATTAAATCTGAGCAGCAGGAATAGGTCCGTAAAGCAAGCAAACGGGTCTTGAGGAAGTAAAAAGGCCTGAAAAGGCCCGGAAAGATAAGAACCATGGGCCATGGATGTAGGAAAGTAAGTATGGGCCTTGCCCATTGTGGCAAGCCCAAAGTAAAGCAAGAATACAGACCCATAGTTTATGAGCTCTAGAGAAAATGGAATGGTTGGGCCGCGGAAGCCCAACAAGGTAATGAAGGCCCATGGGAAATGTGAAATTGTAAAGGGGCTAAGGATACGTCAAAGAAGGATGAATGGGCCGCAAAAGCCCGCAGACTTGAGAAACAAATAAAAGCCCAGTGGGCCAATCAAGCCATTGAGAAGGGAATCGGTGAACCCAAAAGAGTAAAACCATTTCAGTACAGCAGGGAGCAAATGGAAAGCCCAAAGTCACGAATGAATTGATGATATGTGCAGAGGCGGGAAAGCAAACACCCAAGCCGTGGCGGGCGACCAACTGACGAAGAAATTTTGGACAGACATAGGCACGCGCAAGGCCCAGGCTTGCCAGCCTGTACCCAGCCAATATAGGCGAAGGTGGGCCATGGGTCAGAGGTAAGGAGGGTGTGGTCTGGCGGAGGGGAGAGGGGAGATGATCTATTTCGGGGCTTTCACTCAGGCCACTTTCGGGTGAGTGTTCTGCTAGGATAACATAGCACCCGAAAATGGCAAAAAACTGATTTGGGACCTCCTGGTGCATGTCATGAGAGAGAAAGAGTGCTCTGCCGCGGTAAGAGAGAAAGACACGGTGAGCTAACCAACAAATTACCCTTATTTTTTGTCTGGAAGCGTAAGTGCACCGCGGCCAGCGCAGAAACGTGGCGCTGGCCGGGTACCTGACTGACCAGCAATGGTCGGGTGGTGCGCACATCGGACAAAGACGGTTACAGGGGTAAAAAAGGTAAATAAAATGCATCACAACACACTATATAAGGTGTTACCGGTGCACAAGAAAAAAGGGGGGGGGGGGGGACGGAACTAAGGAAAGAGGAACAGAAAAGAAGAAAGAAAAACAGAGTAGGTAAAAGATAGAAAAACAAAGCAAACAAGGAAAAGAAAAACAGAGTGTAAAAATGGAAAAATGGGCATGCACCAGAGTGGATTATTGATCCCTCTCTCCCTCTCAAGAAACCACATCCTCATACCCGGAACGAAGGTCATCTAGGGCCATTCCTTCAAAGCCACTAATTGCCCTTCAGGGAAATTAGTCGCATTGAGGGAGTGTTGTCTCCTTTTTGATTCATCTTTCTTTAACATATTACCGCAGGAAGAAAGCCCGACTAATTAACCAAAGTGTTTATTTTCTTTCTTCCTTGTGACTATCCTCTTTAAGTCCATCTTTATCAATTTTATGTTTTATCCAAGTATTTGTTTATTCAAAACTCAGCAAACAGGTTTTATACACATTGATGGCATACTCGTCTGCGGCAGCTGACTGTAAAAGATCTGCCTGCCACAATTCCAAAACGTGGTCGTGCTGGACTAAGGTATAGCTTGTGCACAAGCCGGGCCAGGGTGAAGAGCAACTGGGCCGGTCCCGACTCTCCAATCCAGAATACACTTGGGTTTAGTACGGCAGGAGAGAACAATCCAGCCCAATACAAAGCTGACCCAAGACACAGCAACAACGGGAAAACAAACTTGACATATGTGTTAAAGTTTAGGTACTAAAATAAATAAATATATAAATAAACTGAGGACAAAAAATGATAATTTATTTAACTTAAATGGCGTAATTTGGATTTAACCAAAAATAAATAAATAAATAAAAGAATCAACCATGTATTTTTTTTATAATCTAGAATGCTTTTTAGTTCCTCTAAGTTTTAAGTTAATATAATTTGATCTATCAACAGTAAGTGGTTCTTACGGTGTCATGATTTTCATTAAATCCTAATTTTGAAATATCTTATTAACATTTTGGGGTTGTCCTAGGGGATTATCTTTGTAATAACTTGGTGTGTGAAACAAAGCGGACTTTCTGCACTCAAGGAAAAAGTTAGATATTCAAAGAGGTTTATATATTCTTGTTTGTTAAAAAAAAAAAAGTGTTTCAAAACAAAGTTGCTTAATTTTTAGTTTCTTGCAGCCTGCAGGCACAACATTAGGTACAGTAGAGAAAACTACTACCAGTACCATATGATTAGATAAGATAAAATGATTAATGTCTTTTAGGATAGCCGATTAATGTCTTTTAGGATAGCCGATTAATCTCCAAGGCCAGTGTTCTTTTACAAACTTGAATAGCCAGCACGCCTTTTTCTTCTTAGGTACAAGCTTGCAGCCAAGGGTCTCATCAGCTCTATACAAGTTGAGGTTTTGAAGTTTTATATCTTCAAAAGCTTCAATAAAGTATACCCCACGGTTGTTGCAAAGAATCTGAGTCTCACCCATAGTTTGGAACTACTATCTCACCAGCAAGAGCGTAGTATGGTACCAAAGCTTTTGCCAAGGCCTTCTTTAGAACCTCAACCTTTGACACAAATGTCCAGTTGTCTCCACAGGTTGGGTTCGTGTAACAAAAGAAGAGACTAAAATCCAATGGAGGTTCAAGACACACGTCTCGATTAGATAGTGGAAGCCAACGCTCTTGATTTGGAAATTGTGCTGCCACCAACTCTCTCTTGCTCACAGTCACTATGAATTCTCATATTTCTGTATGCTGCATATCCATGACAATATGTGCTATTATTGAGAGAGAGAGAGAGAGAGAGAGAGAGAGAGAGAGTACATGAAGCGTGATACAATTTTAACCAGCAGACTTAGGAGAATAATTTTAATTTCTTGAGTTTTTTATTTATTTAAACAGAGTATTTTAAATTTATAGATTACTTTAACTAACTTTCAAGTTTCAACAAATAAACCATTAGTATTGCTTAAAAGTGACATATTAATAAATAAATTGGCTTATTTAGAATAAAATAATTTAGTGGGTTTCAATTAGCTCAATCGGTAAAGTTTCTGGTAATTAAATAAAAGATTTTGAAACTCTCTTAAAAAAAAAAACAGATAATTTATTTTTTAAAGTTACTTTTATTTTACAAGTATTTTTTTTAGAGAATTTTAATTTATGACGTCCGTTCTTGATAGATGTTCTTTATTATCAAACTAAGATTTTAATCAATTTTTGGTGTAGGTAAAGATTAAATCTTAAATCTCTTATTCAACTTTTAAAGATTCTACCAATTAGCTAAATGAACCCATTATATTATAGGCGAAAATCACATTTTCGTCTTTACATTTTTAGACAATTTTTACTTTGGTTTTTAGATTTTATTTTTACCATTTTTAGTCCCTATTTTAAAAAACGCTTTCTATTTTGGTCTTTGCTGTTACATCAAAGACGAAAAATGCAAACGTGACAAACGGCAAAATTAAAAAAATATTAAAATATCATTCCAAGCTCCACGTCGCTTTTTTCCTGCCTTGAGCTAGTCCCATTCCCGCCTGTAGGAGGTCACGTGGCCCTTAATTAGCCAACCAAGCAAAAACACCGAAACTTCCGTTTTTTACAATTCTATTCTGATTGGAACCTAGTCAGCCAGTCAATCAAACAAAACAACACTCCCTTCCTCTCCTCATGTTCTAGAAAACCCAAAACCACCGCTACTAGATGGCCATAGCTGAAGAGCAGCAGAAATCTCCATCAGACGGAAAAGTCTTGAACTTCTTCAAGCTACCTTTCCGTCACTCCAGTATGACGCCGTCTTCCTCTTCTTCTTCTTCTTCGTCTCACAACGCTCCTCTGCCTCATACGAATAATAGTTACAGTGCTAATCATAGTACTGTTTCAAATAATAACAACAATAATATTATTAATATGAATAACATCATTAATAATAATCATCATCCTCAGGTTGAAGGATCGAACCCACACGGTTCGAACTCGGTTTCTTCAGTAGCCAGGTCGCTTCTTCCAGCTCGGCGTCGACTCAAGCTGGATCCTTCTAATAAGCTCTACTTTCCCTGTAGGTATTTTTTCTTTTTCTTTTTTTTGTATATATTCATTTTTGGTGTTTGATCTAATTATTAATTATTTAATTTGATCTCGATCTATTTTGGCCATGGTGATTTTTGTTTGACCAAGAAAAGAAAAAAAAAATAGTGAATATTGACTATAAAAATTGACCGTAAAAATAGCAAGATAAAAGCCTTTTATTTGTTTTGAATTTTTTTTTTTTTTTTTTTTCAATCGGCAGATGATTATGAAGTCACGTGACCTCCTACAGGCGGGAATGAGACTGACTAAGGGAGTGAAAGCCACGTAGATATTACTTTAATATTTTTTAATTTTGTCGTTTGTCACGTCTGCATTTTTTATCTCTGATGTAATGGCATGAAGCAAATCTCTGATGTAATGGCATGAAGCAAAATAAGAAGCGTTTTTCAGAATAAAGACTAAAAATAGTAAAAATAAAATCTATGGATCAAAGTGAAAAATTCTTGAAAATGTAGGGATGAAAATGTAATTTTTGTTTATATTATAAGTAAATAAACCGTTGAAAGGCATATTTGGGAGAGTTGGGAGGCTTTTTCTGTTTGTTTGTGTGTGAGTGCTACTATCCTCACCTATAGTAGAACACATACATGTATTGTGGACTACAGCTTCAAGCAAATAATATATATATATATTAATAATTCATTTTAAAAAAAATTTTATCAAAAATTAAAAAAATTGTCAAAAAATTTGACAACTTTTTTAATTCTCAATAAAAATTTTCTTGAGATAATTTACTAACATATGCCGACATATATTAATAAAACTCATATATATATATATATATATATAAAAGTCAATTTCGTAACATAACATCCGGAACAAAAACAGGGCTGTTTTATTCCGCTCCAAATACTGTTTTATTCCACTCCAAATACCGAGTTATACTGGGACGTACGGGCCGTTCCAAGAAAAATTCCAAATATCGTACGGTTAAAGTGTAAACCAACGAAAACAAAAAAAAATACCCAAGATCTTTGCTGTCACTTCCACTTTTTCGGTAGCGAAGTAGTCGCTGATCATCCTCCATCTCCTCTTTGTCTTTGGTTCTTCTTCATCTTTCGTTCAGACTTGCTCCATTTCTGTCTTACTTGTTACTAACTATTGTTTCTTTGAACTTTCTTTACCTTTTGTTTTTATCAAAGAAGAGATTTCACCTTTTGTTAAGTGTGGATGTGTACCCTGACAGTGACATCCACTCATGTGAACTTGGATGATTGAAATTTCAAATAGTTTTTTTTTTTTTTTTTTAATATTAAAAGGACATAAGTTTCAAAGGCCTTGATAATTCAAACTTGTATTATTACTACAGGTACAAGTGATCTGCGGTCTGCCATCTACGACTACAACTACAAACTTGTATTATTATTTATTTATTACTATTATTAATATAATTATCACCATGTAATTTATTAAGTACAATCTAAGTACGTCAAATTTCTTTTATTTATTATTAATGAGCTGACATTTTAATTAGAACGTTAACATATTATAGCATATATGTAAATTTATTATTTTAAATATTTGTAACAAATTATATAGATTTTGACTAATGAAGATATATATATATATATATTAGCAGTAATTTTGAAATGGTACATCGGTATTAATCAGCATCGAAATATTTCGTTTCTTTAACTAAATCGAAACAACCTTGAGTATAGTATTAACTCTCTTGATTTAAAATTTTATGAGAGATTTATGTTATTATTATAATTTCTTATTTTGGTATAATCGCTTAAAGCTTTAATTTATAGCTCTATTATTTGATATCTATTTGTGTTTCTAATAGAAATATTTAGTGTTTAAATCTCTCATTACTCATTGTAACTATTCAATTAGTAAACACCAATTAAGTATAATAATTGTTACTACCCAATTAGTAAACACAATATAATTAGGATTATAAAATTACTAATAGGTTAACGATTGAAAACATTTAGACAAACAATCATTCTATGCATAAAAATACTATAAAGTAACCAATCAAACATTAAATTATTTTTTATATTATATATATTTATCAAATTTATAATGATTTATTATATTTTATAATATGTCACGTAGAATGTATCAAAATTTTTTGAGATGAGTTTGTATATTATAATTTACAAGATTTTAAAAAATTTTGGGTGGGCTTGAATCCTTGTTCCTAATGTGGCATGTGATTATAGTACCACATAAAATGTCATAATGTCATAATTTTTGCCTCTACTATCCTATGTATCAAACTGTGATTGACTACTTATTAGTTTTATATGAATCTATCACTTTTTTTTCATTACTCACAAATTTTTATATGATTGCATAAGTTGTAGCATTTTACGTAATTTTAAAATTTTTGCAACATAGGTTCCACCACTGTGTATAATGGATGTTTTCGTTTCTGACATCAGTCTCTAATGAGGACACGTAAGCAATGAAATTTGAGAATTCTTTTGGGTGGACCTCATGTTACTCGTACATGCACCCATGTGTGTCCAAAAGATGCTTTGGATTGCCAAATTGATAAAAGCTACCTTCACATGATGTTAGGTAGGCAAGCAAAAAGAGTACAGTAGAAGAGTATCTTCGGCAATAATTTTTCAAATTGCATGTGATGTCTTGTTTGGCTTTCCATTGATCTTGTTGATCGAAAGTCAGAAACTCTCAAGTTACAGGCCATTATTTTTATTTTGGGTGAGACAATGATCTCTCTCTCTCGTTTATTGGAGCAAAAATAAGAAAAGTTAAAACAAGAGAGGTCAAAAAACCCTCTTTATAAGTTAAAGTTTTTAATTCATCTATAGACAAAAAGCTCCGCCTATCTCCTGTTTTGTAACTATCAAAATATATTTTTTCTTTTAAAATGTAAGAGTCGTGGATTTCAAACTTGGATTTGAGATCATTTCAAATACTCTTTTAAGCTATTTATTTAAGCAATTAATTGTTTAAATATTTTTTAATACATCAATTGTTAGAGGTGTGAGATTTGAACCTTAAATATCTCTGTTAAAAACACTAAAATGTGTCAATTGAGCTAAAAAACTATTAGCTAAATAGTTTTAATTTGATTAATTTTATTGTTATTTGTTTGATTTTGACTTTGTTTAATTACAAATTTTGAATTCATAGGAGCATGTAACTGATTGCTTTAACGCTATGATTTAGAGTGCTCCTCACTTAAAAGTTAAAACAAGAGAGGAAAAAAGCCAAGAAAAAAAATGGATAAGAACAGTAAGAATTATTGAAAGCAATAAAGAGTAAAAAGATTTCCCTAGTAACTTTATCAGAAAACATTAAAATTATTATAGGGGGGAATACCTAAGCTATACTCCAAATCCTAAACTATATCTCTGATTACACTTTTACCTTAAACTTTTTGAATGCATATTTTGTATCCTAAACTATAACTCTTGTTACACTTTACACCCCGACGTTAAGTTTGCCATTAACTTAGATGGAAAAGTATGACATTGTGTGAAAGGACTCAATTGTTCATTTTCTCAATCCCTTAAAAACAAAGAAGAAATTACACTTTATTACCCTAAACTATACTCTTAATTACATTTTGCATCCTAAACTTTAGATTTCCATCTAAGTTAACGACAAACTTAACATTAGGGTGTAAAGTGTAACAAGAGTCATAGTTTAGAGTGCAAAACGTGCATTCGAAAAGTTTAGGGTACAAAGTGTAATTTATGGTATAGTTTTTTGTGGTAAAGTGTAATCTTTCGATTATTATATATATTAAGTAAAATAGCAATAATTTTGAAAGAGTGAGAAATAACATACCGATTAAATTTGATCAGATGCTCTAATGCTTATATAAGCATTAGATCATATGCTCTAATGCGTATATAGTGATGTATAACCATATGAGTAATTTGAGCTAGTGAAACATTAAAAAAAAAAAAAAAAAAACTAGTGTAAGTGTGAAATAATTAAAAGATCTTGTTTTCTTGAAAGCAACTTTTGTGTCAATGAATTTGAACTAGAACTATCAAATCCACTACAAAAGATCTTCACCAAGGTCTATCCCATTGTAATTAAAAAACTAAAAATGTAGTAATAGTAAATACACCTTATATTCATTGCTAGACCAGTGTGATACAAAATAGGAAAAATATTGAGTCAAGTTAATGGCTTTAAAGTGCCTCTTGAATCGAGTCAAGTCCTTTTAATTTGTTTTGTCTGCTAGTAAGAGCATTAGCATCAAGTGCGTCAGATGCTAAATATTTAATATTTGACACACTAAACATAAAAAAAAACACCTACATCACATGTCCCAAATGCTAAAAAATTTGGCATTCATCTATTGTACCGTTCTAATAATAGAATAGTACTAACAGATGTGTAAAAATATTTTTCCTTTTTTTATCCAACTCTTCTCTCTCCTCTCACATATCTCTGAATCTCTCTCTCCTGTTTGCCGCCCTCTCTCCTCACTCTCATTCTCAACCGTCTCTCTCTTCCACTCTCACCCTCACTTTACACCGCTGACCTCGGGTTTGTAACAGTGATGGGGGTGGACTATGGGTTATGGTGGTGGGTTTGTAATGTTGGTGGGTTGTGATGGGGTGAGCTATGGGTAGTGGTGGTGGTGGTGGTAGTGGTGAGTTGGTGAAATGAGTTTTTATTTGGATAAAGTTTAGCTACAAAATTGATTGTAACTTAAGGCTACAACTTTACTAAATAAAATAAACATAATTACATATTTTGAAAATCTAATCATTTAAATGCATGTTCTTTATGCTCCTGACACACATGTCAAATTTTATGCCTATCGAATATTATTTACTATAAGTTTATATTTTATGCATAAATTTAAACTACAAAAACTTACAATTTAAATAATTTATTGATGACATAGCTATTGATCTTTAATTTTGTATAAATTTTGCAAGTATGGAGAATATATAAAGAAGATGTAATTTAATGGTGGATTTGTCAAAATTTATCTCCAACAAAAAGATATTGAGCAAGGTTGTGGCCTATTTTGTCAAAATTCACCTCCAATAAGGGTACATCAAATTTTGTAGCTAAGCTTTGTTCTTTTTATTTTGTATTTTTTTATATTGTTGGTTTTATTAATATTATTTTAATATTTGTATTTATTATTTTAATGTATTGAAGTAAAGAGTAGAAGATGTAATGTATGATGAACAGTAAAATGACATGTTAAAATAATAAAGTAACTTTTTGATGCATTAAAATGTCACATTTTTAGAAGAGGTGATGTTAATTCTCTAAATGGACAAACACAAAAGTACTTATTTCCTTTCATTTTAGTCCAAATTTACACTTAACGCCACGTTTGGTTTAATTTGGGAAATCCAATCAATGTCTGAAAAAGAAAGAACAATATTTATGTGTAATTTGGAGATTTGAGTCAAGTCAATGGCAGAAACAAAAATTACAAATCAAGGTAATGCATACGTAGGGTGGGAGAAAAAGAATAGACAAAATACATTATTAGTTCCTAAATAATATAAATTTTTGAGCAACTTTGGTCCATAATGTTTAAAATGTTTGCTTTCATTTTTGGGAAAAAATAAAAAGGGTAATTTCTAAATGTATATCATAACTAAAAGGGTAAAATTCCTTGACATCACCTAAACTTTATTAGTTATACTTACACTCCCGAAACTTTTATTCTAGCCAACTTAGTTAATAAATTTTAATAATATAACAGATAGATTTCCTTAACTAAAGTTAAGGAAATCTATCTGTTGTATAATCAAAAAATTCTGACTTGTTTTGTCATATCTAGATATATGGAATAATTGTTAGACCTTTTTCGTTTACATTTCCTTGCTCAAAGCATCCAATTTCAAATGCATTGAAAAGAGATTGTCATTTCCACATTCACATGGATTGGTGGCTTCAATTTTAAATTTCATGGTGACATGCCGTTTAGCTTACTCCAAATTCTATTTTCAAATCTTGAGTAATAATGATAGGAAAAAGTTAAAAGATGCCTTAAGGATGTTGGTTTGGAAAATATTTTTATAAACTATTTATGGGAAAAGAAAAAAAAACTTATTTATAGAAAAGTATCAAAACTTTTCTAAAATAGTACATTAACAAATGCCCTAAGAGCATCTGTTAAGGGATTCAAATCTTCTAAATTTCCTAGGGTACTCTACTAATAGATTTTCTTAAATCCTAACTACTCTTTTATGATTTAAGGGTTTAGATTTTGCCAGTTAGCATTCCACTAACAATACTCTTAAAATAATAAAATAATGTTGCAAACAAAACAATTAAAATTATTGTTAGTGAAATGCTGACATGGCAAAATTCAGACTATTAAATCATTAAATAATGGTTTCATTTCTCTAGATTTCTTAGAGTACTCTACTAACAGATTTCCTTAAATCCTAACCACTTTTTTGTGATTTAAGGGTTTCGATTTTGCCTGTTAGATAAACAAGAAAATTATATAATAATAATTAGTGAAGAAAATAAAAGAAGATAAAAATTTGTGGAGTGCAAATAGTTGTTGTCATAATATATTTTACTTTTGCGCCAAGAGTGGAGATACAAATTATATATATATATATATATATATATATATATATATATAATGAATAATGTTATGGAGAAAACAATATGTTACAACAATTTCATAATATTCCTAAATTAACATGTCAACTCACACATGGGTCTATCATAACCTCTAATTTAAATTTTTATATGTATACTAGTTATTAAGAAAAAACATGTTAAATTTTTTGAAAAATTAATCAAGTCTCAAAAGGAATTTTAAGATAATTTGTTACTAGTAATGAACACAATATAGGAAAAGAAAATAAAATTATGTGAAAATCTTACAAACAAATAAGAAATCTTTCACAAAAAAAAAAAAAAAAAAGTTATAAAAAAATTTAGGTGAACAACTCACAAATGAACAAGAAATTATTTTAAAAAAAAAACTAAAAATATTTAAATCTAAACAAATTAGAAGAATAGATTTTAAGTATAAAAAAAAAAATTTATTAAATTAAATTTTTAAAAAAATTATTAAATTAAATTTAAAATGTATATAAAAAGGCTTCAAATGTCGCTTTAGGCCCAAAATCTCTTGGGCCGAACAGTTTGCTTTTCCTAGGGACGAAGATTTATTTGTATAAATATTGTGGCCCAATATTGGCTACCAAACAAGCCAGAAACCATGTTTGAGAAAAAGGATCCTTTAATTCTCTGAAGTTGTAAAGAGAGAAGTGGGTGACGTGACCAGTGGTGGAGTCGCACGTGACTTGCTCCCAATAACAACAGTCACTCTAGTGGTCATCAACCCATGAAGGGAGAAGATGATCTGTGACATTGGGGCTAGACCTCACAAACTCCTTTATTTCAAACAGACCCATCCTCTCTTCGTCAAAGCAGCCTCTGTTACCATGAAGTTGAACCAGAACTATCAAACCCACAATAAGCTCTTCATCAAGGACCCTCCCATTGTGAAAAAAAAAATGCAGCAATGGTAATACTCCTCTGTTCGTTGCAAGACCAGCTTTATACAAATTAGGAGAATCAATTTGGTCAAGTCAAGTGTGGAAAAAAGGAATATATAGTAAACTTTATCATGTCGGTAGTGGAAAAGAGGCGAACCTTTATTATGTCCTGTGGCCGCTGGTATAGGTGGCAACCTCAGAAATTCTACTTTCTCTTTCATTTTAGTCCAATTCACTCCTAATTAACCTCAGAAATCCAATCACTGTCGGAAAAAATATTATGGGGAGTAAGCTGTAAAGGTGGTACTTTGGAGAATTGCGAGTCAAGTCAATGGCGGGAAAGAAAATTACACTTATCTAAGGCATCCTGTTGGAGCATTTAGGTCCAATTTACTCTCAGGTAATTTAGTTGGCATTCAGACAGCATTTGATTCTGCTGTACAAGTTGTTCATGTCGTTTAAATGAATTAATTAAAAAAGGTTGATGGTTTTTTTTTTTTTTTTTTTTTTTTTGAGAATCAGAAGAAGTGAGAGTTTAATGTGGTAAATAATTCTTAAGTGAGGTTATCCTAGCTGAGAAACTACCTAATTAAACTAGGCAATAGTTTAGACCCCTAAATTAACAATTAAGGCCAAGTACTTGATTAAACAATTGAACTAAGGTAATAAGCATTGCGTGGATAACAAGCAAATTAAATAAATAATAAAGCATTAAGTAAAGAGAAACAAATCCAAGATATATGACACCAAATGTGTTATTGAATAAGAAAACCTTAGTACTAAGTGTAAAAATCTCTCCATGGCCAACCGCCGAAACAATCCACTAAGTATAGATAGTTGCAATATAGAATACAAAATAAGCCCTCCAAGCCTATAGCTATCCTAGTGCTTGAGCCCTCTAAGCTCGTACTAGCAACTAACTACTCCAAGTTGTTTCCCTAACTTTGGCATTTGTTCCCATAATTAAGCACCCATTGCATCTTCAAGGCACCATTGTTGAAATTGGCAACCTCCAATGGTTCCCTGAATGTTCAATACACTCACAGCACTCAAAGAGGATGATGATCGTCGTTGGGATGATCTCCTCACAAAGATTTGGCAATGATGAGTGGGAAAAGTGTAGAGGCATTGAATAATGCATTCATTTCAACTTGATGGAGACACGCCTTAATTTGAATACTCACATGGACTGACTGATGGTTTTAATTACAACTTGCCATTTTGATTGGTTAAGAAATGAATATTGAGAAGTGAGGAAAGATAAAAATTTTTGGAGTACACAGATATTCTATTCTAATATATTTTACTTTACATATAGTGTTCTACTTGGAATATTGATTCGTATGACTTAAAGTTTTTTTTCCACATGTCAAGGCCTTGTAGCTAAATTAACATCTCTTCATGCACTAAATGCTTAAGGGTTTAGGAGGAAAGAATTTGAGCTATGGGTTAGCATCATATTATAATTATCTCTAACAAAAAAGTAATTTTACACACTGACGGAGCTACTATTTGATTTTAGCAGGGAATAAATTTTTTATAAACATATGTGTAACTTTAGCTAGTTATACATACACCCCTAAACTTTTATTTTAGCTAACTAAGTACTTAAATTTTAATACTATAATAAATACACTCTGTTAACTTTAATTTTAGCCAATTTAGTACATAAATTTTGGTGCTCCAACAAATAGATCCCCTAAACTTTTATGTTGCCACAATAAGAGCCCTTCATTTTTCATTTATTTTTTAATAATTTGGTTCAAAAAAAAGTTAAATTGGCGGGGAAAACAATTAAGGCCTTATGCTATAATATCAAAGTTTATGTACTAATTGGCAAACAGATAAGTTACGGGGGTTTGCCCCAATATCAAAGTTTATGTACTATAAACTCAAAAATAGTTATATATTTTTGTAAGAAAACTCAAAAAGATATAATATCTATCATTTGTTTAATTGTAAAGCTTTTTTTTTTTTTTTTTTTATTGTTTCTCACATGACGAATAAGCTGGTTTTAGATTTTTTTTTTCTTTTTTCAGATTCAAATTTCCACTTATAAATAAAACAACTTTTAATAGTTACATAGATACAAAATACAATGTATGTAAATTTCTTTTACTATGTAATTATCCCCCAAATTTTATTACTTATACAAAAATTTTATAAAGGATGATAAATTATTACATAAATTTTTTGAAATCTTATCCATTTTTTTCATTTTACTTTTTAAATAAGAATAATGTTTTTTTTAGCCTTTAAACAACATTAATATAATTGGATTAGTTTTCTTTCTACTTTTCAAATGAATTTAATATAAAAAGGAATAACAGTGTATTGATTATAATTATCACATAAAAAAGTATATCACCAAAAATACAAAAAAAAAAAAAATTTTGAAGAAGAAAAGAAAAGAACAAAAATCCAATTATATTTAGTTGAAGTTAGGAGTAAGGGAGGGGGGATTTGAAAGTCTTGAGAATAAAATTTTAGTTTTCTCTTACCAAAAAAACGACTTTAAAAGTCTTCAAAATAAGTAAAATATTTTGAAAATTCTTATTTTATTTTATTTTTTTAGAAGAAGATTTTGAAAAGTTAATTAGTGAACCGGTTCATGGCGAGAAAACTTTTCTTGCCATCAAGCCGGAATTTCTTGGGATCAAGCAGCAAGCAAGAGCTGCAGATTGTTTGAATTGGTTTGGGTCAAGGGTATATATAGAGAATAAATGATTCATTCACATAAGCTTGACCATTCCACAGGCAGAAACGACACCGTTCTACAGCTAGTGACGGAGTGATCATTGCCCAAGTGTCAACAAAACGATGTCGTGTCAATTAATTGTATACGACACCATTTTACAGAAGCCTATTAGAGCTTGTGGTTCACACGACACCGTTTATTACCAATCTTATTAATAAAGCATAGTTACACAACACTAATTCACATATAGATGCACTCAACAAAACCAACAGACTTGGTCTTGTCAGGGACAATGTGTTGGAAGCAATGAGGTATTTTCATTTATTTTTATTTTATGAAAAATTATTTAATTCAAATTTTGATTAAATACCTACACTACAAAAAATTCGGCCTGTCCCGGCGTTTTTTTCCCGGCGCTTTTCAAAAACGCCGTAAAAGATACGCCTGTCCCAGCGCTTTTTGAAAACGCTGGTATAGGCAGGACCTATTCCGGCGCTTTTCAAAAACGCTGGTATAGGAAGCCCAAAAGCGCCGGGATAGGGTCCCCCTATCTCGGCGCTTCTAAAAGCGTCGGGACAGGTCTCTCCAGTCCTTTATGGAAAAAGACCTGTCTCGGCGCTTTTGGAAGCGCCGGGATAGGGTCCCCCTATCTCGGCGCTTCCAAAAGCGCCGGGACAGGTCTCTCCATTCCTTTATGGAAAAAGACCTGTCCCGGCGCTTTTTGAAGCGTCGGGATAGGGTCCCCCTATCCCGGCGCTTCAAAAAGCGCCGGGACAAGTCTCTCCAGTCCTTTATGGAAAAAGACCTGTCCCGGCGCTTTTGGAAGCGCCGGGATAGGGTCCCCCTATCCCGGCGCTTCAAAAAGCGCCGGGACAGGTCTCTCCATTCCTTTATGGAAAAAGACTTGTCCCGGCGCTTTTGGAAGCGCCGGGATAGGGAGACCCTATCCCGGCGCTTCAAAAAGCGCCAGGACAGGTCTTTTTCCGCATCAAAAAAACCCAAACACCGGTACCCAAACCGCATCGGAAGCCGCCGTCGCCGATGACTCTCAACCGTCGCCGATATGCTCAATCCGTCGCCGATCTTCTTCAGTTCGCGACGGTTCGGACGCCGATCCACTTCAGTTAGGTGATGGTTCGCGACGCCGATCCACTCAAAGTTCGCGACGGTTCGCGATGCGAAGAGTCGCCGGCCGTTCGCGACCCTTCCGGCGACCCGTCGCCTTTCACCCAGCCGGCGACTCTTCGCCTCCCACCCAGCCGGCGACCCTTCGCCTTCCACCCAACCGGCGACCCCGATCGTCTCTTCGCCTTCCGTGATCGCCGATGGCCTCTGCGCCTTCCGCGGTTGCTGATCGGCCCTTGGCCTTCCCCGATCTCCGTCCAGCCTTCGCCGTCGATCTGCTTACCGTCGCCGTTACAGGAGGTATTATTATTATTATTTTTATTTTTTTTTGAAGGCATTATTATTATTTTTATTATTACTACAATTATTATTATTATTATTATTATTATTATTATTATTATTATTATTACTATTATTATTATTATTATTAGTAGTAGTAGTAGTAGTAGTAGTATTATTATTATTACTATTATTATTATTATTATTACTGTTGTTATTATTATTATTATTATTATTATTATTATTATTATTATTATTATTATTCCAATGATAGTATTCCAAAAGTAATAGATGAAAATGGTATAATAGAATCAATTCTAAGTCACTTTAAAATTGTCAAAGTTAGAGGGGGTATGGGTGCATTTTACTTCTCCTAACAATAAGACTATACATTGTTTAAATTTTTAGAAAAACAATACATATATATATCATAGTTCAATATGGTTACTTTTTTATTTAAACAAACTTTATTTTTACAGCGATTATCATAAGACTTGTTATATTGATTCTTTTAGACTAAAAGTTGGAATGCAAATACAATGTTCAATACAAACTTTGCAAAATTGTACATGACACTTTGTTACCTTTTTTTATGGGAAATTTGAATGATTTGTTATGTGTATTCACTTGGGTTTTTTTTATGGGAAATTTGAATTAGATAGTGCTTGAGGAGACTGCCCTTGTTAAAGGTTGCGAGCATGCTTACTGGTTTGTCCAATTAATCCCTTTATCAATATATGTTATTGGTGATGTTATGACTTTGTGGTTGTTGAAATTATGGTTATGGTCGTTTGCATGCATGTTTGAATTTGTTACCGGAATTGTAGTTCTGCTGCTTCGGTTTTTGGGGTTTTGGCTTTATTGTGATTTTCATTTTGGTTGGTGATGCTTGTTGAACTGTGATTGCAATGGACAAACATGGGTGGAAAATGTAGTAGTTCAACTATTCCTTTCTTTATGTTAACGTTAACAACAATGATATATGGGTATTATATATTAGATTGAACCTTTAAGAGTTTCGTACTAGATGGTTCTTTTTTTCTTTTCTTTTTTGATGGGATGGATGGTTCTTTTCTAGTGATTGCAAATTATATATGAAAAAGGAATTAGAGGGTCATTGAAAGCTTTGTTGGATCTATCATAATATGTTTATCTTAAACTGTTAATTATATACAAATACCCAAAACTGAATGGCCAAATTAAACTATGACTCGTCAAAAACATCATCCTTATAAATTTTCACCGTTTATGGTTATTCATGTGCAAGGAATAATTGTTAACTATGGCTATGTGATCTACAACTTGTAGGCACTATAACTATGGCTATGTCCTATGTTATCTACAACTTGAAGAAAATGAAATACTATATATAGTTGTAGAATTAGTCAATGATTGATGCCAGTGGATCTTTTGTATTGTCTCTTTTTGGCTTAAACCTTTTTAATAGAAACTTTAGACTCGTGCATCTTTAATGTTCTTGACAACCAAGCTGAGCTCGACACTAGTTGGAACCCCACATAATTTCATGCATGCAGATCGTAGAGGACCGCGATTAATGTGTATATATAAAGTCAAAAGTACGATCATGATGAAAGAGAAGGATGGACCATTTACTAGTTGGAGAGGCGCTTGAAGGGATCGAGATCCTTTAGAGCTCCTACTGTCTTTTACCAAATATAAATTTTTAAATCCTGACGTTACCAAGTAGTGTCCAATATAAATTATTTCTTTCTTTCTTTTTTCAATTTAAGAAAATTGACTAGTTGAACCATCCATATAAATTATTTCTTTCTTTCTTTACCAAGTAGTGTCCAATATAAATTATTATGTCTCTCTTTCTTTCAAATTGTCATTACAGCCTAGGAATAGACCTAATTTACGTCATTTGAGTTATCATAGTAGTGAGTAATGGTCAGTTCGCTTTTGCAGGAGTGGCAGCTTGTTTAAAGTTTACCTTCTTCTTTCCATGGGCAAACATGGGGATTGCTAAAGGGCGAGTAAGATCTGCTTCTTAATTCCCTTAAATCGTAAAACAATGTGTCTACATTACTGCTGTGGTGGGTTGTTTATTTGGAGCAAGCGGGTGGCTTGCATGGTGTTATAAGGTGGTGTACATTGATTTTGGGAGTGTTGCTTGTGTTTTGTGTGTATATTTGGATAAAATAGGTTGACTCTCACACTCTTTCTGTTACTGTGTGTTTGTGTTTTTTTAGGGTGGGTTAGTTCTTTCCTAGTCCAAAGGTTGTGTGTATCTTTTTTTTCATTTGGGTGTGTCTCTTTGATCCTTGATATGGAGTTTTGAATGGGGAAATTGTGTTGCTTGTGTTATGTGGTTCTTTTTTTTTTATATAAGTTTTATTCTGAAACTGTTTGATTCATTCTGTTGTTGATATTTAGGAATTTCTTTTTTATTAAAATGAGCTGTGTTGTGTTACGTTTATTGGGAAATTCAAACTGTCATTGCCTTGATAGTCTAGAATAATCCAAAATGCAATTTGTTTTGGGTCAATGTTGCTAATAAGAAGTGATGGGGTTATACATATAGGAGGATGCGAGTTTGTATTTGTTGGGTGCTGAACGGTTTTGACATTCTTTTCCTCTTTTTGATTTGGTAGTTGTGAAGATATTGCCTATAGAATTATATTAGTTTGTGACTGTGCTATGCCTATATAAGGTGGTGTACATTGATTTTGGGAGTGTTACTTGTGTTTTGTGTGTATATTTGGATAAAATAAGTTGAGTCTCACACTCTCTCTGTTACTGTGTGTTTGTGTTTTTTTTAGGGTGGGTTAGTTCTTTCCTAGTCCAAAGGCTGTGTGTATCTTTTACTCTTCTTGCTTATAAGGGTTGGTGGGTTAGAATTAAATGTCAAATAAATGAGTATGATTGGGTTATTAGTTATGGTTTGTGAGGTTGATATTGACAAACATGCAATGTCGTATATTGAACCTTAGAACATTTAAGGCTTGTTTCTTTTTTATGTAGTGTTGTTTGTTTTGTGACTTACATATTTGAAACTCAATGTGCAATGGTGAAATCGTAGTGTAGGTGCGCCTTATAACATTCTAGACACTTGGGATGATATATTTTGTGTATATATAACATTCTAGACATTTGAGATGTAATTGTTGATATGGTGTAATTAAATATATTTAGTTTCTTGGTTTAATGTGGTATTGTATTTGCTATGGGAAAATATGAATTGTGGTTCATTATAGTTGTTACAAAATAGGTATTGGAAAATATATATTGTAGGTACATGTATTGTAGGTAAAAAAAAACAAAAAAACAAAATTTTTTTTAGCACCTGTAATATTACAGGTGCTAAAAAAATTAATTTAAAAAAAAATGACCTATCCCGGCGTTTTTCAAAAGCGCTGGGATAGGCCCTTTTTCATTATATTGATTTATGACCTGTCCCGGCGTTTTTCAAAGCGCCGGGACAGGTCATAAGTCAGTATAATGAAAAAGGGCCTATCCCAGCGCTTTTGAAAGCGCCGGCATAGGCAGTACCTATGCCAGCGCTTTGAAAAACGCCGGGACAGGTCCCCGCAACCCTGTCCCGACGCACAAAAGACGGCGCTTTGAAGCGCCGGGAAAAAAAACACCGGGATAGGAATTTTGACCCTATCCCGGCGCTTTTTGGGGCTATCCCAGCGCTTTTGAAAACGCTAGGATAGCCCTGTCTTTTTGTAGTGCTACCTTGAGTTAGTAAAGAGCCATTAAGTTTATTTCTCTTCAAGAATAAAGATTTTTGAGAGAAGATAATGCTCCTATTGAAGGAGGAACAATTCCTGTGATGTTATTCACACTCATATCTAAATGCTCCAACCTATCCAAAGCTGGCAAATCTTCACAAAAAAAAAAAAAAAAACAAAAGGAAAAGAAAAAGAAAAAATTCTACATACGTGTATATATATATATATATATATATATACACACTCTTGTAATGTACTGGAAAATTACCATAATGTAATTTTTTTTATCTAAATATGAAAATTGATTATTATGGTAATTATTTACAATCATTTTTATGATTGTATTTGGATATGAAATTATGTGTTATAGCATCAAGTGTTTATTATTATTGAGTTTGTATATAAAATTATATATTCTAGTATTTAAGGAAAATTTGATGTACTAAAATTCTAACCAAGTGTTAAATTATGTGATATAATTTATATTTAATTAAATTACTCATAAGAAAAATAATATGTAAAATTGTGGATTCAATAGTTTATATTATATGTCACAATATAATATAGAATTTTCTTTTGATGGGATATAGAAATATTTTAATATGCCCAAGAAAAGTCTTTGAGCACATCTACAAGAAACATTTTGAATTTCGTTCTAGACTGACTACATTAACAGAATATCTTAGCAGAAACATTTGTGCTATAATAACAATAAAAATGATTTGCTGTGTCATTATTAAGCTGAAAAGCTAAAAAAAATTTATTGATTACATAACAAAATAAAATTAATAATGTAAAACTGTCTAAAACACTTTCTAAAGTGATCTGATGTGTTATACAAGGAAAAAATAAATAAACAAAAGAGGTAATATATTAAGAGAAATGCTATATCCAAAACACTTTAATGTTATTAGTGGGAAAAATAATAATTTTAGTATTGGGTCCTTATTAAAGCCAATAATAACTTACCACTTATGATCTGTAGTGAAAATGTTATGAACGTAATATATATATATATATATATATATATATTTTTTTTTTTTTTTACTGCTATAGCTACAAACTTTTCTACAAAATTTTTACAAAGGGTTGAAGTAGGAAACTCTTATTGGTTCTCAACTAGCGCAACAAGTACATCACCTTTTTACTCGCCAATAATTACTCACCATATCAACAATTTGTAAAAAATTTTGAATCTCTAAGACTTTGTCTCTTTTTTTATTTCAGCCTTCCACATGAATGTCAGATCCTTTACATAGCTCTACTTTGTAAATGTTGATTTTTTTTCCCTTTCTCAAATCTCAGTTCTACTTTATTTTCATTTTTATTATTTATCACCCCTCTCTAATATTCTCATCTTGCTTCTTATCGATTCATTTTTGATTTATACTCATCCTTTTTTTGATTCAGTCCCTTTCCTTGGTGCCCCCACCGTTTAGGTCCACCACTTTACTCTAGTATTTGCCTCTCACAATTTCAGCTCGAAATCAATGTTTGCCCAGATTGACGAAATTCCAGTTGGAATGTAGTCAAAATTTGAACGGATTCGGAATAGGAGGGGGGGGGGTTCATTTGGTCCGGACCACTACCCAAACAGAATACAATTCAAAAATTTTCCTGTAAGCCAATGAACTAAGGATGATGAGGAGATGAAATTCATGAAAAATGTCCCTGAGCCTAAGCTGTGGGCAACCTCATGTACACTATGACCACCACAATGCTAGATATTTGTCATGTGATGAGTATAGAAGTATTTGCCATTGTGGAGAAACAAACACTACACCTGTCCCTGTCCCTGTTCCTTCTAGACGTGCAGCCCCATCGGAAAACATCATCCACGATGGCATTACTTCAATGAAAAACACGTCTTCATCCAGGAAATCATCGAAGAACTCCCAATCAGATGGAACTAGGAACTAGGTGATCAGCTAAGAAATCTGCCAATCCTTGTCCTTTGACAACTTTTTGTGGGACATATGCAATGTCATATTGTTGTAGCAGGACTGCCCATCGAGCTATATGACCCGAAACCACTGGCTTAGGAGAGGAAGAGGCTAAACAAGCCTTAGACAGACATAGCTACAAACAATGGTGGGAAGGAGTTTGTAGAAATGATTTTACCATAGGAACAAATTTTCTAGTTGAAATCACCTCCTCCCATGTTAAATCACTGACGTTCAACAAATCTCAGAAGGGAAAGAGGGAACTACAAGACTCATACATTCCACAGCCCTCATCAGAGTTTGCACGAAGTCGAGGCATCAAAGGTTCGCTTGTTGTCACCAATTAGAATCCGCCACATGTCGCTCACCCACCTCCAAACTCCTATAAATAGAAGCCTTCCTAAGGCATTTAAGGGGACACCAAGCCATCTAGAGCAAAAGCAGCATCAAAGAAGATTCAGAAACACTCAAAAGTACAGAAGCTGCATGAATCAAGCCTAAAAGCCTTCAAGAATTTCAAGAACTTCAACCTCAAAATCGAAGAACATTCGAAGCAGAATCATCCAAATTATCTGCCTAGATCCTAAAGTTTCCTGGAATCAAGCTCAAAAGCCTCCAGAAACCTTAACAAACCATAAATCAATGAAGCTCTACGGAGTCAAGCCTTCAAAGCACCGAAAAATTTCCACCACAAACCTTCAAAGAAGAAGAACGCACGAAGAACACGAAGAACAAACGAATAACACGAAGAATGTAAAGAATAAAGAATTTCTAACAAGCTCATAGAGATTCATTGTAATTCTGTTTCAAAAATTTTTGATCCATTCCTCAGCCAAATTGAAGGATATTTTGTGTTCAAATTAAAATCACATTACCACGATTCTAATGAACAAATCTTTCAAGGAGATCGAGTCAGAGGATCACTCTTTTGTAATTACAGAGAATTGTACCACATATTCATCAAAACAAATTCACATTTGTGAAACTATTTTACTTGTTTGATTTATTTCGAACTAGAAATTTAATCATCTACAGCTGTGTATGAAATATATGATGGATGTAGTATACATATCGTGCAATATAGCAGGTAATTAGAACATTATGGATTTTGTCGACAATTTAAAATTTGTTATACGTAACAGAACGATTAGTGTGTTTTGCGACAACAAGTCTATTGTCATGTTAATAAAATCTAGAGCAAATGTTTCCAAGGGCAAACACATTGATTATCACTATATTCAATATATAGTGGAGATGGGTCAGTCAATGGATGCCTTAAATTTCCACATTGAGGTGATCGTTGAAGAACACCGATCCACATTCATATTTTGATTAGACTCTTTACATCTTTGCAGTACGATGCTGAAATCAATAATACTATGCAATAAAGAGAGTGCATTAGGTAACTAAGAGAATTTCTAAATTTCCATATTCACATGAGCTTGTGTAATTTAAACTTTGATGGAGACATGCTGTTTAGCGTACTCTACATTGCAATTTTAACTCTCAACTAATAATTCAATGAACAAGAATTGCATCTCAACAAAAATGATTGAGAAGTAAAGGGAAAAAATGACTACAGTGCACACTACACCTCTAAAATTTTGGTTCTTCGAAATTTACACTTGAAGATTCGAAATTTGAATTTTACCTCCTGAAATTACGTTGCATTTGTAGCCATTCTATCCATACTTTATGTTAATTGCCACACTTGTGTTTAGTTCGTCCAACAAAATAATGCCACGTCATTTTTCATTATGTCACATGCCATTATTTTATTGGACGAATTAAACTTGCATGACCAGCCAGTTTATGCATTACTTAACTTAAAATATGGACAGACAAGCTACTAATGCAAATAGAATTTAATTTCAAGGGGTAAAATCCAAACTTTGAAATTTTAGTGTAAAATTCAAAAATCTTCAAACTTTAAGAGTGTAATTTACAATTTTACAAATAATAATAATAATAATAATAATAATAATAATAATAATAACAATAATAATAAGAAATCTATGCATATTTTACTTTAAATATAACGTTCTATTTAAAAACTTTGTTGTAATTTATAATGCTTTTGTAGTATCAGACTGTTATTGTTTATTCCTAGGAGTACGATGACTGTATTAATGTCCTGTTAGACACAGTTGGTGTTGTTGAATTATTAGTACTTTTTTTTTTTTAGGTTGAGATACAGAATAAAAATTTCTTACTTACCTTAAAAATCGTTTTTAAAAATTGATAAATGAACTCACGTTTCATACACAAACAAGAAGGGTGACTAAGGAGGAGCACTACGAAATTAGTAGGGGCACATTTCATGTATTTTTCCATAAAGCCGGAATTTCTTGTGATCAAGCAAGAGTTACATGTTGTTTGAATTAGTTTTCAGCATAGTATATATAAGGGTGTAGACTAAGGGCTTGTTTGGATTGAGGGGGAAAGGAGGGGGAGTGGAGAGGAGTAGAGTAGTATAGCGTTGGCTAAAAATAGATTAATTTTGGACCAAATTTACTATGCTTTACTCTACTCTCCCTCTCTTCCCTTCAATCCAAACGGACCATAAATGATTCCTACACATAATCTGAGAGACAGCCCGAAGAATTTAATTAATTTACTAAGAAGATTAGTTAAAGAGGTTCACAAATGCTAAAATGAGCTATCAACCTATGGAACGTAACAACATGTATATTGATCAATGACAAATAAATTGCTTGAATTTTAGGTATCCAATGCCAATGTTTTAGACTATTTAGCAAAAAGTTAAAAATGTTGTTTCCAAACTAACCCTTAATTAGCTTAAAAGTACTTAAAAGAACTATGATAGTAATATCTAGTGCGATCATCCGCATCAACAATGCACTAGAACGTACCGTAATACTTACGTAGAAATGGCACCGTTCCACAGCCAATGAGTAGTGACCATTGGTCAAAGTTCAAACAACAAAATGATATCGTGACACTTAATGTAGACGACATTGTTTCACATATACCTGTTAAAGTTCACGATGCATGTGACAACATTTTATAATTGTATTAATGAAGCATAGTTAAACAATGCCTTTTCACTTATAGCTGTTAGACCGTAACAAAATTGTAATAGAATCTGTTTAGGCAATTATGAATTCTATAGAGAGTAATTTAACAGTGCAATTGAATCTGCTTCTTAAGCTCTCAATCCATCATTCGTCAACATAGATATAAAATTTGTTACAATAAAAGTTCCCAGATATTGAGGAAGCAACCTTAGCTAATTATACAGATAGGCTAATAACTTACGTAGAGTAATTGCAATAGAAAAATAACAAGAATACATACAATCCTCAACCAAATTGTAGCACCGCAGTCGCCAATGAGTGTTGATATAAGGAACAGTAATTACTCCCAAGCAAAACATGATGTAAGTTACCGAAAAGCTAGTGAAGAACACTGTTTGATCAACTTTGTACCATTTCTCATCACTTAAATCTGAGGAATGCATTGGCGTTGGAGAATCATCTCTTCTAGTGGAATTTTTCTCCTAGTGAAAGTATAAGTTGATGTAAGTATAGGTTGCTGTAAGAGTTTGTTATATTGCTAAATTTGCATTATTTGAATCTAAAATATTCAAGTGCAATAATATATATATATATATATATATATTGCAACACACCAAACTCCTATGGCAACCTATACTTTCAATTCACTACAGTCTTTATATTCATGTATGCCCACGTTACTCATGTATCTCTCAGCCTTACTCTACAGTGAATTGAAAGTATAGGTTGCTATAAGTATAGGTTGTCATATGAGTTTGTTATATTGCTAAATTTGCATTATCTGAATCTAAAAGATTCAAGTGTAATAAAAAAATATATATTGCAACACACCAGTCTCCTATGACAACCTATACTTTCAATTCACTATAGTTTTTATATTCATGTATATTCACGTTGCTAATTATGTATATCTCAACCTTACACTATAGTGAATTGAAAGTATAGGTTGCTATAAGTATAAGTTACCGTAGGAGTTTGTTATATTGCTAAATTTTCATTATTAGAATCGAAAAGATTCAAGTGCAATAAAAAATATATATTGCAACACACCAAACTCCTTTGGAAATCGATACTTTTAATTCATTATACTCTTTATATTCATGTATGTTCACGTTGCTAATCATGTATATCTCTATGTTACACTATAGTGAATTGAAAGTATAGGTTGCTATAAGTATAGGTTGCCATAAGAGTTTATTATATTGCTAAATTTGCATTATCTGATCTAAAAAATTCAAGTGCAATAAATCCAAATTTTTTTTGTCTAGTTTCAAATATCAAATTTTTTAAGGGAATATTATTTTTTGTCTTGTTTGTCTTTAAAAAATGTATAAGTTTTCAAAACTACCCTTAATAGATATTAGTTACAATTATTTTGAACAAATTGAAATAGAAATAAAATCTATAGCTTACCTTGCGATGATCAAAAATTGTCCACCCTTCATATAAAACGGGGTACATTGAACACGTGTATAATCCGCTGACCCCTCTCTCATCACGCAAACGACATGCTACTTTCATTCGTCCTTCATTACCCCACCTCCTCCCGGAAGAGTTCTGAATGTCAAAATACTTTTGACCATTTTCTTCACCATATCACTATTGCATGCCAAACATAAGAGCCATCTGTTTTTTCAAGTGCATCATCCTCTCCTTCATAGATTCCACATCCTTTCCAGTTTTGAAATATTTGACCAACCTTCATATGTGCTATTACTGGCTGATGAGCCACTGCTACCAACAAATATCCTTCATTAAAGCTAGGGATCCTCACAAAACCGTCAATAGTTATAATTTTATTTTTAGGTCTTTTTGAGCGTAAGCCATGCGTCATTAGGTATCCCAAGCAGAAGTCACTAAGTCCCCCATTTGAGAAATCATAAGGATGAAAGTATAAAATTTCCTCTAATTCTGTGGTAATATCATTTCCATAAATGATTTTATAAAGACTCTCAACTGTAGAGATGACGGAAATAACAAATCATACTGTTTTTGGACCTTGATCTTTGACTATAAAAAATGTGTTCCAATCATAACGTGGAGCCAAAACCCATCTGCCTCCATCAACCACTACATCAAAATAAGTCTGTTACATCAAGTGTTAATACAACAAAAATTAGTATAGTAGTATTAGACATAATATTACATCTACAAATTAAAATTCATTGCAATAATAATTTAAAAGTGATAAATTATTATATTAATAATAATTAGTTAAAATAACTTATAATTTTTAGTTGCAATAGAGGCTTTAATACTAAATTGCATTAAGAAATATATTTTGTAATAACTTAAATTGAAGAAATCATTATAATAACTTGGTACCAATTATTTTGCAATCTATTACAATAGAAATTTCAAAGTGTCAGCTTATTGCAACAATATATTATTGTAATAACTAAATATCAATTATTTTACAATCTATTGCAAAAACAAACACGAAGTTGCAACAAATATATTATTACAATAATCTATTACCAAAATTATATTTGTCAATTATTTGCAATCTATTGCAAGAAAATTCATGAAATTATAGTCTATTGTTACAAGATTTTTGAAGTAGTAAATTGTTTACCGCCACAACAAATATAGTATTACATCAAAATTGTCATTAAAATATTTAAAATTTATTGCAACAAGATTTTTTTAACACAAACTTAAGAATCTGTTTAGGCAATTATGAATTCTATAGAGAGTAATTTAATAGTGCAATTGATTCTGCTTCTTAAACTCTCAGTCCATCATTCATCAACATAGATATAAAATTCGTTACAATAAAAGTTCCCAGATATTAAGGAAGCAACCTTAGCTAATGATACAGATAGGCTAATAATTTACGTAGAGTAATTGCAATAGAAAAATAACAAGAATACATGCAATCCTCAACCAAATTGTAGCACCGCAATCGCCAATGAGTGTTGATATAAAGAAAAGTAATTACTTCCAAGCAAAAGATGATGTAAGTTACCGAAAAACTAGTGAAGAACACCGTTTGATCAACTTTGTACCATTTCTCATCACTTACATTTGAGGAATGCATTGGCGTTGGAGAATCATCTCTCCTAGTGCAATTTTTCTCCAATGGCAGTCCACAAAGAAATGGATTTCGATCATAGCTACTTGCATCAAAAGTTCCAAATTGGGCTTTCATATTTGGGGTCCTACCTGATAAGTTGTTATAAGCAACATTGAACACCTCCAAAAAGGTAAGCTCAATCAATTGTGGAGGAATTTCTCCACTTAATCTATTGTGAGAAAGATCCAAGCTCTCTACTTTAGTCAAGTTTGAAAAAGATTTTGGAATGGAACCTGTTAATTGATTGTGAGATAAGTTTAGTGCATGAATTCCTTATAGCTGTCCAAGTTCAAGTGGCATTTGACCTGTTAGATTGTTACAAGATAAATCCAAACCTGACATGTAAGTAAGAATGTCATCCTTGTAAGAGCTAAGCCTATGTTTCGTAACAAAGTTAATTTCAACATCTAGGTAATAAATAGAATAGCCAGTATCATCGAAGGAACTACCAAATCTATCAGCCCAATTTTGTACTTCAAAAATACCAAAAGATAGTGTATGTCCAAAACAATGAGGTATTGTCCCGAAAAATATGTTTCTTGACAGATCCATTAAAGTTATATTGGTCAATTGACATAACTGTGTTGAAATATTGCCACTCAAATGATTTCCTCCTAGCAACAAAATTCTTAAGAAGAAATCATTGTAATAACTTCGTACCAATTATTTTGCAATCTATTATAATAGAAATTTCAGTGTCAACTTATTGCAACAATATATTATTGTAATAACTAAATATCAATTATTTTACAATCTATTGCAATAACAAACATGAAGTTGCAACAAATATATTATTACAATAATCTAATACCAAAATTATATTTGTCAATTATTTGCAATCTATTGCAAGAAAATTCATGAAATTATAGTCTATTATTACAAGATTTTTGAAGTAGTAAATTGTTTATTGCAACAGTAAATATAATATTACATCAAAATTGTCATTAAAATATTTAAAATTTATTGCAACTAGATTTTTTTAACACAAACTTAAGAATCTGTTTAGGCAATTATGAATTCTATAGAGAGTAGTTTAACAGTGCAATTGATTCTGCTTCTTAAGCTCTCAGTCCATCATTCATCAACATAGATATAAAATTTGTTACAATAAAAGTTCCCAGATATTAAAGAAGCAACCTTAGCTAATTGTATAGATAGGCTGATAACTTACGTAGAGTAATTGCAATAGAAAAATAACAAGAATACATGCAATCCTCAACCAAATTGTAGCACCGCAGTCGCCAATGAGTGTTGATATAAAGAACAGTAATTAATCCCAAGCAAAACATGATGTAAGTTACCGAAAAGCTAGTGAAGAACACCATTTGATCAACTTTGTACCATTTCTCATCACTTACATCTGACAAATGCATTGGCGTTGGAGAATCATCTCTCCTAGTGCAATTTTTCTCCAATGGCAGTCCACAAAGAAATGGATTTCCATCATAGCTACTTGCATCAAAAGTTCCAAATTGGGCTTTCATATCTGGGGTCCTACCTGATAAGTTGTTATAAGCAACACTAAACACCTCCAAAAAGGTAAGCTCAATAATTTTAGCAATTATTTCATTTGTTGACATATTTTGAAACATTTTTGTAAACATTAAAGTGCCTTGACATGGCTAATGCCGATGACATATGTAGGGCAATTTTTGCTTACTAGTTTTAAGGGCCTTAAAGTGCCTTGGACATGGCTAATGCCAGTGGCATTCTTTTAGACTTGAATAATTGAGTAAGAATAATTTACCTAAAAGATAACTAAGAAATACTTAACAAAACTTTCAAAAAGAATATTGAGCATCATAAAGTTGACATGGTATAAGAGGACAACTATCCAAAGAGATACTAATGGTTTACTTTAAGATGATCATCTCTTAAGTCACAATTAGTTCAATTTATATGGGCTCATATATATGGGACATTGAGGAGTTATAGAAAGTTGTGATAGAGTGACTGAGAAAAAGGAAGTGAGATGATTCTAGAGCTTATGCAGTTTCCCCTTAGAGCATTAGCAGTAATGGAGCTAAAAATTTAGCTATTTGGCACCACAAAAAGTTACTTTATCTATTTTACTTACTCACTTTACAAAACATCCGGTAGCAGTGGATCTATTTTAGCTTTTAACGCAATAAAATAATATAAACATCACAATAAAATAATACAAACATCACAATAAAAAAAATATATCATACCCCATAAAAATTAATTTCTCTATAACCCACAGCACAATGATGATCATCCACAATCCATAGCAACCATCAGAACCACAATGATCACCCACTAGTTCACATAACCCATCAAAACCCAGAACCACTATGATCCACCACTGACAACCAATCAAAAAAAAAAAAAAAAAAAACCCACTATGATCAACCCAACCAAAAGCCCACTAGATCATCCACAATTGACAAAAGCCATAGTGATCAACCTAACCAAAAACCCAGATCAAACTCAGACAACCACTACCGTCAGAGATGAGAGTTTCAAAGAGTGAGTTTGAGAGAGTTGAGAGCATCATAGAAGTGGATCGGCAGCGTGGGTCTGAGGTTGATTGGCGGCTTAGGAGTTCAACGAAGTGGGTCGGTGACGTCGAGCTTCGGTGAGCGGTGACATTGAGGATCGAGTCGGGCCGGCAGCGGTGAGAGAGAGGTGAGAGTTTGAGAGAGATTGAGAGAGTTTAAGAGAGTTTGATGAGAGCTGATTTGATGAGGAGAGAGAGAGAGAGAATGAGAGCAACAGGAAAGAGAAAAGAAAAAGAATAAAAAAAATTATTATTTTAATATGTGTAGGAATTATTTTAATATTTTTAACTTTTAGCTTCTCCTTCTATACGAAGCCAAAAATAGCTTCGTATGGAAGCCTAAAGCTAAAATATTTTAGCTTTACCTCTACTGCTATGAGAGCATTTTTTGGGTTTTCGTGGAGCTAAAATAGCTATATAACTTTTTAGCTCCACTACTACTAATGCTCTTATAAGTTATAACCTATACTCATATATTCATGTTATTTTATCTTATTTGGCAATCATTAACTTGATTTTTGGTCTTCAATGATATAAAAAGTAAATTATACTTTCCTACATTCCCTTCAAACTGTACATAGAATTTTTGATGAAATGTGCAACATGCAGAAATTTAATCTAATTTTGCAAAGTATTTTCTTAGTCTTTCATCGGAAAGTTGTTTGTACTTCTAATTCTTTGTTATTTTTTTTTGAAGTACAAGTTAATTATATATATTTATATATAAAAAGAAGGACCTCTCTTGAGTAAGGTTCTAGCGAGGGTTTGGAGTTTTTTTGTGCAAGTTCAACTCCGAAAAAAAATAGGGCTTCTGAGCCAAATCAGCGAAGCAAAGAGAGATATGACCCATGAGCCCATCACATGATTTTGATAATAATATGAGGCATGGGCCCAATTCACGAGGTGAAGAAATAATGTAAGGCATGAGACCATTACATGATGTGCAAAATATAAGGGTTGTGAGCCTATTTTGCAAAGTAAAGAGGATTGTGGGCTATGAGCCCAATCCGTAAAGCTCCGAGGACTTTTAGCTAGCGATCACCCATGTTGTTGGATGGAAAGGCTTTTCGGGCTTTAAGATGAACTTGGCCCAAGACTTATTCCTTTTGCTTTATGAAATAGTGATGCCTTGGCATGCATTGTCCAACAATATTGCACCATGTGGCCAGAGGAAAATAGTGATCGCTGAACAATAAAATACTTATAAAACAAAGGTCTAAAAAATATTATTGTGTTTAGTCTTGTGTTTTATGCTTATTTGGAATTTAATTATATTGACATTTATTAATTTATTTTCCTGTTTGTTTATGAGAAAAAGTTTGAAAAATAGAATCAAGTACTTAGCATTATATATACATGTATTGTTTTGTAGTGAATAGTCATGCAAGAGATGAGGTTGTCATGGCATGCTTTCATTGGAGAGTGACACATATATATAGAATGTGCCTTTTTTTTTTTTTGTGAGTTATGTCATATGTGGTATTGAGTGGGTGCGTGAGAAGTTAAAATAGGCCAATTGTTGTTACAAACTCTTCATAGCACACTCTGTACAAACACTAGCTTGCAATGAAAAAACACGATTTTAGTCAAAATTATGAAAAAGGAAAAACCATGTTTTCATTTCACAAATTTAATTGAAATTATGTTTTCAAAACTTCAACTCACGTAACAGTGTGTATACAATGATTGATGAGTGTAAAATAACTAGTATATCATAATCATTACCCATTATATTATGAGGATGTATAACATGTTTATATATAACAATCTTTAAAGATATTAATACTAATGGGAAATGTTTATATTTGTTTAACATTAATAAAATTTGATAATTTGTATCAAAAATAAAACTTTTTAATAATTTCACTATGAAAATGGTACAAACGAATTTTATTTTATGAAAGATCGCCGTTAAATATAATTTTGATTGAAAATACTAAACTTTTTTTTTGTTGGGTGTGTGTGTATATATAACTTATCAAATAAAACAATGTGTATAATAAAAAACATGTGTATATGTGTGTGTGGGGGGGGGGGGGGGGGGGGGGGTTGTCTTAATAAATATATTAGTGCTGCAGCTTAGCCCCCTAAACAAAAATTTATAGCTCCGCCTCTGCTCCTAGGCTGCTACGCATTCATTCGGACATTACGCATAATTTTTCTCTCTACTAACTCTATCCTATAGTATGTGATTCACACCCTAACAAGAAAACCACCCACAACACAAACTAAAAAAGAAGTAAATAAATTGGCAAGGAACCATTGAAAGTCTCTTAAATTTAGGACCGCCTAGCTTCTTTGATTAGCAAGATCAGCAACAATATATATGAATCTAAAATATTTAGAAGAAACAGAAAATTTTGTATTGCAACATCAAATATTATAATAATACAAAAAAAAAAATGCTCTCAAGTCCATGTGAAGACGAAGAAAAGCATGGCAATTGTCAACTTCTTCCTAAGCAAGTCCGTGCCGAGTGTATGCTTATCAAAAAGTTCGTGTGTGCTTGTTTTTGGAAGACCAAACAACTTTGAGTAACTTTTTAGTGGTCCCTAGAGTCTTAGACCACTCTTCTCAATATTTTTGAAATATATATTTTTTTCATTTCTTCTTTCATTTTCTACTTCATTTTCATTTGCACTTAAGTGCTGCATTAGATCTTAATAAACCTTATATAGACTTAGATTTTGATTATATATTTGATTTTTTTAAGAGCTAAGTTTATTAAGTCTTTATTGTGACTGTAAGAACCAAAAGAATTTTTCTTTACCTTGGTCATAAAGGGAGCCCTAGCCTCCATGTACCCAAAGATCTTATAATCCCTAGCCTCCATGTGCGGAAAGTGCACCCAAAGATCTTATAATCCCTTTGCCGAACTCATTTTCACCTAGGTCTAGGTGCTTCAGCTTACTTAGTCTCGACAAACTTTTGAAATCTGAATATAAACAGTGAAAAATGATGGCATTTTATTGTAAGTATAATCTCAATCACACGTTTGCAGGGAGCAACATGCTCTACCTTGACAATGGTTTTTCCAACTAACGTTGAAGTTACTAGAAAGCACTATGAGCAAGCATGAAATAATTGTTGGCGGATATAACATATTTATTTAATAGCTAATATAATATATAAGGATACCACTTGATCCAAAAGGCTTAAGCCTAAAAATTTGGGTCCAATTATGTTATATTACCACCCTCTTTTATCATTCTTATTCAATGTTGAATTTCACTCATATGGATGCTCAACGATAATTGCTTGAAACAAGAGGGACTTTCAAATGGGACAATTCTCCAAGAAAACTACTAATGTACTTCAGCAATGTGGCTTACCCTCTTGAATCCTACTTCCACACTGTTATTTGCAACTCAGCTGACTTCCAAAACGCCACAGTGGACAATGATTTAAGCTACATTATTTGGGACACTACACATGCTGAAGCCAATGTCCTAAACATGTTACACTATGATAAAATGGTATCTAGTGGGACAGTTTTTGCAAGGCCATATCAAGAAGGTGATCGGGTGCTAAACAAAATCGATAACAGTGTCTTAAACCGTCTGCCAAATGGGTTGGTTCCTGGAGAGTGGTGCTTAGACAAGGAATGAATAGAAGCACAGAGACTTCAAAGCAGCATGAGGAATTTTGTTCAACGTGGGGCAACATTAATGCTATAAAGCCAGGGTCTTATGGCATCAAACTTGGAGTTCTCTTGTCTGAACTTGCTAGGGAAGGGACACTCAGAACTAGTCCATGCGGACAACGGTCAGAAAGTAGAAATATTACAAGAACCATGTGTTGTGGAAATTTTTTCCTAATTTAATTAGATTAAATTCTTTTAGCCAAACATATTCATTTGTAAATTTTTGGTTTACAAGTTGCCCTTTCTATTTGGGATTCACTTATGAAACTAAAAACTTTTTGTTGAAAGTATCATAAATAAAGGTAAAAGTTAGCTGAAATAATACCGTGAGACCTATAAATAGTACCAAAAAGTGCAGTGAGACCTATAAATGGTAACAAAAATAAACTGAATAGTAAAATAAGTTGACAAAAATAATTCATGACATGTGCTGTAACGCCTGTAAGCCAAGAGAAGAGAATAATTTCTTGTCTCCAATCTATTCTGTCCATTTTTGATATCCAAAAACTTACCCATCCCCATGCTATCGACCAATGGTGTCCCCACCTAATGGTAAGTTGCAACCAACGTAGAATAGAAGTCATGATGCAGCCACTATAAAGCACATTTCATGGTTTAGATAGTAGTATTACAGAATGGTTTTAAAACTCGGACCATTTAATGAACTGTAGAAGAAAGGTTCAAGGTTTTTTAGGTCAAATTAAGATCGAACTAAAGTTGAACCAAAATGGCGTTGTAATTTATTTTACAATTATTTAAAATATAAATAAATATATTAAATTTGAAAAAATTAATAAAATAGTCCAAATAAATATAGAATTATATCTTTCAAAAATATATTTTTTATATCATAACTTTCATAAGATAAATAAAAAATTTGAAATCTTAATCAAACATAATAAACAAAATATATAACAATATCATATTTGATTTACTAATTATCAAAAAGAAATTATTAGTTTACATTGTAATTTTCATGTAAAATTTACATTATAAACTAAAGAAATAAAAATAAGTATTATATATTATATATTTTTAGGAAAATATATACAATAGTTTACATTTTATACAAATATGCATCATATGACTGCTATTATATAAACCAATAATTATTCCCTCAAATAAACATAGTTGATATATCAAAAACTACTAGTCTACTGTTGCAGTAAACAAATAACAAACTGCCAGTATCCAATTTAAATCTAACATAAAATATTACTAAAATATTAAAAAGGTGAAGTTGATGAAGTCCAAAGCTGCTGTGGTACACAAATATAACCAAAACTAAGAATTAAATATAACAGTGTGGACCCTACATCTGTGTAAGAGATTTTTTTTTTTTTTTTAGTTTTTTCTTTTACTATTTGGAAGGATCTTGTAAAAGGATTTTTTTTTTTTTGAGAAAAATTAATGAAGATCAAGTTATACTGCAATTTTTGTTTGGTTCTTTGTATCAATTGATCCTTCTTTTGCCTAGAGTCTTTTTTGCTCTTTAAGCTTTGATCTGTATCGTGAGAACTATTTATAGTTTTTAAAACCGAACAGTTTAATTGCGGCTCACTGACTTATTTACATATGCCTGTATTGGGAGTTAAAAGAACTGTTTTTGTGAACAATTCATGGTTAATCAAGTCGGACTGTACGGTCCATTCCGGATTTCTAAACCATGGTTCAAGTCATCAAATAGAAGTTGCACACACATATATACTTAGATTCAACTATAGTAGAATTTCTATTTTTTATTAAAAGATAAGTTTTCAAAATTAGGAGTTGCATAAGGTAAGAGAAATGGCATTATGAAATGTTAGAGTAGAATTTTTATTTGCAACCCGCAATTAACCTTATCGGGAGGCCAAAGTGGTAATTTCATACACCGAGGGTAGCATCATATTTCTAAATGTTGGATCCTCAATCACATCTCATAAAACGGATCACGATGTCATAACAATCAAAACAACTAGTCACGTAATTCAATCAAATTATTGGATTGAAAGATGTCAAAGAATCAAGTTTCAATGGTAAAGATACATCCACATTATGGAGCCTAGTTATTTGTAATTATGAACAATTAATTTTTACTAGCAAATGGCCTATACGATGCACGGGTACTGTATAAATTTATTTTTAAAACATTTTATTAAAAACTATTTATATATATATATATAATTATTCTTATGACTATGCATAATACTTATTCTTAATATTGCTCCCAGCCATGAATTATCTGCCTCCTTAAATTGAAACTTGTCAATACTTGGGTTGATTTTTTATATCCAGGTTAAACACAAACAATCATATTACTCAAAGTCAAGTCAGCACATCTCCAATCTGCATAAAGCAAAAAAGGCAACAGCGTCTAAAATATTAAACATAAAAGCAGAACTTAGTGGGCAATCATGAAATAGTTTATGAAACTTCATAAAAATGCTAACTGCTCTTAGAGCCATTTTGTCGAACACTTAGCAGATATAACCAATAAATAGAACTTGGTTAATTCACGGGCGGGTGTCGAAATAAAGGTAACCATAATTCCCAGTATCTAAAACATATTTAAAATAATATGTTTTAGATATGTGTCTGTTTGAAATATTGTTTTGTAGTTTGATTTGTCTTACAAACTTGTGAGGGTTGTTGGCGCCACTTGTACTCTCCTTGCCCCTTTTCTGTACCAGGTATCTTATTTCCATGGAAACAGCAAATAAGCAAAATCAGAAGAGGAAGGATAAGCCCACGAAATACTTTGTCAAGACGGTCGAACGTTTTGACGACGAACTCAAGTTCTGCATTTGCGTGCCTTGGGATGCTTATGTTTTGAGAAACCCTCAGCCGTATTGTGGAGGGGTAAATTAATTCATTCATTCATTCTCTCTATCTCTCACTGTTGGTTGGTTGGCTTTTAAGGAGTTTTTAATGTAATCTTGATTTTACCATTATGCAGTGGATGGAGACTGTTGACTTGACTTTTCCCTCGTATGTATGTGAATGACGCATTGGAGAAAGCCTTGCCCAAGGAACTAGTGAAATCTTTGAAGGAGAAGGGATCATTGAAGAAGGGATCCATCCGGGTAGATATGGAAGAGCTGGATCTAGAAGAAATAGACTATGAAGGTCTAAAGCAGAAAATCTCTTTGGTGTTGAAAGAGCGGATGATAACAATGAAAGATTTGAAGGAGCAGAGAGCATTGCAGCTACGTCTGGAACAGCTCTTTCATTAAGTTACCCCTTACATCACTTTTTCTTATGGTTGCATCTGAACTCTTTATTTGGATCCAATGTCATCTAGATGCTTTAACGTCTTCTCAACTTTTTTAACTCCTAATTTGTCTTAACTCATTGTTTTAACCTATGGAAGAGACAATTCGTATGAAAATTGAGTCGTGCAGTTGAAAATATGTTAGATTCTTTGTATTCTTAACGTGTTAGTAATTTCTGAAGTACTAAAGTAATGCAGGGCAATTTATAAATTTCATTATGGGAAAGGCGAGTCACCTCACCTCTAGTATTTCAGTCTTTTCTGTTTATCCATTTACATTATCTCATCCTACTTGCTAAATCCTATTGATGAATTTAGAAATTTTCTGTTTTAGCTTAACATCTGTGCAAAAGCAAAACCAGATAAACGTGTATAATCTGCTTGGGGAAAAAAAAAAAAAACCCTTATAGTTTAGTTCATGAGTGAGAGTTTAGTCCCGTAAGTTTAAATTGATGGCTTTTAGTCCCTGAATTAACTTGGTCAAACTAAAAACTAACATGTTACCGCTTCATTATAACTAAATTACATTAGTTTAACTTAGGTAGCACTTGAGAGAGTAGTCAATTAATATTATCAATGATAAAGAGATGGTGGGTTGGTACATTTAATAATAAAAAATAAAAAAAAGTAATTACAAACAATAAATAAAGATCGTTATCATAATATAATACAACAAAGTAAAAGATAAAGTTGCGAAGCGAACGATTGTCCACTCCCACTAGGCATTGAGCACACTTAGTTTCATACATAAGTACGCATATAACTTCCAAGGTTCCAACTCCACCATTTGAAGCCGTCCAAATTGAACAAAGCACAACAAATAAGTAATTAAATAGCACAAGAAAATATAATTTAATTATATAATTAAGGCAAATTATTCTTTGTTGGTGGTATGTTGGAGATAATCAAAAGTCAAGGGTCTAAAGAGATGAGCAGCTTCAGTCTCTATCAACTCCACTTGGCCTTTCAAGAGGTGCACGTACACAACCCAGTCACCGTTGCAACTTGGACTTGGCATTGGCATCACATACCCTGAGTCACCTCCCCATGGAAAATGGTATGACCCAAATATTGGCTTACCCCATCCAAAATCCACCTTTGACTCCGGGAACCTTTGCCCTGATGATACCACAAAAGTTGGTCCATCTTCACTCCCACTACAATATATCTTAGCCAACCCTGGCACTGGACGATGAGACTCCACCCAATCTATGAGCCCCAAGAAATGTTCCTTGGTCACTGCACCATCCAAGAATTCATGAACTTCATTGGCCACATAACTCAATGGATTTTCATCAATCTCATTTACTTCCTTGCCTCCATAAGGTATGGATAGCACATTTCCAAAGTAAGACCCCATGAGTGAAGCTTTGTCTATATCTCCATCACTTAACCTTGTCCTACCATCCACAACAATGCCCATTTTGGTTACCTTTTTGTCCACATTGTTAAGAATGGCATATTTAGCAATCATCTTCCACAAGAAGGCACTAAAGGACTCTAGTTTAGTCCTCCTGCAACCATTGGTTGTGCTAGCTAGTGATTGGAGCTGGTTTAGTTGGTCAGCCTTAATGTAGTATATGCGGCTAATAAGATAATCATCACCAGGTTGTGGGTCTTTGGGTGGAGGCAACGAGGTCACTGGAACATACATGTCGTTCAAAGATGGATGAATTGAACCAGGGCGTCTAGGATTGAGTAAAGAACGACGAAAACATGGCATCGTAGAGATGGGTTTAGACTGAGCCATCTCAGCCCATGACACAAGAAATAGGTTGGCCGAGTAGGCGTCTGCAATTCTATGGTCAAACGTGCACGCCACAACCAACCCACCACACTTGAGCTCGGTTGCCTGCGTATTCCAAATACAAAACAAAAAATGTCACTATTAGTATTTATTTTTTGGCGTAAATACACTTTTAGTCCTTACATTTTGGTTTTTTTTCATTTTAGTCCCTACATTTTAATTTTACCACTTTTAGTTCCTAAATCAATTATCGCATTCCATTTTGATCCTTTCTGGTAGCCCACTCCCAGAATTTGCTTAGGTGGCAGCCAGAAGAATTAAAATATTATAAAAATGCCACGTCACCATACACATCAGCATATAAATTTAAAAAATTAATTTATTAATTTTAACCAAATAATAAAAATAAGAATAAAAACAAAATTAAAAACTAACATGAACCCAGAAGCTCATCAATTGCATCTGTGAACCCAGACCAAAACTTCCACCTATTGCACCTGTGAACCCAGATAGACTAAACCCAATCCCCACGAACCCATCAACTCTTGTGAACTCAGGCAACGACGATGGCTCCAGGCAGCCTTGGCGGCCACGGCGACAGCTTCAAGTGGCCTCGATGGGGACGTCTAGACTCCCCCAGCTCTTCTCGTGTGTCTCTTTTTGTATTTGGCCTTTGTAAGTCTTAAATTTAGAGAGAGAGAGAGAGAGGGAGAGAATGAGATGAAGCCGACAGTTTGGAGCAAATCTAGAGGAAGGGGGCCGGCGGTGGTTTAGAGAGAATGGAACTTGATCTCGGTCTCCATCTCGACCATAATGGAGCTCGCCGGTCTCGGCCTTCGTCCCGGTCTTGGCAACAATGGAGCTCGTCGATCTCAGCCACCGTCTTGGCGTGGGTTTGTTGACAGATCGGTGGGTTTGGTGACTTTTTCGGTGGCAGTGGTGGTCATGTTTTAGAATTTTTGTGGGTTTTTGAGCTGAAGTTCATGTTATGAAGAAGATAAGGATGGCGGTTTAGGGTAATTTTGGAGTGGCAGCTTGGGGTTTTGGTGGGTTTTTTATCTCTGTTTTTTTTTTTTTCTTTTTTCATTTGTGTTGTTGTAATCTGGATTTAAGTTATTAGTTGCTGGGTTTGTGTTCTTGTAATCTGGGTTTGAGTTTTTATTTTTGTTGCTAGGTTTGTGTTGTTGTAATCTAGGTTTTAGTTCTTGTTGCTGGGTTTGTGTTCTTATAATCTGAGTTTGAGTTTTTGTTTTTGTTGCTAGGTTTGTGTTCTTGTAATTTGGGTTTTAGTTCTTGTTGCTGGGTTTGATTGGGGAGAACAACAAGGTGTAATTTTAGTCCCTACATTTTTTTTTTTTGAGGAACATGTTCTTCATGATGACTGGGGGAAGAACATGAACATGATGACTGGGAAGAAGAACATGAACAAGAATTCTTTTTTAATTTAATTAATTTAATTTCTTTTTTACAGATCTGTTTTTAATTTTTTTTATTTAGTTAAATTAATAAATAATTTTTTTTAATTTATAAGCTGACGTGGCAGTTTTAATAATAAAATAAAATTTATTATTATTATTTTAATAGTTCGGCTACCACCTAAGCAAATTTCGGGAGTGGGCTACCAAAAAGGATCAAAATAGAACGCGATAATTAATTTAGAGTCTAAAAGTGGTAAAACTAAAATGTAGGGACTAAAATGAAAAAAAGCCAAAATGTAGAGGCTAAAAGTACATTTACGCCTTAGTTTTTTTACTACGTGCCTTGTCAAACATTTAATATTTGACTAATTCGTCCTCACCAAATTCATGTACTTGTTGCGTTTATATGGATTGGTTGCTGTTTTAATTTTAACGAGTTATTGGGTTAGTATGTAGGTTATGACTTTTGGTATATAAAAATTAATATCAAAAGGAGCCTTTCTTTTTTAATTAATTTTATTCTTTTTTTCTCTCCGAAATATGATTAATTTATGAAGTTTGTTAGTCCTACGTATATAATAGATTCCATTTTTTTATTACCAAAAACAAATCCATTTTTTACAGCTTGTTTTTCAAAATAGTTATTAATAATAATTAACTATGGCAATATCACGTGTGTGAAAATAATGCCTTTGACAAATTCAATTAAAGTGAGTAAAAACAAAAAAAAATATTAATAATAATGTGAAATTTAATTCCTTTTACCAAAAAAAAAACAATATTAAATTTCATCTTTAACATAGACTTTAGAGCATTAGCATTGGGGAATACAAATGCCAAATGTAAGGAGAATTTGGCATTTGCAGCCCCAAAGTGCTCTCCATTGGAGAATTGCAAAGCCTAGTATTGCAAATTTTTTTGCAATACTGTTACAGTGCAATTCTAAAGATAGAATTGCACTGTAGCAAGTATTGTAAAAAAAAACTATATTTTATTCTGCTTTTTTTATCCGTAATTTCTCTCTCATCTCTCATTTTCTCTGTTCTGCTCTCTCTCTTCCTCCTCTGTTCTCCATCTGCTCTCTCATCTCTGTTCTCACCCATCTCCATCTTCAAAATTTCTCACCCATCTCACACGGCCTCTCTCTCATCTCTCATTGCACTGCTCAACCGATTCACCCATATCACACCATCGAGCACGGCGACGCCATCGAGCACTACAAAACCCACAACCGGAGCAGTGTGAGTACGAAGTTTTGGTTGTTGCGTTGATGGGTACGAGTGCGAGCACGGCGAAACCCACAACCGGAGCAGTGCGAGCACGGCGAAACCCACAACCGGAGCAGTGCGAGCACGGCGACGCCATCGAGTTGTGAAATTTAGGGAAATTTAGGATTTTTTGTTTGTGGGTTTTGTTGATTGTTGCGTTTTTGGTTGATCTATGAAGTTTTGGTTGTTTGAGTTGATGGGTTTTTGGTTGGACTATTTCACCACCTTGCTGGAAATGAAGGCTCCGGTAGAAGTTGCAGATAGAAGAGAGGTAGAGAGCTACCGGCGGAAGTTGCAGATGGAAGAGAGGCAGAGAGCTAAAAATTAGAGAGGAGAGTGATGGAAGATAAAAGATATAATTTTAAAATATATTATTTTATTATGTAAATATATTATTTTAATGAGTAGAAGAGGAAAATAAAAGTTTGGGATGCTGGAGGTATTGTAAAATGGCATGGTATAATAATAAAGTGATTTTTTAAAATGGTAAAATAGAATAGAATTAGAATTAGAATTTGCCAATGCTAATGCTAATGCTCTTATAGGCACGTGGAACCTACACATTATTAAGGAACACATATCCCACACATAAGATATTTTCTTATCAATAACAGTTTACCTTTTATTTTCCATACAGGCCAGGACAATTAGAAAATAAAGCAATTTATGAGTTATTGTTCAATATCACGAACCATATAATTTAATTTTCACCCTTAAAAATATATATAAATTAATTTAAATTAAAAAATTGTAAAAATAGAACACATAAGAAATAGTAGCTAGGATTTGTTCAAAGCAATTATTGATCATAATATAATATAATTGAAGCGGCAAATTAAGGTGCGGCAGCCGGCATGGTTCAGAAACAGAGGCAGACTGAAACTCCGAATAACCGTACGATCCAAATGAAAGATATTATTCAAAGTTTCAAAACCAGCAGCGTGGCATTTGAGAAGAAGCGAAAAAGTAAAATGAATCAATTCATATTAATTAGGGTCCGTTAAGATACAGCAGAAAATTAAAAATTAAAAATTAAAAATATTGTAGTAAAATAAATTTTAAATGTGTGAATAGTACCATACGACCCATTTTTTATATTTTTTTTCTAAATAAAGTGGTTTTGAGTCTTGCATGAACAGTATATAAGTAGTGTGTGAACAGTGCATAAATAGTAAATTTTGTCTCCTCTCTGAAACGCGTACGTGCAGCAGAAAAAAAAAAACGTGGAAACGCAAAACGGAGCCATGAAACGTTAAATCTAAACGCATACTATAGTTTCTTGAAGAGAGTTATAAATTAAATTGATGAGGAAAAGAGAGAGAGAGAGAGAGAATCTTATTAGGACTCTCTCACTATTTAATTTTAAAAATTAAAATGATGATGTGGAAATTTGTGGAAATTTCAAAGGTTTTGGTTTTATAGACCTCGCGTTAGAATTTTTTTTTTTAAAGGACTCACTTTAGGTTTTTTTTTTTTTTTTTTAAAGACTCACCAAAAAATTAAAAAAAAAAAAACTTTAGGATTAAGGAAAATAGAGATAGAGACTCCTATTAGGACTTGTGGGGATGATATGTCAAACTTTGATCAACCGCCAAATATCGAATATGTGTGAGTTTGGATAGCAAACGCAGCTGGCGTTTGCATCCAAATTGGGTCTGTGGATTATTTATAGGACCCTCAATTATTTTAATAAAGCAAATATAATATCCAAACTGAGTCTTACGAGTACTATTCATAGTTTAAAAATTATTTTGCTACAATATTTTCAATAATAAGTTTTCAGCAATAACGGTATCCAATGTAAAGATAGATTCTTTTGAAAATTCTTCTACTTAAATACATGCATTGAGAGTGAGAGTAATAATACACACACATATACATGTACACACCCCCACGAGATGCCTAAACAAAGACAAGGAATATTTCTGATTTAAAAATAAATTAAGTAATATTACTTCATTAAAAGTGGTTTTAATTAAGATAAAATCTATTTTTGGTTTGATCTATTTATTTGTAAATAGATAATCATAAATAAAATAAAATAAAATAAAATAAAAAAGGCATAATGTTTCTTTCAAAGTAGTTTCAAAAACTATTCTCATTTCTTATTATTTCAGATTTTTAGTTCATCGCAAAATACTCTACTGGCTATTAAAATTGAATTGTTTGCATGTAAAATTATGTGGCTAGCATCTTCCAAAAACACATTTTAGGGAGAAAAAAAAATTATATCCAAAAAAAGTTTCCAGGATTTTCTCCCTTTAAAGGAAAAAAAAAAGTTCATTTGAGATGTATTAGGGGTTGGAGAAAGATTGACGTTATAATGTCACAGGGACGTTCTATACGCTAAGATAATTTTCGCTCTAGCAGGAGCCAAAAATATTACCGCTATGTGCGTGTGCGTATGGGGTGTACGTGAATACATTGGGAATAAGAAACACGTGACGAACCTGGACAGCGAGCACACCATGCTTCTTCTTGGGCACAATTTTGCCTTCAATGGTGTCATCAGGGTTATACAAGTCGAGGTCTTTAAGCTCTGCCTCAGCAAAAGCTTCGACAAAGTCCACACCACGGTTATTGCAAAGAATCTCAGGTTCACCAACAGGGTTTGACACCACCTCACCAGCAAAAGCGTAGTATGTCACGAGAGCTTGGGCCAAGGCCTTCTTAAGAACCCCAACCATGGAGCCAAAATTATTAGAGAGGTCCTTTCCCAATAAGCTGGTGTTCTTCTTGTAACAGAAAAACACACCCACATCAACTGGGGGTAGAAGCAAGTCTAGGTTGGATAGTGGTAGCCAATGCTCTTGCAGTGGCAGCACTGCAGCCACAACCTCCCTCTTGCTCACTTCCACAATCAACTCTCCTCCTCCTCCTTCTGAACCCATGTTTACAGAGAGAAAGAGAGACAGCAGTAAGAGACTATAAGAGAATAGTTTTGAAATATGGTTGATGGGGTTTGATAGGGGAGTGGATATATAGAGGCCCCTGTGTGAGACCGTGTGTGAGATTTTTCTTAATAAATCATTTAGTCAAGGTAGGCTTTTGTAGAATGGAAATGTATTACACCTATGAAAGAGCTATGCAGCAATTAGGCCAACTACCCAAAATCAATTTGCGCATGCATCTTTTTTCTTTTTCTTTTTCTTCTTTGGGTAAACTTTTTGACATCTTTTCTTCTTATAAGAGTATCCACAGCAGTGGAGCTAAATTTTTAGCAATTTAATTCCACCAAAAGTTACTTTATCTATTTTAACTACACACGTGCTACAGCAGTGGATCTATTTTAGCTTTCAACACAATAAAATAATATAAACATCACAATAAAATAATAAATACACTACAATAAAATATTAATATTTTATTTTCTCTCTCTCCCCAAATAAAATAAAAAAAACCTATTCTTTTTTTTCTCCTATTCTATCTTCTCTCTCTCCAGCCGGTCTCAGCTCTCTTTCTCTTTCTCCCTCTCTCAGATCAGCTTGCTCTCTCTTTCTCCCTCTCTCAGATCAGCCGGCCTCAACCTTGCCCTGTATAGATCGGCGGTGGCTGAGTATGGTGGGTCCATGGAGGTGACCTTGCTCCATGTTGATCGGCGGTGGCTGGTAGTGGGTTTGGTGATTGGTGGTAGTGGGTTGATGGTTGGGGCATGTGGTGGGTGGTGGGTGGTGGTGAGGTGGTGGGTCTAGGTCCGTGTAGATCGATGGTGGTGGTGGGTTTGTTCATCGATGGGTTTTTTTTTTTTTTTTTTCTTTCGGTGGGTTTTTTGTTCATCGGTGGGTTGATCGGTGGTGGTGGGTTTGTTCATCGGTGGGTTTTTTTTTTTTTTTCTTTCGGTGGGTTTTTTGTTCATCGGTGGGTTAATCGGTGGTGGTGATGGGTTTGTTCATCGGTCCGTGTAAGCCGGTGATGGTGGGTTTGTTCAACGGTGGGTTTTTTTTTTTCCTTTCGATGGGTTTTTTGTTCATCAGTGGGTTGATCGGTGGTGGTGGTAGGTTGTTCATCGGTCCGTGTAGATCGGCGACGTGGAACAACTCGGCGAAGCAGAGAGTGGATGAGGGAGAGAAAAAAAAAATGAGAAGGAAGAAGGAAGAAGAAGAGAAGCCGAGAGAGAGAGAGAGAGAGAGAGAGAGAGAGAGAGAAAAAAAAAAAAAAAGAAGAAGAAGAAAAGAGAAATATTTTTTAAATCAAATAGGAGAGAGAAAATTAATAAAATAACATTGTTTATTTTTAGCTTTGATGAACAGTGCACATTTATTTATAAATGTGCACTGTTCACATGGAGCTAAAAAATAGGGATATAGCTCCACTGCTAGAGCATTGTTTTGAGCTATATTGCTATATATTATAGCAATATAGCAATATAAGAGCACTGCTGTGAGTGCTCTAAACATTTTTTCTTTTGGTAAAAGCGGGAATCTTTTAGCTAGTAAAGCTAGAAATATGAAATACAAGACAGTTCGTATAAATAAAAGAAAAAGGTAGACACGACAGTAGCCGATTGTTCAAAACAAAGACAAAGCAATGGCTTGGCTTCTCCAACATGGGATGGCACTTATTTACAGCCCTTGCGATACCAACAAAGTAACTGCCCTGTTTAAAAAATCAATAATATAAACAAAGAAAGCAAAGGGTGTATAATTTAATTTGGACCCTTTCTGCGTATTTGTAGAATTTTATATACCTAGCTTGACAAGGACTCACTCTCGTCAAAAAAAAAAAAAAAAAAAGACTCACTCCACTTACAACTACCTGACCGATAGATTTAATCCGAACTTTAGAGGATCTCACTATCAGTTATACGGATTTAGCTTATTTTTAGTACTTTTTTAATTAAATGTCTCCTTCTGTTTTAAATACACAATAGTAAGTGGGAGTGAACTTTAATCTTTATCTTTTATTTAGTTAGTGGGCGATGTAACAGTTTCTTATTAAAACAAAATAAGATTTCAGTTAAAAAAGTACTAGAAGTAAGTCAAACCCTAGCTACACTTAGACTTATAATAAACTTTTGAGTCACAATTTTTAACTTTTGTCATAACTTTGATGTGATAAATTATAAGTAATTGTTTATTGCTTTCATATTGTTTGCCAATTTTTTTTTCATAACAAAGAAATTAAATTGCATGACAATACTTGCACGGTCTATTTTATTATTGTTATTTTGTTGTCCAAAGAAACAACAAAACCTCTAGGAAAAATGTTAGGGACACAAAAATACAAATTACCTGCTAACATGACAAGTTTTGATTAGACTAAATCACTTTTATATGAGTCAACCACTCACAAATTTTTTATAACACAATAAGTCTAGATATGCAATAAATTTTTAAAAAAAAATATTCCCTAATGTCTTCATGATAGGCGGTGATTGTTATTCAATTAAGTAATGTTGGTGAATACTAAAAAAAAAAAAAACCACATCATCAATTATGTAAATCAACTTCAAAAACTATGGGGATATTACATCAAAGAAGTGACTCTGTAGGAAGCCAATATGTCAACTTTTAAATATTATAAAAAAATCACCAATCGCATTTATTTCCATGTTAATTTGTATATCATTTATAATAAAATTTATAGTAATTTAAATTTTTTCTAAAGAAAAAAAAAAAGGTTTGAAGAGTAGTCTACATGCAACCAAATCATGTTTAGGAAAGTTATATATATGGCTCATCCTCACAGTTAGAGGTGAGGTTAGGTTTGTGGTATTTTCCAACCCAACTCAACTTTCTTAAATCGGAAAATCTCCAACCTAACTTTATGAGAAATGATAGAATTGGGAAAAACTAAATTGTATTGATTTAATTTAGCTTGTGCCTTTATATACAACATCAGGTTCAACCAAGAATTAAAAACAGAGAGCTAAAACTAACAAACTAGAGTAGCAGACTAACAACCACTCTCACGTGTGAATAACCATCCTACTCACGTGTGAACACTAATAACAGAAGAAATAAAACTAAACTACAGGTCGTATTATCTATGATACAAAGACAGCTACTAAACTACAAGTGCTTCAGATATTGCTTCTTGAACTTTATCTACACTTGTTGAATCTTGCTTCTTCAGCTCTAATTGCTTACACAAACTGCCTTGATCTTGATAAACTTGAAGGCATTGGTGGAGTTGTCGAATCAAGGAAAGGAAATTTTGTTAAGAACCATAAAAGTTTGATATTTCTTTCAGCTATTTGAAATTTTGTTATTTTTCCTACATATGATATTTTTTTTCATTAAAAATGTGTTTTTTTTTTTTAATTTGATTTTGAATTGATAGATACTGAAAATTGTATAACACAATGTGATAAAAAAGTTAATTATTGTTTTGTGTTATATAATAATAATAGATCTTGAATTTCTTTCCTTTTTTTTTTCTTTCTTTAAAACTGATAAATTAATTTTTTTTCAAATGATGTGGCATGTAATATTATTATTTTAGTTATCACATGAGCTTAAAGAGTGCCAACAGTGCACACTATTTGCCACATAGGTCTTTTTCATTAGTGAGTTAACAGCAGGGACCATATTGATTGTTACAAAAATGTAAAGACCAAATTAATTATGACCCTAAAATGTAAGAACCAAAATGGTATTTTTGCCAAAAGTTAATTATTGTTTTGTGTTATATAATAATAATAATAATAATAATAATAATAATAATAATAATAATAATAATAATAGAGTTTGTTTTGTGTGAGCCGAAATGGATTAGCCATTGTGAGAAGCTCTCTAAGGATTTTGGACGAGTTTCAAATAGCAAATGAGAAACCACAAACCACGAAAGAGTCAACCACAAAGGAGATTAAATGGTGCCCTCCACAACTGGGTAGCTACAAGGTCAATGTAGATGGTGCAGATTTCACCAAACAGAAGCAGGTTGGTATTGGGGTGGTAATACACGACTCGGCAGGAGAAGTGATAGCTGCTTTAAGCCATAAGCTTGCTTGTCCATTGGGTGTGTTGGAGACTGAAGCCAAAGCAATGGAGGTGCGGATCCAGTTTTCATTGGATGTAGGGGTCCGTGATGTAATTTTCGAGGGTGATGCTTTGAGTATATGCAATGCACTTACAGGAGTGGGTGAAGTGTCCACATCTGTGCAAAATCTTGTAGTTGGTATGTCTCAACCTGTAAAGGCTTTTGGAAGTTATGCTTTTTCCCATACCAAAAGGCAGGGAAATATCCCTGCACACCTATTGGCCCACCACGCTAGAAGTATAGAAAGTTACATTGCATGGCTAGAGGAGTGTCCTAGCCTTATTGAGCATGCATGTGCTCATGATATTGTATCTTCTTCACGTGCTGAATAAAGTTTTGTCTTCCTATCAAAATATATATATATATATATATATATATATATTGTGTTACAATAAGGACATTGGAACGGCTACCAAACAAAATTGATAATTTTGATATGGCTATAAAAAAAAATCATATATATATAAAATTATATTTATATATAACAGCTAGATATGCCTGTTGTATGCCCAAGGTACATACAAACTTATTTGGTCCTATGGTGGCATTCGAGGGAGTGAGTGAAATGGGCTCATTATTATAATTAATATATTGTAATTTTTTTTTCTTCTCTTTCTTTGACTCAGAACTGGTCGTTCTTTGTCACATCCCCAATTTGTGCTGCGAACGTCCTATCGTGCGGATCCGCGTCTACGTCTTTTTTTTTTCTTTTTGGTTCAGGCCTCAGCATGTTTGGATTAATTCTCCCGTAAACAGTGTATAGATGTACTATTTATTGATCTACAAACTTCACTTTTTATCAATTTTTTCATTAAAAATAGGTCTCACAGTACTATTTATTTAAAAATTATTTTTCTACAGTGTTTTTAGTTTTCAATTTTCAGTTTTAGCAAGATAAGTTCTATCCAAACCAACTTAGAAATAGAGACGCTGAAACTGTCTAATTCCGCTGCCTAGACTTTTAACAACCACGCTTCCGACAAAAATGCAGAAATAGATCATAGAAATAGTACATTTCGAATATAGCCAAAGGGACATTTATTTTGATGAACATAGCCAAATGCATCATCATCACTTCAATAATTTTATACAAATGCATCATCTCACTTGAATATATGTCTCTTTGGCTTTCTTTTTTTATAGCCAAAGAGACATCATGTTCAAGTGATGATGATGATGATGCATTTGTATAAAATTAAAATGAGTCATTGGTGCGACTAGTCTATCATATGGTATAACTAGTATAATATAAGTAATTATTTAGCAACGTGAAAAAAATTAAAAATTAAAAAAAAAAAAAGAAAAAAAAGAAGAAGAAGAAGAAGAAGTCTGGCCAAAGGCTTTATAGCCAAAGAGACATATGTTCAAGTGATGATGATGATGATGCATTTGTATAAAATTAAAATAACTCATTGGTGCGACTAGTCTATCATATGATATAACTCGTATAATATAAGTAATTATTTAGCAACGTGAAAAAAATTAAAAATTAAAAAAAAAAAAAAAAAGAAAGAAGAAGAAGAATAAGAAGTCCGGCCAAAGGCTTTATAGCTGAGTTAGCACCTTCTCATGCACAAAGTGCTTGGGGGTATAGGAAAGAGTTCAAGCAGCGAAGTTACCAACATATTGTAATTATCTCTCAACCAAAAAAAAAAAAAAAAAAAAAAAAAATAGAAGTCCGAATCACAAAATGCGTAACATACTTCCTATTTGGTTTTTATGTTGATGAACTAGTACTAATTAATGATTAGTTAGTACTATTTTCTTTTCTTAAGAAAGAAGTAAAGCGAATATATATATCCAAGTGCTGTAAGTTGTTTATCTTGAATGAGTAATCTATAATATTATATTGAATGAGTAATCTATATTCTATAGACAGTATTTTTCTCAATAAACTTCATCGTTGGTTTTTAAAACGGTCCATTATTACTTTATTATCCACCATTAATATTTTGTCACATAGATAATTGTAAAATATTTTTTAATTTTATGTTATTTCAGTCGCGGGATATTAGAAAAGTAATGATAGAAAAAAAAATTTATAGTTTTCTATCATATGTATTTAGTTGAGAGAATAAAAAAAGGAGGATATATAAAAATATCTTTTTTGTGGTTGAAAAATGAGAATATAAAAAATGTAATTTGTATAAATTTACTCTCATATTTCTATTAAATAAATAAACAAATAAAAACTTCTAGATATGTATGGAGGGAAGAGAGAAAAAGATGGGTACTTTACCATCAAAGACCCTCTATTTCCCTATTTCCTCTTTTCTTAAATACTTCTCTCATTTCCATTTCCCACTTTTCACCCGACCAAACTAAAGTCACTATTTGAGAGTTTTTCTACAAACACAACAAAGTCTTTGAGTAAAGAGGAAATAGGGAAATACAACAAACTAAAGTCACTATTAAAAATACAACAAAGTCTTTGAGTATTAGAGAGTTTTTCTAAAAATACAACAAACTAAAGTCACTATTAGAGAGTTTTTCTACAAACTAAAGTCACTATTAGAGAGTTTTTCTACAAATACAACAAAGTCTTTGAGTAAAAAGTTTATAATAATAAATTATTGCGCAATGAACGGACGCCGGTGGGAAAGGAATGGTGTGAGGAGTAAAGATACAGATATATATCCGAATAGTCATAAGACATTAATTATACACCGTTGATCTGGAAGTCACAGCCACAGGCAGGACCACTCATCTTGTTTGGATGTCCCCTCATGCTGCTTTTACTTCTAGCCTTATATAGCCATAGCCAACAAGTAGCGCAACAAAATTACAAAAATGGTACAGACGAAATTGACAAAGGCTACTAGTCATATCCATGACATAAATAATTAGAAAAAAAAAAAAAAAAAGGGTTGGAATTCCGGGTAGGGACTAAAATCGATCGCTTCAAGTCTTTGAATTAATTTTAATTTCTCTTATATCAATAGTCACACCCATATCACTAGTATTCCCTTCTGATATATCTTGCTGCTTTTCCTTTTTCTTTTTGGCTCTTGCTGGTCCACTAACGTTGAAGTTGAATTACCATCTTTGTTTTTATTGGTAGTGGTGTTCTTGTTATTGCTAGTACTCTTATTATTAGTGGTTCTGTTTTCTCCCATGGGATTTATCTATCTATGTGACTGTCTAATTTTTTTGCTTGAACTGATTTTGTCAAAGTCTTTGTCTTGAGTCCTTGTCAGAGATGGGGTTGTCTTAATTTCAATGTTTGATGTGATTTTTGTGTCTTTAGAAGGCAATGGAAGGACCAAGGCAGTATTAACACCACTTAGCATTATATATACATGTATAGTTTTGTAGTGAATAGTCATGCAAGAGATGAGGTTGTCATGGTATGCTTTCATTGGAGAGTGACACGTATATATGGAATGTCTTTTCTTTTTTTTTTTTTGAGTTATCTCATATGTAGCATTGAGTGGGTGCATGAGAAGTTAGAATAGGCTAATTGTTGTTACAAACTCTTCATTACACACTCTGCACAGACTTTCAGTGAAAAAAGACACTGATTTTTCGCTTATGTCTTTATTTTTATTTTTATAATAACAATCTTTAAAGATATTAACACTGATGGGAAATGCTTTTCTTTGCTTTCCTTGCTATATGGAATAACAAATGTTTATCTTTTATGTTGTCTCTGCCTACATAAAACTGCATATTACCATTTCCTAAATCAAGTAGCCCTTATATCACTTTTTCTTATGGATCTCATTAAGTTACCTCTTTTAATCAACTTTAGTTTGTGGAATTCTGATGATTGCATTTGAAATCTTCATTTTGATCCAATATCATCCAGATGCTTTAAGGTCTTCACAACTTTGCTGAACTTTGCTAATCAAACTTAATAATAAAGTTTCAACCCAAGAAGAAACATATGGGGTAATGTAATCATTCGTCAAATATCAAAAATCCATATCAAATTGCAAAAGATTGAAAAAGAAACACAGAATCAATCTAAGTACTATGTGTTTCTCCTCACCACATGTATCTCCTTGTTTATATCATCTCATCTCCAAAACCAAATGTGACAATTTACAAGAAAATTTGTGTGACATCTAATAATTTTCCTTTGGGAGGAAAGTCAAGTTCAACATCATTTAAGACTTTTATTAACACTTTTATGAAAGCAAACATTTTCCATTATTCTTGTTACAACCTAAAAGAAGGTTTGAAAGAAAAGCTGCTCCTCATCTGGCACCTCAGTCTCATCCTTTGGACCTTTATCAACTTGAACAATTCTCCTTATTTCTTGTTCCATTATTTGACTGTATATGTTATATGTACCTCATATTTGAACTAATTAAGAAAAGATAGGAAAACAAAAAAGTTGGGGTGGGGCTATTCAAATTCTCATCAGAGCCTTGAAAATGGTTTATTAACCAGAGAAGCAAACAGAGAGGAAGCTGGGGACATATATGGGGCATTGCCATTATGTGGTGGTTGATCATGAGCTCCATCCTCTTCACTTGCGGACTCTATCTGATCTCCATTAGCTTCCTTCTCTGCATCATCTACCATCTGTTCTTCGTCATATAAACATGACAATATTTACATTAAAATTAAATAAACATCAATAAACTAAAATTAATTTTTACTTGGAACTGCTATAAAAATTAGAAATTGTATGGATAGATTATGCAATGAACAAAAATGTACTCGATTCAAATTAAAAACCTTTTGAAGCAATCACTTGACTAAGTTTCATACTTCATATTGAATAGAATCATAGAAAAGATGATCACCGGGTAAAATAATATTACCAAACACAATAATTTTATTGAAATATTAAAATAAATATATTCTTCCTGTAAGGAATAGGATTAAAAGGAAAAGTACACTAGGATGGAAAGGGGAAGATAGGTGTTTTTCTTTTCTTCTTCTTCTTCTTCTTCTTCTTCTTTTTGTTGTTGTTGTTGAGAAAAGAAAATAGAGAATGATTTTCCACCCAAGCCCACAAAACATAATCTCCCCAAAATTGGGGGCATGCATGGGTCAAGTTGGATCATAATCAGATTGCAGAATTTTCAACCTGCTCTGACCTCATTGGGTTGAGAAACACTCAAACTCATCCCAACTCGTCACAAGCATAGAAGCCAACCAGAGTGGGTTGGAGATTTTAGATTAAACATTGCATCACTAGTAAAAAAAAGATTTGCATTCACTATTTAAAACACTTTTCTATTAATAAATTATTACAGTTTGCATAATCTGCTAAACTTATACCAAATTTTCAAATACATTAAAATCAATTCTTAGAAATAAGTGTAATATAATAATTTTATAAATATATGTTGTGTTAGATCGGATCGGATGAGTATATAAAACTATCAATCCAAACTCGACCCAACACATGACAAAAAGAAAGTATCAATCCATAAAAACCAATCCAATGCAGCAAATTGAATTAAATTGGATCAAATTGGTAAGTTAGGTACACACTCTGCCCAAAATGGAGAGAAAGAAAAGGAAGAGGGTGGATGCAAACTTTTAAAACAACTTTTACGCCCTTTATCCTAGTTATTGTCAGCCACTTATGAAATGTTGCTTTATAAAGAGTCAAGGAAGAAAAATGATTGTAATGCATTTTTTTAACATAGATTTAATGAGACAAATTTTTCACGTGCACCTCTCACATCTTGAAAGTGTTAGTCACCTCACCTCTAGGATTTGAGTCTTTTCTGTTCATTCATTTTTATTATGTCATCTTACTTGCAAAATCCTATTGATGAATTTAGAAATTCACTGTTATTTGCTGAACATCTATACAAAACCAGATAAATAATTAAATATGTACAGCCTGCTTGAAAATAGGATAAGTTTATATTTTTTAAACTAAAATAATCCTTAAATACACTGTTATACTTAGTTCACGAGGGAGTTTAGTCCCCAAAGTTTAAATTAATAGCTTTTAGTCCCTTAAATAACATGGTCAAACTAAAAACTAGCATATAATCACCTCACATGGACTAAAATACATCAATTTAAGTTTGGTAGGGACTAAAATCGATCACTTCAAGTCTTTGAATTAATTTTAATTTCAGGGACTAAATAAAATGGCTCGTGAGCTAAAGTTTAGGAACTAACACCATATTTTGGCCCAATCAAAAAATCACAATTACACATCATAATTGTATGAGAAAGAGAGAGGGGAAGACCTTTCTGGTGATGGCTTGAGAGAGGGAAGGCATGATATCAACAAGATGTGTCTTAATACGATGCAAGGCATCCTTGGTGAGACCTTGAGCTGCCACAGTCACATCTCTAACCACACCCTCCAAGAAGTGTCTCGCGTTGTCCAAAGCATCAGCTGGGACAGAAGCTGCAGCTAGTTTCTCCAATACCCTCTCCTTTATGGCTCCAAAGTTCTTCCTTATATCAGTAGCCACACCCATATCACTAGTATTCCCTTCTGTTATCTCTTGCTGCTCTTCCTTTTTGTTGCTCTTGCTCTTGTCCACAAACTTTGAAGTTGAATTACCATCTTTGTTTTTGTTGGTAGTTGTGTTGGTGCTATTTTTAGTAGTCTTATTATTAGTGGTTGTGTTTTCTCCCATGGGATTTATCTATCTAACCATCTATGTTACTATCTTGTTGTTTTGCTTGAATCGATTTGTAGAGGTCTTTGTTTTGACAGAGATGGGGTTGTCTTAATTCTAAAATTGATGTGATTTTTGTGTGTTTAGAAGGTAATGGAAGGACCAAGGCAGTTTCAACACCACTTAGCATTATATATACATATATTGTTTTGTAGTGAATAGTCATGCAAGAGATGAGGTTGTCATGGTATGCTTTCATTGGTGAGTGACACATATATTGAATGTCTCTTTGTTTGTGAGTTATGTGGCATTGAGGGGGTGCCTGAGAAGTTAAAATAGACTAAGCTTTGATATACACTCTTCATTACACACTCTTGGTGAAAAAAACATGATTTCAATTTAAATTGAGAAATAATAAAATCTTGTTTTCATTTCACACTTTTTCAATTGAAATCATATTTTCAAAACACGATTTCAACTCACATGGTAATATGTAAATGTTGGGGAAGAATCTACCCTCAATCATGTTTGTCCGCTTTGGGCATGCTTTGTAACGTCCAACCCTTTGGGTGGCATGCTTTGGCAACGTCCTCACGGCTTTATTCATCTAGCGACGTAGGCCTACATTGCGCAGAATCCCATATCAAAGAAAGAAGCGCTCCACCTATGCCTTATAAACATGAGCTCAAGGTATAAGTATACCACTACTATACATGTGTATAATAAGTATACAATAGCCAGTGTGTCATAATTATTACTTATCAAATAACGCTATAGCAAAATGTTTTCTTCATATACATGTTTTTCTCTTCTTTGCTTTCCTAGCTATATGGCATAAGAAATTAAGTCTTATGCAAGATGTTGGACGTAACTAGCCTACCAATCAAAGTGGATCAAAATGAACCAAAATAAAACTTTAGTGGATAGAATGGACTAAATAGGATCGAATGGACTGAATAAGACTAAATTGGACAAAAGAGGATAGAATGGGCTGAATAGAACCAATGTCGATTGAATAAGACTTTTGAATATTTATCATTTTTATTGCATTTTTAGGACTTATATTTCCAATTTCTAATGTCTATTTTAGTATTTTTCTTTGTATATTTTAACTCAAAACTAAAGAGTTTAGTCCAATTATAATAAAATTTCATATTTTTCAACCAAAAAACGGAAAAAAAAAATTGAATTTTTGAGCTAAACTTGAAAAAAAAAATCAATTTAAGGCCCAAATAGTCTAAATTGGATTGAAGGGGGACTAAAATTGACCGAGTGGACCAAATTGGACCAAATAGAAATTGTTTAATTTTTAGAGAGAACAAATTATTTTCAAAAAAATTTAGAGAAAAAAAAATTACACTTTATATTACAATATTAAATAATTATTTATTCTCACGCATCACATGAGTCTGCAACTAGTAACATCTAAAAGCTAAATTACAGTTATGCTCCGGTTGAGCCAGACCAACATAGCTTTTTGGTCCATTTCAGTCTACTACCATTCATTTAGGTCCAAATCAATCCATTAGCCGGGATAAAAATCTATATATATATATATATATATTTTACTCCAAATTATCACATGAACGTTTAGTGATGGTCTCTAAAAGCATAGAGTTAATTTATAATTACTCTGACCACAAAGAGAGAAATTTACTTTATTTATTTATTGTTATTATTATTCTATGTACTATAGCTTTGTCATTAGTTATTGCTCGTATTCATTTCAAGTCATTGATAGTCCACTGATTTTTGAGCTCCTCTCTTCTTTTTGTTGGGACGAGCTGTAAATGTTTGACCCACAATTCGGCTTTGCTAGGCTGCCTTCCATAAATGGGTTGGGCCTCACCCCATTTCCTCTCACCCTTATTTGCTCCTTGTACAGAGTAACATAGAATTGAAGTGGGCTTGGCCCACCTTCCTCTTATGCTTAATAATATATTATTCTTATTCCTTTTTTTTTTTTTGGAAGGAAAAAAAAATGCATTTCATGCTACATAGAAAAATTTTAAAAAGATACAAATTAATATTTCCAATTTGATGATTCTGCATACATATTTAACTGTAATTTAGGATTTCATCATTTCAACCATACCTAGTTGAAGTCTGGAGAAAGAATACAAACATTGCAAAATTGATAGAACTAAAAAAAGTACCTCTATACATTCTTACCAGTGGGAAAAAAGAATCTGTCTACAATCAAGATTCTACTGTTCCGCTAAATAAATTACATATAGTCTTTAAGGTCCATCATCACCATCCCCAATCAAATTGCAAATATCTGAGCACTCGACCAAACTACACAGAATACAAATTACATGTAAACATGTTAAAACTAGAGTATTTAGAAGTATCATGTTGAATAGAAACAAAGAATAGCTGAAGAACTAAAAATATAAAATTAGTCCTAAACATTTTCAGATTTGGTGACTAATTTTAGACATTGTGATTTGTGAATTCGAAATTTATTATTGGAAGCACGCTTTTTCTTTTAAAGGAAAGGAAATAGAAGAGGGATAAAATGACAAAAGAACAGTATAAGCCTTGGCTTCATTAAGGTTCTAAATGTTACCCTATGTTAAGTTTTGTGAAGTCCTGTCTTTATATGCACCAATTATCTTGTTGAAGTAAATACATTCATCAATTCCTTTGGAAAGAAAAGAATCATCTCAATTTGAAATGCATCCATTTTATAATTTAGATTAAATATTACAAATCTAAATTATCCATTGTCACGTGATCACGTCATTTAAAATTTTAAGTATCGTTATACTTTGTATAGTGTTAGATTTGCAGCATCTCCCCCCCCCCCCCCCCCCCACCAATAACAAGTTTTTGATAACTGATATAGTTCTTTTTCTTTTTCCCTTGAAGTTTGACATGGTTCATAAAGACCATAAACTTCTTTTTTTACTTTGTCTTTCTTTTAAACACAATCAGCATTTGGTAAAAAGGGATGTCAAGATTAGAACAATTACCAGTATTGCCGGCTTCGAAACCCTTGCTTGAAAACAACTAGAGGTCTGCAAGAAATTACAAAGGGATCACAGTCAATATATCCACTTTAATTTACATGTTGAAGACAGCACCTACATTCACTACTCTCTAGTACTATTCAATAAAATTAGGTTGAATAAATAATTCAGAATAAGAGAAAAGTATGAAAATTTTCTAGTCAAACAAGTAATAAAAAAACAAATGGATGAAGCCTAATCACATTTTATTCCTAAGAAAAATATCTTGGGTGCATTAACAAATGCTATCAAAGCCTCGGCTTATATGAAGATGAATAACAGTTAAAAATAGCCTTAATTGATTATATTTACACATTAACATGGACAAAATATATAATTAAAAGCCTGACAGAAATCCTTGTTTCTCTGCTCGTCCTGCCCATTTTTCCCCCTTATATTTATAGGCTAAATTCAGACATCAGATCACATTTGCTATAATTTTGTAACATATAATGCCTCTTGAATCTAGATCAAAGTCAAAGGCTATCAACATCGTCTTCATAAGTATCTATCCAAAAGGGAATCCTTATCTATGTGCTCCATAATACATAATTTTAGTGTATTAATTACAAGAAAATTTTCATTCTATTTATCAGTTAATTACATGAACTGCACCAACAAAATGGCAATGGAAAAGTATTGAAAGTTTAAAATATAACAAAGTTTCGTTTTATGATCATAAATTTTGCAAATTCTATTATAACAAAGGGAAAAAAAATGGGAAACGCTATAGAGAATACATAAATAAATGGCACAAGAGTTTTTTTTTTTTTTTCCTGAATCTAAAATTCAAAAATACAAACTTAAGAAAATCATACTGTGGATAAACCTTGTACCTTCTGACATTAAAAGGGCCTTCACCAGGGGAGCCTTCACCACCCCGGATGCAAGTGGTGACACATTTGATAGTGCAAGACTCAGCTTTCCTTGACTTAGGCCTTTGAATCCTAGCTTTCTTGCAATCCTTTGGCAAAGCACACTCACCTGAAAGTGTTTGTGGTATATTAGACAAAGTCTCTGATTCTTGGGGTGCCTCAATTGCTCTTACTCCTCCTGCTGCAGAACTTATCACTACAGCAGCTACAAGAAAGCCAGTTAGTCCCACTCTACAGCTACTACAAGCACCAATAAGACTTGTTGTAGTGTTCTTTATGATGCTAATACTACTACTAGTAGTGTTCTTGTTGATGATGCTTAGAGTGTTATTGTTGATATTGCATTTTACACTTCCAAGATATGTTGAGGTTCTATGAAAAATTGCTGGACATGTGCTATGAATTAGCATTCTTTCTGCTTGTATAGAACCAAAGAGAGAGGAAAGGAACAACCCCCCTCTATCAGATTTTCCTTATCTTTTCAGTTTTGACAACATAGTGCTTGTGGTCCTAGGCCAACGGGGTCCATGTTCTTAGATTGTGTCTCTGTGCTGATCTACGTGTCATCTTTGGTTGCCAGTATGTTGAGGGTCTATGTTTACAGCCATGGTCTAATCTACATCTCTGATGGAGACCCATTTGATGTTGGAATGGAGTGATTAGACTGTAATAATGGAGCACCCTAATATACCAGATTTATTTTTCCTTCGGCTGGGATTATATGCAAAAAAAATAAAAGGAATTTTTGTAAGAAAAAATTGCAAATTAGATGTTGTTTGTAATTGTTTTCTACATAGCTCAATAGGAAAAGTCATTGCACCATTAATGGCAAAAACCTCTTGGTGTTGAATGTTAGGATGGCCAATGTTTCATCAAGTGATGGTCTTCTTTGAAGTGTGTATTATCAAAATTTGGATTGCGAAATGACTTGCCGCTTCACATCACATTGCAATCAATTCTAGAGATAGATCTTTTTTCAAATTGTAAATGAAATTATAAAATTACATTTTAAAAGGTTGTGTTACGGTGTATATGTTTGTATATTTTCCATTTAGTAAAGTATTAACTTTTAGAATTGTATTTTTTCGATTAGTCAATATATTAATTTTTATAAATTTAATAGATTATTTAAATTTTCATTATTTAACAGCCTTGCTCATATCCATATCCTATTGAAAAATGTCCGGACTTAGCTTTTGAATGTCGTAAGATTGTGCTTATCACCATTTGTATTATTGTCTATCTACATTTGGATTTACAATAAGAATACATACACATTGTATGACAGGGTAGTTACATAGGTGGCCAGAAAAGATACAAAGATAAAATTCATTAATAACTTTGCAAAAGAAAACTATATTTAAGAAACATATATCAAACAAGGTTACTAAAAGAATGATCAAGTGTTCTTCTCTAAAACAGACAACGCAGGTGTCAAATAGTTATTTGCTTTGTCAGGCAAATGTGCTACCTGTACAGATGACAGAAATAAACACACTATTAGTTTAAATTTAAGCCAAGCCTAAGGAGAAAAAAATGAAAGTATTTATGGACATGCACTTTGTTACACACTTTACCATTACTTGACAACATCTGCAACTATGAATGGTAGGGAAATAATAGTGGGTCCATCAGTTGCACATGCCATCAAGTTGTGGCAAAAGTTGTGACAAAATGTGTGGCCGTAGAAGAACTGAAAAAAGAATTTATATTGGCTTTTGTTACAAATTACTAATTGATTTTCACTCACTAGCTCATAGAGTTCCCTCCCTTGCTCAGCAACATATTCATAACATACCTGGACATATCAAAGAATCACATTAGATTTATCCCACCTAATCTAACCACACACACACAAAAAAAAAAAAAAAAAAAAAAAAAGAAAGAAAGAAAGAAAGAAAAGAGAAACCCACATCAAAGCTCTTGTTTCTTGCTGTTGAGTCATGTAGTGCCTTCACACATATATCAGCTACATCAGCACAGCTGATGCCCTACATTAAGAATGAAATTAGTTTCAGTTAAATGCTATTTTATGACTTCAGAGGATAAATCATTCTCACTATACAAAAAATATTCATTTTACTTACCATAGAGAGAAAAGATTAAGGCATTCTTAACTAAGAACAAGTCATTCTCACCTGAGAAATCCTGTTTCCTTGGTCAAATATGAGGGCACGTTGACCACCAGGTTCCTCCTGCAAGAACCAATTACTAATATTGCTGATCAGTTTTGCGCAGTGGAACCGACCAAGCAATCTATAATAGAACTAAATAGCATTATCAGAGTGGCAACATTTACATAACTTGAGGAGTGACATTTACAAGTATCATAGAAAGTATAGCACAAATATATTGACTAGGTCTAGGTATCCTTAGAGATCTTTTTAAATACTTCCCAATACAATCTTTCTAGTGCATGTTTGTTAGAATATTATTGCCCAAAACATTATACCAAGGCTGAATGGAATACAGCTTATCAATTCCAAGGTCATTCCTGGGTTTGTAATATAGCTCGTGTATACAGATGCTCCACCTATACTACATTATCTTTCTTGTCATTTGTAAAGTCCACTCCTACTACAAGGGCCGTTTCATATGCTACACACTGAATGGTCAATCTTTTGTTTCTTAACCTCTCAAACTTTCGTACATTAAAGAGCATTTTCCATAGAACTTAACAGCAAGTGGAACTATTTTGTTTGAAGTTTCCTAATGCGAAAAGGAACTCGGAAGTTCTACATCTCCCCATGCAACACGAAACAGCCACCATTAGAGCATATATTTCAGCATTAACATAACAAAGGTAGTCATCAATGTATCTATTTCCAAGCATCCAAATGCCTAAGAAGCTGTGAAACTGATATTAGCAGTGTCAATGATCTAAGGTTAAATATTCTGAGGAATCAATCTTCCATTGCATTGTATAAAGTTTTGTAAACATGCAACAGATACACATTCTCCAAACCAAAGGAAATACAAATAAAAGAAGTTAAAGAAAACCGACAAACTTGCCTAAATTTTGGGTAACAATTATTGGCTTTACCTTTAGGGGACCAGGACGAATGATTGTGTATCCGAGGCCTGATCTTCTCAGTGAATCTTCCCCAGCCTGGGAACATTACTTATGTGAGCAAATGTAGAAGTGAACATTATCTATTACAATAGTAAAAGGAACAAAAGAAAATAACCGACTAACCCTCTTAGCTTTAAGAACCTGCTCCCTTCTGGTGGGTTCTATTCCTAATCCTGTACATGAAACTAAGATAAAGTCCGTTTCTTGCCCAGTCTGCAATACATCAATTATCATCTCAATAACAGCCCGTTGAAAATACATATATACATCCTAGTCTCCATATGAAGTCAATACAGAAAGTTCTGTAAAATATTCATTGTCCAGTGAGTGACACATTTTTCCATCTTGATGCAATCATAATATAAATACAGTATAGCATGAAAAAACATCAAAACATAATTTCTAATTAAGATTGTTAGAATTATGGTTAAATGATTAAATTCACTATTTCTTAATAGCTTAATCTTTTGGGACTCAGTAGCTTAAAATTTTGGGAAAATCAATAATTTAACAAAGATAATGATAAGATATGTGCCACACAAACACTTATTAAGGTACCAAAGCCAGCATTGCATAATTGACATATATGGAAATGCATCTTCAGATTACTGGACAATTGTTCAGAGAATAATAATCATGGTACTGTTTCCTCTGTAGTTTAATTTTAAGAGCTGACTCACTTCACGATATTTCTTGAGCTAGATGACCAAAAAAGGGCTTAATCGACATAAAAGTCATAAAAACAGATTGACTAGGTTCTCAACAAGGTTTGTTCAAATCAAGGAGAATCTGTAATTGTGAAAACAAGAACTATTATTTGAATTTGATGTCATGAATTTTCAATGCAAATTAACTTTTCCATCTATGTTTCCAGTCATTGTGAGAAGTGAGGGATTTGATATTGATTTATTCAGCATTATAAGTATTTTTTAGTGTGTGTTATGGTCAATTCTAAACTGAATTAAGCTTCTATATTTTCCTTCATACATCATACATAAGAGAGACACATGAAGAGAGAAAATAAAAGAAAGTTCCACGAAAAGCAATATTAAGAAAGAATTAAGAAGCTATTTTAGCTATATTAATGACTAGAAACAGTGAAAATTAAAACACATTATTTTGCAAACATTTCAACGGATGGTAAGCATACAATGTCCTTAACTAGTTTGTAAGGAAAAATGATTGTTTCTCTTTTGCAAGAAATAACAAATAAAGGCACCTACAGGCAGGGCCTTTATATATTCAAATATAAGCTCAAAACTTCTCAGGTCTTGCTTCGGTCCTGTAGGTCCTTCATTAGGTCTCTGCAACAAGAATAATAAATTGAATCAGTGTGTGGACAAAAAGTACTATTCCATCAAGGGGCAAAAGATAGGCTATATGATTGGAAGTCATGGTCCCCAAAATACTCAAGCTACACCAAAAGGTACGAAGAGATAAAAGGACTTATATGGCTTAAGTTGTGACTGCTCTCTTTCACAATTAGAATATATGGAGACTGCACTGTATGAGTGGTTCAATTAAGGGGTATTTTGAAGATAATATAAAAGGAAAAATCAATGCATTTTTGCAGTGCTTAACAGATGATAGAATCAATGTAACAATATGAAAGAATATGGTAATGCAAGTAAAACACAATGCAAATCAAGACTATATCAATAACTTTTGAGATCTTACTTCAAGGAAACATGTATGTGATCCTGGTTGCATGAAAAAAAAAAAAGACTTAAATTCCATCAAAAAGAAAAGAATTTCAAATGATGATGACAGATGAAATTAAAAGTAGAAATTCTAAGCAGTAGCATAGCATACACAGTTTGTCAAAATATCTAAGTAATCAATATTTAAAGTGTTTTCAAGGAAAAAAAAGAAGAAAAAAAGCATGACACTGTCGCCTTTTGAAGTGGTTTATGGTGATTCTATGATAGAGAATACTATTCAAAATCACTCTATGCTAGTGAAGAAGTAGGTCTAGAAAACTATCTAATGTTCTGGGCCCTTCAGAATTCACGGATTTTCTATAACATTAATAGCTAGTGATCTATTCAAACCATTTCTCAGTTAGTACAACTTAGCCTTATGGTTTTCCAAAAAAATATGACAAGGTAGATAACCTTAAAATGTAAGATACTAGAGGGGGAAAAAAACAAACATGTATGAATAAGCGTAAAGGTGAAAAAAAGCAACAACCGAATACAGCAAAGTTGGTTCAGAGGGTTCCTACATATGTGCTGAAGACAATATTATGTTTTTAAAAAGGAATGACATATTTTAAATTGAATGTGGTGAAAGGGCATTGGCAAGGCCAAAACTACTTGGAATGTTGCCAAGAAAAAAATATTATGACCTATTACGTCATAGCAACAGTGTACCAAGAATGAGAAGGATGGTGTAAACAATGTATTTGCCATACCCTGACCATTTTAATAAAACTTAGTTACACCAAACTTTATATCTTTAAGCTATAGAAACCTACTCTACACTGTTCTAAGCTGGATAAACCAAATTCAAGTCAGAGTAATAAAAGAGACTCAATTAGTATGCAAAAGTAATTTTATCACAACAGTGTTGATAGTGCATGTAGAAATCCCATGCTATTGTTAAAAGCCATATAAAGAAATGAAGGAAACAACACATTAACCAAATTCAAATCCCTGCAATCAGTCAGGTAATCAACAAACCTGTCTTCTAGGCTCAAACCGTATGGTCATTGTATGTACAAGGAATGGATCTAATGGTGGATCATCTGGTTTCACCGGGCGGAAGGATGAAAATGGTACTCTCACCTGTCAATTACATACAGTCCTGACTTGTCAAAAGGCTTATAAAAGAAAAAATGGGAACACAATTTGGTGGCACCAAAAGAAACAAAGTTTACTAAATAAAACAAAGGACCTACCCTACAAAATCCTGCCTTTGTACTAAATCTTGAAAAGTACAATTTGCTTTGAGTTGTATCTGCTGTAGGACCAGCTTCAAGAATTAAAATATAAGACCTTCCATTTCCACCAACAGAGAGGATAAGGCCCTCATACCTAAACATGAAAGTTTTGAGTGTGGAAGAATGAAAGCCTTTACAGTTGAGGTATAATTAGTCATAAAGTATCCACAAAATAGCCATCATTCAGAGCAAGTTTCCATCAAGATTTCAAGTATGGCATACCTGTCAAGAGTGCGACCCAAAGGAAGTGAAAGCTTTGTTGACAGTTCAACATACCCTCCCCTGGTGAAAACATATCCTACAGTAGAATATGATAAACAAAGTTAAAGAAAGAATAAATACTGATTCTTTTGACATCATCTCCCCATTGTAGCACTTGCAAATCTAGTAATTCTCGGTTCTAATTGCCCCAAACTGAACATACATCATGGTTGCCTAATGTCCACCATTATTACCTGAGAAGACAGCATTTCCAGTCTCAGTGTACTCAAATTTAGCATCCATTCCACCATCATACTTAGAAGCAATCACATCCTGGAAGTAAGTTCCCTGGCGAACTTCCCACCCTTTCAATGAATCTGCAGATTTAAACTTTGCAAGCAGAAGCTTGCTTTTGCTGCTTTTTCCTGCTCGTAGTTGTGCTAGTTTATTGTTGTAGTCCTGTATTTCGAATTAGGCATCAATTTTATGCCAAACTTTAACACAATAAACGTGTGTGCTTACCGCATTTACAGAATTTCCAGAGAAAGGTTATGACGTTTCAGTATGAGGCCATACCTGAAATGCTTTGGTGAGGTTGCAAACCCCTTTGTAATCAACTCTGACGAGATCCCCAGTGATGGCAGAACGGGCCGTAGCACAATATATTATCTTGCTGCATCCTTCCACAGCAGCATTGAGTGTGTATGGATCACCCACATCCCCAGTCACAATCTCGACTGACCTTGGAAGCATATTCACCACTTCCTCGTCCGCCTTCCTCACTAGAGCCTGATAATCATGAATAAGAAACCTTAAAACCTCTTGTATGGAGGCCTTCTATAAAATTTTGTATTACTAGGTTAAACTCAATGAACCAAATTCACAATTAATGTGTACAAAGAGATTCCATTAAAGTCATAAAAAATTACATCTGGAAATAAGTGAAGGATTTCATATATACTAAGAGACTGCAATGAATGAGACAGAGTTATGGTTTTTTGGTGTAAGCATATCAGTTGAACAAGTTCATTCTGTACATTATTAAGTCACACCATCTGAATGATATTTGAGGGGAAAAAAACAGTTAGATTTTTTCAATCCACCAACAATAAAAGCCCATTCTCAGATGTTATACTATCAGGATTCCCTTTGCTTGCTTTCTCTTAATGAATAACTTTGAACTTCCTCATAAAATTTTATTAGTTAGAAAAAAATCTAGCTACATGAACCAGGTACACAAAAGGTTCCTCACATCATGATTTTGGATTAATAAGCCATATACAGCCAGATTTAGACATTACAGGACTTCAAATCAGACAACAAAACAATTCATGATATTTCCAATTGGACTTCAATGAATGGCTGTCTATATATATATGAGATCATGATTTTGATTTGAGAAATTCTTTTACTTGATCCTATAAATCATCATCACTCCTACATGTATTATAGTCTATTGCTTTTTATTTAACTAGGACTAGCCAATTCACTAACATAGTGTAAAACTAGAAAATAAAAACCTTCACACCATATATACATATCACAACATACAAAAAAGGGGATCAAAAGTGTTAATTTACCAATTCTTGCGAAAGCCTCAGCTATTACAAAAGGGTGAATTTAATCATTTACAGTGGAAATGGTTACTTAAAATATGGAAATGGTAATTACCAATTCTCCCAAGGAAAGCTATTGTAAGGAAAGAAAAAAAAAAAAAAAAAACAGACCTTGACAGTGTAGCCTCTGAGCATGAGCTTGCGCACAACAATACGACCAATCCTGCTAGTTGCTCCAACAACAAGCACAGTAGTATTCTGGGCCCCAGGAATAGCAAACTCGCACATAGGACCTTCTCTAATGAGAAGGGCATCAAGGGCATCCCTGTCATCAGCTCTAGTTGTTCTTGATATCTGCCCCAACCCTGAAAACTTCCTCCACACCTCATCAAACAACTGCCTTGACTTCCTCCCCAACCCCACAGGGTTCACATCATCCAAACTTATTGAAACTGAAGGCTGCTGTTGCTGTTGTTGTTGTTGTTGTTCTAGTTTTATGGGCTCAGTTTCATTTTCATTAGCAGGAACAGCATTTTCATCCTGTACAAGTTTCTTGTTACTCTTTGTTTTGTTTTTCTTGTTCTTGTTTTTGTTGCCTTTGTCAGTTTGGGAAGCAGTGGCCTTGGGAACTAGTAGGAAGTTATTTTGGTTATGACGGTTGTTTTGGGTACGATTGGTATTAGTGCACCTACTAGTAATGTAGTAGTAGGAGCTGGAGTTTGTGAAAGTTAAGGTACCAAGAAAACTGGTTGTGGGTCTTTTGTGATTGGTTTGGTGATGGTATGTATTGCTGTTACTGAAACTGGGACTTGTTGTAGTGGCATTCATGGTGTTGTTAATGATGCTTCTTCAACCATTAACAAACTCTCAAACTGATGTGTTTTGAATATAAACCAAAAAAAAAAAAAAAAAGGGAATAATTAAGTAGTGGATAATTCTATGAAAGGATTTGTATTTGGTGTATGAAAGAGAAATCTAAGTCAGAGAGAGGAAGCCAACAGTGGAAGATGGATTTTAGATCACAGAATGTGATTTGTGGTTTGTAAGAGAGGGAAGGAAGAGAGAGAGAGGGCATGAGAATGTGCCACGTAGAGTACCCACTTTCCTCTTGTTTACTTTCATTTTATTGGTGGTTAATACTTTCAGATAATGTGTGCTCAGTTGAAAAACCATGAGAAATGCCCACCAAAGAGGAAAGTTTATGCATCAGATAATGAATTTTATATATATATATATATATATATATATATATAATGAAATCTGACCCACAGTCAAAGAAAAAGGGCAAAAATATATTTTTCCTCACTGAATTTAATCCAAATACGATTTTCATTTCTCAAATTTAAAACATTTCAATTTAATTTAGTCTTTAACATTTTCACATATCTCAAATTTAAATTGTTGCAATTTGTTTGTCTTTTAAAACTTTTAAAAGAGAATCGTTTTCACATATAACAAATGGAGTGTTGATGTGGCACATTAAGAAGGAAAAAAAAAAAACTTAAAATAATTTAATGGGAGAGAGAGAAAGAGGAAAGGATGAAATTAATATATTTCAAAAAAAATATTTCAAAAAAAAAACCTATAAAATCGATCTTGTTCTAAATTTTAGGGATTAAAAATAAATTTCAAACCAAAACTGAAAATTTTAGGAATTGTCGAAGTAATCCAAGGTTAAAAAGGTAAAACACAATTGAAGCCGTCATATCTGAATATTAATTTTGTTAGTGTTGAGTGCAAATGCAAGAGTGAATAACGAGTTTAAGTGAAGAGCAGAGCCAGGTGATTTTATTTGGCATCTCTCTCCATTGGAGACGACAAAATGCGAAAAGACTTTCATGTAGATTTCCAGGGTTGATTCTAGTACATGTGGTACTGGAATTTCCAAGGGTAGGTGGCCCAAATTGTACCAAAAATTACCAAGACATCCCAGCTTCTGTGGCTCATACATACTTCAAAGTTCATATTAGTTGGGCTTACAGTTACAGGGGCTATAGGATTTTGGCACAATAATCATGGAATGAAATGTTTTCTGTGCGGAACCTATAAAAGTACAACCAACACAACAAAAGAAAGAGTAACAATAAAACTATATGTTCAATTACGTATAGACCATATAAACATAACTGTAATTAATCAAAATGAATGCTTCAGTTTTGGAGACACTACTTATTTTTCCTTCTTTAAATAAGACAGTCTACAAAAAAGGGTCAATATAAAACAAAAAATATAAAAAAGGAGGGATTTAGAACTAACATCCCTCTGACATTCCTTTGTAAAGAAAATATTTTTCTAGAAAGATTAGAACAATTATAGTACAATCGCCACCCAAGGATGACATTCTTACAGAATACAAGAGGATCATAAAATCAAAGAATCACCAAATCGGGCCAGAGTGAGAGACGCAGGCATCAGTACTCTAATACCGCGAGCAGCACTGTTAAGTGGTTGAAGAGGGTAGCTCTGGTCTATAAACTTCACTTGCTGAGGGAGAAATGAGTCGTGGAGATATAAATGAAAAGAATATTTCCCTAAAAAGTGAATACGAACCAATCTGTTGTAGTGTTCTATGCTTATCCCCTTCCAACCGTCTAAACCCACCACTTTTACCATCACTGCCTGGTTTCCAGCAGTGTCATGGTGCAGCAGCACAAAAACTATGGTCTACCTCCCTCTAACTAGAGGGTTTTCTTCAAAACTCCATATTAGTATGTACAAATTGATCATCCAGCATTGCTGGCAACCTCTGCAGCTCTCTGTCTCATCATCTCCATCACGGCAGCTCTTCGGCGAGAGTCAGACTGCTGCTGTAGCCTCCTCAAATGTTCTTTTAGATCTCTGAACAAATTATTAAAAAGAACTCTTTAATACTCAAACACAAAATGACAAAAAAGGAGAGAGTTAAAGGAGCAAAGTTGGCCAGTGATTGATAATAGTAAAAAGGCTGATTTATAAACCTGCAACGTGGTACATTGCACTCAGATTCTTTGCAAGCTCGAGCATGAAGTTGAAGGAGATACCACATTTTCTTACAAAGAACACAACCTCCAGATGCACGGGTTTTGCAATGTATCCCATGGCGAAAAAGACCCTTCACCTTGCGACAATTTGGGTATTGGCAATGTGAGGAACGACATTGTGATGCATGCACCAGAAGATCAAGCATCTTCCTAAGCTGCAATGTGAAATAACCAATGATGTCAGACCGAATCTATAAAGATGCCAAGGTCTCCAAATTGCATGCTCATATGGTCAATATATGATAGATATAATTAACAGAACTTATTGCAAAACCTTAGACAAAAACATTCCAATTACTTTGATTGGACATGCAAAACCACAAGCAAAGATGGGGAAATTTTTTGGATAATTTGATAATTGGGGGCAGAGGGATTTGAACCCTAGATGTCTCCATTGGGAATGCTAAGAGGTGCCAACCAATTGAGCTACAAGGCTCTAGGCAAAAGATGGGGACAGTTTTGGAAAAACAAGAGACAATTACAGTATTAACGTTAGGACAATTATAGGAAATATCTAATTCCCTCCCATCACCATACTTTACAAGGCCAAATCGATAATTCAGGACTAAGAACTATACATGTAACAAACTGTCAAGTAAATACCCCACATAGACATAGTGACTCATGATAATACTAAACAATGAGGGAAGAAAGGAGGAATGTGATGTTTTCAGGTAAAGGAAACACAAAACAAGTATATTAAAGCATTGCAGCTTGTAGAGGTACTCGTGTGCAGAAAAAAATTGCAATGAAACATTGAAAGATTGACCAAAGCAAGTGACTAAAAATATTATTTCACTGTATCTTTAACTACAAAAAAGATCATGATATGCAGAACCTGTTGAACTCGTATTTGCCTTGCTTCTTTATTCTGAGCATCACGGTCAGCTATGGATGGATGGTTTGTCAACCTATGAGGATGATCAATGCCCTTTTGATAGCATCCATTGCATACGTCATACTCAGGGCAGACTTCACATCTCCAACCCTGACCAGTTTCAATATCAAGATGACATACATTACATGTCGTCACAAATGCAGGAGCAGTTGGGTTATGCAGATGGTAAAGGACCATCATTGAAGAATGTTTAGCCCGCCGCAGGGTATCATACTGATAATGATTTCCTTGACAAAGACTCAGAAATGCTTGTCTAGTGTCAAAGAATTCACTCTCAAGGATCTCATCTTTATCCTTTGTATCAACAGGTACATCAGTAATTTCAACCTGCAGGGTTTAGCAATGTTCCATTTTTCAGTTAAAAAATTGCCAATACAATTTACTCAACTGCTTTCAAAACTGCTCATTTTCAAATAGAAGTATTTTTGTGGTAAAGGAACTTACTGGATAGAGGACATGTTTTTCCCTCTGATTGTTTGCATGTCTTTCTCTTTCTTCACGTTTCTGTTCTAATTCATAACATCTGTGAGATATATGCAAACGTCAGAACTAAAAAAAAAACCATCCCAGGAAAATGTATAGTTATTTTCAAGGAACAGAAAGAGCAAACCCATCAATATAGTTTACATTACTCCACCAAGCCGGAACCAAAAGTAAAAAGGAAGCAGGATATGCAGATAAGAACATATTATTAAATCCTAACAAGAAACTTGCAGTGTAGAATAACAAGTATACAGTTTTAAGAATAAAGGATCCAACAACGATTAAAAACTTCTGTTAATTCCTAGTCAGAAGCAAACATTTATTAAACAGCTCTTTCATTACTTACCAAAAAGAAAAGATAATTTATCAGCTAAAAATAAACCAGGCCATTCAATTCTTATCTTCTGCAAACAAAATTATAATATTAAGAAAAATCTGCATTTTTCAATTTCAGACTTAAGCAAGAAACATCAGTTCATTTCCTAAAAGCCAGCAGTAACAAAATATTACTTAAAACAAAACCCACCCCCAAAAGAAAGGTCTTGAAAACATAATATTAAAAAATTAACCAGTCAAGAAGTCCATTTTTCATATTAATGAGCATGAGATTGTGAAACCTTTTTTTTTTTTTTGATAGGTTATGAAACATTTGAGAAAAAGAAAACAGGTTTACAAGCAGTTTTGCCACAAAGAGTGCCTAGAAGGTTTTGGGAAGCAAGGGCATATATGTAGCATTTTTGTTAAAAGTATATTCCGCAGCTCCGATCAAATATCTGTACACTGGTATATCAGATTTAGGATAATAAAAAAAGTTTGAAAAATATTTATAAATTTTATGTAGTTTGTATTGTCAGTATCAATATCTTGGGAACTGAATGATTCTGTAAATGTTAGTGTTTGTAAACTTGATTCTTTTGAAAAAAATTGTAGCTTAACAAATGAGCAAACCCTTATGAATATACTTACATATATCACACATTAAATAAACTATCTTTTTTTTTTTTTAATAGGTCACAAAAAATAAACTATCTATAATGATGAAGGTAAAGTTGCAGAATTCTTACTTATCACACAGCTGGAAATTTTTGCACAGGTTGCAAACCCATCGATTTCCAGATACCATTAGGATACAACAGTGAGTGCATGCATGCTGCAAATGAACCATGATAAAATCTTCCTTCATTGGGCAGATGGTTTCACCAAGCTGGGGGGGGAGGAAAGCCTTGTAAGAACAAAAGATAAAATCTCCAAACAAACAAGAAAAGACCATTTTGATGCTGTAGAAGTCTATAAGATTTTGATATAATTTATCCTTTTTTTTTAATAAGAATCACTTGAAAATCAGCACATCTCCGAAAATCTGATTAGCAAGAAAAACGGTAAGCAGAAAGATATAAACTAGAAAATTACTTTATGCATGAGCAGCAGATCCTTTGACGCGTTACCAGAAAGATCAGACTGACCAGTAGCTTTTAAAGCCCTCTTTGTTATGGTCTTCTTAGTTGTTCCTTTCTTATTTTGTTTTCTGCCATCTTCTTCTTGACGCATCTGATAAATCAGATCTTCCGCAGCACCAGGCCAGTAGTCACCATCAAAATATGGCAACCTAGCAGCAGTTACCTTAGCCTTACATTCACCAGTAGTTACAAAGAAATGGTCGTACAAATTAGTGAGATCGACCACAATATTTTCCTTGGCTGCTTTTCTTAACATTGCTAAATACCTGATACAGAAAGCATTCCAAGCAAGAGTTAAATAAGAATGAAAAAACAGTAAAATGATTTAAAAAGTTAAGTTCTGAGTTACAAGGCTCACCATTCCCGGAGCTTATCAGATTTAGGTGTTTTTTGAATTTCTGGATGACAATATAAAATATAATCTTCACCCTTTAATGGAGGGCAAGCCCATATATAGCAGCTTGTAAAACCTCGTAACTTGCAATATTCAAGGTATCCAATCTGAAAGGAGCATGATATATGAAGGTCAATAGCTCCGATTGAAGATTCCAAACTAATGGTCACTTAGAAGGTAATGAAACAAGTGAGAGTCCGGAACCTACCAGAATTTCATGATAAACGAATGTACGAAGAGCCTCCCCAGTAACCGCTTTAATCTCAGGTCTGAAATACTTAACGGAGTCCAGGTACGACAGATAGACGCGACGCTGATTTGGAAATTGAGATTCGGATCCAAATTCTTGAACATACATGCCAAACAGGCATACTTCCACACCTTCAATCTTCTGAAACAACAAAACTACCTGGAACAAAAAAGACTTTGTGAAAAACTACTATTATAGCAATTTTGTGTTGCCTCTGCCAATATTAAAGACATACCAAACTCAATGGAGATTCTTCATACCTTGGATTTATATGGGAATTCAGTCGGATAATTCTCTTCTTGAAATATTTCAAGAAACCGCTGCTTCACTTCCAACTTTTTGTCAACGGATGAAACAACTCTAATTACAAGTGATTCTGCCCCAGGAACCTAGCAATATCAATTTAATTGAAATTAGCTAATAACAAATATCAGCTAGCAATATCAAGAGATTTTGCTCCAGGAACCTAGCAATATCATTCCAACTTTTTTCACAGTACCCCCCATAAACTGGAAGTCGATAACCCAAGTTGCTATGGGAAGACCGTTTAGTTGACCTGCACCAGTGTTAAACTCTTTTGGGGATTTTCCCTTTCTATGAGCAATCTGTTTAAAGTTGCCTCTTGGAGAAATAATAAATATATAAATACCCCAAGACATTATAATCCCACCTAAATGACTTAACAAGCTACCTCCTATGAAGCATCTAGTATAGACAGGAATGTAATCTGAAACATACAGAAATAAAGTAACTACCCAAAAAAAATCTGTAAATATCAGGAGAGAAAATTCCAAGAAAGTGCCTGGAGCTCAAGCTAATGGACCCTTGGCAAGTAATTCAGTATTATATTGACTCCTAAAGAAGACCCTTGTACAACATGCTTCAAGGAAAGGATGGTAACTAAATCAGCTAGATCAGAACTTCACTAACTCAGAAACAAAACCTTCATTCTCCCAAAAATACATAAAAATAAAAACAGAAATACAAATAACATTGATAATAAAGATAAAATAAATAATAAAAAAATAAAAACAAGCCAACTTCCTCACCTCTTCAGGTTATATTCAATGCATTATGAGTGTTTCATAATATTTAACCTCTACACTGTTTACAAACAGTAACATTGATTCATTTTTAGTAGAACTTTCAAAACTATACACTAGTTAGGATGTGTCTATGCTGAGTGTCATATATTTGTTCACAACCGGTATCAAGCCCAGGAAAAGGAGGGTTGCAGTAGGTTGATTGCCATTGTAAAATTTAGTCACAATTATGAATGGGTTAACGGACTATTTGCACCCAAGTTCAAAACCTGATATTGCAATTTCTACATTTAAGAAATTTGGGATTAAGGCTTGGTTGTTGTATGCAGTAGTTAGAATCTGCCATCAAAAACTGAACGCTGACTTAATCAAAGGTTGTGTATAATGACTAGCAGCTTTCACTTAACATTCTTCAGCAAAGAAACCCCATATCATGCCATGATGAAATGCAACATTTTATATCATCTTCACCAGAAAACAATTAAATGAGAGCATGTTACACGCAATCACCTCATCAAAACCTTTTCCATGAAGCCTTGCCCTCTCTTGTCTTTCCTGCTTCAGTCTCCTAAATAACCGCTGCTCTATATGGTCACTAAGAATTGTTCTTGGCAAATCTTTGGCCCCAAGAACAGCACTTTGTGGCAAGGGCTTACGCTCTCCTCTTTCAACCTCCTGTATATAGCAATTTGGGCAAGTGTATTCAGCTTGTCCACCATCATTTCTTCGACCATTAAATAAAGCACAAATTTGATGCTGCCAAGCTTCACACTTATCACATTGAACCCACTGCACATGATCATTGATGGTTAATACAAAAGAACAGTCAGTAAAATCATGCAATAAACCAATAAAAGCAAATTGAAATGAGAGAACATACCCATTCCTCAGTCTCTTCATCATTTTTCTTCTTTTCTAGCCTTGCCTTTGGAATGGCAGTCCCGTCAACAACTATGGTGTCTCCACGAGCCTCGTTATAACATGGAATACAGAAATAATGTCGTGTATCACCAGCACCCATGGTATAATACATTGCATTTCGCTTGATGCGAGCACCGCATGGAGTGCAATATATAGGTGGTGGTTCAAAAGTGAGCTTCTCAACTGCACACAACTGACAAGAATTCTCACTCATTGAATGCTCCATTGCTTGATTCTTTTCTGCCTTTGCTTTACTCTGTAAACAGGAAAAAAAAAATGTATTATCATCTAATTGGGATTATCATCTGGTTTATTGGACTAAACTTTTTCATACAATGTTATTATAAAGAAAAAGGTCCAACAGCAAAAGACCCCCAGAGATCATAATTGGAATATTATAGTCCATATTACTTGCCTAGAACAATATACTAATATGTGTAAGACAAGGCTGTAGGACATGGTGGCATACCAAGGGTAAAATATACAGTATATATTTTCTAGTGCACAACAATTAAAACTATTTTATGCAGATAAACACCAATAATCCATGTAATGACCATAGAAGACTAGGGCCTGTGTGGTTTGTAAATTGTCATCACTCAATTTTCATCACTCATCACTTAAAATACCTCAATTTCCCAAACCCCACTATCACTCAGTACTTTGTTTCAAAAAAAAAAAAAAAAAAAACCAAAAGTCAAACATTGCAGCTGATAATTACAAAAATGCCATTGAAAACTGAAAACACCTAAAATGTGTTTTCAGTTTCCATAACTCATCACCCAAAAATCAAAGAATTGAGTGATAGAAACAATAACTAGAAACCAAGCCAAACAATCATCCATCTGTGGGACCCACTTGTTTTGGATGATGGGTCATGAAAACTGAGTGATATCACTTAGTTTTCATGCAATCCAAACAAGCTCTAATTGTTTTAATGAACATTCACTTTAACAAAAGAAGTCGTAAGGGAGGAAAACAAACATGAAGAATATATATTATAACCAAAAGTTATTATGATAGGTATTGGGGAATAAAAAAAGGATCTCACAACCTCAAAGATGGACTCTCTTGTTTTCTCTCTAAAAGCAGGCCTCATTTCTTTTATAAACCAATTCAATGATGATATTTTAGTGAATCTCATACTAAAAAATAAGTTCAGAAAATTGTAAACTAGACCTTAAAAAAAATGTAAACTAATGACCTTTCTATAAACCATTTACATAAATAAAATTAACAGTGTGAACTTATTTGCAAAGAAAATCCAAAAAACTTACTTGGCCAACCCACTGCCTGAGACCTGTGATATGCTCCCTAACCTGCTCTGGAGTGAAAAGTTCAGTCAATGATACACCCTTTATTTTTGGTTTCCCAGATTTAGTGGTACTAGCTGCATTTTCTGCAGGCTGTGTCGCAATTTCTTGCTTAGCTGGTTCAATCTCTTTCTCAAGTTTAATATTTTCTTGCTTAGACAAACCAGAAGGCTCATTATATGCAATAGATTCACCATCAGGCCTTTGGTTGCAGTTATCATTTGCATCGTCCTTTTTCATCTCACCAAGACTTTCTTGTACAGAACTTTCAGCAATTTCCTTCTTTACCTCTGGAAACTCAGATTTAACGGGCATACAAATCTCATTATGTTGGTTATCTTGGAGGTGGACATCCTGTGACCCATGGGGTTCGCTAAATGCAGAAACTGATACTGCAGAACTTTCACTCTCAGGATTAAGAGATTGGGAGGGCTGCTCTATCTTCAAGCGTTTTGAAGAGGGTAGTATATCTTCCGAAGTTTCAACAATAGAGGAAGTCTTTGACATCAACCTAGCCGAAGTGTCTCCGGTATCATAGGATTTACTAGACGCAGTAATTGAAGTTGGCAAACAAGCAGACTCTGTTCGAGAACGTGCAATATATCGTGCATTCAATTGTTGTCGCACTATATAGTTTCTTACAGGAACACAAACAGGGCAACTGGGATTCCTGCATTTCTTGAAATGTTCAACCAAGTCCTTGGTATGACGGCAACGAGGATATGTGCATGAAGCCAGACTGCATTTACGAATGTGCAACAACAACTCTTGAGCAATTACACATTGAGGTACTAGACATTTCCCTTTGGGGGACGTACATCGAGTAGCATGTCGCAAGAACAAGAGCCATTTCTGTTGATTTCTATACATCGCGTCAAGGCTAGGATTTCCAGATCTACAGGTAGCACCAGTTAAATTAGGGGGCTCAGTGGTGCTTCTACAAGCAGCAGTTCGACCAATAATAGATCCTTCTGACGATAAGTTATTGCACTGAGCTTCATCTTGCCTAGATATTCTCTGACGGAAATCCTCTTGCACATGATGTTCGAGTGGCATACTCCTCGGTACATGATTCCTGTCTTGTAATTGAGGATGCCATTGACCCTGCAGTACAGATTCTGATTGTGCTCCAACAGAAAGGCAGCTATAATCGCTTTGGGAATCCGTAACCAGTTGGTTTGGATGTAGCAATTGTTGCATTTGTTGAGAATTTTGAGACATTGGCAAGCAGATATCATGCTGTGAAGATGGAAGAGAGATCTGTTGAGCACTCCTGGGTCGGTCTTCAGCAGAGTTCTGCTGGAATTGGTTCTGCATCTCAGACAATTGGAATTGTTCAGAAACTTGTGAGTTCATAACTTCATTGTGGTGCTCCACTCCAGGTTCACGTTTCACTTGGCTGCCTATATCGGATGTCAGTTGAGACTGACCAAAAGTATCATTATTTAGCATATTCTGGTGCTGTTGAAGCTGCTTCTGTTGGCGTTGCTGTTGAACAAATTGCTGCTGTTGAAACTGATGGGACTGCTGTTGAAATTGCTGCTGTTGATGAGGGTGTAGTAGATTGTCTCTTGAAGTCATCGAAGCTTGAAAATTCATCTTGTCCGATTGATCAACTGATGGAGTCTTTATATAGGCAGCCTGTTGCGTTGCTTGCAAATTTGACTGATTGCTTATCAGAGAAGAGTTGGTTTTGGATATAGATGGCAAGCTAACAGTCTGAGTATTCATCATTGATCCAACAGATGTTGCAGCACCATAGAAGTTTCCAGACCCAAAAGAATCAGAATTGCTCATACCATATCCATCACCTAATCATTAAATTGTTCGTTGTGAGATTGCTGATTTGTGTCAAAATTAACATATATCTTCCCCCATAAAGTATGATGTAATACACAGAAAAGAAGCCATAAACACACACACAAGAAAGGAGGGAAGGAGGGGCATTACCCTGCATTATCGGTTGCTGATGTTGATCGAAGTGAGGCTGAAAAGGTTTGGGTGAATTACTATAAGATGTGGCAGAAAGATAGCCCTCAGAGGTACCACGTTCATTCACAAGTTGCAAATTATTCCCCATCAACCCTAACCCACCACCATTTAAAGCCCCATTTGCAAACCCATAAGCTTTCTGCTGCAAGCCGGACCTAATTCCACTTCCCATTTGACTACCAAGGCTGTGCAATATGCGGCTATTTTGACCACCATGATGCTGCTTTTGCTGCGGTGGTTGTGATACCATCGTTGACTCAACATTGGAAAACCCACCACCATTATTAGAAGATTCCATGTTCATATAAGACTGACTGTTATTATTATTACTGTTATTGTTATTACTATTAAATCCAGGAGTGGGAATCATTTGGCTTGTAATTGTTTGAGCACCCATTGATGACAAGTTTCCACCAGAACTAAGGGAAAAATTGGCAGGAGACTGCTGATATCCATTAGACAAAGAACCTGCAAGAGTAGAGACTGTAATACTGTTGCAGAGAAGCAAAGAGAAATAACATTTGTAAAATAATTTCAATTACCATCAGATCTATTAAAGGAACCACCATGTATGCCACCACTTGGCAACAGGCTTCCAGGGTTGACAGTCATAGGTGCACTAGCAGCGATCATTGAAGCATCTACGGAAGATGCAACGATCATGGTTGAATTCCCACTGTGTGACATGCCAGGTGTTGGTATCATTGTACCAACAGGGGAGGAGGAATTAACAAGCTGTGGATATTGAGTCCGAGGATTCACATGTGAGCGTTTAATCAATTGATGCAAACGGCTCTCAAGTGTATCAAGGTTCATGTAATCCTCCTGTGACAGAATTTACAAACATTAGATAACAGGAACAATATAGTCAGATAGATATATAAAACTCCTGGGAACAATGCAAGAATGTAAAACATTTTCAGTGAAAAACAAATATTATAATAGCAGAAAGAAAGAAAAGTGCTATGCTTTTAGCGTGACTTTGAGAAACAGTGAAGACACCCACTTGCTTAAATAAGGGTAAGGGCAACAAAAACCTTTGAATGAGCTGATCTAAATAAACCCTCCTCTAAACGCTTCACAATATCCTTAAACTTCTTTCTTGTATTTTCATCAAGTGGCTGCTGCTGGTGCCGCTGCGATAAGATAGTATAGCTGGAAAAAGAGCAGAAGACATAAAGTTTTATCAACACTGAGCAATAAAAAATTGCACAAATGTCTAAAGCAAGTTCTTGGATACTATTAAAGAACATCAAGTTCATATTCATTCAAGAATGATACCTCAATAATGGTCCATTAGCTGTCCCACATTTTCTGGACAATCTCCCCCCTCCCTTTTCCTTGTCCCAAGGGGAGGGGATGGGGAATTTAAGATAAATGTTTAAACAAAACTTTAAAAAAAAGGATTAAATCAGAACCAATTTAATCATACTACCATTAATCATCCATTCCACCACAAATCACTCAGAGATTTTTTTTTTTTTAATAAAAAAAGGAAGTAAATAGAGCTCAAGAAGAGGATTAAATCAGAGCTGATTCGACAATACTACCATGAATCATCCATTCAACAATGTATCACTCCTAGTAAAAAAAAACATATTTACGCTGTGTATTCTAGGCATATGTTGATAGAAACATCTAAAAATTTCTGTCCACATAAAAGTCAGAGTCAAAAACTAAAACAGCATATTCTCGCTAATAAATTTCATCTGTAGCCTAAGGAAAGTTAATTATGAGAGACATAAATCATACTACTTAAGTTATGTGGCACACTTAATTTGCAAAAATCAACTTAGGAGTATTGCACAAATACAATTGGTTTTGCATTAATTGGGATCCATCGTTATGTGATTGTATGCCTCCCATATGTCGAGTAAAATCATATTATGCTTCTTGTGCCAATTAACTCCTGTTTACACTTTAAACCGTCAAAATGGTGAAACAAAAGTCGGGATATTGATATACATCCACCAATACTATCATTTCTTAAATTTTGATAAGTAGTCCCTGTTACAAACACATTGAGAGAAATCCTGAAATGTCTAGCATATTGGGAAATAGTTTTTTTTCCCCATATATAGATTAATGAAACCTTTATTAAAAATAAAAATTTTATTAAAAAAAAAAGTGAAAGAAACAGCACAGACCACTCCCAATTCACACAGGCATATAGTAGGGAAGGCCAAGAATACCAACAGAAAGTTCACAAATCTAAAAATTTGACAAGCAAAGAAAATGAGAGGCCACTCATCACAGACATCCAATCATACAAAGTACACAAGAAAAAAAATACCCTGAGAGAGTGCTTAATCGCATCCAAATACCTACACAAACACTACCAGATCCTTCATTAATAAACTCATATCCAAGCTACTGACAATCTACCATTAATTAGTAACATTTGCTTTTCAGTTAAGACTATTTTTTGCTAGGGGTATCAGTAAAGGCGAACAATGATATGATGAAGATCTCACATTTACATTTCGCAGATGATATGCTCATTATGTGTGATGCAATGCCACAACAATTGTTGTATCTTCATTGCACTCTTTTGCTATTTGAAGCAGTCTCTAGGTTAAAGATAAATCTGTATAAATCCGAAATGGTCCCTATAGGAGAGGTTGAGAATATGGGAGCACTAGCTGACATCCTAGAGTGTAAAATTTCAACCTTAGTTTTGATACATTTGGGCTTGCCTTTAGGAGCTCCATTCAAAGCTAAAGCTATTTGAGATGGCATTCTTGAACGAATAAAGAAGAGATTAGTGGCTATTTGGGCTTCCCACCTACTTTATGACTTTCTTCCCTCTCTCCTGGCTAGTGTGGCCTATCCTATGGAGAAAATTCAGACAGATTTCCATTGGGGGTTTGGTGGATGAGTTAAAATTCCATCATGTTAATGGACTCATGCTGTTATCAAACTCAAGAGGGAGGTTTAGGGATTAGACCAGATTTTCTGGAATGGACAGCTTTACAAGCCCATGAGTCTTATTTTATGTTTAGAGTTCTTTTCTATAGGGTTTAAAATTCTTGATTTCTTTTTATTATTATTAGGAGTCCTAGTCTTTCTAGAAAAAGGTCATTTAGAGTCATAATCCTAGGAGTAGTCTTTTGATAAGTACAGAAAGTTCACTGAATCAGAAACATCCGGTACACAAAAAGTATACTAGATGGATCAGTCTAAGAAGCACGGACACTTCATTTAGAGTGCCGTACCTGTGTTATATCTGTATCATGCCCACCGTGTCATACCTGCGTCCTTGTCCGTGCTCCCTAGTGAATCACTACATTAAGATCTTAATCTAAGAGTACAATCATGATCCATAAAATCTAAGAAATAAGAGAAAGGGTATAGCCTATAAAAGATGAATGCTTTTAATAAATCGCAGCAGCTTATATTAAGCTTTGAGGGTGTGATTGCCTTCTTCTACAGACTGTGATTGCTTAGAATAACCTAAGTTTGATTACCTAGTACTTTATCTTTCTTTATTTCATGATCAATTAATTGTTTTAATATCAACCCCCCCCCCCCCCCCCAAAAAAACAAACACATTCAAAACCCCATCTTTTCAATACCTAAACCCTTAAACATCGAACCTTACTAAAGAAACCCTTCAAGATCAAGGCTTATCAAAAAAAAAAAAAAAAAAAAAACCCGAATTCCCAAAAAAATCCCACCACAAAAATTTGGTATTAAAAGCCGATTCAAGCTTTGGTCGTGCACCACTAAACATTACTCAATTGGGTCAATATCTCTTAAAGCTTAACTTCCACTAGTAACATTACCCCACATTCAATTCAAAAAATGTAAAAACAACAAAACAAACACTAACAAATCCCATCTTAACTTAAACTTCCATAGTAACAAAATAAGCACATTCAATTCAAGCATAACAACAATCAATCAAACGATCAAGCTTACATTTTCTCTTGCATAACAGTCCGAGCTCTAAGCATCTCATTATCAGCTGCAAAAAAACCACGCACTCCGCCACCTCCTCCTCCTCCACCTCCTCCAGCGCCCAAATTCTGCATCTGTTGAACAAGCGTGCTCCCGTTCTGCGACGTGGCGGAGGCCGCAGCCTGGTTCTGCGCAGCAGCAGCAGCGGGACCCGACATATGCGCCTGCACATTCATCGCCTCTTCTTTTTCCTTCTTCTCACCAAGCTCCACCGCATACCTCACTCATAACCATCCAACACTACACCCAAAAAATCAAAAATCCCCAAAAATCAGCACACAAAATCAAAGATTTCCCGAATCGAATTTCAACACCAACAAAAAAATCGGTGATTGTAATAAGGTAGTGACAGCAAGGGCAATTGTGTAATTAACTCAAAAATCCGAATTTGGGGGAAAATTGCAGTGATTTTTAAACCCTAGGTTTGAAGGTGAGTGAATCGAAATTGAAGAAACCAAACAAAAACCCTAAGGAATCGAACCTTGGGAAGTACAACCGAGAGCAGCGGCGATCGGAGGTACAACACACAAAAACCACTGACGATCGGCGATTTTTTTGGTTGTTTTGCAGCGAACAAAGATTTGGGGGAAAAAGATTGAAAGGTAACGAAAAAAAGCAAAATTGAAAGCTTTTTAAGGGTTTGTACGAATTGGGGAACGAGCTCGCACGTGCGGGAAATTTCACACGAGCGAAGTTTTTTTTTTTTTTTTTTTTTTTTGATTTGCGAAGACGAAGAAGAAGAACAAAGAACGAAGGGCAACGAAGATGAAGGAAGAGAAAGAGAGATGAAATCGTAAGGGAACGAAAAAAAAAGAGTCTGTGTGTAAGAGAGAGAGTTTGGGGAATTAATTTTATTTATTAATTTTTTTATTTCATGTGGGTAATTGTAATTGGGAATTTGATAAGGGTTTCAATTTAGGGATTTTTTTTTTTGGCAGAGTGAGAAAGAATAAAATTATTGTATAAATATAAATAGTTTTAAAATGTTTTAAAAACAAATTATTATATAAAAAATTATAGTTTTTGTTTTTGTTTTTTTTGCGTGTGTGTGTGTGTGTTTTTTTTTTCAAAGAGTAAAAGTAAGCGGAGGTAGAGAGGAGTTGGACTTTGGGTATGTGGAATTTTTACCATATTACCCATGGAATTAGCCACCAATCTTTCCCTAACTTCCAGCTATATGTATGATTTATAGGGTAATTTTATTAAATAAAAACTAAAAAGATAATAATAAAAAAACTAAAAATAATAATCAGTGTGTTTTAGGATAAGTATGTGCAAAATCAAAAAATTTTATCTTGGTTTTTAAATTGAATTTAGATGTTACAATTACATCAATCCTAAATATATATATATATATATATATATATATATTATATATATAGGATTTATAAATTTTGTAAACAGAGATCATTTTATTGTACATATTCTTATCTTTTTGCAAGTACCATACTTGCATGATCTTAACCATTCATTTATACACTCTCAATTGAAAACAAAAACATTAATACAGAGATCATTTTATTGTACATATTCTTATCTTTTTGCAAGTACCGTACTTGCATGATCTTAACCATTCATTTATACACTCTCAATTGAAAACAAACACATTAATCTATTTTTTAAAATATATATATATATATATATATATATATATATTATACAAGATAAAATTTCTTCTTTAGCCTAACTAAGTATATATGTGTATGAAACTCTCTCTTAAATACTTGAATTTCAACTCTTGCCTTCTACACTCCACAAGTACTTGTAGAGTGAATATGAAATATTAAAATTTTGTATACATGGTTCTTTTTTTTTTTTTGGGTGGAATAAAATATATTCCTTATAAGTATTACTCTCAAGCACATTTGCGTCACGTTGCAAAGGATGTACAATACCTTGCCTCTTTTTTCCTAGATTTCAGCTTTTCTCATGTACATAGACATTGTAACTATGTTGCTTATTCACTTGCAAGATGGGCAATTATAAGTTCTCAGTTTTTAGTTTGGATAGGAGATGTTCCTACAGATGTTGAATATGTACTTCTAACTTATTTAAAAAGCTTCCCTTAATAATAATATCTAACCTTCTTCTCAAAAAAAATTATTGAATATTAATAAATATATTTAAAATTAAACAAATTGTAAAAAAAATATATCTAATTTAATTATAAATTATTTAGTAAATATAATTTAATTAAAAAAGAAATTGTTTAATATTTGGATACTTTATCAAAAAAGACAATGAATTCTAGGTAGTTCAAAATTTATTAGGTGACTAAGGAAATGCTCAACTACTATAAAGGAATTTTCCCATCTAAAAGGTTTCCTTAATACATAAAGAGTGTTGGATTGTGTGGATGGCCTGGTGAAACCTGATATGAATGATGTTTTGTAGCAACGTTTTACAGTTGATGAGGTGATAACAATGCCTCTTCAAATGCATCCATCAAAAACACCTAGTCTATATTACGTATATGTCAATTTTTCTTTTATCATACTTGTTACGAATCTTTGTGACTGTAGTTGTGTTGTCCTTTTTCAATTATGGTCATTTTATGCACTCATCTAATTATACTTATATTGTTCTTATTACTTGGAGTCTATTGTCCTTCTTCAATCACTAATTACCAATCCTATTATTTACGAAATATTATTTTTAAGTTGATCACAAAATTTTTAGCAAATAGAATAAAACAAGTGTTTGCAAGGATATTTTATGATAGTTAAAGTGTCTTTTCAAATATTATAAAACTAGTCGCTAACTCGTGCTATGCACGAGAACCTACCTATTTGTGAGATAAACTAAAATAATTTTATAAAATCTTAAATTGATTAAGAAACTACATCATTACATGATTTGCTCATGTATAACTTCAATTTGTGTTACAATTTGATGAAAAAATCATTGCTTAAATGTGCAATGACTTACAAAAAATTTGTAAGACAATTTCAGAAGCTGCAAAAAATAACTCAAAAATTCAGATATTAAAACTTTTGAAAGACCAATAAATATTAACGAATCAAATGATTCACTGCTTAGAAATTATTGAAACAAAACAAAATATATATAACTAAAAAATAGAAAAATATAAGAAAATGATTGAGTTACATTCAAAAGAATAGTCCATGGCTATGAGTTTGCCCCCTATCATAAAATATCATGTTAGTGAAGTATAATAATAATAATAATAATAATAATAATAATAATAATTGTTTGAACGTGCAATGGCTTACAAAAAATTTGTCAGACAATTTCAGATACTGTAAAAAATAACTCAAAAATTTAGATATTAAAACTTCTGAAAGACCAAAAAATATTAACGAATCAAATGATTCACTACTTAAAAATTATTGAAACAAAACAAAATATATATGACTAAAAAATAGAAAAAAAAAATAAGAAAAAAATTGGGTTACATTCAAAAGAATAATCCATGACTATAAGTTTGCACCCTATTATAAAATATCATGTCAACGAAGTAGACAACTTTAGCTCCTCACGCGTGAGCTTCAGGTCTTACTCTCACCTTCAATTTCTCATAGGACTGTATATTATCTTTCTAAGTCTCACCTTCAAATCCTTCATAGGTCTTCACCAACAAAACCAAACCCAAACCCAACAAACGCACCAATCGGAACCTGCAAAACCAAACCCAACAAACACGCCAATTAGAACCTGGAAAACCAAACCCAACAAATGCACCACCACCTCATCCCAATCCTGATCACCGCCTGGGTTCAGACCTCATCTCGATCCCAATTGTCGTCTGGGTTCGTCGCCTGGAACCTGGGTTTATTGCTTCGTGTTACTATTTTGATCTCACTGGATTTGTTGTCCCATGATTCTATTTTTGATCTCTCTGGGTGTTGTGGTTTCTGTTTTGATCTTCGTGTTTTTGTTTTTGTTTTAGGGAAATCGAGTGTTAAAAAATCAGTTCACATGGAACTCAAGTTTGTGAAACTCGAGTTGCTATAGTGAAATCGAGTCTAACAAACTTGAGATGTTAGTTTGCTAATTAGTTTGAAAACGATGCTAACGAATGAATAGGTTTGAAAAGGGGTGTTATAAGCCTATTTTTTTCCATGATTTGAATATTATTTTAGACAAGAATAGATATTATGGTCCATTTAGTGTCAATTTTTTTTAAAAAAAAAAATTGGGTTATTCTTTTCATTTCTCTTTTTTTTTCCCCTTTTTTTAAAAATCTTTTTACATCCTAATCGGGATGTGGTTGGATTAGGATATAAGTATATCCTAAGAAAAAATATATCCTTATAAATAAAAAAAAACAGAACAGCAATTGGTGGGCTGGGCCATGTCCAATGGACACGTTAGATTGGGCCTTAAAATTTTCAACCTTGCACCCTACATATTCATTATCTTTCTTGAAATGTACAAACTTAGGACGATTAAGTATTAACCCACTTTTTAGGACTTTGGGATGATTTCAATTCCTAGTCTCCTGCAAGGCTACAATCTCTAAAATGTGTTGATCTTTTTCTATTTTTGAGAAAAACTAAAAAGTGTTGATGTTAGATCCCTTATTATTAATGCTTAAGGTGTGTCCACACGTATGTGCTTGCCTTATATAATGGACCATGGAATTTTTTTTCCATTTAACTTTATTATTAGAAAATTTTTGTTATTTGACAAGATGCAAAAGAAAGTGGAAAACTAGCATCTCGAGTTTTTAAAACTCGAGTTCAATTGCAAATCGAGTTTTAAAAACTCGAGTTCCAGAATTTTTACGAACTGAGGTGGACAAAAACTCCACGTGGAACTCGAGTCTTAGAGACTCGAGTTCTTGAGCAAAAACACAAAGAGGTCCACGGGGAAGAAAAAGAAAAGAAGAAGAAAAGAAGAAGATCGGGATCCAATTCGCGATCCAAATCGCGATTCCGATCGCGATCCAAATCGCGATCTCGATCGCGATCTGGATCCAGTTCGCGATCGATCTGGATCGGGATCCAGTTCGCGATCCCGATCTGACGATGAAGAACAACGATGATCTGAGAGGAACATCGGTCTTTGGTTTGGATCCCGATCGCAATCCCGATCGTCATCAGATCATTGGTTCTTCTTCAGTTTCAGTTCTTCAGTTCTTTCAGTTCTTCAGTTTCTTCAGTTCTTTCAGTTCTTCAGTTTCTCAAGTTTCTCAAGTTCTTCTTCGGTTTTTCTTTTTAGAAATCGAGTTTCTTAGACTCGAGATCTACATGGCATTTTATGTCCACCTCATCAACCCAAAGGCTTGCAAAACGAGTCTTTGAGACTCGAGTTTTAATTTGGATCTCGAGTTTCTAAAACTCGAGATGCTAGTTTACTTAATCAAAAATTTTTATTGTTAACTTACTATATTGTCCTCCCTCATGTGGTTATTCTGCACATTCCCCCATGGACCATGTATGTAATTTTGTGAGGATTAAGGATAGGCTCAAAACTAGGTTGGCATCCTTCTATTGAACTCAAAGAAAATTCTTTTTGCATTGATTACTTAAAACAATTCCACGCAAACAAGTGGAAGCTTTTATTACAAGAAACATGTAAAACATGGCCTTTTACTTAATAAGCATTTATGCACTCTATTATACCATTTTATTAGAAAGTTTTTGTTATCTTTTTTAATTGATAAAACTTTTTTTTTTTTAGAATGATTAATTGATAAAATTAAGAACAGCTTTAGAACAGAGGTGTTTTATATTAGGTTTCATAATTAATTTAAACTATGTTACAATATTGGGAAATAAGCCACATAGTTATTGTAGGGGTAGAAGGCCCGTTACCAGAAATTGGGCCATAGGCCTGTCCGAGGAGACCCTACGTCCGAGGACAACAGGCCGTGGGGAATGTGCCTAGCCTAACTCCTATCCAAAGTACAAGTTACGGAGAAATAAAAAGACTGGTTCGAGGAGGCTTGCCTGTTCGGATCACCAAGGAGATGACCCAGGCGAGTACTCCAACACTGAGCCCAGCCTTCCTGGAGGACCCCCTAACTTATATAGGCCAAAGAGGACAGGTGGCAACGATCAGATATTAGGTAAAAGGTTGTTGCCACCGCATTTATACTCCTGCAGCTAACATCATGGCCGCATTAATGGGGAAAAGACATCTGAACAGTAGCCCTGGTCCTTTACAGCTACCATGCAAAAGCTTTAGGGGGAAGTTGATGGGACAAGTATCAAGAAAGAACCACCTAATTGGCATGTGGGAAGAACTGATATATAAGGAGAGCTGAAAGGAAGAAAGGGGGAGGAGGGAGAAGAAAACAACGAAGGAGAAGGGAGAAAGAGAAAGAGAAACGCTGAGGCATCTTCTAAGACAATCTCCTCGGACTAAGCTGAGTATCATCCAAGACTATTCCAGCACTTCGTGTCTATCAAGCTAATCACAACCAGGGTTGGGCCACGAACCAGTTTACTTTCAACCAAGTTTACTCAGCCCACTCTCTTACAAATTCATTGCGAGGAGACTATTCATCTGCTGAGCAAGAGTCCATTTCTCTTGCTAGCCCAAATAGCAATTTGTGTCCTTACAGTTATATTTGGAGAACATAACACATCTTGTTTTGCATTGGACAATGCAATTGCATGAATAAATATAAAATGAGGAATTCTTATGGTACAACATCTAAGCAATGGTATATTGATTTAAAATTTTATCTTATATATATATATATATGTGTGTGTGTGTGTGTGTGAAAATATTTAAAAATCTTTGCTATTAATGCAATCAATGAATCACTACTAATTAAAAGTAAGTCACTAATTCATCAAACACAATAAATCATTCCGTGTATAATTTCAAGACATTTGGTAAGTATTGTGAAATTATATAAAGGCAAAACTTAGGTACAGTACTTTAGTGTTGTTCCTTAGATTCTCCTCTTAAAATTTAGTCATATGACTTTTTCTCTCTGTTTTTTTTTTTTTTTTTTTTTTTTGATAGGTGATAGATATTTTCATTAATAAAAAAAGTACATCATGTTCATGATGATGAACAGACTGTACTTGAAACAAATACAAACAAATCAAAGAGAAACAAAAACAGATTGTAGGAAATCGAATACAAAAATACATTGTCTAAAACCCCAAATATGAGACCACCCAAATAATGTCCCAACTAACAAAAACTTCAAAAGATCAACAGATTTCTCAATATCCTCAAAAGTGTGAGTATTTTGTTCCCTCCAAATTAGCCACATCAAATAGGTTGACACCATATTTTAGACGGAAGAAGAGTGTATTCCCAAATAATTCTCCAATGCACAAAGAAAAGAAACAACCATCCTTGGCATCACCCACTATATAACAAACATAAAAAAATAAAAAATAAAAAAACTTCACTCCATAAGGCATGTGCAAACTTATAATGAAGTAAAAGACAATCCACTATTTCTCCATCACAGCGGCACAAATAGCACCAATTAACCAAAGACAAGTTCCTTTTTACAAGGTTATTAATAGTAAGAATACTATTTCAAGCTATTGTCCATAAAAAGAAAGAAACTCTTCTAGGTACCTTAACACTCCAAATACATTTCAAGGGAAAGGAATGGAAGGAGGAGCAAACATGGAATTATCGAAAGAGGGCACATCAAAAACACCATTCGAAGTTAACTTCCAAAACAAACTATCAACCCCCTCACCCCTTGGCATTTTGAAATAAATATACTCGTAAAAAGCATCCACTCTCTCCACCTCCCAATCATCAGGAGCCTAGTGGAATTGAATATTCCAACTCCTATTACCACACCATGTGACTTTCTTCTCATGAGATAGAAGTGTTTTAGGTTAACGTCATTTGGAGATTTTTAGTTAAGTAGTTACGTGACTAAATTTTAAAAAATGAATCTAAGAAATAACACCTAAGTACTATACTTAAATTTTGCTCATTATATAATTATCAATCATTTAATTATTTTTATCAAAACATTCCCAATAAAATTAATATTATATAAGTTCATGATATACATATATATTATATAACAAAGTTGAATGCACTTTGCCAAAAACTTTGTAGCTCGTTGGCATAACCTATCCTCCTTTATTAAGAGAACTAAGTTCAAATCTCCCCTTCCAATGGTTATAAGTTAATTATTATTATCACCACCAATTGTGAGGTTGTAGCCACTGGGTGTAGTTGAAACTTGAAAGTCGTCGGATTGATGGGTTTACACTTTACAGTGCAGGATTGAAAGTCGTCGGATTGATGGGCTTTGGGGTGGCAAGTAATATGGGTTGGGTTATAAGCAACCCATTTTAGCTTATAAGCAACGAATTGATTTTTAGAATCTACTTAGTTGAGTTACCAAACAACCAAACGCTTTTACAAGAAACGAATTGATTCTTAGAATCTAATACTAATTAGAGTTACCAAATAACCAAAACAAGGAGTGCATTAATTTGTCTCGAGGAAAAAAAATTAATACATTACCAAACGTTGCCATAAATATTATTACCATTACCATTTAAAAACATGAAATTCTTCTCACTGAGAGGTTTTATGGGGGGAATTGTCTTTCCTTGCTTCTTCCTGATATGATATCTGCACCACCACCAGAATGAACAAAACAAATAGTACAACAGTTGTGGGTTCTAGTCCTTAGAGATGGTAGGGATTATCTCCCTAGATCCAGAGAGAGAGAGAGAGAGAATGTACATGCTTCTTTAAGCAATATAATAATTAACATGGGCAAGGACAAGGCAGAGAAATACATTTTAAACAAACATCAACAGATGAAAATGAAAATATACAATACACCCGGCTCCCTGCCCCAGTATCAAACAACCTCTATGCCTAACATATGTTCCTCCTACAATTCTCTGAGATCCCAGATCCCACCGTATAATCAAACAAAAATGAATTGGGTCTGTTTTCAGTGGGCAGCTGTCCCGATTAGAGAATGGGGGGGGCAATGCAAAGTGAATACATCAATTATACGTTGAAGACCGGGGTTTTGGTGGTATATAAAAAGAGTTACCACAGTCAATCGGAGTTTGCAACAATGGATTCCATCTATCAAATATGATTCGGCCTCCTCGGCCAATTCGTCCACGAAATTTACAAGGTGGTGCAGATACATTATTTCTTGTTGATGAATCAGATGGCGGTACAATGCCTGCAGCTGCCAGCTTCTCTGGAACTAGAGGTTTGGTGAACAATAAAATTGGTTCAAGAGGATCCTGCATCATCCAATCCCATGTTAAAATTCACAATTAGTGATAAAATTGATATTCTTCAAGCAAAAGCAGATACTACCACAAGTTATAAAGACTTGATCTTTCCCGACCCATTTTATATTTCGGTAGTTAATATTTTACTCATGACACAAAATTTCAGCTATTACTTTCGGATTCTTTCCCCCTCTTGAGAAGAGAGGAGAGAGAGAGAGATTTTTTTTTTTTTTGCCGCGGGGGGGGGGGGGGGGGGGGGGGGGGGGGGATTCATAGAAAAGGAAAAAGACAGTATGATTGGGCAGAAGAGCTATGAGAGTACCATTTTATGAAGCCATCCTTGTGGTACATGTCGCCGCCTAAACTCTTGTTTCATGCTTCCTGAGGGAACTGTAACCAAATTGGAGTCCGTGAAAGGAGGATTCTGTATTGCAGGAGGCCGTGTACGGGGACGGCTGTTTGCAAGGTCATCTGAATCCACATATTCTTCTTCGCTAGAACCAAACTTGCAAGAGAAGGGTGGAAATCCAGGAAGCACCAAGCTATCTTCCAGGAGCTCTGTTTCATGCTGAAAACCAAGAAGAATTGACTCAACAATTAAAACCAGGTTTCTAATAAACGGAATTGGCATATACTCGACCCTCGAAGATACAAGTAACCCATCCCAAGAATCACTTAAAATTGCAAAATGAATAATGCAACATATCCTTTTTTTTTATATAGGTAAATATGCAACATATTCAATACAAGAAAATACCATGTTAACCAAAACATAGGGCAGACGCAAAAGATTAAATGGTTATCATGAGGACTCTTCACACATGCAGAACATATAATCTAAAACCACATTGTGGAGGAATCTCTCCAACTCTATACCAAACCTAACAGGATACATATTTAGAGGCTACCACCTTTTTAAAAAAAAAAAAAATCTTTAATTGAAATATCCCCTACAAAATAACCTTTTCCAGCATGAAACTGCATACAATCATAGCATCCCAATCCATTACTGAAAATCATACTCTACCCCAAAGGTCTTACCTAAATTCTGGTCTCTACTAAATTATGGTACCATCCCCCTAATTAAGACTATTTTTCTTTTCGTTTTTGATAATTTTGTATTTTGAGAGATAATTACAATATACTTTTAACCCCATAGCTCGAACCCTCCACACCACCCCCCCCCCCCCAATCCCCCTAATAGACCCCCAAGCACTTTGTGCATGGGGAGGTACCAATTCAACTATGAGGCCCTTGGCATAGGGAATGCAACCCAAGTACACAAGAAGCATAGAAAACAACTGTAACAACCCCGCCCCAAATGTGTAGATATTGTCCGCTTTGGGGCCCATACCCCTCACGGTTTTGTTCTCCCCCAAAGCACACAACAGTGGAGGAGAACAAAACCGTGAGGGGTATGGGTTCCAAAGCGGACAATATCTACACATTTAGGGCGAGGTCGTTACAGATGGTATCAGAGCCATGCCCTAGCCGAAAGTGTGAGCCCCACACGCGAGGAAGCGTGTGCCCGTAAGGGGGGTGGATTGTAGTAACCCAAAAGGGGGGTCTTGCATTCCATGGAATCCCACATTGTCTAGGAAAGCGCATGGAAATGTGTTTATAAGGAATGACATCCCTTTAATGTGTAGAGGCCTTTTCCCCCACTGTTGTGTGCTTTGGGGGAGAATAAAACCGTAAGGGGTATGGGCCCCAAAGCGGACAATATCTACACATTTGGGGCAGGGTCGTTACATTTCATCTGTAACAACCCCGCCCCAAATGTGTAGATATTGTCCGCTTTGGGGGAGAACAGCACCCCAGAGGGAAAACGGGAAAAAATCACAAATCAGACACTAAGCTTAACAACATTGATGCATCTGAGAAAGACTGAAGAACCAAAAGCAAAATGAACCGAAGCCCATTCAAATAAAGCCTTGGGAAAACTCCATTTGATCTCTCCTAGTGACTCACTCTTTAACTTCAAATTCCTGTCACTACTCTCCATTCATACACACCACATAGGATGGAGTTAAGCTCCATTCAACTAGGCTCTTCCCACCACCAAGCTTCCTTGCCCCAAGCAGTCAACAATTGAACCATAGAATTGTCAGCAAACACAATGGAGTGCAATAAAGATCATGAGCAAAGGAACAAGAAATAAGCAGCGGTTCAATTATTCTCCATATTTAGAACGAACTAAGGATAAGATTCCTATTATTGCACTTCCAAAAATTGGCTGTCAAAATGCAACCTAAAGCTGCGGCTAAAAGTAGTGAGGGTTCTAGTACAACAGATGCTTTCCATGTGAAAGTACACTCAATCAAACCACAAAGTAAAAAGTTGAATGTCTTAAATTTAAATTAAGAAACAAGCAGATAGCTATGCAGGGAAAAAAAAGGGGGGGGGGGGGGGGGATTCCCTTATTGTGACCAAGAATCTTTATTATGATGTTCCAAAAATACCATACAGCTACTAAGAAGGTAAATTCACTATACAAAGATAGAAGACACAAAGTTATGGTGCATTCCCAAATATAAATGCAATCAAAGAGAATAATATACACTTATAAATAAAAAAGAAATAAAATAAAAGAGGATAATACACATCATATGCATACCTTATACTTCATTTGGATCCTTTGAAGGCTAACTTCAGTCTCCATTATTTCTCTCTTTTTCTCCTCTCTCTACACAAGATCAAATACTGAACATTGAGTCTTACAAGTCCATACAGAAGAACTCCATCCCCACATAAATGAAAAACTACCTAATATATATTTCAAAACTTCAATTAGGAAGAACAAACCTTAATTAGAGCCTCTAGAATGGTCTTGGCTTGGTCAAGGTTCCGCCTGACCTGAAAAAAAATTAAACCAAATGTACAAATTTAATTATATGTTTATCACCGAAAAAAATAACAAATAAAATTCAAAGACGAGAAATGTATACATTTGAAGTTCCCAGTCCTGACAAGGTCTCAAAAAGGTAACATTTGAATGCCAGCTCACTTCATGAAAGAGCTATAAGTAAAGTTGTAGACCAAGCATGCCTTGTTAATTGCTATACAGAATAAATCCAGAAACCTTTCTTCAATGTATCCCCACCACACCAAAGGTCATACCAGAATTGCACCTTACTACTCTCTCTTATCTTAAAAAAATATAAAACAAGAGAGGGATTCCCATACTCCTCTTATACTCTTCCACACACTCACACTATTGGATTCTCTAACCTCTTTAGACGTTCAGGCACTCAAGCTTCCCCATATTTGCAGATATAAGTGACCTCCAAAGCTGATCTTATTCCACTCCAAACCTCCAATACCATTTACCTAATAATGCACGATTAAAAGGTTTAAATTTTCAAATCCCCAATCTGCCTGCTTTAATAGGCGGACACACTATGTTCTAATATACCAAGTTATTTGTATTCATCCCCAATACTTCCCCATGGGAAGCCCTTTGTAACTTCTCAAACTTGTTCGCAACTGAGCTATGCATTTTAAGCAAAGATGCAAATAGGGGCAAGCTTAGTTCGGTTCAGAGTCATGGCAGGCAGAGAATTTCCCACCAAACCAAGACCCTCAGGTTTTTAGTGATTTATTTATTTATTTATAATTGGCAAGTTACGCACCCAATGGGTCTTGAACCCACAACCTCACCTTTCACCTAGAACTTATAAGGGGAGGAGGTAACAATCAAACTAGAGGTCATTGGCAAACCAAGCCCCTTGGTTTTAAGCACCAAATGCAGGAAGCCTGAAGATAATTTTATCTTAACATTGTTTTATTTATTTTTACAAGTCAATTATATTTTTATTGGTCATTTGGATTTTATTTTAAGTCTCATTAGTCACTTAGGTTATTAGTATTTTAATTTCATAGAGTAAAGGTTAGTTTTGTAATTCAGTTATTTAGGCTTTCATAAGTCAACTAAAATTAGGATCTAGTCCTAGTTGTCTATACATCCATGCTATTGTACTGACTTGGCTTGTAAGCTCACAAGCCGACGTATATCAGCACACACATGCATGGACAAATATACAATTTTTTTTTAATATGTAATATTTGGACAAATCTACAAATTAAAGTACACTAATGATTATACATTTGATTGGGCCAGGTGTAGGCTCATCAAACTAAACAAACTAAGCAACCTTAAGCTTGGAAATTTCCTCATAATGAGCTCAAGTTTTTATATTCATAATTACACACGCACCCAATTGGTCCTGAACCTACAATCTTATCTTCCATCTTTAGAAAGTGCCATTTGAGCTAGAGCTCACTAGCACCTAAGCAAAGCATGATTCAAACTTGAGCCAAACTCAAAGACCAAAGTAAGCAAAAAAATCAGTAATGGATTAAGTGAAAGTAGTGCTAACCTGACGAAGCTTTTCAAATGATTGTACATTGTTTTCCCTCCTTTGCATCTAAACAAAACATCACCATGAGGATGTTTAGACGTTGATGTTTACAAATTTTATCATCTAGAAAGAGAACTTTTCACTCAAAAACTAAGTTAAAATGCAAAAGTGAGCCAAGCTCAACACTTACCCTTCTTGTGTGAAGTCTGTGGGCTTTCTCCCTTGGCCTAAAGACATTGTAGGGATTGGTGTCATTAACAGGTGGAGGAGGCTGTAAAAAAAAAGTAGTAGAGGCTGTGAATAGCTTAAAATTAATGGGCAGTTGAATCAAATTATTTCATGCAAATGGTATGAGGAAAAATCTATGTTTATGGAGCAAGACTTGCCACATAGATTACTCAAGTAGTTTTGCAGCAAGTCTTGATTTTGTTGAAGGACCAGTCCAATAAATGTTTTTTTTTTTTTAAATGTAACTACATGTTTCTTTTTTAAGCATAGTACAATTTTTAAAAAGGGCAGTTTTAAGATAGAAAAATATAATTAGTACCAACTCTAGGTTAGTTTTATGGAACTTGTGGGGGAAAATGTTCCAAGAATCGGTATTTTCTAATTTGTGTGCGAACAACAAAAGAATTCCAGTATGGTAGTAAAACGCTGGAAAATGGCACCCCAAAAATTATTCTAAAATACATTTCCCTATAAGTAAACTGGTAAACATTCAGCTTATTGATAGGCCTTCAAGCATAAGTTCTATAAAAGAAAAGCACTTATGCCTTCATTATCTAATACACTTTCCTTTTATTAATTATTGTAGAAAAGATTCAAATCCATTCCATGCATATTTTTTTTTGATAATCAGAAAAACATTTTTACCATTAAAATATATTTTCAATGAGAAAAATAGAGCCACAATTATGAACTTATATCCTGAAAAAGACTTTTTTTTTTTTTTTTTAAATCAAGGATTTTGAGTTTACTTATTCCCTACACTTGTATAATTGCATTAAATATTATAAAAAAAAATGTATTAAATGTCATAATATGACTACATGCAAAGCTTGGCACACAATCTAACCATAAAGTGACAATACGAACCTGCAAACGCCGTAAAATAGGCTTTTGCCATCTTTTACGCTGGCCAAAGAAAAGAAAAGGAGCATAAATATTCATGAAAGAACAAAAACCACTTATATTGCACAGCAAATGAAATTTTATAATTATGTAATATGAATTGACAATAAATTAATCCCCCCAACCTATGTGAAGAGTTCCTACTATTTTTCAGTGTCTTCTCTTACTCGGTTGACTAAACTACATTCTAGTTGCATAAAAACCACAACGGTGCATATTGCCACAGTTATACCACCATCTCCAATTGCTGAAGCTCATTGAACCCACATGTCACTGCTCACCATGATCACATGAAAGATGTAATATGGCAAGTCATTCAGAAAGCTAAATGCTCTGCCATGTGAGGCATACATTTCACAAGTGTAGCATAGAAGGCTAAAAAGGTAAAACTTCCAGCCTATCCTTTCCACACATGACCATTATTTTAGTAAGCTCGTGGCCAGAATCAGTGCCTTGCCATGAGGTGAGCTTCAAAATTGCGATTTATAACCCTGGGTGTGTACGTCCAGTGTAAGCATTCCAAAATTAGTCGTGTTCTCTGATCGTAAAATGATGAACATCAATATCAGTGTCATTTCTAACTAAAAAATCCGTAAAATTATGCTTGCTATTGATGTATTGTTTAAGTCCATCAAAATATAATGTAGCCACCTTAAACTTATATTGCTTACCATGCATGGTTTTTTCTTATGTTACTACGAACCGAGTCCCTGTCAGGTTTTTTTTAGCATTTTCTCATACGCTAAAATATTTTGCCACTGCTTCATAAATATTCAATTGCCGAGAACTTTATTTGAGTGGTCTCACACTCTTGGATGTAGTAATATGAATTCAAAGTTCATATAGATTGTCTTTCTAATTGTAATCATTATCTCTTTGTATTCTTTTGGAGAGCTGTGTATACATCCTGTGTACTCACAGCTTCTTTTATATTATCAAAAAGAAAAAAGAAAAAAAAAAACAATTAATGCCTAAACCCACAAATAATACAAAACACTGTAGAGACCCAGCAGTTTCTAACAGATTCGTGCTATCCCAATGACGTAAAATCTCTCAATATCATTAAGTATAGTTTTTAAAACATACCTTCTCTTTCCAATAGTTATAAACAGACTGGATAACAGCATTTCTGATGGAGTGAACTTGTAAAGCCTAGTATTCAAAGGAAAGGAAACAAAGAAAATTTAGATGCAACCTTTTATACCCACAACAAATAACTAAAGAAAGCAACCAATGATATTTAAGAAAGCAAAAAATTTTAGATGCAACCTTTTATACCTGAATAACATTTAATGTCATCCGGCAAATGATTTCTATTTTTTTTTTTTTTTGGATAAGTAACAACAAATGATTTCTATTTCTTGCATCAAAGGTACTTAATGACCATAAGGTAAGCAAATCATAGATTAAGGGAGCAACAAGACAGATGCTGATTCCCCACCCCCACCCCACTTCTGGGGGCCATCCTTCAGGTGGGAAAATACAGTAACTAATATTATTTCAAGAATATGCCTTTTTTTTTTTGGGACGAAAAAGATAGAAGAATATGCCATTTTATCTCCAAACAGTGGTTGATTTCTAATTGATGCATCTATGCAGCCAAGTTAAGTGCTCTTGTAAGCTTGGGACTTTAAAGAACACTTTACAAAGTTTCATTTCATGCTGAATTTCAACCTCATCAGGAACAGAGCAATGGGAACTTTTTCTATATATTCCCACACACATACCTAAGCAACTAATAACTCATTTAGCAAGACCAAAAAAAATGGTACCAATCATAGCCATTTAATGCACAAAGTAATGCAGAGCATCAACTAACATTCATATTAATGAGAATATACACAATCAAAAAAAAAAATTCACCTCAATAGCGGCATCCAGTTGCAGAAGTACAGGAATTGGTGAACCGAGAGTAGGTGTAATAACTCCTGCTCTTTCTCGAGCCTTATGGTCCAATACCTCCAACTTAAAAATAAGAAACTCTAACCTGCAATTATAAATGCACCTCAATGATTACATTATGACTAAAATTTGTGCACAGAAATTTGAAAATAATTTGTGATTATAGTCCTTCTAGAATGATTCAGCATTTCTATTCACAAATTCATTTCCATTTTTAAACACTTCCTATAGCTTATAGCTGTTTCAGACCAATTTCCATAGGCAAAGTAAAAAAAAAAGGGTTATAACTTCTAGTTATTATGGTATAACACCATGAAACTATTAACCCACTAAAAAGATATTGATTAAAGGAGAGCATTAAACGAAACCAACAAGTGTCAAATAAAAGGATAGAACCAGGCAAACTGATAACATAATGTTTGATGTGATTACTTTTCAGGTGCAAGACTCTTCCTTTCATTGTTGAAGTCTTGAAGCCAATCGTCATCCTCATTGTCCAAGTCATACTCAACAAATTCTCCAAGCTCAGCCCGAGCTGAAAATAAATTTAACAGAATTTAAGCATGCTACAACATTCAGATGCAACTCAAAAGAACTTCCATACTAATTATAACATCAAAAAGGATCTATATAGTTCACAAACCTCCCCTTCCACGCAAGTAAGATGTTGGTTGACTGAAAGTGCGGGAATAGTCTCTTTCATATGTATCCACAACTACATATTGAGGAGTAGGTATCTCTGCAGCCACTTTCTTGGTAGGGGCTTGATGAACCTAATGAACATAAATCTTTAAAATTAATTTAAACAATAGTATCAGAACACCTCTCCATTTAAACACAATCATATGTTTAAATTGGCAAAATTCTAATTGTTGTAAAAGTTAATTTTCATGATGTTACAATATAATTTTTGGGAGCAGTACACACACAAACACACATATTAAGATGTGTACAAGCCCTTTTCAAAAAATACAAATCAAGGAGAAAGAGAATCAATAACTCAACAAAAAAATAATATATAGAAGGGATGCCAACCAGTGCACTCATCAAATCATACAAAGAAAATAAGGTATGCTCTTTGAATACAAAAGTAGGACGTTCAAGACCATCAAAGACCCTCTTATTTCTTTTGTACCACAGATTCCACATGACACATAAAGGCACAGCTGGCCACACATTGGATGTTCTATGGCAATGAAAACATCTTTTCCAACACTCCAATAGCTCATACGCAAATCTGAGCATCACCCACATCAGCCCAAATAATGAAAAAAGTGAAGGACTAGATATCCGTTGCCTAAGAACAGTGAAGAAATGGGTGATCAATAGATTCCCCACTGCTTTTACACATATATAACCAATCAACTATCAACAAATGCCTCTTGTGAGTTGTGAAGATTATCTACCGTCAAGATTTTCCCAAGAGCTCTAGCAATACAAAGAACGCCAGCTTACAAGAGACCTTGGCAATCAAAATTCTCTTCCATGGGAAGGAAGAACTTGTGGAACCCTTAAGGGCATTATAGCATGAATAAACCTAAAACACCTCTTTTCTTAATGGCATCCATGAGGCACATAAATACCTAACAAAGAAGGCGAATTATCATACATTAGCTCAAAAAAAGAAGCTACTGATTCCAGCTCCCAATCCTTGAAAGACATAATAAAGTGAGGATTCCAGCTACTGAAGCCTCCTTGTCCACCGCTAAGGCATATAGGTCTAGGAACAAGTCCTTTAAGAGAGCGGTCATCACACCAGATGTTTCATTAAAATCTCACTCTGGAATCTTCTTGTACCTTGAAGCATAAGAATTTGGAGGACTCTCATCCCCTGCTTATACTCTTACACAAACTAACCTTATGTGGACCCTGAACGTTTTGTTGTCCATCCTCCCCAACTTTCACCATACTTTACATAAATTACTCTTCTCCAAAGATGATCATTTTCCACTTCAAATCTCCAAAGCCATGACCCTAAAAGAGCTTGGTTAAAAGAGCTAAGCCTTTTGATACTCAATCCTCCCTCTTTTATAGGGAATATACTACTCTCCAATCCGCCAAATGGAACTTTTTGGCATCCCCAATCTTCCCCATAGAATGTTCCTTTGAAGTTTCCCCAACTTATTAGCCACTTGAGTAGGCATCATAAACAATTAACAAAAAATAGGCAGGAACAGAAGAGTGTACTCTTCATCACGATCAACCTCCTGCCTTTGGACAAAGACAGCTTTTTCCACCCTGCTGATCGTCTTCCCACCCAACTTATTTAAGCTGTACCTGACAAAGGCCTAATAAGAAATTATACCTTATTCTCCACCATATTTCCTTTTATTTCTTCTAATTCATTTCGTGAGATAGACAAGGAAACTCATTCGTGCTATTTAGTTGCCATCTCTCTAGCTTTTTAGTATCCTATATGAGTCCCAAAATGAATCAACAACTTTTCTGCTTGCTAGTGGGCTCTATTAGAAATTACCACATGACCCACGCATGTAGCTACCAAAGCACCATTATCCATTGCAAAATTGCATAAAATTGGAAAAGCTCTTCTCAAAGGGACCTCCACAAAACAAACACCAGAAACTCTAATATTGAAGAAAGACAATTTTTTCTTTTAAAAAAAAAGACTCCATATATTTTTAGAAAACCTAATGGAAAGTTTGTCCACACATCCCTCTTACACAAATCCCTATCCACCACTCCATATTTGCCGCATCACATATCCCCACAGACTATCCATCTCTGTTGCTCCTTTGAAATGTGCCTCCACTTAAATTCTGACCATTTGACCGTGCCAAATTCCTTCCATGGAAATTCACGTCTCCATAGTCACCTAAATCCATATAGAAGAATTACTCAAAACTTCTTCCTTCCAGATAATCATTACCCTAACCCATCCTTCCCTTCCTCTCTTATAGGATGCCACAAAGAAACCACCAAGAACTAATCAACCATGTCAAACTCCTATGATATAAGTCCCTAAAAAAATTTGGGTTCCAATTGCAAATACACAATCCGGCAAGCATATAGGTGTCAAAGCCTCCTTATTTGTTGCAATTGCTTACAAAATTGGAAAGCATGTTATAAATGGGCCTCCTCACACCACACAATATGCCAAAAACGACCATGAAATAATCCCCAATATTGGATAAACAAAAGCCTAGATAGAGACTTCCAACTCTTATGATACTTTTCCACAAATCTACTTCATAACTAGTTCATCAGTGCATCTCCCATACACCAATTTCTAGTAACCACTCCACATTTATCATTGCCCCTATTCTGAGTAAGGAGTGAGAAGGTGGCTCTACCACTAAGTTGGAGCTGAGCTGAAAATCTGTTTCCTGGCCTGGACAGAGAAGGCCATCACTCCATATTTGCAAAAATTAGCAATAAAACATCTCCTGTAGAATATTCCTGCCAGTTGCTCCCCTGTCATTTCCCTCCACCTGAATCCTCTCCTAACCAACATCCCTCCCCCACTCCCCACCAGAAAAAAAGAAATGATCCTGCATTGACGGAACAAGACAAAGAAGAACTAGTGTAATAGCAGAATACATATAATGTCATACAACTAACCTTTAGATCAAATGGTATTGAAAGTTTAAGAAACACATCTAAAGTTCAAAATTCAGTTTGAGGGTGAGTTACACTACATATGCATACTCAAAAACACAACAATATTACGTCAAAAACTTCACCAAACCCGCCATATTAACGAAGTACTCACACTCCACAACCACAATTCACACTCTTTACTCAAAACCCACTTGACCCCATTCCTTCTCTAGTCATAAAACCAAAACCCCATCACAAAAAAACCTCAAAACTCACCTGGGTCTCCAAAAATATTCATAACGCACACCAACTGTTCGACAAAAATCCCCAACGAAGAAACCACAAAAAAATACCTCGGGTTCAGCTGCATCGGAAGAGAGACGAAGCAAGTGGGAATTGCGAGTGGAAGAAGCAGTGGTGGCGGCGTTGGCCGTAGTGGGGACATCGTCATCTTCGAAGTCCTTGACACTCTTGACGATAGGAAGCTTCTTGTGAATGTCGAGCGGACGAGGCCTGAACGACAACCTACTCATGTCGTTTTCGTCGTTGCCACCATTACTACAGCTGCTACTGCACTTTCTTCAATCCAATTCTCCTTCTAAGACCTATAAACACTTGCACAACACACACAAACACAGCCATGTCTGTGTTAGAAAATTGATACAAAGAGAGAAGCAAATATGTATAGGTATATGTATATGTATGTAAATACTTACAACAAAATTGGGGCTATTTTTTTTGGGGGGGGGGGGGGGGGGGTTAATTTGTTTGTTCTTCTCTGAATCTGCTTCGGTTTCCTTTGGATTCTTCGTTTTGGATTTCGAAATTCTATCTGTTTTTTTAGGGTTTAGTGTAAGCAAAGAACGGAGAGGAAATTGGGGAAATTTTAAAAATAATGATAAAAGAAAAAGAATATGGATTTTCTAGTTTGGTTTGGGTTCCATGGGCCGGTTTGAGTTGACATTTTTCTTTTTCAATTTAATTTTTGCTATGGAAATACTTTTCCTAGGTGTAAATGCTACTTTTTAAAATAAATAAATAAATAAATATTTTGATATTTACATAGAGAATTAAGAGATTTGGAAACCTAAAATGTTTCTTGATTGTAAATACCAAAATATATGACCAATTGAACTATAAAATTCTTTATGGATGTAAGTGCAACTTGATTGTTGGGATTTGAAGACCCTAAACCAATTTCATTAGTTTTGGATTGTTTTGATTTGATTTAGGCAAGATAAGATTTGGATTTGGATGTTTTAGTTAGATTAGGGATGACAAATTTTTGATTTTGTCCTGTAGGTATTTATGTATCCTATCTCAAATGGGGTAGAAAAAAAAATCCATGAGGAAGGGATGAGCAGGGAAAGGATAGGGTTTTAAACTTATCACCCACAATGAGTGCCGGATAGGGGTTCATGTTGGCTATCCACCTCACACTAAGGTAAGGAAAACCTACCTGACAACAGGACACTAGGGAAACAAGCCATAATTGTGACGAGAGATTGAGAAGTATTTTGGAGATAAAAATAAGATGTCCATAAACCCACAAAAAAAAAAAAATAAATAAATAAATGACACTAGTGCTTATGGGAGTAAATGAGAAAGAATAGGAAGGGTTGGCAATGAGAGAGGGAGAGAGAGATACACAAAAATAAAGCCTTAGTCACAAAACTTAATTTTGAGGTAAGCCATGGATTCTAAGGAGATTAATCGAGCTACCACATGTATTCGTTTTTGACATTCTATCTTATCCAAAATCACACTCTTACCTTTTTTTGATTTTCTTAAGAAGAATCACATAACTATTTCCCATTGGTACATTGATTGCTCTCATTTGCATACGATCAAACAATCTTAGGCGACTCTTACTCATATTTCTTCAAATATAAAAGCCACCCTATATTTAAACAAGTTTCTTCATTTTGTATCTTTGTATCTCATCATTCATTGTATTTCCACTTACCTATATTAACATTTTCATTTAGTTACATTCATTTTATGAACAAGTTGCTTTTTAAGCCTAACATGCAATGTGTGAGGGATTTTTCCCGACACACCAATCGTTTTTGTCCGCTTTGGGGAGCCAGACCCTCACGATTTTTTGCTGAAGGGGTAGGAGGTGTTGGCAGTTTTTTAGACTTGCTCCAACAATCCCACATCGCCTAAAGCACACCCCCCACACACGCTTTATAACCTCCTGGGCACCACGTGTATGTACCATTACTTCCGTATGCGATCACATACAGAAGTATTCGCATACGGAAGTAATGGTACATACACGTGGTGCCCAGGAGGTTATAAAGCGTGTGTGGGGGTGTGCTTTAGGCGAAAGCGTGTGTGGGGGTGTGCTTTAGGCGATGTGGGATTGTTGGAACAAGTCTAAAAAACTGCCAACACCTCCTACCCCTTCAGCAAAAAATCGTGAGGGCCTGGCTCCCCAAAGCGGACAAAAACGATTGGTGTGTCGGGAAAAATCCCTCACACAATATGTTAGGCATTAAAAATGTAAAATCATGATACCTAGAAAGGAAATTTCTCTATATCTAATGTACTTTTTGCACCCATCATGAGACATAATCTCATTTATATTTATTGCTCGGATAAAAAGGGATTTGAGATTCGTTTTCTTTTTGGAAAAGTGTCAATTTAGTAGCAGGGCAGAATCTTAACATGGAAACTAAAACTAATGGATTGTATCATCTCAGCGTGCGTTTGGATAAATGAATTTTGCCAACTTATTTTACTGTTCAACTTATTTTTACTATTATTCATGAGTCTCACTGCACTTTTTGATACTATTCATGGCCCTACTGTACTATTTCAACTAACTTTTACTTTTATCTACAGTACTTTCAATAAAAAGTTTTCAGTTTCAGCAAAATAAGCGATTTTCAAACAAACTCTAATATTGCTTAGTTTGCTAATAGTAATGGATACGTTGGTGATGTCACCTATTTTAATGTGAGTTGGTGATTCTTCTTCTACTTATAATGATGTTTGTTTACGTGTGGATGATCCTTGTACATAAAATAAAAAAGGATGATTAGCATGAGATTTAATTTAGAATATAAATGTATATTTTACTACTTAAGAACCCTTGCATATTTGATAATGAATTATTAGCTATTGTATGTGGTCCACAAAATATTAGATCTAGTAGATGTGAATGGAATATTTTGTTGCATTCATGGATGACTTTTCTTGTTATATTTAATGTGTACAAATCTGAAGCTTTGAAAATTTTCAAGAATACAAAGAGGGAGTTGAACTGTTGAAAATGAGCTAGGAACTAGGAAGAAATATTAAGATATTATGATCAAATTGTAGGGAGATTAGAAGATTTATTAAAAGGCTGGGGATAATATATTAACTTACTGTACACAATACTAGAACAAAATAGCTGAAAGGCATAATAAAGCCCTGTTAGACATTGTATGGTCACTATTAAGCCCAATATTTATTTCAAAAACATCTTGATAACCATAGCCACATGACCAAAATATCAAAAGTGGATGCATTAGTTTTGACAAAAAAAAAAAAAAAAAAAAAAACAGAACAAAACAAAACAAAAAGAAACTATTTAATGGCAAAGAGGTTTTCAGTTTGCTCATAGTTTAAAGAGCACAAAGAGGCATTACCCCATTTCAAAATTTAATGAAAAGGCTAGAATGATCACAAATTTCCATAAGATCGATATTAGAAAAAATGGTCACATGTAAGTTATCTAACTCCAAAAACATAAATTTCTGCAGTAAGTAATACAATTTTACAGGCGTGCATCCAACTCACGAACTCAACGAAACTAATTCAACTCAATCTAATCTAATGTCTCGAATTGCTTTTCATGGGTTGGTGCGTTGGAAATTTAATTCATGTCTCAAGTTAGGTTAGTACGGGTTGATAGTTGTTTCAACTCTTGTAACCCAACTTAACCTACAATATATATATATATATATATATAAAAGTTTATTTTATTACCCTTATTTTAATTTTATTATTATTTTGAAATGATTTGGTATTTAAAAATTAGTTCTTAATCATTTTAGAAATTTACCATGTAATTTAGACATATTATGTGAACTGATAATTTATTAAAAAATTAATTACATACTTAATGGAACTTTAGTTTTCTTACAAGATATAAACATGTAAACACGATCGATCCAATCCTACCCATATACACCCCATAATGTCAGTCCCACAAGAAATGGAAAAGAGTGACGTTAATGAAAAACCAGCCAAGAAAGTGAGAGGGTTTTTTCCGTCAAATTTCTTGAAGAAGGTTAGTGATAAGTGACCATGTGGTTGGCAGCTACACAATGGAGCAACTTATTCGAAAATTTTAATAGGGTTTTGGACTTAATTTCTAAAGTACATCTCGTTTAATCCTTTTTGTCTAGCAACCCGTCTAATATCATTATCAAAGGAAAATATATAAAATAAAATTACTATCTAAATCATACCTTTTATTTTAAAATTTCATAAATCATACCTAATCATATAAGGTTTCAAAGGCTTAGAAAATTATTTAATCCTTCATTTGATATAAAAATAGATAAATATTGAAATAGGTAAAAATTAACTCAATACAATGTAATTATATTATTTCGAAAGAACCATACGTAAAATCCAGGAATAACAATACCACTAGGGGATATTACAAAGGGAATACTCAAGTATCTCTTATCACATACACAGTGGCAGCACCACATTGTATCCAAGGGGTTCAAATGACCCCTCTGCCTTGGAATTTTTTTTTTACATATAGCATTTAAAAAAAAAAAAACTTGAGGCTTCAGATTAAATTTTTTTAAAATTAAATTGATGCCATGTAATTATTTTGTTAGCCACGTAGGTATTAGGACTAATGACGGTTAACAAAATGACTAATTATACTTATTTTTTAAACATGAGGAACCAATAGTACTCACTTGAAATTTGATGGACTAATAGCATTTAACCGCTCAGTAGGCAAACTTTAGGGACCAATAGTGTATTTTAGCCAAAATTTTATAATTTTCAATTAATCATAACAAAGTGAAGGATCATATTGATAACATTTAAAAAAAAAAAGATAATTACCTCAAATTTGTATGGTACAATTTGAACTTTGATTTACAAAGAAAGACATTGGAACTTTTTTATCATAGGTATTTCTTTTTTTTGGGAGATAAATTTTATTTTTTTATACAAGATATAAATTCTATTCTAGTTTAATTTAAGTGTATATGTGTATGAAATAATAGGTTTATAAATTATTTTCATATTATATTTAAAAGTTAACACATTAATTATTTTCTAAAAATAGTAAAAAAAAGTTATAGTTGATATAGTATCAACTATCAAGTGTCCTATTAAAACTATAGGACCAAGACACCAATCAGTTTTTGGTGTAAGCGGGGATTGAACCTCAGATCTCTAATACAACTATCAGAGACTTTACCAATTGAGCTAACTAGAACCCACATACATGCTTGCATTTTAAGTGATAATAACTAATTAAAGCATGACAAAACAAATATATAAATCATTTGATTTTTAAGGTGCTTACTTTTTTTTACCATTAATTAAATAAGACATTAATCTTAGAGTATTACGATCCTAAGTAAGAAATTAGCAATGTGATTCAAATGTGACAAAAGAACTGTTATATGTAATGTTGGAATTGCATAATGTGAGGATGAAACCGTAAAATGTGAGAAAAAAAATAAGAAAACCATCAAATGTGACAAAGAACTGTCACATGTGATATTGAAACTGCACAATGTGAGGATGCCTACTAGTGGGTACTGTACAAAAAAAAAAGTGTACAGTAGAATTACCCATATTTAATATAGTAATTAGTATTTATATTATAAACTGTGGAGTGATTTTTCTTTTTTTGTATGGTACTTTACTTTCAACAAATCAAGTACTGGATAAATTTTGTTTTTCTTTTTTCTTTTTTAAATTTTGAAAATTTTATATTATTAAGTGGATTATAAATACTAGCATGTAATTAAACGAAATTTTTATTATAAAAATATAAATAATTAGTCAAATTTTTTTTAAAGCAGGTTACACATGCATTCATGCATACATATAGATGTATTTAAAATTAAACACAATTTTTATCATAAAATATAGATAATTAGTCAAATTATTTTTTTTATTGTAAACATAATTAGTCATATATTAAAATTATTATTTAAATTTAATACTACTTATGAATATTTTTTTTCTAATTTTTAATAAGATAAAACGTGTGGTGATTTTTGTTACGTGGTGATTTGTATTTTATTTATTTTTTGAGAAACATGTGGTAATTTTTATTGAGTATATGGGATTTTTTTTTAATATTATAGTTTATTCATATTAGATTCTTAGTATTTTGCACTCATTAACTCACATGACACAAAGATTAAAAAACTTAAGTAGACACATAGCACAAATTTAAGTGGATAATTATGGTGTAGTTTCCACATAAATTTAGACATATAGTGCAAAATTGGATTATAATTTCAAATTATAATTCAATTTTCTCTAAGCTTTATCTATTTATATATATATATATATATATATATATAGATGACTTATAAATTTGAATTTTTTTAGTTATATAATTATGTTTTTTACGGTTTATTATATTGGACTTATCGTTTTCTACACTATATTAACTAATTTGGCACAAAAATTTAAAAATTTAGATTAGATAGGATACATATTACAGAATAAAACTCTAATTGAAATTCAATTTTTATACTAAATTAATTTAATTGGCACAAAATTCTAAAATTTATATTAGATGAGACACATAGTGTAAAATTAGACTCTAATTAAATTTCAATTTGAAACTTAATTAGATTTTCTCTCTGTTTTACCTATTATTATAAATATAGATTTCAGATAGTAATTAGTATTTTAGAGTATGGAATGTGGAATGATTTATCTTTATCATTTTTTTTTCTTTTTTTATAGTACTTTAATTTCAAAAACTCAAGTACTGGATAAATTTTATTTTTCACTTTTTTTTCTTTTGTAAATTTTTACATTATTACGTGGATTATAAATATTTGAGATAGTAATTAGTATTTAGAAAATGGACTGTGTAATGATTTATTTTTATCTTTTTTCTTTCTTTCTTTTTCTGTTTATATGGTACTTTACTTTCTAGAACTTAAGTATTGGGTAATTTTTTTTTTCACTTTTTTTTTCTTTTGTAAATTTTTTATTATTAAGTGGATTATAAATATTTAAGTTAGTAATTACTATTTAGAAAGCGGACTACGAAGTGACTTATTTTTTCTTTTTCTTTTAGTATGGTACTTTACTTTCAAGAAATCAAGTACTGGATAATTTTTTATACTTTTTTTTTCTTTTGTAAATTTATATTATTAAGTTGATTATAAATATTTAAGATATTAATTAATATTTAGATTGTAGATTGTGGAATGATTTATCTTTATTTTTTTAGGCAAAAATGTAAAACTAACCCTCTAACTTTCAGTCTTTTTCATTTCAGTCCTTTAATTTTCAATTTTTGTCAATGCAGGATTCTGTTAAATCCAATCCATAACTGCCGTTAATGTCACAGTTCCTTTTTTTTTTTTTTTTTTTTTGCACTCATCATTTAAAGCTTCCCGTTTGTTTCCCGAGAAAATCAAAAAAGAGAAGGCATCAAGATCCTGAAACTCCTGGTCCCACCATCTCTTCCCTTGAGTCTGGCAGAACCTTGCATTCACTGATGCCTTGCATGCATCAATGTGGAAGCTCTTGTAAGAGGCTACAAAGGGAGCCTTGGACCAGTCTGTCTTCTCCAAGCCACCCCTTGTGGCCCAGTCGTCTACGTTTCAGAGGCTTGAATATATCTTCATGGGATGGTTAAATGGGAACCTTACCCCTAAGTCTTTGTTTTCAAGAAATGATCTGAAAAAATATTATCAACGATTCATTTCTAAAAGCTGAAATCAAAAGCTCAGCTGAAAACAAAAAGCATCAGATCAGCTTCATCCAAAACCAAAGCAGAAACCAGTTTCTTCTTTTTTCTATTACGGCGAAAATGGAGGCTATACGTCGCCAGAAAAGGAGAGCCGACAAGTGAGAGCAAAAATTGATTTCTGGGAGTGGAGCTCGGTTTTGATTTCAGGGAAGGGGGGAATGACGTTGCCGTTCCCCTTAAATTTTCTTTTCAGATTTTTTTTTCTTTTAATTCTGAAATTTAAAATATATATATAAAAAAAAAGGCAAAACGACGTCGTTTCAGTAACATTAACGGCGGCCCGTAACTGGGATTTAACGGAGTCCCACATTGATAAAATTTGAAAAATAGAGGACTGAATTGACAAAACTGAAAATTAGAGGACTGAAATGAAAAAGAGTGAAAGTTAGAGGGTTCAGTTTTGTATTTTTGCCTTTTTTTTTTTCTTTTCTTTTTGTATAGGACTTTACTTTTAAGAAATCAAGTACTGGGTAATTTTTTTTTACTTTTTTTTTCTTTTGTAAATTTTATATTATCAAGTAGATTATAAATATTCAAAATAGTAACGAGTATGTAGATTGTGGACTTTGGAGTGATTTTTTTTTTTTTTTTGTATGGTACTTTACTTTTAAGAAATTAAATATTGGGTAAATTTTTTTTCCACTTCTTTTTTTGTAAATTTTATATTATTAAGTGGATTATATATATATATATATATATATTTTGGTTTAAAGGAAATATAAATAAACTAGACAGCCAAAATGGCTAAGTTTGTGGCAACATGCCTACAAAAGTTTTCCCCGTTTTTTTCTACACTAACTAAGGCAGCAATTACATCAGTTGGGGGAAAATCAAAAATTACAAGTTCTACCTGCACATTACAACCTATCCTAGCTAGTGCATCAGCACTTTATTTGCTTCCCGAAATACATGTTTCATTGTGGTGTGGGGAATTTTGTCCAATAACAATCTGTAGTCAAACTTCAGTGGCAGTTTGGGTGAGATTTCCGAAGCTACCAATAGAATTTTATGACTTGGAAGTGCTGAAGGAGATTGGCAGTCCTATTGAGCTTGTTCTTAGAATTGATTCATTCACGACTACTGGTTCAAGGGGAAGCTATGCAAGACTTTGCATTCAGGTAGATATTGATAAGCCTTTAATCAAGTCAATTCGTATTGGGAGGCTGGTACAACAAGTGTTGTACGTGGGAATCTCCTCATTATGTTTTTGCTGTGGACGTTTGGGACATAAGCAAGAAAATTACTGGTATCAAATTAAGCAGCAAGAAAGGAGTAGTAGTAGTCTAGTGGCAAGTCCAGAACATGAGAAAGTAGAGGAGCAATCTTCAGACCCAAACTATGTGCCTTGGATGTTAGTACCTAAAAGGAAGAATTTAGTCCGGAATGGACGAGCCAAGTCAGTTTTTAAAGAAGCTTTTAAGGAAAGTCAAGAGAATGATGTAAGCTCTAAGGGTAATATAGTCTTTAGGGGGTGTTAATAGAGAAGGAAAAGAGGCTGATGTGATTGTGAAATCTCCAAAAGTAGATTTTCCTCACAGCAAATTGGGCCACTCACGTGTGGGAATGGACGTGTCTGACAAAGAAGTAGCCGTTGGGGAGAATTGCCTCATGGATTCATGCTAAGAAGCTTCGGGTAGTGGTATGGAGTTAATGCACTCTCAAAGTGAGGGCATGAGGAGTAATTTTACACCGAGTGCCAATCCCAAGAACAAAAGAAGTCCAGGTATTAAGAGTACAAAATCTCTTAAAAGACAACATCCTGCAGCTAACCCAAAAACTCCATCTCACACTCTTTCTCAAACTTGTGAGCATGGAGACCATTTTTCAGGGAAGGAGCTCTCTACCTCGACTTGGATGGGCGATTTGGTACCAAGGCAAACCGGTAATAGTGACCGACGAGATCATTCTTCAGATCAAGTCGGCATCGACGGAAAAGTTGGGACGGTGCGAAGAGGGGTTGGAGAAGGCGTGGAAGCTAATCTTTCCTATCACTCTTTCAAGCATTAGAGCGGAATATTTGCCACTGGATCATCCTGCGTGGGGTCAGCCTCCCAACCCCTAGTGGAATTTCATCACAGACATGCCGGCTCTGTCTTGGGAGGAGGCAGAGGAATTGAGCAAGCAAAGAAGGCCGACTGTGGTACCACACTTCGACGAATCTGAGTGGATAATCCAGGAAAGGAAGTTGGTGGATTTCAGGGGAATGGTGACAGCCCGTATGGGGAATCACCCAATGCTAAAGCTAGTGCAGATTCTAGCTCCTGTGAAGAAATGCGACATGCTAATCTATTGTAGGGAAGATGTAGTGGGAATTCTGAAATATATGATGGTCTAGAAACCAGAATGGAAGAATTCCAAGGACCTGTTGGGGAGGATAGGATAAAGTATGGTGGTAGCAGCCACAATGAATCCTAGTCAAATTGAAGTTCTTGTTGGTCAGTTTGTACAGATGAATATCTTAATATGGAATTGCAGAGGTGCTTTGAACCTGGATTTTAAGAGGCAGATTTTTGAAATGGTTGTGAATCACTGCCCCTCGATCATGGTAATTACGAAGACCAGAGTAGGAGGAGATAGAGCCGAGGGAATCAATGATGGATTGCCCTTTGATGGTTTTATTACTACTGATACGATTGGGTATGCCGATGGACTGTGGGTTCTATGGAACAGAGAGGAGGTTGATATTTCCCTTTTGGCTTCGACGAAGCAGGAGATTCATGCCACTGTAAAGGTATGTGCCTTGAATCTTTCTTGGTTATTTTCCGCTATTTATGCTAGTTCTTGCATTGTTGAAAGGCGTATTTTGTGGTCTAATATTGAGGAAGTTGGGCACTTGCACACACTGCCTTGGCTTATGATAGGTGATTTTAATGAAGTCCTTTGTAGTGAGGACAAGTTTGGGGGCAATCAAGTAAATATCAACAGGGCATTGGAGTTTAAAGCTATTTTGGACTTTTGTAATTTTGTGGATTTGGGGTTTACTGGACCCAAATATACGTGGACAAATAAAAGACAACTTGCCGATTTAATTTTGTAAAGGATAGACCGATGTTTTGCTAACCCGTTGTGGAGAGTTCTCTATCCGGAAGCAGTGGTAACCCATTTACCAAGAATATATTCAGACCATTATCCAGTCCTAATTGAGTTATGTAAACCTAATCCTGATAGGGCAAACAGACCATTTCGCTTTCAAAGCATGTGGTTGTTACATCCAGATTTTTCTAGGGTGGTGAGAGAAGCTTGGTCTGAAGGAAGACCGTTGCGTTTGGCCGCAGAGGATTTCACTAGGAATGTGAAGAAATGGAATTTTGAAGTTTTTGGGAATCTTTTTAATAGGAAGAGGAGGGTTTTAGATAGATTGAATGGGACTCAAAAAGCCTTAGCTAATAATCCCAATGAGTCTCTTATTAGATTGGAGAAATACTTGATTAATGAATATTCCTCCATTCTTCTTCAGGAAGAGGAATATTGGGCCCTTAAGTCAAGAATTAATGCAGCTGCTTTTGGGGACCGTAATACTTCCTATTTCCACGTTTCAACTATGGTTAGAAGGAAGAGGAATAAGATTAGGTGCTTAAAGAATAGTGTAGGGGAGTGGATTGTAGATGTTGAGGATTTCAAAAATCATACATACCACAGAATTGAGTTTCTCTCACTAGTAGTCTCCAATTTCAGGGTTTTCTTGTTTCTTTCTGTCAAAGGAGGAAAGTTCTTGGATAGGTAGAGGAGTTGTTGAGGAAGAGGTTAAAAGTGGGTTATGGAGTCTAAAGCCTTTCAAAGCGCCAGGAATTGATGGTTTACATGCGGGGTTCTATCAGCAGTTTTGGCATAAGGTTGGAAAATCTGTTAGTGAAGTGGTCATGGATGTTTTTGAGCATGGGGTTGTTCCTGAATTTCTTAATGATACTCTCGTTACCCTGATTCCAAAATGTCCAAGCCCAGAATCTTTGAATAATTAAGACCCATAAGTCTATGTAACTCGGTCTATAAGATTATTTCTAAGATTATAGTTAACAGGATCAGACCCTATATTGGAAAGCTGGTTGCCCTTCTTCAAATTGCGTTTGTGCCTGGAAGGAAGGGTATTGACAATGTGCTGATTGCTCAAGAGCTCTTCTTTGCCTTAGATAGAAAGAAAGGTAAGGAAGGCTACATGGCCATCAAAGTGGACTTGGATTATATATATTTAAGATAGTAATAGTATTTTGAGTGTCGAATGTGAAGTGATTTATCTTTATCCTTTTTTTTTTTTTCTTTTTGTATGGTACTTTATTTTCAAGAAATAAAGTATTGGGTAATTTTTTTTCACTTTTTTTTTTCTTTTGTAAATTTTATACTATTAAGTGGATTATAAATATTTCAGATAGTAATTAGTATTTAGATTATGGACTGTGAAGTGATTTATCTTTTTTTTTTTTTTCTTTTTGTATGGTACTTTATTTTCAAGAAATCAAGCACTGGGTAAATTTTTTTCACTTTTTTTTTCTTTTGTAAATTTTATATTATTAAGTGGATTATAAATATTTAAAATAGTAATTAGTATTTAGATTATGGACTGTGAAGTGATTTATCTTCTTTTTTTTTTTCTTTTTTTATGGTACTTTAATTTCAAGAAATCAAGTACTGAGTAAATTTTTTACACTTTTTTTTGTCATTTGTAAATTTTATATTTTATATTATTACGTGGATTATAAATATTTAAGATAGTAATTAGTATTTAGAGTGTTAATTGTGGAGTGATTTATTTTTATATTTTTTTTTCTTTTTGTATGGTACTTTACGTTTAAGAAATTAAGTACTGGGCAATTTTTTTTTTTCATTTGTAAATTTTATATTATTAAATTAATAATAAATATTAAGGATAGTAATTAGTATTTAGAGTGTGGGTTTTGGAGTGATTTATCTTTATCTTTTTTTTTTCTTTTTGCATGGTACTTTATTTTCAAGAAATCGAGCAATTGGGTTTTTTTTTTTTTTATACTTTTTTTTGTAAATTTTATATTATTAAGTGGATTATAAATATTTAAGTCATTTTTTAGGTCCTAAGAGTATTTTAGTCACTTTTTAGGTTACTAGGTCATCTTAGTCATTTTTTTTTTGTTTCAATGTTATTTTGGTCAATTTCAAGGTCATGTGGTCATTTTTTTTGTCCTAGGGGTATTTTGGTCTCACTCTTGAATTTATTGATTTAGGAGTGAGATTGAGTTGTTTTGGTAATACAATTTATTTCATACAAATAAGCACTGACACAGAATACTTTTAATTTTAATTCAGGGTATGTTTGGTACACTGATTGTAGATTACATTAAGAATAATAATCTTTATTGCTGGGAATAGAAGACATTGTAATGGAATAACTATTACTATTCATAAGTTTGGTTGTTACATAAAGAAAGTTTTGTAAAATATGATATATAAGGAAACTTTATATTTTTTGAAATATATTAATTTTAAAACCTATTATATGCACTAATGAATGACTATTACATCCATTTTAAAGGGGAATAGCTATTCTTTAATTTAAAGAATAGTTATTCCAATGTAATAACAAATCCATGTAATAAAAATGCAACCAAATGACCTAATTGTTATTACACATGAATAACTATTTCATTATAGGAGCTATTACAACATACCAAACGTACCCTTAACATTTATATAATTGAAATACCAATTTCTTAAAGGAAAATTTATGTAAATTACTCAATTGGCAATATGTGGAACCTAATTGAGAGCCCATTTGGGGAGTTCTTTGATTTCTTCTTGGATCAAAGATGAATTCAAATCCTTTAGCCCATCTTAATTGGCTTTTTTGGAGGCATTGGGCCTATCTTCACAAAATTGTTAAACATCACTTTTTCACTTATCAATAATCGCTTACCATATTAGCAGTTTGTAAATTTTTTTTGTAAAAAAAATTGTATTTCCAGCATTTTACTATTAGAGTTACTGATAGGGATGGCAATGGGGTGGGGCGGGACGGGGCTGGAGGATGGGATCTTCATCCTTGCCCTTGCATGGTTGTTGCCCTTCCCCGTCCTCGCCCCGCCCCGGGGTGCGGGGCAAACTACCTTGCCCCCATCCCCGCCCCTTGGGGCCTCGTGGGAACCCGCCCCGCCCCTAATACAATTTTATATATATAAATAAATTTTTTGCTACAATAATATAAATCACAACAAAACAAAATGTTTTAAAATCCAAGCATTTAAATAAACCAATTACTTAAAATAGACAAATAAACCGAATATATCAACAACTTTCATGAGACAAATATATTATAGTCATTTGATTGAAAAACATGAAACAATGTGCCAAAAAAAATTGAAACATTTGGAATATGATAAAAAACAAACCTATTGCCTACTGGAAGCAGTAAGTGACCAATCTTTTTTCCTACCAACTGTGCTTCTTCAATAGTTATAAATAAAAATACCAATTTTAGATAGAAAAAAAGAACCAAAATTCAAATTGAAAAAAAAAATGATTTAAGAAACACTAAAACAAAAGGAAGATAATGAATGAGATGAACCTAAAAAGCAACGTCTTGGACTTGGAGTGGAGTTTGGCTTGAAACTTGAAAAACACGTATAGACTATAAAGAAGGGAGAAGGTTCAGAGAGCGGCAATAGCAATAGGTATTAGAATAAAAAATATTTTATCCTATGTCTTGTGTTTCACTTTAAATATTAGTGATTTAAGGTTTACTAAATTTACAATTATAGTACTTATTAGTGCGGGATGGGGACAGGGTGGGTTGGTGATAAAAATACAAAACACATCCCCGCCCTGCCCCGGGGTGCGGGGACAAAATATTGTCTCATCCCCGCCCCACCACCTTTGCGGAGCGGGAAAAACCTGCGCGAGGCGGGGCGGGTCAAAACAGGGCGGGGCAAAATTATCATCCCTAGTTACTGAGGAATAAAGAGGATTTCTATTTGGTGATTTTTCACTCATCAATAATCACTTACCATATTAACAGTTTATAAATTTTTTTTGTAAAAAGAATTGTATTTCTAGCATTTTACTATTAGAGTTATTGAGGAATAAAGAGGATTTCTATTTGGTGATGAGTAGCTAGATTTGTGGGAGCGGTTTTTTTGTGGTGCTCTTTGGAGAATTTGGTGGGTATATATATATAAATATATATATATATATATTTATTTATTTATTGGAAAAGAGTAAGCAAAGCTGTTGTTGGCTTGTTGGGGTTTGGCCTGGTATGGTGGCATTGCCTTTGCAGTGCATGGCATTAGAAGAAAGCAAATTACTATAATTACCCCGAATTTAGATTGTGTGCAATTCGAACTTTGGCCTAGAATGAGAGATACTGGAACTTTTGCATAATATAGGTTTTTTTTTTCTTTATTTTTTTAATTTAATAATTTGAGGTGAGGGGATTTGAACTCGATATCTATATGTCTCTGTTAAAAACATCAGGATGTATCAATTAAGCTACATAGTTTTTTGAATTTGCATCTTATGTATTTTAGTTATGGAGAGATGTAATTTAATCATCATCTACAATTTGATATGACATTAAATATGACATTATCACATTTACAACATGATAAATAGATTTATGAATTATTTTCGTTTCTATTTTAAAAATTAATGCATCAATTATTTTCTAAAAATAGTAAAATTTATATTCGGTATGGTATCAAGTGTTCCATGAAACTAAAAACGGTTTAAAGAATGCATTAATTTGACTTTATATATTATTTGAGAAAAGTTATGGATGAGCTAAAGGCATTTTTTATGAGAAAAGAGAAAAAGTAATTAATATTTTGACAGCTTTTTCTATCTCTCATTAAAATGGTACCAAAACTTTCTTAAAATAGTTTATTAATAATTGCCTTAACATGACTCATATTACATCTATAATGATATACTGATTACTGAGTATTACAATGGTAGCAACAACTGCACTACTGATCATTAGAAGGTAACATTCATGCAATTACAAATTATTGTTTGCTATGTCTTAGCAAAAAACACAAAAAAAAGGAAAAACTCAAGAAGCCTTTAATTTTTAATTTTATTTTTTGAAAATTAACTGAGAAAAGACTTTATTAAAACACAAATATAAAACAAAAGGAAATTCTAGGGCTTCTCCTTCTCAATAACATTTGCAAGAAAGAAGCCTTTATTAAAAACAAGAGCTGAGACACCACACATGACACATATCCATTTGAAAGATTGCTTTGAAAAAGCAAATTTCTGCCTTCGCAATATTTAAAATGTTCATCAGCAGAGGTTTGAACTTGAACATGGGGATCATCATCAGCTTGCACTACAGCTAAGACAATCAGAATGGACATTGTTATCTTCGTAACTCTCTTCATATAATTTCCATCCATGACTTCTTTCTTTCTTTTTTTTTTTTCTTTTTTTTCTGTATAGAAATTTTCCTTTTTGGTCTTCAAGATGAGCAAAGGCAGTAATTTCTATGATCTTAATAATTTATGGTGCATGAAATATATGGTTATTTAAATGTATAATAATTTAATTTGGAAAAGCCATTTATTCTTATAATGATGTATAATATTTTAATTTCGAAAGCTATTTATTCTTATAAAGAGTTTTTATTTGCACAATTTAAAAAAAAAAATTTAGTTGCTTGAAATAGTGAGTATAGATGGTGTTTGAGTTGGTACTGACCATTTAAGAAAAAACAATTTGAAAGAAAGATGTGATGCTTACGTGAAAGTATGAGAGAAAAATAATGGGCAAAAATGACATTTTGAAATCGCCAAAGACATGGTCAATTTACACGTATATTTTCTATCCGAATTGGAGAGGTTTATTTTTGGTGGGTGAAAAATAATCAGGACCACCAATATTCCTCTCCCTTTTCCTTGTACCAAATAATTACAATTTGTGTTTTCTCTCTAATTTTCTCATCTCTTTTTTCGATTCACCCTCTTTTCACCTCCAACCAATGAACCAAACACATACTTAGGTATAATGAGTTTTTGTAAGGCATAGTGTCACAATTGCTATGTTACATTTGACAAAAGTTTTGGCTACTTAAATGCATTTTTGGATACAAGTAAGGTAAAATGTGATCTTAGTTTTAATTTTAAAAAAGTGGCATTGAAATAAATTATATTTGAAACCTATTCTAAAGCACTCATGTTGTGGTTCCTCAAAAAAAAGCACTTATGTTGCGAATGGTGTGGGATAATTAATAACGCTGCATTTGAAATCAATAGAAAAGGGATACTCATTTTAGTGACTTCAATTCATCAGCCAAAACCAATAGAACATCTGAAATTAATGTTTTAAAAGAAATGTATGACGCATGAAATACTTCAATTGAGAAAAATGATTTATTCTTACAAAGAAATTTTACTCGATCGGATTAACTTTTTTCTTTGAAGAGTTGTTTGAAAATGATTTCGTAAACTATGGTGGCTCTTACCGGATAAATTAAATACTTACTTTTAATTAGTTTCTTGGTTATTACCATAGTTTCCATAATAGTTACAAGAATAATTAATTTGAGATGATGCTTTTTTTTCTCGTTTTTTTATTTATATTTTCAATATATTCCATTTTAGGCTAATTAGGCCTTAAATTTTCAAAAATTCATTTTTTTTCTTAATTTTTGAGTTGACAAGTATGTAATTTTATTATATTTGGGCTAAAATCATTAGTTTTGAGTTAAAAAAATACAACCAAAAAAAAAACTAAAATAGTCATTAGAAATTAGAAACATGAGTCCTAAAAATGCAATAAAAATGATAAATATTCAAAATTCCTATTCAGTCCACATTGGTTCTATTTGGTCCAATTTGTCTTATTCGGTCAATTCGGTCCTATGTAGTCCATTCTGTCCACAGAAGTTCTATTCGGTTCATTTGATTTTATTTAGTCCAATTTGGTCCATTCAAATCACATTGGCCCTATTCTGTCCATATTGGTCCTATCCTGTTCACTTTGGTCCTATTCGGTCCATTTTATCCATTTTGGTTGTATTTGGTGCATTCTGTTTACTATGGTTCTATTTGGTCTTATTTAAGTCCACATTGGTCCTATTCGGTCTATGGTGTCCACTTTGATCCACTTCAGTCCTATTCAGGCCATTCAGTCGACTTTGATCCACTTCAGTCCTATTCAGGCCATTCAGTCGACTTTGGTCCTATTTGGTCCATTTTGTAATTTAGATTGATCCAAGGTAATGAATGGACTTTTAATGCACTCTCCTTTGAAATGCCAGTCAGCATAATAGACAGAATAAAAGCCACTCATGTCCAGATTTATGGAAACAAGGACACTTTAAACTGGAGTCTATCCCAAGATGGTGAGTTCAATGCAACATCAGCATATCTACTAGCGATTCCTGATGGGAGTGAAGGCCTACCATTCCTTGAAGATTGGATTTGGAAGGTGGATACACTGCCAAGAATTCAATCTATCCTTTGGCTTTGTCACCATAACAGTGTTCTAGTGAGAGAAGTCATAGCTGGCAGAGGAAATTGTTTGTGATACGGTCTACCCTCTCTACAGGAGCCATGAAGAGTCAATCTCACACCTTCTCAGAGAATGCCCATTTGCAGTACAAACCTGGAGAAAGATTGGAATCCTAGTGCCTATTGAAGCATCATTCAGGCAAGATTTATTGCAATGGCTTAAAAGTAAACTGCTTGAGCAAACCTAATTTGATTTCTAATGGAATTCCATGGAAAACTGTGTTCACTTTCACCATCTGGGCTCTATGGAAACACAGAAACAAGGTAGTCTTTGAAAACACTAACCTTCACAGTATAAGCACAAGGCAAGCAATTGACTATTTCTTCTGTACTGAAAAATCTTTGAGAATCAGAAGATTTAGGACAATGCAGGTTAAGTGGAGTAAGCCTAGGGAGGGATGGTGTAAGCTAAATACGGATGGTGCTTCTTTAGGGAACTCGGGTAAAGCTGGGGGAAGAGGATTAATTCATGATCACAGGGGAGCATGGTTGAAAGGTTTCAGTCAAGGCATTAGCTTTACTACAAGTGTAATGGCTGAGTTTTGAACCCTTAGAGATGGCTTGCTATTGGCAGTCCGGATGGGGATCCCCTATTTAGAAGTTGAACTTGATGCAAGATCTGTTGTGATTATTGTTCTGTCTAGCTCAATGCCTAACAGAGCTTACTCACCCTTTCTAAATGATTGCAGGTCCCTACTCACCAGGTTCCAGTAGGTGCAAGTGAACCATATTTTTCAGGAAGTAAATAGTTGCACGGATGCATTGGCTAAGAGGGAATGCCTACAGCAGGAAACTTTTTTGGGCCTTCCTATAAAAGAATAGGAAGGCCCAAAAAAACTCGCACACAACAATGCTAATATATGTTGGTGGCGCCGACATTCTTTCTGTTGGGCTTTGTGGTTCGGCCGAAGCCCATCACCTTTTTTTTGGTTTTGTTTTCGTGTATTTAATAATGGAACAAGAAAAGGAGCGTCGTTCAACCAAGCATATTTGGGAGGGCACGCTTGAATGTTAACATAACTTAAAAGAGTAAATAAGGTTTTTAAAGTTTTACCGTTCTGTAATTTTTTTTTTTTTTGTTGGGATGAAAATAACCTTTCTATATTTAAGTAAATATCACACATAATACAAAAACTTGATGAAATTTTGGTTACGAATTTTCTTTGTATGTCATCACCGAGTCATAAGAGCACGGTCAGGAGCTTCTTTTAGCAACAAACCTATTCACTTTAATAATTTTGCAAAGTCAAAAACTATTTACCAATTGTAGAAATATCATACAAAAGAGGAGCAATTTCTTTTCTAGCGTCTTCTCTGAATTCCAAAAGCTATATCAAAGCCAACGATTATGTGCAAAAGAAACTGTCTTTACATCTCACTTGCAGCAAGTTTCTTAAAGAAAAAAGCATCATTGGCCAATTTTTTGACTACCAACTTAAACCCTAAACCCTGCCTACACACAAAAGCAACTCAAACCCAAAAGGGCCAAAACATCCACAACATTGCAGCGACACTCAGTCGAGTCAACCGTCTCCATCCACTCTTCACCAAACGGCTTAGGTGTTCTCAAAACATAAGCATCCCAAGGCACGCAAACGGAGAAGCTGAGTTCGTTAGAGTCGGCTCCCATTACAAAACGTTCGTAAGTCCACACAAAGAATTTCGTGGGCTTATCTTCTTCTGATTTTGCTATCTCCATGGAAATAAGATACTTGCTCCGGAAAGGGCCAAGGATAGTCCAAGTTGCGCCAACAATCCTCACAAGTTTGTAAGACAAATCAAACTGCAAAAACAACAATAATATTTCTAACAAATTAATTAAATATAAATTCAGGTTCTACAAAAATAAACATGTAAATTCTCACCAAGCGCTAATTAAATGAATAGTTCTTCATTGGACAAAAAGAAAAAAGAAAAGAGAGAGAGAGAGAGAGAGAGAGAAGAATTCGATTACATTACCTTGTTATTCCAGTAATCGAGAGTGGATTGAGCCACTATTCGAGTGTTTGGGTGGTTTGTAGCCCCAAATGTGCCTTTACTTCCAATCGGATTCCCAAAACATGCCTCCAAGAGTTTATGACCTTCGTCGTCAACCATGGCCATCGGCGTCGCCCACATGTCCCGAACTTTGACGTCAGCCGTCGTCTCCGTGTGGTGGCCTTCGACGTCAGCCGTCGCCCACAGGTGGCCACCTTTGTCTTTAACCGTCACCAACGGCATCGGACTCGCCCACATCTTCTCTCAATTCTCGCTCTCTTCTTCGCTCTCTCTCTTTCTCCGATTCTCTTCAAACCCTAATCTGTCGATTCTCTTTCTCCTTAGTGTTGTATCTGTTTCTGTTTATATATAGTATATGGTTTCACGGAAATAAAAGTCGGTTTGCTTGGGTTGGGCTTTAGTCTTTTAAAATGGATTTTTTAATTGGGCTGGGTTGGGCTTTTTTTGTCTTTTGAGTGAAATTCCAAGGTCAAATTAATTTAATTGGTCGGTCTCGGTGGACTTCTTTTTCTCTTTTTTTATATATATATATATATATATATATATATATATTAAAGACGAAGGTAGCTGCACAATGGATGGAGGTGTTGACTAATGGATTAACCAAGTTCTATTTATTAGTTATATCCGCTAGGTGTTTGGCAAAATGCCTTTAAGAGCGGCTAGTATTTTTGCATCTACGTAGTTTTAAAGTATATACATGTGTTGTGATAATAGTATAGATGAGCTGTTATAAACTATTTGATGACTACTCACTAAATTATGTATTTACGTTTAATATCTTAGACGTTGTTACCTTCTGCTTTATGAAGATTGGGATGTGTTGACGTGGGTTTGAATACTGAAAATTTAGGGCCCGTTTAGTTCGTGTGTTTAAACAACAGTTTTCAATTTTTTTGGAAATACGTGTGGGTGAAAAAGTGTGTAGAAATAAGTGTAATGTTGTTTAAAAACTGAAAATATGTGTTTGAACTCGCATACCAAACGGGGCATTAATTACTATAATATTTGACAATTAATTTTGTCTAATAAACCTTAATAATAAAATGTTGTGGGAGTTTTCTAATAATTATTGTTGCTATTTAATCAAATGGGCTGGAGTTACATCTACTATTGGGTCAGAGTGCTTTTTGAATTAGGCTCATGGCCCACAATCCTCTTTACTTTGCAAAATAGGCTCACAACCCTTATATTTTTCACATCATGTAATGATCTCATACCTTGTATTATTTCTTCACCTCATGAATTGGGCCCATGCCTCATATTATTATCAAAATCATATGATGGGCTCATGGGCCATATCTCTCTTGCTGTAGGTTTGGCTCAAAACACCCCCCCCCCCTTTTAACTTATGTTATGTTTAGATACTGCTTATTTTATTCTATTTCAACACTTGTGGATTAACCAAGTTCTATTTATTAGTTATATTTGCTAGGTGTTTGGCAAAATGCCTCTAAGAGCAACTGGTATTTTTGTATCTACGTAGTTTTAAAGTATGTACATGTGTTGTGATAATAGTATAGATGTTATAAACTATTTGATGACTACTCACTAAATTATGTATTTACGTTTAATATCTTAGGCGTTGTTACCTTCTGCTTTATGTAGATTGGGATGTGTTGACGTGGGTTTGAATACTGAAAATTTAGGGCCCGTTTAGTTCGTGTGTTTAAACAACAGTTTTCAATTTTTTTGAAAATACGTGTGGGTGAAAAAGTGTGTAGAAATAAGTGTAATGTTGTTTAAAAACTGAAAATATGTGTTTGAACTCGCGTACCAAACGGGGCCTTAATTACTATAATATTTGAAAATTAATTTTGTCTAATAAACCTTAATAATAAAATGTTGTGGGAGTTTTCTAATAATTATTGTTGTTGTTTAATCAAATGGGCTGGAGTTACATTTACTATTAGGTCAGAGTGCTTTTCGGATTGGGCTCATGGCCCACAATCCTCTTTACTTCGCAAAATAGGCTCACAACACTTATATTCTTCACATCATGTAATTATCTCATACCTTGTATTATTTCTTCACCTCATGAATTGGGCCCATGCCTCATATTATTATCAAAATCATATGATGGGCTCATGGGCCATATCTCTCTTGCCGTAGGTTTGGCTCAAAACCTCCTTTTTTTTTTATGGGAGTGGAACTTGGGCAAAAGTAAAACTCCAAACCCTCACTAGAACCTTACTCAAGAGAGGTCCTCCTATATATATATATATATATATATATATACTTCAAAAAAAAAAAAAAAAGAATTAGAAGTACAAACAACTTTACAGTGGGAGATTAAAGAAATACTTTAAAAAATTGTATTAAATTTCTGCATGTCGCACATTCATCAAAATTCTATGTACAAATTGAGGGGAATGTAAGAAAGTATAATTTACTTTTTATATCATTGAAGACCAAAAATCAAGTTAATGATTGCCAAATAAGATAAAATAACATAAATAGTTGCTGGAAAAAGAGTTGTGAGATTGAAGTAACTAATTAAACTATAATTTAAAAATCAAAATATCATTGTCTTTTGTTAGTAATCCACGTTATAAACATATACTCCATTTTGATGTATTATCACATACAAAATTTGAGGTCAAGAGTCTCATAATTCAATAACATGATATCATCTCTTTTATAAGCTCCTCTTCTTCATTGTTGTAATTATCAAATTAAAAAAAATGTTCAAAAAATAAGAAAATATAATTTTTTAGGGTATCACCATATGAATATAGGTTATAACTTATATAAGGCGGAACTACATGAGCTCTAGAATCTTCTCACTTCTTTTCTTCTCAATCACATTATCACAACTTTCTACAACTATTCAATGTCCCATATATATAAGCCCATATAAATTGAACTAGTTATGACTTGTGAGATGATCATCTTTTAAAGTAAACCATTATTTTCTCTTTGGATAGTTGTCTTCTTATACCATATCAAAAACTCAAAATTCCTATTCAGTCCACATTGATTCTATTCGGTCTAATTTGTCTTATTTGGTCCATTCGATCCTATCTAGTCCATTCTGTCCACTAAAGTTCTATTCAGTCCAATTCGGTTCATTTGGTTTTATTTAGTCCTATTCGGTCCATTTAGTCCACATTGGCCCTATTCGATCCACATTGGTCTTATTCTATTCACTTCGGTCCTTTTCGGTCCATTTTATCCACTTTAGTCGTATTCTGTCCATTCTATCTACTTTGGTTCTATTTGATCCTATTTTGGTTCACATTAGTCCTATTCGGTCCCTTCTGTCCACTTTGATCCACTTCAGTCCTATTCCGGCCATTCAGTTGACTTTGGTCCTATTTGGTCCATTTTGTCCGCTTTGATTCTATTCGGTCCATTAAGTACGGTGGATTGTAATTTTTAAGGTACAATATATCATCACCAAACTTGTCATACGAGTGTAATTTATTGACCACAGTGTATTTTGGTCCCTTTATGTGCATATGTTGAAGATCTGGTTAGTTTACTTCTATGGCTTTATATTTTTGCGCATATATATATATATATATATATATGACAAGTTTTGAGTTGAATTCCATAAATCCTCCCTCAAATTATTTTTGTTCAAAGCATGTTTTGGACAAATTTAGTCTTTATGTTTGGTTGGTAGCTAGGGGTGTAAAGCATGACAATTTGTGAACATGTCAAATTTAATCCGTATAGATGCTCATCTAAGCTTGTTCATTAACCTAACGAATTAAGTTTGACCTCAAGTTTGAAGCTCGATGACCAGTAAAACCAAACCTAGAAAAAACCTAATTAAGGTCAATTTGATATTTGTCTATGAGTACCTGAAAACAAAACTTCCACAATTCAATGTTAAAATTTTATTTTATTTAATAAGTACAAACATATTTACTTGAAATAAAACTACAAATGTTGAAACTTTATTGAAGAATTTATTAAGAAATTTCTTTAATCTCATCTTCAGTCTATACAAAAAGTGCGAATAATGGGCAGTATTGTTGAGTAAGGCGGTTCTGTCATGCATGTACATGATGTACTATGTACATGATTTTGTCCTTTGAGCAAATTAAGCTTTAAAAAAATGTTTGGGGTATTTGGTATTTTTAATTGTTTTGCAAGGTTAGCCACAGTAAATCTGAAAGAGAAGCAACAATAGTACACACTTTGAGAAGTTTTAATGGAAGTATACTATATGTTAGTACTCACACACTCACAGTCAAGTATTTTAAGTTGTTGGTCTATTTCTGACACTATCTGTAAATCCTAGAACTTAAGAATATGTTTTCTAACACTATTGAATCATGTAGCCCATACTATGGCTAAATACTCCTTAGGTGTTATTAATAGGCCTTATGGTTGTAATATGTATCTTTCATCTCAGCTGCTGTAGGAAAGCTTAGAAGATAGATTTTGCTGCTTGTTCTTCTTTTTATGCTTAATGAATTTAGAGTTTACCCACAAAAAAGAAGAAGAAGAAGAAGAAGAAGAAGAAAATTGACAAGGTTTTACATATCCTCCTTTCACCGGTGGAAATCCAACACCTTATCTTCAAAAATAATCTTTTTTCATCCCCTAGTTAGTTTCTAGGCAATCAATACTTTAAAAGTAAGAACTAAAAAATTAAATAAAATTAAGGGTTTGTTTGGTTAGTCAATTTTCATCACTCAATTTTCGTTACCCATCACTCGTCACTTAAAATTTCCTAATTTTCGCTACCCACCGTTTGGATACTGTTTTCACTTCATATAACTCAAATATTTCAACCTCTTTGTGAGACCCATGCCTGATCACCAAGTCAGACCCTTCTGTTAGCCTACCCGTGAACCCATTCCCCATTTCCTTCGCTTCTCATTTCCCCTTCACCCCTTCAACAGAGTGCCTCTCCCAAAACCCAAACCCAAACCCATAAAAATTTCAAAAGCTCCCTCGCCTCGACAGAACTATCTAGCTCTGGCCATCTCTTCCTCCACTCACTGTTGATCTCCCCTGTACTCTTCTCCCTTTAATTTTCTTTCTTTCTTTTTGTTTCTTTTTCTTCTTCTTCTTCTTTTTTTTTTTTTGGATCAGCGTGTTGGTGTGTGGGTTGTGGGTATAGATCGATTTGCTGGGTTTTATGGGTTAGATCGACATGTGGTTGGTGGCCAATTATGGCTTGTGACTTGTGGCTTGTGATGTGTTGGTTGTGGCCTGTGATGGGTGTTGTGGATGATCGTTGTTGAGGTGAGTTTGTGGTGGTGATAACACAATCCTATATATATGTTGACACAATCCTATATATATGTTGACAACTGACGTATATTTTGATCATTGTTTGGGCTTGATGGATTCGCAAATGTCACATTTGAGACACGTCTTTAGAAACTGCAGTTACGTTGTGGTTCTCAATCCTCAAGTTAAGATTGGCTGTGTACAAAAATTTCAGAACTTAAAAAGACATTTCTTTTACTTGGGAAACTTCAAAATAGTGAATAGATTGATAACATTTCTTTGAGTCTCAAGTCTCTATATTTTAAAGAAACTATTATTAATTTCTTCATTGTTTTTATGGTTTTCAAGTAAAAGAAAACTCCTTAACTTCTTAAATTTTCGTACACATCTTAGTTTATGTATCATCTGAATCAAACCCAAGCAATAATCAGAAGAAACATAAGTTGTCAACATATACATAATTATTGATAAGCAGTAAATTGATTGATTTGCAATAGTATCCTCTACCTTCATTGTTAAGCTGCTCACTATGAGCCACATCTTATTTAGTTGAGTTGTTTTGGCCGTGACGTGCATTATAAACTTGAATCAATTTCAGATTTCACTCGGTTTTCAAATTATTTAACTTTTGGAACTTTTATTGTGTATAGAAGTGATAACGACATATTAATAGTCATGTTTGGAACACTCAGAAAATTTTAAGGGAAATGGAATTTCAATGCTACATAATGTTTCTAGTATAGAAGAAGTTAGGAGGGTTTTGTTACACAAGAAGAGTGTTGTCACGCAATTGCACTTACATTGGAGTGCAACATCAGAATTAGCACAACCTCCACAACTCTTAGACCACATGTTATTTTTCAGGATCTGCAAATATTAGGTTATGTTGAAGTCAATCATTCTACAACCTTGTAAGTGTTAATCTCTAGGTACAACCATTGTCAGAGCCTCCCAGACCTTCAGAAACTTTCTAAATTTTGAGTTCTTTCTTTACACAGATTGAAATAGTTTCTTGTGTTGAGTCTTGGTATGACTATAAATTATGGTGTGGCTACAGGGTTTTCATTCTTAGATACAATTTTGGTTACGGACATGCTTAAGTTAAGACTTTGGAATGGACTAAGTGAAGGTCATGGTCTTAAGTTGCGAGTGATTAGCATTTATGATTGCCCTGAGTTCAATATTCTTCTTCAATTCAATTTGTTTATTTCATTTCAGCACTTGAACATGGAAAATTGTCTTCAGCTTGAAATTCTGCCTATGCTCAAATATAATTCAGCTTTGATGGTGAGTTCTCAGGGAGCTCAGGCAGAATTTCAAGCTAAAAGAAAATTTCTTTGTTAAAGTACTGAAGTAAAATAAACAAATTGAATTGAAAAAGAATATTGAACTCGGCGCAATCATAAATGCTAATCACCCACAACTTAGGATAATAACCTTCACTTAGTCCATTTCAAAGTCTTAAATTAGGCATGTCGGTAATTAGAATTGTATTTAGGAATGGAAACCCTATAGCCACAGTATCATTTATAGTCATACCAAGACTTAATATATGCAACTATTTCAATCTGTCTTAAGAGAGAAGTCAAAGGTTAGGAAGTTTTTGAAGGTTTAGTAGGCTCTGACAATGGTTGAACCTAGAAATGAACATAGCATAATATTTGCAGATCCTTAAGAGTAGCATGTGGTCTAAGGCCTCTAAGGACAGAGAGTTGTGCAGGTTGTGCTAATTCTGATGTTGCGCTCCAATGTAAGTAGCTTAGTGTAAGTCATCTAGAAGGTGGTGTGAGCATACTTTTGCAATTGTTTTTCTATTTTTCCCCTTTTTTTATGTTATTTATATCAGAGAATGGTCATTCATGTTGATTGACCCACTCAAATTGCATGTTTTTATTTGAACAGTTCATTTTTTTCTTATTAGTTGTGAAGACAATGTTGGTGTAATGTGTTATGATTTGGAGATAAAATTTCAGAACATAAGGTGAGCTAGTGATTTTTTGTCATCTTCAACTAATTACATGTCAAGTGTCCCTATTATGAAACTTTATTTATTTTATCTAGTTCTTAAGCGGGCTCTTAATTAAATTTAATTTCTTTTCTTAAGCTTAAAATTTCTGGCAAAATTATTTTAATATAGTCTTCCATGAATTGCTTTAGAGCTATCTATGTTTTTAAGGCAAAGAACATTGAGGCATGTGTAAATGGTGCTTTGTTTTGTTATTGTTGAAAACATAGATAGTTTTTCTTTTTCTCTTCACTATTTTCTTCTTTCATACTTATGTTATTGCAAGTTTAGCTGCTAGCCTAATATGCATGGAAACTTGAGCATCAATTTGCATTCTGTTAACAAGCAATGGATTTTAATATTTTGGTTGAGTTTAGATTGTTGTGCTTGACTGTATTTTAGATATGATTGAGCTTAATATAGAGCAAGGAAATGACATTATTTTGGGAATAGTTCAGCTTAAAGGAATTGCAAGGAGTGAAACTTTTGAAAATTGCATCAAGAAAGGGCAAAGGCTGAATTAAAATGATAAATCCTTTTGATGTGTCCTCCCCCGCCACACCCCCCCCCCCCCCCCCCCCCCCGGAATTTTTGCCTCCATCTTACTGCCTGTGGGTCTTCAATCTTAAAAGGAGCTTAGGTGCTTCAACTCTTGGTCTGAGCCGATTTCTGAAGGTGCAGGCAAGTGGATCTTGTTACTGTTGGCTTTGACTTGTATATAAACCTTATTGGGTTCAGAATTCAGATACATGGGATAAATTCATTTCCTTGGTTGAAGATCAAGCTAAGATTTTGAGTGGCTATTTTTATAGTCATCTTTCAACCCAAGGATCCCTTTCTGGTCATATTTTCCAGTTAATGTTGTTTTAGCTGCATCATTTGATTTTTGACAGTACTCTACGTATTGTTTTCTGTTCTTACTTTTCCATTTGGGATACACTAGAATGCCTACAAAACTACATTTAGGATATTAATCATCTCAAAATATTTTGTTTAGTCTCTGAAGAGCATACATTATTGTAGTGTACAACTAGAATTGACAATTCATCAAGATACATAGCAGCCCACCAAGCTAGCTTGCAAATCACCATTTCCTTTAAGATAATTGGTAGCCCAACCCACCATGTCCAGCCAGTTAAACCAACGATCCCCATTTCAGATTTTCCTTTTTGGTGACAATGCTCGTTGTGGTATAAATATCAAATCTTAGTATTCATGTGCAATGTGAGTCCAGTGTTGTCACTAGAGTACTTGGTTTAAATTTCTTTAATCTTCATTGAGAGAGAGAGAGCCACTAATACTAGAAATAATTGTAGGAAATCTTTTGATAACACAAATTTCTATTTTTCAATAATATCCCACAATGAAGATAATTGGTCAAATACCACGAAATCATTTCATAAAAGCTCATCAATATCTTCCTTTTATAAAGTAAATTGATGGGATTGATCCCCTTTTGATTGTACAAGAATATGTGGAAGCCTTCATCCAAACGAGTATTTTACAAAATCGACAAGAAATTCTATTAATAACTGGCCGTTTTGATGCTGTGGAACAGTTCGATGAACATGGAGTAGTCATGATCTAGCCATACATTTCTCAAACCATCCTTCTATAATGTTCGTAAATAATTTGTGCGTCCACCTAGCAAAAATGAAGAAAAATTGGGAATACTAAACCAAAATCTTGCCATAAGAACATCATAAGTCAAAACAACGTTCTTGAAATGTCTCGTTATACACTAAACTAATTGTATCATAATGATTCAATCATCTCTAGTCCCTCTTTTAAGTATAACAACTCTAAAGCTTGCTTGACCTGGCTACCAAATAAAGTGTAGTAGGCCGTAGGCATAAATTGGCCTGCCATACTCAAAAGTCACCAAAAAGGCATAAATTGGGCTGCTAACAATAATCCATGGCCTTAATACACCAAAGAAGCAGAAAAATCTATTCACTCACTCAACTCTTGGTACAGTCTATTGTCATGTTGAATGCGAAATTAAGGTGTCACGTTTGGTAATCGTAAGCTACATGAATTGTGGCCTCTCTAATATCTATGCACAGTCTTACCAAAATACATAACTCATATTACCTCATCTAAGGCAAGATAAATTTGTGTCAACTAACTGAAATTGCTACACCAACATAAGGGATACAATGTGCTTGTCACATAAGCTACAAATGCGAGAACTCTTTAGCAAAAAAAATGCGAGAACTCATATGAGTGAGCCGATCTAAGTTGCAAGACACCTTATGTAAGATAGAACTAAAACACGGTGTACGTTTATGCCAACAAAATGCTATATGATGAACTTAACATAAACTAAATACTATGCATTAATACAAATATCCCAAAAAGGAGTGTAGCATGCAATGACTCGAACTCAATTCAAAGGTTTTAGATACATTACTTTTCATATAACGTTAATCTTAAATTAATGCCTATATGACAGCAAATTGAAGCCTATGGTTTTGGTATACTATCTTTCAAGAATTTAACATAGCATAACGAAATGCCAAAAATATAATAAGCCAGAATCTCATTACAATATTTCAGCATTGACAATTCATCAGTTTTTTTATTTTGGGCTTTTTGAAAAAGTTTTACAATTCCAGCTCAGAGGATGCAACACAAAAATGCACTTTTTTATGTTTATAAGACTAAAAAACACAATTTCAAAAGTCAACCTAATGCCCTACAGTCACATTTTCAAACTGCCAATGCGATTTTGACCCAAAAAGCTCTGACCAAACATGCACTTTTATAGGGAGAAAATTAGACTCCTATATACATCCTAAAATAATTTAAAAATGATCAAATTTATAACCCCAAAATTCATAACAAATTGATCAATTTAGCTGAGTATTTTCTCTGAAACAATGAAGTATCCACTGTTATAACTTTGACAACCATCAACTACTCTAACAAAGTAGAGAGAGGAATTAGGTGAACACAATTGTTCAATAAGAGTCTTCACATGACATTTGCAAAGCAAAGCTTAGTATTTTCCAGAGCATCAAGTAGATTAAATTAATTAAAACAACATCTCTACATCTTTTGATGGGATAAAAGCTCAAAGCATTGGTCCAAAATTTTGCAATAAAATGCCATTGTTAGTCTCATATGCTACAAGTGAACATACATCTTTGTTAGTTTCTTCAAGTAGAACAAATTTGATATTTGATATGATGAGAATCGAGAGAATGTCAAGGTGTTGCTTGATAATGATGCTAGAGTTATGAGAACCTACTATATAATTTTTTATATATATATTTTTTAAAAAATATCTATTTTTTAATTTTATTGATTTTTTAATGAAAGAAATTTTTAAAAAACCAAAAATTACGTCATTTTTGAGTATTTTACAATAAAATCACCTAAATTTTATGGTTTATGAATTTTGACTTGTGAAACCATAAGAATTTACATAATATTTTTTTTCTTAGTATTTTGTTATTTTTGACATTTAATATATTATTATTATTATTATTATATATTTAATTATACATATAATCTGAAATAACTCGATTAAATCGACCTGAACTTAACGTAACCCAATCCATTTGCTAGGCCTAAAAATAAAAACCTGAGAGAGTCAGTCAAATTTATATGAGAGTATTTTTGGACTCTTCTCACTAAATAAGTAAATAAATTAGAGCCTTATCCAGAAATAGTGAGCCCAACCTAATGCTAACTGCTAATTATGGTTTGAGATTTGGGTACTAACCTCAACATGAGGGGCAAATGTGGAAATCAGAATGACCTGTTTTGCATAGGCTGGCTAGTGACTAGTTGGCTTGACTAAACACAAGTCTACAACAAAGGTTGTCTTTCTGTTTCTCTGTGCGTGTCTCTCACTCTCATCAGCCAAAAGAGTTTAAGAGAGTGAGAGAGAGAAAGAATGGCAGAGTTTAAGAGCGTTCAAATTTGTTTCGCTAAAAATTTTAGTTATTTACTAAGTAACCCTCGGGCACTGTCGGGGCCACGTACAAAAACAAACCTTCTTTTCTCATACAAAAAGCTAGAGTTGCGAATTACACAAACTTCATTACAGTTTTTTTTTTTTTCCTGATATGTTCAATTCAAAGAAAGGAGCATGGATATAGCTATATTTGAACAAAAATAAAACCTTTGGGGTGCTTTAAGAATTAAGATCACCTTTTCCTATTGCAATTTGCATAAGTGGTGATTTTAGAAGCATAATAAAACAAACGTAGCAACAACTGCATTACTGATCATTAGAAGGTTACGTTCATGCAACTATAAATTTTCGTTGGTTTGGTAGGCCTGACCAAAAAAGCAACACTCAAGAAACCTTTATTGAAAACAACAACAACAGCTAGGCAGCAAGGCCAAGCTCAAAACAAGAAGAGCTCCTAAAGAGGCTAGCAGCAGCAGCAGCAACAACAACAACAGCAACAACAGTTAGGCAACAAGGCCAGACTCAAAACAAGAAGAGCCCCTAATTAAAGAGCAACAACACTAGCTAGTTAGGCAACAATGCCAGACTCAAAACATTAAGAGCTCCTAAAGAGGCTATAACAGCAACACCAAGGTCAAGCAGAAACAAGAGCTGATCTTGAGACACCACACACATCCATTTAATGAGCATATTGAAAGGGTTTTTTGCAATTTGTTAGAGCTTTTCCGTGGCAATCTACAGCTTCTTCATAAAACTTTGGGAACACTTTGCACCATTGCAACTAGTTTTCATCTCCTCATGAACACAGTTACGTAGCTGAAGCCGAATCAAAATTTTTGCACTTTGTTACAGCGTTTTCCATGCAATGTTTAATGTGTTAATATATATTAATCTATATATATTTGTTGAAGATTCTATAATTATGTAGGCTAAATACTAATTAATATTTTAAATATTTATAATTCATTTAATAATATAAAATTTACAAAAGAAAAAAAAAGTGAAAAATAATTATCCATTACTTGATTTCTTGAAAATAAAATACCATACAAAAAAAAAAAAAAAGAAGATAATGATAACTTTAGATAGGTAAAGTGCCAAATTTTAAAACACAAGGAGATAACTTAAATTTCGACCAAACCATAAGTTGATAAGTTGTAATTTATCAAATTTTAAATTTGAATTTATTTAAAAAAAATCTCAATCTTGTTCCAAATTATATTAAATTTTAGCAATTTAATCTCAATTTTTTTCACATATATTTATTAATGAGGCCAAACTCATTTCAAACTCAACTTTTTATTTTTCTTAAAAAGAGATAACTTATCAAATTGTTAAGTTTTAAAATACTATTAGAATGCATTCAAATCTTAGAGTGACTATATTCAAGAGTAATATGTATTAAGCTATATATATTTATTGAAGATTGTATAATTATGTAGGCTAAATATTAATTATTATATTAAATATTTATAATTCACTTAATAATATAAAATTTACAATTAGCTTTTTGTAATTATATTTACTGAAAGTGTACTAAAATATATTTATATTTAAAAAAGGTAAGAAAACTTGAGATTTTAAAAAGCCGTATATAGAAGTTTAAAAGCAAAAATCTCAAAACACACTAATATGTAATTTACTGACCACAATATATTTTCCCTTCATGTGCACATATGTTGAGGATATAGTTAGTTTACTTCTCGGGCATTATGTTACTCGCATTAAAACAAAAAAACGAATTCCACTATTATATTAAGCACCATCCACCTTAATTATCATATATATATATATATATAATTAAAATTTTCTTATATTAATTTTTTTTAATGAATTATGAATTATTCTCCCAACACTACATGCCCCACATCCTCACACAGTTGCAGGTTCACTGACTATTTTATCAGCAAGGAGATGGTCAGATTGGAAAAAAAAAAATTATATATATATATATATATATATATATAAAACTGATTTCGAGGGTTTTGTTTGGTTGTGTTGAGATGAGCTTTGTTGTGTTGATATTTAATAACTACTAAACACTGTGGGCTGGCATGGCAGTAACATTGAGAACAAAAAGCAAAAGGCATACTAGCTTGAGAATTGTGAATGAGAAAGGAGTAAAACGTAAAGTTTGGCTTTAAAACTAGCTGACATCTATGCCATTTTGGAGAGAGATGAGCATTGTCCACTGGATTAATTACAAGTCAAAATGGACAATTGGTGTGTTCAACTAATATTGGTGATTTTCTAAAGCCAAAGAATCAAAAAGTTCAAAGTATTTCACCCTTTTTGCGTTGTTATTTCAATACTCTATGACACATCCTCTCTAGGAATCTCTTTGTAATAATAGAATGGAAATCCTAGTTGTTGGGAACACTGCAGCATAGTAAAGTTGGGGAGAACTGATCTTGGCAGTTTGGCTTCTTTCACGTGTACCTTCAGTAGGTTTGCAAGTGAATTAATTGAAGCCGACAGTAAAGTGCTCCCCCAACCCTCTCCTCGTCTTTTAATTCACATCTTTCTGATATTGATCCCTCAGTTTCACTCACCACCCTCCTATCCTTGTGATTGTTACTTTCGCAGTGGTGACGGTGGTCTGGCCATGGTGGTTTTGAAGAAAGAAGAGAGCAGAATAAGAGAGGAGGAAGAGAGAGACGGATAAATGAGCATCATAAATTTATGATGATACTATAGTAAAATTGTAAAAATGTTTAAGAGTGGAAGACCGGGTAATGGATTGTTTTTGTGCCTTGATGCTAAAATATACCAATATATGGCATATAAAAAACGGGATGTGAATGCTGGTGTTAAAAGTTAAAACAGTGACAAGTCCTAATAAATTCCACAAGCCAAGAAAAGTACTACTGTAGGATAAAAAGATCCTTACATTAAATCTAAAAATAAACTGATTTAAGTACTAAGGTCACACATGAATACATGATCTCACTCTGCCACTTTTAAGGTTCCCACTTTCAATAACAACAAGAATTACATCATTTTATACAGAAAACTTTAGAGCATTAGCATTGAAAAATTCCAATTCTACTCTATTTTACCATTCGAAAAAGCCATTTTATTATTATACCATGCCATTTTACAATACTTCCAGCATCCCAAACTTTTATTTTCCTCTTCTACTCATTAAAATAATATATCTACGTAATAAAATAATATATCCCAAAAATATAGATTTTCTCTCCCATCTCTCTCCTCTCTCTAATTTTCAACCCAAAACCCCAACTGCAAGAACAAGCCCTTCCCACCACCACCGGATCTTCCTCTTCCGTGACCCGATCATGGACCCAGACCCACACCGCCACCATGATCTCTGATCTCCGCTGATCCACACCAATCCCAAACCCAAAATCAACGCCCTCCGATCCATGCCCAGATCAAAATCTCCGATCCACGTCTAGATACACGCTCAGATCAACACCCAGCTTTGTCACGCCCAGATCAACCCAAATCCAAAACCCATAACCCATAACCCACAGCCCACCACGTCGATCCACCACCTAACCCATGATACACCACTCGGAGCTAACCACACCTACTCGGAGCTAACCACACCCACATCGGAGCTAACCCATCGAAGCCACATCGAACCCATCAGAGCAAACAGCACTGAGAGAAAGGAAAGGGGGAGGGAGAAATCTGAAGGAGAGAGAGACGAGAGGGATAGAGTTGAGAGAGTGGGAGAGTTAGAGTAGATGAGAGAGAAAAGAGATAAAATAATATTTTTATTTTTGCAATTGTGCTACAGTGCAATTCTATTACACTGTAGCACAATTACAAATTTTTTTGCAATAGTGCACATATACAATTCCGGACACACCAATTTTGGGCCGAAAATGCCAAATCTTCCTTACATATGGCATTTAATAGGCCCAATGCGGATGCTCTTATTACCCATTAAAGAGAATCCAAATTTAGCGATCTTGGCAGTTTTTTTTTTTTGTTTTTCACTTGTTCCATCAGTATCAGTGATATGCTACAAGTGAATTAAATGAAGCTGAAAGTAAGATATCAGTGAAGATAAAAATGTAAAAATGGCAAGCTGTTAAAAAAACTACAAATGGCTGACTGACTCATAACCAATTGACAATTGTATTTCAGCTCTGAAATCGTGCGGAGGTTCTAAAAAAAATCTCACAAATTTATTGTGTCTTCAGGTCTATTTAGATACTTCTTTTTTTGTTAAAACTGAAAATTTATTACTCAGAGTATTTTAGATAAAGGTAAAAATTAGTTGAAATAATACAGTAGAGCTCATAAATAGTACTAAAAAGTGTAGTGAATTCATAAATGATAGCAAAAATAAGCTGAATAGTGAAATAATTTTCATTTTTTATTGGCATCTAAATGGAGGCTTTTTATCATTATTTATACGGTTTTAACGTATGCCACAGGTTAATAAATTATTTTTGAAAAATTTTATTGGGAGTTTAAAAAATTGTCACAGGTTTTTCAATTCCCATTGTATTTCAGCTCTGAAATCATTGCAGAGGTTCTAAAACAAATCTCACAAATTTATATTGTTCCAATCCTTTTTGCTTGTTCCAATCTAAACTTTTTTTTGTTTACCAAAAAAAAAAAAAAAAAGCAGCTTGTCATTTTGTGCCCTTATACATCCATCTGGATCTATTCATCTTTGGCCAACTACTTGTCACTAACATATTTATTACTAGGTTAAAATGCAAAATTGATCCTTTAACTCTTTTTAGATTTCATTTTAGTCATTTAACTTTACTTTCTTTCGTTTTAGTCTTCTAAGTTTTTAGATTTATTCAATTAAGGTCTTTCCATTAAAAGTAGATCATTCAACAACTGATAAACAGATGATCCAATATTTGTTTCGTTCTTATTTTGTAATTGATAAACAGATAATCTAATATTTTTTGGTTAGATTAATGTATGGTATTAGAAAATTATTTAGGGCATATATTAATCATCAATTTTAAGAATTTTTTAAATGAAAAATTGAAAATGCAACCTAAAAAGTTATTCACTTTTTCATTTTTTCTTAAAAATTTTCTTTAAAGACATACGTCAGTAAAACCTTATTTTTTTTATTTGCATTATTTTGTTTAAACTTTTTTTTTAATTTTATTTTATATAATCACTTTTCAAAACACATATATCATATTATTTATTATATACTTTATTTATTAAATTATTATTTCTTTTTCAATTTTTTTTTATTACTCTCTCAAAGCATTTCTCTCTTTAGTATGCTAGCAAATAAGTATTAAAAAATGGATTTACATATGAATAGTAACCACATATATTTACATTGCTACTATAACAACAATTCAAATTTACACAAAGTTACATAAGTTGATCGATGAGGACAATTTTTTTTAATTAAATTTGTAAAATTTACCACTTATGCTATACATTACATGAATGTTTTTAGTGTTTGTTTGAAAATAGTGTATTTTAACTTTTTGTTAACATTTTTTTATTGAAAAAGTGCTAAATTATATTTTATATTTTAAAAGTGAGAAAAAGTAAGAAAAATTGAGATTTAAAAAAAAATCTGTATATAAAAGCTAAAAAGCAAAAATTTAGCTTAAAAGTTAATTCAAAACACACTAATTTGTAATTTACTGACCACTGTATATTAATGTGGTTAATTATTATTGGTTCTTATTTGAATTCACTATTAATATCACTTTTTCACTTATCAATAACTACGTACTCACCACATTAACATTTTTTGTAAAAAATATTGTAAAATAGTTTGTAACTCTAGCGCTTCCCAATATAAAAACTTAATCTCAATATAAGATTGAACACTTCAACTTGTTCACTACTATATATAGGTACAGGCGTACAACCAAGAATTTTCACTTAGAGGCTGAGATAGTATTAATACAATAATCATAATTCAAAAATTTGTTGAATACAAAATTATCAAATTTAATATAATCAGTTAAGATAGTTCAACCTTTCTAAAAAAAAAGGGTTAAGTTAGTTCAACTTTATGTGTGTGTGTGTGTGTGTGTGTGTGTGTGTGTGTGTGTGTGTGTGTGTGGGGGGGGGGGGGGGGGGGTTCAATTAGTACAATTAGTAAAATATTTTGTTATTGAATAAGAGATTTTGGCATCAAAATTATACCCGACAATAGTAGCATCTTTATTCTTAAAGCATACTCTAATCGTTTATGACTTGCTGAAATTTGTTTTAACTTTAATATGACTCAAGAATTAACTTAAAATGAACTTAAAAATGATTTGTTTTCTCATTTATATAAATGTTACTCGCATTAAAAAATGAATTCCACTATGATTTTAAGCACCATCCACCTTATCATTCATAATATTAAAATTTTCTTATATTAATTTCTTTTTAACGAATTATCTACCCAACACTACACAGCCCCACATCTTGACACAGTTGTAGGTTCACTCTACTATTTTAGCAGCAAGGAGACGGTCAGATGAAAAAAAGAAAAAGACATCATTTATTACTGATTGCGAGGGTTTTGTTTGGTTGTGTTGATATTTGATAACAACTAAACAATAGGGGCTGGTTTATCTCAAAAAAAAAAAAAAAAAAAAAAAAAAAAAAAAAAAAAAAAAAGGGGCTGGCATGGCAGCAACATTAAGCACAAAAAGCAAAAGGCATACTAGCTTGAGAATTGTGAATGAGAATGAAGAGTAAAACGCAAAGGTTTGTTTTAAAATAAGCTGACATCTATGCCATTTTGGAGAGAAATGGGCATTGTCCATTGGATTAATTACAAGTCAAAATGGACAATTGGTGATTCAACTGATATTGGTGATTTTCTAAAGCCAAAGAATTAAAATGTTCAAAAGTATTTCAACCTTTTTGCGTTGTTATTCAATACTCAATAAAGTCTGTGTGTTTGTGCGTCTAATAAAGAAACAGGTCATAAGTACCATGTACTGGGTTCTGCACAATTATATATAAATTCACATAAATTAAGGCACACTAATTATATATCTTTAAACCTTTACTGGGTTATGCAGAATTACTGGGTTCTGAAGAATTATTTTAAAGAAACTTTAAAAGTGACAATACTTTTATGAGTCACGGATGTGTTTAGTTGAAGAATGAGCTGCACTGCATTGTCTACATAGTCTCTCATAGTCATTAGTTGAACAACACGTACAAAGAAAGCTCATGGTGAAAACAAAGCCAAAATTTTTTTATTATTTAGTGTGAGACTTGATATATCTTTATCCAAAGCCTTGAACCCTTGCAATCTCTATTCAGTGAGCTTTATCAAACCCAAATACCATTTTCTTTATCACTCATATTGAAGAGATTTGGAATTTTGGACATGGAGATCTTGCTTTCTGTACTAGCTTAATTTGTGCATTTCTCAAAACCCAATTCTTTATTATTTACATTTTTTTTTTATCTTGCAGTTTTTTTCTTTTTTTTCCCATGTATTTATATATTTGCGCTTAGGTTTTGGAGAACTGCATGTGCATGTGTTTGCAAGGTATTAATTTTAGTTTTTAACATGTCAAACACTTTTAAAGTTTTTTCCACTTCATACGGGCATATATTCATGGATAAATCCTGATTCATTCTATCTACTTTTAGTATGAGAGTTGACTTTTGCATGCATGTAATAGATCTCTCTCTCTCTCTCTCCCTCTCAGAGAACCCCTCTTTTGCCGTCCCTCTCCTCTTTGTTTTTCTAATTTCAATTTGTAAATGATTATTTTTTCATTTGTTTTCATATGGTAGGCACATGAGCTAGTTACGTTACTCAATTTAACAAAAGGTACTAATTTGACAGATGAGTAAAATTCAAAGAGTAAATTGGTTAGGGGTGTAATGGCCACCACTAAAAATTCAAAAAAGTAACATTGAATATATGAAGTTATGCAAACTAATGTGGCACTCATTTGGAAAACTTAGCAAATTTCATACCTAGCAATAGGGGGCACGACAATTTTCTTCATTCACTCGAAAAATGACCACTTTGAAAGTCTTAGTGGCCTCAATCAATTCAAAGGCACAAACATCACCTACTTCCAGATTATTGTCCTTTGCAAATGCTTTCCAACGACAGTTAAACCTACATTTTAGATTCTCATCCGTCCTTTTGCAAACCTCAACAGGCCAAATACTCCCATCGGAAACCCAAAGGTTGACATCGCCATGCAATATATTTGAATATTTCTTCACAAAGTCCTTTGGTATATTCTGTTGAAAAAAGATAATGAAGAAAAAAAATTAAGGAAAGAATATTTCTTTTCCAGTGAAGAATGAAATTAAAAAGTTGGTAGCCCAAAAGAATGCATTGCTACCAAATTTCCTCTCTTAAATGTATATCATCATGCAAAGTGAACATTGTAGAACTTTTGATGATCAAGTAGCTATTAAATTGAAAGCTTACCAAATTCCGATCCAAGTACGATTGTTGAATGACAACCTTGAAACACGGATTTTTAGGTTTGAAAGCACTTGCTCTCTGAAGTGCTCTAGCTGCTTCATTGCTGTTCAATGGCTGGATCATTCTAACAGCCTTAGATTTCAAGCGTTGTTTAGTTGTAGAAATTCCTTTAACGCCTTTTGCTGGAAAATTAAGTTAAACATGATTATGAAAACATAATAAAACAGGGACTTTGACTCAAACATGATTATATGAAATTTGCATATTGGAAGTGATTGCAATCTTACCACTTGAATTAGTTGTCATAGTCTTGTGGGGTCGAAAATATGGTAATGGTGATTTTTCCCTTGTTTTTGGGCTTGGTGGAAAGCTGCCTAAGAATTCAATAGCACTATAACTCTTAATCTCTTCCATATTAGGAGCTATAAATTGATTATGAAGCTTGCCCTTCCCACGATGAGAAGTATTGAAATGATAGTCTATTTCTGTTGCACTATCATCAAATATGAGTACATAGAAGTGGGAATTTCCTTCGTATCGGAAAACTAGGAAGTGCCCCTGCTTTACTGAGTAGTACTTTGCAAATTCTGGCCAGCCCTTCTGTAACCAAACCTCACCATCACTTTTTGTCAATTCTACATTCCACTCTGCACCACTCGGAAGTTTAAGAAATGCAGAGTTTGACAGCTCCTGTCCATATTTCCTTGTAAACTTTCTAGGAATTCCCTGTGAAGAATGAGTCTATAATTAAGTTTTGCACATTAAATACAATACGAAGTATTGAGCGGGCACACATACACACACATTGTTCTTAATAGGAAAAACGTGGTTTCTGTTTCTAAACAACAATATTTAGAAAATTGGAGTAATGGTTAGTTGACTTGATCCCATTCCACTATCAAAATAATTCTTGCATCTTATCTATATTATAATAAAATGCAAATAAAAAGCTTCATTCCTTTCTACTATTATACGTTTATACTCCATATATCTTTGAGAACCAACCAAAGTTATTCCATTATCTTATGGTTTGCATGAATATTTACTCTGCAACCAACAATGAAAAAAAAAAAAAAAAGGAGGGGAAAGGGGAGCAGGTATGAGGAATTCTTTATATTCTTCTATTTTTATTATTTAAATCCTTGTAGTGTTGGCAAACAACAACCTTTTCTTTTAAGTCCATTTAGTTTTTGACGTATTTGCTCATGTACAGTTTTTTAAAAAGAAAAAAAAAAGGAAAAAAAAAAAAACTTCATTTTCTCTATTTACAGTTATACTTAAAACTAATTTTCATTAAAAAAAAATCTAAATGGACTCCTAATCTAGCATAACAAATCTTCAGCTGCCCAAAGTGCAAACAAAGTGATAGCTAGGATGGCCAAAACTAGAATAAATATATTTGTTGGTGAAAGGAGAACCATACCGCTACTAAATAGCTGTTTGTATCCAAAATTGTATACACTAAAAGTCTGTTTTTCCGTTTCTTTTTCAAAGAACACCAGCCCAAAAACTTAAAAACAGTAAGAACATTAAATAATAAAAAGAGTTCTTTGAAAAAGAAAGAATGATCCGATTAGTTTAACATAGTAGTAGCATCAAGTTCTTAAATCACACACAAAGTGAGATAGATGCATATACTTACAAGCTTCCCATCTCGTAGACATTTGTTGAGAATGATCTTGAAAAAATGTGGAGCATTCGCCATAACTGCTGCACTGTCAATGTCTCTATCTCCCGCCTTGTATAGTTCAACAAAGGCTTCTTAGTTTTGTATCTTGAGGTTGTGGGTAGTTCTTCTCACTTCTCAATATCTATACAATATAACTAATGCTTTCTGATACAGAGTAGCTGAACCTTTATAGTAGAGCATTATTATAATTAATGAGCTACCAAGTTCATGCTAGCTGCATGTGTTCTTAATGCCAGTTATAGTTAGTGAAGAGGACGTACAGAGAAAGAGGGATTGAGATCCCGCAATAGCACAAATCTCAACTGTTGAAAGCATCCAATGGCTCCTGTGAAGTGCTAGCTCATCAATCCGCGTGAAGTTGCAAAATGATCTACCTTTAATAATAAATATGTTAGTTAAAAGTAGTTGGCCGAAGATAAATAGATCATGATAGATGTATAGGAAGTAGGCCGCCACAATATGACATGCTGCTTTTGCACTGTATAAAGTTCAGATTCCTATTTGCAAGACTATTGTCATTGTGCATGGGGACAAGCAAAAAGGATTGGAACAATATAAATAATGATATGAAGACACAAAAAATTTGTGAGATTTGTTTTAGAAATCAGATATGGTAAACCCTTGCAACGATTTCAGAGCTGAAATACAATTGATTATGTGTCTGTCAGTCATTTGTAGCTGTCTTTAACACTTTTATCTTCACTGACATCTTACTTTTTGCTTCATTTAATTCACTTGCAGCGTATCACTGAATGAACTAGTGAAAAAGAAATGTTAAGCAGGTTTTTGGTCTATTTTCGCTCCTTTGTCCTGTTTTCCTGCTCTGTTTTCCTTGTGTGTTCTGATCTGGTTGTAATTTTTACTTCTTGAATGAAAGTTCAGTTTCAAAAAAAAAAGAAAAGAAAAAAAAAAAAGACATTTTTTACTGATTGCGAGGTTTTGTTTGGTTGTGTTGATATTTGATAACAACTAAACAATGGGGGCTGGCATGGCAGCAACATTGAGGAGAAAAAGCAAAAGGCATACTAGCTTGAGAATTGTGAATGAGATTGAAGAGTGAAACGTAAAGGTTTGTTTTAAAATAAGATGACATCTATGCCATTTTGAAGAGAAATGTTCATTATTCATTGGATTAATTACAAGTCAAAATGGACAATTCGTGGGTTCAACTGATACTGGCGATTTTCTAAAGCCAAAGAATCAAAAAGTTTAAAGTATTTCACCTTTTGTGTTGTTATTCAATACTGTTATATGACACATCCTCTCTAGGAATCTCTTTGTGACAACAGAATGGAAATCCTAGTGGTTGGGAACGCTGCAGCATAGTAATTTATAGTTAATGAACACAAACCAAACAAACTGATCTTGGCTAGTTTGGCTTCTTTCACGTGTACCTTCGGTAGGATTGCAAGTGAATTAATTCATTTCTTTCTGATATTCACATAAATTAAGGCACACTAATTATATATCTTTAAACTTTTACTGGGTTCTGCAGAATTATTTTAAAGAAACTTTAAAAGTGACAATACATTTTTGAGCCGCAGATGTGTTTAGTTGAAGACTGAGCTGCACTGCACAAAGAAAGCTCAAGGTCAAAACAAAGTCAAAAATGTTTTATTAGTTAGTGTGAGCCTTGAATAGAGATTGCACCCTTGCAATCTCAATTCAGTGAGCTTTATCAAACCCAAATATCATTTTCTTTATCATTCAGATTGAAGAAAATTGGACATGGAGATCCTCCTTTCTGTTCTAGCTTAATTTGTGCATTTCTAGGTTTCAAAAAAAAAAAAAATGGTGCACTTCTCAAAACCCAATTCTTTATTATAATTTTTTTTTTAATCATCCAGTTTTTTTACTTTTTTTTTTTCATGTATTTATATATTTGCGCTTAACTTTTGGAGAACCGTGCATGTGTTTGCAAGGTATTTATTTTTGGGTTGTGTTAACGGGTACCTGTTAACAACATACTTTGGATAAATTTTTTAGCTTTTGGCAATTTTTCAATTTTTGGCAACTTTTTTATATCTTTTTTGGTAATTTTTTGACAACTTTATTTTTTTTTTAAAAGTAAAACACAAAAATGAAAACGTTAACAAGTACAACATAGTGCTTGTTAACATTTCACATTAGTTTTTAACATGTCAAACAATTTTAAAGTTTTTTCCACTTCATACGGGCAAATAGACAGATAAATTCTGATTCATTCTATCTACTTTTAGTAGTTGAGAGTTGACTTTTGCATGCATTGTTGCAATAACAGTGTACTAGACCCTGCCAGCTTAAAAAAAAAAGGCCATTCAGTGAGAAGAAAACAAAGCTAACGGCTAGAAATCTAATTCATACAGTATGTTTTAATGTTCTTACCAACCCCAGCCTCGTTTTTTAGTTCATATCTTTCTGATATTGGCCCATCAGTCCCTTCTGTTCTTGTGATTTTTACTTTTGCAGTGATTGAAGTCACTGTGTTTGTGTGTCTAATGGGGAAACAGAGTTCTGCACAATATAAATGCGCATAACTTAATGCACACACTGAGCTGCAATGTCTACGTGCTCTCTCAATTGGCTATAAATAGAATAAGAGTTGATTAGTTGAACAACACAGAAAACTCTCCGTGAAAACAAAGCCTAATATGTTTTATTAGTTAGTGTGACTTTGAGTCTTGAATACCATTTTCTTTATCAAACTTAAATACCATTTTCTTTTTCACCCAGATTGAAGAGAAATGGACATGGAGATCTTCCTCTCTGCACCAGCATAATTTGTACAAGGTTTGATGCAATTTCGATTAAAAATATGCCCAAATTAAGACAATGACCGTCGCTTGGTCCATTTCAAAGTCTTAATTTTGGCATATTTTTAATCGAAATTGTATCTAGGAATGGAAATTTTGTAGCCACACTATCATTTGTAGTCATACTAAGAAGCAACTATTTCAAGGTAAGGAGTTTTTGAAAGTCTGGGAGGCCTCTACAATGGTTATTTCTAGAAATTAATACTTGTTATAGAATGATTGACTTTTAATCCACTGGAAATTCTGAAACAGTATGGCCTGATATTTGCAAATCTTTAAGAGAAGCATGTGGTCTAAGGTTACTAAGTACAAAGAGTTGTGCTAATTTTGATTTTGCGCTCCAATGTAAGCAGCATGTGGCTTAAGTTTAAAGCATTCACCCTCACCATTAAAGCATGCGGGCAGCTGCAAGTCACCTAGAAGGTGGTGTGAGCATATTTTTGCAATTGTTTCTTTATTTTGCCTTTTTTTTTTTAATGTTATTTATATCAGAGAATGGTCATTCATATTGATTGTCCCACTTAAATTAAATGTTTTTATTTGAACCGTTCATTTTTTCTTATTAGTTGTGAGGACAATGTTGGTGTAATTCGTTATGATTTGGAGATAAAATTTAGAACATAAGGTGAGCTATTGATTTTTGTCATCTTCAACTAATTACATGTTACTTGTCTCTATTACGAAACTTTATTGATTTATTTATTTTTTTCTAGTTCTGAAGTGGGCTCTTAATGAAATTTAATTTTTTTTTTCTTAAGCTTAAAATTTCTGAGCAAAATGATTTTGATATTAGTCTTCCATTTATTGCTTTAGAGCTGTCTATGTTTTTAAGGCAAAGAACATTGTGGCATGTGTAAATGGTGCTTTGTTTGTTATTGTTGAAAACATAGATAGATTTTCCTTTTCTCTTTACTATTTTCTTCTTTCATACTTATGTTATAGCATTGTTTAGCTGCTAGCCCAATTTGCATCCTGTAAACAAGCAATGGATTTTAATATTTTGGCTGAGTTTAGAATTTTGAGCCTGACTGTATTTTTGTATATGATTGAGCTTGATATAGAGCCAACTCTAAATTTAAGCCAACTGTACTCTACTTTCTTTTGCTCTCCCTCTTTCTCCCCTCTATCCAAACGGGTTATAATATAGCAAGGAGTGAAACTTTTGAAAATTGCTTCAAGAAAGGGCAAAGGCCGAATTAAAATAATTAGTCCTTTTGATGTGTCCCCCCTCAATTTTGTCTCCATCTTACTGCCTCTGGGTCTTCAACCATAAAAAGAGCTTAGGTGCTTCAACTCTTCGTCTGAGACGATTTCTGAAGGTGCAGGCAAGTGGATCTTGTTACTGTTGGCTTTGACTTGTATGTAAACCTTATTGGGTTCAGAATTCGAATACATGGGATAAATTCATTTCCTTGTTGAAGATCAAGCTAAGATTTTGTGTGGCTATTTTTATAGTCATCTTTCAACCCAGGGATCCCTTTTCTGGTCATCTTTTCCAGTTAATAATGTTGTTTTAGCTGCATCGTTGATTTTTGGCAGTACTCTACGTATTGATTTCTGTTCTTACTTTTCTATTTGGGATACACTAGAATGCCTACAAAACCACATTTAGGATATTAATCATCTCAAAATATTTTGTTCAAGTCTCTGAAGAGCATACATTATTGTATTGTATTTGAGTGTACAACTAGAATTGACAATTCATCAAGATACACAGCAGCCCACCGAGATAGCTTGCAAATCACCATTTCCTTTAAGATAATTGGTAGCCCAACCCACCATGTCCAGCCAATTAAACCGACGATCCCCATTTCAGATTTTCCCTTGCAGTGACAATGCTCATTTTGGTATAAATATCAAATCTTGGCATTCATGTGCAATGTGAGTCCAGTGTTGTCACTAGAATACTTGGTTTAAATTGCTTTAATCTTCATTTTGAGAGAGAGAGAGAGAGAGAGTGAGAGACACTAATACTAACGGGCCGTTTTGATTGTATAAGAATATGTGAAAGCTCTCATCCAAACAAGTATTTTACAGAGTCGACAGGGAATTCCATTAATAACTAGCCATTTTGATTCATTGGAACAGTTTGATAAATATGGAGTAGTCATGACCTAGCCATACATCTCTCAAACCATCTTCCTATAATGTTCATACTGGTAAATAATTTGTGCGACCACCTAGCAAAAATGAAGAAAAATTGAGATTACTAAACCAAAATCTTGCCATAAGAACATCATAAGTCAAAACAACATTATTGAAATGTCTCTTTACACGCTAAACTAGTTCTATTATAATGAATCAATCGTCTCTAGTCCCTCTTTTAAGTATAACAACTCTAAAGCTTGCTTGACCTGGCTACCAAAATAAAGTGTAGTAGGCCGTAGGCATAAATCGGGCTGCCATACTCAAAAGTCACCAAATAGGCATAAATTGGGCTGCTAACAATAATCCATGGTCTTAATAAGCTGCCTATTCACTCACTCAACTCTTGGTACAGCCTAGTTGTTGTCCATGAGTGCTAAATCAAAGCTGCCAATTGTCATGTTCAATGCAAAATTAAGGTCTCACGTTTGGTAATCATAAGCTACATGAATTGTGGCCTATCTAATATCTATGCACAGTATTACCAAAATACATAACTCATATTACCTCATCTAAGGCAAGATAAATTTGTGTCAACTAATTCTAATTGCTACACCAACATGAGGGATACAATGTGCTTGTCACATAAGCTACAAATGCAAGAACTCTTTAGCAAAAAAAAAAAAAAAATGTGAGAACTCATATGAGTGAGCCGATCTAAGTTGAAAGACACCTTATGTACCGTAGAATTAACACATGGTGTACGTTTATGCCAACAAAATGCTATATGATGAACTTAACATAAGCTAAATACTATGCATTAATACAAATATCCCAAAAAGGAGTGCAGCATGCAATGACTCGAACTCATTTCAAAGGTTTAGATACATTACTTTACATATAATGTTAAGCTTAAATTAATGCCTGTATGACAGCAAATTGAAGCCTATGGTTTTGGTATACTATCTTTCAAGAATTTAACATAGCGAAACTAAATGCCAAAAATATATCAACCAGAATGTCATTACAATATTTCAGTATTGACAATTCATCAAACTTAGAGGCCGTTTGATTCAGTTTTTTTTTTTTTTAATTTTTTTAATTTTTTTAATTTTGGGCTTTTAAAAAATATGACGATTTACAATTCCTCCTTAGATGATGCAACACAAAAATGCACTTTTTTTTTTTTAAATGTTTATAAGACTGAAAAACACAATTTCAAAAGTCAATCAAGGGCCCTGGGTCATATTTTCAAACTAACAATGTCATTTTGACCCAAAAAGCTCTAACCAAACCTGAACTTTAATAGGGAAAATTAGACTCCCAGATGCACCCTAAAATAATTTCAATATTATCAAATTTATAATCCCAAAATTCATAACAGATCGATCAATTTAGCTAAAGTATTTTCTCTCACAATTATCAACTAATCTAACAAATTAGGGAGAGGAATTAGGTGAGCACAACTGTTCAATAAGAGTTGTCACATTACATTTGCAAAGCAAAATTTGGTATTAAATAAGTAAAATTAGTATTTTTAGAGCATCAAAGTAGCTTAAATTAAAACAACATCTTCTTCTCAAAAAAAAAAAAAAAAAAAAAAAAAAATTAAAACATCTCTACATCTTTTGATGTGATAAAACGCTTAGAGCATTGGTCTAATATTTTGCAATAAAATGTCATTATTAGTCTCATTTGCTACAAGTGAACATTTATCTCTTTGACTGTCTCCAAATAGAACAAAGTTGGTATTTGAGAGGACAATATTCAAATGAATACCCTGTTGTTGCTTGAGAATGACACCAAAGTTATGAGAAATTGGATTAATATTTTTTATTTTTAGTTATGTTTTTTTTTTCTAAAAATATCTATCTATTTTTTTATTTTATTGATTTTTTAATGAATTTTTTTGAATAATCAAAATTACTTCATTTTTGGTATTTTACAGTAAATCACCCAAATTTTATGGTAATGAATTTTGAAATTGTGAAACCTTAAGAATTTATATATTATTTTTAAGTATTTTGTTATTTTTGACATTCAGTTTATCCTATTTTATTTATTTATTTCTACTTGTAATATGACCTAACTTGATCGAAACAGCCCGAACTCAACCCGACCCAACCCATTTGCTAGCCTAAAAATAAAAATCTAAGAGTCAGTCAAATTTATGTGAGAGTATTTTTGGACTCTTCTCTCTAAATAAGTAAATAAATTAGAGCCTTATCCTGAAATAGGCAGCCCAACTAAATGCTAATTATGGTTTGAGATTTGGATACTAACCTCAACGTGAGGGGCAAATGTGGAAATCAGAATGACCTGTTTTGCGTAGGCTGGCTAGTGACCAGTTGGCTTGACTAAAACACAAGTCTACAACAAAGGTTGTACATGTCTTTCTGTTTGTGTGTCTCTCACTCTCATCAGCCAAAAGAGTTTCATTCAGAGAGAAGTTAAAGAAATTCAGAGCGAGAGAGAGAGAGAGAGAGAGAGAGAGAGAGAGAGAGAGAGAATGGCAGAGTCCAAGACCGTACACTCACCGTTGGTGACTTATTTTTCCATGCTATCACTACTCACACTGTGTCCACCCTTTGTTATCTTACTGTAAGCCCTCTCCAAATTTTTTTTTTTTTTTTTTGTGGTTTTTGGAAATGATTTTCCAGAGAAAAATGAGAAATGGGTTTTGATGTGTAATGGGGTGTGATTTGAATTTCAAGTGAAGGGACATTAGAGTTACACCTGAATCTCATTGATCTTTTGATTTTCTGTTTGTTTCCATGAAAACTTTTTTTCTAGCAAAAACTTTTACTTGACTTAGATGTGTAAAGGGTGTTCTTTTTTGGTGTTTGTTTCTATGGGAATGAATTTTCTGAGTTAAAAAGGAAATGGGTTTTGATGTGTAGTGGGGTGTGATTGTATCCAACTTATGTGAAATCCTGATGCACTCATCTGAATATTATCAAATACATAAATTAAGATTAAAACAAAATGTTAAATTTTGTAAAGGGATAAGCTTTGGTTGAGATGTATTTTAGTAGCTGATTGCTAAGTTCTGCTCCGTTCATATTGGGTATTGATATCAGAATTTGGCATTTCTTTCAGATGGTATACAATGGTACATGCTGACGGGTCTGTGACCCAAACTTTTGATTACTTGAAGCAGCATGGGCTTCAGGGACTCATAGATATATGGCCAAGACCCACTGCCACTGCTTGGAAAATAATTGCTTGCTATTCAGCCTTTGAGGCTGCACTTCAACTTCTTCTACCTGGGAAAAGGGTTGAGGGCCCAATATCTCCAATGGGAAATCAACCTGTTTATAAGGTACTTGATACTATTTGTTGAATTTTTCTAGTGATTTGTCAGTTTTGTCGCATTTATGCTTGTATACTTGATAGATTATCAATTTAAATATTTTTTGCTTTGAATTTTCTTGTGCTTTGCAAAGGGAGGAAAATTCGCTACTTATATATTTATATTATTTGATAAGTAATGTAAATTTTATTCAAATCATAAAAAGAGTTGCCAAAGTATACAGGAAGTATACAAATGGAGACCAAAACAATCAAATACACAAATCACAAGCTTCCATCAACTTCCTTCCTACGATGGGCACCAAATCCAATAGCCTTTTTGTAAAACAAAAAATCTAATTTTTTTTTTTTACTTGTATATATTACTTAGTTGTTATATGTTAAAACTAATGTTTTACTTTATGTTATTCTTATGCTAATGCATGTTGCAGGCAAATGGTGTGGCGGCATATGTAGTGACTTTGGTTACCTACCTTGGACTTTGGTGGTAAGGACTCTCCCCATCATATCCAGTGTTTAAGCGTGTCCATCTGGTTTTTGAGTGTGATATGTTGTGTCCTTTGAAGAGTTGTTGTATCTTCTCTCAGCTGCTGCTTTTAGCAGTCTTTGTTTTGTAGTTTCTTTGTGAGGGAAGTGCAGAGTTATTGATCTCTGTGATTATTGTGGATTGCATAGAAAATTTGTTTATTTGTCATGTCTTTAATTATTGATGCACTAAAATGTTAGAATACCAAGCAAGAAAAGGCATTATTATTTTCATTCTGGGTTTTTATGCTGTGTTTTTCTCTTAATGAAAAGTTACGAAATAAATCATGATATGACTTTTTCTTACTCTGCTATGGTTAGTACCTGATTATTGATCTTTGAATACTTTGCATCACTAGCCTTACTATCAAATTAGAAATTTCCATTTGCTTCTTTGAGTTCTTTCTCACTTTTAGCAACTTTATATTTCACCTAATACCCTTATCTAGAAGACTATATTAAAGGTTTTGTGGTATCTTACTTTACTGATTCTTTAATCAGTTCGATTTTCAAATTCCTTGTTCCTATTTGTATGAACACATTTCTCTTTTTGGATGCCTTGTAGTTGTCTTTTTCAAGCTACAATTATCACTGGTTTTGGTTTTTTATATGTCAATACCACTTAAATTTCAAGGTTATTTGATCTTTTTCCTTTCTATGTTCTTCAGGTTTGGGATATTCAACCCCACAGTTGTTTATGATCATCTGGGAGAAATATTTTCGGCGCTTATTTTTGGAAGCTTTGTCTTTTGTATTTTCTTGTACATTAAAGTGAGGATTGAACTTTGATGTAAAAATTCTTTTGCAAGTTGCAACACACACAACTTCAGTTTATATTTCTATAACTAACGGTTTATGTATATTAGGGTCATGTTGCACCATCTTCCACTGATTCTGGTTCATCGGGAAATGTAATAATCGATTTCTACTGGGTAAGCGTCTTCAGATATATATGATTTTCAGATTTTACGTATCTAATTTTTATAATTTGCAATTGATTAATAATGTGGTATACTTTTCTAATCATTATCGTATATGATGTTACAATAGTTTACTTTCCTCAGTTTCCTTAGTAAAGTTGTCCAACGTCTTATATATTCTGACTTGATGTGACTATTTTATTATATTTTAAAAAGTATTTCTGCATCTTTAAGATCCTTTTTGGTTCTAAGAATGTGAGAATAAAGAACTTTACGTATATTCTGCAGCTGTCTGACTTTTTATATATTGTTGTTTGATTAAGCGTCACTCTTAAATTTTAATGTTGCTTTCTGTACCCTTTCGTGTCACATATCAAGATCATGCAATCAAGAATCCACACGTGCTACCATTTGAAAATGAAAAATAATTAAAGGCTCCATCTTAATATGGACCTTTCAGTTTATCTATCACTACCAGGCTATTAATAATCCACATTTGTAAAAAAATGTACTTAAAGAGATGTATTCAGGCTGCCAAATGCTTTGCTTAAATTGTAACCTAGAAATTCTTTGGTGCCCCTTCTCTTGTACTTTTTTTGTGTGCTTCTCCTTACATTTATCTGATGATTATGCAAGATAAAAAAATTGTCCTCCTTTACATATGATCACGTTGTATTATGGTGTGAAGTATTCTTTTGATAATTACCCCTTTTACATCTGTCCATGCTATAATAATTACTCATCAGCACAAGATTTGTTTGAGAAAACAATGGATCTTCTAGTCTAGAGTATACTCTTTTGTAAAAGTACCTTTTTAGTTATCCCCGTTCATTCTTGCAGGGTATGGAGCTGTATCCTCGAATTGGGAAACATTTTGATATAAAAGTTTTCACAAACTGCAGATTTGGGATGATGTCATGGGCTGTTCTTGCTGTGACATATTGCATAAAGCAGGTAGGTGCTCCAAGGATATCTCTATATACAAATATCAAAGTTACATATATTGTGTCAGTTAGTATGTTACTTTCAAGGTGTGTGAGGTTTAAAGCGTGACATTCTGTTGGTTACATTAATTAATTGTGCAATCTAAGTGTGACATATGAGCAGGTTAGGGAAGATCATAAATTGATTCAGTCATTTATTTCCCAGTTTCCCATTTTAACCCATATGGGATATGTCAAATTCCTACTGTCCACCTGTTCTAATAATTTGCATGGGCTCCAACTTGCTGGTTAACCTCATCAATTTTCTCTTTTGATAATTTTTTGGCTGAATATTTCGAAAAAATTAAACCATCATTCTGCTCGATTCCTCTCTCTATGTGCAATGTAATGTAAAAAAGGGTCTCTATTAAAATACAAATCTGCAGTCTCTCTATAGTCTTTTCTATTGGCTACTAAACACAAAAAGATCCAAGCAATCAAAATAAAATGATGGGAGGAAAATTGTCATTGAAACAGTGGACTCTATTCCATGATCATCCCGCAACCACTGTGGTCACTTTCTATCTGAGGACTGTGTTTTTCTAGTCTTTCATTCCATTGCCAAATCATTGAAACCATGACTGGCGTTGCCTCTGCAAAAATCAAAAGCACCATATCAGCTTCAAAGATTTAGAAGTAAAGGAACAAAAAAAAGCAAAAGGCATTAAAAAATGTGATAAAATTTGAGGTGTGGGCTGGTCATGGCCAAAAATTAATTTTGAAGTGAAGCAGTTGGAGGCATTGGAGAAGCTGAAGCACATGGTGAAGGAATTTCTGGTTGAGGTCCTTGAGGATATAGAAAAGACTTTTAAGTTTGAACAGTCAATGAGAGAAACAAAATATTGAAAAGTAGGAGGTTAAGGTGGTGGTGGTGAAGCAAATATGTTTTGTGGGTAGCGGATACGTGCAATTTTGTTTGGTCTACATGGGTACATAATGATCATCCAGGTTTCCATTAGCTAAACCTGAAAGGTAAATTCTTAATCCCAAGGAGTAACACAATCAGCTGGTAATTGATCCTCTTCAAGCAGAGGTTACTAGTTCGAGTCTTCTACTCTCCATTCTCTTGGGGCCTGTACTAAAAAAAATAGGGGAATGGGTAGATCTTGCCATTCTTAGTGAAATCCTAATTTAATTTATTGCATTCAAAAATAATCTAGTGATGTGGTGAGGTTTTAGATCTAGTGTAGAAAGAGAGCTTAAGGAAAGATTACATCAATAAACTTGATTAAAGCAGAATAAGATATTAGGATTTCATGTTGGAACACTAAATATTTTTATATGAAATTTCATAGATAAAAAAAGAAAACCCGTGTACTTGAAATGGTCATTTATAATAAAGTACTAATTTACTTATAAAAAAATAGATTAGATAAGAAAAGGCTTCCTACAATTATTCAAAGAGGCTATTTATAATAGCATTTAGTAGTTCTAGAATCCTATAGCTTCATTTTACTTATAACAATTGAATCCTAACTATCCAACTGCATTAAAAGTCATATGCTAGTAACTTGACCTTTTAAAATACTCAAATACTCCAGACATAATGATAAATAAAATATAACATAGAGAAAAGAAAAGATGGTCTTATAATAACTAGGGGCTAGACAAAATAAACTTTTGGGCCTTCTTTGCTATTGGCTTAGATGCTGTTGCATAATCTAGGGTTTGCGGTGAGGGAATCTCTCTTTGGAATGCCTCGTTGAACTTTGATGAATGTCCCTGTTTGTTGGATAAAGTATAGGATTAGGGGGCATTATTTAATTAGGGATTTTATCAGATCATGGTCTGATAATAATCCATGATCTGAGTAATGCAATTATCCAATCATAGTATAATAAAGCGACTTAAGCATATTTGAATTCAGATTGACACAATTTAATGTGGTTACTTCTGTCTTCACAGCAATTACATTAGGCATTCATCCCCAAAAAACTGCAATTATCTTAGGTGAAGTGTAACATACAAAATCTTACTACTGTCATATTGACCAATCCTCCCTTTCTCTTGTTATACCATGCTAAAATCTTAACTTTTTCCAGCATCAGCCCAAAGCAACCCAAATAAAGTTTACACCAATGACCACAATTCCCAAGCCACAAGTGAAATGCAATAGGAAGTGACCAACTGTTTCACTACTGTTCTTATAGTTTTGTGTAATTTATCTTCCTATTTTACCAGGTGTCTTGACATTGTGGTGATTTGCAGCTACCATGAAGTGGATGTCATTTGTCCATCCCATTCTTTTTTGAAACACACAAACATGCACACATAGGAAATGATCTTTTACTTTTTTTTTTTTTTTCTTTTTTCTAATATTTATCTCCTTTTCCAGTATGAAGTTAATGGGAAAGTGGCCGATTCTATGCTTGTGAATACTGTATTGATGCTAGTCTATGTTACGAAGTTTTTTTGGTGGGAAGCTGGATATTGGAGTACCATGGATATTGCACACGATCGAGGTACGAAAGTGCTCTATTGTTTGAGTATTTCACAAGCTACTCTTTTGTCCTTTTGTTTTGTTAATACATAGTTATAAAGCCTGCTTTCTTTATTTTTATTTTTTGTTGATCAACTATGAGGCATGCCAATAACAAAGAATCACCAGTGCATCTAATATGAAATGTTACCTTGTGTAAGATTTTTAATTATTCTTCCTTGGTTGATTGTAATGTCATTCTATAACCATGAGCTGCTATTACCTAATTGTTATGTTTTGGTTTCTGACTTGGTCTGAAGAGGGGTTTGTGTGTGTGTGTGTGTGTGTGTAGACACACATATATTTGATAAGTGAAGAAGGGTATGATTTACGAGAGGAAGAAGAAGGGAGAGAGAGAACACATTCTAGGAAATCTTGCCCCAAGATTTGAGCACAACTCTACTTACTTTGTGTAAGTAAGCTATATCTATAAAGATTCCTAACTCTTCCTTAGATAGAAAAACGTTAAGACAGCACCCTAAAAATACTGCATATAAATTTTTTGCAGCATTTGCATAAAGAATGTTTCTGCCACTGAATAAAAGAAATAACTCCTAATCATCAATTAAAATTTAAATTTTTTTTGACCCTTGACGTAAACTACTTATGAAACATATTGCTTCAATTCGAAATTGCATGTGGGCTCCACAAAATAAATTATGAAATTGTTGAAATTGGGGAATAGCACACATATAGCAGAAAATTGATAATCCACATACCGGTTTGAACATGAGCGAGACATTCTAGCTCCAAACTGAGCTTACAAAATAATGGTCAGTAGCATGAATGCATGATCTTTTGATTAGGATAAAATGCCAGGGGTAATATGAATTTAAATAAAATACCAGGGGTAATATGAATATGTCAAATTCCAAAAGTACTTACATGCTGCTCTGTACTAGTAGTTGATCTCATTTTGTTATTTTGGTAAATTGAATTCTTTCATCTATCAATATTGGCAAAATATAGATATTTTAACAGCTAGTATGATTTCAACTATTAGCTTCAATATTCAGTTAACGCTTGAGATCTTAAACCTTATGTGCATTACTCATGCTTCTGTTATTGCAGTTCAGAGGCACTGGACTCTGTACATGCCTTCACAATTTTTAGCTTCCACCTATGAAAATAAGTGGTTGCTTGAACATGTCGGTAGCCCATCTTATTGATGCTACCATTTGTTATGTGTTGGTGCATGTCTAAACCAACTTAATTATTACTTCTAGCTATCTGTATTCTTAGCTTCTCTTTAATCTTACTCTCATTTTGTAGCTTTCTACTCATTTTATTTTATTTGACAGATAAAAATAATTTTATTAAGAAAAGACTACTTCATGAAGAAGGCTAAACAATTACAAGATAGTAGTAGTATGTACAAAGATAACGATCCTACAAATGTCACAATAGAATCACAATGTGTAAAACCCCATGCACCAGACCAATCAAATTAAGAGCTAGAGAAAGTTGTTAGCAACTGACTCCCCGTACACTATATCTTCGAATGTAGGGCGGTTACGCTCCCTCCAGATAGTCCACATCAAACACAAAGGAACCATATTCCAAATAGTTGGGGAATGCTTACCCCCCCAATTCCTCCTACCAAACTTGACATCCATCACCTTCCCCAGTGGAACCCAATGGATTCCGAAGTACATAAAAACAAAACTCCCTGGATTATGAGCAACCACACAATGAGTCAAAAGGTGGTCCACCGTCTCCCAACTACACTGGCACATAAAACACCATTCTACTAATGTATAACCTGTCTTTATGAGATTATCACATGGAAGAATCTTCCCCTATGCTGCTGTCCACACAAAAAAAAGACCCTCTGTGGGGCTTTCACACCCAAAATGCCTTTCCAAGGAATGAATGAATATCAAAGGGCTTTCTCCCATAGGTCATTATAGAATGAATATCAAATTCCTTGCTCTTCTTAAGGTTCTACCTTATCTGATCACCATCCTTTAGTGATATGGGAATTTAAGAGTTGGAGGAATGAGGCCACCAAATTTAACTTCTAATCATTAAAGACCCGAACATATCTAACATCCCATTAGTGGAATTTTCATATGATACAGGGTAAACCACCTTTCAGGGTTGTTCACCAGACCAACAATTGTGCCAAAAATGCATCCAGCACCATTCTTTTCATCAAACAGAATGTTCTGCAGGAATTTTTCCTATACCATCCTAATACTCTACCGCAAACCACACCCATGAGTACCTTGTGCAGGTTTCGTGGTCCAACCACCCCATTCCTCTCAAAACTTCTTAGTTAAACACGCTTCCATAATCGTGATTCCTCTCCCCCAAACTGCCATAGCCACTTTCCAACAAGGCCCGATTAAAGTTGTAAGCTTCCTAAACCCCAACCCCCCATTTGCAGTAAGAGTGCAAACCTTATCCCAACCCACCAAATGATGATTAAACTCATCACCTAAACCACCCACTCATTCTTGAACTTCCATTCTGTCTTTCCTCATACTTTTTAGACAGATATGCACCCAGTGGGTTCAAACCATGACCTTACCCCCTCCTCCCTCCAATTTTTGGAAGGAGGAAGTGCCATTTGTGTCAAAGCTCATTTTTTGTTTGTGCTTACTTTTATACATACTAGAAGTGAGAAGATGCAACAAGTGTGTGAAACAATAAGTATATATTATAAATGCAGAGAGAATGCAGGGAGAGAGAGAGAGGGGGGGGGGGGGATAGTATATCTTTAAAAATTTAATGGAGTCCAAACCACAGAGGGCTGATAAAGGGAGAGGAAGAGTGTTGTCTCTTGTAGCTCAATTCGTGAGGGTTCAAATCCCCCGTTCCCCAATCATCGAATTATCAAAAGAAATATATAGGAGGTTGGTAGATGGGCAGTTTTTCTTGTTCTAATACGATGAGTTAGTTACATTTGAGACAGAAACTTGTGAGTGGAATAGACTTCCATGGAGATGAGAATACCAAAAGGGATATAGACATGCCAATGAGCTTCGTCTCAAGTTCTCATTTGGTTACTGTTTTTTTTTTTTTTTTTTTTTTTTGAGAAACATAATTGGTTACTTATAAACATTATAAGTGATTGTGTGGGTGTGTGTGTGTATATATATATATATATATATATTGAGTTCATCAAGGTAGGCCAACTATCTTGAGTGAGAGACCAATTGAATAGTATAGGATTTATCTTTGCCTTTTTTATTGTTGACTTATCAAAAAAAGTGCTGATGATTTTCAATTTTTTGTTTAGATTAGCCTTCATATGCCTTGAACACATCTTTCTTATTTTCTTCATTCAAATTTACATAGCTTTTGCTTCCATTGTTCATAATCTAATGAGACCTTGTCAGATATCTCCTCTTAATCCACCTTTCTTTAATTTTGGGACACTTTTTTCTTGCTTTAAGCTCAATAATTTTGTTTCTCCCACAGCTTAGAACCTTGTATCTTAAGGTGCTTGTATTCATTTCAAGTTCTGAGTGTTCACCATCGTGAACATGATGTCTTTTTTATAAAATAAATCTTTGATTACCTATCAAAAAAAAAAAAAAAAAAAAAAGCAAACTAACATCATATTAAAAAAATCTTAAGCTAAAGTTTTGCTTTCATTTTTTTTCTCTTCCATTGAGTAGAAAGGACTTGATTTCAGTGGTTGTCTTTAGAATTCAGATGGATCGCTCAATACTAGTTTTTGTTGGATACAATATAAAGGTATTCGGTGGTTGAAATTGATTACAAAAGAAGAGAAGAATGTACTATATATAAGCTTAACTCTATTCAGCCTTAATTGACATTCTAATTTATGTGTATGAGTTGATTACCTATTGCCTCCCCCCCTTTTACTATATTATGTGCTATAAAATCATGCACGACATGCACTGTGTTATCAGCGTGAATCATATCTCAAACCATGCACCAATTGAATTTTTTCTAAAACCATGGTTAATATTTTTTTTCCCGCAAATAATGTCAGATATGTACCAAACTTGCTGCGTACTTGCTTAGAGATAAGTTACAGTTTGTTTTCACACATCTTAGTATACTTAGTCCTTAAACATGAAAATACCAGAAACGCCATGTTTTGACAGTAGTCTATCTCATTTATCATGGTTTCTTCACCCTGCTTCTAGTGTTATCCATGCTCAATCTCAATATTATTCATTGTACATATGGCTCTGGCAGCTGGCTTTTATATTTGCTGGGGATGCTTGGTATGGGTTCCATCTATCTATACTTCTCCAGGCATGTACTTAGTCAACCATCCTGTTAACCTTGGAACTCAGGTTTGGCCAATATCTTGGAACTTTGAAGCATACTTTTGTTGGTTATTTCTTTTGGCATTTGGATTTAAGCTATGTTGTAGTTTTGACAAGATGTTCGCAATCTCCAACATGAAACACACACTATTTGCCAAAGTAAAAACCACTCTTTTTTCTTGCACTCTACATTTTGAGTGTTTTTGATGTAGTCATGGTTGTCAATTTGATTAACAATTCACTACTCAGGCCCTGGAAGCAAATTGGGGTGAAGGTTGGATGGTAAAAACTATGTTTTGAATAAACAAAGTTACATCAATTTATGAAGTATAAGCACTGTTGTTGAGACGGAAAAAGGAAAAAAAAAAAAAAATCACTGGTTTATTTGGTTAAACTTGGATGAATTATTTCAGATGATTTTGAGATCCATCAGAATAAATGTTTTTCTGTGGTAAATTTTAGTTGTTAAAAGTCAGGTTTTATTTATTCTTTCCCTGAGAATAATTGGATTCTGGACATAATCTACAGAAGGAACTTCGACTGAGCTCAAATAATGTTTAATCCCAGCTAAATTGGTTTGGTCTGGTGGATCATTCTTAAACATAAAAGTACCTAATGGTTGCAAGTTAAAAACCATGCCCGGGCTAAAGTTACCCAATTGGATGAGCTCAAGCGTTTAATTGTTCATGTCTTGACAAATTTCTGAAATTTCTTTTTCTTGTTCCTTTTTTCTTTCCCTCTTTCTGATAATATCCATCTCTTGTTTCAGCTAGCGCTTTATATTCTAGCGGCAGGCATTCTTTGCATATATATCAACTATGATTGCGACAGGCAAAGGCAAGAATTTCGCAGAACAAATGGAAAATGCTTAGTTTGGGGAAAAGCTCCTTCAAAGGTGCTCTTTCTTGGCACTCATTACTTGATTTTTGTTATTATGTACATTTTCTAAGATATCTAATTGCTGGATTTGCAAATTTTCCATAATTATCTGCTGAGAAAGAGAAATGATTTAGTTCAATTACTTACACAGATAGTTGCCTCGTATACTACCACATCGGGGGAAACAAAAAACAGCCTTCTTTTAACCTCAGGATGGTGAGTTTACCATTTTACCAATTTGAAATTTTATGCACAATGGACTAAGAAGCTCTTTTACCGTCCCACAAGCCCAAGGGGGTTGAAGTCACCCTTTTGTTGGTTTTTATTTTTTATATTTTATATATTTGGATGAGACACGGTCAGATAATACCAAAATTGACAAATATCAAATGTTTCATGGAAGTTAGTATCTTTAATTCCTTATTGGTGAATTAATTTGTGCATACATTGTGGATGCTAATGAGGGCATGCATAAGCTTGATAGAGGGAACTTTATTAATTTTTAATTTTTTTTTTAAATAACAGATAGAGGGAACTCATCTCACTGCATTGCATAATCTTGCATTCATACTGTTCATATAATGGAATTGAATATTTGACTAAAACTCATTTTGTGATGCTTTTCTGTGGCTCCTGCAGGTGGGGATTATCTCGTCATTTCCATTATGTACCAGAAATATTATCTGCTTTCTTCTGGACCGTCCCAGCTCTCTTTAATCATGTAAGCTGTGTGTGTGCTTTTTTTTTCCCCTTTATTTGTGCGTAACTCATTCTTTTATTGTTTTTTTTGCAGTTCCTACCTTTCTTCTATGTGATATTTCTTACTATCCTTCTTTTTGACCGAGCAAAAAGGGATGATGATCGATGTCGGTCCAAGTAAGCAAATACAAATTTTTGTGCTATCTTTATTATTCTGTGTCTTGAACATGCAATCATGCACTAAAAATTGTCTTGCTAGAACTTTCTAATACCACGAGAAAGGAATACACACACACACACACACACACATCTAATCAAGGACCAATTAACCCTGTTAAAATGTCCTCATTCCAGTACCTTGTTCTTCTAGTACCACAGGTGAGCGGTGCTAAGAAAATTTCATGCCGCGCTGTACAAGTTGGGATTAGGAGTTTAGGGGTGGTATTAAGGCTACATTCTTATTCACCCAAAAGAAGAATGACTCTTGAGTAATATATATTTTTGGTGATTTGATTGGTGTGCCCCTTACTGCATGCTAATGCTCTACGGATGAGAAAGGAATAGTAATGTGATGAACTGTAGGGATAGTGAACCATTTATATTCTTGGATGTCGCCACCCCAAGATTTGCAAATGCTTCAAACAAAGACAGTTTTGAAATTTTATCTACCAATTGTTTTACTTAGATAAAGATAGTGTGTTTTTGCATGCGCGTGCAAATTCTGACAAGTTGCTGCTTGCAGGTACGGAAAGTATTGGAAATTATATTGTGAGAAGGTTCCATACAGGATCATCCCTGGGATCTACTGATCATACTAAACCATTCTTGGAATCTACGGAATAACATTGTCTCTATTGATCATACCAAACCCTCTATTTGCTTTGGCATTCTGTACTTTATGATGATATTGTATATTGCTTAACTCATGCTAGGCTTACTTTAAGAAAAGTTGCTTTTGGTGTGTACTGGTGATAGTCTTGTAGTACAATGTATGATGTGTATTTGTTTCTCCAAGTCTTTTCTATGATCTAGGGAGGATTAGCTTTTACTCGGTATTAAAGAGACACTTATGTGGAATTTTGTCTAGATATCTTATTTGGATCACTTTTCTAATGTGTAGTGATCAAATTTTAGCAATAAAATCTTCCTCAGTTTTATTGGTTTGGCAGTAAGTATTTTATTTTATTTATTATTATGAGAACAAGAAAAAAAGAAGTGGTTTTTGCTGGCAGTATAACATTAGATTCGTGCAATCAAACAAGAGTTGAAATAAATGTATCCAAAGCGTGATCTAGGAAGGTGGGGAGTAAATATAATTACATGGTTTCTGGTATTAAGATCTTCTAGAGTTATTAAAATAATTTTAGGCTCTTTGGTTGATGAAAGCTCTTAAGTTAATTTCGAGTTCTTAGGTTAATTTCATCATGGGGTTTCTAAATTATTACGCGTATACTTTAAACATAGTAGATGTGACATTAATAATCTATATGATATATGAGAGTAATGTTAGGGGACATACATTTTTGTCATTATGCACTCTCCTTCCCGTTTTCATATCTCCTTAAAAAAATAGTATCTCAAAAAAAAAAAAAAAAAAATTAAAGTATCTTATTTTATGTTTTCTCAAATACTTTCTAATATCCAATATTTTGTAATGGTCTTTTATGTTTTTACTTTGTCTATATTTTAAGCGCATTATTTAGATCTCTTTTAAAATTAAAAAACCTATCTTTTGCATTATTTACTTTGATGGCAAGTAAGAGTGAGGGTAACATTACCTTGTTTTTGTCATTACATTCCCGTTTGACATCCCAATTTGAAATTAAATTATTTCAAAGTGCAGGATTTGTAAACTATTTTTTTTAATATACGGTTATATTTAAAACAACCCATTTTCAAAAAGCTGAAAAAATAAACTATACCAAACGAGAACTACGTTACTCTCAAGTTCAAACCTGCATTAGTTAAGGGGGAAAATTTTTCTTAGATTATTTATAAGTTTACAGCTAGGTTTTAAAACTCAAGCATGTTTTAAGACTTATAATTTAAAACTGGGAAAAATGAATTTAAAGAGTTGGATGATCTAATGACTATTGTGTGTTAGTCACATTGTTGACAATGTGATTTTTTTTTCTTTTCTTTTTTTCTTTTCTTTTTGTTGAATTTAAAGAGTTGGATGATCTGATGACTATTGTGTGTTAGTCACATTGTTGACAATGTGATTTTTTTTCTTTTTTTCTTTTTGATATCATTCTTGTAATGAACTTGCCCATATGTTAGCTCGTCAGTTCCTTTCTTCAAATTGGGGATCCCAACCTATCTCTTTCATTCCTTATTGGATCTTTTGTAAAGAAGTTGATGAGCCGGTTCCTCCATTTTATCTTAATAATAATTTCTTACTTATCAAAAAAAAAAAAAGATTATTTATAAACACTTTTTTTATTATAAGATTCTTATGGATTCTTTCATTTGGCAGGTCGAAATAAAATCAAAGGCTCTTTGAAAACCTTCAAAAAGAAATGTAAGCGAAGTTAAAATTTTATTTCCCATTGCCATTCACTCCAACTATTCAAAAGAAAGAAGCGAGTACATACTAATAAGAGAAGTAGAAAAACAACAAGAGGCATCAAATACCTGTGAATGCTTTGAATTCTATGTCTATGAAGCATTTGTAGTAGATTATCATAAATGGCAAAACGGGTGAATATAGGTAACCAAACACCCAAAAACCTTCCCCATTAGCTTACTCATACCCATTTAAGCTACCGTGGTTACCTATATATGGGGACTCTAATGTAGTTACTTGAATGAAATAAGTTTTAGAATAGAGAATTTGATGTGGGTAAAAATATGGGTAATAAGCTACTACTGTTGCTCAGAGTCACCTAACATGTTTTCCTTATCGAACAACATTTTAAAAAATTCCTTATTGTCTATTTATTTTTATTTTATTTTATTTTATTTTTTTGCAAGGAAAATTTCTCATTGTGTTTGACAATATGTACCATCTACATTAACATAGGAGGAAAAGCATCATCCAATGGATTTCTAATGCTCTAAAAGCACAAGATATGACAAATATTCAGTGTTCCCTTAATAAAAAGGAATTTATGTATAAAAATATTTTGTCCCATTCTTATTGTTCCACTTTATACTTTATCAATTGTACTAGTATGTTATGTATTTTATAAAAAAATTGTTACTTTATTAGAAAAACAAAAATATATGACAAGTTATGGTTGATGAAACATAAAGTAAAACACTAAAAATATAACAAGTGATATGTCTTTGGGATTTATAGCATTTCAATCCCTAGGGAGTACTTATGGCTAACCCATCTGAGGGAGCAGCTGTAGCTCTTTATTCTCTTAGAAATTGATTGCTTAGTGGCAAGGTGTTCAATGATCCAGCCCAGATTTTGATCTTTGGAGCCAAACATGTGGATATCAGCCACTTAAAATGGAAATGTCTTTTGGTGCTGTTGAAGAATTTGAGGCACTAGAGATTGGAGTTTTAAAGGAAAGAAAACAATCTCTCATTTTAGACCAAAAAAATATGTTAGTGTTAATGAAGTCCTATTCAATTAACGGATAGAAAACCTATCTTCCGCATTATTTACTCTGACGGCAAGTAAGAGTGATGGTAAGATTACCTTGTTTTTGTTATTATGTTCCCGTGCTCTCCTATTCTGACTTCCCTAGAGCCTTCGGTTGTACAGCCGAGACAGTGATGGGTTCTATGCCTTTGTGGGGATGGAATGACAAGTTTTGAGAATTCAAGAGAAGGTTACAGTGAGACAACCCTTTTCTTGTTTTGAAACTAAATTATTTCTAAGTATAGGTTTTGTAAACTTTTTTTTTTAATATACAGTTTTTAAAAAAAAAAACAACCAGTTTTTCAAAAGGCTGAAAAAATAAACTCCATCAAACGAGAACTATGTTACTCTCAAGTTCAAACCTGCATTAGTTTAGGTGGGAAAATTTTTTCTTAGATTGTTTATAAGTTTATAGCTTGGTTTTAAAACTCAAACATGTTTTAAGATCTCTAATTTAAAACGTGGAAACATGAATTTAAAGAGTTGGATGATCTGATGACTATTGTGTGTTAGTCACATTGTTGACAACATGAATGGACAGGAACAGAATATTATTTAAGTGTAGTCAAGTAAAAACCATTGATATTTTAATGATGCTAAATCTATTCTATCCAGGAATAAAAAGCCATTGGCGGTTTTTGGCACCAAAGATGCAAGTTAGGGGAGCATTTGTGGCGAAAGACAAGGCAAGGCACCAAGTAACAGAAATCAGAATGGAACTTTCTAAATTCTAACTTATTTGGGACATTTTTAACTGTTGCATTGTAGAATGGAAAGTGTAACTTAGTCACGTGTTTTTCATCATGTTATTATGTGTTTGGCCAATGAGAAAACGGAGGAAAATGTAGCTTAGTCATCTGGATATCTTTGTTATATATTATGGGTGTATGTTATTTAGATGCTTTGAATTTGATAGGATTATAATTATATTCTATTTTTGTTTTGTTAAGTAATTTTTTTTTTTATAGAAATGAGTGATGATGCTATTATTATGAAGAGTCAGCTCGAGTTACTTTGAAGAAAAGGAGAAAAATCACTTTAGTTGGGTCATGATAAGAAGATTAGTTATTTACAAACTTAAGAATTTATGTTTCTTGAAAAAAATAAAATAATAAATTATGCATAATTTTGTTTATTTGCTCTCTTATTTGTATTGATAGGAAGATAAAGACTAAATATGATCAAGTTTTTTTTTTTTTTTAAATGTACTTTTTTTTTTGGCATGTGAAAAAAAATATAGATCATTGTTGGGTCTAACAGTGTCTCCAACCGTCAAGTTAAACACCAAATACTCTCTATCTTAGAGAGTGAAACCACAAAACATTGATCCAATAGTCTATCTAAATCTCAAAATTTTTTTTGCTCATCTAGAATTAACTTTGTAGCCTTCATTGATTAGAATTTTTCTTCATTAAAAATTTTAGAGCTAAATCTTACATTATTATTTTTTTTCTCTTTCTTCTTCAATTTCTTTTTGCTTTCACTCTCTCCTCTCGATTTTTCTCACAATTGAATCAGAAAGCATAGTCTTTCTCATAAATGATAAAACTAACAAAATAAGAACAAATTATAAAATTTAAATAAATAAATAAATAACCGATTTGACCATTTGGGCTGCATGTTGGCTATGGGGACAAGAACAAGCGTGGTGGAGGTGGAGTAGAAGATGGAGGACAAAATAGGTAGATAAAAGATAAATGTAATTGTTTACTCTCCAAGTAGTACACAAATTTGGAAAAGTTATTGAAAATGCTCTAATTATCAATCATAACTAGAGTTTTGAGATGTACATAATGACACTAATTTTTTTGTTTGTTTTTTGCCAAATCCCAAAACTCACATTTTAAGTTTTGCTACTTTTCATTTTAGTCTCCTAAGTTTCAAAACTCCTTAATTCAATTCTCTGTTAACATACTATCCACTAATGCCATTACATCCCTCCAAAATGGAGAAATTATTAAGTCTACTGGAAGGACTGCTGACATGGTCTTTCCTTACCTCTCAGCCAATAAAATGTTGTTGTATTTGTAAATGTGACATCACTTGGTAATTTTTATTTTTTATACCTTATACTAATTAAAAAGCTCACTCACACATTTGCATAGATGAAATTTGTCTCAATGGTTGAGAGAACTACTTCATCCATCTTCCCCCTCTCGTAAACCTAATAATTTCTCCCCAGAATGACCCTGTTTTGCCCTTAAATTAATATTTAATTTTTATTTTATTATTTATTTCTTAATTTTTATATTAAAAAAAAAATCCCCAAACGGTGTCGTCCCTTCCCCCGTAAAATCAAAAAAAGAACCCACCCCCAAATTCCCTACCCTAACCGGAAAACTGAGAGAGAGAGACAGACAGAGGGAGAGGGAGATTGAGATCGAGAGAGAGAGAGAGAGAGAAACAGCAACTTTCGGCGGCTCCGGCCACCAGTGGGCATTTTATCCACGGGGAAGATGTCAGGTTATGAGAATGTGGTTGGGGGTAAGCTGAAGCTGAAGGGAAAAGCCCTGGATGTCAAGGCTGGTGGACTGAAGAAGAAAAAGAAAAATAAGAAACGTCAGGATCTAATTTCAGACCTTACAGAAACTGAGCTTCCACCAGGTTGGTTTTTCTGTTTTTAATTCACTCTGAATGAATGTGTTTTTGTGCTTAAAAGATAATATAGTAATGCATAAATAATATTCAGATTGTTGTTGAACCAATATTTATATTAAAGGGCAGCACTTTGTTACTTGTTGGCATAATTAGAAGAATAAGTTTGGTGACCTGAAGTTCCTTGTAATTGGATTTTATGCTAATTGGAATGGGAAAATTGTTGAATGTGTCTTTCTAGCAAAGACATAGTTCCACAAATTCAGTAATACTGTGCAGTATCGAATTGTAGCATGGGCATATAGTTCCAGTCTATGTAGCACGGACACTTCATTTAGGGTGTCATATCAGTGTTCTATATGTTTCATACTCGTGTTATACTGGTGTTGTATCGGTCATTTTATGTTATAATTTTTAATAAATTACCCATGTCACTGTATCGTACCCGTGTCTGCTGCTCTTTATTTATTTTTTGATAGGTAATAAAAGTAATATTATTCATAACAAAAAAGAAACAGAGAATGAAAGTACAAGATGTTAACAACAACAAAGAACTAAAGGACTCAAGGGACTAGTCTAAGAGAAAAAAGGAAACTCTAGGATAGAAGAGCAATTTGAGGAACCCCAACACCTTGGCCAATCGAAAAGAGTTCTCTGGCATGAATCTTTTAATTGAACCAGCGATTTCTCAGTAGCCTCAATGGAGCGCCAAGTTTGTTTTGTTCCTATTTGTTAGAAATGTTTTTTGTTTCATCTGTATTCTGTATGGAGATAGCCAGTGAAAGTTCAGAGTTGCAAAGAATTAGACCAATGCAGTGTTCATTTTCAATAGACTGGATAAAGCCAGTTACAGTGTCATGACCATGTTTGCTAACCATAGGTAACCATGTGCACAGTTACTACCTCTGGTTCTTGTGCTGAAAGCAGCTTTCCTCGTACTGTGTACATGGCAATGGTAGTGGTCAACTACTTGGTATTCCTGCACTGAAGTCTTGAAATGGCAGACTTGAAATTTGCTGCAAATTTGATTTCTATATATTTCCAAGAGAGGTTGTTCTTATCTTGTTCTGAGATCTGGAAACTCTTACTATTAACTTGATTTGAATGAAAATATTAAAATTTGCTAAGAATTAGACTATATATGTTATCTAAAGAAGACAGAGTGAAAAGTATGGAGTAGAGGCTGCTGTTAAATCCAGAGATTGTTTGAACACTGTAACCATTTTGTTTGGTCCATATCTTTTCCACTTTCCATTCTAATTGTTGAACATCATGACTGTATATTTGTCATTCATTTTTCTTATTATTTGGTGCAGGTGAAAGTGCAGAGCTATCCACTGATCCTAACGAGGAAGATGTAGATGATGCCAAAAAAATGAGCGGCGATGGGAAGACTGTTCATTGTGATGATCATCTCACTCCTGCAGAAAGGCGATATATTGAACAGAGGGAGCAAATTGATGTTCATAGATTAGCTAAGGTAGCTAATAAATCTCACCGTGACAGGATTCAGGATTTCAATCAGTATCTGGCAAACATGAGTGAGCATTATGACATTCCTAAAGTTGGTCCAGGATGATTCAGGCAAGTTTATGAGTATGAAGAAGGATCAACCTTTCATGTCAGTGCCATGTATACAATGTGGTTCTTGTCAACGGTATATTTATGTGGTCATATTGTGCTATATGGCAGATGATTTTCTGTTTGGTGGTTCCTTTCTGTTCAGGAACTTGATTACAAGTTGCTCTCTATGAAATTTGCATTTGCAAGAAAAACTTGTATATATAGCCATCTTAATTGTGCTATATGGCAGATGATTTTCTGTTTGGTGGTTCCTTTCTGTTCTGGAACTTGATTACAAGTTGCTCTCTATGAAATTTGCATTTGCAAGAAAAACTTGTATATATAGCCATCTTAATATGCTAATTAGTGCTTGACTGTCATCTGTTCCTGTTCTAGGTTTCCCACTAGTCCCTTCCACTTCTTAGATGGTATTGGTGAATTGACACACTTAGAAGTAGATAGCATTTATCAGCTCTTATGCATGTAAAAGCATTGGTTTGTTAGAATTTTACCCGCTTGAAAACTCTCTTTCTTTGTGTGTTCTTTTGTTATTGTATTGAAAGTTGGTCTCGTATATATGATTAGAAGATCCTCTTAATTATCATTGTCAGGATATTCATGAACAATTATGATCAAAGTTGGAGCAGAAGTAATGGAAAAATTGAGAAGTGGCTAAAATGTAGTGGGAAGAGTGCATTATGAGATGTACAATGTACAAGAAGATGATAATGGAGATGTGAGGAGCTGATGTCTTATGTTCAAACTCTATTTTATCTATAAATAAAGTAGTATGTTAATGGAACAGGAGTATGTTAACGGGTTCCCTGTGCAATCGTTGAGGAGAATAAAAACAGGTCCCACTTGCGTTGGTATGTAACAAAAGCTAATAAACAAATACCTTTTAAATTTTAAGTAACTTGACCGGTAAATCAAAAAGGAAAAAAAAGTCAATATTATCTTAATAGGAATGTATATTTCTAAATTATTGATATTCTGGAGAGTTTTTATAATAATAGGTATGTATAATTCTAAATTATGATGTAGAGTTCTTTAAATTTCATTTCATCATTTTAAATACTTGAAATTTCATACTCTAGTAATCGATAAGCAAACATAAGAAAGCATGTTTAACTCACTTAGGAAATTTGAAAAAAATTTAAGAAAAAGAAAAATTGTGTTGTCGTCGTCTCCATTATTCATCTAGTGTCAAGATATGAACTAAACAAAATAATAATAATAATAATAATAATTTACAAAATTACTTGAATTGAAATGGATAAATTTTAAGTGATACTCTCAGGGAAGTCCTAAGATAATTCATGATGTAGAGTTCTTGAAGGCCAGTTTTTGTGAAATGAATGCTTGAAATTATATTGCCTCTATCAGTCACTTAGCAAACATCATAAAGCATGTTTAAGTTTAACACAATTTAGAAGTTTTGTCATCATCTTCCCTACCAAAGACTCTGTGGTTGCATAATCTACAATCTTTGTTTTAAATAGTCTGTTAAGTTTATTTGGGTGAATTATTGTTTTGGTCAATAAATTTATTTTGTCATTTTAGTCCTAAAATGTAACATTTCTATCAAATTAGTCCGTCCATCCCTTAATATTTATAAAATTGTTGAAGTATAGTAAAACAGAGTTGCGTCATATATGTAATTTAAGTAGTAAAACGGCAATGGATGGAGTGACCAACTTGACAAGAATATCAGAGTTTCAAGGACAAAACAAAAAAGTAAATTAGGGAAGAAGATGACAATTCAGTCTAATTTGGAATTTTGCCGATCATATACTTTTTGTGCTGACCAAAAGGAGACGTCATTTTTGAGTTTATAATATTCTGCTTGTGTTGCTGCTAACTTCAACCTTGGCTGCTTGCTGTCTTTCAAGCTGGTCATATCCATGTCTGTCCCTGCAAGTAATTTGACTATACCTTGAAGTCCAAAGAAGCTTCTCTCATTGATTTCCTTGTCAAAAGTGAATAAAGGACAATATGAGACCAAATTACTTTTCAATATAAGAATTTAAAAGTCAGCTTAGAAATGTCAGGATCATTTCTATGAAAACATATTCATTAAAAAATAAATAAATAATAATAATAAAAGTCTATGTAGAGGAATAGTAATACAAAATTTTTCTGGACTCCACATTATAAATTCATTGAGGCATCCCACAAAAATTGTAGGAGAGTTTTTAGTGTCCCTCAAGAGCATAAATCTTGTAAAAGCTTTTTTCTCAAAAAAATATTTCAAAATTACGTATTGCCAACAAGATTGTGCTCTGTGAAAATGTCCCTAAACCAAAGAATTCCCAATGCTCAAAAACTTCTGTCAACAGCAGCCACTGTTGCTGCAACAGCAATGCTGGTTAGGAGCATTGCCTATGATTACATACCAAATGATATCCAGCGCTACCTAATCTCTCATTTACATAACCTTTCCAGACTTTTCTCTTCTCGATTCACCATTGTGATAGAAGAATTCCAAGGTCTCTCAAAGAATCAAATGTTTGATGCAGCAGAGGTCTACTTAGGTACCATAACTAGCTCCTCAGTTCAAAGAGTTAGAGTGGGCAAAGACGAGAATGAAAAAAGTTTAGTAGTTACCTTGGATCGAAATGAAGAGATAGTTGATGTTTTTGAAAATATACAGATGAATTGGAGCTTGGTTTGTACACAAGTTGAGCCATCAAATTGCAGAAATCAAAACATGAGTGATCTTAATGCCACTCTGAGGTCAGAGGTCAGATCCTATGAGCTAAGTTTTCACAAGCGACATAAAGACAAGGTATTAAGTTCCTACTTGCCATATATTTTAAGAAGAGCAAAGTCCATTAGAGATGAGTGCAAAACAGTGAAGCTACACACGGTTATAGAATATAGATCATGTTGGGACACGAATGCAGTCAATCTCAATCACCCAATGACGTTCAAGACCCTTGCCATGGATTCCGAGCTTAAGAAGGAACTGATGGAAGATTTGAACAACTTTTTGAATGGGAAGGAGTACTACAAAAGAATTGGGAAAGCTTGGAAACGAGGGTACTTACTATATGGTCCCCCGGGTACAGGAAAATCAAGTTTGATTGCAGCAATGGCAAATTATTTGAATTTCGACATCTACGACTTGGATCTATCTGAGGTCAGGACCAATACTGAACTCAGGCTTTTGTTGCTCAGCATGCCTAGCAGATCAATACTTGTCATAGAGGATATTGATTGCTCTATCAAGCTAGAAAACCGGGAAAATGAGAATGATCACAATACTGGAAACAATAAGGTAATCGTCATTATATACTACAGTTGTCTGTGTTTCACCTATAAGACTAGAAACAAATTATAGTGTTTATTATTTAAGACTCCCACAAATTTTGACTAATACTTCTTAAACTATGCCTTTTAGATTTTAAGCAATCTTACATGGATATAAAAGAGAGAAATTGGTACAGCTAGTTTCTAGATAATAAGGGAGGTATAGCATGGCTAAAAAGAAAATGGGTACTACAAATTAGGCAAATCGATTTTTCTTACATAGGTGCATTATAGCCTTGAAGTAAAATTCTCTCTAACATTTGCTTTGATTTATAAACAGATGACTCTCTCAGGACTGCTCAATTTCATTGATGGTCTTTGGTCATGTTGTGGTGATGAGCGTGTCATCATTTTCACAACCAATTACAAAGAACAACTTGATCCTGCTTTGTTGAGACCTGGTCGTATGGATGTGCATGTTTGCATGTCATATTGCACCCCTTCTGTATTCAAGCACCTTGCTTTGAACCATCTGGGGCTTTGCCATCACGGTCTCTTTCAACAGATCGAAAGGCTTATAGACGATGTAAAGGTCACTCCTGCAGAAGTTGCAGGGGAGCTGATGAGAAACAAAGACACTGAAGCTTCCCTTCAAGGACTACTGAACTTCCTCCAGAACAAGATGAATGAAGGAGATAAAGTTATTAGTAACAACATCTGAGTAAATAAAATATAATTAGATCAAGAAAGCATATTTTAGGCTAATAGAGAAGGGCTTTTTTTCACTGTTATCCAGGATTTATGTGATAAACCAGATGAATTTTTGTCCACAAGTTTCTTCAATTCAAAAATGCCAAGCATGCCACGTGCCATTTCCATTACTTCTTAATAAAGTGATTATTTGCATTGGTATCAACAGAGTATGCTAATTCATTTAGAAGACTATAAATGCGCTAGCAAATTGTCAAATGCCTCACATTAATAAACCAGTGTTTCACACATCCATATGATTCATACAATGAGTTGAAAAGGTCACAATGACATTCAAAAGACCCTTCTAATGGGGTGTTTCAGAATTTCACTTACTTTTTAATTTGGGTAAAGAGAATGTTTTTCTGGATATATGTTGGGATACCTACATTCTATGGATTTTGAGGAAATCAAAAGCCAAATAGTTTCTCAAAAGAGAACCAAATTAGTAAATCCATCTTGGTTCGTGAAAAAACTAGATATGCTTATTGACAATGTTCATGAGTTCAATCCTATTTGCAACACCTGCCTTTGCTCTTAAAGTCCTTAATATTCTATCACTGTCAAATAATGCTTGCCATACTTATCTGAACATGAAATTGAATTTTTGATTACTCGTTGACAGATAATGGCACCATTGCTTTAGACTTCACTAGTAGAATAGAACAATAGTACTGTACAAAATAAGAGAAATTGAGTTTCAAATTGGGGAAAAATGGGAATGAATTAGGGTTTTGGAGAGTGTTTATTTCACATTTGGGTTTTCTATTTACCTAGCTACCTACTACAACGAGCTTTGTCACCACCATACAGGTATTCTTCTTGTTTTGAATTTTGATATTTGAATGATTCCATTTCATTTTTAGAGATAAGAGAGTTTTTGTCCCTTTGGACAGTTTTTGCTGACAATTTTGTTATGTGGCCAGTGGCCCAAAAAAATCAAACATCTTAGTTAAGTAGCATTTCGACTCTTAGAGACTCAAGTTCATTTAAGGAACCAAAGGGCCACAAAAAATCCAAGATCTTAGTAAAAGTCAATGCTTAGTCTTCTAGGAGATTATCCTTTTCAGGTTGGCCTCAATTATTGCAACCCATGTTTTAAAGCATTCAGAGATTTAGCTGCAGCATCTTCATACTCCCAAAGGTCATAGCCACCATTGAACATAGTTTCAATCAATTTTTGTGGAATGGCAGAGGTGAAGGCAGAGGAGGAGTCAGGGTGTCTTGGGAAAAAGTTTGTCTCCCAAAGAAAGAAGGCGGGCTTGGCTTGAAGAGAATTAAAGACTGGAAGAAAGGAGCTATTATGAAGCTTATTTGGAACCTTTTCACTCAAGTTGGCTCACTATGGGTTGCATGGGTGCAGCAGTGCCTTCTTAAAGGAAGATGCTTTTGGACAATCAAAGTTCCCTAAGATTGTACTTGGCGGATGGAGGCTATCTGATGCCGGGCATTTCAAGTAGCTACACCCTAATCCTTTAGTAACTAAATACTTAGATGATTGTTTAAAGCATTGGCCAATAGGTTTTAGACACTTGTCAATCATCTAGAAGGCTGTCAATGCCAAACAACTAGTATAAGTACCAAAATGTAAGCACTTGTAAATCAGTTTTTGTATGTGAATGAAATAAGCCTTTTAGAGCTTTTTTTGAGAACTTTGTGTTCCTTGCAAAGGTGCCTAATCACCTTTCAGTTTGTTCAAAGAAACTCACATCCCATTTAGTTCTAATTCATATCACAGTCCATCACTTTCCCTGCATCACTATCCTTAAACTAAGACCAACAGCTAGGAAATTCCTGAGTTTGAGGTTGGAGACTGAAAATGAATCTTCCTATGGCACGAATTTATGGCATCTTGATGGTGTTTTGTTCCAAAAATATAGGTATAGGGTTAAATAAGATGTGGCTAGTCAGTTTGAGGCAAAGGTAGAGTCTGTGTTCAAGGAGAAGCAATGAATTTGGAAGGCTGCCAGGTCTGACCAGCTTGTTGATATTCAAAGCATGCTTAGTCTAGTTTAGTTACATGATGCAGACAGCTCTTTGGGCCTCTTCACAGAGGTTTACTTGTGCTGGTACTTGGGAGGAAATCAGAGTGAAAGGACAGGTTGGTCCTTGGTGGAAGCTGGTCTGGTCTGAGATTAACATACGTAGGAACTCTTTTATTGGCTGGTTAACTATGAGAGATAAATTGCCTAACAAGGAGAGAATGATCAAATGGGGTTACAATGAGAAATAATCTGAGAGTATTGATTTGCAACCTAGCTTGGTGGGCTACTGTGTATCACATCTGGCAGCAAAGAAATGATGTAATCCATTCAAGCAGGATTAGGAGTGATAAACAAATTGTCAAAGACATCATGAGAGATGTTGAGGGCATATTGGAAAGTAAATTGCATAGCCAATAACTCTATTTTGAACAGGATCTTGTGTTGTAGATGGGGCTTGAATCCTAGTTTGCTCTTTTAAGAAGACATAATCTGGTTTTGATGATGGCTGCTGTTTCTAGGCTTATGCAGGATGGTGTATTCTGGTGCCTTAATGTAGTTACATCAGTTGGTTTTGTTCACAAGGGGTCATGATGTTTCCCTTGGTTATATTGCTCTGTTGGTTTGTTATTTTGTAAGTTACATTTGCACCCATTATGCTTACTTTTGGACCACGTCAGGCATAGTGTATGAATGCCTTCCTTGAGATGCAACCTTGCCTTCTCAGCCTCTTCCAAAGATTTCACATTCTCGAGATTTTTGATGCTAAGTTCTCCATGAAGGTCATTAGGATTTTTAGCTCTTCAATTTGATATCCATCTTTCTTTAGGACAGTGAAATTCATAAGAGTTTGAAGACATGTCAATCTACCAATAAATGTATGCATCACAATTGGAATGCTAGGACTAATGACAAGGTGGCATAAGTTAGATAATAAGTGCGAGTTGTCGGGAAAGCTGGTCAATTGAAAACAGCAAATGAGTTTCAAGGTCTGGAGTTGGAATAGATTAATAATCAATCCACTCAAGGTCTGGAAGGGATTATAAGAGAGGTCCAGGTTTCTCAAATGTATTAACTCCCAAACATAAGAAGGGAGCATTTTGAAGCCAGCATGAGATAAATCAAGTACAAGCAAATAGCTTGCCCTTAGGAACAAATATCCTGGTACATAATTGATTTGGGAGTCAAGAGTGACAGTGAGGCTGTTCCTTCCTCGGGAGAATTGTGCGTAAACCCCTTGAATGCACGAGGCATCCTTCAGATATGGAACTGCAAATCACAGAAACATGGCGCACCTTCTCTGAGACCAGACCATCAAAACCATAATGTTGAACGAATTCATGGTCCATAGCAAAATGATCAATGGTTCTCCAATCAAGTCTCAATTTATAATATAGAGGGTCCAAGTCAAATGATTTAAGACCTAGTCCTGGGTGATGTGGATATGCAAGCTCAAAGTATGACCAAGAATTGAAGTAATTGGAAGCTTCATCTTCCTAGATACATCCAGGAGCAGGTTCAACAAGTCCCTCAGCCACCCATAATAAGATTAATATTTTTTTTAGAATTTGAAATCAACGGGGAATAAGAAGCAAAATTCCAGGCATCTTCTCAAATACCAAGGAAGATTTTCATATCTGGGTCTTTTTGGTCCTCAACTAAAATACCAAGACCAAGGCCGCCAGCTTTCCCATTATGTTTAATTATCTGTGAGCTGCTCCTCATGGGGACAGGAGTAATGAGTCACTAAATGAGAGCATTTCCCCTAAAAGATTATCAAGAGATTGCAAAATGAGAAACATTCTCTCCTCCAAGGAAGGGTCTGGTACTTGTAAATAAGTTTTGAGAAACAGAAAGTGATTTGCTCTCTATTTCCTTTGATACATTAAGGACCAAAATGTTGTTAATGTTGGTGAGGGAGGAGGCCAGAGAATAATAAGAAGAGGGAGTAGAAGGAGCAGAAGTAGAAATAAAATAAGATGAATACAAGAGTCCAAGCCGTCATGTTTAAGTAACTCTTAGCGGCGCCACGTTCAGGTCAGGGTGTAAATTATATATAATAATTAAAAAAAAAATTATTTGTTTACCCTTAAAAAAAAAATTAGGACACCCTCAACTAAAATTAGGAACACCCTCAAAAAATTTTGAACCAAGCCATAATCAGTATAAAAACAACATACCCAAACAAGAATGCATAATAACAAGGACCTAATAACCAAAAAAAAAAAAAAAATCGTCATTTACAAATCCCTAATAGTAATACCCAGTATAAAAGAAAAAATGAAAAAGGAAAGGAAAAGGAAAAGTAAAAACCCAGTCTCTCACTCTGTCATGGTTGTTGTGCACACCAGCCCCAATTGCGTCGCTAGTAGCCACGTTAACTCTGTGCCTTGAGTAGCAGTAGCCACAACCATAGCCATGATCAACGGAACAAGATCATTCACAAACGTGTGTCTCTCTATTTGTTGTACTCTACAACTTTACCAGCTTAAGTTTGCAATAATAGTCTTAATGGTTTTTTATTTGTGTGCATTGTGATTTGTGTTGCATTGTGATATGTGCTAAACGAAAGGTTTGGATTTGTGCTACAGTTTGAGTGGCTTGTGGATTTGTGCCGTGTAATATTTTAAGTTTAAATCTATTAATATGTATATTTGGATTTGTGCTGATAGTGCTATATGAGTTATAGATTTAATTGTGTTGATTTTTATTTTTATTTTGTTTAAGCTAAATTAATAGTGTGGCTCTATAGATATAAAAGTGATGCTTCTTTCCTCTATGTATGTACTTGTTAATAATAGACTATTTGAAAAATTAAGCTCAAAATCAATTATAAAAAATTGCAATACCATAAAAGAATGTATGAAACAACTTTGTTAGGTCAAATTTAATTTATCAATTAATGTACTTTAAAAAAAATTATTATTGCATCAAAAAATTTAAAATAAGTTATATATTTGTACTTAATAATTTTGTTATATTTAGTTTGCCCCCCCCCCCCCCCTAGAAAAAGTTTCTGGCTCCGCCATTGGGTGTTGGTGTTGGTGTTGGTGAGATACAATTAATTATTTTTTAGTATATTTAGTGTATTGTGATTTGTGATTGTGAATTTATTTGATTGGTTCTTGTGATTGGGGGGCCATGGGGCTTGTCTGTTGAGTGGGGGGTAGATGGGGGCATGAGGCTGGGTGGGGATATTTGAATTGGGAGAAGTAAATGCATATGGGATGTGTGCTAGTGCAACTAATAAACAATAATTTAATTAACCAATAATTAATTGGAGGAAGCAACTAATAAACAATAATTAATAATTTAATTAACCAATACATTATAAAAGACAAACAAATTAAATTATGTTAGGCTAAACAACAATTAATAATTTTATTATTAATGAAACAACAATATAACAAATTATTTATAAAAGACAAACAAACTAATGAAACAACTAAACAACAATAATTAATAATTTTATTAATATTTTAAATGAACTTATAGTTTATTGTAACATTTATAATGAGACTATCATGCAACGATTTTAAAATATAAAAATTCGTAGAAAGTAATTATAAATTTATATATTTGCGTGTTTTTTGATTGTTGTTGTTGTCAATATACAAAATTTTATTTTTATTAAATTGTGTAATTTATGCTTGTTGAGGAACACCCTGAAAAAATTTTCTGGATATGACTTTCTCAGAGAGTCATATGACTAAGCCATAACTTGGAGTTCTATGTCTTCAAACAGATCTTCAAGTTGGTAAACAATGTCTTTCACCTTCAAATACCATTCACGGATTCTACTATTGTATTTAGGAATCTCTCTTTGAGTAACTTGCAAGCCAGACTCTTAACTTTAGTAAACCCTCCTTCACCCTCTCCACACCAAAGAAGAAGCGTTCACCACATTCATATTTCTTTCAATAAATACTTACTCTGAAATTCAGTGATCAAACTCACAAACCGAACAATACTGCTATCGAACGAATGCAATGGTACTGGTATTTCTTCCTGATCCTTACTACCCATTCGCATATTCTAGATTTCTTCAGTCTTCAAAGCTTCAATTTCAATTTGTGTCATGAATAACCGACTTTCCTCAATTAATATAAACAAACACTGTTTTATATATATATATATATATATATAGATATATACACACACACACTATTTATGAACAGTAAAAAGTCACTATTCATGAACAGTACCCGGCATAATCATTCAGAAACACTATTTGCTTTCGGTGGAAATGGTTTTCACCTCAGTAAAAACAATTTACTCTCCGAATTTTCAACATTCTTCAGCAGGATCCAAGGCTCCCTTCTCCCTATTTAAGGCAGCTCTTATTCTAGTCTGAAGCAGGTCCAATTTTAGGCAGTTCCAAATTTTGGAAAACCCTTAGTTCACTATCAGAATCCCTCTTTTACATCAGCTTTGTATTAAGAATGGATCCCCAGTTTTACATTTGTAATACCCTAGTCAGTCTTACATTTGTAACCAGATGGCCTTTGCCCAGTTTGTAATCTAGTTAATCAGATAGCCCCAGTTAGCATCTGACAGTTTCCGCTTTACTGTATATATATATATATATATATAGGAATAGGATACAAAACGGTTGCAACTTAAGTCTAGTGGCCAATGACACCGGATCTGCACCGATTGTGACACGTGTGTAAAAATGGACACGTGTCATAATCGCAACGCGTCCAGTGCACTGGAACACTAGACTTAAGTTGCACCCATACGAAACCACCTAGCTAATATCTTAAACCTTAGCCACTCATACGTCCATAATATTTTTACAACAAATCATAGGTGGTTAATTGTTGACACTTAGGATTTGTTGTAAAAATGTTATGGACATATTATTTCTCTTTAATAAATTCTATCTAAGTTAACTTTTGTCAAACTCAAACAAATAATAATAATAATAATAATAATAATTTATATATTACTAAAACCTTAAACGTAGTATTTAATGTTACTACGCTCCAGTTGAGCCACATCAGCGTCCACGTCATTATCCTTTTTCTTTCCAATTTTTTTATAATTTTTTTAGTATTTATTTTTTTAATATTTATACTTCTCCAACTTTTCTCCCTCCATTACATTTTCATCTCCCTACTACTTCTTCAATTTTTCTCCTTTACTTACCTTTTCATCTTTCCATTACCCTCTACTTTATTATAATTCTTCTTCTTTCCTTTCATATTCCTTTGTTTTTGTCTCTTCTTATTATAAATTTGTCACTATTTCTTCCATTTTATGCATAGTTTTCTCTCACAATAAAGAGGCTCTCTCTCTCTCTCTCTCTCTCTCTCACAATTTTTTGTTGGATTTTTTTTTTCTTGAATCTTTGCTTTAGATTGATAATTAAAAAAAAAAATTTTTAGAACTCTACTTTAAGTTAATGCCGATTTAGTTTTGTTTTTTAAATTGTTATTGTTGTTTTTTTTTTGTTCACAATAATTGTTAAATGTTATTCTATTGCGTTATAAAGAATTAAATATAGCATATAAAAATATAATATTATTCTATTACATAGCATAATTTTGATAATTTGGTATATATCCTATTACATAGCATGCTTTTTTATAGTACTTAATTTAGATGTCAAACTAAGAAACTTGACTAATTTTTGTTTATTTTTTAATTCTTTGTGGTGGGCAAAGTACTCTTAATAGTTGTATTAGAATAGTTGTATTAGAAGTACTCTATAATGCCATTTATTTAGTGAAAAACTTAAAAGTTAGCCAAACAAAAATAATCGGATGAGTGACAAATTTTAGCTTTTGCAATTTTATTTTAATAATTATTATTATTATTTTATAACAATGCATATATATTGGTTCAAAAAAAAAAAAAAAAAACAATGCATATATAGGAATTTAACTATTAGATTTTGCTAATAATTTTTTATTTGATAATAATATGTTTTGGATGGACGAAATTACAATTTCTGCAAAGAAAATAACCTTAATAAATTATCAACAACAAATTGTTTTCCTAATTATTCTAACTAATCATTGTTAAGTTTTATTAATTTTTTTAGTTACGTTTTTCAGTGTTTTGGATTGTAGGCAAAAAAAAAAAAGTTTGAGAAAATTTGTTTACAACAAAAAGAATAATTTTCAAATTTATATTCTTTTTAATGATTCAGAAAAATGTTATAAATAACTTTTATTAAAAAATGAATATTTTCATTTACTTGCCTTTTGAATTTCCGAGAAAAATTTTATTATTTTCATTTTAGTGTAACAAAATTTATATTTATGATTCATGATTGTTCTTATATAACATTTATGATTGTTCTTATAATAAATAAAAATATGATTACAAAATACATCATTATTTATTAAATTAGTTTAAATTGTTAATTTTTTTAATAAAACCACTGTAAAAATAACTATCACGCGCAATGCGCGGATTTGCTGCTAGTAATATATAAAACCCTTTTAACTGACTCCACCAGTCTAGCTATATAACAAAAAATAGAAAAAAAAAAGAAGAAAAGAAAGTATTTTACTACAATGAGGCTACCTAATTTCATTAATCCTATTCCTAATATTCTTAGCAGCAGATAAGATAACCAATTCCAGGCGACTGTTTAACTTTTAACAAAATCCTATTCGTATTTGTAATGCTACATATATCCTGGTTTTTTATTAACCCAACTCTAAACGAAAAAAAAAAAGGCTTGTGAGAGAGTTCAGAGTAGACCTTTATTTCACTTTTTTTTAGAGAGAAGATAATTTATAATCTATTAGGATAAGAATAGAAAAATTAAGAATTCGATTACTGCGACTAGAGTCCCGTATCATACCACGCTACGGACTTATATAAGTTAGTGATATTTTTGTTTTCGTTTTTCAAGTTGATCATAAAAATTGTTTTTGGCCACAAAAGTTAGGAGTTTTAATTTGAAAAGGAAAAGCTAATATGGGGATAGGGACATCGAACTTGAAAGGAAAAGAACCGATCAATTCTGCGGGGGCAGAGGTGGCGGCGGAGGCCGAGACATCGCCACCATCAACAACATCAAGAAGCCTGTTACCAGTACCCTCTCATCCGTTCACTGGCACCATCGTCTGGTTGGTGAATTTCATTACCGAGTTTCAGAACACATATTTGTCGAAAAAAGAAGATGCTGAACGCTTCGTCTATGTGGACTCGGAGAGGCTGAAGGAGTGTTTGTTGAAGTTACTGCCTGGGTTGATAACTGCGCACAGGGAAATTGGCAGTGGCGCAAGCAAAAACAAAAGTCCATTCCGTGAGTGGTACTGCAAAGTGAAGGACTTGGTATATGAAGTAGAAGATTTATTTGAAGATATTGAACTGGAGATTAGAGCCGAGTCGTATGAGTCTCCTCCATTGTCGTATGAACTCTTTGAAGAGTTACTTGAATGGACTTGGAACTTAAGATTAAGTACCTTTGGTCTCTCAAAAAACATTCACATTCTCCACTTCCTCCTCCTCCTCCTTCACAAGCATTAACATTGTGGTCTTTATTGCTTCAAAGGCAGCGGAGGGCAAATGAGTTTCTCTATCTCAAAAATTATCTACCTGCAAATATGCTTTGTACGGTAAAAAGAATGTCCCTCATTATGGAACATCTAGAAAATCTTGTAGCGGAAATGCTCTCTTTACCCTCATCCTCACTGCCCCCGTACTCCTTCTCGAGTAGTGACAAAGAAGACCCAGGATATGATTTACTCCCTTGGTATTTGAGAAGATGCCTGGAATTCTGCTTCATATTCACCCCTGGTTTCACCTTTTACGAGAAAGATTTGGTCTTATTATGGGTAGCTGGGGGACTTGTTCACCCTGTTGCTGGACGTAGCTTGGAGGAGGAAGCAGGCCATTACTTCGATCTGATGGTGTCTTGGAACTACTTTCTGCTGGCATCATTGGACCTAGACCCTCCTCGGTACAAACTAAGATTTGACTGGATAAACATCGATCCCTTTACCATGGACCATGAATTCGTGCGGTCTGATGGTCTTGTCTCAGAGAGGGCACGCCATGCTTCTGTTTCTGTGTGTGTCTCTTCCATATCTGAAGGATGGCTAGAATCTTCAAGGGGTTTACGCACAATCTTCCTTAGGAGGAGCTCTCGGTTGAATGGTGTTGGGGATTTGTTCCTCAAGGCTAGATACTTGCGCATACTTGATCTGTCACATGCCGGGTTCAAAACTCTTCCGGATTTTGTTTGTGATTTGCTGCATCTTAGGTCTCTAAATCTCTCTTATAGTCCAGTTGAGAAATTGAGTAGATCAATCATCAGCCTCTTCCGTCTTCAAACCTTGAATCTCTTTCGTTGTCATGAATTGACCAGCATTCCCGACAACCTGTACTTGTTGTCTAACCTGCGCCACCTTGTTATTAGTCCTGTTAAATTAAATTTGATGCCTACATTTATTGGGAGATTGACCTCTCTTCAAACACTACTTGAATTCACCGTCCTAAGGAAAGATGGATGTCAAATTGGAGAGCTAAGAAACCTAAATAACCTTCGTGGGGAGCTTAGCATTGAAAATCTCGAGAATGTGGCAACTTTGGATGAGGCTAAGGGGGCAAGGTTGCATCTCAAGACTGGTATTCACAAATTATCCTTGGTTTGGTCCAAAAACGAACCTAATGCAAATTTTGACATTGCCCAAGGTCTTCGACCTCATTGCAACCTCAAGGTTTTGAAGATTTTCAACTATAATTCCAAGTTTCCATCTTGGGTGTCAAATCCTTCATTCACACATCTTATATCTATCACCCTGACCAACTGCTTAAGTGAAGAACTCCCACCACTTGGTCCATTGCCTCTCTTGGAATTTCTTCAAATTGTGAATGTTAACGGGGTTAAACATATTGGCTCCAAGTTTTACGGATGGGGAATTGTCAAAATTGCTTTCCCATCTTTACTTACACTGGAAATTTGGCATATGAATGATTTGGAAACTTGGGCTCGATGCAAATCCAGTGACTTCCCAGTGCTAAAGAAAATTTATCTGAGTAGCTGCAAAAAGCTGAAGAATCTCCCTAAGATGCGGCCACATGTCAAAATAAAGACTTTCGAGTGCCCGAAATTTTCACATGTCAGTTGTTCGGATTGATCTTTCAGAGATATAGTAATCCTTTATCAGGTACAATAGTCATTTGTTGTTTTCTTTTTCTCAAGTAATATGATTACTTTGTGTAAACTAGTTTCTTTGACCTGGTTTAGAATATATTTTATTAACTTCCTTTTTCTTTTTCTTTTTTTTTTTTGCAGAATTTCACAATGTTATGGCTGTTATAGGTGGACATTGTAAAATTTGAAGTTACATTTACAAATGAAGGGGAACAATGTAAGTTGTTCTGTTGTATGATGTCTTTGTGCTTTTTACTCTGATTAATAAAATTCTTACTTACCTATTAATAAAAATATTCATTGATTATATTGCGTAAATGAAGACGTGGATATTGCTTTGGGTGATTTGGGTAATATATACTTGACTCATCATGCTCTCTTCTAAGTTCTTGGTGAAGAGTGAGGTTGTGTGTGTAACTTATCAAAAACTAAAAATCTTGACTTCTTGTTATGAGTTTAGTTTGTACCTGCAAAACTCAAATGTGATTTCCTTCCTTCATAATAATTGGGTTGAATCTTAGATTATGAGCCCAAAACTGACTTTAACCTACCAATGAAAAAAAAAAACTCGATTTGTAACCTGAAGGCCGAAGTTCAACTTGTATGCAGTGTCCTATTGTCAATGCTAGCTTCTGTTCTTCTTTTTCCCCCCTGAAGTTTCTTAGCTTCTTGTGTCAGCTTTGCGTTTTATAGGAAATAAATTATATATGAATGATAAAGGCAGCACCCTATCCCACAATATAAATATTAATTTTCATATTGAAATATTTGGAAATCTCAGGATGCCTTGCATTTCCGTGGGTGTATACTCTTGCATACTTCTTTGGTTGTGCCCATTTGGCATGATTGGTAATATTTTAAAACCAAAAACCAAATGAGGTCCTAAATACTAAGCTGATGAGAACTTCCAAAACAAGAAAGATTCTGGTTGCATGTAACTAGCTAATTTTCCAAGATTAGGAGTGATCTTCAAAACATGTTAAGGTTTTCATACGAAGAAATGAATCTAAATGAGTTTTTAAAGCTACTTTGTGTTTCCTTTTTTAGCTTGCTTTTTCACATGGATTACAATTCAGTGATATATATATCAATCCCTACTAGTTCTCCTGGGTATGATACATGGTTTTGACCGGTGGGGTCATGTAGCTGTGGTTTACTCCCTAGGATAGGTCCAAAGGCCCTACCTTGCTGAGGCTCCACTCTATAAATCAAAAAAACAAATTATTTTGCATTCATGAGTGCTCGCTCCAGACCATGGCTCTTGTCTTCTTGAAGATATATGAGCAAAGTTGGACTGAAATATTTCAATCGTTTGTGACAAGCACCTGTTAAAGCATTACTGCAAAAGACAGATTAATTTAGTTCTAAAAAGAGAAAAGGGACTGAAGGGGAATCAAAGATAAACAGTTAGGTAGACTATGATCATAAATGCAACCTAAAGCTTATATTTAGGAAATTTTTACTGGTGGAACCATTAGATGGGATTTAATCTTTTAGACTAGCTGCATCCAACTTGATCATGCATGCCATATTATGCATTTAGTTTAATTCAAGTGCATTACTAGCTAAGAAGTTCTTCCTTTATTTTCCTTTTGTCACTGCATTTCTTTTCAATGTCTTTTTCCCCCCAGTTTTACTTCTTTGTCTTATCTTTAATATAACTATTGAGACTCAATATATTTTTTTCTTCTAAAATAAGTAGTTATTCTTCCTTCTCTGCAGGGCAGTAAGAGATCAAACCGTTAATAAAGAATTTAAAGAGCTGTGGAATGGGTAAAAATGCAGATGGCCCGAATGTTGGCTAGTACTACTTGGGATAGTGGTTAAATTTGCTAGTTGGTGTTGTTAAATAGTAATATTTCTTATTGATTTTCTGCAACTTGGAATGACTCAATTATTGATGTTTTTTTTGCTCCATTGATATTCGTTCTTTCTCCTAATTAATAGATCTGTAGAAGGTACAATGGTAGGCTTGTTTTCTGCAAAGTGACTAATAAGATGGAATATTCACTTCACCTAATCAAGTTTGGCAGAGAGTAATACAAGAAGATATTTGAGCTGAGTTGAATTTCACTGCTGAGAGAAGATGAGAGCTGGGAAAGAAATTAATAAGTCACTTAGATAAAATCAAAATTTTCACCAACAGTAGAAGAGTAAAACGAGCATATGTGTGTAGCATTTATCTATACACATTAGGGGGCAATGTTACTATTTGTCTCACTCAATTCAAGAAAACCATAACAACAATCATTCCTTGAACTTTTACATCACTTTTAATTACGTTAGCATATACCTAACGCCAACCTAAAAATTTCATTCTTGCTGATGATGGATACTCGTGGTTTTGTCTTTTACCTAAAAATTATAGCAGACCCAAACAATGCATAGAAATAGATAATTATTTTATAATTATAATATAATGTATAATTTGTTATCTAAAATTTGTTGAAAATAATTTTGCTCTCCTTAAAAATTAAACAATTTTAAAAATTATTTTTCATTTTTCTATCTCTACCAACATATCATTCTATTATTTTAGGTGTGCGTTTAGATACAGATGAAAAACTATATTATTTTAATATTCAGCTTATTTTTGCTATTATTCATGGGCCTCACTGCACTTTTTAGTACTATTCATGGGTCATATTGTATTATTTCAGTTAACTTTTACCTTTATCTACCGTACTTTCTGCAAAAAGTTTTCAGTTTTAGCAAAATAAATTGTTCTCAAACAGACCCCTAGGTGTGTTTGATTGATATTATTCTTATATAAGGTGGTCCATATTCTTCAAAATTATGTTATAGTATGCTATATTTTTTTTTTCCTATAACTAAACTTTTTAAGTTTCAAATAATTTATTCAAATTCTGCATTCTCTTAAAGGAGATTATCATGGTAATCAAAATTCATAAGAAACTAATAGTGAATATGTATAATTTATTATCTAAATTTTATTATACATAATTTGTTTGTCCTAAAAATTAAACAATTTCAAAAGTAATTTCTATCACTCTATTTTTACAAATACATAATTTTATATGTTTTTTTTTATTGATATTATTATTCTGTTTTGAAATGGTCCATGTCGGGACACAAATCGTGGATTGGGCCTTTGAACAGAATAAGTTGGGGCCCAAGCTATGTATGGTATCCTTAAAATGAATTTGTAAAGAGAGTGGGCTGAAGAATACTTGACTGAATTCGTATGAGTTGGAGGCCCAAGTATGATTATGACCAAATTTGTATTAATAAGATATTTGATTGTTACAGTGTTCTTCTCGGCATTGTCCGAGGAGTATGCTTATACAAATGCTATGAATACTTCTCTTTTTCTCTCTCTCTCTTTTGATTGTTATTCTTCTCCCTCTTTTTTTCCTCTCTCCTTCTATTAATATGCCCTTCCTCTACTACGTGGGCTTTTTTTGATACTTGTCCCATCAACCCCCATCTGGAGTCTTCATTTGGCAGCTGCAAAGGATGAAGGTCACTGTTCAGGTGTCTTTTTCCATTAATGTGGCCATGATGTTAGCTGCAGGATCATCAATGCGGTGGCAGCAGCTTTTTGCTTAATATCTAATCTTCGCCACCTGTCCTTGAGGTTGAGCACTCATCTGGGACACCCTTTTAACAATCCGAGCAGGAAGTCTCCTCGGACCAGGCTTTCTTCCACGGGACTTACACTTCAGCATCGAATTAGGCTGGGCAAACTCCTCAAGATGTGTTGTCCTCGGATGTATAGTCTCCTCGGACAGGCCCACGGCCCAGGATCTGGCATTGGGCCTTTTACCCCTACAGTCCATATTCTTCTAACTATTGTTATTATGCATTATATTTTCCTAATTTTTTGATACAACTAAAATTTTTAAGTTTTTAAGGAGGTTATTATGATAACCAAATTGAACAAATAGACCAAAATGAACTAAAATTGACTGAATATACTAAATTGGACAAATGTGGACCAAATAGATCAAACCGGACTAAATTGGACAAAAAATTACCGAAGTGAACGAAGTATATTGAATGGACTGAATTGAACTAAGATGGACCAAAATGGACCAAAGTAGACCGGATGAATTGAAGTGGACCAAACAAGGCCGATTTGATATGTTTCCTTTTGTTTTTTTTTTTTTTTTTTTTTTTTTTTTTTTTTTTTTTTTTTACAACTAAAGTTTTAAGTTTTAAATTTCTTATTCAAATTCAATTATCACTTCCAAAATAACTAAGTATTAACTCAAACAAAAGCGATAAAAGGAAGAGAGACTACTTGTGAAGAGGAACTCAAAAATACAACACCAATACATATTTACCCAAAATAGAGTTTTAAAAACATAATAATTCATCAAACTAAAGTAGAGTTGCAAGGAAGAATATAAAATCAAGAGAGAGAGAGAGAGAATAATCATTTTTTCAAGAGAGAATGAGAAGAAAAAAAAAGTAAAAAAAAAATTATAGTAGAGTTGCAAGGAAGAATATGAAAGCAAGAAAGAGAGAATAATCATTTTTTCAAGAGAGAATGAGAAGAAAAAAAAAAAGTAAAAAAAAAAAAGTTATAGTAATAAATACCAAATTATCCAAGTCATGCTAAGTGATAAAATAACCTTATATTTCTTAAGATAACATCTATGAAATCAAAGAAAAAGAAAAAAAAATTATAACAACTTAAAAATACAAAACTAAATCAAATTAACCTAAAGTAGAGTTATAAAAAAACACAAAGATTCATCAACCTAAAATAGAGATGCAGAAAAATAATAAAATCCACCAAAAAATGAGAGAGGGGAAGAGAGAAATAACCATTTTTTGTGTGGGAAAACTGTGCATAGAATGAGAGAGTGAATTGCAAATTTATAATAAAAAGATTGGAATGAGAAGAGCCAAAAATAAAATAAGATAAAGAGATAGAGGAAGAGTGATATTAAAGTAGATAGTAGTGGGGATATGATAAGGTAAAAGGCCCAAGGTTGGAGAATGTATAAAAATAAGTTGGGAAATAAATGATGAGAAGTTGATGAGTTGAGAAAGAGAAAAGATGATTAATTATAGAGAAAGTGTGAAGTGGAAACCTAAAAACAATTTTTGTAACATGGCTATGATGTGGTTTATCTAGAGTGTAGCAATAATAAATGCCATACTTCAACATATATATATATATATATATATATATATAAATCATCTTTCTTCATGCTTCTTTCATTAGGAAAAAATAACAAATGCCCTAAGAACATTTGTTAGTAAACCATAACATTCATTCTTCTATTGTATTTGTGTCCTACTCAACGTAACATTCATTCCTCTACATCGTTTTTAGTTAATTTAAGCAAATAATAATGTCAAACTAAATATAATTCTTTGCTATTGGTTACTTGTGGCTTCACCTAAAATTATCATTCTTCACACTTTAAGCATACTCTAAACTTGTTTAATGTGTTAAAAAAAATTTACATTATAAAAGTGTTTGTGATCTGCAAGTAGGTTTAGGGAGATATACATGTCAATGAAATGCAAGAGTTTTTGGAGGCTAATTCCTAAGAGAGCCTAATAAACAATGTTTGTTAAGAGATAAAGGCAAAAATTTTAGCAAAAAGGAGGATTCAAAGATAAACCACAAAATAGACAGATTTGCTTCAATTAGGAAATTCCTTTACTAGCAACTAAAGCCAAAGTGCCACTTGTATGTTCTTGTATTATTGTCTGCATTAGAGTGTCAAGTCACCAATTTGTTAGTAGTTTTGGTGGGTGTGTTCTGTTGGTATCTTTTTCTCATTTTGGGTTGTATTTGGTTTTTCTTTTCAATTGCAGATTTGTTTCTCCTTTAGGTTGTTTTGGTTCTTTCTATGAACTACATTTTTGATATGTTGTGTATTCTTCTCTTTTGTTTAATGAATGTAATCTTCTTCATCAAAAATAAATAAATAAAAATATTGCAAACACATGCACATTCCAATATTGATTTTGAGCTATATATTTTATATAAACCAATATTTCCCTTCAAAATCTTATTTATATATATATATATATATATATATATATATATATAATAGCAATATTCATGAATTTATGGAAGCCAATTTCCAATATTGATTTCTTTTGTTGATTTGGGTTGTGATTTAATTTTTCTTATCTATTATGAATTTGTTTATTCTTTGGGCTATTTTGGTTTTTTCTTATGAGTTGCATTTCTAATATGTTTTGTGTTCTTCAATTGTTTTTGATATACAAAATATATAATAGCAATATTCATGAATTTATGGAAGCCAATTTTCAATATTGATTTCTTTTGTTGATTTGAGTTGTGATTTTAGTTTTTCTTTTCTATTACAGATTTGTTTATTCTTTGGGCTATTTTGGTTCTTTCTATGAGTTGCATTTCTAATATGTTGTGTGTTCTTCAGTTGTGTTTGATGAAATTAAAGTAATCTTCTTCATAAAAAAAAAAAAAATAAACACATTGCAAACACATCCACATTCCAATATTTTTTTTTGAGCTATATATTTTATATAAACCAACATTCCCTTCAAAATCATAAATATAATATAATTGTATTACACAAGAATTTATGGAAGCCAAATTCTTAGTGAACAGAAGATTATTCAAAATATTAAATAGAAAGTGATAACTTAGATATAAGAAAGAGGCCACTACAAAGCAGATTGTTACATATAATACTTAACTTCTCTATCAATATGTAAGAGATTTTTTTTTGAAAATCATATGTAAGAGATTAATGACCGTATAGATAGTTCTATCAACTAACTATGACTTTCATCTCTATGTATGTAGTCACCCAAAATATCTCACCCATTTTTCTTCCTTTAAGGGATTCTTAAGTTCTTATCACATTCTTCTAAGTGTTAAATCAATTCCTCAAAGCATTGTAGAATTATATATACATGTTTAGCAATCAATGCAACAAAATTTCACACTGCTAGAGGATATTGTAGTAGTCAAAACTCAAAACAAAAACACTTAATTATTCCAATGTATTATAAGAAGACAAAATACTCCAATATATCAAAAAATATCTTATTATTTCAATAACCCATGAGTAATTTCTAAGTTAAAAAATTCACTTACAAAAGATATTGGAGTTGAGTTGATCAATGGAGATAAGTTAGGAAAGAAAAATATTCATGTAAATTACTCATTCAATCACATAGAAACAAAGTCTTCAAGATATGTAGAAGAGAGACTCACTAGCTCAATCACATAGAAATGCGGAAGAGAAGACGATTGAGGATTGTCTCAGTTGAAAATTTTTTTTGCTCATGCTTCTGGTTTTGGTTTCCCTCTTATGCATTTTGTTTTTTTTATTCTTTTAATGAACTTTATTGCCACTATTTTACTAGCTTACAAATTTTGTCTCTACTTACTCTTTTGCTAATGTGAAACATTGTAGAATTATATGAACATGTTTAGCAATGTCACAAAACATTGTAGAATTATAAGCATATGTTTAGCAATGTAACAAAAGCACCCAAACCTATTTACGTTTCCCCAAACACTATGATCACATAAAATCCCATCTCCTTTACGCCCCTATGTTTTCCCAACCCATCTCTTTTAAGTTTAGTCTTTACCTTTTCTTTTTTAGCTTTCCCATCTCTCTCTCTCTCTCTCTCTCTCTCTCTCTCCTTCATCCTCAGTCAGTCTCTCTTCCACAGTTAACAGTTTTAAACAAACAATTCAGAAGGAGTTGTGCCATGTGCAGAACAATCCCTGTCAATCTCTCTCCCACTAACACCATGAATGCATGTTTAGCAATCAATTCAACAATACTTCACACTACTCAACCATATTGTAGTAGTCAAAACTCAAAAAAAAAAAAAAAACCAATTATTTCTATATGTTCTAAGAAGGAAAAAAAAATACTCTAATCAGTCAAAACAATAATAAACATCCCATTATTTCAATAAGCCATGAGTGATTACTAAGTTGGAATATTCACTTACCAAAGATATTGGAGTTGAGTTGATTAATGGAGAGAAGTTGGGAAAGAAATGCTAAATATAAAGAGACTCACTAGCTCATGCGAAAGAGAAGATGCAATAAAACGAGTGATCTTTTGCTAACAAGTTAAAACTTAAAACTAACCCACTGTAGGCACTCCTACGATCCTAACCCACCGCCAACATCTACACCATTTTTTTTAGTGATAAAAATTTGCTAAGTAAAATAAGTAGTAAAAAATGTTATTGATAAATATTAGAAAGCATAATGAATAAATATCAAAATCACTTTTAAAAAATTGGTGACACATCTACTTGTAAAAGTTGCCTAATAAAATTTGTAATATTTATAATATCATTCTTTTATTAATATACGGTACGGAATATACTGCATGCATATGTACGTGTTTCAGATCATGTAAGATTTGATTTTTTTTTTAAATCTTGTTAAAATATGCCATAAATATACGTATGTACATGTATATTGAAAAATTTTTCCTCTAACCTATTATGACAACTCAAAAAATTTTAAAATATATAATTCGTATGAAAAATAAAGATAAAACTTAACTAAAAAATAAAGATAAAAAGAAAGAAGAAAAAGCAAGCCAAAACAACTCAGATGTCTTGGGACATAGTTTTTTAATTTTAAAATATAGAATCAAAAGCACCAAATCCTATTTACATTTCCCCAAGCATTACGATCACATCAAATCCCATCTCCTCTACGGCCTTACGTTTTCCAAAGCCATCACTTTTAAGTTTAGTCTTTACTTTCTCTTTTTAGCTTTCCCTCACAGATTCTTCCTCTCCCTCTCCTTCCACTTCAACAATCGCTCTTCCATAATTAATATTTTTAAACAAATGGTGCAAAGGCATAAATAGTCAAACAGTGCAGAAACAGAAGTGCAGAAGGAGCTATGCCATATGCAGAACAATCCCTCTCAATCTCTCTTCCACATGTCTAGCAATCAATGCAAAAAAACTTTACACTGCTCAAGGATATTGTAGTTGTCAAAACTCAAAACAATAACATCCAATTAATCTAATATGTTCTAAGAAAAAAAAAACACTCCAATCTATCAAAACAATAATAAACATCCAATATTTCAATAAGCCATGATTAATTAATAAGATGGAATCTTCACTTACCAAATCAAGTTCCAAATATATTGGAGTTGAGTTTAGTTGAATGGAGAGAAGATGAAAGAAGTTGGGAATGAAAATATTAATCAATGCCTAGCTTACTGCTCTTACTACTACGATGTGAACTACTCATTTAGTCACATACTCACATAGGAACAAAGTCCTCAAGAAATATGGAAGAGGGAAACAACGATTGTGAGGGGTATTTGTCTAGAAAATCAAATATTTTGGTATTATATTTGTGTCTTATCACCATAACATCCATTCATATGTGTTGCTTTTAGTTACTTTAGCATATAATAATGTCAAAGTAAATATAATATTTGGGTATTATATTTGTGTCTTACTCACTGTAACATCCATTCATATGTGTGGCTTTTAGTTACTTTAGCATATAATAATGTCAAAGTAAATATACTTCTTTACTGATGATTACTTTGCTTTCACTTGGCTGGTCGCGACTTGCCTAGTCAGCAGTCTATTTTGATTCTTTTGCCACGTGTCACTTGAGAGCAATGCAGGTCGCAACTTGCCCAAAATGCAGCTTTTACAAAGATCATTGGACTCAAGTACTGTCTATCTAAATACAATTAAGCCTAGAAATATATATATATATATATATATTGGACTCAAGTACTGTCTATCTAAATACAATTAAGCCTAGAAATATATATATATATATATATATATATATATAAACATTAAACAAAGACAACTAAAAACAAGGATTTTACAAAACTTAATAATGTCATGTTAGGAAATATATATTTCTCCAAGTCATTAACTGTTGTTTGTAACTTATCTAATAATCTCCTAATCTTGAGTAGCTCAACTACAATATCATCTACAACGTACTAGTATCTCTTATAGCTTTTATAATGAATATAGCCTCCTACATTCCACACATATATCAACTGATCTCTTTGGAAATTTTGACAAAAATAATAGACAATGTCTAAACGAAGATGGGAAAAAACTTTATTATTTTTCTTTGGATGTGCAAAAATTTTTCTAAATAGAAACTTCATTCTACTTAATAGAATTACAAGAAGAACAAAAAATTCTTCAAAGAGTGTTTGCGAATAGTATATATCCCATCCCATCGGCGACCCATTCTTGAAAGAAATTTAGTTAGATCCATTAACTCTTGTTGGTTTGTAGCTAAAAGCTTCTTGCTTAAAGAGTGTGCAAAAGTCCCATCAAACAACAAACAGTCTTTCCAAACAATAGCATTTACTAGCACCCATAATAGTTGAAACTGTTTAACTTTGTGCGGTAACTAAAATTTTGTTAGCTCTACTTTCAGCTCTTAGGTGCTCCCAATCACAATGAGTTGCATTCCATGCACCATCAATTATAAGTAAAAGTTTTTCAAAAACATAATATGCAAGTTAATTCTGAAGTGTATCCAATTCCACAACATCAATACTTCTATTACTAAGAGTTTCAAGTATGGCTTTCATAAGAAGCCTCAAACCAAAATTTGTGAGTATGGATAACCAAAATTGTTAGCAAAATCTTTTACAATCTTGTAATTCTTATAGATGATTTAGGTAAGAGTTGTTTTTCAATTCCAATTGTACCCACTAACAACATTATTTCAAAGCACCTACTGAAATCATTCCTTCTTACCACATTCAACATACACAAAATGTGTGTTAAGCATATTTATAGAGGATAAAAAAATATCAAAAAATATAGTCTAATCATGCAATTCACAACCTAGCTAGTCACGAAATGGTTGCCACTTGCCTAGTCATAGAATGTGTGTGTTGGCATATTTATACTGCATATAAAAATGTTAGAAAAGAGAGCAATATAATCCTGCAATTCGCAACCTTGTTGCAAAATGGTTGCCACTTGCCTAGTTGGCAACTTGTTTTGATTCTTCTTGTCACTTATAGGCTATGCAAGTTGCCTAATGTTTAATATATTCTTTTATTCACTTACTTAACTAGAATACATACAGTCCTTTACTTACATCTTTATGGAAACATGTTACTGCATCTTCAAAAAGTAAAAAAGAAGATTTCCTCTTTCGCGAAAGAGATAATCTATTCCTCTAAAGATTTGCAGCACACCATTTTTGTAATAGGTTTCAAGAAGGAGAAAAAAATATACTCCAATCTATCAAAACAATAATAAACATCTCATTATTTCAATAAGCCATGAGTAATTATTAAATTGAAATATTCATTTACCAAAAATATTGGAGTTGAGTTGATCAATGGAGAGAAGCTAGGAAAGAAATGCAGAAGATAGAGAGATTCACTAGCTCATGCGGAAGAGAAGATGAGTCAGACAAGTGATCTTTTGCTAAAAGTTAAAACTTAAAAGTGAGGCACTGTGGGCACTCCTACAGTCCTAGCCCACCCCCAACGTCAACACCATTTTTTTTAATGATAAAAATTTGCTAAGTAATATGAGTGGCAATGAATGTTATTAATAAATATTAGAAAGTATAATCAATAATGATCAAAATCACTTTCAAAAAATTGGTGACACATCTACTCGTAAAAGTTGCCTCATAAAATCCCTCTAAATCTTTCTTCCACCGAAACCACATGTTTAGCAATCAATGCAAGAAAACTTCACACTGCTCAAGGATATTGGTAGTAGTCAAAACTCAAAACAATAACATCCAATTATACCAATATGTTCTAAGAAGAAAAAAAAAACTCCAATCTATCAAAACAATAATAAACATCCAATTTTTCCAATAAGCCAGGATTAATTAATAAGATGGAATGTTTACTTACCTAATCAAGTTCCAAATATATTGGGGTTGAGTTTAGTTGAATGGAGAGAAGATAAGAGAAGTTGGGAATGCAAATATTAATCAATGCCTAGCTTGGTGCTTTTACTACTACAGTGTGAACTACTCATGCAGTCACATACTCACAAAGGAACAAATTCTTCAAGAAATGTGGAAGAGGGAAATGAGGATTGTGATGGGTATTTGTCTAGAAAATCAAATATTTGGGGTATTGTATTTGTGTCTTATTCATCATAACATTCATTCATCTATGTCGCTTTTAGTTACTTTAGCAGATAATAATGTCAAAGTAAATATACTTCTTTGCTGATGATTACTTTGCTTTTAACTGGCTAGTTGCAAAGTGGTCGCGACTTGCCTAGTTGGCAGTTTATTTTGATTATTTTGTCACGTGTCACTTGTGAGTTGCGCAAATTGCCTAAGGTCACGACTTGCCCAAGGTGTAGCTTCCACAAAAATCATAGGACTCAAGTACTTTCTATCCTAACTACAATTAACCCTAGATATATATATATATATATATATTAAAATCGGAAAAAAATACATATAAACATTGAACGAAGACAATCAAAAACAAGGACTTTACAAAACTTAATAATGTCGTGTCAGGAAATGTATATTTCTCCAATTCATCAACTGTTGTTTGTAACTTATCTAATAATCTCTTAATCTTGAGTAGCTCATCTACAATGTACTAGTATCTCTTGTAGCTTTTATAATGAATATAGCCTCCTACATTCCACACATATATCGACTGATCTCTTTGGAAATTTTGACAAAAATAATAGACAATGTCTAATCTAAGCAGTCATATAGTAACCTGCTAGTCGACAATGGGAAAAAACTTTATTATTTTTCTTTGGAAGTGCAAAAATTTTTCTATATAAAAAGTTCATTCTACTTAATAGAATTATAAGAACCAAAAATTCTTCAAATAGTGTTTGCGAATAGTGTATATCCCATCCCATCCTTGAGAGGTGACCCGTCCTTGAAAGAAATTTAGTTAGATCCATTAATTTTTGTTGGTTAGATTTGTAGCTAAAAGCTTCTTGCTAAAAAAGTGTACAAAAGTTCTATTAAACAAAAGACAACCTTTCCAGACAATAGCATTTACTAGCACCCATTACAATTGAAACTGTTTAACTTTGTGTGGCAACAATAATTTTCTACCTCTACTCAACTCTTAGGTGCTCCAAATCACAATGAGTTCCACTCCATGCGCCATCAATTATAAGTAATTTTTTTTTTCAAAAACCTCATATTCAAGTTGCTTCTGAAGTGTATCCAATTCCACAACATCAACACTTCTATTACTAAGAGTTTCAAGTATGGCTTTCATAAGAAGCCTCAAACCAAAATTTGGGGGCATGGATAACCAACACCCTTAGCAAAAGTTTTACAATCTTGTAATTCTTATAGATGATTTGGGCAAGAGTTGTTTATCTAATTCCAATTGTACCCACTACTAACATTATTTCAAAGCAATTAATGAAATAATTTCTTCTTACCACATTCAACATACACAAAATGTATGTTTAGCATATTTACAGTAGACAAAAAAAAAAAAAAATCAAAAAAATAGAGCAGTCTAATCATACAGTTCATAACCTAGCTAATCACGAAAAAGTTGTGACTTGCATTGTCAGTAAATGTGTGTGAATGCATGTGTTGGCATATTTACAGTGGATAGAAAAATATTAGAAAAGAGAGTAGTATAATCCCGCAGTTTGCAACCTTGTTGCGAAATGGTCGCGACTTGCTTAGTTGGCAACCTGTTTTGATTCTTCTACTGTGTGTCACTCATAGGCTATGCAAGTTGCCTGGTGTTTAATATATTTTTTTATTCACTTACTTAAGTAGAACACATACAGTCCTGAGTCATGTAATCTTACTTATATCTTTAAGGAAACATGTTACTACACCTTCAAAAAGTAAAAAAGAAGAGTTCCTCTTTCGTGAAAGAGATAATCTATTCCTCTAAAGATATGCAGCACACCATTTTTGTAAAAGTAGCTCTTCAAAACAAACTATGCACCATATTCTGAGCTTGGAAAACCTTTCTCTAGACTCCTGAACCTATATGCTCATGGACACAAAGCTTAAGCTGACACTAAAGACAAAACTTGATCTTTAACTTAAAAAGAAACCAAAGCATGAACCAACAAAATTTTTTTTTTTTTAAAATTCTAATTTCTAAATGATATGTGTGATATTAACAAATTTTAAATAATAGGAATATCAAATATGCAATATCTATTTGATTAGTAATTCAACAAGTGTAAGTGCTTGTATTTGGTATTTGGTATTTTATATCCGATATTTGTCATAGCAACACCCAAATCCTAAAATTCTAGACTTTAATTTTGGGTCTTCATTAGCAAATAACTAAAATTTAAAAACCTAACAACATTATCATTTGAATTATTATTTTTTTATAATACCAATAAACAAATGGTATTATGAGCTCAAATAATAGTGTAGCTAAAAGTAAAGGGGAGGATTGATTAGTTTCCTCATACTCCACTTGGAAAATATAAGGCATTGAGGGATTCACCGCACTTTTTATTTTTTATTTTATTATTATTATTATTGTTTATTTATTTTTTTTTTATGAAGTTAACATCACATTTGTTTAGAAAGATTTTATCTTGTCCCACAATTTTAGCTCACGGTATTGTAAATGTTAACCCATTTATTTATTTATTTGAAAATTTCACTGAAATTCAATTGGTGGCGGGCCTTATATTTATTCAAAAAAAAAAAAAAAAACTATGTATGTGTACCGTACTTAAACCCTAACCCCTAATGCCTTTATAGCATGTTTGGGAGTTAAAAAAAGGAGGGGGAGTAGAGTAGAGGGAGGGAGAGTAATTCAATTACCTTGTTTGGAAGTTTTTTAAGGAAGGAAGGAGAGGGATTTGGAGGGGTTTGAAGGGGTTTCAACTACCTCTAATCCCTCATTTTTAATTCCTTCAAATTGGAGAGATTTGGAGGGAGAGTAGAGTAGATAAGTTATTGGTCAAATGAATTCCCTAATTTACCCTTTCTAAATTAACAAAATTATCATTTCTAAAGGGCTAATTACTCCCTTCCCCCTCCCTAATTTTAAAAACATCCAAACAATGTAGAGGGGATTCATTCCCCTCTACTCTCCTCTCCACTACTCTCCCTCCCTCTACTCCCTTCTACTCTCCTCCCTCTCTAAACTTCCAAACAAGCCATTAGTCCTTTACTATCTATTTTTCTCTTGTCTCTTGATTTTTTTTTGTTTTTTTTTTGGTTTCAAACTATAGGTTTTTGCTATAAATCCAAATTTAAATACTTTAAATAATAGAGAAAAAAAAAAAGTTAAATTCAATATTTTTTAATACTTTCAAACTCGTCCTCTATCTTTATATCTTTCTATAAAATGTGAATTTTGAAAATATAAGATGGAGACAAAAATTCAGGAGATACTCATCAAAAGGACAAAATATTGAGAAATCATTACCCCCATATTGTCTTACAATGACAAGAATGTTGTACTATTAGCAAAAGTATTAGATGTTGGCCATATGTTTAATAGTGAATCACAATGGAGGGAAGCATTTTACTAAGAAATTATTCCAATTTTATGCAAAAAAAAAAAAAAAAAGGCAATTAACTACCTTGCAAGTAGCTTATAAGATTTATACTCCTTTCTCACATCTAATTATTTTATTTCTGTCTTTGCCCTTTCTTGATGCAATTCTCAAAAGTTTCACTCCTTGTTATTATTCCTTTAAGCTGAACTATACCCAAGATAATATCATTTCCTTGCTCTATATCAAGCTCAACCATATCTAAAATACAGCCAGGCTCGAAAATCTAAACTCGGCCAGAATATGAAAATTCATTGCTTGTTAATAGCATGCAAATTAATTCTCATAGCATGGTCTAGACTAAGAGCCAATAACTGAGTCATTCCAAGCTGCAGAAAATCAAATATGAAACTTAACAATTTAACAACTCCAACTAGCATGTCTTCCTACGCCCACGAAACTCCTTTTCTCTTCCCTATGGCCATCTGGTTTATTTGGATAGTTCAAAATAAAACTGCCATGGAAAATCAAACCTTCAATCCTCCCATAATCATTAAAGGGATCAAATCCCTTGCCATTAAACTTTTCTTTTCCCTCCCCTTCCAATTGAAGAGGCCTAAGTATAACAACATTCTTATTGGGTGGAAACCTCCTCTTGCGGGATTCTTCAAACTCAATATTGATGGGTCAGCTCGCTCAAGGAAATCCCAGCAGAGCTAGTTCTGGAGGTCTCATTAGAGACTTTAGAGGGTGTTGGATTAGTGGTTCTTCTCTTTTCCCTTGACAATTGTACACTGCATACCAAGTTTACATTTAGTCTTCAGGTTACAAATTAAGCTTATCATTTTCATTGGTAGGATATAATGAGTTTTGGTCTCATGAGTCTTTTGTGGTATGTAAACAACCTATAAATCCCACAACTTTGGGAATTTATAATACCATAACATGCTTCAAAACTAGCCAAAAATATATTATTAGATTCTTGTATTGTAGCAAAGCACCTATTAAAAATTAAAAATGAGAAATTGAGTGACTATTCCACAGTTATAATTAAGTTACAAATTCTCAAACAGCTTATATGCAAAAGTATCAAACACGTGAACACGTGTAAATAGGGAAAAATAGAGCAATGCTCTCATTCAAGGCAAAGCTCGGATTCACACATTGGTAATAGAAATAAAAATTAGAAAAACTTAACAGTTCAACCAGGCCAAAGACATTAATTTTATAGAAACAAAATGAAATTTTGAAACAAAAAGAGCAAAAAACTGCATTGATTCTCAGATCTAGAAGGTTTTTAGGATCTCAAGACGTATTTCATATCCGTTAAAACAAATTTGAAAACTTTTCAAATGTAAAATATATTCTGGGCCCATCTTAAATTTAAATTTGCTCTCAGCATTAACGTATTTAAACGGATCATCAGACATGGCAGGAAAGCAATATCATCTCTTTCCCCAAACAAGAAGTCTTCTTTTTTACGTTTTGAAGGTGCAGCAACAGGTTTCCTTAATAATGTAAGAGTGACAGACTGCTACATTGATCTCTCAAGCAGAATCACGTGAGGGCTTGGGCAAGGAATGAAGAAGTAAAAGTTCCTCTTCTCTCTGCTTTGATTTCGACTTTAACAACACCAACCCCAAATCTTTCACTTCTTTCTTTGATTCCCAACCAAACCCAACACCAGAACTGTGATTGTGATTGAAGGGTGAAGTTGCTTGAGCATTAGTGGCGGTGCAATCACCATAGATTGTTTGATTTACAATAGAAAGAGATAGATATAGAAACTCCTGGGTAACAACTAAAGTGTAAAGAGTATCTGGTTTCTCCAAAAAAAAAAAAAAAAAAAAAAAAGTAGTAAGTTTTGATTTTGACGTCTGTTTTTCTTTAATTAAAAGATTCCTTCCCAAATCAGAAAAGCACCGTTAACATGTTTGTTTGTATCCGCTATTTGACTGAAATTTTTATTATTGTTGTTGTATTTATGTATTATAAATAAAGTTAAAAATTAACTAAAATAATATATTGTGAGTTATTAATAATTTTAAAAAGTATAATAAAATTTATAAATAATAATAAAAATAAACTAAGTAGTAAAATAATTTTACAATAAATAAGCTTAACAAACGCAACGGGTCGACATGTAATTTTTTCAATTATATCATGACTTACATAATTTTCTTTTACAATTAAAAAGATATCAAATTATCATTTGAAGTAAAAAGATATCAAATTAAGAACATATAAATTATAGGGGTAAAATAACTAGTCACCGTACTTGTTCCATTCCATAGACCGATATTTGGCTTTTGTAATTACCACTGTAAAGCACTAAAGTGTTTGAAAACAAGTCAACAAAACAACTTGAAGTACAAAAGCTACCTCGGACGGGGAGAGATAGTGAAAGACTGAGAAATTCATGAAAAAGAAGAGATAGAGAAGAAGGTGAGAAACTGATTAAAGAAAAAAAAAAAAGTAAAAAATTCACCCAGAAACTCAACCTCATTCGGTCGTTAATGCCAAGTAAGCTTGAGAAGTTTCTTTTTGAATGAGGAAGAGAAAAAATTTGAAAATTGAAACCCTTTCTTGTCTCATTTTTGTTTTATATATATATATATATATATATATATATTTGTCTGCTTTTATTTTTGTTAAATAGTGAATGTAATACTTTTCATTTTTGTTTAATTTAGTTGACTGTCCCGTAGTCTTTGGTTGTTTTGCCAAGTAAATGTAGGGGTCAACCATTGTATTAAATGCCTGGCCAATGAAACGTGTGTACCATAAAATTATCTTCAAATTGTATGTAAGGCTGTTTAAAATTTGGTAGATTGAATTTGAATCACTCTAACAAACCGGCTTTATTGTTTTTGTTTGAATTGGGCGAGTCATTATAACATAGGAAAAATATCTTTTTGAATCTTTTAAAAAGTAAAATGTATTTTTGCCCCAATATAATTTGGATATGTGCTAGAAAGACCTTCCAATTCTTAAATATATTTGATTTTACATTGAATGCGTCATTATTTGAAAATTCATTCAGTTTGTCATTTTATTATGCAAATCCAAATTTAATTGGATTTAGATCATCTTTTGTGTGGTGTTAACCGGATTCCCTTACTCACTGAGTTTGATTCTGTCTCTCTCTGCCAACACACTCTTAATCAAGAGAGTTAATTTCATATTAGATGCCGTTTTAGTTTGACTAGCAAAATAATATATTTTGATACCAATTAATATTGGTGTACTGTTTTAAAATTTTAACTTAAAAATTATATTCATATATAGATGAATTAAAAATATATATATTATTTTCATGTAATATATATGTTATTGAATTATTTGGTAAAAGTCTATCTAATTTGTTATGGATTTTAGTTTTTTACAAATGCAAGTTACTCAAGCTAAAATAACATTAAAAAATAATCTGAAAAGATTATAAGTTTTAAAATATAATAATAATAATAATAATGAAAAAAAAGTTAATGAGAATATTAACGTAGGGATTTGGTGAAAGCATTTAATGGTTTGGTAAAAAGTAGAAACTTCTTTTTTCTTTTTGGTTCAAAAAAGTAAAAACTTCATTAAGAAACCAACCTGTCTTCCACTTTTTTCAAATGTTCCAAGTTCCAACATGCTTTTCTAACTTTTCCACTCACACACGCCTCACGCCTCCCTCCTTTGTGACATTCTTCTGGTTTGTAGATCTCAGAATACTTTGTTTCTTTTTGTTACAAGCTTTCAGCCTCATTATCAAAGCTCCAGTGCCGTCGTTCACCAAAAACCCCAGAAAATCAGCAGAAAATAGCACCGAAGATGGAAAAGAAAAGAAGCAGATCAGAGAACCAATCATAACCATGAGCTTCCTCTCTCTTGCTTTTATTTTCTCATTTATTGATTTTGTTTTAGCTTAAACCTTAATCTTGTTTTTGTGTGCTTTCTCTTCAGCCAAGCACCAACAGAGGTAACCACAAGCACTAGAAAAAAAAAAAAAAAAGAAGCAATAAAGTGCAAGCAACAGAGACAAAGAAAGGGCAGGAACAACAACAGAAAAAACAGAGCACAACCAACAGAACGAGCTTCCTATCCTTTTCCTCTCCCTTTCATTTTCCAGTTTTTTTTTTTAATTTTTATTTTTAACTTGAATCTTAATTTATCATCTGTGTCTTCTTTCAGCTTTACATTAACAAAAAAAGGGTAGAAAGACAAGTAGATTCAAGGCTACCAGGGAGCCAACAAATCATCAACAGCAGCCAGCAAGCATCGAAGTAAAGAAAACTAAAGTGAAAACAAAAAGAAAAAGGAAGGGTAAACTCGAAAACCCATCTTACATTTCTCTTTCCCATATCTTTGCTTCTGATCTAAGCTTTACATACATACATACATATACATACATGCATGTTCCCATTTTTGCTCACCTGAACACGGAGCAAACACACACACACGAACACAGTAGCTTACACTCTGTCTGCGGCTGTTCACGCGCTTCACATGGAAACCACTCGCCGTCGCAGCTGTGGCTCGTTGCCGACCCGTGAGACCTTTAGCATCCACACTACCTTTTCTGTGGTTCACGCGCCGCTTAGCGCCTCCTATGAACCACAAAAAAGGGTCCAAATATAGAGAAGAGGGTTAGAGAGAGAGTTGGAGAGGATAATAGAGTTGGGTTGGGCTAGATCCGACTCATTTGATGAGGCTCAACCCGGATTAGAGTTTAAGTACATGTCTGTTCACAATACTGAGCCCAATCTGTGAGTGGCCCTAAGGCCCATTTCACAATTCAACCCTCAGTCCGAGCCCTTGTCCCAGTAGCAGCTCTTTAAGCCCACACTATGGATTAAACCTCACATACACATATTCACCCCACTATTTAATAAAGGTCCACATGCATGTTTTCCATAAATTAATAAAATGCCATCATATTTCCTATATTTTGCAGATTCACATGTCATTCATATTTTCTATGCTCGCATTTTGATCCATATTTCCTCATTTTGATCCATAAACCTTGCATATTTACATTTTAATTCCCATAATTTTTCCCAAAATCATGTTTTAATCGCATAATTTTCCCCCAAAATCATGTTTTAATCCCCATTTTACTGAAATAATGTTTTAATTCAAATTCCCCAAAAATTGCATTTTGACCTTAAAACTTTTCTAAAATTGCATTTTGACCCAAAACTTTTCCAAAATTTCATTTTGACCCCAAAACTTTTTCAAAACTATACTTAGACCACAAAACTTTTTCAAAACTATACTTTGACCACAAAACTTTTCCAAAATTGTGTTTTGACTATGAAACTTTCCCAAAATTTCATTTTGGCCCCTATAGTCACCAAATTCCTTTTTTATTTTCTTTAAATGAACAAAGTGTCTTGTTGGTCAACAAATTCACATGCTGGTAGATTAAGATTGCGTGATACTCTCTTTGGAATTTACGTGTTTGTGTTTATGCATGAGAAATGAGAAATATATGGTGGATAACAATAAGGTACTATTTGTCTTACCCTCTTTTTCTTTACATTGCATATATATATTCACATGCTAGTTATGTAGTAAATATTCTACTCACATGCTATTTATGCGTATTTAAATTTTTAGCCTCCACATGCTAGGACTGAGTTTGGGTTGGGTCGGGTTAGGTTTACTGTGACCTGAAACCCGACCTGATATAAATCGGGTTTGGCTATCTGAAGCCCGACCCGACCCGAAAACGGGTCTGTAATCGGGTCGGTTTTCTGGGTCTTGGGTTGGGTCGGGTTAGATCTCTTTTTTTTTTTTTTTTTTTTTTTTTAATGGTTATGCCTCCACAGATCAAATAATGCAAATTTATCAACTGGGTCCTTGAAAAATTGAGCTGATCTTTGTTGGGCCTGATCATATTGTTAAACCATATTGGTCCAATGGAAAAAAAAAAAATGAGACAAACCCTTTATTTTAAACCGTAGAGAGAGAAAGTTTTGTAGGCACACAGAGGAATGGCCTTAATCCTTTGGGCATCAAACGGCACCAAGCATTCATCAATTTTTTGATTTTTCCAACAGCCCATGCCGGTGTCAATCAAGTCTGCCACCTTCATGTTAGCTTCCACTGCCAATGCAGAAGATATTACTCTCCCACCCGAGGCACCTGGTATCCAGTTGTCACTAAATACACTTATGGACAAACCAGCCCAAAAACCCTCATAAAAACCCACCAAACAAAACAGCTGCAAACAAACCCACATCACCAAAAACCGACAAAAATCAATAGAAGTAACAAAAACCAATCAAAGAAAAACCCTTTTCCCCACATCCTTTTAGCTCAAATTTCAAACTTTAAACACACACAACCGAAAAAAAAAAAAAAAAAACCAAAAAAATTTGAAACTTTATCAAACTACAACACAAACACTGCTTATACTAAACCCTTCTCAATCGAGCCCCATATTCCACAAATCAACGATCCAGTACTTCAAATGAGTAAAAAACAGAGTCCAAAAACCAACTCACAAGCCCAAAAAAAAGTAGAACTCAAAAGGGTCAGAGTCAAAGACTACCAAAGAGAACTCACCAGAGTTGCAAATTGAACAGTGACAAAGTCTTCAATACCCACTGATCAAAATACTATACCAAAAAAAAAAAAAATAATAATAACAAATACCCAGCTCTTTTTTTCTCCTTCTTTTACATAAATATCTATATATGTGAATTCGAAGTACTAAGAAAGAAAAAACAAGAAACAGAGTCGGAGTTGAAAAAAGAAAGCTTTTTTTTTTTTTTTTCTTTAGGGTTTCATCTCTTCTTCTTCTTCTCCTTCTTCTCACAAACAATAGTTTGAAGAAGTTTCAGTACTCGACGCCCTGTACCTCGCTGTATTCTAGAGAGAGAAAAAAAACTACACTTGGGAGGTAGTTGAGGGAGGTGGGTTGGAGTAGGGTTTTTTTCAAAATAAAAATCGGGTTTAGACAGGAGATAAATATGACCCGACCTGAACCCGGAAAACCCGAAAATAACACCCGAAACCCGACCCGAATATTTTTAGACCTGCCCAAAACCTGTCGGGTCGGGTCGGTCGGGTTTTCGGGTGGGCTGGGTCCATTGCTCAGTCCTACCACATGCTATATATATATTTTGTTTGGAAAACTGTTTTTCATAAAGAATCAAAATGCCAAGTATCTTATTTCTTCACCAAAAAATAATGTTTGAATTAAATTAAAATGAGGTATTATCCTTTGGATAGGCATTGTGGAAGGCCTAACACTTTTCCCGCATGTAATTAAACTTCTAAGTCCAAAATCTTTATTTCAAGACTTTTGGTTTAGCTTAATTAACAAACCTAACAAACCCTTTAAAATTGGTTTAGTTAATTAGGTAACTTAAATTGAATTAGACTCAATGGTGACTAATCACACCTTATACTCCTAAAATAAAAAGAAGAAAAGGAGATTCACAAACACACACCTCACCCTAGAAACACATGCACACAAAGAGTCCCATCACTAAGGGCCTAATGTGTGATAAGCCAAAAGAAATAAGGGAAAAACCAATAGAACACACCTTCCCAAACTACTTACAACTTTGTGCACTTGACACTTCAATATAGACGACACTTCAATATAGACAACAATACCATGAACACATAACAAGCACTTAGGCTTTAGTTGCTAGTAAAGGAATTTCCCAGTTCAATCATATTTGTCTATTTTTCTATTCTCTGGTGCATCTTTGAACCGTTTTTTTTTTTGCTAAAATTGTTATCTTTATCTCCTAGAAAACATTCTTTATTATGTTCAATTTACAAGCAAATTTGGCACAAAAGAAAGCCAACAAACATAGTTGAATAAATTCAACTTTACAGCTATCTCTCTAATAAGTTGTTGGACAACGATTAATAGGGAGACTCTCATTTCTCATATAGTACAAGCTCTCTCTCTCAGACTCTCATTTCTCTATCAAGCTCTCTCTCTCACTCTCTCATTTTCCCCAAATCTCACAATTCTAAGCTTGGCAATCATGGAAATCACATATCATTCAAGCTCAAGCTCCCGATTTCTTCTTTTGTGAAGTTAAAAGGATTTTAAGGTAGGCTATAGTTCTTATACTATGTTTGACCAGGGTAAATAGCAAAAAACAAAAATTTTGAAATGTTATTAAAGCCACAAGTAGTATTTGAAAAAAAACAAATAAATCTTACCATAAAAACATGTTGAAATCAATACATGTAACTCTTACCTTACCAACTAGTGGACAAGGGATATGGTTCTTCATTTCTTGTTAAGGGAGACAATTTACACACGGTGAGAAATAGATCTTCATCTCTTGGTAAGGGATATTGATTCCACACCTCTTACGGTTGTAAAAATGAAATAGGAATGCTGTTATACAATAATAGATATTAGTTACAATTATTTGAACAAATTGAAATAAAAATCTATAAGCTTACCATACGAAGATTAAAGGTGTCCATCCTTCATATATAATGAGGTACATTGGACACATATAATTCATTGACTCCTCTCTCGTCACGCAGGCCACGTGCTATTTTCATACGTGAATTACCCCAACACCTCCTCCAAGGGTGGTTTTGAATTTCAAAATACTTTTGGCCATTCTTTTCTTCACCATATCCTCATATCACTATCACATGCCAAAAGTAAGAACCATCTACCTTTTCCAGTTTTTAAATATTTTACCAACCTTTAAAGCTGCTATTACCGGTTGATGAGCCACTTCATTAAAGCTAGGGATCCTCACAAAACCATCAATAGTTATCCTTAAGTCCTGAACATTCAAGTGTATGCCATGCGTCATGATGTGTTTTAAACAAAAGTCACTTAGACCTTCGTTTGTATAGTCCATAAAGAAAAATTTAAGAGATCTTCCAAATCTAGGGTGTAATCTCTTTTGGAAATGATTTTAAAGAGATTTTCAATTATGGAGATGATGTTAACAGCAAAGCATATTTTTTTTGTACTTTGATATTGGACTCTTGAAAATGCATTTGAAACATAATATTTAACTAAAACTCATCCCATCTGCCTCCATCAACTTCTAGTGAAAAAACTATTATAACAAAAATAACAAAAAAAGTTGATCAAGTTTTTTTTTTTGTTATTTTCATTATAGATGCCCTAATTTGATTGATTGTGTGATGAGTCTCACATAGGACATATACTGGGTTGAACTGAACTTTATTAACAACTACAAAGAGCTTCAATTGTGAGTAGTCCTTTTGAGGTATAGCTCAGATGTAGTTAGCGCTTTTCTTTAGGTTGTTATATATGGTATCAGAGTTGGCCCGGTAATCTTGTGTGGTCTCAAGACACTACCCTACAAAGAGGAAAAAGTATTTTATATCAAATGATACCACGTTATTCGTATCAAAATTTGATAAACATGAGACGTGTGCAACAATAACTATTCACTAACACTTGTCTTTTATTCGTTAGTGAGTTAGTTATTTCTGGTTGACGTGTCTTATACTTATTGGATTTTGATATCCTTGACATGGTATCATTTGATGCCAAAGACCTTCTCGAGTAGGCTCTAATGAGCCTCATTAGGGATTTAAATGGGGGAGATTGTTTTTAGTTTTTTTTGCTATTATCATTACACCAGTTTTTGAATCCAGAATTTGATGGGGGCAAATGGGTTTTAGTTAAATATTGTGATTGGGATACATTTTCAAGAGTCCAAAGTCAAGGTATAAAAAGAATCTGCTTTGCTGTTGGCGTCATCTCCATAATTGAACGTCTTTTTAAAATCATTTTTGAAGAAGATTATATCTTAGATTTGGAAGATCTCTTAAATTGTTAACTGTGGTACTATACAAATGGACGAATAAGTGACTTTTGTTTAGAACACATCATGACACATGGCATACACTTGAGTATTGAGGAAGAATGGATAACTATTGATGGTCAGCCGGTAGTAGCGGATTTAAAGGTTGGTAAAATATTCAAAAATTGGAGGGGATGTGGAGTATGTGAAGGTGAAGATGGTGCAATTGAAAGGACAGATTGCTCTTACTTTTGGCATGCGATAGTGATCGGAGGATACAGTGAAGAAGAGAATGGCCACAAGTATTTTGAAATTCAGAACCCTTGGAGGAGGTGTTGGGGTAATAAGGGATGAATGAAAATAGCACGCAGCCTATGTGACGAAAGAGGAGTCAATGGATTATATGTGTCCAATGTACCCCATTATACATGAAGAGTGGACACCTTGATCTTCGCATGGTAAACTTATAGATTTTTATTTCAATTTGTTCAACTAATTGTAACTGATATCTATTATTGTATATGAGCATTCTTATTTTCACTTTTACAACCGTGACAGGTATGGAATTTGTCTTCCTTACCAAGAAACGAAGAACCATGCCCCTTGCCCACTAGTTGGTAAGGTAAGAATTATGTGTATTGATTTCAACATGTTTTTTTATGTTAAGATTTATTAGTTTTTATTTTTCAAATACTAGTATTAGTTTTTTATGACATTTCAAAATTTTTGTTATTTACCACGGTCAAACATAGTATAAAGACTATAGCCCATGTCTAGAAAATCTAGACCACCTTTAAAATCCTTTTGACTTAAGAGAAGTCCAAGGTGCTCATCGTAGTTGAACCCCTACGCACATATATTAGATTGCTTTGTGTTGGCATTAATGTTCTTAATTCTTTTGTAGTCTGCATCAGTTAGTGAATGGTCCATATTAATTACTTTATAGGTGATTAGTCTAAATAATGGTTGTTACTATTCATATACATGTACTTCAAATTTTGCTGATCTCATCTTTTCTTTTTATCAACCTGATGTCACGTTTTAAGATTCTAGAATTTTGATTCATAATAATAATTTGAATTTCTTATGATAAATGTCTGCTGCTATTCGTAAGGAAAAAAGCAATTTTGTTCAAACATTTTGGATCTTAAAAAGGCTTATGTTGAGGAAATGCATGGAAGTATCTATGCTAATTATGTAGCCTTCATGCGGCGACCTATCGTTTAATTCTTTTCTAGAAGTCATGTAAATGACACTAATTGATTTATTAAGTGCATTTTTCTTAGCAACAAATAAAAACAAGAACAAGTCCTGGGCATTCTATAAATCAAATAAAACTTGGGTTTGTTTTATGTCAATAAAGTTTTTAATTACCTAAAAATAAATCAATTAGTGTATATGAATAGTAACAATCAATTAGTGTATATAGCTAAGAAAAATGCATTTAATAAATCAATTAGTGTCATCTACATGACTTCTAGAAAAGAATTAAACAATAGCTCACCGCATGAAGGCTACATAATTAGCATAGATACTTCCATGCATTTCCTCAACATAAGCCTTTTTAAGATCCAAAATGTTTGAACATAATTGCTTTTTTCCCTATGAATAGCAGCAGACATTTATCATAAGAAATTCAAATGATTATTATGAATCAAAATTCTAGAATCTTAAAACGTATCATCAGGTTGATAAAAAGAAAAGATGAGATCAACAGAATTTGAAGTACATGTATATGAATAGTAACAACCATTATTTAAACTAATCACCTATAAAGTAATTAATATGGACCATTCACTAACTGATGCAGACTACAAGAGAATTAAGAACAGTAATGTCAACACAAAGAAATCTAATATATGTGCGTAGGGGTCCAACTACGATGAGCACCTTGGACTTCTCTTAAGTTAAAAGGATTTTAAAGGTGGTCTAGATTTTCTAGACATGTGCTATAGTCTTTATACTATGTTTGACTGTGGTAAATAACAAAAATTTTGAAATGTCATAAAAAACTGCTACTAGTATTAACAATTGAAACATTAAGACCTTTCTCTATTATAGAATGCCCTGGTTTTTTCTGAAGTTTTTTTTTTAAATTTTATTTATTTATTTTTAGGTAATGAAAAACTTTATTGACATAAAATAAACCCAAGTTTTATTTGATTTATAGAATGCCCTGGACTTGTTCTTGTTTTTATTTGTTGTAGTGGATGGAGACTTTTCACTCGTATGTGAAAGACGCATTGGAGAAATCCCTGCCAAAGGAACTAGTGAAATGTTTGAAGGAGAAGGGCTAAAGCAGAAAATTTCTTTGGTGTTGAAAGAGCGGATTATAACAATGAAAGATGCATTGGAGCTAGCTCAGGAAGGGAAAGAGCAAGATCCAAAAGAAAAAGCTCGGAAAGAGCTATAGAAGAAATGCTTGCTCATATTGGCAGGGTACGCAGAGAAGACATTTACCCGCTAATGGTTGCTATGTTTTGGATGTTACGCTTTATGTTTGTTTTTTTATCCCCCCACACGCAAATAATTATCTTTTATGGATGAGATATATGCATTATTGCTCTCATAGTGTGTAGACCTCACAATCATATGAAATCCATGCACTATGAGAGGGATTATGCTGAGAATGATAAAATGCACTTCCAAATTAAACCATGAAGTTTCTTTTCCATACTTTATGCTTTTATGTTGTCCCTGCCTACATAAAACTACGTATTACAATTTCCTATAAATCAAGTAGCCCTTACATCACTTTTTCTTACCGGTCTCATTAAGTTACCTCTTTTCATATACTTTTGTTTGTGTAATTCTGATGATTGCATCTGAACTCTTTATTTGGATCCAATAACATCCGGATGCTTTGAGGGTCTTCACAACTTTTTAACTTTTAATTTGTCTTATCTCATTGTTTTAAGAATTTGAGATTATATCAAAACACAATCTACAGGGCCATGAATTTGAATATTCCTATCAATTGTTTGAGTAATAAATTATTATCCTTTTATTTTTTTTTTTATTGTATTGGTTTCATTTTAATTTTAGTTGAGATAACATTGTAATTTTGTAATGAGTTTTGATTATTTTATAATTTCATTATTCCTTAAGAGATGAGAAATTTGAAATTTATAAAGTTTAGTTGTATATTAGGCAAATATAACACATTACAATAGAAAACAAGAATTATATATTTACAGAATTAAAAGAATCTTTTATATTTAAATAGACAATATTTGTTATGTGAAGAATGAGAGAGAGTAGCAAATTTGAATCTAATACAAAAAGTACACTTGACAATTGTTCAATTTAAAATAAGGGAGTGTTGCTTTGCGTGGTTAACTTAGTTCATAAAACTTAGCACCAAAAGGGTGTAGGTTATACACGCACATAGGAATCATAATTGAATATACAAAATATCTGAAGTTGAGATTTCATTCAAAGAAAAAGATATCAAATATATGGGGTTTCTTTTTGTATATTTTTAACTGGTGGTTTTTTTTTTTATTGTTGATTTTATTATCATATCACATTTGTTTTTTTTTTTAATAATTTGTATAGACTTTTATACATATTTAGATATTTCGGTATTCTAATTCTTGATTACAAGTATTTTTTTTCTTTGTCCCATCAGTTTGATTTGATTGTTAAACTATGAGAATCTACTAATTTTTTTATATTTTTAAATCTTTTTGGGTGAAAAAATTTGTAGAGAAAGTATTCTTAATAGTTGTATTAGAAGTATTTTATAATGTCACTTATTTAATCAAAAGTAAAGGTTAGTCAAACAAAAATAATTAGATGAATGCCATATTTTAGCTTTTGGAATTATATTTTCATTATTATTATTATTTTACAACTATGCATATATAGAAATTTAATTTTAATTGTTTATTTGATAATCCTTTTTGGTGGATGAATTTGTAATTTCCACAAAGAAAATAACCTCAATAGATTATCAACAATAAATTGTTTTCCTAATTGGTCCGGTTAATCATTGTGATTAATTTTTTAGATACGTTTTTTGGAGTTTTGGATTGTAGGCTATAAAAAATAGGGTTTGAGAAAGTTTGTTTAAAGTCAAAAGAATAATTTTCAAATTTAATATACATTTTAATGATACACAAAATGTTATAAATAAATTTTATTAAAAAAGGAATATGTTCACTAACTTGCCTTTTGAATTCTTATAAAAAAATTGTATTGTTCTCATTTTGGTATGACATTAATTATATATATTACAATTTTTATTGTTCCTATAATAAATGAAAACATGATTATAAAATATATTACTCTTTATTAAATTCGATTAAATTGCCAAAAAAAAAAAAAATAATGAGATCACCATAAAAAAAGTATCACATGTAACGTGTGGATTTGCAACTAGTTGAAATAGAATTTTTGTCAGTAGTTATTGTGCTCAAACAAAAATTCTGCTCAATCGTTTGTTACATCCATTCTTATTCCTAATTGATAACCAAATTCTGTTAGGCGGCTACTTCTTTGTATAAAAGCGGTGTGTGTGTAGTTTTATTAAATAAAAGAGAGAAACACCCCTGAAATTAGAATTTTTCTGAAGACACACAAGGAAAGTTCTTTGAGTGATACATCTATAGACAATTGAAGTCTGTCTGTAGTGTACTGCATTTATAGACCGTTGCAGTGCAAAAAACAGTTGTCTACAAACCTTGCTTTATTTGATTAAAAATGTATGGTGTTTTTTTTTTTTTTTTTTTTTTGGGAGAATTTGTTTATGATGGCTAAATCTACTAACCACTAAAAATTTACAAATTATTGGGTTTATAAAAAATTAATAATTATTGGGTTTCGGTTGTAATTGAGAAGTTTAAACTTAGAATCAGTGCATCATTTTCCCTTTTAATATTTTTATTTGTTTTGTTATTTCTGTGCTTAAACTTATTTCTTTCTCTCACATCTCTGTGCACTGTATCTTTTAATGAATGTCTTTCCTTTGTAAATATATATGCCTAATATTATTGGACAATCCTGAAAATCTCAAATTGGAATGATTGGAAAATATTAACACATAATTCAAAAAATAAAAATAGCCAATGAGGCTAGAGAGTGTGTGTATATGACCAATATGGACCGAATAGAACCAAGGTAGAGTGAATGGATTGAATATGACCAATATGGACCGAATAAGACTTGAGTGGATAGAATAGAATCAATGTGGACCCAATAGGACCAACGTAGACAAAAAAAAACCCAATGTGGATCGAAGAGGACAAAATGGACCGAATAAATTTTTTGAATATTTATCATTTTTATTGCATTTTTAGGGGTCTTATTTCTAATTTATATTGTCTATGTTGTATGTATTTTTTAACTCAAAACTAAATTGTTTAGCACAAATATAATAAAATTTTATACTTTTCAACCCAAAAATTAAGAAAAAAAAAAAAAAGGAATTTTTGAGCTAAAATTTAAAAGGTAACCTACGAAAAGAATTAACTTAAGGCCTAACTAGTCCAAAATGGACCGAAGGGTACTGAAATTGACCAAGTGGACCAAATTTGACTAAATATGACTGAGGTGGTTTGAAGTAGACCCAATTGGACTAAATGCGACTAAAGTAGATCCAATTCAACCGAATGAGACTGAATAGCAATTGTTTAATTTTTAGGGAGAACAAATTATATATTATATTACAATTACAAAATAATTATTTATTCTCATGCATCGTATGATTCTATAATTAATCTATATATTACTAAAAACTAAAGCGAAGCATTTAATGTTGCTACTCTCACATTGCGTCACATCAGCTGCCACGTCATTTAAAAAAAAAAATATAATTTGTCCTACAATTTTAAAATGGTTTTTACAATTTTCAGCCCTATAAATATAGCCCACTAATTATTTATTTTCTTCCACTACCACCCTATAATAAATTTAGCCCACTACTTATTTATTTACTCCCACTGTCACCCTATAATAAATCTGTATAATTAATCCCAGCCCACCTTTTATTTATTTAGTTCCACTATCAAGTCTAACCGAAAGTCATTTTAGTTAAGTTTTAGAGTTTTGTGTGAGCATTTTCAGCTTAAAGGAAGGGAAAAAACAAAACAAAACAAAACAAAACAAAACAAAACAAAATGTTGATGCCTTTCAAGCTTTAGGTTTTTTTTTTTTTTTTTTTTTTTCATATAATTGTTTTTAACATTTATTTTTTTAATATTTACACTTCTCCAACCTCTCTCTCCCTTACCATTTCATCTCCCCACTACTTAAGGAAATTAAGATACATTAGTGTGTTTTGGCAAGAATCAGATTTAAGATGATTTGTTTTGGCAAGAATCAGATTTAAAGCATTATCAACATCAATATCATGCTTTGAAGCAAATTTGAATTTCACTTTTTGTCCAAAAGGATCAGTAGTAATACCATCATGTTCAACAAGAAAGGGATATAAGGCATTGATAAATGGTAGTCCAAGAATCACTTTATCATGCATATTTTTAACAAGAACAGAAGGAATCTTGAAGCAAACATTATCATGGCAAACATGAGCATTGTTCAATTCATATTTAATTCTCATTTGAGAACCATTAGCAGAAAAAAATCTTTCAGTAGACTTTTCAAAATATTTAGAAGTAATCAATCCTTCTTGAATACAATTAATATCAGCACCAGAATCAACCATGGCAACAACATCATAATGGTAATCATGGGAAACAATAATTTTAACTTTTGTAAACCATTTTGGATGAAGAATTTTGTTAACAAGATTAATATGAGAATCAATAGTATCAACAATATTTTTACCAGAAAGAAGAGCCTTTTGACTGGACTTTTTTTTTTTTTTTTTTATCTTTATCAACATCATCTTTTTTTGTGGTTTTGAATCCATTTTTTATTTCAACAATTTCATTTTTAACAATAGTAATTTCATGTTGAAGTTCATTAACAGTCAATTGTTTTTTCATCTGACCAGAATAGTCTTTTTGTAATTCTTTTGTAAGAATGTTGCAACACAGATTGGATTTAATATTAGGTGCTTCAGGAGACTAAGTTTGAAAAGATTTGGAATACCAATTATTTGTAAAAGACATGGGATTAGTTTCAACAAATCTTTTAATTTCTGGTAGACCGTCATCAAAAACATTTTTAGTGTTAACAGAAGAAGATGATTCAGAATCTGTATTTTCTTCAAAAACAGTTTCTTTACCATTTCTTGAAATGACAGCAACAACATTAGAAGAGGTTCCTTCAGTTTTTACTTTTAAATCAGAAAGCATTTTTTCAACAATGTCAAGGGTTTTTGACTAAGAAGTTTTAAAAGCAATTTTTTCTCTTTGACTGGGTAAATCAATCAAAAGTTTCTCAGGTTTTGTAGAAACAGTTTGTTCAACAATTTTTTCTTCAATACGGTCAAGCTGTTGACCAATAATATGCAAAGATTTATTAGCAAAATTACATTGTTTAATAATACCAGAAACAGGAGTATCAGCATCAGCAGTTTTGAAAGGAGAAGCTTTTACTTCTATCTTATGACAAGTTACAAGAACTGTCTCAAGAGGAGGATGGCTAGACCTAACAACAGTTTTGTCTTCTTTAACAAAATTAGATTTCTTTATTACGTTCAAATGATTTTGGGAAACAGGATTTTTTGAAACATAATAATTTTCAAGGAAATCAAAAAACAGAATATGTCTTTTTAAATCATTCATTTTTTCTTTCCATTTCCTTTTAACCTATTCTTTTTCAGAATAGGAAAAAGTACCTTGGTAATATTTTCTTTTATCTCTGTTTTTTGCAGAAATAAATTCGTTAAATAGGGAGACCATATCAATTTCAAAACTTTTATTTAGAGCAGTCAAAACTCTCAATTGGCTTTGAAAAATAGGAGGTTCAACAGTTGTTTGAAAATTAGATACGGACGAAGACATAGACTTGGTCTCTTCTTCTTCTTCATCAGCCACTTTACTGTCTGGAAAGGAAGGTTCCGCTTTAGTAGAGTAAAAAGCAGTGCTAACTTGGGAGTTATTACTTGAAACTCCTTTTAGCTTCAAATCAGGTTTAACAAAACTTTTTTGTAAATAATCAGTGAGATCTTGATCTCTTTTTGAAATACTTTCAGATCCAGCAAAGGAATGTCTTCCTTCGTTGATCTTCAAGGGTTTGTCGTCATGATAACTTATTTTAACAGTTCCATCAAGATATTGTTGAATATGAGCAAAATCAGTTTCATGATAAATAGGTTTAGGAGGTGGTGATTCTTGTTCTAATAACCATTCTTTAGGAAGTGAGACATCTTCCCATTGAATCATTTTTGGGACTTGAATCTTAGCATCAAGGGTTGAACATTAAATTAACATAGTTTTACTAGAAGGATCTTTAATATGAGCAGCTCGAGGATTCAACTGAGAACCCACAAGTTTGTAGTAAATGCGGTAAATAAGAGCAAAAGGTTTACTACCTTCATCCATATCATAACCAGAGGTTAAAACATTCAATGTTAAAACTTTAATAATATTAGGATCATCTAAAGCAAGACTTTATCAGGGTAAGAATCAAAGTAAACAGGACCATCATATAAAGAAGCAGTAATCATGTCAAGAATGCTATCTTTAAATTTTTTAAATCTAGCATCTCTTAAACACATTAAAACAGAAGTATTAATGCCTTTTCTAGTAAGTGGTTTAACAGCAACTTGAACAAGACTAATATGCAAATATTTTAACTTAGTAGCAAGAAATTCGTTAATATTCTTTTTGGAAAATAAACAACATTTTTCATGATGTCTAGAAGTAGAAAATGTTTGTTCAACAGTTCTTACTCTGTACTGAGAAAATCCAGTATTCTCAGTCCAAGTAGTATTGTAAATTGCCTTAACATTAACCTTAGGGATATTCCATCTTTGGAAATCCGGAATTTCTTTCTCTTCAACAACTTGATCTTCTTCATTAATGATATCAGGAGGACAGTCAGTCCTGGAGCTAACAAAGGAGTTAGATCTCCACATCTTCTCCATACTATCCTAGTTTTAACACTCAATTATCATGTTTTTCTCACAATTGTTGCATTTCGTAACACAGACCCTAGACAACCACGACAACATCTCATGCCCTACGCGTCCTCACTGGCTCAAACGGGCCTTACTGTTCGATCTTTTGGGGATTCACTTTACGTCTATTGTGTGTAATGATTGTAGATTATTGACCATATAATAACATAATAACAAAATGGAAGATGGGTTTTTGTTAGACTCTATGATGTTATTCATTGCAAAGGATATTACTGTGACAATTAGTACCAATTCAATCATAGATGATTTCGAAGATTTAAAAAGATGGCGAGTTCCATTTTCATAAATAATTGTATTGTAATATCTTAAAAAACAATAATTTTGAGTGTATATATATATATATATATATATATACACCTTGTTTGGCTGTGTAACAAGGTGTACTAACCTGGGATCTGGTCTTAACTCCTTGAAACTCTGGTCCTAAATCTCTTCTAGATTTAGGGAATGGTGCTAGAGGTCTAGAGGAGCTGGCTTGGGAGGCGGGTCTATCTCTGAGGAGAATGGGTGGCTGCCTGCTGGGGAATCGGCTAAGATCTATTGGAGATCTAGGCCTATAGTCATCTAGAGGTGATCTAAATCTGGATTTGTCAAAACTAAGTCTAACAGAACCATCTGCTAGTTGCTAGACAAAATCTAACTCTGAGTCTTGATCTGGTTCTTGGATCTGGAGAGGAAAATTCTCATTGTGGAGTTTCCAATTTTCTGGAAAGGAAATCTCATCCCATCTAAGGGTTCTAGGGATCTGGATCTTTGCTTGGACATTCGTCTGGATAAGAAGTGTTTCTCCCACTTTCTTTTTGTCCAAAGCACCAACATTCATGTTTGTCTTGATACACTTATAATACACCCTGTATATAAGTGCAATCTGGCTGGTTCCTTGCTTTATGAGGGTTTCATGGGTCTTGATATTCAAGGTTAAGGCTTGCAAGACATTCTGGTCATGAAGGTGAACTGTAAAGTTTGGGAAACAGTCGAAATGGACTGATCCGTTACTTAGACTGGCTTCTATGGTTCCTAAGAGATTGTCATTAAACCTTATATGACGAGTATCTCTAAGGGCTAAAAGAACTGAATTGTTCAATCCTGATCTGATGAGAGGTTTGATTCCAATCTGGACTAAACCTATATGCATGAAATGGTGACCTTTCTTGGTGTGAGCTTTGATCTGGGCTGGACTAAATAAGTAGCACGTCTCGTACTCCTTATTAATTCCATAAACTTGCTCTATGGTCTTGACATCACAAAACATGAAGAAAATGAAAAATTATTAATTGCTTTAATTAACCAAATCCAAAACCCTGAACTACAAAAAGAATACCTTGATAAATTCAAGAAAAATCTAACCAAAGATGAAAGTTCTAAAAAACTTAAATCAACAATAAGTTTTGAAGAAACCTTGGAAAGATTTAACAAGAAAAAACCTAAAGAATTAACTATTAATGAACTCCTTCATGAATTAAATATTGTTAAACAAAAAATTATTAACTTAGAAGATAAATGCAAAATTATTGAAAATGACAATATTAACATAAAACAAGAACTATTAATCTTAAAACTTGACAAATCCTTTGATAAACAACAATCTGATAATGAACCAGATGAGCATAAAGAAGGAGATGATTCCAGTCATCAAGCTCTTCTTTCTGATACAGGTATTACTGAAACTATTAACTCTATTGTGAATGACTCTATTCCCCCAAAGTGGTTTACTAAATTAAACATTGTTGTTTCCCCTAATTACAATTTCGATATATATATATATATATATATATATATCTCAGTCGGCCTTTAGTTGTAATCAGTTAGCCCTAATCAGCTACCTGACCCCCGCTTCCCTGCAGTTGTAGCTTACCTCCCTTTTGGTATCAGAGCCAAGTTGGCCAATCCAGTTGTTTTAAGTTACATTTTATCAATCATAAGTTGGTAGGTTATACCGCCATAGTTATCAAAAGTTATTTTCAGTATCAACATATCATTAATTTCAGTTAATTACTGCATGTTGAATCCTGATATTCATATTATTTTTTGGATTTATTTCTTGATTACTCTACCATTCCCATTCATTTATTTCTTATTTTGTTATTATTTTGTGACCTTCTTCTGTCTTTACCGATGGTCAGATAGTTATTCTTTCATTCTACTTATCATTCTGTGTTATCTATTTTTGCAAAACAGTTATTTCCCAATTATCGGCTTTTTCTTGTTTCTGTGTTTAGCCCTAAAGTTTGTTGCAGATGTGTACTGTTGAGACATGTAAGACCCAATTAGTGTTGGTTTATAGCCCAGTTAGACCATGGTATACTAAGCCAAGTGGCCGTTTAGTCGGAGTGAGGCGTTGAGGCTTAAAAGTTAGGATAGTGGCAGTCAGAGGTTGTAGTTTGCACGAGAAGGCATTAGAGCTCATTGAACACCATGATCTAAAGGTTAGATCCAGTTACTTGGAGATAAAGGTAATTAGATATTAATTGATTATTTTAAACAGTTGATCAAAATGATGAATAGATTGTTTAGAAGTAACTCTACCTCCAGTTTAGGTAATAGATCATCCCTACCATCAACATCCCTCCCAGAGATTTCACAAGATGTTGGAATCATCAATTCGGAAGAATATGGGTTATTAGATGTAGATCTAAAGTTAGGAGAGTGGAATATCCCCAAAGTATCCACCAGTGAATTCTATAAGTCTTCATGGAACTTGAAAACGGTTTTCAAGACAGATTACCATCTTAGGACCATAGAATAAGTTTATGGAATAAACAAGGAGTATGAAACATGCTACTTGTTTAACCCAGCCACCATAAAAGCCCATAGGAAAAAAAGGACATAATTACTTACGCATAGGTTTAGTCCAGGTTGGAGTTAAACCCCTCATCAAATCAGGGTTGAACAATTCAATCCTTCTAGCCCTTAGAGATACCCTTCATATCAGGTTTAATAACAGTCTCTTAGGAACCATCCAGACCAGCCTCAGCAGCGGACCAGTCCATTTTGACTGTTTCCCTGACTTCACCATTCACCTACATGATCTGCATGTCATGAAGGCCCTCACCCTCAACATCAAGACTCATGGAACCCTCATGGTACAGGGAACCAGCCAGATAGCCTTGATATACAGAGTATACTACAAGTGCATCAGAACAAACATGAATGTTGGTGCCCTTGACAGGAAGAAGATGGGAGAAACACTTCTTATCCAAAGCAATGTACAAGCCAAGATTTAGGTACCTAGAACCCTGAAATGGGATGAAGTAGATTTCCCTCCCAGTTGGACTTTAGAGAATGAAAATTATCCTCTACAGATCCAAAACCCAGACCGTAATTCAGACTTAGATTTTGTCCAGCAGCTAGCAGATGGTACTGTTAGGCTTAGCTTTGACAAATCTAGGTTTAGAACACCCTTAGATGAGTATAGGTTTAGATCCCCAATAGATCTTCGCCGATCTCCTCTACCTAGTATGCAGCCACCTATTCTCTCAAGAGATAGACCTGCATCCCAAGCCAGCTCCTCTAGACCCCTTGCACCATACCCAAGATCTAGACGAGACTTAGGTGTAGAACTCCAAGGAGTAAAGACCAAATCCCAGGTTAGTACCCCTTGTTACACAGCCAAACAGGAATCTGTTGTTGATCAGGATGACGACAACAGTAGAAAGACACCATCCCCATCCAAAACTGATATGGAGGACCCATACCAGTATGAGGATCAGGAACCCCCAGTTGATCATGAGATTATGGTTTTAAAGAGAGACTTCACCCCAGACCTAGAAGCACTAGGAAAGGAATTTGATTCTGAAAGAAACAAAGTTAAAAGAGAAGCCTATAGAAAAACCCATACTCTTGAACAAAAGAAAGAAGTTTTGGCAAACTGGCAAGAGTTCATGAAAGAGATATCTAGCAATGTCCCTTTCTTTGAATATTTTGAGAACCATTTTGACTGGCACAAAAAGTCTTGTGTCATCACCAAAACCAACTGGACCAAAGAAGACACTAAGGAAGTTGTCCAGTCCAGTCACCCACCCCAGGATACCGTTACCTTTAAGTATAAAGGACAGGATGTCTTAGCCACCCCTTTCAGGATCCCTTCAGGAGAAGAGAAACTTGTTAAGAAGGTGATTGAGCAGAACAATTACACCAACCAGTGTTTAGGTGTAATAGGAAAACAGCTTGATAATGTAGAAGAAAATATGGAAAACAAGGTTGTCCTCCAGCTAGGAAACCCTTGTAAACCCATCCAAGCCCTAGAAAAGCCCTTAGTTAAACTACCCACAGTTAGGCATACCAGCCTTAGGTTTAAGGACGTCACAGCCTTAGAAATAGTCAAACAGAAGCTTAAAGAATTAGTGAAGAAGGAACCAGTCACCCCTTCACCTAATAAAACCATTCAGGTTAATATGCTTAGCAAGTAAGAGGAACTACTCCTAGATCTCATTGAACAGATCAATGACCCAGTAGTTAAAGCCCAGAAACTTAGCGCATTCCATGCAACCTTAGTTAGGGAAACCAATAAACCCGAACCAAGGATTCGTGAACCTAGAGTAGATTTAGAAAAAATCTATGATAGGTTTTCTAAAACAAAAATGAAGGAAGTCACTATCAACGACCTTCAAAAGGAAATCAAGGACACCAAGTCTGAGGTTAGAACCCTTAAGCAAGAACTAACCATTCTTAAGGTTGACAATACCCTCCTTGACAACAGAGTTAGAAACTTCGAAAATACTTTGCATCAAGGTAATGAGGAAGGACCCTCATTTCAGAACCCTTCAGATGATGAAGATGAAATAGTTAACCCTACAGCAATATGATCCATAAAGATGAACAACCTAGTTAGAGGTTCTTAGAAACCATCAGCAGAATTAACTTTCAGAAATGGCATTCCAAAATCAGGATTGCCATTAGTAAAGATTTTAAATTTGATGTAGTAGCCTTGATAGACTCAGGTGCTGATGTCAACTGCATCTAAGAAGGAATTATTCCTTCTAAGTTTTACAAAAAAAACCAGGGAGAGATTGACATCCGCAAGTGGCGGAAAAATGCAGATTGAATTCAAAATCCCAAAAGCACATGTGTGTCAAGACAACATATGTTTCAAAACCACATTTGTCCTAGTTAAGAATATGACAGATAGGGTCATCCTGGGGAACCCGTTTATGTGTTTGTTGTATCCTTTTATCACGGATAGTGAAAGGATCACTACCCGCCCTTTTGGCAAGCTAGCTAAGTTTAAGTTCCTTAGGAACCCAGAACCCAGAGACATCAGCAGCCTTCAGGAAGTTTCCGTCTCCAAAAACCTTAATCTTATCTGTGCGATGACTAGACACCTTAGGTACCTTAAGGATGATTTAAGACATAGGAAAATTGAGGACCAATTAGCCTGTGGAAACATCCAAGCTAAGATCAGAGAGTTTGAAGAAGAACTCAAGCAAGAAGTCTGCTCTGATCTACCCACAGCTTTTTGGTATAGAAAGAGACACGAGGTAGCTCTCTCATATATCAAAGATTTCCACAAAACCAACCAAAGCTTGACCCAACCAAGTCAACCAGGAACTTATGGATGTTTGTAAAGCTGAGATAGAGGATCTCCTTAAAAAGGGAATCATCAGGAATTCTAGGTCACCATGGTCTTGTCCAACCTTTTATGTTCAGAAAAATGCTAAGATTGAGAGAGGTGTTCCCAGACTAGTTATTAATTACAAGCCCTTTAACAAAGTTTTAGAATGGGTAAGGTACCAAATTCCTAATAAAAGGGACTTAGTCAACAAGCTTAGTAAAGCAATGATTTTCAGTAAGTTTGACATGAAGAGTGGTTTTTGGCGAATACAAATCAGAGAGTCTGATAGGTACAAGACAACCTTTATCACACCCTTTGGTCATTACGAGTGGAATGTAATGCCCTTTGGTCTAAAAAATGCACCTTCTGAATTCCAAAATATCATGAATGAGATTTTTAATCCATTCTCCAGTCATGCTATTGTGTACATCGATGATGTACTCATCTTTTTAGAATCCCTAAATCAACATTGGAAGCACTTGCGGGCTTTTCTCCACACAATCAAGCACAATGGTCTTGTTGTTTCAGCCCTCAAAATCAAACTTTTCCAAACTAGTGTGCGGTTCTTAGGCTTTGATATAAGACATGGTGTCATCAAACCCATAGACAGAGCTATCCAGTTTGTGGATAAGTTTCCAGATGAAATCCTAAATAAAACCCAGCTTCAGAGATTTCTAGGGTCTCTCAATTATATCTCAGAATTCTATCAAAATCTCAAGCAGCAGTGTAAACCTCTTTTTGATAGACTCCAAATTAATTCGTCCCCTTGGACTCCTACTCATACCCTTGTGGTTCAGAACATCAAAAGATATGTCAAGACACTCCCTTGTTTAGGAATCCCCTCAGTAAATTTCTTCAAGATTGTCCAGACTGATGCCTCTAACATAGGTTATGGTGGCATTCTTCTCCAATGTGCTAGTCCTAGTCCTCCGGAGCAGATAGTTTGTTTCCATTCGAGAATTTGGACTCCCACTCAGTTAAATTATAGTACTATTAAAAAAGAAATTTTATCTATAGTACTATGCATTTCAAAATTTTAAAGTGATCTTTTGAATCAAAAGTTTTTAATAAGGATCGATTTTTTATCTGCAAAACATGTTTTAGAAAAAGATGTTCAAAACATTGCATCAAAACAGATTTTTGCACGATGGCAAGCCATCCTTTCAATTTTTGACTTTGACATTGAATTCATAAAAGGAACTCAAAACAGTATCCTTGATTTCCTTACACGTGAATTTTTACAGAGTCCAAACCAAGATGTTGGGAAAGAAACCCGTACCCCTAAAGTTGCCTGAACAGCAAACCTTAGGAAGTACTAGTTAGGCAAAGAACCCTGGCCAAATAGTACCAGCCTCTCCAGTTTTAGTAGTTAACCGCTTTGTGATTTCTACTATTCCAAGACCAAATTATCAAAGGCCTCACCAAGCCAATTACAGTTCAGCCTTAGTTGCCCTTGCACCTAGGCCAATCACCCCATACACAGTAGATGACCCCTTTGGCCCCATACAATCCCAAAGATCATCCCAAGTCCTCCCCAGAAGAAATAGGTCTCCTTATGTCAAGAAGCCCTATATCTAGCATATCTCTTATATTGAACCCCACATAGTTCATATAAAAGATCCTCTAGCTCTGTCCATGGAAATACTACCAGAAGGATGACACTACATCCCAAAACACCCAGAAAAGAACATCAAGTACTACAGGTGTATTCTCATTCAAGAAGAATCTACTCGTATAGAAAATATCATGAACAAAGGGGACCCCTTAGTAGTTCTCTATCATAAGTTCATCATCTCAGGTTTTGTCAGTTGCAAAGATTGGGGACAGCACCCCTCCTTGCTTAAAAAGCTTATAGGTCTCAAGTCTCTCTCAAGTTCAGAACTCCATTACAGTTACTATGATTATATGGACGCCTTTGAGAAAGTTCTCTTCTACCAAAACAAGAATTTTGACCAGACTTTGACATTGAATTCATAAAAGGAACTTAAAACAGTATCCCTGATTTCCTTACCCGTGAATTTTTGCAGAGTCCAAACCAAGATGTCGGGAAAGAAACCCGTACCCCCAAAGTTGCCTAAACAACAAACCTTAGGAAGTACTAGTCAGGCAAAGAACCCTGGCCAAATAGTACCAGCCTCCCCAATTTCAGTAGCTATTGCACTAGTCACTATTGCTCCAGTCACAAGATCTCAGTCTAGCCTAGACTCCGTCCAAATCGCCGGAAAATCTAGCAAGGAATTAAAAGATCTTGCGCAGTATTTACTCCTCTAATTAGAACAGTTACAGTCACAGGAGAAAGGCTCCCCTGCATCTTCAGAAGCCTCAGCTAATTTTGATCCAAATGATAGTATATTGAAATTGAGATTAACAAAGTAAAACCAGCCAAGGAGGCGGTAGCACAATTAATAATCAAAATAATTTAAACAAGTATTAAGGTGGTAGAACCAGCCAAGCAGTATAGCATTAAAACAATAAACATGAAAATACTGAATTAATACTAAAAATAGTTGAACATAAAGCAGTGGTAAGCACTTACAGTAGTAGTGGTTACCGAATTACAAGTTTTAGTAAACAAAGATAGTTCCTGAGTTTAGGAGGGGGAGAGAAACTCTCTAATATCCTAAAATTATCTTAAGGAAGTTCTTAGTGAGAAAGAAAATTCTGAGTTTAACAATAAGTGACATCCCCCCTTATATAGGTAGAAAAAGTATAAGTTTAACAGTGAATAGTAAAATGAACACTGACTTTTTTACTATTCAAATCAAGACCCGTGAGGGACAGCAGGGGCTTTACCAAAAGCCAGAAGATAAGATCTTGGCGTCTTGTGCCGAAAGTAGTCAACAAAGTAGTTAATAGATTCCCATGGGGGACATCCAGAGCAATAGGCGGAGCTTTAACTAAAGGTAAATAATTTGGCTAGGAGAGCCAGGCAGCAAATCTTCAAATATCTCTCTGGTTAGGAGAATCTTCATCATGTCCAAAAAGTTTTTGGTCATAGGGGAAATAAGGATTGTTAGCAACAAAACTCTTCAGAAGAAGCACTTGACTTTTCTTCTTCAGTAGTTTGGCTGGCAACTAGATCTTCTGCACATTTGAGAAGAGCAAAAAGAGCATCGGGATCTTTTCGGAGATCGTCAAGAGGGGAGTTCTTCTTTTTTGATTTAACATTGGGTTTAGCATTTTTGACTGATGAGGATGGTAACTCAGTCTGAACTGGTGTCTGAAGAATTGAATGTCTACTTGGAGTAGCATAACAGAGCATTCTCTAGTAACAACATTAATAATATTTTGAATATGGGGAAACTTATCCCACCATTTAACATACCAATGGCGAGCAAGGACACCATCATCATGTTTTTCATATTGCCATTTAAGAATCCATGGAATTTTATTGCGTTTAACAAAATGGAGCAGAACAGAAAATTTTGCACCATGAGGATCAACTCTATAACTCTCTGAGAATAGCTGGAAAACATCCAATAATGGTTTAGGAAGGATGTCAGGAACAAGGCCAAATTGGGACCACCAACGGACAAACCAAAGAGATAAATATCCAGTGAAAAATTTATCAAAGTTAACAAACCAGGAATGAGTCATGTTGTCATTTTGGTGAAGCATAAATTGGAACCAGGCAGTGATGTAATCATGATAAGAGTATGGGATTGGGGATTTGGCATTATCTTGGTGTCATTGGGGGAGGAGCCCCATTTTGATTTAGCAATGACTTTGATAATGTAAACACTGTGGTAAATAATTTTTGAAGAATCTTCCTTATCATGGATTGTCTTGATAAGAATAGATTTCTCATGTTGCAGGAGGTCAGAATAAAATTGTAGATTCTTTTCCCCATGCTTAGGGATCCAGTGAAAATTTGGAGGAAAATAACTTTTAGCAAGCTATAAAGGTTCAACAATGGAGACTCTGTTGGGTTCAATATAAAACAAACTTTGGTAATATTTTTTTTTAACATACGGAGAGGAATTAGGTTTTTTAGGATAGGTGGTTCTTATTGGCTGGTGAACAGGTGTTATATTATAAGGGTCATATGATGAGGCCAAAACAGAGGAATAGTTAGGTTTAGGTATGGTACCTAAAGTAGTGAAACGGTTAACAGTTTGCAAGGAAGAGGTGGATTCTCTTTTAACAATTTGGTTTTCATTGGCAGGGCCTTTGTCTTTCGACCGCTTACTTGCCATTGGTGAATTCTGCAGAAATTCACGAGTGAGGAAATCAGGGATGGTGTTTTGGGAACCTTTAATATAATCAATATTAAAATAAAAAACACTTAAGATAGCTTGCCATCTTGCAAAAATATGTTTAGAGGCAATGTTTTTAACTTCTTTTTCAATAACATATTTAGCGCTTTTAAAGTCAATACGAAGCAAAAACTTTTGGTTTAACAAATCACTTTGGAATTTTGAAATACATAGTACTATAGATAAAATTTCTTTTTTAATAGTACTATAGTTTAGCTGTGCAGTATTCCAGATTCTAGAATAATAGTGAACAATTTATTCAGATGAATCTGGTGAAACTCTTTGTTTCAGAATACCTCTATAACCTATGTCAGAGGCGTCAGTTTCAACAATTTTGAAAGCATTAATAGTAGGAATACCAAGACAAGGTAATGCCTTGACATGAGTTTTGATTTGTTTAACAAGAGTAGTATGAAGGTTAGTCCAAGCAGGAGGATTACTTTGTAGCCGGTCAAAAAAAGGCTTACATTGTTTCCTCAAATCTTTATAAAAATTAGCGACATAATTCAGAGAACCAAGAAATCTTTGAAGCTGAGTTTTATCAGTGATGACATCAGGAAATTTATCAGCAAATTGAATAGCTCTATCAATAGGACGAATTTGTCCTTCAGTAATATCAAAACCAAGAAAACGAACTTTTGTTTGGAACAGTTTAATTTTCTTAGCAGAGTCAACAAGACCATTTCTTTTGATAGTATCTAGAAACGAATTCAAATGTTTCCAGTTTTCTTTAATAGAATTAGAGTAAACAAGGACATCATAAATATAAATAATGGTGAAATGGTTGAATGAAATGAAAATGTTATTCATAATATTTTGGAACTCACTGGGGGCATTCTTGAGACCAAAAGGCATAACATTCCACTCATAATGACCAAAAGGAGTGGTGAAAGCAGTTTTGTATCTGTCAACTTCACTTATCTGGATTTGCCAAAACCCAGACTTCATATCAAACTTGGAGAATACCACCGCATCACTCAATCTATGAACTAAGTCATTTTTGTGAGGAATAGGATACCTAATCCATTCTAAAACTTTGTTCAAAGGTTTGTATTTGATCACTAGGCGAGAGGTTCCTCTCTCAATTTCAACATTTTTTTGAACATAGAAAGCAGCACATGACCAAGGGGACTTGCTCTTTTTAATCAAGGGGACTTGCTCTTTTTAATCAATTTTTTATCAAGTAAATCCTGAATTTCTTTCTTACAAAACTCTACCATTTCACCATTCATTTGTATGGGTCGAGCTTTAGTAGGAATGTTTTTCTCATTAAAATCTTTAATATAAGGCAGGTTAACAATGTGGTTCTTCCTATGCCAAAAAGCATTAGGAAAATCAGAGCAAACACTATCAGTTAATATTTTCTGAAAATTATTAATTTTTTATTGCAATAATTTATCAGAAAGATGTTCAGCAATCTTCTTATATCTAACTTCTTGTTTAAGGAAGTTAAGGTGATTAGTTTTAGCCTGAATTAATTTCAAAGTATGGTCAATATCAATTTCAGATTTTGAAGCAAATTTGAATTTTACTTTCTGTCCAAAAGGATCAGTAGTAATACCATCATGTTCAACAAGAAAAGGATACAAAGCATTAATAAAAGGTAATCCAAGAATTACTTTGTCATGCATGTTTTTAACAAGAACAGAAGGAATCTTGAAACAAACATTATTATGGCAAACATGAGCATTGTTCAATTCATTTTTGATTCTCATTTGAGAACCATTAGCAGAAGCAAGTTTTTCAGTGGATTTTTCAAAATATTTAGATGGAATCAATCCTTCTTGAATGCAATTCAAATCAGCACCGGAATCAATCATGACAACAACATCAAAATGATAATCATGGGAAACAACAATTTTTACTATAGTAAACCATTTTGGAGAAAGTATTTTGTTAATAAGGGTAATATGAAAATCAACAATACTTTGGTTTTGGTTAACATTATCATTTTTGTATTTGTTTTTTAACTCAGTTATCTCACGATTAACAATAGCAATTTCTTGTTGGAGATCATTAACAGTTAATGTTTTAGATTTCTTTTTATCAGATTTTTCAACAGTCTTAGTGAGGACATTAATAGTTTCAAGACAACAGGAATCAATTTTAATAAAAGAGTTTTTTAAGATATTTTTTGTGTCAACAGAGGAAGATGATTCAGAATCTGTAATTTCTTCAAAAATAGTTTCTTTACCAGTACAGAGTAGTATTACAATACTACTCTGTACTGGATTCTCTCTGTACAAAGTAAGAACTGTTAAACAAACATTTTCTATTTCAAAACATCATGAAAAATGTTGTTTGTTTTCTAAAAAGAATATTAACGAATTTCTTGCTATAAAATTGAAATATTTGCATATTGGTATTGTTTAAGTTGCTGTTAAACCACTTACAAGAAAAGGTATTTTTTGCTTCTGCTTTGATGTGTTTAAGAGATGCTAGATTTGGAAAGTTTAAAGATAGCATTCTTGGCATGATTACTGCTTCTTTGTACGATGGTCCTATTTACTTTGATGTTTACCTTGATATTTGTCTTGCTTTAGATGATCCCAATATTATTAAATCTTTAACTTTAAATGTTTTAACATCTGGTTATAATATGGATGAAGGTAGTAAACCTTTTGCTCTTATTTACCGTATTTTCTACAGACTTGTAGGTTCCCAGTTGAATCCTCGAGCTGCTCATATTAAAGATCCTTCTGGTAAAACCATGTTAATTCAATTGTTGGAGATCATTAACAGTTAATGTTTTAGATTTCTTTTTATCAGATTTTTCAACAGTCTTAGTGAGGACATTAATAGTTTCAAGACAGCAGGAATCAATTTTAATAAAAGAGTTTTTTAAGATATTTTTTTTGTCAACAGAGGAAGATGATTCAGAATCTGTAATTTCTTCAAAAACAGTTTCTTTACTATTTTTTGAAATGACAGCAGCAATATTAGAAGTAGAAGTAGTGCCTTCAGTTTTAACCTTTATATCAAAAATCATTTTTTCAACAATGTCAAGGGTTTTTGACTGAAAAGTTTTAAAAGCAATTTTTTCTCTTTGACTGGGTAAATCAATCAAAAGTTTCTCAGCTTTTGTAGAAACAATTTGTTCAACAATTTTTTCTTCAATACGGTCAAGCTGTTTACCATGTTAATATATATATATATATATAATGAAATGATAATAAGACGGTAGAACCAGCCAAGCAATATATCAAAACAATTTAAAGCAATTTAAAACAAATATAAAAAATAGATAGTAATCCGAAAGTATATTATCAAAATAACTTACAGCTAGTAGCAATGAAACAAATCCTTAAAAGGATTACAAGTAGTTGTAGCAGTTACAAGATCAACAGGCAGGTAGTAGGGGATTACAAATCCTTAAAGGGATTAACGAAAATTCTCAAAGGGTGCAGATTCTAAGAGGAATTCTAGGCAGTAGGTGAGATATCTCAAAAGGCTTTAAGCTTATAGAAGTCTTAAACACTAAAATGAGATTCTGATTACAAATGAAATGAAGCATGCCTTATAGAGGTAAAAACAGACACTATTTGCACAGTGTGAAACAGTGGCAGCAGCCATCACGGGTGAACAGTAGCAGCAAAGTCACGGAGTAAATAGTAAAAGTAAACAGTACTTTTACTATTCCTTTCATAAGGGTAAATCAGCCGAAAGCAGCGGTAACAACTGTTGATAAACAATAACACATCTGGAGGTAGCAGCAATAATTTGGTACCAGTTTTGTCAGTTTGTGCTGACGTAGCAGTCTTCAGTATTCTGAGGACAAAAACAACAGATCAAGGTGGCAAGGGCCTGGAAAAGCCTAACAACATCAGCCTAGGATGACCTTGAAATAGTGGCAATGGCCTGGGACGGCCTAGTAGTAGCAGCAATATTAGCAGCAATGGGTCGAAGGATTAATCGACAGACAACCTTGGAGTGGTTTCTGGATCATGTCCAAATAAAATTGGATAATAAGGATAATAAGGATCATTGGCAACAAAGGCTTCAGAGGAGGCTTCCTGAGACTAAGCATCTTCAGAGTCACAATTAGCAGCTTCCTCTTTGCAGAGGATTCACCAAGTCCACTGAGGTTATCAAAAGAAGACTCTTTCTTTCTGGAGGATGTCTTCTTTTCATTGGAAGATAACTTCTTTTCTCTGGACTTGGTAGCAGCAGATGACTTGGGAGTAGCAGATGTCATGGCTGGTTTGGAAGAGATACCAGCAAGATGTCATGGCTGGATAAAGCCAGTTACAGCAAATCTTAGTCATGACCATGTTTACCAGACTTAACTCAGCAACCGTAGGTAACCTTGTGCGCAGTTCCTACCTCTGATTCTTGTGCTGAAAGCAGCTTTCTTCGTACTGTGTACATGTTAATGATAGTGGTCAACTACATCGTATTCCTGCACTGAAGTCTTGAAATGGCAGACTTGAAATTTGCTGCAAATTTGATTTCTATGTATTTCCAAGAGAGGTTGTTCTTATCTTGTTCTGAGATCTGGAAACTCTCACTATTAACTTGATTTGAATGAAAATATTAAAATTTGCTAAGAATTGTACTATATATGTTATCTAAAGAAGACATAGTGAAAAGAATGGAGCAGAGACTGCTGTAAAATCCAGAGATTGTTTGAACACTGTAACCATTTTGTTTGGTCCAGATCTTTTCCACTTTCCATTCTAATTGTTGAACATCATGACTGTAAATTTGTCACTCATTTTTCCCATTCTTTGGTGCAGGTGGAAGTGCAGAGCTATCCACTGATCCTAACGAAGAAGATGTAGATGATGCCAAAAAAATGAGTGGCGATGGGAAGACTGTTCATTCTGACGATCATCTCACTCCTGCAGAAAGGCGATATATTGAACAGAGGGAGCAAATTGATGTTCATAGATTGGCTAAGGTAGCTAATAAATCTAACCGTGACAGGATTCAGGATTTCAACCAGTATCCGGCAAACATGAGTGAGCATTATGACATTCCTAAAGTTGGTCCAGGATGATTCGGGCAAGTTTGAGTATGAAGAAGGATCAACCTTTCATGTCAGTGCTATGCATACAATGTGGTTCTTGTCAACAGTATTTTTTATTTGGTCATATTGTGCTATTTGGTCATCTTAATATGCTAATTAGTGCTTGACTGTCATCTGTTCCTGCTCTATGTCTCCCACTAGTCCTTTCCACTTCTTAGATGGTATTGGTGAATTGACACGCTTAGAAATAGATAGCATTTATCAGCTCTTATGCATGTAAAAGCATTGGTTTGTTAGAATTTTGCCCGCTTGAAAACGCTCTTTCTTTGTGTGTTCTTTTGTTATTGTATTGAAGGTTGGTCTCGTATATATGATTAGAAGACCCTTTTAATTATCATTATCAAGATATTCATGAACAATTACGATCAAAGTTGGAGCAGAAGTAATGGAAAAATTGAGAAGTGGCTAAAATGCATGTGAGGAGTGTGCATTATGAGATATACAATGTACAAGAAGATGATAATGGAGATGTGAGGAGCTGATGTCTTATGTTCAAACTCTATTTTATCTATAAATAAAGTAGTATGTAAATTGTTAGTGGAATAGGAGTATGTTAACGGGTTCCCCGTGCACTCATTGAGGAGGATAAAAACAGTTCCCACTTGCGTTGGTAAGTAACAAAAGCTAATAAACAAACACCCTTTAAATTTTTAAGTAGCTTGACCACTAAACCAAAAAGGAAAAAAAAGTCAAGATTATCTTAATAGGAATGTATATTTCTAAATTATTGATATTCTGGAGAGTTTTTATAATAATAGGCATGTATAATTCTAAATTATGATGTAGAGTTCTTTAAATTTCATTTCATCATTTCAAATACTTGAAATTTCATACTCTAGTAATTGATAAGCAAACATAAGAAAGCATGTTTAACTCACTTAGAAAATTTGAAAAAAAATTTAAGAAAAATTGTATCGTCGTCATCTCCATTATTCATCGAGTGCCAGGATATGAGCAAACCAAAATAATAATAATAATAATTATAATTTACAAAATTACTTGAATTGAAATGGATAAATTTTAAGTGATACTCTCAAGGAAATCCTAAGATAATTCATGACGTATAGTTCCTGAAGGCCAATTTTTGTGAAATGAATGCTTGAAATTACATCGCCTCTATCAGTCACTTAGCAAACATCATAAAGCATGTTTAAGTTTAACACAATTTAGAAATTTTGTCATCATCTTCCCTACCAAAGACTCTGTGGTTGCATAATCTACAATCTTTGTTTTAAATAGTCTGTTAAGTTTATTTGGGTGAATTATTATTTTGGTCATTAAATTTATTTTGTCATTTTAGTCCTCAAATGTAACGTTTCTATCAAATTAGTCCGTCCATCCATTAATATTTATAAAATTGTTGAAGTATAGTAAAACAGAGTTGCATCATATATGTAATTTAAGGAGTAAAATGGCAATGGATGGAATGACCAACTTGACAAGAATATCAGAGTTTCAAGGACAAAACAAAAAAGTAAATTAGGGAAAAAGATGACAATTCACTCTAATTTGGAATTTTGCCAATCATATACTTTTTGTGCTGACCAAAAGGAGACGTCATATTTGAGTTTATAATATTCTGCTTGTGTTGCCGCTAACTTCAACCTTGGCTGCTTGCTGTCTTTCAGGCTGGTCATATCCATGTCTGTCCCTGAAGTCCAAAGAAGCTTCTCTCATTGATTTCCTTGTCAAAAGAGAATAAAGGACAATATGAGACCAAATTACTTTTCAATATAAGAATTAAAAAGTCAGCTTAGAAATGTCAGGATCATTTCTATGAAAACATAATAATAATAATAATAATAATAATAATAATGATAATAATAATAATAAAAGTCTATGTAGAGGAATAGTAATACAAAATTTTTCTAGACTCCACATTATAAATTCATTGAGGCATCCCACAAAAATTGTAGGAGAGTTTTTAGTGTCCCTCAAGAGCATAAATCTTGTAAAAGCCTTTTTCTCAAAAAAAATATTTCAAAATTACGTATTGCCAACAAGATTGTGCTCTGAGAAAATGTCCCTAAACCAAAGAATTCCCAATGCTCAAAAACTTCTGTCAACAGCAGCCACTATTGCGTCAACAGCAATGCTGGTTAGGAGCATTGCCTATGATTACATACCAAATGATATCCAGCGCTACCTATCCTCTCATATACATAACCTTTCCAGACTTTTCTCTTCTCGATTCACCATTGTGATAGAAGAATTCCAAGGTCTCTCAAAGAATCAAATGTTTGATGCGGCAGAGGTCTACTTAGGTATCATATCTAGCTCCTCAGTTCAAAGAGTTAGAGTGGGCAAAGACGAGAATGAAAAAAGTTTAGTAGTTACCTTGGATAGAAATGAAGAGATAGGTGATGTTTTTGAAAATATACAGATGAATTGGAGCTTGGTTTGTACACAAGTTGAGCCATCAAATTGCAGAAATTAAAACATGAGTGATCTTAATGCCACTCTGAGGTCAGAGGTCAGATCCTATGAGCTAAGTTTTCACAAGCGACATAAAGACATGGTATTAAGTTCCTACTTGCCATATATTTTAAGAAGAGCAAAGTCCATTAGAGATGAGTGCAAAACAGTGAAGCTACACACGGTTATAGAATATTGATCATGTTGGGACACGAATGCAGTCAATCTCAATCACCCAATGACGTTCAAGACCCTTGCCATGGATTCCGAGCTTAAGAAGGAACTGATGGAAGATTTGAACAACTTTTTGAACGGGAAGGAGTACTACAAAAGAATTGGGAAAGCTTGGAAACGAGGGTACTTATTATAGGGTCCCCTGGGTACAGGAAAATCAAGTTTGATTGCAGCAATGGCAAATTATTTGAATTTCGACATCTATGACTTGGATCTATCTGAGGTCAGGTCCAATACTGAACTCAGGCTTTTGTTGCTCAGCATGCCTAGCAGATCGATACTTGTCATAGAGGATATTGATTGCTTTATCAAGCTAGAAAACCGGGTAAATGAGAATGACCACAATACTGGAAACAATAAGGTAATCGTCATTATATACTACAATTGTTTGTGTTTCACCTATAAGACTAGAAACAAATTATAGTGTTGATTATTTAAGACTCCCACAAATTTTGAATAATACTTCTTAAACAAGGCCTTTTAGATTTTAAGCAATCTTACATGGATATAAAAGAGAGGAATTGGTAACAGCTAGTTTCTAGATAATAAGGGAGGTATAGCACGGCTAAAAAGAAAATGGGTACTACAAATTAGGCAAATCGATTTTTATTACATAGGTGCATTATAGCCTTGAAGTAAAATTCTCTCTAACATTTGCTTTGATTTATAAACAGATGACTCTCTCAGGACTGCTCAATTTCATAGATGGTCTTTGGTCATGTTGTGGTGATGAGCATGTCATCATTTTCACGACCAATTACAAAGAACAACTCGATCCTGCTTTGTTGAGACCTGGTCATATGGATGTGCATATTTGCATGTCATATTGCACCCCTTCTGTATTCAAGCACCTTGCTTTGAACCATCTGGGGCTTTGCCATCACGGTCTCTTTCAACAGATCGAAAGGCTTATAGACGATGTAAAGGTCACTCCTGCAGAAGTTGCAGGGGAGCTGATGAGAAACAAAGACACTGAAGCTTCCCGTCAAGGACTACTGAACTTCCTCCATAACAAGATGAATGAAGGAGATAAAGTTATTAGTAACAACATCTGAGTAAATAAAAAGTAATTAGATCAAGAAAGCATATTTTAGGCTGATAGAGAAGGGCTTTTTTTCACTGTTATCCAGGATTTATGTGATAAACCAGATGAATTTTTGTCCACAAGTTTCTTCAATTCAAAAATGCCAAGCATGCCACATGCCATTTCCATTACTTCTTAATAAAGTGATTATTTGCATTGGTATCAACAGAGTATGCTAATTCATTTAGAAGACTATAAATCCGCTAGCAAATTGTCAAATGCCTCACATTAATAAACCAGTGTTTCACACATCCATATGATTCATACAATGAGTTGAAAAGGTCACAATGACATTCAAACGACCCTTCTAATGGGGTGTTTCAGAATTTCACATACTTTTTAATTTGGGTAAAGAGAGTGTTTTTCTGGATATATGTTGGGATACCTACATTCTACGGATTTTGAGGAAACCAAAAGCCAAATAGTGTCTCAAAAGAGAACCAAATTAGTAAATCCATCTTGGTTCATGGAAAAACCAGATATGCTTATTGACAATGCTCATGAGTTCAATCCTATTTGCAACACCTGCCTAAAGTCCTTAATATTCTATCACTGTCAAATAAAGCTTGCCATAGTTATCTAAACACAAAATTGAATTTTTGATTACTCGTTGACAGATAATGGCACCATTACTTTAGACTTCACTAGTAGAATAGAACAATAGTACAATACAAAATAAGAGAAATTGAGTTTCAAATTGGGGAAAATGGGAATGGATTAGGGTTTTGGAGAGTGTTTCTTTCACATTTGGGTTTTCTATTACCTAGCTACCTACTACAATGAGCATTGTCACCACCATACAGGTCTTCTTCTTGTTTTGAATTTTGATTTTTGAATGATTCCATTTCATTTTTAGAGATAAGAGAGTTTTTGTCCCTTTGGACAGTTTTTGCTGACAATTTTGTTATGTGGCCAGCGGTCGAAAAAAATCAAACATATTAGTTAAGTAGCATCTCGACTCTTAGAGACTCAAGTTCATCTAAGGAACCAAAGGGCCACAAAAAATCCAAGATCTTAGTAAAAGTCAATGCGTAGTCTTCTAGGAGACTATCCTTTTCAGGTTGGCCTCAATTATTCCAACCCATTTTTTAAAGCATTCAGAGATTTAGCTGCAGCATCTTCATACTCCCGAAGGTCATAGCCACCATTGAACATAGTCTCAATCAATTTTTGTGAAATGTCAGAGGTGAAGGCAGAGGAGGAGTCAGGGTGTCTTGGGAAAAAGTTTTGTCTCCCAAAGAAAGAAGGCGGGCTTGGCTTGAAGAGAATTAAAGACTGGAAGAAAGGAGCTATTATGAAGCTTATTAGGAACCTTTTCACTCAAGTTGGCTCACTATGGGTTGCATGGGTGCAGCAGTGCCTTCTTAAAGGAAGATGCTTTTGGACAATCAAAGTTCCCCAAGGTTGTACTTGGGGGATGGAGGCTATCTGATGCCGGGCATTTCAAGTAGCTACACCCTAATCCTTTATTAACTAAATACTTAGTTAGATGATTGTTTAAAGCATTGGCCAATAGGTTTTAGAAACTTGTCAATCATCTAGAAGGCTGTCAATGCCAAACAACTAGTATAAGTACCAAAATGTAAGCACTTGTAAATCAGTTTTTGTATGTGAATGAAATAAGCCTTTTAGAGCTTTTTTTGAGAACTTTGTGTTCTTTGCAAAGGTGCCTAACCATCTTTCAATTTGTTCAAAGAAACTCACATCCCATTTAGTTCTAATTCATATCACAGACCATCACTTTCCCTGCATCACTATCCTTAAACTAAGACCAACAGCTAGGAAAGTCCTGAGTTTTGAGGTTGGAGCCTGAAAAAGAATCTTCCTATGGCATGAATTTATGGCATCTTGATGGTGTTTTGTTCCAAAAATATAGGTATAGGGTTAAATAAGATGTGGCTAGTCAGTTTGAGGCAAAGGTAGAGTCTGTGTTCAGGGAGAAGCAATGGATTTGGAAGGCTGCCAGGTCTGACCAGCTTGTTGATATTCAAAGCATGCTTAGTCTAGTTTAGTTACATGATGCAGACAGCTCTTTGGGCCTCTTCACACAAGTTTACTTGTGCCGGTACTTGAGAGGAAATCAGAGTGAAAGGACAGGTTGGTCCTTGGTGGAAGCTGGTCTGGTCTGAGATTAACATACGTAGGAACACTTTTATTGGCTAGTTAACTATGAGAAATAAATTTCCTAACAAGGAGAGAATGATCAAATGGGCTTACAATGAGAAATATCTGAGAGTATTGATTTGCAACCTAGCTTGGTGGGCTACTGTGTATCACATCTGGCTGCGAAGAAATGATGTAATCCATGCAAGCAAGATTAAGAGTGATAAACAAATTGTCAAAGATATCATGAGAAATGTCAAGGGCATATTGGAAAGTAAATTGCAAAGCCAATAACTCTATTTTGAACAGGATCTTGTGTTGTAGATGGGGCTTGAGTCCTAGTTTGCTCTTTTAAGAAGACATAATCTGGTTTTGATGATGGCTGCTGTTTCTAGGCTTACGCAGGATGGTGTATTCTGGTGCCTTAATGTAGTTACATCAGTTGGTTTGGTTCACAATGGGTCATGATGTTTCCCTTGGTTATATTGCTCTGTTGGTTTGTTTTTTTGTAAGTTACATTTGCACCCATTATGCTTACTTTTGGACCATGTCAGGCATAGTTTATGAATGCCTTCCTTGAGATGCAACCTTGCCTTCTCAGCCTCTTCCATAGATTTCACATTCTCGAGATTTTTGATGCTAAGTTCTCCATGAAGGTCATTAGGTTTTTTAGCTCTTCAATTTGATATCCATATTTCTTTAGGACAGTGAAATTCATAAGAGTTTGAAGACATGTCAATCTACCAATAAATGTAGGCATCACACAATTGGAATGCTAGGACTAATGACAAGGTGGCATAAGTTAGATAATAAGTGCAAGTTGTCGGGAAAGCTGGTCAATTGAAAACAGCAAATCAGTATCAAGGTCTAGAGATGGAAGAGATTAATAATCAATCCACTCAAGGTCTGGATAGGATTATAAGAGAGGTCCAGGTGTCTCAAATGTATTAACTCCCAAACATAAGAAGGGAACATTTTGAAGCCAGCATGAGATAAATCAAGTACAAGCAAATACCTTGCCCTGAGGAACAAATATCCTGGTACATAATTGAGTTGGGAGTTAAGAGTGACAGTGAGGTTGTTCCTTCCTCAGGAGAATTGTGCATAAACCCCTTGAATGCGTGAGGCATCCTTCAGATATGGAACTGCAAATCACAGAAGCATGGCGCACCTTCTCTGAGACCAGACCATCAAAACCATAATGTTGAACGAATTCATGGTCCATGGCAAAATGGTCAATGGTTCTCCAATCAAGTCTCAATTTATAATATAGAGGGTCCAAGTCAAATGATTTAAGACCTAGTCCTGGGTGATGTGGATATGCAAGCTCAAAGTATGACCAAGAATTGAAGTAATTGGAAGCTTCATCTTCCAAGATACATCCAGGAGCAGGTTCAACAAGTCCCTCAGCCACCCATAATAAGATAAATATTTTTTTTAGAATTTGAAATCAGCGGGGAATAAGAAGCAAAATTCCAAGCATCTTCTCAAATACCAAGGAAGATTTTCATATTTGGGTCTTTATGGTCCTCAACTAAAATACCAAGACCAAGGCCGCCAGCTTTCCCATTATGCTTAATTATCTGTGAGCTGCTCCTCATGGGGACAGGAGTAATGAGTCACTAAATGAGAGCATTTCCCCTAAAAGATTATCAAGAGATTGCAAAATGAGAAACATTCTCTCCTCCAAGGAAGGTCTGGTACTTGTAAATAAGTTTTGAGAAACAAAAAGTGATTTGCTCTCTATTGCCTTTGATACATTAAGGACCAAAATGTTGTTAATGTTGGTGAGGGAGGAAGAGAATAACAAGAGGAGGGAGTAGTAGAAGGAGCAGAAGTAGAAATAAAATAAGATGAATACAAGAGTCCAAGCCGTCATCTTTAAGTTACTCTTCAAACTTGTCTTTAAATAAAGTGGGAGAGTCATATTTAATTCTTTATATGCTATATGTAATTGTTATTACATAGCATGATTTGGTTAATTTGGTAAATATTCTATTACATAGCATGCTTTTTTATAATGTTCAATTTAGATGTCAAACTATGAAACTTAACTAATTTTTGTTTATTTTTTAATCATTTGTGGTGGACAAAATACTCTTAATAGTTGTATTAGAATAGTTGTATTAGAAGAACTCTATAATGCCATTTATTTAGAGAAAAACTCTATTACCAGTACCTTCTCATCCGTTCACTGTCACCATCGTTTGGTTGGTGAATTTCATTACCGAGTTTCAGAACACATATTTGTCGAAAAAAGAAGATGCTGAACGCTTCATCTATGTGGACTTGGAGAGGCTGAAGGAGTGTTTATTGAAGTTACTGCCTGGGTTGATAACTGCGCACAGGGAAATTGGCAGTGGCAAAAACAAACGTCCATTCTGCATGTGGTACTTCAAAGTGAAGGATTTGGTATATGAAGTAGAAGATTTATTTGAGGACATTGAACTGGAGATTAGAGCCTAGTCTTACGAGTCTCCTCCATTATCGCACGAGCTCTTTGAAGAGTTACTTGAAGATGAAGATGACATGGAATTGAAACTTAGGATTAAGTACCTTTGGTCTCTCAAAAAACATTCACATTCTCCACTTCCTCCTCCTCCTCCTTCACAAGCATTAACATTGTGGTCTTTATTACTTCAAAGGCAGCAGAGGGCAAATGAGTTTCTCTACCTCAAAAATTATCTACCTGCCCATATGCTTTGTATGGTAAAAAGATTGTCCCTCATTATGGAACATCTAGAAAATCTTGTAGCAGAAATGCTCTCTTTACCCTCACCCTCACTGCCCCCGTACTTGTCCTCCTCGTGTAGTAACAAAGAAGACCCAGGATATAATTTACTTCCTTGGTATTTGAGAAGATGCCTGGAATTCTACTTCATATTCACCCCTGGTTTCACCTTTTACAAGAAAGATTTGGTCTTATTATGGGTAGCTGGGGGGCTTGTTCACCCTGTTGCTGGACGTAGCTTGGAGGAAGCAGGGCATTACTTTGATCTAATGGTGTCTTGGAACTACTTTCTGCTCGCATATCCAGATCACCCAGAACCAGGTCTTGCATCATTGGACCCAGACCCTCCTTTGTACAAACTAAGATTTGACTGGATAAACATTGATCGCTTTACCATGGACCATGAATTCGTGCGGCACTATCTGTTTGATGGTCTTGTCTCAGAGAAGGCACGCCATGCTTCTGTGGGAAGCTGTTCCATATCTGAAGGATGGCTAGAACCTTCAAGGGGTTTACGCACAATCTTCCTTAGGAGGAGAGGCACCCACTGTTACTCCAATTCTCAATTGAATGATGCTAGGGTTTTGTTCCTAAAGGTAAGATACCTACGTATACTTGATCTGTCACATGCCGGGTTCAAAAGTCTTCCAGATTATGTTTGTGACTTGCTGCATCTTAGGTCTCTAAATCTCTCTTATAATCCAATCGAGACATTGAGTAGATCAATCATCAGTCTCTTCCGTCTTCAAACCTTGAATCTCTTTTGTTGTCATGAATTGACCAGCATTCCTGACAACCTGTACTTGTTGTCTAACCTGCGCCATCTTGTTATTAGTCCTGTTAAATTGAATTTGATGCCTACATTTATTGGGAGATTGACCTCTCTTCAAACGCTACTTCAATTCACCGTCCTAAGGAAAGATGGGTGCCAAATTGGAGAGCTAAGAAACCTAAATAACCTTTGTGGGGAGCTTAGCATTGAAAATCTCGAGAATGTGGCAACTTTGGATGAGGCGAAGGGAGCAAGGTTGCATCTCAAGACTGGAATTCACAAATTATCCTTGGTTTGGTCCAAAAAAGAACCTAATGCAAATTTTGACATTGCCCAACGTCTTCGACCTCATTGCAACCTCAAGGTTTTGAAGATTTTCATCTATAATTCCAAGTTTCCATCTTGGGTGTCAAATCCTTCATTCACACATCTTATATCTATCACCCTGACCAACTGCATAAGTGAAGAACTCCCACCACTTGGTCCATTGCCTCTCTTGGAATCTCTTCAAATTGTGAATGTTAACGGGGTTAAACATATTGGCTCCAAGTTCTACGGATGGGGAATTGTCAAAATTGCTTTCCCATCTTTACTTACACTGGAAATTTGGCATATGAATGATTTGGAAACTTGGGCTCGATGCAAATCCAGTGACTTCCCAGTGCTAAAGAAAATTTATCTGAGTGGCTGCAAAAAGCTGAAGAATCTCCCTAAGATGCGGCCACATGTCAAAATAAAGACTTTCGAGTGCCCGAAATTTTCACATGTCAGCGGTTCAGATTGATCTTTCAGAGATATAGTAATCCTTTATCAGGTACAATAGTCATATGTTGTTTTCTTTTTCTCAAGTAATATGATTACTTTGTGTAAACTAGTTTCTTTGACCTGGTTTAGAATATATTTTATTAACTTCCTTTTTTTTTTTTTGAAAAATTTCACAATGTTATGGCTGTTATAGGTGGACATTGAAAAATTTGAAGTTACATTTACAAATGAAGGGGAACAATGTAAGTTGTTCTGTTGTATGTTGTCTTTGTGCTTTTTATTCTGATTAATAAAATTCTTACTTACCTATTAATAAAATATTCATTGATTATATTGCGTAAATGAAGACGTGGATATTGCTTTGGGTGATTTGGATAATATATACTTGACTCATCATGCTCTCTTTTAAGTTCTTGGTGAAGAGTGAGGTTGTGTGTGTAACTTATCAAAAACTAAATCTTGACTTCTTGTTATGAGTTTAGTTTGTACCTGCAAAACTCAAATGTGATTTCCTTCCTTGATAATAATTGGGTTGAATCTTAGATTATGAGCCCAAAACTGACTTTAACCTACCAATGAAAAAAAAAAAAACTCGATTTGTAACCTGAAGGCTGAAGTTCAACTTGTGTGCAGTGTCCTATTGTCAATGCTAGCTTCTGTTCTTCTTTTTTCCCCTGAAGTTTCTTAGCTTCTTGCGTCAGCTTTGCGATTTATAGGAAATAAATCATATATGAATGATAAAGGGTGCACCCTATCCCACAAGATAAATATTAATTTTGATATTGAAATATTTGGAAATCTCAGGATGCCTTGCATTTCCGTGGGTGTATACTCTTGCATACTTCTTTGGTTGTGCCCATTTGGCATGATTGGTAATATTTTAAAACTAAAAACCAAATCTATATATTACTAAAAGCTGAAGCGTAGCATTTAATGTTGCTACGCTCACGTTGAGCCACGTCAGCAGCCATATCATTTCCATCACATTTTTTGTAATTTTTCAACAATTTAAATTTTTTTTTTCAATTTTAAAATACTAACAAATATAAAATAAATTCCACCATTATCTCCACCATAAAGCCCACTTCTTATTAACTTAATTCCCACCACTATCTCCACCATAAATCCCACTTCTTATTAATTTAATTCCACTATATATATATATATATATATATATCTATATTATATCTAAAAGCTGAAGCGTTGCATTTATTTTTGTTATACTCCGGTTGAGCCACATCAGCATCCATATCATTATTTTTTTTCTTTTCAATTTTCTTATAATTGTTTTTAACATTTACTTTTTTTTTTTTTTTTTTCACTTTCACCAACCTTCTTCCTCCCTCACCTTTTCATCTCCTCACTATCCTTTTCATCTCCCCACTATCCTTTACATCAATATCACTCTTTCTCTTCCTCTTCATCTTCCTTTATTTTGTCTCTTCCTATTCACTCCCTCTTACTATAAATTTATCACTATCTCTTCCATTCTATGCATAGTTTCCCTCACAAAAGTTTTTTTTTTTTATCTCTCTCTCTCTCTCTCTCTCTCTCTCTCTCTCTCTCTCTCTCTCTCTCTCTCTCAATTTTTTGATGGTTTTTTTTTTCTTGCATCTCTACTTTAGGTTGATAAATTTGTGTTCCATAGAACCCTACTTTAGGTTAATGCGATTTAGTTTTGTGTTGGATGTTATCCTCGATTCTTTAGGTTTTTTTTTTTTTTTGTTCTCTTTTATTGTTAAATGTTATCTTGCTATGTTATAAAGATTAAATATAGTAATGTGATTTAGTTTTGTGTTGATGTTATCCTCAATTCTTTAGGTTGTTTTATTTATTTATTTATTTTTGTTCTATTTTATTGTTAAATGTTATCATATTAATTTGTTACTATCTCTTCCATTCTATGTATAGTTTCCCTCACAAAAGTTTTTTTTAGCTCTCTCTCTCTCTCTCAATTTTTTGATGGTTTTTTTTTTCTTGCATCTCTACCTTAGGTTGATAAATTTGTGTTCCATAGAACCCTACTTTAGGTTAATGCGATTTAGTTTTGTGTTGAATGTTATCCTCGATTCTTTAGGTTTTTTTTTTTTTTTTTTTTTTTGTTCTCTTTTATTGTTAAATGTTATCTTGCTATGTTATAAAAAATTAAATATAGTAATGTGATTTAGTTTTGTGTTGATGTTATCCTCGATTCTTTAGGTTGTTTTATTTATTTATTTTTTTGTTCTCATTTATTGTTAAATGTTATCATATTATGTTATAAAAAATTAAACATAGTATATAAAAATATAATATTATTCTATTATATAGCATGATTAAGAGAATTTGGTATTTATTGTTATATCTTTTATTTTTACTTTGTTCCTTCTCATCTTATGTTATTCAGGATCAAAATCCTCTAAAGTTCTTAGGGTATTTTAAGACATAGATCTTGCCACATCATCCATCCACCAAAATAACGATTCCCAAAAAAAATTAAAAATCAACCTTATTCACCATTTGTCATTTGACCAAAAACAAACTACGGAGCTGTAACTTAATTTCTCCCACATTTGTCCCACAACCAATCTACATAACCATATTCTACTTTGGGCTGAAGGTACAAATTTAAGTATTTGAAAGCAATTCCCACTAGGAAAAGAAAAGCCTAACTGTTAAATTTATGCATTAAATTAGTACCTACTTGAAAATTTAGAACATAAAAACCCAAAACGTTGCTCTTCTTTGGACCAAAATGTACCTTAAAATTTCCAGTATTAAATAAGCACTTGAGATTATTTGGATCAAAACTCAATCCGGCCTTTTGTGCTTTTTTGGTTTCTTCTGGCTTTGATCATTGAACAAACTCTTTTCTTTTGGTTTTGCTTCTTTCTTATAGATTTGATATGAAATTTGTTCAATAAAAAAATAGTATGGGTTTAGTTGAAATTTTTTTATTACGTGGAGAATGGCAATGTTTGCTTTCTTTTGCAAAACCATCGAGTCCACAGTGGTGATTTCCTTCCATTAATATTTCCTCATAATTTTGGTAAGGTGAATAAATTTGAATTTTTTTTTTTTTATAGCATTCAATAATGGTTATGGTAGTGGATTGATAATATGGCAGAATCTTAGTCTTTTATTTTAAAAGAAATGTAAGGATGTAAAGAACTTTATATGGTAGACTACCTAAGAAACTCTAGAAGATTTTGATCCTATTATTTAACATTTAAATTCAGTCATATCTTCCTTATCAATAAATTATTTATAATTTTTCTCATTTTTTATTTTTAAAAATTTAACATAGAATATTTTATTTAAAGTAAATAAAAATGTCATAAAAAAATTGTACTCATTTTTTTTTACATTTACACTTTGTCCAACCTTTCTTCTTCCCTTTATCTTTTCATCTCTCCACTAGCCTCCACTTTAATATCACTCTTCTTACTTCCCTTCATCTTCCTTTATTTTGTTTCTTTTTATTCTTTTCATCATAGTATAAATTTGTCATTCTCTCTTCCATGCTATATATAATTTTCTCTCACAAAAAAAAAAAAAAATTGTCATTTCACTCTCTTTAATTCTCACTCAATTTTTTGGTGGATTTTTTTAAATTTTTTTTGTCTCTTTGTTTTAGGTTGATTAATTTTGGTGTTCTTTAAAACTCTACTTTGGGTTGATGCGATTTAGTTGTGTTAAATTTTTTTTTTTTTTGTTCTTTTTTATTGTTAAATGTTATCATATAGCATTATAAAGAATTAAAGATACTATATAAGAATATAATAATATTTTATTATATAACATGATTTGGATAGGTGTTTATTGTTATATCTTTTATTTTTACTTTTTTTTTTCTTCTCATCTTATTTTATTCTCCATTTAAATTTAGCCACATCTTCCATATCATTAAATTATTTATATTTCCACTCCTCTTATTTAAAAAAATTTAAATATTTAATATTTAACTTAAATTCAATAAATAAAGAACCAAAGAGTAGATAAAAAAAAAAAATCAAATGTCAATTAGTAATAAAGAGTAGATAGAGAGAGCGAGAGGTTTACGGTAACGAAAAAAAAAAAAAAACAATACAAAGTAATAAAGAATAGATAAAGAAAAAAAAAAAAAAAAAGCAAACATCAATTAATAACTTTTAATTGGAAAACAAAGAGACTATAAAGAGAAGTAAAAAAAATTAAATAGATATGACCATATGGAGAATATTAAAAATTTTATAGTGCAATAAAATCAATTGTTATATTCACTTAAAAAATTAAATCAATAATAAAAAATAAAATACAATCATATTACTACATTTAAACTTAAATCTAATCAAACTCTAATCATAGAACCCATATTTCCATTCATAACTAAAAGGGAGATGTTCTCCATTAATCATATAAATTACATAGGAAATAAAGTCAGGAAATTTTAAAATCCCTTTTTTGACATTTCATTTAACCCTTTATATATATATATATATATATATATATATATATATATTTATAATCTTCATACTTCAATACTTTTAAAAATTTAATGAACGATGCTACATCTCATTTAAAGCTTCTATTATGTAAATCATCAACCAGTAAATATATGATAATACTAAGAAACATTATGAATGAGATAATGAAAAAAATTTTAAAACTAATTAGCTACTATCATTATGGAGTAGTAGTCTATGATTTTACACATCTAAAAAATTGGAATAAATAGAGTTTACTTAAAGTATATATAAAGATTTATATTAAAAAAAAGTATATGTAAATGTTAAAAAAAACAAAACAAAACAAAACTTAGGTACAGTACTTAGATGTTGTTCCTTAGATTCCCCTTTTAAAATTTGGTCATGTAGCTATTTTTTCATGGGATGAAAGCGTATTTTATAGTTAAATAACCACATAGCTAAATTTTAAAAAGGGAACCTAAAGAACAACACCTAAGATACTGTACATAAGTTTTGTCATAAAAAAGGGTATAAGTAAGGTTTTTATAAATTTAAAAAATAATGAAAAATCAATTGTTAATAATAATAATAATATATTTAATGAGATCGCTCTAAAAAAAATTATCCCGCGCAACGCGCGGGTTTGCGACTAGTGAGGTCCTAAATACTAAGCTGGTGAGAACTTCCAAAACAAGAAAGATTCTGGTTGCATGTAACTAGCTAATTTTCCAAGATTAGGAGTGATCTTCAAAACATGTTAAGGTTTTCATACTAAGAAATGAATCTAAATGAGTTATTAAGGCTACTTTGTGTTTCCTTTTTTAGCTTGCTTTTTCACATGGATTACAATTTAGGTGATATATATATCAATCCCTACTGGTTCTCCTGGATGATATGATACATGGTTTTGACCGGGGGGGTCATGTAGCTGTGGTTTACTCCCTAGGATAGGTCCAAAGGCCCTACCTTGTTGAGGCTCCACTCTATAAATCAAAAAAAAAAAAAAAAAAAAAAATTTTGCATTCATGAGTGCTCGCTCCAGACCATGGCTCTTGTCTTCTTAAAGATATATGAACAAAGTTGGACTGAAATATTTCAATCGTTTGTTTCAAGCACCTGTTAAAGCATTACTGCAAAAGACAGATTAATTTAGTTCTAAAAAGAGAAAAGGGACTGAAGGGGAATCAAAGATAAACAGTTAGGTAGACTATGATCATAGATGCAACCTAAAGCTTATATTTAGGAATAATTTACTGGTGGAACCATTAGATGGGATTTAATCTTTTAGACTAGCTGCATCCAACTTGATCATGCATGTCATATTATGCATTTAGTTTAATTCAAGTGCATTACTAGCTAAGAAGTTCTTCCTTTTTTTTCCTTTTGTCACTGCATTTCTTTTTAATATCTTTTTCCCCCCAGTTTTACTTCTTTGTCTTATCTTTGGATATAACTATTGAAACTCAATATATTTTTTTCTTCTAAGTAAGTAGTTATTCTTCCTTCTCTGCAGGGCAGTAAGAGATCAAACTGTTAATAAAGAATTTAAAGAGCTGTGGAATGGGTAAAAATGCAGATGGCCTGAATGTTGGCAAGTACTACTAGGGATAGTGGTTAAATTTGCTAGTTGGAGTCGTTAAATAGTAATATTTCTTATTGATTTTCTGCAACTTGGAATTATTTCTTATTGATTTTCTGCAACTTGGAATTATTTCTTATTGATTTTCTGCAACTTGGAATGACTCAGTTATTGATGTTCCTTTCTGCAAAGTGACTAATAAGATGGAATATTCACTTCACCTAATCATGTTTGGCAGAAAGTAATACAAGAAGATATTTGAGCTGAGTTGAATTTCACTGCTGAGAGAAGATGAGGGCTGGGAAAGAAATTAATGAGTCACTTAAATAAAATCAAAATTTTCACCAACAGTGGAAGGGAGAAACGAGCATTTGTGTGTAGCATTTATCTATACACATTTTGGGGGCATTGTTACTATTTGTGTCTCACTCAATTCAAGAAAACCATAACAACAATCATTCCTTGAACTTTTACATCACTTTTAGTTACTTTAGCATATACCTGATGATGGATACTCGGGTTTTATCTTTTATCTAAAAATAATTGCAGACCCGAATAGTGGGTGGAAATAGATAATCATTTTATAATTATAATATAATGTATAATTTGTTATCTAAAATTTGTTGAAGATAATTTTACTCTTCTTAAAAATTAAACAATTTTTAAAATTATTTTTCATCTTTCTATCTCTACCAATATATCATTCTATTATTTTAGTGTTTGGATATAGATGAAAAAACTAAATTAATTTACTATTTAGCTTATTTATGCTACTATTCATGAGCCTCAATGCATTTTTTGGTACTATTCATAGATTTTATTATATTATTTCAGCCAACTTTTACCTTTATTTACAATACTTTCTACAAAAAGTTTTCAATTTTAGCAAAATAAGCGGTTTCCAAACAGATAATGTGTTTGATTGATATTATTCTTGTATAAGGTGGTCCATATTCTTCAAAATTATGTTATAGTATGCTATATTTTTTCACCTATAACTAAACTTTTTAAGTTTCAAATAAATTATTCAAAGTCTGTATTCTCTTAAAGAAGATTATCATGATAATCAAAATTCATAAGAAACTTATACTGAATATGTATAATTTATTATCTAAATTTAATTGTACATTATTTGTTCTTCCTAAAAATTGAACAATTTCAAAAGTAATTTCTATCACTATTTTTACAAATACATAATTTCATATGTTTTTTTATTGATATTATTATTCTTTTTTTGAAATGGTCTATATTCTTCTAACTATAATTATTATGCATTATATTTCCCTAATTTTTTGATACAACTAAAATTTTTAAGGACGTTATTATGATAACCAAATTGGACAAATAGATCAAAATGAACTGAAATTTACTGAATATACTAAATTGGACAAATGTGGACCAAAAAGATCAAACTGGACTGAATTGGACAAAAAATTACTGCAGTGAACGAAGCATATTGAATGGACTGAATGGAACTGAGTTGGACCAAAATGGACCAAAATAGACCAGATGAATTGAAGTGGACCAAACAGGACCAATTTGATATGTTTCCTTTTGTTTTTTGTTTTTTTCTTTACAACTAAAGTTTTAAGTTTTAAATTTCTTATTCAAATTCAATTATCACTTCCAAAACAACTAAGTATTAACTCAAAAAAAAAAAAAAAAAAATCAAACAAAAGCTATATAAGGGAGAGAGACTACTTGTGATGAGGAACTCAAAAATACAACACCAATACATATTTACCCAGAATAGAGTTTTAAAAAACACAATAATTCATCAAACTAAAGTAGAATTGCAAGGAATAATAATCAAGAGAGAGAGGATAATAATTTTTTCAAGAGAGAATGAGAAGAAAAAAAAGTAAAAATAAAAGATAGAGTAATAAATACCAAATTATCCAAGTCATGCTAGGTGATAGAATAACATTATATTTTTTATATACTATCTTTATAATTCAAAAAGATAACATATATGAAATAAAAAAAAAATTATAACAACTTAAAAATACAAAATTAAATCAAATTAACCTAAAGTAGAGTTATAAAAAAATACAAAAATTCATCAACCTAAAATAGAGATGCAGAAAATAATAAAATCCACCAAAAAATGAGAGAGAGGAAGAGAGAAATAACCTTTTTTTTTTTTTTTGTGTGGGAAAACTGTACATAGAATGAGAAAGTGAGTTGCAAATTTATAGTAAAAGGATTGGAATGAGAAGAGCCAAAAATAAAAGTAAGATAAAGAGATAGAGGAAGAGTGATATTAAAGTAGATAGTAGTGGGGATATGATAAGGTAAAAGGGAGGGAAAAGGTTGGAGAGTGTGTAAAATAAGTTGGGAAATTAATGATGAGAAGTTGATGAGTTGAGAAAGAGAAAAGATGATTAATTATAGAGAATGTGCGAAGTGGAAACCTAAAAACAATTTTTGTAACATGGTTATGATGTGGTTTAACTAGAGTGTAGCAATAATAAATGTTATGCTTCAACATATATATATATATATATATATATATATAAATGTATATATAAACTATCTTTCTTCGTACTTCTTTCATTAGAAAAAAATAACAAATGCCCTAAGAGCATTTGTTAGTGAACCATAACATTCATTCTTCTATTGTATTTGTGTCCTACTCAACATAACATTCATTCCTCTACGTCATTTTTAGTTAATTTAAGCAACTAATAATGTCAAACTAAACATAATTCTTTGCTATTGGTTACATGTGGCTTCACCCAAAATTATCATTGTTCGCACTTTAAGCTACTCTAAACTTGTTGTTTAATTTGTTAAAAAAAAATTACATTATAAAGTGTTTATGATCTGCAAGTAGGTTTAGGGAGATATACATGTCAATGAAATGCAAGAGTTTTTGGAGGCTAAATCCTAAGAGAGCCTAATAAACAATGTTTATCGAGAGATAAAGACAAAAGTTTTAACAAAAAGGAGGATTCAAAGATAAACCACAAAATAGACAGATTTGCTTCAATTAGGAAATTCCTTTACTAGCAACTAAAGCCAAAGTGCCTCTTATATGGTCTTGTATTATTGTCTGCATTAAAGTGTCAAGTCACCAATTTGTTAGTAGTTTTGGTGGGTGTGTTCTGTTGGTATCTTTTTCTCATTTTGGGTTGTATTTGGTCTTTCTTTTCAATTGCAGATTTGTTTCTCCCTTAGGTTGTTTTGGTTCTTTCTATGAACTACATTTTTGATATGTTGTATATTCTTTTCTTGTGTTTAATGAAGGTAATCTTCTTCATCAAAAATAAATAAATAAATAAACATATTGCAAACACATGCACATTCCAATATTGATTTTGAGCTATATATTTTATATAAACCAATATTTCCCTTCAAAATCATATATATATATATGTATATGAATTTATGGAAGCCAATTTCCGATATTGATTTCTTTTGTTGATTTGGGTTGTGATTTAGTATTTCTTCTCTATTACGGATTTGTTTATTCTTTGGGCTATTTTGGTTTTTTCTTATGAGTTGAGTTGCATTTCTAATATGTTGTGCATTATTCAGTTGTGTTTGATATACAAAATATATAATAGTAATATTCATGAATTTATGGAAGCCAATTTCCAATATTGATTTCTTTTGTTGATTTGGGTTGTGATTTTAGTTTTTCTTTTATATTAAAGATTTGTTTATTCTTTGGGCTATTTTGGTTCTTTCTATGAGTTGCATTTCTAATATATTGTGTGTTCTTCAGTTGTGTTTGATGAAAGTAATCTTCTTCATAAAAAAAAAAAAAAAAAAAAAAAAAACACATTGCAAACACATGCACATTCCAATATTTTTTTTGAGCTATATATTTTATATAAACCAACATTCCCTTCAAAATCATAAATATAATATAATTGTATAACACAAGAATTTATGGAAGCCAAATTCTTAGTGAACAGAAGGTTATTCAAAATATTAAATAGAGAGTGAAAACTTGAATATAAGAAAGAGGCCGCTACAAAGCAGATTGTTACCTATAATACTTAACTTCTCTATCAATATGTAAGAGATTAATGATCATGTAGATAGTTCTATCACCTAACCAAGAATTTCATCTCAATGTATGTAGTCACCCGAAATATCTCACCCATTCTCTTCCTTTAAGGATTCTTAAGTTATCATCACATTCTTCTAAGTGTTAAATCAATTCTTCAAAACATTGTAGAATTATATATACATGTTTAGCAATCAATGCAACAAAACTTCACACTGCTGGAGGATATTGTAGCAGTCAAAACTCAAAACAAGAACACTCAATTATTCCAATATATTATAAGAAGACAAAATACTCCAATATATCAAAATAATAATATTTCAATAACTCATGAGTAATTTCTAAGTTAGAATATTCACTTACAAAAGATATTGGAGTTGAGTTGAACAATGGAGAGAAGTTAGGAAAGAAAAATATTCATGTAAATTATTCTTTCAATCACATAGAAACAAAGTCTTCAAGATATGCAGAAGAGAGACTCACTAGCTCAGTCACATAGAAATACGGAAGAGAAGACGATCGAGGATTGTCTCAGTTGAAAATATTTTTTCTCATGCTTCTGTTTTGGTTTCGTACTCCTCTTATGCATTTTATTTTTTATTCTTTTAATGAACTTTATTGCCACTATTTTACTAGCTTACAACTTTTGTTTTTACTTAATCTTTTGCCAATGTGAAACATTGTAGAATTATATGCACATGTTAAGCAATGTAACAAAACATTGTAGAATTATACTCATATGTTTAGCAATGTAACAAAAGCACCCAAACCTAGCTATTTACGTTTCCCCAAGCACTATGATCACATAAAACCCATCTCCCATACGGCCCTATGTTTTCCCAACCCATCACTTTTAAGTTTCGTCTTTACCTTTTCTTTTTTAGCTTTCCCTCACAAATTTTTCCTCTCTCTCTCTCTCTCTCTCTCTCATCCTCAGTCAGTCTCTCTTCCACAGTTAACAGTTTTAAACAAACAATGCAGAAGGAGTTGTGCCATGTGCAGAACAATCCCTCTCAATCTCTCTCCCACTGACACCACGAATGCATGTTTAGCAATCAATTCAACAAAACTTCACACTACTCAACCATATAGTAGTAGTCAAAACTTAAAAAAAAAAAAAAACCAATTATTTCTATATGTTCTAAGAAGAAGAAGAATAAAAAAAAAAAAAAAATCAGTCAAAACAATAATAAACATCCCATTATTTCAATAAGCCATGAGTGATTACTATGTTGGAATATTCACTTACCAAAGATATTGGAGTTGAGTTGATCAATGGAGAGAAGATGGGAAAGAAATGCAGAATATAAAGAGACTCACTAGCTCATGCGGAAGAGAAGACGCAATAAGACGAGTGATCTTTTGCTAAAAAGTTAAAACATAAAACTAACCCATTGTAGGCACTCCTACGATCCTAACCCACCCCCAATGTCTACACCATTTTTTATAGTGATAAAAATTTGCTAGGTAAAATGAGTAGTAATGAATGTTATTGATAAATATTAGAAAGCATAATGAATAAATATCAAAATCACTTTCAATGGTTATAAAAAAAAAGAAGCACTTTTAAAAAATTGGTGACACATCTACTTGTAAAAGTTGCCTAATAAAATTTGTAATATCTATAATATCATTCTTTTATTAATATACGGTACGAAATATATACTGCATGGATATGTTCATGTTTCATATCATGTAAGATTTGATTTTTTTTTTAAATCTTGTTAAAATATGCCATAAATATACGTATGTACATGTATATTGACAAAGTTTTTCTCTAACCTATTATGACAACTCATAAAATTTTAAAATATATAATTCGTATGAAAAATAAAGATAAAACCTAACTAAAAAATAAAGATAAAAAAAGAAGAAGAAAAAGCAAGCCAAAACAACTCAATGTCTTAGGACATGGCTCTTTAATTTTAAAATATATAATCAAAAGCACCAAACCCTATTTACGTTTCCCAAAGCATTGCGATCACATCAAATCCCATCTCCTCTACGGCCCTATGTTTTCCCAAGCCATCACTTTTAAGTTTAGTCTTTACCTTTTCTTTTTAGCTTTCCCTCACAGATTCTTCCTCCCCCTCTCCCTCCTCTTCAGTCAATCTCTCTTCCACAATTAATAGTTTTAAACAAATGGTGCAAAAGCATAAATAGTCAAACGGTGCAGAAACAAAAGTGCAGAAGGAGCTATGCCATATGCAGAACAATCCCTCTCAATCTCTCTCCCACATGTCTTGCAATCAATGCAATAAAACTTCACATTGCTCAAGGATATTGTAGTAGTCAATGCAAAAAAACATGTCTATCTTGATTGGAGCCTTGCATCTCGTTCTCGTCATCACCACCCAAGACTGATCTCGTTCTCGACCCACCCAAGACCGATCTCATCACCACCACCGAAGACCGATCTCTCTTTCCCTTAATCTCTCAATCTTTCTCTCTTTGATCTCTAATTTTTTTTGGTGTTGTTGTGGTGGTGTTTTGGTGGTTTTTTTGTTGTGTGGTGGTGGGTTTTATGTGGATAGTGCTAGATTTTCTGTGAGTGTTGGTGTTTTGGTGGTTTTTATGTTGCGTGGTGGTGTGTTTTGTGTGGATAGTGGTTTTCTGTGGGTGTTGGTGTGTGGGTGGTGGTGGATTTTTTGATATAATATTTGTTTGGAAGTTGAGAAAATGCTGAGAAAATGTGAAAAATTTGTGAAAAATAGCATTTTCAGAATGTTACCAAACACTGAAAATCATTTTCTGGACTATTTTTCATTGCATACCCAACCGCCCAGATTTTAATTTCCTTACGGAAATTCATTTTCCCCTGCATTCATTTTACACTCAGAATTCGATTTACATCAAACCAAACGCAGCCTTAGTCACAAAACTTTTGAGGTAAGCAATGAATTCTCAAGAGATTAATCAAGCGATCACATGTATTCGTCTTTGACATTCTATCTTATCTAAAATCGCACTCTACCTTTTTTGATTTTCTTAAGAAAACTCACATAACTATTCCCCATTGGTGCATTGATTGCTCTCATTTGCATATGATCAAACAATCTTAGGTGACTCTTACTCATATTTCTTCAAATATAAGAGCCACCCTATATTTAAACAAATTTCTTCTTTTTGTATCTCATCATTCATTGTATTTCCACTTACCTATATAAAATTTTCATTTAGTTACATTCATTTTATGAACAAGTTGCTTTTTAAGCCTAACATGCAATGTGTTAGGCATTGAAAATGTAAAATCATGATACCTAGAGAGGAAATTTCTCTATGTCTGATGTACTTTTTGCACCCATCATGAGACATAATCTCATTTATATTTATTGCTCAAATAAAAAGGGATTTGAGGTTCGTTTTCTTTTTGGAAAAGTGTCAATTGAGAAGCATGGTAAAATCTTAACATGGAAACTAAAACTAATGGATTGTATCATCTATGTGCGTTTGGATAAATGAATTTTGCTAACTTATTTTAATATTCAACATATTTTTGCTACTATTTATGGCCCCACTGCACTTTTTGATACTATTTATGGACTTCACTGTACTATTTCAACTGACTTTTACCTTTATCTACAGTACTTTCAGTAAAAAATTTTCAATTTCAACAAAATAAGCGATTATCAAACAGAAACTTAATATTGCTTTGTTTGCTATTAGTAATGGATACCAGTTGGTGATGTCACTTATTTTAATGTGAGTTGGTGATTCTTCTTCTACTTAATTATAATGATGTTTGTTTACGTGTGGATGATCCTCGAACATAAAATAAAAAAGGATGATTAGCATGAGATTTAATTTAGAATATAAATATATATTTTACTACTGAAGAACCCTTGCATATTTGATAATGAATTATTAGCTATTGTATGTGGTCCACAAAATATTAGATCTAGTAGATGTGAATGGAATATTTTGTTGCATTCATAGATGATTTTTCTTGTTATAGACAAATATATTTAATCTGAAGCTTTGAAAATTTTCAAGAATACAAAGAGGGAGTTGAAAATGAGCTAGGAAGAAATATTAAGATATTATGATCAAATTGTAGGGAGATTAGAAGATTTATTAAAAGGCAATGGGATAATATATTAACTTACTGTACACAATACTAGAACAAAATAGCTGAAAGGCATAATAAAGCCCTATTAGACATTGTATGGTCTCCATTTAAAGCCCAATATTTATTTCAAAAACATCTTGATAACCATAGCCACATGACCAAAATATCAAAAGTGGATGCATTAGTTTTGACCCCAAAAAAAAAAAAAAAAAGAAACTATTTAATGGCAAGCAATTTTATATCTTTAACCAAAGGTGCATTAATACATTCTTTTTTCTCAAGAAGTAAATTAAGAAAGCGTTACAGGAAAAAAAAAAAAAAAAAAGGCTAAATTCTTCTGGCAAAACTAGTATCGTAGCAAGTGGAAGCATTGTCGTACACTTGATTCATATCTGCCACATTGAGAATGTCCATGAGAATCTATTTGAAAGAACTTAGATATTATATGTAAATAATCAAACCCAAGTTTATGCTCCATTATTAAATATTGAAGTTCAAACATAATATGTAATTTTACATAGATAAATATGAAGTTCCCGTAATAGTTGCAAAAATAATCAATTTTACATATGATCACAAATTTCCATATGATCGATATTAGAAAAAATGGTCACATGTAAGTTTTCTAAACTCCAAAAACATAAATTTCTGCCGTAAGTAATACAATCCTACAGGCGTGCATCCAACTCACGAACTCAACGAAACTAATTCAACTCAATCTAATCTAATGTCTTGAATTGCTTTTCATGGGTTGGTGTGTTGAAAATTTAATTCATGTCTCAAGTTAGTTTAGGTTCAGGTTGATAGTTGTTTCAACTTTTGTAACCCAAATCATTCTCAAAAAAAAAAAAAAAAAAAAAAAAAAAACTTTTGTAACCCAACTTAACCTACAATATATATAAGTTTATTTTATTACCCTTATTTTAATTTTTTTTATTATTTTGATTTGATTTGGTATTTAAAAATTAGTTCTTAATGATTTTGGAAATTTACCATATAATTTAGAAAAATGATGTGAACTGATAATTTATTAAAAAATTAATTACATACTTAATGGAACTTTAGTTTTCTTACAAGATATAAACATGTAAACACGACCGATTCAATCCTACCCATATACACCCCATAATGTCAGTCCCACAAGAAATGGAAAAGAGTGACGTTAATGAAAAACCAGCCAAGAAAGTGAGAGGGATTTTTCCATCAAATTTCTTGAAGAAGGTTAGTGATAAGTGACCATGTGGTTGACAGCTACACAATGGAGCAAGTTATTCGAAAATTTTAATAGGGTTTTGGACTTAATTACTAAAGTACATCTCGTTTAATCCTTTTTGTCTCTCAATCCGTCTAATACAATTATCAAAGGAAAATATATAAAATAAAATTACTATCTAAATCATACCTTTTATTTTAAAATTTCATAAATCATACCTAATCATATAAGGTTTCAAAGGCTTAGAAAATTCTTTAATCCTTCATTTGATATAAAAATAGATAAATATTGTAATAGGTAAAAATTAACTCAATACAATGTATTTATATTATTTCGAAAGAACCATACGTAAAATCCAAGAATAACAATACCACTAGGGGGTATTACAAAGGGAATACTCAAGTATCTCTTATCACATACACAGTAGCAGCACCACATTGTATCCAAGGGGTTCAAATGACCCCTCTGCCTTGGAATTTTTTTTTTTTTTTTACATATAGTATTTAAAAAAAAATTAAACTTGAGGGTTCAGATTAAATTTTTTTAAATTAAATTGATGCCATGTCATTATTTTGTTAGCCACGTAGGTATTAGGACTAATGACGTTTAACAAAATGACTAATTATGCTTATTTTTTAAACATGAGGAACCAATAGTACTCACTTGAAATTTGATGGACTAATAGCATTCAACCGCTTAGTAGGCAAACTTTAGGGACCAATAGTGTATTTTGGCCAAAATTTTATAATTTTCAATTAATCATAACAAAGTGAAGGATCATATTGATAACAGTTACAATTTGAACTTTGATTTACAAAGAAACACATTGGAACTTTTTTATCATTGGTATTTCTTCTTTTGGGAGATAAATTTTATTTTTTTTATACAAGATAGAAATTCTATTTTAGCCTAATCTAAGTGTATATGTGCATGAAATAATAGGTTTATGAATTATTTTCATATTATATTTAAAAGTTAACACATTAATTATTTTCTAAAAATAGTAAAAAAGTTATAGTTGATATAGTATCAACTATCAAGTGTCCTTCAAAACTATAAGACCAAGACACCAATCAATTTTTGGTGTAAGCTTGGATTGAACCTCAGATTTCTTATACAACTATCAGAGACTTTACCAGTTGAGCTAACTAGAACCCACGTACATGATTGCATTTTAAGTGATAATAACTAATTAAAGTATGACAAACCAATTCTATAAATCATTTGATTTTTAACGTTGCTTACTTTTTTTTACCATTAATTAAATAAGACATTAATTTTAAAGTATTACGATCCCAAGTAAGAAATTAGCAATGTGATTTAAATGTGACAAAAGAACTGTCATATGTGATATTGGAATTGCATAATGTGAGGATAAAACCGTAAAATGTGAGAAAAAAATAAGGGAACCGTCAAATGTGACAAAAGAACTGTCACATGTGATATTGGAACTGCACAATGTGAGAATACCTACCAGTGGGTACTGTACCAAAAAAAAAGTGTACAGTAGAATTACCCATATTTAAGATAGTAATTAGTATTTATATTAAGGACTGTGGAGTGATTTTTCTTTTTTTTTGTATGGTACTTTACTTTTAATAAATCAAGTACTGGATAAATTTTGTCTTTTTTTAAATATTTATTTTGTAAATTTTATATTATTAAGTGGATTATAAATACTAGCATGTAATTAAACGAAATTTTTATTATAAAAATATAAATAATTAGTCAATTTTTTTTAAGAGCATGTAACACATGCATTCATGCATACATATAGATGTATTTAAAATTAAACACAATTTTATCATAAAATATAGATAATTAGTCAAATTATTTTTTTATTGTAAACGTAATTAGTCACATATTAAAATTCTTATTTAAATTTAATACTACTTATGAATATTTTTTTTTCTAATTTTTAATAAGATAGAACGTGTGGTGATTTTTGTTATATGGTGATTTGTATTTTATTTATTTTTTGAGAAACATGTGGTGATTTTTATTGAGTAGGTGTGATTTTTTTTTTAATTTTATAGTTTATTAATATTAGGTTCTTAGTATTTTGCACTCATTAACTCACATGACGCAAAGATTAAAAAACTTTAGTAGACACATGGCACAAACTTAAGTGGATAATTATGGTGTAGTTCCCAGATAAATTTAGACACATAGTGCAAAATTGAATTATAATTTCAAATTCTAATTCAATTTTCTCTAAGCTTTATCTATTTATATATATATATATATATATAGATGACTTATAAATTTGAATTTTTTTAGTTATATAGTTATGTTTTTTATAGTTTATTATATTGGACTCATCGTTTTCTACACTATATTAACTAATTTGGCACAAAAATTTAAAAATTTAGATTAGATGGGATACATGGCACAAAAGAAAACTCTAATTGAAATTCAATTTTTATACTAAATTAATTCATTTGGCACAAAATTCTAAAATTTATATTAGATGAGACACATAGTGCAAAATTAGACTCTAATTAAATTTTACTTTGAAACTTAATTAGATTTTCTCTCTGTTTTATCTATTATTATAAATATAGATTTCAGATAATAATTAGTAATTTAGAGTGTGGAATGTGGAGTGATTTATCTTTATCATTTATCTTTTTTTCTTTTTTTTTTATAGTACTTTAATTTCAAAAACTCAAGTACTGGGTAAATTTTATTTTTCACTTTTTTTTCTTTTGAAAATTTTTACATTATTATGTGGATTATAAATATTTGAAATAGTAATTAGTATTTAGAGAATGAACTGTGTAATGATTTATTTTTATCTTTTTTCTTTCTTTCTTTTTCTGTTTATATGGTACTTTACTTTCTAGAACTTAAGTACTGGGTATTTTTTTTCCCTTTTTTTTTTCTTTTGTAAATTTTATATTATTAAGTGGATTATAAATATTTAAGATAATAATTACTATTTAGAGTGCGGAGTGCGGACTAAGGAGTGACTTATCTTTTCTTTTTCTTTTAGTATGGTACTTTACTTTCAAGAAATCAAGTACTGGGTATTTTTTTATACTTTTTTTTCTTTTGTAAATTTATATTATTAAGTTGATTATAAATATTTAAGATAGTAATTAATATTTAGATTGTAGATTGTGGAATGATTTATCTTTATATTTTTTTTTTTGGCAAAAATGCAAAACTGACCATCTAACTTTCAGTCTTTTTCATTTCAATCCTCTAACTTTCAATTTTTGTCAATGCAGGATTCTATTAAACCCAATCCATAACTGCTGTTAATGTCACTGTTCCTTTTTTTTTTTTTTGCACTCATCATTTAAAGCTTCCCGTTTGTTTCCCGAGAAAATCAAAAAAGAAAAGGCATCAAGATCTTGAAACTCCTAGTCCCACCATCTGTTCCCTTGAGTCTGGCAGAACCTTGCATTCACTGATGCCTTGCATGCATCAATGTGGAAGCTCTTGTAAGAGGCTACAAAGGGAGCCTTGGACTAATCTGTCTTCTTTAAGCCACCCCTTGTGGCCCAGTCGTCTACATTCTAGAGGCTTGAATATATCTTTATGGGTTGGTTAAATGGGAACCTTACCCCCAAGTCTTTGTTTTCAAGAAATGATTGGAAAAAAATATTATCAACGATTCATTTCTAAAAGCTAAAATCAAAAGCTTAGCTGAAAACAAAAAAGCATCAGATCAGCTTCATCCAAAACCAAAGCAGAAACCAGTTTCTTCTTTTTTCTATTACGACAAAAATGGAGGCTATAGGTTGTCGAAAAAGGAGAGCTGACAAGTGAGAGCAAAAATTGATTTCTGGGAGTGGAGCTCGTTTTTGATTTCAGGGAAGGGGGACCCCTTAATTTTTTTTTTCAGATTTTTTTTCTTTTAATTTTGAAATTTAAAATATATATATATATATATATATATATATATATAAAGGCAAAAACGGCAGCTCGTAACTGGGATTTAACAGAGTCCCACATTGACAAAATTTGAAAGGTAGAGGATTGAATTGACAAAATTGAAATTAGAGGACCGAAATAAAAAGAGTGAAAGTTAGAGGGTTAGTTTTGTATTTTTGCCTTTTTTTTTTCTTTTCTTTTTGTATAGGACTTTACTTTTAAAAAATCAAGTACTGGGTAATTTTTTTTTACTTTTTTTTCTTTTGTAAATTTTATATTATCAAGTGGATTATAAATATTTAAAATAGTAACGAGTATGTAGATTGTGGACTGTGGAGTGATTTATTTTTATTTTTTTTGTATGGTACTTTAGTTTTAAGAAATCAAATATTGGGTAAATTTTTTTTCCACTTTTTTTTTCTTTTGTAAATTTTATATTATTTAGTGGATTATAAATTTTTTTTTTTTTTGTTTAAAGGAAATATAAATAAACTAGACAGCCAAAATTGCTAAATTTGTGGCAACATGCCTACAAAAGCTTTCCCCATTTTTGTCTGCACTAACTAAGGCAGCAATTACATTAGTTGGGGGAAAATAAAAAATTAGAAGTTCTTCCTTCACATTACAACCTATCCTAGCAAGTGCATCAGCACATTTATTTGCTTCCCGAATACATGTTTCATTGTGGTGTGGGGAATTTTGTCTAGTAACAATCTGCAGTCAAACTTCAGTGGCAGTTTAGGTGAGATTTCTGGAGCTACCAATAGAATTTTATGACTTGGAAGTGTTGAAGGAGATTGGCAGTGCTATTGGGCCTGTTCTTAGAATTGATTCATACACGGCTACTCGTTCAAGGGGAAGCTATGCAAGACTTTGCATTCAGGTAGATATTGATAAGCCTTTAATCAAGTCAATTCGTATTGGGAGGCTGGTCCAACAAGTGTTGAATGAGGGAATCTCCTCATTATGTTTTTGTTGTGGACGTTTGGGACATAAGCAAGAAAATTGCTTGTATCAGATTAAGTAGCAGGAAAGGAGTAGTAGTAGTCCAGTGGCAAGCCCGAAACATGAGAAAGTAGAGGAGTAATCTTTAGACCCAAACTATGGGCCTTGGATGTTAGTAGCTAAAAGGAAGAATTTAGTTCGGAATGGATGAGCCAAGTTAGTTTTTAAAGAAGCTTTTAAGGAAAGTCAAGAGAATGATGTAAGCTCTAAGGGTAATATAGTTTTTAGGGGGGTTAATAGAGAAGGGAAAGAGGCTGATGTGATTGTGAAATCTCTAAAGTAGATTTTCCTCACAGAAAATTGGGCCACTCACATGTGGGAATGGACATGTCTGACAAAGAAGTAGCCGTTGGGGAGAATTGCCTCATGGATTCACACCAAGAAGCTTCAAGCAGTGGTATGGAGTTAATGCGCTTTCAGAGTGAGGGCATGAGGAGTAATTTTACACCGGGTGCCAAGACCAAGAAAAAAAGAAGTTCGGGTATTAAGAGTACAAAATCTCTTAAAAGACAACATCCTTCAGCTAACTTAAAAACTCCATCTCACACTTTTTCTCAAACTTGTGAGCATGGAGACCATTTTTCAGGGAAGGAGCTCTCGACCTCGACCTAAATGGCCTATTGGTACCAAGGAAAACCGGTAATAGTGACCGACGAGATCATTCTTCAGATCAAGTTGGCACCGATGGAAAAGTTGGGGCGGTGCGAAGAGGGGTTGGAGAAGGCGTGGAAGCTAATCTTTCCTATCACTCTTTCAAGCATCAGAACAGGATATTTGCCATTGGATCATCTGCGTGGGGTTAGACTCCCAACCCCTGATGGAATTTCATCACAAACATGCCGGCTCTGTCTTGGGAGGAGGCGGAGGAACTGAGCAAGCAGAGAAGGCTGACTGTGGTACCATACTTCGACGAATCTGAATGGATAATCCAGGAAAGGAAGTTGGTGGATTTTAGGGGAATGGCGATAGCCAATTTGAGGAATCACCTAGTGCTAAAGCTAGTGCAGATTCTAGCTCCTGTGAAGAAATGCGACATGCTAATCTGTTGCAGGGAAGATGTAGTGGGAATTTTGAAGTATATGATGGTCTGGAAACTAGAATGGAAGAATTCTAAGGACTTGTTGAGGAGGATAGGATGGAGTATGGTGGAAGCAGCCACAATGAATCCTAGTCAAATTGAAGTTCTTGTTGGTCAGTTTGTATAGATGAATATCTTAATGTGGAATTGCAGAGGTGCTTTGAACCCGGATTTTAAGAGGCAAATTTTTGAAATGGCTGTGAATCACCGCCCCTCAATCATGGTAATTACGGAGACCAGAGTAGGAGGAGATATAGCTGAGGGAATCATTGATGGATTGCCCTTTGATGGTTTTATTACTATTGATACGATTGGGTATGCCGGTGGACTATGGGGTCTGTGGAACAAAGAGGAGGTTGATATTTCCTTTTTGGCTTCGACGGAGCAAGAGATTCATGCCACTGTAAAGGTATGTGCCTAGAATCTTTCTTGGTTATTTTCCATTATTTATGCTAGTCCTTGCATTGCTGAAAGGCGTATTTTGTGGTCTAATATTGAGGAAGTTGGGCACTTGCACAAACTGCCTTGGCTTATGATAGGTGATTTTAATGAAGTCCTTTATAGTGAGGACAAGTTTGGGGGCAATCAAGTAAATATCAACAGGGCATTGGAGTTCAAAGTTGTTCTGGACTTTTGTAATTTTGTGGATTTGGGGTTTGCTGGACCCAAATATACGTGGACAAATAAAAGACAACTTGTTGATTTAATTTTGGAGAGGATAGACCGATGTTTTGCTAACCCGTTGTGGAGAGTTCTCTATCCAAAAGCAGTGGTAACCCATTTACCAAGAATATATTCGGACCATCATCTGGTCCTAATAGAGTTATGTAAACCCAATCCTGATAGGGCAAATAGATCGTTTCGCTTACAAAGCATGTGGTTGTTACATCAGAATTTTTCTAGGGTGGCGAGAGAAGCTTGGCTTGAAGGAAGACCGTTGCGTTTGGCCACAGAGGATTTCACTAGGAAGGTGAAGAAATGGAATTTTGAAGTTTTTGGGAAACTTTTTAATAGGAAGAGGAGGGTTTTAGCTAGATTTAATGGGACTTAAAAAGCCTTAGCTAATAATCCCAGTGAGTCTCTTATTAGATTGGAGAAATACTTGATTAATAAATATTCCTCCATTCTTCTTCCGGATGAGGAATACTGGGCCCTTAAGTCAAGAATTAATGCAGCTGCTTTTGGGGACCATAATACTTCCTATTTCCACGTTTCAATTGTGGTTAAGAGGCAAAGGAATAAGATTAGGTGCCTAAAGAATAGTGTGGGGGAGTGGATTGTAGATGTTAAGGATGTCAAAAATCATATTTTGTTGGGGTTTGAAAAACTTTATACCACAGACTTGAGTTTCTCTCACTAGCAGTCTCCAATTTCAGGGTTTTCTTGTTGCTTTCTGTTAGAGGAGGAAAGTGCTTGGATAGGTAGAGGAGTTGTTGAGGAAGAGGTTAAAAGTGGGTTATGGAGTCTGAAGCCTTTCAGAGTGCCAGGAACTGATGGTTTACATGCGGGGTTCTATCAACAGTTTTGGCATGAGGTTGGAAAATCTGTTAGTGAAGTGGTCATGGATGTTTTTGAGCATGGGGTTGTTCCTGAATTTCTTAATGATACTCTCATTACCCTGATCCCAAAATGTCCAAGCCCAGAATCTTTGAATAATTATAGACCGATAAGTCTATGTAACTCGGTCTATAAGATTATTTCTAATATTATAGTTAACAGGATCAGACCCTATATTGGAAAGCTGGTTGCCCTTCTTCAAAATGCGTTTGTGCCTGGGAGGAAGGGCATTGACAATGTGCTGATTGCTCAAGAGCTCTTCTTTGCCTTAGATAGAAAGAAAGGTAAGAAAGGCTACATGGCCATCAAAGTGGATTTGGATTATAAATATTTAAGATAGTAATAATATTTAGAGTGTTGAATGTGAAGTGATTTATCTTTATCCTTTTTTTTTCTTTTTCTTTTTGTATGGTACTTTATTTTCAAGAAATAAAGTATTGGGTAATTTTTTTTTCACTTTTTTTTTTCTTTTGTAAATTTTATACTATTAAGTGGATTATAAATATTTAAGATAGTAATTAGTATTTAAATTATGGACTGTGAAGTGATTTATTTATTTTTTTTTCTTTTTGTATGGTACTTTATTTTCAAGAAATCAAGTACTTGGTAAATTTTTTTCACTTTTTTTTCTTTTGTAAATTTTATATTTTAAGTGGATTATAACTATTTAAAATTGTAATTAGTATTTAGATTATGGACTGTGAAGTGATTTATCTTTTTTTTTTTTTTATCTTTTTTTTTATGGTACTTTATTTTCAAGAAATCAAGTACTGGGTAAATTTTTTACAATTTTTTTTTTCTTTTGTAAATTTTATATTATTAAGTGGATTATAAATATTTAAGATAGTAATTAGTATTTAGAGTGTTAATTGTGGAGTGATTTATCTTTATATTTTTCTTTTCTTTTTGTATGGTACTTTATGTTTAAGAAATCAAGTACTGGGCAATTTTTTTTATCATTTGTAAATTTCATATTATTAAATTAATTATAAATATTAAAGATAGTAATTAGTATTTAGAGTGTGGATTGTGGAGTGATTTATCTTTATCTTTTTTTTTTCTTTTTCTTTTTGCATGGTGCTTTACTTTCAAAAAATCAAGTAATTGGTATTTTTTTTTTTTACTTTTTTTTTCTTTTGTAAATTTTATATTATTAAGTGGACTATAAATATTTAAGTCATTTTTTAGGTCCTAAGAGTATTTTAGCCACTTTTTAGGTTACTAGGTCATTTTAGTCATTTTTTTTTGTTTCAATGTCATTTTGGTCAATTTAAAGGTCATGTGGTCATTTTTTTTTGTCCTAGGGGCATTTTGGTCTCACTATTAAATTTATTAATTTAGGAGTGAGATTGAGTTGTTTTTGTAATACAATTTATTTCATACAAATAAGCATTGACACAGAATACTTTTAATTTTAATTCAGGGTACGTTTGGTACATTGATTGTAGATTACATTAAGAATAATAATCTTTATTACTGGGAATAGAAGACATTGTAATGGATTAACTATTACTATTCATAAGTTTGGTTGTTACATAAAGAAAACTTGTAAAAGATGATATATAAGGAAACTTTATATTTTTGGAAATATATTAATTTTAAAACCTATTATATGCACTAATGAATGACTATTACATTCATTTTAAAGGGGAATAGCTATTCTTCACTTTAAAGAATAGTTATTCCAATGTAAAAACTAATCCATGTAATAAAAATGCAACCAAATGACCGAATTATTATTACACATGAATAACTAATTCATTATAGGAGCTATTACAACATACCCAAACGTACCCTTAAAATTTATATAATTGAAATACCAATTTCTTAAAAGGAAAATTTATGTAAATTACTCAATTGGCAATATGTGGAACCTAATCGAGAGCCCATTTGGGGAGTTCTCTGATTTCTTCTTGGATCAAAGATGAATTCAAATCCTTTAGCCCATCTTAATGGGCTTTTTTGGAGGCATTGGGCCTATCTTCACAAAATTGTTAAACATCACTTTTTCACTTATCAATAATCGTTTATCATATTAGCAGTTTGTAAATTTTTTTTGTAAAAAAATTGTATTTCTAGCATTTTTCTATTTGAGTTACTAATAAGGATGGCAATGGGGCGAGGCGGGGCTGGAGGATGGGATCTTCATCCCCGCCCTCGCATGGTTGTTGCCCTTCCCTGTCCTCACCCCGCCCCGCCCCGGGGTGCGGGGAAAACTACCTTGCCCCATCCCCGCCCCTTGGGGCCTCGTGGGAATTTGCCCCGCCCCTAATACAATTATATATATATAAATAAATTTTTTGCTACAATAATATAAATCACAACAAAAAAAATGTTTTAAAATCCAAGCATTTAAATAAACCAAGTACTTAAATAGACAAATAAATCGAATATATCAACAACTTTCAAGAGACAAATATATTATAGTCATTTGATTGAAAAACACGAAACAATTCGCCAAAAAAAATTGAAACATTTGGAATATGATAAGAAATAAACCTATTGCCTACTGGAAGCAGTAAGTGACCAACCTTTTTTCCTACCAATAGTGCTTCTTCAATAGCTATAAACAAAAATAATAATTTTAGATAGAAAAAAAGAACCAAAATTTAAATTGAAAAAAAAAAAAAAACTGATTTAAGAAACACTAAAACAAAAGGAAGATAGTGAATGAGATGAACCTGCTAAAAAGCAACGTCTTAGACTTGGAGTGGAGTTTGGCTTGAAACTTGAAAAACACGTATAGACTATAAAGAAGGGAGAAGGTTTAGAGAGCAGCAATAGCAGTAGGTATTAGAATAAAAAATATTTTATCCCATGTCTTGTGTTTCACTTTAAATATTAGTGATTTAAGGTTTACTAAATTTACAATTATAGTACTTATTAGTGCGGGAAGGGGATGGGGCGGGTTGGGGATAAAAATACAAAACCCATCCCCGCCCCACCACCTTTGCGGGGCGGGAAAAACCAATGTGAGGCGAGATGGGGCAGGGCAAAATTACCATCCCTAATCACTTATCATATTAGCAGTTTATAAATTTTTTTTGTAAAAAGAATTGTATTTCTAGCATTTTACTATTAGAGTTACTGAGGAATAAAGAGGATTTCTATTTGGTGATGGGTAGCTAGATTTGTGGGAGCGGTTTTTTTGTGGTGCTCTTTGGAGAATTTGGTGGGTATATATATATATATATATATATATATTCTTGGCTGTGTAGCAAGGTGTGCTTACTTGGGATCTATTCTTTACTCCTTGAAAGTCTGTACTTAAGTCTCTTCTAGATCTAGGAAATGGTGCTAGGGGTCTAAAGGAACTAGTTTGGGATGCAGGTTTGTCTCTCAAGAGAATAGGTGGATTCTTAGAAGGAAATCGACTAAGATCTATTGGGGATCTAAGTCTATAATCATCTAAGGGTGTTCTAAACCTAGATTTGTCAAAACTAAGTCTAACAGAACCATCTGCTAGTTGCTGGACAAAATCTATTTCTGGATCTTTGTCAACTTCTTGGATTAACAGAGGATGATTTTCATTATGAAGTTTCCAATCGTCTGGAAAGGAAATTTCATCCCATCTAAGGGTTCTAGGGACCATGATCTTGGCATCATGTATGTTGGTTTGGATAAGAAGGGTTTCTCCTACCTTTTTCCTATCTAAGGCTCCAACATTCATGTTTGTCTTGATGCACTTATAATATACTCTGTATATAAGTGCTATCTGACTGGTTCCTTTTTGCTGAGGGTGCTAAGATTCTTGTTTTGACAACAATTATCTTTGCAAGCTAGATTAATCCTGGGTTCACTGGAAGAACTGTGATTCTTGAAAGAATCAGATGAAGACTGATAAAGTTCATTTTCACTGGATGACTCATGTTCTATAAGTTCTAGAAGTTTAAAAAGCTTGTCTTTGCTGGGTTGGTCGCTGATAAGGGTGTTTATGAGTGTTTTTGCTTCTTCCTTGCACTCATTCCTGAAATGACCCTTTTTTCCACAATTAAAGCATTTTCCTGATGCTTTTGGGATCTTTTCATATTTACTTGGAGGTTTGGACGTAGAAGGTTTCTTTTTATAATAATCATCATTTCTGGGATTACTATATCCTTGTTTCCTATGATATCTAGAATCTCTAGATTTTCTCTTATAATGCCTTTCAGGGGATTCTGGCCTCCTGTGTCTGTGTTTCTTGGAAGGGGCTATTGAGGGTAAGCCATACTGGGTACAAAAAGTTCCTAATTCGTACTTGGCTTTACTTTTGTTGGCCTGGCTATGTATCTTGAAGTCTCTGCACATTTTCATTCCTACACTCCTGATTGTGCTAGAGATGTCTCCATAAGTTAGGCTATCATAATCGATTTCTCCGAGTGAGTTGCAAAGTGTTTCTTTTACTTTTTCTCCAAACAATTTGGGTAATCCATTGATGAACTTTTCTTTCCAAAACGGGGAGTTACAATCACTTCGATTCATGACTCTGGTGGTGAACACATCTTCATACCATTTGTAATCTCCTAGGGTTCTGCACCTAAGGTTACTTAACTGGTCGTAAATCCTGGATGTGATGTGACTGGGTTTTCCTACAAAATGGTTCATGATCGTATAGATCAGAGTATTGACTCCATCAGGAATGCCAATAGCCTAGTTACGTGTGTGTTTGGAACGTAGGTCCTGATCTGTGCTTGTCCCGATCTACTTTGTCCACGGTATCCGAAAGACTGTAGCCGTTTAGCCGGAGTGAGGCGTCGAGGCGTTGTGTCGTCAGGATAGTGGTTTTGTAGCAATTGTTGGGGTAACCAAGTGAGACAGTGAGGGCAGGTCGCAAACATGCTCCTATGGCAGGTTATTGCTCATTGACAAGTTTTGGGGATAGAGAAAATTAGGATTTAATTGTGTTAAATTTTACAGATAGTCAAGATGTTGAGTAAGTTGTTTAGAAGTAACTCAACCTCCAGTTTAGCCAGTAGACCCACATCACTCCCAGAAATTCCATGGATGTGGACTGTAAAGTTTGGGAAACAGTCGAAATGGACTGGTCCGTTACTTAAACTGGCTTGAACTGTTCCTAAGAGACTATCATCAAACCTTACAAGACGAGTATCTCTAAGGGCTAACAAAACTGAATTGTTCAATCTTGACCTAATGAGAGGCTTAACTCCAATCTGGACTAATCCTATGTGGATAAAATTAAAACCTTTGTTCTTGTGTGCCTTAATCTGATCTGGGTTAAACAAGTAGCACGTCTCGTACTCCTTGTTTATTCCATAAACTTGTTCTATGGTTCTAACATGGAAATCTGACTTGAATGAACTTAATTTCCAAGTAGAAGACTTGTAAAATTCCTTAAGGGGTACCTTGGGAAGGTTCCAGTGTCCTAACTTGAGGTCTAAATCCTGTACCTCATATTCTTCACTATTGATAATTCCAGTTGAGGGTGATTGGTAAAGTCTATTTAAATCCCTAAACTGGTTCTCTACGTGTTCTATCTCCTTTTCATTGTCTGAGGAGGTTCTGCTAGAATCACTGGTTGCTGTGTGGACATCTAAGGTGGTAAGCTGAAGACCTTTGCTTGGTAAGGAAGTACTGGGTTCCTTTTTGACTAGTTTTTGAAGTTCTTCAAGCTTCTGGTTGACTAATTCTAAGGCTGTTACTTCCTTTGATTTGATGCTGGTTTGTCTGGCGGTAGGTAGTTTAATTAAAGGTTTTTCTATGATAGGTTTACTAAGGCTCCCTGGCTGGAGGATAACCTTGTTTTCTATCTTTTCTTCAACTCTGTCCAGCTGTTTACCTATCACTCCGAGGCACTGATTGGTATAGTTATTCTGCTCTATGACCTTTCTGACTATTTTTTCTTCTCCTGAAGGGAATCTAAAAGGCGTAGCAGTAACATCTTGGTTTCTATATTTGAAGGTAATGGCTGCAACTGGAGGATGATTGGATTTGACAACTTCCTTAGTGTCTTCTTTTACCCAATCGTTTTTTGTGAGAACACAAGCCTGGTTATGTTTCATATAGTAGTTCTCATAGTATTCGAAGAAAAAGATATGTTCTTGTACCTTTTTCATGAATGCTATCCAAGCATTGAGGACTTTTACCTTTTGTTCTCTGGTATGGTTGGCTTTATAGGCGTCTCTTTTGGCTTTGTTTCTGTCTAAGTCAAATTCTTCGCCTAAAAGTTTCATGTCTGGCTTAAACTCTTTTCTTAGAGTTTAATCTCATTGACCAGGTTGAGAATCCAGTTATTAAAACCCAAAAGCTTGCCCAGCTCAACAAAATCAGGTCTAAACCTAAGGACAGAACCCTTAGACAGGAATTAGACAAATCCAAAATTCAAGGAGGAATCCTTATCAATCCTAAATACCATGGAACCAGTCTCGGGTATTTAACCATTATTCCTTCAAAAAGGAAACAGGCAAAGAACCCTGCTTCCAGTTCTCACCCAGTTCACAGTTCCTATTTTGCATACATATTTCATAAAAGTATTTTTAGCATTATAAAAAATGTTTTTACAAACAAATGTGTAACAGACAACCATTTTGTTTGCCCAGAAAAACCAAAACAGAGAAAAACCAGACGTCTCACTAGTCCGAGTCAAATGGCAGGAAACAGGGACAAAGGAAAAGCTCCTATCCAGGAGTACATTTATGAAATGCATGAAGGCGCTTCTTCAAACCCAGAAGCAGTATCCCTTCAGGAATATGCCACAGTGGCAAATTCCAGTGGAACCACAGTTACCACCCTCCAAGAAACTCCCACAACCATATATTCCAGTGGAAATCCAGTAAATGATGTTTTAAAATTCACCCTAGAAGAGAATTTGGCCAAAGACTCTTATGGCATAAATTCGAATTTCCCTTACCCTACCAAGACAATCCTGGATCTCCTCCACTCAGCCTTTATCCTAGATAATAATGATCTTTTCCAAAGAACCCTCAAGACCACAAAAACCCACATAGAAAACCTTGAGGCAAGAAATGATCACCTTACCAGTCTTCTCTTTGGCAAAGAGAAAATCTGTTCAAAGGATAAGACTGCTCTTATGGGCACGTGTTTTGCTAGGCTAAGTCTTAAGACCCAAGCCTTAGTAAGAAGTGCATTTGCCAACTTACCTTCTGAAATACAAGTACGTATTTTAGGAAGTAAGGTTATGTCCGAATCAATTGATCTATGGTTCAGACATTTCAGAGTTTTGGTTACCTCTAGGTATTATGATTTGGAAGATCCAGCTCTTGATCATACTACCAGCATAGACTATACAGTTGAAAATGCTCTCACAATATCTAGATGGGAAGCATACTTTGGTAACAGTCTTCGAGTTTATGAAAGGGAAAAGCACCCCTTTCCAGGATTATTGATTAATTACAGTGATCTCCCAGAAGATGAGGAAGAAGATAATCAGATGAATCCTCATTGGTTATCCCAGATGTTTGAATATGGTTTTGTAAGGTTTATAAAGCTAACCAATCATCACCAAGTTAGCCAGCTCCCTGCTATCATCAAGGACACCGTCAACAAGTCTTCAGGTTCTTATACTACTATCAGGTGTTGGAGTACTCTCCCAGAATGGGAAATGAATCATTGGGCAATAGTACAGCCATCAAAGCATTTAGTTCTTATTGGAGGATATTCTTACCAAGGACCCTGGTTTCAAGGTAATACTTTCCTTTCTTACAAGGAACCCAAAGCCTTAGCAGATTGCTGGAGAAGTTTCTTCAGCCATGAGATAAGGAAAGCTGCACAGGAATTATGGAGGAATTATCATTTTGTGGGAAGCACAGGAAGAATTTCAGTCTTCACCAGCAGACCATACTATCAGTCCATTCCTCAGATTCCATGGTACGCAGAAAGTAATCCTAGGCAGTTCTTAACTCCTGGCAAGAATCCAGAATATGCCCCATTGATCTATTGTGGCCTCTGTGAAAGGTACACCACCTACCATGAGCATGCCTGCAATAATGATCCCCCTAGGGTATCCCAAGAAGATGATTTTAGCTGGTATGATGATTACATGGGAAATTGGTAGATTCTGGATAGCACCAGTCACTATTCGGAACAGTTCTCCAGACAAGATACTATTCATCCACAGTACCAGTCAACACGGATGAACAGTACCTAGCACCCAACCGACACTACAGTAAGGGACAGAATACTATTCATGAATAGTGACTTTTTACTGTTCATAAATAGTGAAGAATATGAGGTACAGGATTTAGACCTCAAGTTAGGAGACTGGAACCTTCCCAAGGTACCCCTTAAGGAATTTTACAAGTCTTCTACTTGGAAATTAAGTTCATTCAAGTCAAATTTCCATGTTAGAACCATAGAACAAGTTTATGGAATAAACAAGGAGTACGAGACGTGCTACTTGTTTAACCCAGATCAGATTAAGGCACACAAGAACAAAGGTTTTAATTTTATCCACATAGGATTAGTCCAGATTGGAGTTAAGCCTCTCATTAGGTCAGGATTGAACAATTCAGTTTTGTTAGCCCTTAGAGATACTCGTCTTGTAAGGTTTGATGATAGTCTCTTAGGAACAGTTCAAGCCAGTTTAAGTAACGGACCAGTCCATTTCGACTGTTTCCCAAACTTTACAGTCCACATCCATGACAAGAATGTCCTACAGGCCTTGACCCTTAATATCAAGACCCATGGAACCCTAGCCACCCAAGGAACCAGTCAGATAGCACTTATATACAGAGTATATTATAAGTGCATCAAGAAAAACATGAATGTTGGAGCCTTAGATAGGAAAAAGGTAGGAGAAACCCTTCTTATCCAAACCAACATACATGATGCCAAGATCATGGTCCCTAGAACCCTTAGATGGGATGAAATTTCCTTTCCAGACGATTGGAAACTTCATAATGAAAATCATCCTCTGTTAATCCAAGAAGTTGACAAGGATCCAGAAATAGATTTTGTCCAGCAACTAGCAGATGGTTCTGTTAGACTTAGTTTTGACAAATCTAGGTTTAGAACACCCTTAGATGATTATAGACTTAGATCCCCAATAGATCTTAGTCGATTTCCTTCTAAGAATCCACCTATTCTCTTGAGAGACAAACCTGCATCCCAAGCTAGTTCCTCTAGACCCCTAGCACCATTTCCTAGATCTAGAAGAGACTTAAGTGCAGACTTTCAAGGAGTAAAGAATAGATCCCAAGTAAGCACACCTTGCTACACAGCCAAGAATGACTCAGTTATTGATCAAGGTGACAATAACAGTCAGAAAATAGGATCACCTTCAGGAACAGATATGGAAAATCCTGATGTAGAGTACCCATACCAGGATTATGAGCTCAAAACTCTAAGAAAAGAGTTTAAGCCAGACATGAAACTTTTAGGCGAAGAATTTGACTTAGACAGAAACAAAGCCAAAAGAGACGCCTATAAAGCCAACCATACCAGAGAACAAAAAGTTGAAGTTCTCAATGCTTGGATAGCATTCATGAAGAAGGTACACGAACATATCTTTTTCTTTGAATACTTTGAGCATTATCACAAGAAGAAGGTTTGTGAGGTAAAAACCCTTAGTAAACAAGAAGAACTGCTTTTAGATCTAATAGAACAGATCGAAGATCCAGTCCTTAAAGCCCAAAAGCTCAGTGCATTTCGTGCAACCTTAGTTCCGGAAACACCCAAACCCGAACCTCCCAGGATTAAGGAACCTAAGGTAGACTTAGAAAAAATCTATGAAAGATTCTCTAGGTCTAAGAAGGAAGTCACAGTTAATGACCTCCAAAAAGACATCAAAGAGACCAAGTCTGAAGTAAGAACCCTCAAACAGGATTTGACCATCCTTAGGATAGACAATACTCTTTTAGATCAGAGAGTAAAAAACCTTGAAGGCACTTCCTCTTATCAGAAAATAGAAACCTCTGATGATGAAGAAATAGAAAACCCAACAGCTGATATGCCCCATGATGACCAACTAGGAACATCAAAGTTTTTAGAAACTTTAAATAGGATGAATTTCCAGAAATGGCATTCTGAGGTTAGAGTTGTGATTAGCAAAGATTATGAGTTCAAAGCAGTCGCCTTAATAGACTCGGGAGCTGATCTCAATTGTATCCAAGAAGGAATTATCCCCTCCAAGTACTTTAAGAAAACCAGAGAAAGGTTAACCTCTGCAAGCGGAGGAAAAATGCAGATTAGGTACAAAATCCCAGGAGCACACGTTTGCCAAGATAATGCGTGCTTCAAGACAACATTTGTTTTGGTAAAGAACATGACGGACAAAGTTATTTTAAGAAACCCGTTCATGTGTCTTCTATATCCCTTTACAACAGATAGTGAAGGTATCACTACCCATCCTTTTGGCCAACCAGTCAAGTTTAAGTTTCTTAGGAGCCCGGAACCAAGAGATATTAGTATACTCCATGATGTTTCTGTTTCTAAGACCCTTAACCTTATTAGTGCAAAGGAACAACAGATTAAGTATCTTCAAGAAGATCTAAGATACAAGAAAGTCGAAGAAAGACTAACTTGTAACACCATCCAGCAGGAAATCAGAAAGTTTGAAGAAAAACTCAAGCAGGAAAGTTTGAAGAAAAACTCAAGCAGGAAGTTTGCTCTGATTTACCCACAGCCTTTTGGTATAGAAAGAAGCATGAGGTAGCTCTTCCTTATACCAAAGATTTCAGTGAAAAGAATATCCCAACCAAGGCTAGACCCATTCAAATGAACCAAGAACTCATGGATGTCTGCAAAACAGAAATAGAAGACCTCCTTAGAAAAGGAATCATCAGGAACTCTAGGTCACCATGGTCCTGTCCAGCTTTTTATGTCCAGAAAAATGCTGAGATTGAGAGAGGTGTACCCAGATTAGTAATCAACTACAAGCCTCTTAACAAAGTTTTAGAATGGGTAAGGTACCCAATTCCCAACAAAAAAGACTTAGTCAATAGACTTAGTAAAGCTGTAGTTTTCAGCAAGTTTGATATGAAGAGTGGTTTTTGGCAAATACAAATCAGAGAGTCTGATAGGTATAAAACAGCCTTCACCACACCTTTTGGACATTACGAGTGGAATGTAATGCCCTTTGGTCTTAAAAATGCACCCTCAGAATTCCAGAATATCATGAATGAGATTTTCAATCCATTCTCCAGTCACACCATTGTTTACATAGATGATGTACTCATCTTTTCAGACTCCATTGACAGCCATTGGAAGCACCTGCGTGCTTTTCTCCAAACCATCAAGCTTAATGGTCTTGTTGTTTCAGCTCCCAAGATAAAGCTTTTCCAAACCAGTGTAAGGTTTTTAGGTTTCGATATAAAACATAGTGTTATCAAACCTATTAACAGAGCTATTTAGTTTGCAGACAAGTTCCCAGATGAAATCCTAGACAAAACCCAGCTTCAGAGATTTCTAGGATCTCTCAATTATATCTCAGATTTCTATCAAAATCTTAGGCAGCAGTGCAAACCCCTTTTTGATAGGCTTCAGACCAACCCCTCTCCATGGACTCCAGTTCATACAAAAATTGTCCAGGACATTAAAAAATATGTCAAGGCACTCCCTTGTTTAGGAATTCCCTCAGTCAATTCCTTCAAGATTGTTCAAACTGATGCCTCAGACATCGGTTATGGTGGCATTCTTCTCCAGCGTGTCAGTCCCAATTCTCCGGAACAGATAGTCTGTTTCCATTCAGGAATCTGGACTTCTACTCAGTCAAATTATAGTACTATTAAAAAGGAAATTTTATCCATTGTACTTTGCATTTCAAAATTTCAAAGTGATCTTTTGAATCAAAGGTTTTTAATAAGAATTGATTGCAAATCGGCAAAGCATGTTTTAGAAAAAGATGTTCAAAATATTGCATCAAAACAGATTTTTGCCCGATGGCAAGCTATTCTTTCGGTTTTTGACTTTGACATAGAATTCATAAAAGGAACTCAAAACAGTATCCCTGATTTCCTCACCCGTGAATTTTTGCAGAATCCAAACCGAGATGTCGGGCAAGAAACCCGTTCCCCCAAAGTTGCCTAAACAGCAAACCCCAGGTAGCACTAGTCAGGCAAAGAACCCTGGCCAGTTAGTTCCAACATCCTCAGCCTCAGTCTCCACCAGATATGTCACATCCACTATCCCTAGACCAAACTATAACCGACCAGTCCAGCCCAGTTATAGTTCAGCCTTAACATCCCCAGCCCCTAGGCAAATCTCACCATATACAGTTGGTGATCCTTTTGGCCCCCTACAGTCCCAACAGTCATCCTAACCTTTGATCAGAAAAAACAGGTCACCCTACTTCAAGAAGCCATACATCCAGCACATCTCCTATATTGAACCCCACTTAGTTCATATAACAGATCCTCTGGCCTTGGCCATGGAAGTATTCCCAGAAGGATGGCACTTTCTCCCAAAACATCCGGAGAAAAACATCAAGTATTACAGGCAAATCCTCATTGAAGAAGAGTCTGCCAGAATCGAAGATATCATGAACAAAAGGGACCCCTCAGCAGTCCTTTATCACAAGTTCATCATCACAGGTTTTATCAATAGCAAAGAATGGGGACAGCATCCCTCTTTGTTAAGAACTCTCAGGGGACTCAAGTCCGTCACAGGATCAAATCTCCATTACAGTTATTATGATTATATGGATGCATTTGAAAAGGTTCTTTTTTACCAGAATAAGCAGTTTGATCACTCCTGGTTCATAATGTTTGATAAGAAGTTCTCCTGCACCGGAATTCCTGTATGGTTCCTTAAATGGTGGGACATGTTTGGGTCAGTTCCCCAGATCTTCCCAGAACCCCTCCAAGATACTCTTAGGTATTTCAGTACAAGGAGCCAAGCTCTTATCACACCTCATGGTGCCCAGTTTCCAGCAATTCTGCACATGACGGTCATGTACAGAATCCATTGGATCAGTATGTGGAACTATGAGATAAAAGGAAATCTTTTAGACAGAGAATTTTCAGTTAAATGGTGGGATAGTCTCAAAATCGACACCATCATCAGTCAAGTACATCAGGATCTTCCTCCTCCAGTTCAGAAAAATATAGTCACAAGATCCCAATCCAGTCTAGATTCTTTTGCAGGAAAGTCCAGCAAAGAATTAAAAGATTTAGCTCATCAGTTGCTTCTCCAATCAGAAAAGTTACAGTCCCAAGAGAAAGGTTCCCCTGTTTCCTCAGAAGCCTCAGCAAATTTTGATCCAAATGATCCCTTGTTCCAGGATTCCCAGGATCCAAATGAAGCTTACAGGCTAGACAGCCCCTAAAGAAGATTCTGGATAGCACCAGTCACTATTCGGAACAGTTCTCCAGACAAGATACTATTCATCCACAGTACCAGTCAACACGGATGAACAGTACCTAGCACCCAACCGACACTACAGTAAGGGACAGAATACTATTCATGAATAGTGACTTTTTACTGTTCATAAATAGTACCCGACAGCATCTTTCAGTTACTATTTGCTTTTCGGTGGAAAAGAAATTCACCTCAGGTTAAAGCAAATTACCCTCCGTGATTTCAGCAATCAGTCCAAGCATCTGAGGCTCCCAGCCTCCTATAAATATCAGTCTCCATTCCAGTTGAAAGGGAACAAGAACCAAAAATTGCAAGAACCAATTTTAGAATTCCCTCTCCTCAGTTGTAATATTATCCCAGTTAGTTTTCTCAGCTTACATTTGTATTACCTCAGTCAGTTTTACACTTGTAACCCAGTCTTCCGCTCAGTTGTAACTTGCTCCCCTTTTGGTATATATATATATATATATATATATATATATATTATTAGAAAAGAGTAAGCAAAGCTGTTGCTGGCTTGTTGGGGTTTGGCTTGGTATGGTGGCATTATCTTTGCAGTGCATGGCATTAGAAGAAAAAAAATTACTATAATTACCCCGAATTTAGATTGTGTGCAATTTGAACTTTGGCCTAGAATGAGAGATACTGGAACTTTTGCATTATATAGGTTTTTTTTTCTCTTTCTTTTTTTAAATTTAATAATTTGAGGTGAGGGGATTTGAACTCGATATCTATATGTCTCTGTTAAAAATATTAGGATGTATCAATTAAGCTACATGGTTTTTTGAATTTGCGTCTCATGTATTTCGGTTATGGGGAGATGTAATTTAATCATCATCTACAATTTGATATGACATTAAATATGATGTTATCACATTTACAACATGATAAATAGATTTATGAATTATTTTCGTTTTCTATTTTAAAAATTAATGCATCAATTATTTTCTAAAAATAGTAAAATTTATATTCGGTATGGTATCAAGTGTTCCATGAAACTAAAAACGCTTTAAAGAGTGCATTATTTGACTTTATATATTATTTGAGAAAAGTTATGGATGAGCTAAAGGCATTTTTTATGAGAAAATAGAAAAAGTAATTTATATTTTGACAGCTTTTTCTATTTTTCATTAAAATGATACCAAAACTTTCTTAAAATAGTTTATTAATAATTGCCTTAACATGACTCATATTACATCTATAATGATATACTGATTACTGAGTATTACAATGGTAGCAACGACTGCACTACTGATCATTAGAAGGTAACATTCATGCAATTACAAATTATTGTTTGCTATGTCTTAGTAAAAATCACAAAAAAAGGAAAAACTCAAGAAGCCTTTAATTTTTTATTTTATTTTTTGAAAATTAACTGAGAAAAGACTTTATTAAAACACAAATATAAAACAAAAGGAAATTCTAGGGCTTCTCATTCTCAATAACATTTGCAAGAAAGAAGCCTTTATTAAAAACAAGAGCTGAGACACCACACATGACACATATCCATTTGAAAGATTGCTTTGAAAAAGCAAATTTCTGCCTTCGCAATATTTAAAATGTTCATCAGCAGAGGTTTGAACTTGAACATGGGGATCATCATCAGCTTGCACTACAGCTAAGACAATCAGAATGGACATTGTTATCTTCATAAGTCTCTTCATATAATTTCCATCCATGACTTCTCTCTTCTTCTTCTTCTTCTTCTTCTTCTTCTTCTTCTTCTTCTTTTTTTTTTTTTTTTTCCTCTGTATAGAAATTTTCCTTTTTGGTTTTCAAGATGAGCTAAGGTTGTAATTTCTATGATCTTAATCATTTATGGTGCATGAAATATATGGTTATTTAAATGTATAATAATTTAATTTGGAAAAGCCATTTATTCTTATAATGATGTATAATATTGTAATTTTGAAATCTATTTATTCTTATAAAGAGTATTTATTTGCAAAATTTAATAAAAAAAATTAGTTGCTTGAAATGGTGAGTATGATGGTGTTTGAGTTGGTACTGACTAGGGCTGTCCAAACAACCCGCTGAACCGACCCACCCGGCCAAATCGACCGGATCCGAACCATTCACCGCCCGATCCGACTATTCTGGCGGTCGGCGGCGGGTCCTTGATTTCCAAAACCGATTTCGGGGGGTCGGCGGCGGGTCTTTTCTTCCAAAACTGGAGCCACCCGACCCGACCGGACTATAAATGGGTTAAAAAGATTTTCAGAACTGATCCAGACCTCAGACTCAGTTCTTCTACTCTCACTCTCTCCTTTAAATGATCTCTCTGCTCGTCGCGATCTCCACTCTTCACTGGTCTCTGCTCGTCACCAATCTTTGCTCTTTGTCCGCAACGTTGCTAGCTGATCTTCGCGTCCATTGCCTCCATCTCTGAAGTTTGATCTCTCTACTCTCAGTCACTCAATCTCTCTACTCTCAGTCGCCAGGTAGTCACCAGTTCAGAACTTCAGATCTATGATTAGCCTTTCTCGGGTTCAAGCTCTCAAGTTTGATCTCCCTATTCTCTGTTATTTGGATTTGTAGATCTCTCTATTCTCTGTTATTGGGTTTGTTGATCCGATCTTTGGGTTTGTAGTTGTAGATCTTTTGAATCGTTGGTTTTATTCTTTGGGTTTGTGTTTGATGTTTGTATTTTCGGTCGAAATCAAAGTCGACCGCCGTCCACTCGAGCCCGATCCGACTCGACTGGTGGCTTTTCGCGGTCGGCGGCGGGTTTGGAATTTCTCCACCTGATCTGATTGGGTCGGTTGCGGGTTGGGCACAAACCCGACCCGGATCGACCCGTGGACAGCCCTAGTACTGACCATTTAAGAAAAAACAATTTGAAAGAAAGATGTGATGGTTACGTGAAAGCATGAGAGAAAAATAATGGGCAAAAATGACATTGTGAAATCGCCAAAGACATGGTCAATTTGCACGTATATTTTCCATTTGAATTGGATAGGTTTATTTTTGGTGGGCCTGGGTGAAAAATAGTCCGAACCACCAATATTCCTCTCCCTTTTCCTTGTACCAAATAATTACAATTTGTCTTTCTCAACAAAAAAAAAAAAAAATATATATATATATATATATAATTACAATTTGTGTTTTCTCTCTAATTTTCTCATCTCCTTTTTCGATTCACCCTCTTTTCACCTCCAACCAATGAACCAAACACATACTTAGGTATAATGAGTTTTTGTAAGGCATACTGTCACAATTACTATTTTACATTTGACAAAAGTTTTGGCTACTTAAATGCATTTTTGGATACAAGGTAAAAATGTGATCTTAGTTTTAATTTTAAAAAAGTGGCATTGAAATAAATTATATTTGAAACCTATTCTAAAGCACTCATGTTGTGGTTCCTCAAAAAAAGCACTCATGTTGTGAATGGTGTGGGATAATTAATAACGCTGCACTTGATATCAATAGAAAAGGGATACTCATTTTAGTGAATTCAATTCATCAGCCAAAACCAATAGAACATCTGAAATTAATGTTTTAAAAGAAATTTATGACGCATGAAATACTTCAATTGAGAAAAATGATTTATTCTTACAAAGAAATTTTACTCGATCGGATTAACTTTTTTCTTTGAAGAGTTGTTTGAAAATGATTTCGTAAACTATGGTGGCTCTTACCGGATAAATTAAATACTTACTTTTAATTAGTTTCTTGGTTATTACCATAGTTTCCATAATAGTTACAAGAATAATTAATTTGAGATGATGCTTTTTTTTTTCTCATTTTTTTAATTTATATTTTCAATATATTCCATTTTAGGCTAATTTCTTTTTTTTTTTTTTCTTAATTTTTGAGTTGAAAAGTATGAAATTTTATTATATTTGGGCTAAAATCATTAGTTTTGAGTTAAAAAAAACTCAGCAAAAAAAACTAAAATAGACATTAGAAATTAGAAACATGAGTCCTAAAAATGCAATAAAAATGATAAATATTCAAAATTCCTATTCGGTTTACATTGGTTCTATTTGGTCCAATTTGTCTTATTCGGTCAATTCAGTCCTATGTAGTCCATTCTGTCCACAGAAGTTCTATTCGGTTCATTTGATTTTATTTAGTCCAATTTGGTCCATTCACTTCACATTGGCCCTATTCTGTCCATATTAGTCCTATTCTGTTCACTTTGGTCCTATTCAGTCCATTTTATCCACTTTGGTCGTATTTGATCCATTTTGTCTTCTTTGGTTCTATTTGGTCTTGTTTCAGTCCACATTGGTCCTATTCGGTCTATTCTGTCCACTTTGATCCACTTCAGTCCTATTCAGGCCATTAAGTTAACTTTGCTCCTATTCGGTCCATTTTGTAATTTAGATTTGATCTAAGGTAATGAATGGAATTTTAATGCACTCTCCTTTGAAATGCCAGTCAGCATAATAGACAGAATAAAAGCCACTCATGTCCAGATTTATGGAAACAAGGACACTTTAAACTGGAGTCTATCCCAAGATGGTGAGTTCAATGCAACATCAGCATATCTACTAGCGATTCCTGATGGGAGTGAAGGCCTACCATTCCTTGAAGATTGGATTTGGAAGGTGGATACACTGCCAAGAGTTCAATCTTTCCTTTGGCTTTGTCACCATAACAGTGTTCTAGTGAGAGAAGTCATAGCTGGCAGAGGAATTGTTTGTGATACAGTCTATCCTGTCTATAGGAGCCATGAAGAGTCAATTTCACACCTTCTCAGAGAATGCCCATTTGCAGTACAAACCTGGAGAAAGATTGGAATCCTAGTGCCTATTGAAGCATCATTCAGGCTAGATTTATTGCAATGGCTTAAAAGTAAACTGCTTGAGCAAACCTGATTTGATTTCTAATGGAATTCCATGGAAAACTATGTTCACTTTCACCATCTGGGCTCTATGGAAACACAGAAACAAGGTAGTCTTTGAAAACACTAACCTTCACAGTATAAGCACAAGGCAAGCAATTGACTATTTCTTCTGTACTGAAAAATCTTTGAGAATCAGAAGATTTAGGACAATGCAGGTTAAGTGGAGTAAGCCTAGGGAGGGATGGTGTAAGCTAAATACGGATGGTGCTTCTTTAGGGAACTCGGGTAAAGCTGGGGGAGGAGGATTAATTCATGACCACAGGGGAGCATGGTTGAAAGGTTTCAGTCAAGGCATTAGCTTTACTACAAGTGTAATGGTTGAGTTTTGAGCCCTTAGAGATGGCTTGCTATTGGCAGTCCATATGGGGATCCCCTATTAGTTGAACTTGATGCAAGATCTGTTGTGATTATTGTTCTGTCTAGTTGAATGCCTAACAGAGCTTACTCACCCTTTCTAAATGATTGTAGGTCCCTACTCACCAGGTTCCAGTAGGTGCAAGTGAACCATATTTTTCGGGAAGCAAATAGTTGCGCGGATGCATTGGCTAAGAGGGGATGCCTACAGCAGGAAACTTTTGTGTTGTTTAACAACCCCCCATCACCTAATATTTCTTTTTTTGTATCTAATGATGCCAATGGTGTGTACCATGCCTTTACTGGCGCTATAGCTCTTTTCTTTAATGAAGATCCTTCTCACCCTTTAGTCACCAAAAAAAAGAAGCCAAAAGCCAAAGCTAGCTATACCTGCAAATGGAAAAGCATGCATCAAGCAACCTGCACTCACGTGATAATGGTCTTCTCAGATTCAGATTGAGAGATCAGCGTAGTCTTACTTACATCTTTAAGGAAAGAAATTACTGCACCTTCAAAACTTTAAAAAATAAGACCTTCTCTTTGGTGAAAAAAATAAGACATGCTCCTCAACATTTTGGTGAAAGATCTTCAAGACAAACCGTAGCCCTAAGTTTTGACCTCTTGTATAAAACCTTCCTTTTTAACATACAAGACACCTGAACCAATTCACGCTCATCGATGTCAAGATTAAGCTGCTACTATAGACAAACCTAGATCTTACATTTGAATTTTTTTTTTTCAAACACATTTTAACTTTATTTACATTTTTTTTTTCTTGTGATGTTAATATATATATATATATATATATATATATATTCAAAAAAAATCTTATTTGATTCTATATAATTTAATTTCTTTAATGATTATTCTAAAAATTTTTTCTTAAAAATGCCACTATACGTAGACACTATTAAGGCTCACAAGCTCTGAGAAGCTAAATGTATAGTTGTATACACCTCTAGCATAACATAATTTTTTTACTGGTAGTAGGAATGACAACGGATCGGGTTCGAGCCGGGTTTTTTCATACCCGGATCAGACCCGCGGCCCGAACTCGGCCCATTTATTAACCAGGTTTTTTTTTTTTCGAGGCCCGAATCCGCCCCGTCGGGCCCTACAGGCTCCATTAAGCCCTGCCAGATTTGGGCCTAATCTGGGCCCAAATCGTGGCCCAACCAAAAAAAAAATTTGGATTGAAGCCCAATTTTGTTTTGTTTTTTTTTTTTATGAGAATTGGAGCCCAAATTTTTTTTTTTTTTTTTTTTTATGAGAATTGAAGCCCAAATTTATTTTTGCCTACATTCAAGCATGCATATTCAAGCTTAGATAACGTGGCCCAAATGCCAAATTAATCCAAATCATAGGCTACTAATCATAAATAAATAAATCACCTGTTAATTATAAAACCATAGATCAAAAAACCATAACTAATATCATAAATCAATATATCATAGCTAAAATTATAAATCAATAAATCACCTAGCTAAGATAACCATTTAATCGTAAATCAATAGATCATAGCTAAAATCACCTACTAAACACAAAAATAAAATAAATTCAACAAGTCCAAGAAATAAGTATCACAAGTCCAACAAGTTTAAGAAATTAAAAAACTACCAAATAAGTCCCACAAGTGACAAGTTTAGAATAATTACAAACCAAAAAATTAATTCAAGAAGTCTAAGAAATTAAAAAGGCTACTAAATTAATATAAAAAGTCTAATCCTCTACAGCTGTGACACAAGTCTCATCCTCTTCATTGGGCTCTCCATCATCAAGAATTGATTGAAGTGTACAATCTCCAGACATAGTTGAAGAACCTACAACAACAATAAATTAAAAAATAGAATAAACTTCATCAAATCATAACTATCAAATATTAAAAAAAAAAGATTTTATAAATACAAATTAGTCAATTGCTAATTGTTAATTTCACTCCATAACCAATTCTGAGCACACATCATTGCCTCTATAATCTTGGGATGAAGCCTACTACAGTGTGGACTTAATAGTCTCCCACTAGTGCTAAAGGCAGATTCTGAAGCAACAGTTGTGACAGGAATGGCTAAAATATCTCTTGCAATCCTTTGTAAAGTAGAATACTTAAGACCATTACTTTTCCACCATCCCAAAATATCAAAGTCTTCACTCCTCTTCAACACTCCCTTATCAATGAAATGATCAAATTTCATTCTGGCACTCTCATGTTTCTTTGAACTACTTGAACTATTGTTTACAAACAAATCAAAAGATGACATTGCCCCACTCAACCTAAATTTCATTTGTGCCACTTGATTTGAAATACTTGTAGGCATATGAGAACTTCCTTCATTATCTACAGGGGACTCATCAATATCTCCATACTCATCAAGCAAATCATAACAAAGATTCTTAATTTTTTCAATCTCCAAATCAGAATTATCACCATAAATGTTAGGATAATAAAACTCCAATAACTTTGTCTTATACCTTGGATCCAAGATAGCAGCAACAGCCATAACAACATTAACATCAGCCCAATAAGAATTAAATTTAGCAAGCATGCTTTCTGCCATCATACTTATCATCTCATTTGAAGACAAACTCCATTCATTTAATGCAATTTTCAACTCACACACTAAAGTAAAATACATATTAGTTGTGGGATACTTATGACCAGAGAAAAACTCATTCACACTATGAAACAACTCCAACCTCCCACAAATATCTTTGGCTACCTCCCAATTATGGTCATATGGCAAACAAGTATAAGATGTTTCACGTTTAGCCAAACGAGAGAAAACATCTTTATAAATCAATGCAGTAGAAAGCATTAAGTAAGTTTAATTCTAATGTGTCTTACAATCTAAAACCAACTCTTTGGTACATTGAACACGCAATTGGCGTGCATTTTCATCAAATTTTTGTCTCCTTTTTGGTGATCGAGTCCAATAAATCACACTATCACGAATCCTTTCAATACCATCACCAATAAGAGACAAACCATCTTGAATAATCAAATTCAAATTATGTGCAGCACACCTCATATGCAACATAGAGCCACCAAACAAAAGAGAATTAGTATCAAGCTTATTCAAAAGAAGTCTTATCATGGTATCATTAGTACTACAATTATCAACAGTTATTGTGGACAACTTCCTATCAATGTTCCACTTTAAAAAACAATCAAAAAGGACTTCAACAAGGACATCTTTCGTGTGTGGAGAAGGAACATAAACAAATCTAGAAAAATAATAGGAATAATTATAACATAACTTAATAAACATTCTATTTAACATAAAGTCTAAGTTTGATCAATAAACTCAATTCATAAATAAATAATAGATTTAAAATTCATAGATTGAAAAATTACCTTAAAACTCAACTTTGCAACGTCCAAGTTTGATCAATAAAGTGAACGGTAATGACTATGAACCCTCTCTTTTTGTTACTTGAAGTCCACATATCAGTTGTAATTGCCATCCTACTTCCATTCTTATCTGTCATCTTCAAAGCTTTCTCCCTCTCATTATCATAAATTTTAATAATGTCATTCTTCAAAGTGTTTCTTGAGATAAGCTTAAACAAAGGTTGAAGAGACTTCGCAAATTCTCTAAACCTAATGTTGTCAACTATTGAAAGTGGGTATTCATGTAGGATGACCATACGGGCAAGATTATTCCTCACTATGTTTTGATCAAATTGGTAAGCATTTAAAGCCATCGTTCCATCCACCTCATTTTGTTGTCTAATTAACATTTGTTGTCGCATATCCCTTATATCTTTAAACTTTAAGCGTGGATATCTTGCTAAATGATTACGCAAATGGGTTGTACCTTGGCTAGAGTCACCCAAGTAAAGCTTGCTACAATGATGGCATTGGGCTTTAAATTTTTCATTAATTTTCTTCCTTGTAAAATGCTCCCAAACATCTGAGGTAGTCTTTTTTTGTTTTCCTACTTGTATACTAATCCTTATCCTCATTTAGACCCTCTTGCTCTCCCTCTTCCCCTTATCCCTTGACTCCTCGTTCCTCTACCTCTAAGTCCTCTCCCATTAAGTCCACCACTAGGGATTTCGAACTCCTAATTGGTTCAAAAGTTTGGGAGTTAGAAATTCTATCAATCAAAACAAATATTCACAAATTCATTACTACACATACTCATTGATTAATGGGCACAAATTCATAATTACACAGATTTACAAATTCTATCAACCCAATGATAATTAAACATGATTAACTACAATTTCAAACACTCACTCATTGTTTAATGGGCATAAAGGTGATGGTGATGGTGATCTTGAGGGTGAGCTGCCAGAAGGCGACAATGGCGAAGGTGATTCTGAAAATGGCGAAGGAGACCGCATAGCTGGCAAGGGACAACGTCCAGTTCTTGAGGGAGAGCTGCTTGGCGAGGGAGAACTAGATTTTTTTGTGTCTCTCATCTCCGTTTTAGGCACTGCATTCACAAAAAACACAAAAAACAATATAAGTGAAAGAAGACCCGTCAAACTTAGGGATGGCAAATTATCAAACAAGACTATCTAATATATAGTTCAAAATAGATTGAAGATTCAAAATTGATACCAAAATTTATGTTACTTCAGCAATTCAAATAGCCAAAATAAAGAGCCTCTTTATTGGTGATGCATCTTAGTGTTGACTAAGTATTACCTAGATATAATTTACCTCCTTGTGATTTTATAAACTTTCAATTGTTATGTTTCAACCCAAAAGTTTGGAATAAAATGAAGCATAATGATTTTATTTTAATCCAAAGTTCTAAACCTTAGGAACCAAATGTAGTAATTGTAAAGAATTTTTTGAACTAAATTGTGATTGGATCAAATCACAAAAATTATTTTTTGTTTAAAATAAAATATAAAAATCAGTTAATAAGTAATCTAGTTTCATTTAAATCTAAACTTTGGTTAATGAAATTGAAAAGAATATATAACATAAAATTAGATAATATGGATTATGCATAGAAGAGTTCCATTTGAATCTAAACTTTATGGTGATAAATATAACAATGAAATTGAATCAAACACAACCACAATCACAAGGTTTAATTGAAAAAAAAAAAAAAAAAACCCAAAAACTAGCACATGCAGCAAATGAAAGTTATCAAAACAACATAACTAGTTTAACTACATATAAGCAAAAGCAAAGACAAAAAAAAAAAAAAAAAAAAAAAAAAAAGAAAAAGAAAAAAGAAAAAAGAAAACCCATTAAAGGAGCAACATAGGTATGTAAGAAGCTGAGCATAAAAAAAACAAACAAAACTAGTTTACTTGTATATAAGCAAAAACAAAGGCAAAAAAAAAAAAGAAAAAGAAAAAAGAAAAAAAGCTGAGCATAAAAAAAGCAACACAGTTACACAGGTATGTAAGAAGTTGAGCATAAAAAAAAATAAAAAAATAAAAAAATAAAATTATATACCTACCAAACCGGTGAGAGTGAGGCGCTGTGAGCGTGTGAGTGTGAGCTGAGGGTGAGGCGCTGCTGTGTGCGAGTGTGAGCTGACCGTGTACTTGTGTGAGGAGCTGACCGTGTGCTTGTGTGACCGAGTGTGAGCTGACTGTGTCTGTGTGTGTGCTTTGTGAGGCGCTGCTGAATGTGTGCTTCAGTGCTTGGGAGAGGCGTGAGCTTAGAGGCAGAGCTAAAATGAAATGAGGGAGTTACTGAGTTAGGGTTAGTTTTTAGGTGTGTGTGTGTGTGTATATATATATACATATATATAGGGGGTTTAGGTAATTTCAGAATAACCAGGCCGGGTCTAGGCCGGGTTTTGGGTCGAATTTTTTATAAAACTCGGAACCGCTTCGGATTTTTTTTTTTTTTAAACCCATACCAGATCCTATTCCTTATCGGACCGCATTTTACCCAGCCCATTAGGGTCGGATTGGGCGGAGTACTCGTGAGTCTGACAGAAATTGCCATCCTTAACTGGTAGAAACCTTTAACTATAATAGTCTAACATTTTGATATGTGGTGCATTCTCTAAATGATATGTGTGTGTGTGTGTGTGTGTGATTTTCATATCATGTAAGACTTTAAAAAATCTTGTAAAAATATGACATATATATACTATGTACGTGTCTTTTTTTTTTTTTTTTTTTTTTTTTTTTATAAACTGGGATTTTATTAAACATAACTAAGCAGAGGAAACAGCAACAACAATGCTGCGGTCATACAAAGTTTCAGCCGAATCAAGATTCAAAAGTAAAGACACCTCCGACAGAGGTTCAAGAAAAATTACAAAATCTTGTGACAGATAAGCTCCCTTTCTAGCTAAAGCATCTGCGCACCTATTTGCCTCTCTATAACAATGCTGAATCGCCACCAAAGGGGTCTCTCTAAGCCCTTTCCTGAAGTCAGCCACTATATTATCATTACTATGGCTAAGCTGGTCAACCCTCTTTAGCAAGTCTACAAACTAATTTGGCATCCAATTCAAACACCACTGCCTTGATTTTTAGAGCAATACAAAGCCGTATCCCATCTCACAGTGCCCAAAGCTCTACTGCTACACTTGTGGTTGAGCCAATGGCTCTTGTATATCCTTTGATCTACTTCCCTATTTCATCTCTAATGAGACCACCTCCCCTAGCAAGACCTGGGTTGCCTAGGGATGACCCATCCGAGTTTTCCTTATACCAGTTTGTAAGGAGTTTGGTCCATTTTACTTGGATGGTGTTGTAGCTAGCTGAATGCTTTTCATTAATTCCAAGGAAAGCAAATTCCATCACCTGTAAAATGGTATTTGCCCTCATAGATCCTTGAGTCCTACCGTTATTGAACATCACTGCATTTCTATGCAGCCAAATATTCCAAATTCCTAGAGGGAAGACAACTTTCCAATCAATAATCTGTAAGGGTATGTTTGGTTGGGGTGAAAACAGGGAGATGAAAATTTGGTGGAAAATTGAATTTTTTTTTGTTTGGTTTAGGAGAGAAAACAAAAGAGACAAAAAATGGGCTGGAAAATAATCCCTTCGAGCCCACATTTTTTTGTCGTCACAAATTGGGAGGAAAACTAAGGAGAAAAGATGATGAATGATGTAATTTACACAAATACCCTTACTTTATTGCACTCACATACCCCTCTCACTGTCCCACTACACCTGTGACCTGATTAACCTTTTGCCTCTTCATCCTTATCACTTTCTAGCATCTTCACAACACAGCAGCGTGAACTCCTGGGTCTCTTCTCTTGTTTTTTTTTTTTTTTTTTTTTTTTTTTTTTTTTTTTTGTGTATTGTCCTCATTATATTCCTCATTAAGCTATTGTTTCTTGTTGATTTTTTTTTTTTTTTTGGTTTCGTATGACATTCAATTTTTTTTTTTTTTTTGTCATCATTCATTTATCTACCTTGTCCTCATTAGTTTCCGTTTGTTTTTTTCTCCAGCCAAGGGGTCTTTTGATTTCCTCTCTAGCTGAGACAAGTATGACATTCTCCACTTTTTTTGCTATATATTTTTTTTTTCATTCTTCCCAGAATCTTTCTCCTATATATTTTTTTAAATTATTTTTCCTTTAATACACACACACACACACACACCATTGTGCTATTTTTATTATCTATTTCTTATTTTTTGCAAACCCATTTGGGATTATTGAATCTAAGCATATAGAATCCATGTATTGTGTGTGAAAGAGAGAGGTTCATGTGCTTCGATGAGGTTGGATTTTATTGTTTGGTATTAGTTGTGATTGTTAGAATCTGTTGGTGTAAGGTTTTGATTTATTAGTGGTTGTGTTTTGTGTGTGAAAGAGACTATGTGGATTGTTTAATGTAGTTGCAGTTGGTTTTTATTATCTAATTTCAGTTTTGCTTTTTTGGAATCTGTTGGTGCAAACTTTTGATTTATTAGTGCAAGTGTTAGTGGCAAGAGCAGCACTTGTTGATTAAGATTCATGTCTTTAGTTATGTTTCATATTATATATAGACTTATTTCAATAAGCTTTCTACAAATAGATGTAAAGAATGATTTTTACTTGTATTATTATTCATAAGTAGTCTATTTCACATGATTAGTAATGTGTATTAGTTTTTTTTATAGTGTTTCTTTGCTAGTTATGTTTGGGATGATAAGAACAAAAAAAAAAAAAAAAAAAAAACAAAGGTAAGGTGCTTTAATTAGTAATTATTATGACCAATGTGTTGATTATTTCTTACTTGTGATGGATATTTGGTAGATGGATAATCCAACTAATTGGGATGGTAGTCCAGTCTTCCCAGTCTACGTATGGTCATGTGGACAAGGTTTTTTTTTTTTTTGAAAATGTCTTCCCAGTTAACGTATAATCAATTTTTGCTGCCCATAAATTTTAAATTTTATATAATAATAAAGAAAAGTAATATAAATGTATATGTATTTGTGTTAATTTTTATATTATTTAATGAGTGTAAATATACCTATTTCTTATATATTATATAGCAAGGACATAATAGTCCATTAATATAAACTACATTTTCCATCCTCCCATTTTTCTCTCTAACCAAACAAAAAATTTTCCACCCTCTCACTTTTCCACCCCTCCAACCAAACACACATGAGGGAAAACCAAATCTTTTCTATTCTCCAACTTTTCCATCCTCCCACTAATTTTTCATCCTTCCACTTTTTCACTCCTCCAACCAAACGGACCCAAGGGAGAGCGAAGGGAAAAACAACAATTTTGGCTGACCCACTCCATGAGATTGCTCCCATAGAAATCATTACGATCAGTTGGAGGTTGAAATTGTTCCAGAAATTTTGGGAAAAGGGGTAGTCTTTGAGCAAGTGAATGATAGTTTCAAGGGATAACCTGCATAGCGGGCAAAAAGGGTTAATGTCAATCCCTCTTACAGCAAGCAATACACAAGTTGGGATGCTTTGATGGCAGCATTGCCAAAGGAAGCATTGCACCTTTGGAAGCAATAGGACTTTTCACACCCAAGCACCATGGAAAAGATTACGGTCACTTTTTGATTTCTCTGTACATGCAATCCTATAGGCTTCCCAATTGTCAAAATTTCCATTTGTGGAGGATATCCAAGAGATCCTATCCTCACAAGTTGATGAAAAGGGAAGAGGAGTAGCTTTAATTTCAAGAGCCAATTGCTTGGGAATAGAGAAGGAAAGAGCATGCCAATTCCAACTATTAAAACCCACAATTTCCTTGAGCAGCAACTGGTCCTCACCTTGATTTAAAGGCCTATCAATTAGATTCATCACTGTGCCTCTAGAAAGCCATTTGTCAGACCAAAAGGAAAGGTTACTATTTTTGCCAGCAATCCATTTGGAGCCCTCCATGAACACATCAGCTCCTTTTTTCATTGTCGCCCAAGTGGTGGAGCAAGTTCTGGACTTTAGCAAGTGGTTTGGGGTCCTATTGCACATACAATATTTTTTGGATGGGACTTTGGCCCATAAGGAGTCCTTCTCCTTTTTGAATCTCCAATTTAGTTTAGCTAGAAGCGCTACATTTTTCTCTTTGGCTGCTTGCAAACCTAATCCCCCATCTTTTTTTTTTTTTTTGGTAATTTTCTTCCAGCTAATCAAATGGAGTTTCCTCTTATTCTCCAACGACCCCCAAAGAAAATTTCTGCTAACTCTATCCACGTTTTGAAATATTTTAGGTGGAAGCGCTACCCACTGCATACAATAGTTTGGGATAGTTGAGATAACTGACTGTGTAAGGACCAATTTGCTTGCAAACGAAAGAAGATTAGCTTTCCACCCTGCAAGCCGGCTTGGCATTCGCTCAATGATAAAGTTGAAATCCTGTGGGGATGAGGAATGCTTTATTAGGAAGCCCAAATATTTGCCCAAGATTGGAATGGATCGAACACCCAACAGCTCACACATCTACAACCTACTCTCAGAGGATATGTTAGGGGAGAAAAACACCCGAGATTTTTCCATGCTCAGCTTCTGGCCAAGAGAGAGAGCAGAATGTATCCAACACATCCCAGACAGACACACAATTTTTCCTTTCCACCTTTGCAAACAGCACGAGGTCATCCGCAAAGAAAAGGTGTGAAAAGGCTAGCCTACCTTGTGATGTCTTGACTGGGTTCCAAAGCTTTGCATCACACTTATTGTTGATCAAAGCTCCAAGCACCTCCATACAAAGAATGAAAAGGTAAGGGGAAAGGGGGTCCCCTTGCCTAATGTCCCTTGAAGGATAGGAGTCAAGCGCTTCCCCATTAAAAAGAATAGCAACTGATGAGGAGTAAATGCACAGCTCATGATTAGAGTGATAAGGTGCTTCGGAAATCTAAAAAGGTTAAGAGTTTCCCTAATGAAACTCCATTCCATCCGATCATAAGCTTTCTCCAAATCAATTTTAATTGCCATCACTCCACCTCTCCCTTTCTTCCTAGACATAGTGAACCAATTCCTGCACAATTATAGCATTATCAACCCTTTTTCCACCTGGAACAAAAGCCGTCTGCAACAACGACACTAAATTTGCAAGGAGGGGTCTTAGTCTTGTTACTATAATCTTGGTTACCACCTTATAGATGGAGTTACAGAGGCTGATAGGACAATATTTCCCAAGGGTCTCTGGGTTGCTGCATTTGGGGATAAGGGGATAAGCCATTCCTAATATGATTAGCTATTTCAGAATCTCCGTGGATCCAATTCCCCATTCTATTTTCATTGCTGTGATGCGATTCCTTCTTTCGCGAACAAGCGCTGAAGTATGATAAAAAGCAGTGTTCCTGTATCCCTCAACTAGTTTGGATATGCGAGCTTTCGTAGCCCAAAATTCCTCTTCCAGTTTCAGAATTGTTGATAATTCAGCTCTTAGATCTTTCTCAAGATTAATGAGGTAGTCATTTGGCTGATTTGCCAAATTCTTCTAGATATTTCTTAACCGAGCCCGAATTCTATTCTTCCTTTGGAACAGCTTACCAAAAATATTCCTATGCCATTCTCTTGCTTGCAAGGTAAAGCTTGAGATAGCAGAAGGTAAGGACGTCACTTCACCCCATGAATCCCAAACCACCTCTGGGAAAGATGGGTGGGATAGTCACATAGGCTAGAACCTAAAAGGCTGGGTAAGCCTAAGCCCAACGTCATGGTGAATAGACAGTATGATAGGACAGTGGTCAGAGTGAACTCTCTCAAGAGGCTTGACAATGGCTTCTAGATACAAAGCATTCCACTTAGCATTAATGAAAATCTATCAATTCTTTCTTGGGTAAGACTAGTGAGAGGCCTAAGGTTAGACCAAGTATATCGTGGCCCTGAGAACCCTATATCAATCATTTTGCAACTGTCTAGACATTCCTAAAATCTAATTGCTCTGTTAACATTGACCAGTCTACCATCGAATTTGTCATCCCCCATCAAAACTTCATTAAAATCTCTAGCGATAACCCAAGGGAGCGACTGAAGAGATGCCATATGGGATAAGTTTTCCCAAAGCAACTTCCTCTTAGCATAACATGGGCTAGCATAAACTACAAAAAGCAACCAATTTTGAGTTGGGGAGTTGGTAGAAACTAGAACATATGTATATTCTCAAGGTTTTCCTCTAACATATAACACTAACTCATAAAATTATGTATGTGTTATTCAAATAAGGCACTTGATTATCAAGGGTCTTCTAGCCTAGTTGGCCCCTCCCATGCAAAAAGTATTTGGTAGTTTGGGGAAAAATAATTCAAAAAATAAATTTTTTAAAGTTCAAGGATGAAAAACAAACTTTTTTCAAATGCTAAGGACCTAAGTAGTATTTACCCTATATTTCATGTTCTTATTTTAAGATCTTTTAATTGTAAAAAAAAAATTATAAGTAAATATAATTTCAAAAATCGCATATCATGTGCTTAATGATATATAAGTATAGTGGATTTCATGAAGCACATGATATATAAGTAATATGAATATTGCATAAAGCACTTTATTTAAAAATTTGGTGAGAAAAAAATTGACAAAAATCGTGATTAAATGAATCCTCCCATAGACTGATAAAAAGAATTGAAAACTAATTGGGATAACACTAATTGGATACTCATTATTACATTTTATGCAAAAGAACTTTATCATAAATTTGCATTCTCTCTCTCTCTCTCTCTCTCTCTCTCTCTATATATATATATATATGTTAGGTTCTAAAAGTTTAGAACAATTAGCAAATTGTGAACACACAAGAACATACAAGCTGCAGGAAGAAGATTTCATAATTTGCCTGGTTTGACCGATCGAGAAACAGGCTCGACCGATCGAGAATCGTATCTGCAGAATTTTAAGTTGACCTAAACAGCAGTTCTAGCCCATTAAGGATTAAGGTTTCAGATCTACTTCTCCCACTATATAAAGGAAACCCTAAGCACGTTTTTTAAAAGGCTTTTAGAGAGAGAAGAGTGTGCCTCTTTTGTATTTAGGGTTTTTTTCCTAAAACCTCTCTTATAACTTCTACCGGTGTTGTTCCTTGAAGAATCTCAAGATCCGGTATTGCTGAAGTTGCTGCCTTCTCTAATCATCAAAGGTGCTGATGATCTAAACCTTCAAGGGTGGTCTTGGAGTCACAAACAGGAGAGTTTGTGTTGCTAAACCTTTGAGTGGGATCTTAAAGTCACAAGTGTGGGTGTTTGTGTTTTGCAAAGGCTAAGGAAAAAAGTAGTCTGTGGACTCAGAGCTATCATGGGGTCATGGTAGTAAGTTTTCTACAAGCAGGTGGCAATAGGATGTTAGTGGTCTAAGTCGCTATTGTATAAACTTCAATTCTTTCATAGTGGATTTGCTATTTTACCTTGAGGATAGCTAGGTAAAATCCTCCCCAGGTTTTTTACTGGTTTGGTTTTCCCGAGTCATCATATCATTGTGTTCTTTATATTTCCGCTGGTTTACATGATATGATTGTTATTGTTTTAACCTAGATCTGAATAATAAACCTAAGTATTCACTTGGTTAATTAATTAGGTTGAACAATCTAGTTTACAGGGGTCTAAACAAACTAACAAGTGGTATTAGTGCGAGTAACTCTTTTGCTTTAGATCTTTTGATCTAAGAGTTGATCCTTGATCCCTGTTATCATGGATAATTTGAAGTGTCTTTCTGCTCATGTTTGTGATGATTTGAATAAAAAGGACACTGTTGTTTCTGTTGATCGTTTTGATGCTTGTGAAACTCTTCGTAAGGAATTATTGAAAACTATGAGAATTACTAAGAAATTCAAGGAAGAGTTAAAATTGGCTAATCTTGAAAAGGAGGAATTGGTTGTTAGATTAGATGAATCTAATAAAAAGAATGAATTTTTGAGAAATCAAATTTCCTCTCAAGATGAGAAGATGAAAAGTTTGGAACAAGAGTTAGCTGAATCTAAAACTAAAATTGAAAATTTGACTAGTACCAAGCCTGCTGTTGATAACAGAAGTGTTTCTGTTTCTCTTAAGCCTAAAACTGAGAAAGTTTATATCCCTCATTTCAAGAGGAATAATAAAGAAAAGGCTTATTTTGCTAGGTTAGACAAAGGTAAAAGTTCTGATGTAGACGCTGAAGTTTCTACACCTAAGTCAAAACCTATTGTTAGAGAGTATAATAAATCTGTTTTTGTGCCTACTTGTCACCTTTGTGGTGTTGTTGGTCATATTAGACCAAATTGTTCTTTGTTGAGACAAAAACCAAAATCTGAGACTAGATTTGCTGTTAGGAATACTGATGTTCTTAAATTTGTTCCTGTTTGTCACTATTGTGGTGTTTCCGGTCACATTCGTCCTAATTGTCATAAATTGAAATTTAAAAATTATGTATTTCAATCTAGGATATGTGATGATGTTTCTCCTGCCATAAGTCCAAATAAATTGTTTCATATGCTTTTGAAAAATTTAAGTTTGTTGGCTTGTGAAAGGAAATTGCAGGATTTTAGTCTTTCTCAGAAGATTGGTGTAATCCCTCAAATACACTCTGCTTCACATGGATTTTCACCTACAAAGCCGAGGACTCGTGCTATATGGGTGAGAAAAGATTCTCTAAGGTGAGTGTTGTTTACTTGTCCCTGATTTAATTCTTTCAATTATTTGTGGACATGTTTTGTTTCTGTTGGGTTGTTTTATTTTTTAGGTTGTTTTTTATTTAAAAAAAAAATCCAAAAACATTGAAAAATTTCAAAAAGACAAAAATATTTTATTTTGCGTCTAGTTTAATTTTTCTTGAGGATTACATGAATTATGATATCTCTCTCTTAATTTAGAACATGCTTGACATTGTGGAGAACTTGAATAGTATGTGTTCTATAAGTGCTAAGCTATTTTTTTGATTTTGTTTGAGTATGTACTAGTTTGTACATGTACTCATGGGTTAATTAAGAAATTGATATTTCTTGTTTGTGTACCCTCTATAGCTTAGTTAAGCACTGTCATGCATTGCATTTGTATTTTAATCATTTAGCATAATGTGTGCTTTTAGTTTTGATCATCAAATTTTTTTTTTAAACCAAAAAGATTTTTATGTATTTTGTATTATATATTTTGGATTTATAATCAAGGTTGGCCATATTTATCTTTACATAACATGTTTATGTACCTTGTTTAGCTTTGATGAGCTTCTTTATTGCACGTTACTAGTTTGAGTTTTGTAGTGCATGTTGTGTGGGAGTTGTTTATAATTTTTGATTACGTTTTATTGATCTTGAAGTCACGTGCCTTTGATTGTTGGACTTAAACTTATTGAGAAAGACATAAATAACCATCTCACCACTGTTTACTAGCCAATCATGAACACCTTAGTGCATATCGTAAGGTTTTGTGCTTGAAAAAGTGTAGTACATGCACAAAAAGAAAATAAGGTGTAGCCTCTATTAAAATGCTAAAATTGATGTGTACATTATTGGGTTATAATAAATTCACAATTAAAATAAAATTGGTGTGTACATTATCCCGGCTTTGTTAACAAGTTTCTGATCAATTACAATTGATATTAATTATGAGGCAAATCAAGAAATTTACATGATTGCAAGCTTTTATTCTAGGAGATGTGAGAGTTATATGATGTAACTCTTTAAGTTATAGCCTCTTTCAAATTTATGTGATGAATTTTGTAGAAATTGTGATTAATCACTATGTGCATATCACCTCACATGTTTCTCAAGCTTCTGCTAGTTGCACACACTACACAAGTTATTCTCTGCTAAACTTTGTACATGTTATTGTGTGTGATTTTTGTTGTGGCCATCCAAGATTATATGCTCCTTGATTTTGATGTAAAATTTGAGTTTTGAGGACAAATTGGTTGAAAAACTTGTTTTTGAGAGATCTGGATTGTATTCATGTATTTTTGAAAAACTTTTAATCTCATACTCATGCATTTTATTCATAAAATATTGTGCTTTGAGGAGTTTCTGCATAAAATTGCTCTGTTTTTCAAAAATCACATTTTTCTAGATTTTCGATCGATCGAATCTATCTCTCGACTGATCGAAATTGCGATAAAAATTTTGGTTTGAATCTGTCTGACTCGATTGGTATTCGATCGATGCTCGATCGATCGAAACTGAAAATTTTTTAGTTTTTAGAGTTTTGACCAATTTTTTTTTTCATGCATCATTATGTTTAGGATTCACATGTTTCTGTATCCATCTTGTAGTTTTGCAGTTATATCTCTCATTGTTTTCACACATAACATGCATACACTTCGCTAAATTGGGTACTCAACTTGAATTAAAAATTGATTGATTAATTTTTGAGTTCTTTGTACGTTTTAGTATATGCTATTTTTCTTGATGTGTGAATTGCAGAAAATATTTTCTTAAGAGATATGATGGATAATAATGTGCAAATTTTTTCTCTATTCGTGCAACTGTTTATGGATCACATAGTGTCAAGTTTGCATTTATTGAAAGAGGGAATATTTTTCTTCATGTGTATCCTCAACTCAATTTTTTTAGGTTTGTGAGTTTTTATTTATCCCCACCTCCTAAATTTTTCCCAAAACTGTTTTTCTCAAAACTTGTTTTGTTTTTCCTATTTTATAGGGGGAGAAAAGTTTTTTTTGAAAGCCTTTGTTGTTCATAGGGGGAGTTGTTGCTCTTTATGGGGGGGGGGGGGGGGGAGTTTTCTCTATTTTCTATAGAGCTAAACTGTTTTATGTTCCCTTGGTTCTCTTTTTTCTCTCATGTTTACTGTCACTCTACTTTTTGTTTGAGTTGTCTTTGTCAATACGTGACAAAAAGGGGGAGAAATAGATGAAATGTGAGAATCCTGTTTGTTTTGTTTAGGGGGAGTTGAAATTGTTTTCAAAAAGGGGAGAATATAAAACTTTTTGATGTATCTAACTTAGGGGGAGAGTTAGAATTTATTTTTATTTTTATATTCTGTTTCATATTATTGTTTATATGTCTTTCTTTCCACACATGCGGTGATGTGTTTGTTGAGTGTTTCAGGAAAGACAGGTGCATTCTGATCAAGACCTTTTACCTCTTATTGCAACTTCTAGGTTAAGAGTCTTAGATTGAGATTTGTGATGTAATTGAGCATTTTATTGTATTGGGTTGTTCTTGTATTTAAGCATTTCATATTGTATGAAAGTTTTGTCACGAATTGCCAAAGGGGGAGATTGTTAGGTTCTAAAAGTTTAGAACAATTGGCAAATCGTGAACACACAAGAACATACAAGCTGTAGGAAGAAGATTTCATAATTTGCCTGGTTTGACCGATCGAGAAACAGGCTCGACCGATCGAGAATCGTATCTGCAGAATTTTAAGTTGACCCAAACAGCAGTTCTAGCCCATTAAGGATTAGGGTTTTAGATCTACTTCTCCCACTATATAAAGGAAACCCTAAGCACGTTTTTTAAAAGGCTTTTAGAGAGAGAAGAGTGTGCCTCTTTTGTTCCTAAAACCTCTCTTATAACTTCTACCGGTGTTGTTCCTTGAAGAATCTCAAGATCTGGTATTGTTGAAGTTGCTGCCTTCTCTAGTCATCAAAGGTGCTAATGATCTAAACCTTCAAGGGTGGTCTTGGAGTCACAAACAGGAGAGTTTGTGTTGCTAAACCTTTGAGTGGGATCTCAAAGTCATAAGCGTGGGTGTTTGTGTTTTGCAAAGGCTAAGAAAAGAAGTAGTCTGTGGACTCAGAGCTATCATGGGGTCGTGGTAGTAAGTTTTCTACAAGCAGGTAGCAATAGGATGTTAGTGGTCTAAGTCGCTATTGTATAAACTTCAATTCTTTCATAGTGGATTTGCTGTTTTACCTTGAGGATAGCTAGGTTAAATCCTCCCTAGGTTTTTTACTGGTTTGGTTTTCCTGGGTCATCATATCATTGTGTTCTTTATATTTCCGCTACTTTACATGATATGATTGTTATTGTTTTAACCTAGATCTGAATAATAAACCTAAGTATTCACTTGGTTAATTAATTAGGTTGAATAATCTAGTTTACAGAGGTCTAAACAAACTAACAATATATATTATACACACATCAACAAGATTATAAAATAGTAAAAAAGTTGTTTTGTTTCATTAAAACTTTTATAAAAGATAGGATGATATGTGCGTGTAGAATTAAATTTTCTATTATCAAATTATTTAGTTTTCGCATCTTCTTAAAATTATATTTTTCTCTAATAGATTTTTTTGCCATCTCATTAGTGCAACCTGCCGGTGGAATATGGTTCAACAGTCATAGTCCAGAGGATGATCAAGTGAAGCCCATGGAGAAAAAACAAGAAAAGGCCGAAAGCCAAAGCTGGACCTGCAAATGGTAAAACCAAAAATTAAGGGAAAAGCATCAAGCAACTTGTTCAAACTTCATTCCTTGCCAAATAAGTACGTGTTGTAAAGTAGCGGAAACTCAAATTACCAAGATTGATTGTGAAAATATTTCAGGCTTGAGAAAGATCTCCAAACAAACAATAGGAACGAAGAAAATTAATCCAAAAGAAAATAGACACAAAATACCAAGAATTTATGTGGTTCGGCAATAGCCTACATCCACGGGCGACGACGAACAAATTTCACTATAACAAATTTGGGATAATACAAATTGGTGTAGAGACACTCTCACAAACCCAAATCCCAAATATAACCAAGTAGCTCTCTCTCACAAATACAAAATAAAGAACCAAATACAAACCCAAGAATCAAAGATTCACAAATACCAAATGCGAATACCAAATACCAAATGCGAATTACGCACAAACCAAAGAGAGAGCCACAAATCAAATCCAAGAGTTGCAATACACCAAGAGAGAGCAAATCACCAAACCGCAGAACCAAAACCAAGCGGCAACAAAACCTCTCTCACAATTCCAAATTGCAACTCACAAATATCAAATAAACAAACAAGAGAGAGCCTCTTTTCCTCACACACCAAAACTCTATGTTCACACCCACTCTCACTTGCCGCAACACACTACTTATATAGGATGTTAAGTCGGCAAAGATGCAAATCCTTCAAGGAATAGAATCGTATTCCCATGCAAAGACTAATCCAAGCAACTTTAAGAAGAATTCTAATTCTTATCTATTGAGCACGTGAGGTCCAATATCAATTCCAAATTGAATTTGATATCTAATCCGGTTGGGAATTCAACAAGCTATGAAAATTACTCCTAAAATAATTAGGAAACAGAGTTGCACTTGGAATAGACTCCAAGTCTTGCATGCCACTTCAAAGCAATAATAATTTATGTTGAATTCAAGCCACCGACTTCACAAATCTCCACCTTGGCTTGAATCCAATCAAACCTCACAAATGAAATTTTGAAGACCACCAAATACAAATCCTTAACAAGTCTCCACCTTGACAAGACATCTCCCAAACCACAAATGCAAAGCGCTCAATAAATTAGAGTTTTCAACAAACAAAGTGCAAATTATCCAAAACCACCTCGAAAAGTGCCAATGGACGCCAAATGCACCCAAAGATGGTGCCAAATCCAAAATCCAAAATGCATATCACCACAAACAAAACTTCTCCATCGCCACCACCAAGCCCCTACGGGCTAATTCGAATTGCAAATACCAAACAAGTCCAAGCAACACTTGAACTTGTGCAAAGGCTTAATCACCATGTCACCACCAAAAATAACATCGTGATTCCTTCCTCCAAAAGAAGCAACCTTAATAGGCTCCCATATATAAGTGTGTACATAATCAAGCAAACCCTTAGTATGACGAACTATCGTACCAAACTTGACCTTAGTTTGCTTCTCCAAAGCATGAGGCTCACAAACTTCAAATTTGTAGTTCTTGGCACTCTCAAACAAAGTATTATCGTTGGCATGCTCCAAATGTCTAATAATGTCTGAAGTAACCTGCCTAATCGCTACTCCACCTACAAAAGTACTCCCTTTGAGGAAATACATGTTCCTACAACGTGTGGCTATCATCACTACCAAAGCACCATGGTGTACCTTCAAAGTTCCATTCTCTATAGTAATCTTGAAACCCTTGGATTCTAATAAACCAACTGAGATGAGATTCCTTTTCAATTTAGGTACATATCGAACCTCATTTAGAAAATGAACTGCTCCATCATGCAATTTCAGCTTGATTTTACCTTTCCCCAAAATCTCACAGGTTTGATCATTACCCATGATGACTGAACCAAGTTCCGACTCTTCTAGGTTGCAAAACCATTCCTTGTTCGGACACATATGGAAGGTGCAAGCTGAATCCAAAACCCACTCATTTGAATGGCAAACAAATGATGAACTAGTCAATGCAAAATCAGAATCCTTATCACAATCATGTGCTACATTTGCATTAGAATCATTCTCGTCTTTGTTCAGCAACAAAAGACAATCTTTCTTCCAATGCCCCTTTTTGTGACAATAGGCACACTCATCTTTCTTGAGTTTCTTATCATTAGACATGCCTTTAACAATCAAAGCCTTAATCATCGTGTCCCTTTGAGCTTGCTTATCTTTCATACGATACTCATTATTAGTCAAAGCATTGGACACATCATCAAACTTAATTTTATCTTTTCCATACAAGAGTGTAGTAATTAGATGATCATAAGTATCAGGCAATGAATTCAATAACAAGAGAGCTTTATCCTCACTGCTAATATCAACTTCCAAATTTTGCAAATCAGCAAGTATTTTATTGTAATCATTTAAGTGCTCAGACATAGAAATACCTGCACGATATTGGAAACGGAAGAGCTTCTTCTTCAAGTAGAGATGATTCTCCACACTCTTAGTCATATACAGTCCTCCAATTTCTTCCAAAGTTCTTTAGCATTCCTCTCCCTCATAAGAAAATACTTTTGATTCTTGGACAAACACAAACGAATGGTGCCGTAAGCTTGTCTATTAATCTTTTCCCAATCCTTGTCTGACATCCCTTCAGGTTTGTCTTCCAAAGTAATATCCAACTCTTGTTGGACCAAAACATCCATAACTTCGCATTGCCACATGCCAAAGTTATTCATTCCATCAAATTTCTCTACTTCAAATTTGGCATTAGAAACCATCGTCCTAACCGCCAAAGGTTTTGCAGAAGACTCTGACAAAAATTTTCCAGAAGAATCTGTCAAAGATTTTGTAGAAGAATCACCTGACATCTTTCTCCCTAAAAATAAGATTCACAAACCAATCACCAAAATCTCCAAAGAGAACAAATCCAAACGTCTAGGTAGCGAACTTGGGCTCTGATACCAGTTTGTTGTAAAGTAGCAGAAGCTCAAATTACCAAGATTGATTGTGAAAATATTTCAGGCTTGAGAAAGATCTCCAAACAAATAATAGGAACGAAGAAAATTAATCCAAAAGAAAATAGACACAAAACACCAAGAATTTAAGTGGTTCGGCAATAGCCTACATCCATGGGCGATGATGAACAAATTTCACTATAACAAATTTGGGATAATACAAATTGGTGTAGAGACACTCTTACAAACCCAAATCCCAAATACAACCAAGTAGCTCTCTCTCACAAATACAAAACAAAGAACCAAATACAAACCCAAGAACCAAAGATTCACAAATATCAAATGCGAATACCAAATACTAAATGCGAATTACGCACAAACCAAAGAGAGAGCCACAAATCAAATCCAAGAGTTGCAATACACCAAGAGAGAGCAAATCACCAAACCGCAGAACCAAAACCAAGCGGCAACAAAACTTCTTTCACAATTCCAAATTGCAGAACCCACAAATATCAAATAACCAAACCAAGAGAGAGGCTCTTTTCCTCACACACCAAAACTCTACGTTCACACCCACTCTCACTTGCCAAAGATATTTGCGTTGAGTTGATCAACAGAGAGAAGCTGGGAAAGAAATGCAGAAGAGAGAGAGAGTCAGTCACGTAGAAATGCTTCTGGTTACGCTTTTTGTTTTTTTATCTCTTTATTGCCACTATTTTACAAGCTTACAACTTTTGTCTCACTTGATCTTTTGCTAAAAAATTAAAATGGCCCACTCCAGGCACCCCTACAAACCTTTTCTTTTCTTTTTTTTTTTTTTTTTTTTTTTTTTTTTTTGGAGAAACGGCACACCTACGGTCCTACTACCCAACCCCCAACATCTATAATGGTTTTTTTTTTTTTTAATGAAAGAAATTTAGTAATGTTAAATGAGTCGTAAAAATTTGGTAACAGACATATTTGACAAAAATCATGATTAAATCAATCCTAAATACCATAGACGTAATCAGAATAATTCAAAACTAATTGGCATAATAAGAAATGGATAACACTAATTGGATACTCATTAATTATTGCATTTTATACAAGAGAACTTTATAATAAACTTGTATTATAGTTTTCTATTTCTCTATACATATATTTTACTACTTGATAAATATTTTTTTGGAAGGATTATGACTTAATTTGTTTGGGTATTGTCTATATGTGTGTGTGTGTATATATATATACACACTAACAAAGATATAAAATAGTGAAAAAAATTGTTTTTGTATCATTAAAATCTTTTATAATAGACAAAAGTAGATTTTAACTTAAAAGGTGCCAAAGCATGCATGAACCAGCAATATTTTTTTACATTTGATTTTTTTTTTTTTGAGACACTATATTTTAACTTTATTTACATTTTTTTTTCTTGTGATATTAATATATATATATATATATATATATTAAAAAAAATTATTTTATTCTATATAATTTAAGTTTCTTAATGATTGTTCTAAAAAATTTCATGAAAATGCCATTGTACTTACACACTATTAAGGCTCACAAGCTCTGAGAAGATAAATGTATAGTTGTATACACCTCTAGCATAACATAGTTTTTCGACCCGTAGAAACCTTTAGCTATAATAGTCTAACATTTTGATATGTGGTGCATTCTTTAAATGATATATATGTGTGTGTATGATTTTTCATATCATGTAAGACTTTAAAAAATCTTGTAAAAATATGTCATAAATATACGTTTGTATGTATATATAATCACAAAGTTTTCCTCTAACATATAACACTAACTCATAAAATTATATTTGTATTATTCATATAAAGCACTTGATTATCAAGGGTCTTGTCATTTAGTTAGCCCCCCCCATGCAAAAAGTGTTTGGTAGTCTGGAAAAAAGTGATTCAAAAAATAAATATTTTAAAGTTTAATGATGAAAACCAAACTTTTTCAAATGTTAAGAACTGGAGTAGTATTTACCTTATATTTTATGTTCTTATTTTAAGATCTTGTAATTGTAAAAAAAATATATGCAACTTTTCACAGCATATGGATTATAGCGCAATCATGGCAATGGAGTGGATTTAGTGGATCTCCCTAATAATTAATAAGGATAAATGATATTTATTTGATATATGGAATTCTTGCTCAATTTTAGTTTTTTTTTTTTTTTTTTTTTTTTTTACAACAATTGTACAAAGGACGATTAAATTATCATTTTCACATCCTAATTTCAGGTGATTGCAAAGCTCCTTCCCCTGCAAATTCTGACAATGACTATCCATCTTATAATTTAATAATAAAAGCCTTATCTCCACTGCCAAATCTTTCCTAAACTATCGGTTTTGGACAAAATAAAAGAATTACTTTGTTGGGAAAATTATCCTTTACCCTTCATAAAATTCATTGCAGAAAACAAGCCTACCATTGTCCATTGGGGAAGAAGAAAAGAGTATAATACCAATAGTTCCTCCTACTAAACCAAGAGAAAGAGCAAATATCAATGGAGCAAAAAAGAACACGGTCAGAGGCTGAGAGCCAATAACTGAGTCATTCCAAGTTGCAGAAAATCAATATAAAATATTACTATTTAACAACTCCAACTAGCAAATTCAACTACTATCCCCACTAATACTTGCCAACATTCACGCCACCTGCATTTTTAGCCATTCCAGAGCCCTTTAAATTCTTTATTAACGTTTTGATCTCTTACTGTCCTGCAGAGAAGGAAGAATAACTGCATACTTTAGAAAAAGAAAAAAAAATACTGAGTCTCAATAGTTAAATCCAAAGATAAGACAAAGAAGTAAAACTGGGGGGAAAAGACATTGAAAAGAAATGCAGTGACAAAGGAAAATAAAGGAAGAACTTCTTAGCTAGTAATGCACTTGAATTCAAGAAAATGCATAATATGACATGAACAAAGTTGGCAGCAGCTAATCTAAAAGATTAAATCCCATCTAATGGGTCCACCAGTCAATTCTTCCTAAATATAAGCTTTAGGTTGCATCTATGATCATAGTCTACCTAACTGTTTATCTTTGATTCTCCTTCAGTCCTTTTTATCTTGTTAGAACTAAATTAATCTGTCTTTTGCAGTAATGTTTTAACAGGTGCTTGTCACATACGATTGAAATATTTCAGTCCACTTTTGCTCATATATCTTCAAGAAGAACCATGGTCTGGACCGAGCACTCATGAATGCAAAATAATCAAATATCACCTGTATTGTTTTTATTTTAATTTTTATTTACTTATAGAGTGGAACCTCGGCAAGGTAGGGCCCTTTGAACCTATCCTAGGGAGTAATCCACAGATACATGATCCCGCCAATCAAAACCATGTATTAGGTCATACAGGAGAACTAGTAAGGATTGATATATCACCTGAATTGTAATCCAGGTGGAAAAGCAAGCTAAAAAAGGAAACACAAAGTAGCTCTAATAACTCATTGAGATTCATTTTTTAGTATGAAAACCTTAATATTTTTTGAAGATCACTCCTAATCTTGGAAAATTAGCTAAGTTCCATGCAACCAGAATCTTTCTTGTTATGGAAGTTCTCACCAGCTTAGTATTTAGGACATCATTTGTTTTTTAGTTTTAAAATATTACCAATCATGCCAAATGGGCATAACCAAAGAAGTATGCAAGAATATACGCCCACGGAAATGCAAGGCATCCTAAGACTTCCAAATATTTCTATATGAAAATTAACATTTATCTTGTATACTTCTTGTGGGATAGGGTGCACCCTCTATCATTCATATATAATTTATTTCCTATAAATCACAAAGCTGACACAAGAGGCCAAGAAACTTCAGGGGAAAAAAGAAGAAAAGAAGCTAGCATTGACAATAGGACACCGCATACAAGTTGAACTTCAGCCTTCAGGTTACAAATCAAGTTTTTATTTCATTGGTAGATTAAAGTCAGTTTTGGGCTCATAATCTCAGATTCAACCCAATTATTATAAAGGAAGGAAACTACATTTGAGTTTAGAGTTCATTGGCAGGCACAAACTAAACTCATAACGAGAAGTCAAGATTTTTATTTTTTTTTTTGGTAAGTTACACACACATCCAATGGGTCCTGAGCCCACAACCTCACCCTTCACCAAGAATTTAGAAGATAAGGAGCATGATGAGTCAAGTTTATATTCCCCAAATCACTCAAAGCAATATCTACATACACAATATATTAATCAATGAATATCTTTTTTAATAGGTAAGTAAGAGTTTTATTGATCAGAATATATTAATAAAAGCCCAAAGACAACATAAAAAAGAACAACTTACATTGTTCCCCTTCAATTGTAAAAGCAACTTCAAATTTACAGTGTCCACTGATAACAACCATAACATTGTGAAGTTCTACAAAAAAGAAATAAAAAAGAAGTAGATAACATATATACTAAACCAGGTCATATTAAGAAGCTAGTTTACACGAAGGAATCATATTACATGAGGAAAAAAAAAAAAAAAACAACAACAACAGAGGAATATTGTACCTGATAAAGGATTACTATATGTCTGAAAGATCAATTTGAACCACTAACATGTGAAAGTTTCAGGCAATCGAAAATCTTTATTTTGACAAGTGGCCGCATCTTAGGGAGATTCTTCAACTTCTTGCAGCCGCTCAGATAAATTTCCTTTAGCACTGGGAAGTCAGTGGATTTGCACTGAGCCCAAGTTTCCAAATCATTCATATGCCAAATTTTCAGTGAAAGTAAAGATGGGAAAGCAATTTTGACAAATCCCCATCCGTAGAACTTGGGGCCAATATGTTTGACCCCATTAACATTCACGATTTGAAGAGATTTCAGGAGAGGCAATGGACCAAATGGTGGGAGCTCTTCACTTAAACAGTTGGTCAGGGTGATAGATATAAGGTGTGTGAATGAAGGATTTGACACCCAAGATGGAAACTTGGAATTATAGTTGAAAATCTTCAAAACCTTGAGGTTGCAATGAGGTCGAAGACCTTGGGCAATGTCAAAATTTGCATTAGGTTCGTTTTTGGACCAAACCAAGGATAATTTGTGAATACCAGTCTTGAGATGCAACCTTGCTCCCTTAGCCTCATCCAAAGTTGCCACATTCTCGAGATTTTCAATGCTAAGCTCCCCACAAAGGTTATTTAGGTTTCTTAGCTCTCCAATTTGACACCCATCTTTCCTTAGAACGGTGAATTGAAGTAGCGTTTGAAGAGAGGTCAATCTCCCAATAAATGTAGGCATCGAATTCAACTTAACAGGACTAATAACAAGATGGCGCAGGTTAGACAACAAGCACAGGTTGTCAGGAATGCTGGTCAATTCATGACAACAAAAGAGATTCAAGGTTTGAAGACGGAAGAGACTGATGATTGATTTACTCAATGTCTCGATTGGATTATAAGAGAGATTTAGAGACCTAAGATGCAGCAAGTCACAAACATAATCTGGAAGACTTTTGAACCCGGCATGTGACAGATCAAGTATACGTAGGTATCTTACCTTTAGGAACAAACGCCCAGCATCATTCAGTGGAGAGTTGGAGTAACAGTGGGTGCCTCTCCTCCTAAGGAAGATTGTGCGTAAACCCCTTGAAGGTTGTAGCCATCCTTCAGATATAGAACAGCGACCCACAGATGCATGGCGTGCCTTCTCTGAGACAAGACCATCAAACAGACAGTGGCGCACGAATTCATGGTCCATGGTAAAGCGATCAATGTTTATCCAGTCAAATCTTAGTTTGTACAGAGGAGGGTCTAGGTCTAGGTCCAAAGATGTAAGATCCGGTTCGGGGTGATCTGGATATGCCAGCAGAAAGTAGTTCCATGACACCATTAGATCAAAGTAATGGCCTGCTTCCTCCTCCAAGCTACGTCCAGCAACAGGGTGAACAAGTCCCCCAGCTACCCATAATAAGACCAAATCTTTCTTGTAAAAGGTGAAACCAGGGGTGAATATGAAGCAGAATTCCAGGCATCTTCTCAAGTACCAAGGAAGTAAATTATATCCTGGGTCTTCTTTGTTACTACACGAGGAGGAGGAGGAGGAGGAGGAGAGCGGGGGCAGCGAGGGTGACGGTAAAGAGAGCATTTCTTCTACGAGATTTTCTAGATGTGCCATAATGACGGACATTCTTTTTACCGTACAGAGCATATAGGCAGGAACATAATTCTCGAGAAAGAGATACTCATTTGCCCTCCGCTGCCTTTGAAGCAATAAAGAAGACAATGTTAATGTTTGTGTTTGTGAAGGAGGAGGAGGAGGAAGTGCAGAATGTGAATGCTTTTGCAGAGACCAAAGGTACTTAATCTTAAGCTCCAAATCTATGCCGTCTTCATCCTCGAGTAATTCTTCAAAGAGCTCACTAGATAATAGAGGAGACTCGTCAGACCCGGCTCTAACCTCCAGTTCAATGTCTTCAAATAAATCTTCTACTTCATATACCAAATCCTTCACTTTGCAGTACCACTCACGGAATGGACAATTGTTTTTGCTTGAGCTGCCAATTTCCCTGTGCGCCGTTATCAACCCAGGCCTTAACATCAATAACCACTCCTTCAGCCTCTCCACATAGAAGAAGCGTTCAGCATCTTCTTTTTTCAACAAATACGTGTTCTGAAACTCGGTAACGAAATTCACCAACCAAACGATGGTGCCAGTGAACGGATGAGAGGGTACTGGTAATAGGCATCTCGATGTTGATGTTGATGTTGATGGTGGCGAGATATCGCCCTCCGCAGTATACTTGAACATCGCTCCCCTTTCCAATTCAAACTTCAAACTTCCCTGTTATCAATAACAACTTTTCTCATCATCAGAAATTTTTGAAAAACGAAAACGAAAACAAAAATATACTAGTAGTATTATATACATGTATAACTCCGTAGCGTAGCGTAGCGTATGCTAGTTGCAGTAAATCCAATTCCTAATTTTTCTATCCTTATCCTAATAGATAATAAAATACTCTTCTCTATATTAAAAAATAATAAATTAAATGGAATCGTTCAAAAATCAAAACCTGAATTCAGAATCAGATGCTCGTTGTAGTAGCTAGGTAACTTCAAAACGTCTTCGCTATGTTTGTGGTGGCCCTCGTCAATCTCCAAAACCCTAATCCATTCCCATTTTTCCCCAATTCGAAACCCTATTGTGAAATAGGCTACTACACTAAATCAGTGGAGAAATGAAGGTTTATGTAGAAGTTGGGAACACCCTTGTAGAATATTCAACACGAAAGCATCCTAATCTCCTAGTAATACATTGATTTTATAGGCCCTGTAATGGGTTTGTAGAGGTATAGTTTGAATACTATTGTGTTTAGATTCGTGTTATATTGTGATTTGTACAGTTATTTCCAATCAATATTTATATATATATATATATATATATATATTTATTTATTTATATATATATCATACAATATCATTAAATTAAGGCAAGAATTCCGGAAAAAAAAAAATGCACAATTTGGTCTATAAATATTTTTAACCTGCATTTTAACCTGTCCAATACATGTGCTACTTTTATTTATTATTCAATTTTAAATATCTTGTTAGCAAAAGCATGTAAAATCCAATAATTCTTTGATTTTTTTTTTTTTTTTTTTTTTTTTTTTACTTTTAGGGTTAATAACCACCAATATCTAGACCCACCAGTACCACCATATTTCAAAGATTAAAGATATATAAATCAATGGACGCAAAGAGAAATTGTGAATTTTATTGCAATATAAATGTAAAAGAAACCAAATAAATTATCATTTTAATGGTTGTCATAATTGAGGAAATAATCAACACCGGTCTTGATATACAATTAAAGAACACCAAATTTTTTATAGTTGCATTAGGGAGAGAGGATTTGAACCTTGTGAATGACTTGAAAATTAACACACAAAAAATGGCAATCTGATTAAGTTACATGACTCTTAGTGGAATTCAAAACACCAAATTAAAACCATAATATCAATAATCAGTATTATTTAAAGCTAGAAAATTTTCATAGAATTTAAGCAATAATTTAACTATTATTAGCAGTAAAATTGAAGAGTAATTGAAACTCAATAAAACAAAAAGGATCCACATGATTGACCTATATCCTATAATGAATTTTAGAATTGAATTCTTATTTTAATTTCAAATGAAAGCCAATTTTCGCAGTTGTTAGTACGCACGATTGGAGTAGAATTCAAGAGTTTGCATAACATCACCTTTTATTAACTTATACTACAGGATTTAGAGAGATGGGCCTATCCTGCCGTCCCACCAATTTTCAATCCCTATAAGAAAAATTTGCCAAACATAATTGATAGCACAAAAACAAAACCTCAAGTCAGATGAATTGGCTTGATCATTATAGGACTAAGATTTCTCTAAGTTTTACCACGTCTATTTTGCTGGGGATTTGTCTTAAATTCCTATTGTGACTTGAAAATTTTATTGGAGTTTTTTTTTTTTTTAATTAAAAAAAGAAAAAATTAGTTTGGTTGTTTTTAGGGTTTCCTTAGTGACAGATAGGCTAACAATATATATATGTGTGTGTTTTGAAATAAATTTGCTATTTTCTTACCAAATTATTTCTAACAGATATTTTTGTCATCTCATTAGTGCAACCTGCTGATGGAATAGGGAAAAGCCCGTAGATTTACTTGTGAAAACAATCAAAGTCTAGAGGATAGTCAAGTGAAGCCCGTGGAGAAAAAACAAGATAAGTATGGTCACCTATGTGTGCGTGTGTGTTGAATTAAATTTGCTATTTTCATATCAAATTATTTAATTTCTTCTTCTCAAATTAGATATTTTTTTTCTAATAATTTTTTTTGCCATCTCATTAGTGCATCGGCTGGTGGAATAGGGAAAAACCCCTACATTTACTTGGGAAAACAACCAGAAGTCCACAGGGCAATCAACCAAATTTAGCAACAATGAAAAGTATTAGATTCACTATTTAGCAAAAATAAAGCAGACAAAAAAAAAAAAGAAGAAGGAAAATTTCACAAAAATTAGACAAAAAAGAGTTTCAAATATATTCTCTTCCTCATTCAGAAAGAAACTTCTCAAGCTTACTTGGCAATAAAGACCGTGTGAGGTTGTGTTTCTGTGTGAATCTTTGACTCCTTTTATCAGTTTCTCTCCTTCTCCTCTATCTCTTCTTTTCCATGAATTTCTCAATCTTTCTCTAATATATTTTCTCTTCAAGTTGTTTTGTTGATTTGTTTTCAAACTCTTTAGTGCTTTACAGTGGTAAGCACAAAAGCCAAAGATCGGTCTATGGAAGAAGTACGGTGACTTGCTATGTTTAGTCACCAAAAAAAAGAAGCCAAAAGCAAAAGCTGGCTATACCTGCAAATGGAAAAGCATGCATCAAGCAACCTGCACTCACGTGATAATGGTCTTCCCAGATTCAGATTGAGAGATCAGCGTAGTCTTACATCTTTAAGGAAAGATATTACTGCACTTTCAAAAGTTTAAAAAATAAGACCTTCTCTTTGGTGAAAGAAATAAGACATGCTCCTCAACATTTTGGTGAAAGATCTTCAAGACAAGCCGTAGCCCTAAGTTTTGACCTCTTGTATAAAACCTTCCTTTTTAATACACAAAACACCTGAACCAATTCACGCTCATCGATGCCAAGATTAAGCTGCTACTATAGACAAAACTAGATCTTACATTTGATTTTTTTTTTTTTTTTGCAAAACACATTTTAACTTTATTTCCATTTTTTTTTTCTTGTGATGTTAATATATATATATATATATATATATATTCAAAAAAAAAATTATTTGATTCTATTTGATATAATTTCCTTAATGATTATTCTAAAAAAATTTCTTAAAAATGCCACTGTACGTAGACACTATTAAGGCTCACAAGCCCTGAGAAGCTAAATGTAAAGTTGCATGCACCTCTAGCATAACATAGTTTTTCGACCGGTAGAAACTAGGGCCGTACGCAGTTCGGTCGGCTCGGTTTTGTAATAATTAAAACCAATGCATACCGATTAGGGTCGGTTTTTCGACTTATGACGGTGTGGTTTGATCGGCTTGGTTTAATCGGTTTGGTCGGTTTGATTTGAAATATTAACAATTTGTTTTTTTTTTTTTTTTTAATAAAAAAAAATCTGTTCAACCTATAAAAAAAAAAATTTGTTCAATAGAAACTTTATAAGAAGAATCTCTTCACCCAAACAGTAATGATCCAAAACCTGTGCAAAAAATTTGTTCACATAAGAAAAAATATATTCAACATTAACTTTATAAAAAAGTTCTGTGTTCACCCAAACATTAATGATCCATAACTATCAAATTCACCATAAGTAAATAAAATGAGTGTAATATTTCTTAATAACAAATTTCTGTGTGTATATATTTAAACTGGATAACACACAACCTGGAATATCTATAGGATTTATCACATATAGACATTAAAAACTTAAGCATTAATGCGAAAGCTGTAACACATAACATGTATCATATATGACATTTGTAATGAAATTCTCATTTTATGCCAAATATATATTGAGTAATCCAGTCTGTACACAATCATAGACTTCATAATTACATAAATTCCAGAATTTTCACACATTACACAATCATGACCAAATTTTCTTACTTACTAAACCCACACCATCCTTTTCTATTCAAATATTCAACTTGGGTCTTTTGCAAATCTTTCACAATATTCCTTAAACTAATCCTACAATGACAAAAACCCATATCTCAAATTTGCAACTTTTTACATAAACATGTCACATTTCACATCATAATCAAAATATTAACCACTAACTGTACATTTCCCCTATATCAAAACACATTCAACAAAATGAGAGCTCAAATGTGGCTTACCGTTGGTTCGTCGTGACTGGTGAGCGAGCGCCTACTGCTGGCTGCTGCAAAGGCCAGCTGAGCCGAGCGGCGCTGGCAAGAGCTTAAAGCTAGAGGCAAGGCAAGGCATCACAGTCAGGCGAGAGTGAAAGGCGAAGCGAGAGAGAGAGAGAGAGTTAAAGGGTTATGAGAGACAAAATAATGAATTTATACTAGGGTAGAATCTGAAAACCTAGCCTAAAACGGCATTGTTTTGTTTTTGTTTTTGTTTTAATAGTATGACGACGTTTTATTAAAAAAAAAAAAACTTCAAAAGAGATTCTGAGAAGAGAACCTGTACAACGAGAACGAGTCAACAACGCTGTATCTAAAAAAAACTGAGAAGTGGAGATGCAAGTATCGGTTCGGTTCGGTGACTTCTCGGTTTCGGATTTCCAACTCCGGTGATTGTACTGCACCAGCATCAGAACTCCCTTCGCGCTCTGATTGCCAGCATCGGCTTCGTCAGTTGGTTGCAGTGGCGGTGCGGGACGATCGGCGCCGGTCGGTTGGATTGGTGCCGGTGACTTTCTGCTCACCCCTAGTAGAAACCTTCAACTATAATAGTCTAACATTTTGATATGTGATGCATTCTTTAAATGATATATATGTGTGTGTGTGTGTGTGTGTGTATGATTTTTCATATCATGTAAGACTTTAAAAAATCTTGTAAAAATATGACATTAATGTACTATGTACATATGTCTTTTTTTTTTTTTTTTTTTTTTGGTAAACTGGGATTTTATTAAACAAAACTAAGCTGAGGAAATAGCAACAGCAATGTTGCAGTCATACAAAGTTTCAGCCGAATCAAGATTCAAAAGTAAAGACACCTCCGACGGAGGTTCAAGAAAAACTACAAAATCCTGTGACAGATAAGCTCCTTGTCTAGCTAAAGCATCCGCGCACCTATTTGCCTCTCTATAACAATGCTGAATCGCCACCAAAGGGATCTCTCTAAGCCCTTTCCTGTAGTCAGCCACTATATTATCATTGCTATGGCTAAGTTGGTCATCCCTCTTTAGCAGGTCTACAAACAGATTTGGCATCCAATTCAAACACCACTGCTTTGATTTTTAGAGCAATACAAAGTTGTATACCATCTCACAGTGCCCAAAGCTCTATTGCTACACTTGTGGTTGAGCCAATGGCTCTTGCATATCCTTTGATCCACTTCCCTATTTCATCTCTAATGAGACCACCTCCCCTAGCAAGACTCGAGTTGCCTAGGGATGACCCATCAGAGTTTTCCTTGTACCAGTTTGTAGGGGGTTTGGTCCATTTTACTTGGATGGTGTTGCAGCTAGCTGCATGCTTTTCATTAATTCCATCACCTACAAAATGTTATTTGCCCTCACGGATCCTTGGGTCCTACCATCATTGAACACCACTGCATTTCTATGCAGCCAAATATTCCAAATTCCTAGAGGGAAGACAACTTTCCAATTAATATTCTGTAAGGGTATGTTTGGTTGGGGTGAAAACGGGAAGAGGAAAATGTGGTGGAAAATTGAATTTTCTTTTGTTTGGTTTAAGAGAGAAAACAAGAGAGAGAGAGAGAGAAAATTGGGTGAAAAATAATCCCTCCGGGCCCACATTTTTTTGTCCTCCCAAATTGGGAGGAAAACGAAGAAGAAAAGATGATGAATGATGTAATTTACACAAATACCCTCACTTTATTGCACTCACATACCCCTCTCACTATCCCACTACACTTGTGACCTGATTAACCTTTCGCCTCTTCATCCTTATCACTTTCTAGCATCTTCACAACATAGCAACATGAACTCTAGGTTCTCTTCTCTCTTTCTTTCTTTCTTTCTTTCTTTCTTTCTTCTTCTTCTTCTCTTTTTTTTTTTTTTTTTTTTTTTTTTTTTGCCTTGTCCTTATTATATTCCTCATTAATCTATTGTTTCTTGTTGATTTTTTTGTTTCGTATGACATTCAAATTTTTTTTTTGTCATCATTCATTTATCTACCTTGTCCTCATTAGTTTCCGTTTGTTTTTTTCTCCAGCCAAGGGGTCTTTTGATTTCCTCTCTAGCTGAGATAAGTATGACATTCTCCACTTTTTTTGCTATTTGATTTTTTTTTTCCTTTCTTCCCAGAATCTTTCTCCTATATTTTTTTTTTAATTCTTTTTCCTTTAATACACACACACACACACACACAAACACACCATTGTGCTATTTTTATTATCTATTTCTTATTTTTTGCAAACCCATTTGGGATTATTGAATCTAAGCATATAAAGAATCCATGTATTGTGTGTGAAAGAGAAAGGTTCATGTGCTTTGATGAGGTTGGATTTTATTGTTTGGTATTAGTTGTGATTGTTAGAATCTGTTGGTGTAAGGTTTTGATTTATTAGTGGTTGTGTTTTGTGTGTGAAAGAGACTATGTGGATTGTTTAATGCGGTTGCAGTTGGTTTTTATTATCTAATTTCAGTTTTGCTTTTTTGGAATTTGTTGGTGCAACTTTTGATTTATTAGTGCAATTGTTAGTGGCAAGAGCAGCACTTGCTGATTAAGATTCATGTCTTTAGTTATGTTTCATATTATATATAGACTTATTTCAATAAACTTTCGACAAATAGATGTAAGAATGATTTTTATTTTTATTATTATTCATAAGTAGTCTATTTTACATGATTAGTTATGTGTATTAGTTTTTTTTATAGTGTTTCTTTGCTAGTTATGTTTGGGATGATAAGAACAAAAAAAAAAAAAAAAAAAAAAAAAAAAAACAAGGGTAAGGTGCTTTAATTAGTAATTATTATGACCAATGTGTTGATTATTTCTTACTTGTGATGGATATTTGGTAGATGGATAATCCAACTAATTGGGATGGTAGTCCAGTCTTCCAAGTCTACGTATGGTCATGTGGATAAAGTTTTTTTTTTTTTTTTTGGAAATGTCTTCCCAGTTAACGCATAATCAATTTTTATTGCCCATAAATTTTAAATTTTATATAATAATAAAGAAAAGTAATATAAATGTATATGTATTTGTGTAAATTTTTGTATTATTTAATGAGTGTAAATATATCTATTTCTTATATATTATATAACAAGGACATAATAATTAATTTATATAAACTACATTTTCCATCCTCCTATTTTTCTCTCTAACCAAACAAAAAAGTTTTCCACCCTCTTACTTTTCCACCCCTCCAACCAAACACACATGAGGGAAAACAAAATCTTTTCTATCCTCCAACTTTTCCATCCTCCCACTAAATTTCCATCCTCCCACTTTTCCTCCAACCAAACGGACCCTAAGGGAGAGCGAGGGGAAAAACAACAATTTTGGCGGACCCACTCCATGAGATTGCTTCCATAGAAATCATTACGATCAGTTCGAGGCTAAAACTGTTCTAGAAATTCTGGGAAGAGGGGCAGTCTCTAAACAAGTGAATGATAGTTTCAAGGGCTAACCTGCATAGCGGGGTAAAAGGGTCAATTTGGATCCTTCTTGCAGCAAGCAATGCACGAGTTGGGATGCTTTGATGGCAGCATTGCCAAAGGAAGCACTGCACCTTTGGAAGCGATAAGACTTTCCACACCCAAGCACCATGGAAAAGATTATGGTCGCTTACTGATTTCTCTATACATGCAATCCTATAGGCTTCCTTGATGTCAAAATCTCCATTTGTGGAGGATATCCAAGAGATCCTATCCTCAAAAGTTGATGAAAAGGGAAGAGGAGTAGCTTTAATTTCAAGAGCCAACTGCTTGGGAATAGAGAAGGAAAGAGCATGGAATTCCAACCATTAAACCTAACAATGTCCTTGAGCAGCAACTGGTCCTCACCTTGATTCAAAGGCCCCTCAGTTAGATTCATCATTGTGCCTCTAGAAAGCCATTTGTTAAACTAAAAGGAAAGGTTACTATTTTTGCCAGCAATCCATTTGGAGCCCTCCATGAACACATCAGCTCCTTTTTTCATTGCCGCCCAAGTGATGGAGCAAGTTCTGGACTTTAGCAAGTGATTTGGGGTCCCATTGCACATACAATATTTTTTGGATAGGACTTTGGCCCATAAGGAGTCCTTCTCCTTTTTGAATCTCCAACTTAGTTTAGCTAGAAGCGCTACATTTTTCTCTTTGGCTGCTTGCAAACCTAATCCCCCATCTTTTTTTGTTTTGGTAATTTTCTTCCAATTGATCAAATTTTTCCTAACTCTGTCCACGTTTTGAAGTATTTTACATGGAAGCGCTACCCACTGCATACAATAGTTTGGGATAGTTGAGATAACTGACTGGGTAAGGACCAATATGCTTGCAAACGAAAGAATATTAGCTTTCCACCTTGCAACCCGGCTTGGCATTTGCTCAATGATAACGTTGAAATCCTGTGGGGATAACGAATGCTTGATTAGGAAGCCCAAATATTTGCCCAGGGTTGGAATGGATCGAACACCCAACAGCTCACACATCTACAACCTACTCTCAGAGGATATGTTAGGGGAGAAAAACACCCAAGATTTTTCCATGCTCACCTTTCGGCCAGAGAGAGAGTAGAATTTATCCAACACATCTCGGACAGCCACGCAATTTTTCCTATCCGCCTTTGGAAATAGCACGAGGTCATCCGCAAAGAAAAGGTGTGAAAAGGCCAACCCACCTTGTGATGTCTTGACTGGGTTCCAAAGCTTCGCATCACACTTATTGTTGATTCAAGCTCCAAGCACCTCCATACAAAGAATGAACAAGTAAGGGGAAAGGGGGTCCCCTTGCCTAATGCCCCTTGAAGGATTGAAGGAGTCAAGCGCTCCCCCATTAAAAAGAATAGCAACTGATGAGGAGGAAACGCGAAGCTCATGATCAGAGTGATAAGGTGCTTCGGAAATCTAAAAAGGTTGAGAGTGTCCCTAATGAAACTCCATTCCATCCGGTCATAAGCTTTCTCGAAATGAATTTTAATTGCCATCACCCCACCTCTCCCTTTCTTCCTAGCCATAGTGAACCAATTCCTGCACAATTATAGCATTATCAACCCTTTCTCCGCCCGAAACAAAAGCCGTTTGCAGCGGCGACACTAAATCTGCAAGGAGGTGTCTTAGTCTTGTTACTATAATCTTGGTTACCACCTTATAGATGGAGTTATAGAGTCTGATAGGATGATAATTCCCAAGGGTCTCTAGGTTGCTGCATTTGGGGATAAGGGTGATGAGAGCTCTATTCAGGTAAGCTGGCATCTTGCCTAATGAGAAAATCAGCTTCACTTCTTCCTTAATCGAGTTATTGACTATATGCCAGAATCTTTGAAAGAAGCCTGCATGGAGACCATCGGGTCCAGGAGCTTCGTAAGATTTCAAGGACCACAAGGCGGACTGAATCTCCGCATTTGTATGAGGGCCTTCAAGATGGGTGACATCGGCTTCATGAAGAATAGCTTGCTAGAAAGGTGGGGTCCATTCAGCCAGCTGGGAACTACAATGACTAGTCAAGAAGAGCTCAAAAAAGCCATTCCTAATATGATTAGCTATTTCAAAATCTCCATGGATCCAATTCCCCATTCAATTTTTCATTGCTGTGATGCGATTCCTTCTTCGGTGGACAAGCGCTGAAGAATGATAAAAAGCAGTGTTCCTATCTCCCTCAACTAGTCTGGATATGTGAGCTTTCATAGCCCAAAATTCCTTTTCCTGTTTCAGAACTGTTGAAAATTCTGCTCTCAGATCTTTCTCAAGATTGATGAGGTAGTCATTTGGCCGATTTGCCAAATTCTTCTAGATATCTCTTAACCGAGCTCGAATTCTATTCTTCCTTTCAAATAGGTTACCAAAAATATTCCTATGCCATTCTCTTGCCTGCACGGTAAAGCTTGAGATAGCAGAAGGTAAGGACGTCACTTCACCCCATGAATCCTGAACCACCTCTAGGAAAGATGGGTGGGATAGTCACATAGGCTGGAACCTAAAAGGCTGGGTAAGCCTAAGCCCAATGTCATGGTGAATAGAAAGTATGATAGGACAATGGTTAGAGTGAACTCTCTCAAGATGCTTGACAATGGCTTCCGGATACAAAGCATTCCACTTAGCATTAATGAAAAATCAATCAATTCTTTCTTTAATAAGACCAATGAGAGGCTTGAGGTCAGACCAAGTATATCGTGGCCCTGAGAACCCTATATCAATCATCTTGCATCTGTCCAGACATTCTTGAAATCTAATTGCTCTGTTAACATTGACCAGTCTCCCATCAAATTTGTCATCCCCGATCAAAACTTCATTAAAATCTCCAGCGATAAACCAAGGGAGCGACTGAAGAGACGCCACATGGGCTAAGTTTTCCCAAAGCAACTTCCTCTCAGCATAACGTGGGCTAGCATATACTGCAGAAAGCAACCAATTTTGAGCTGGGGAGTTGGTAGAAACTAGAACATATGTATATTCTCAAGGTTTTCCTCTAACATATAACACTAACTCATAAAATTATGTTTGTATTATTCAAATAAGGCACCTGATTATCAAGGGTCTTGTAGCCTAGTTGGCCCCTCCCATGCAAAATGTATTTGGTGGTTTGGGGAAAAATGATTCAAAAAATAAGTTTTTTAAAGTTCAAGGATGAAAAAAAAAAATTTCAAATGCTAAGGACCTGAATAGTATTTACCCTATATTTCATGTTCTTATTTTAAGATCTTTTAATTGTAAAAAAAAAATTATAAGTAAATATAATTTCAAAAATCGCATATCATGTGCTTAATGATATATAAGTATAGTGGATTTCATGAAGCACATGATATATAAGTAATATGAATATTGCATAAAGAACTTTATTTAAAAATTTGGTGAGAAAAAAATTGACAAAAATCGTGATTAAATGAATCCTCCCATAGACTGATAAAAAGAATTGAAAACTAATTGGAATAACACTAATTGGATGCTCATTATTACATTATGCAAAAGAACTTTATCATAAATTTGCATTCTCTCTCTCTCTCTCTCTCTCTCTCTCTCTCTCTCTCTCTCTCTCTCTCTCTCTCTCTCTATATATATATATATATTATATACACACACCAACAAGATTATAAAATAGTAAAAAAGTTGTTTTGTTTCATTAAAAACTTTTATAAAAGATAGGATGATATGTGTGTGTAGAATTAAATTTTCTATTATCAAGTTATTTAATTTTTGCATCTTCTTAAAATTATATTTTTCTCTAATAGATTTTTTTGCCATCTCATTAGTGCAACCTGCTGGTGGAATATGGTTCAACAGTCATAGTCCAGAGGATAATCAAGTGAAGCCCATGGAGAAAATACAAGAAGAGGCCGAAAGCCAAAGCTGGACCTGCAAATGGTAACACCAAAAATTAAGGGAAAAGCATCAAGCAACTTGTTCAAACTTCATTCCTTGCCAAATAAGTACAGCCCTCACCACTCACGTGATGCTGCTCTTCCCAATCCCAAGCCCAAGCCGAACTCTTATAGGGAGACCAATGTAGTCTGTCTTACATATTTAAGGAAACCTGTTGCTGCACCTTCAAAATGTAAAAAGAAGACTTCCTCTTTCTTGAAAGAGATAAGTTTTGCTCTTCTCAAGATATGTTGAAGGCTCTTCAAGACAAGCCCTAAGTTTTGTCCTTGTAAAAGCAAAATAGTTGTCTAGGCTGCTACCTTTTATTTTTATATAGTCTTTGTGCCATAGAATTCACTCTAAGAAGTGCCTTCTTTTGAGTCATGATTCATGAACATTGGGGGAAATGGATTAATGATGACACAAACATGTTATTTAGGGGTGTGAAGAAATCCCTCTTCGGTTTTCGCCACAAATTAATGAGAGTTAGAGCATTCACAGCAGTGTAGCTAAATAGCTATATTGCTATTTTAGCTACACTGAAATAACAAAAAGAAGGGGGCAGCAGTGGAGCTAAATCTAAAAGATTTAGCTCCACAGCTACAGTACACATCTAAAAATAGATGTGTACTGTAGCTCAAAGCTAAAAAAAAAAAAAAAAAAAAAAAAATTTATTCCCCCTCAAATAAAAAAAAACCATTTCCGCTACCTCACTCTGCCTCACTCTCTCCTCTCTCAAACTCTTAACTCTCTGCTCTCTCAAACTCTCAGCTCTCTCGCAACTCTCTCCTTTCTCACAACTTTCACCGGCCAGCTGGCCGACCCACCCGTCGCCCATCGCCGATGCCCAAGCCCATCGCCCCAAGCCGTCGCCCCTAGACGTCACCCATCACCGATCACCCAAGCCGTCACCCATCGCCGATCGCCTATCGCCGACGCCCCAAGCCGTCGCCCATCGCCGATCGCCCCAAGCCCATCGCCCATCACCGATTGCCGATCACCCATCGCTGTGCTGTGCTGGGTTTTTTTTTTTTTTTTCTATGGATGTTTTCATTATTATTTTAATGAGTTATTCTGTGGTTTTTTCTTTCCTGTGGTGGTGGTGGTGGTGGTGCCGTGAGGGGCTGTGGGTTGAAGAGAGGGAAGAGATGAATAGTGTTTGTGGACTGCTGGTGGATTTCGTGGGTTTCGTTGGTGGGTTTTTTTTTTTTTTTTTTTCCTTGTTATGTACTACTGCTGCTGGTAGCGGCGGCGGTAGCAACGGTGGTGGTGGCGGCGGCGGTGGTGGGTGTGTTTGTAGCTGATGGCAGAGGTAGATATGAATGGGGCTGTGAATTTTTTTGTGGATAATAGGATATATTATTTTATTGTAGAGGATGTATTATTTTATTGTGATATTTATATTATTTTATTGTGTTGAAAGCTAAAATAGATCCATTGTTGTAGCACGTGTGTAGTTAAAATAGATAAAGTAACTTTTGGTAGAGCTAAATTGCTAAAATTTTAACTCCGCTGTTATGGATGCTCTTAGATAGTCATTGCCAATAGATATGTGATATATATGTCCTTTTATCTATACAAACAAAACTGTATTGCCGTTGACTTCTTTATGGGATTAACTTTTATAATTTTTTGAAAAACTTGTTGCACATGGTCAGCTCAACAAATTTCCCAATTCAAAAAAAAAAAAAAAAGAGACGATTTCAACGGACTCATCATTCTATAAATGTAGAAAAATAAAAAGTGATAGTAGTTGATTAAGTAATGGAGAAAAGTGAGGAATTCATGTGAAAGTAAATATTCAACACATACAATTTACTACCTCATTAAGTTGTTACAAAAGTTGTGGTCGTAAAAATATTCATGTAGAAAAAGATGTCAAACAAATAAATTGATTTGAAGGATTGATATTCTAGTTAATAAAACTATTAGCAATACTCACTTCATGTCTTACCTTAAAAAGAAAGAAAAAAGTTGTCATACGCTTTGAAGCCAATTAATGAAACTAGTAGTAATACTCAACTCCATTTCTTACCTTAATTAATCGAGCAGAGCTAATAATTATATTAAACTAATCACAGAATCATCCGATGCATGAGAATAAATAATTATTTTGTAATTGTAATATAATATATAATTTTTCTCCCTAAAAATTAAACAATTGCTATTCAGTCCAATTGGGTCTACATTAGTTTACTTTGGTCCCATTCAGTCCAATTTGATCTACTTCAATCCACTTCGTTCATATTTAGTCCAATTTGGTCCACTCGGTCAATTTCGGTCCCCTTCAGTCCATTTTGGACAAGTTGGGCTTTAAATTAATTCTTTTCATAGGTTACCTTTTAAATTTTAGCCCAATTTTTTTTTTTTTTTAATTTTTGGGTTGGGAAATATGAAATTTTATTATATGTGGGCTTAACTCTTTAGTTTTGTGTTAAAAAATACATACAACATAGACATTATAAATTAGAAATATGAGCCCTAAATATGCAATAAAAATGATAAATATTCAAAAATCTTCGGTCCATTTTGTCCTCTTCGATCCACATTGGTTCTGTTTGGTCTACGTTGGTCCTATTGGGTCCATTAGGGCCACATTGATCCTATTCTATCTACTTAAGTCTTATTCGGTCCACATTGGTCGTATTCAATCCATTCAGTCCACTTGTTAGAAAAACATGGTTTGCATCTCATACAAAACATACGCAGCGAAAAATTAACAGATCTACTTCATTCACAATTGATAACATGTACTATGTAAATTTCAGAATTTAAGAACAAGAGAGTGTACCCTGTTGCGGTGAAATTCAAAACCAAAGATTAGAAGTACTTGGGATCACTTTTAATCTTCATTTTAATTCCACTAACGCCCAAGAAATGTGATCTCTCAATCAGTCCAAAGGAGAATAAGAGAGTGGCTTACACTCACATACACACCATTTCACACATATCATGTGTGTCATACAAAATTTTGTATGTTTTTCTCCTTATACATAACTGATTATCTATTTGGGCTAGCCTTTTGGGCCATTCCAATTGGGCTCTAGTAGGTGGCTTGGAGTGGGACTAAAAGGGACAAATAAGACACTAGCTCCAATGAGTTTTGGGCATTTCTGTCAACTCTTGACATGTCCAAAATTACCATTAACTATATTTAATACCACTATATAAATATAGTTGCATTTAGGCCTTATTAATAAATTATACCCCAAGACTTTATTATACATTCAACATTTTCATAAACTATTCGTAGTAATTCAAAGTTATGAATGTTGACTGCCACTTTGAAGATTACTACATCTTAATCCTTGAGTACCCGGTTTAATCCTTTAAGTTATTCATCATATATTTGTGAAATCTAATCTCATAAATATATAGAATAGTAACTTCTTACTAAAATGGTTAGACCTAACACTCTGAATAATCAAACCAATTAAACTTATCTTAATGGAATATTTTATATCTCCGTTAAGAGATTATGAATTCCATATTGAGAATATATGTTCCATCAGCACTAAATGTGGTTGCCTAACATACTTAGGTTTTGATCGTGACTTTAGATCTCACTCTTGATATATCAAAGCAACCTACACTTCATAATCAGGTTTATTATTCTCTTAGAATTAAAAGTTGATGTAAATAGAAGTGGTGAGATTTATTATTCATTTGACAGTCGTTAGGAAAATAATAAATCTCACAACGGTCCAGTTCAATATGTTTTAACTCTAAAAACATATCAACAGATCAACTAGAAGTTTCCACTTCCATGATCAAGACAAATCATCTTAATTGATATGTTATAGTTTTCGCAGATGAAATGCCTAATTTCATCACCGACTACAAACTAAAATTCTGAGTTTACAAAGAACTAGTGATTTATATCTTCTGTGACTAAATCACATAAATCACATACTATGCATCTCATGGACTATATGATAATGTCCAAATATTCATGTTACCATTATTTTAGATAATAATAAAACAACTTTATTAAACACATACTATGCATCTAGATGCTTGCTTAAGTCCATAAATGAACCTTTTCAACTTGCATATCATATGTTAATGGTTCTTTGCTATGAAACCTTTCGGTTGCATCATATAGATCTCTTCTTCAAGATTGCGATAAGAAATGCAGTCTTGACATCCATTTGCCAAATCTCATAATCATAACGAATAACAATGGATAAGAGAATTCTGATAGATTTAAGCATTGCTATTGGTGAAAAGGTTTCTTCATAAACAATTCCTTCTTTTTTTGTATACCCTTTTGCCACTAGCATTGCTTTAAAGGTTTCAATTTTTCCATCTATCCCTCTCTTTCTCTTGTAAACTCATTTGCAACCAACAAGTTTAATGCCGTTAGGTGCCTTTACAAGATCCCAAACTTATAATCTTCCAAACATTCCAATTTGCGATCTCAAAAAATGAACACCAATAAAGTAAAAAAAAAAAAAAAAAAAACCTTTTTAAAGAAATAAAGCAAGGTTTGTAGACTATTGTGAGGGAGGCAACTGTACTAAAATCAGTGGAGAAATGAATGTTTATGTAGAAGTTGGAAACTCCCTTGTAAAATATTCAACAGGAAAGCCTCCTAATCCGCTAGTAATAGTGGGTTTTGATCATGGTTTTTAAACCCGGACTATTTATTGAATCATAAAAGGGAGAGGTTCAAGGTTTTTAAAGTCAAACTGAGGTTGAACCGAGGTTGAACCGTGATGATGTCATAATTAGTTTAATAATTATTTAAATATAAAAAATATATTAAATTAGTATAAATAGAAAAATTAAATTAAATGACCCAATTAAATATAGAAATCTATCTTTCAAATGTATTTTTTCATATTATAATTTTCATAGGACAAATAAGAAATATCATATCCTAAGCATACATAGATATAATATTTCTTTATTTATTTATATGTTCATTAGTTAAACTCGTGATAGTAATATTGTAATAATATATGAATTAGAAGGACACTTAGTAATTTTAAATTAAAATAATTATTTAATAATTATTATATACTTAATTGTATATGTTAAGTCACTATTTTTCTCTACTATTCAAACTTTTTTTTTAGTAAACAGTAATACTTATTAGAATACACACAAAAAATGTAACAAATAAAATAATATAAGTACTTTTAATTAATATTTACAATTTTTTTATACCTAAAAAATTTAGTGTTACAAAATATTTCACAACTTTTTTGTCAATTATGATGTAGCAAAGTTTGAATGGTCTTTTCTCAAAAAAAAAAAAAAAAAGTTTGAATGGTCAAAACTCAACAACCCTGTTAGTATTGGCCATCTTGTGCACTATGTAGCAATGTCCACAGTGCACCATACTTGCAGCATCAAAAAAAAAAAAAAAAGCATGCTCGCTTTGTTCATTGTACCATTACTAGGAAAAATACAAAGAAGTGGCTAGTGCCACATCACGGGCTCAAAGAGCTAACGGCTGAAACATTTTTCCATCTCTAATTCAAAAATCAAAAGTTGTCTTCTTTTCCAATGCAAGTCACATAAAGGGGCTTTAGAAATATAAAAAAGAATTCAAAACAAGCACAAATAGAGAGAAGGGTGAGAAACTCAGAAATCACAGCAGTGGAGATGGAAAGAAGAAAGAGAAGAAGGAGAAAAAGAAGAAAGAGAAGAAGGAGAAAAAGAAGAAAGAAGAAGAAATAGAAGCAGAAGACGAAGGTGAAGGCCATGACTGGCGATCTTGGCTGGGTTGCTAGCTTATTGCTTCAACTTTGCAGAACCCCTACTTTGTCATCTTCTTCTTCTCAGTTTGTTTTTTGTCCCTCACAAATCTTTTGGTTCCAGATCTGAAAAATGTCCAAAGTGCATGCCGGCCAAATCTTTAATTTCAATCGGTATTTGCTGAAAAAAATGGAACTGTGAGAACCAAGAGAACTGTTCACGGTTCTCAAAACTGTGAGGTCCACCGCGGTTCACACGGGTCCCTGCTTTTTTCCCATAGAGCGATTTTGGAGGCTAAAAGAACAGCAAAAATGAGCGGTTCAAAATTTTTCCAGTCGGACCATACGGTCTGATCCGGGTTTCAAAAAAATGGTTTTGACTACATTGATTGTATAGGCCATGTAATGGGTATCTAGGTGTAGTTTAAATACAATTGTGTTTAGATTGGTGTTTTGTTGTGCTTTGTACATGTAATTCCAGTCAATATATACAATATATTATAATTTAATTAAGACGAGAATTGCAAAAAAATCGGCAATACGTGTGCTACCTTTTTTTATTATTCAGTTTTAAATATCATGTTAGCAAAACATGTAAAATCCAATAATTCTTTGATTTTTATTGATCTTTAGGGTTAATAACCATGATAAAATCCTATTTTTAAGATGATACTATTTTCCGTTAGTATATAGACCGACCAGTCGCCACCATATTTCAAAGATTTAAAGATATATAAATCAATGGATGAAAAGAGAAATCCTAAAATTTTATTGCAATATAGTAAATGTAAAAGAAACCAAATAAAATATCCTTCATTGTTATTTTTTTTTAATTTTTTTTTTTTGGAGAATCATTGTTGTCATTTTAATTGTTGCCGTAATTGAGGAATTAATCAACACCGGTCTTGATGTGCAATGCAAGAATACCAAGTTTTTTATAATTGAAATGGGGAGGAGAGATTTAAACCCTTAATCACTTGGAAACACCTAAAAATACCAAGCAATTAAACTACAAGGCTCTTAACACAATTCAAGAACACCAACAACAACATCAATAATCAAGATGCATTGCACTATTTAAAGCTCGAAAAGCTTCATAAAATTTAAGCAATTCAAAAATACCAATCAATAAAACACTTGGTCAATTTCGGACCCCTTCAATCCATTTTAGACTATCCAGTTGCAATAAATCCAATTCCTAATTTTTCTGTCCTTATACTTATCCTAATAGATAGTAAAATTCTCTTCTATGTATTTAAAATAAATAAATGGAATTGTTCAAAAATCAAAAACTGAATCCACAAGGCTAGCTCTAGAAAATAAACACCAAAATAGTGTTGAAATGACATGTTCGTGTGTAAATTTGTTTTTTTTTTTTTTAAACTAGCCTGCCTCATGAAAATTTTGGCTGTATCAATAGTTTGCAAGTGCCTAATATTATTGGACAAACCCGTAGATCTAAAATTGGAATGATTGGAAAATTATAATACTAAGCTCAAAAAATAAAAAGAGCCAATGAGGCTAGTATGTATGTGTGTGTGTGTATGTATATATATATTGCTTTTTACAAAGGAAAGACTTTCATTAAAAGATACAGTGCACAGAAATGTGAGAAAAAAAAAAGTTTATGCACCAAAATTACACAACAAATAAAAATATTAAAAGGGAAAAGGATGCACTGATTCTAAGTTTAAACTTATCAATTACAACTAAAACCCAATAATTATTAATTTTTTATAAACCCAATAATTTGTAAATTTTTAATGGTATGTAGATTTAGCCATCATAAACAAATTCTCCAAAAAAAACCCAAAAAAAAAAACCATACATTTTTAATGAAATAATGCAAGGTTTGTAGACAATTGTTTTTTGCACTTCAACTATCTATAGATGTAGCACTCAAAGAACTTTCCTTGTGTATCTATAGTTGCGCGTAATAATTTTTTTTATGGTGATCACATTAATATATATATATATATATATTGGCAATTTAGTCTAATTTAATAAGGAGTAATGCGTTTTCTAATCATGCTTTCATTTATTATAGGAACAATAAAAATTGTAATATATATAATTTATGTCTTACCAAGATGAGAACAATACAATTTTTTATAGGAATTCAAAAGGCAAGTTAGTGAACATATTCATTTTTTTATAAGATTTATTTATATCATTTTGTGTTTCATTAAAAAGTATATAAAATTTGGAAATTATTCTTTTAGTTTTAAACAAAATTTTTCAATCCTTATTTTTTCTACCCTACAATCCAAAACTCCAAAAAACGTATCTAAAAAATTAATAAAACTTAACAATGATTAACTGGACCAATTATGAAAACAATTTGTTGTTGATAATCTATTGAGGTTATTTTCTCTGTGGAAATTACAAATTCATCCACCAAAAAAGATTCTCAAATAAACAATTAGAATTAAGTTTCTATATATGCATAGTTGTAAAATAATAATAATAATAATAATAATAATAATAATAATAATAATAATAATAATAATAATAATAATAATAATTGCAAAAGCCAAAATATGTCATTCATCCGATTATTTTCGTTTGATTAACCTTTGCTTTTCATTAAATAAGTGGCATTATAAAATACTTCTAATACAACTATTAGGAATACTTTCTCTACAAAAACTTCAAAATGTCTATAGATAAATACTCCATACAAATTTTGGAGGCTTATAGCTTTTGGAAGGAATAACTATTAACGATAATAATTTAGGAAGCGGAGACGCTGATGAATTGGATTTCTTTAAATCTCTTGTCAATTGTAGCCGTTTGCAGTACTTGATCCTCAGGTTCAATCAATTCAAAGGTATGTTGCCAAATATTTTGAGAAATCTTTCAACCCAACTTAAATATTTTTTATTAGCAACAATCTTTTTTTTGGGGGGGGGGGGGGAATCCCTTCAAGGATAGATAATTTGATTAGCATGACTCACTTATGGATGGATGGTAACAAATTCACAGGGACAATTCCAAGTGATATTGGTAACCTCCAAAACCTACAAAGATTATTTTTAAGTAACAACAAACTCTTAGGAAGGTTACCAATTGCCCTGGGAAACCTGTCTTCAGTAAGTGACATGCATTTCGAAAATAACAGATTTCAAGGAACTATCCCATCAAGTATAGGAAAGTGCAAAAATATGAATATGATAAATCTATCTCAAAACAATCTCAATGGCCCCATTCCAAAACAACTCTTTGCAATTTCCTCCTTGTCAACTTCACTTAATTTAGCTCGAAACTTTTTAATTGGATCATTACTATCAAAGGTTGGCAATCATGTCCATTTAGCATAATTTGACATATCTGAGAACTAGTTGTCTAGTGAAATTCCAAGTAGCCTTAGCTCTTGTGTTGATACTATATTTTGTCAGCCCTCAATTTGTGTGCCAGACCCTAAAAAATTCAAAAATATTATTTTCTCTCTACGGGGCCGCAAGAACATCTAGAACAACTTGGCTCAAACTGTTTGGGCACTGAAGCACTCGAAGTGCCTCTTTCAGCTAAAATGACTGAAATGCCACTAGTTAGCCCTAGGTTTGACCCAAAGTCGATTTAGGGTGGGTCCAAAAATTCTAATTTTGATTTGGCTATTAGAACGGGTTGAAACTAATGCCATTGCGAAGAATATCAAATTATCATTCTAACGACTATTTATGGGTCGAATTCGGAGTTACAACGGCCAAGATATCATGAAAACCGGGATGACGCATCGATCAATGCACCATAAACTTCTGAGAGCCATAACTTTTGATCCGACCATTTTGGAATTTCAAAATCCATACATTTTCGGAAACAGGAAGTCAAAATCATTCCAAGGGTGTCAAGATCAACCCCTTTTTAGGCCATTTGAGGCTACAATCCTTGAAGGGCAGTTAGCGGCCCTCCAAGGGTTGTCACCTCGAAAGGCGTGCCGGGGCTATAAATAGCCCTAAGCACCCCTCAAACCAAAAAGAAGACATTTTTGGCTGGATTTTACTCACTGCCTAGCTTCTATACACTTTTTTTTTCTCTCTTCAAAACACCAAAAAACACAACAACAACAAAAAAAAAAAAAACACATTAAAGCTTCTTGATTCTTTTCTCTTCACCAAAAAACACAAGATATTGTTCTTATACCCAATCTCCCTTTCCTTGGTTCTTCACTTAGGATTTGGGGTTTAGGGGTGTGGATGTAGCTTTTCTAGCTATCATCCACGCCCTTAACCTTCTAAATCTTTTTCTAGCATTTATTTTGCTATTTCTGCTTAAATAACATGTTTTATTGCTTTCTTTAACATGCTCCTTGTTTTACTTGTGTTTCTAGTTTAGATTTCTTGGTTGTCATGTCTTATGCCATGTTTTGTGCTTAGATCTACGTTTCTACATGCTTATATGTTTAGATCTACATGCTTAGGGTTTTTATGCCATGCTTCCCTTTTTTTCGTTCCTCTTTTTTCTTTATGTTGATGTTAGAGTTATATGTTCACATGCTTGTCATGCCTTGCTTGGATCTATGTGTTTATGTGCTTTTTGCCATGTTTTATGCTTAGATCTGCATCTGTACATGTCTATAAGCTTGGATTCATGTTCCACCATGTCTATGTGCTAGATTTCTATAAGTTTACATGCACGCTTCTATGTCTTTGCACTTAGATCTATGTTTCCATATGCTTGCGTGCTTGGATCTATGTCCTCTACATGCTTTATATGCTTGTGCGCTTCATGCCATGTTTGTGTGCCTAGACCTAGGCTATGTTTGTCATGTCATATGCTATTGTAGCCCTTTTGTTGCTTTATCTTTCTTTCTTTTGTTTTGGCCTATTGGTTCGGATTTGATCTGGACCCTATGGTTTTTGTCATCATCCATACACCTTGGCCCATATCAAAGGGTTTGGATGACCCTATTTTCATGCCTATGCTTGCTTGCTTCTATGCTATATGCCTGTGTTAGCCTCTCTAATTCTAGGCTTTGCCACGCTCGATGCCCTTAGTGGGTTTGTGGTTGTACAGTTACGTCCGACGCCCATGAGGCCTTGTTTGGATGTAACCATTTGGGATGCATCGCTATGATGCCAGTTGTTTTGTGCATACCTTTCCCCTTTTTCACTCTGTGCGATCATATGTTTACCATGCTTGTTTGTGCCACCTGTTGGCTTTATATGTATCTTTACACGCTTACTTACATGTCCATGCATAAGTCTTGCTTGCTAGTGTGTCGTCCATGCTTTAACATAATGAAGCGCTGTGGACATCTAATCCAAACCTACATTTGTCCCTTGCGGACACCACCTTTTGTTTGCTTGCTTACTTGTTTGTTTTCTTGCTCTTTTGTCTGTTTTTCTTATGGTTTATCATGTCTCCTATCACCTGCTATGCTTGTCATATCTATCTTGCTTGTTTGCCTTCTTGCTTGTTTACTAGCATCCTTGTTTCTTTGCTTGTCATGTATATTATGCTTCTCTACTTTATGCCTCTTTCATACACTCTTTACACCTTTTCCTTCCACTGCGTGTCTGCTGGTTTCTTGTCTTTGCCTCTACATGTACACACTTGGAGTGAGGATGCATAGAGCTAGGGCACGGTCTCCTAAGCACAAGCAAAAAAGGCAAGATGCAAGTATTTTGATATAAGCCAAGTGGCTGCAGTCAGTAGGTTTAGGAGTTTAGCCTTTCCCTTTGGTTATGTACTCTTTTTGTTAGGAGATATGTGATTCATGCTAGGAACATATGTCAATATTTTATGTAATTGGCTAATCCTTTGACAAAACGCACTTTACTTGTAATTGGGTAGATCTAGGATGTGTTTAATGCTTCAAGAAACAAGGTTTCAAGTTCAAGTGTTAAAGCCATGCAAGTTTATCCAAGAATCAAGGAATGAAGTGCTGTATTTTAAAGCTCAACAGCTAGTATTTATCGAGGTTTAAACGTTGTTGAAGCCCGTGGCTCGACAGCTAGCTAAATAGATAGGGTATCTATCGAGATTTATGAAGTTCAATTTTTCAAGTTGATTTTCACCCAATCCGTGAATGTATGTTTGGGTTTTCTTTTCTCACAACTCTAGACATATAAAAGGATTGTTTTAAGGGCCGTCAAAGGTTGTGCGACTGTGAAGCAAAGTTTTGTTCATGCAAATTGTGACTAAAGACAGAATTTGCCCTAGGTCATCTTTCTTCTAAGAAGTTGCTGTGTTTGTACACCATAGGATTTTGTGACCAAGCAATTTCATGAACTTCATCGTGTGATGAACTGAAGAACTTTGCAGCCAACACCTTTCTCCAGTTGGTGATCAAGTCACGTACGGAGATTCGTGTAATTGGTTAGTCACGTACTGGGAGCCGTGCATTAAAAATGAGAAATTGTCACTACAGAACAAGCCCAATTGGGTATTGGGGTAAGGGTTCAACTATAGGTTGGTATATGGTACTGGGATTCCTTTACTTGTAACCGCTTGTTTTGATAATAGTGGATTCTCGAGAGTGGTGACCTTAAAATCACCCGATGGGGTTTTTGCCGTGTAGATTTTCCCCATTCGTAAACAAATTTTCGTGTTAATTTATTTTCCGTTGCATACTTTAGTTAGTTGGTGATTTTTTTGTGCTACCACGTACAATTGCCTGTTAATTTGATTATAATCTTGACTAATTAATCAATTAATTTATCACAAGGGGTTAATACGTTTTTTGGCCTATTAAGTGGTATTAGAGCAAGCACACTCTGATTAGGGTTAATTTTTGCTGTGTGATCCACTGACCTTTGTTTGTCATAGATAGAGGACAGTCTCTTATTATATCTCTTTTATTTGATGGCACTAACTATACATACTAGAAAGTACGCATGAAAGCTTTCTTGTAGTCTTTAGATGAGAAAGTGTGGCAAGCTGTGGAGATAGGCTGGACCAAGCCTAGAGAAGTGCCGTCGACTGGGATGATGCTAAGATCAAGACGACAAATTTCAACAACAGGGCATTGAATGCCCTATTCAGTGCGGTCACGAATGAGGAATTAGAGAAAATATCCTATACTAAAACTGCTAAGGAAGCATGGACCATTCTCCAGACAACCTATGAAGGAACCAAGCTGTCAAGGATTCAAAGTTTCAAAGGATCACTACAAGCTTTGAAGAGATCAAGATAAAGGAGGATGAGTCATTTGATGAGTTCTATGCTATGCTCAAGGACATAGTGAACTCAGTTTTTAATCTTGGAAAAATCATTCCTGAATCCAAGATTGTAAGAAAGGTGCTTAGATCTCTACCTCAGAGATTCCATGCCAAGATCACCGCAATTGAGGAATCAAAGGCAATTGACAAAATTCCTTCGACAAAGTTGGTTGGCAATCTGCAGACCTATGAGTTGGGTTTGTCTAAGATCGGGAAATCGAGCAAGAATAGGAGCATGGCATTAAAGGCCAAAAGCAGTGACACTGCTGAGTCTTCTGATCATGAAGATTTTAAGATGAAGTCTTACATCACCAGGAAATTCAAGAAGTTCATGAAGAATGCCAATGCAAAGGGCTTCGACAAGGACCGTAGACAATCAAGTTCTTCTCAGTCTAAGAGCCAAGACAAAGGGAAGAAGGATTCTAGAGATGACGGTCATACATTATTCCCTCATGTCCCAAGTGTTTCGGGTGTCAAGGTTTTGGACACATGAAACAAGAGTGTCCCACATATCTCAAGACCATTGGGAAAAGCAAGGCACTTACTGCAACTTTGAGTGACACTGAACCTGAGGATGATTCTGACAATAAGAATGACTGAATCCTGAATGCCTTTACTACCACTGTCAATCCTATTGAGAGGATTGTAGAAGATGTGGATGAAGAAGAAAACTTGGTGGAGTCAAAGTTTGAAAAGATGGATGAATATGATGACATCCACACTGCCTATACAAAGTTATACAAGATCTCAAAAAAGCATGAGAAGTTGTATAGGCTGGCCACCAAGAAGCTCAGTGATGTGGAGCTTGAACGTGAAGAACTCTCCACAAAGTTTGATGAAGCTAATCAGACTATTGGAGTACTTAGGCTTGAGAACAATTTCTTGGCTTAGAAGACCAAGAAGCTTGAAGCGGAGCTATTTCAAACCAGAGCTCAGTTGGATAGGACTTTAAGTGCAAAGATTGATGAGATGCTCAGCCTATAGAAATTTGCTTCCAACAGAACTGGTTTAGGTTATGATTCTTTTCCTCTAATATTGCTTCTTCTAGTACTACTGTTTTTGTTTCTCTTGCTAATAATGTTGAAACTAAGAACGATGATGTTAAAAATGACTTAGCTAGTGAAAACATAGATAAAGGTAAGTCTATCTTAGGAACACCCTCTAAACTTGTTAAGAATGAGATTAAAAACCCTAGGACTAAGAAGGGAAATAAACAAAAGCCTAAACAAAAGAAGCAGCATCTCTGTCATCACTATGGGGTAGCTGGACATACTCGACCTAATTACTATAAGTTGTTAGTTACTCAATAGAGCAACAACATGATCGAGTAGGGAAACCAGAATTAGTTTCCATCCTCCTTTGCTCCTTTTGGAGATCTTTTCAAAGCCCTCATATTCCTTTCGAACTTGAACGGTTTCAACTCTTCTCCCTCACCACTGGTTTAAGGGTTCGCGCAAAGAAAGGGTTCCTCCAAGATGTGGAAAGAAAAAGGCTTGAAGTGATTTAGTCACTCTTCTCTCTCCCTTTTTGTTTTTGTTTGCATTACTTGTGTGTTTTATTTTTGTGTTTTTGAATCAGTCTAGTTTCATGCATTGCTTTGTTTTGTCTAGCATGTTTTTGGTTGTTTTCGTTTCAGTTTTGTTTTATTTTGTTTTTCATATAAAAATAAAAAAATTTGAAAATTTGAAAAATACGAAAATAGTGTGTGTTTTCGTTCATTGGTACTTATGTACCTTGGATAGCCATTGAAACAAAGTTTTCTAAACTTTGTATCTTTTGTAGCTTAGATGAGCATCTTCATGCACAACTAAGCAAATGAGCTTTATGGCTCGTATTTGTGATGAATAAGATTAAGTAATCTCTTATATTTAACACTCGTATCACTCTTTTTCATGAGAAGGACTAGAAAATCCTAAGAGAAAGGCATAAATAACCATCTCACCACTGTTGCCCGCCAATCACGAAATGACATCCGTATGCTTCAGCATAGAAAAAGTGCAATGTCATAAGCTTAACATAATTAGGTATTTCTTTTCTCTCTTTTATATGCTCATGCATGATATGCTTAATAAAAGAATAATATGGAAAGAAATAAAAGCAAAAAGATCAAAATGCTTTAAATATGATTGTAAGGGTGTATTCTAGGAGATATGAGAGTTATAAGATGTACCTCGAAGGTGATAGTCCCTATCAAACAGTTATGATTGTGTGTGAGTTGAAGTGATTTTTTCATATCTCAAATCGTCATAATATGTTGACACTTATGCAATCTTGCGATATTTTCACACACAACACGCAATATTTTTTACTACTTTTGATACATGTGCAAGTACAATGTGATTTGGCCATCACAAAGAATACATGTGTTAATGTATGCTCACTAAACTGTCTTAACTTGTTTTTGAAATATAAAGTTGGTTAGACGTGTTTAGTGTATGTGTGTGTGTGTGTGTGTTTTGGATCTATGTGCTTACATTGTTCTTGATTGAGAGATATTTTCGAGAGATTAAAATGTTGTTTAGGTCTTTAGCTGAGTTCCATGTTTGATTGCATTCATATCTGTGTTTTTCTCTTCTTGAAAAACTATTTTTAAGCAATCTCGATAGCTCCTCGACACCTCTCAACACCTGGCTTATCTATCGAGCTCTTCAGCTTCTTTTTATTGCAATCTCGACAGTTTCTCGATAGCTCCTCGATCAATGGAGAAAGTTTCTATCTCCTCGATAGCTGTTCAATAGCTCCTCTATCCACCGAGCTTGTTTTTGTTGTGGACACATATGAACAGCTGCTCGATAGCTGTATCTCCTCATGCATTTAAGGCTCAACACCTCTTGACACCTCTCGATCTGTCGAGAATTATGAGTTGCCTATAAATACATGCTTCGCGATTCAGATCTCATTTTCCTTGATATCTCTCGATACTTCTAGGTCCTCTCACCTCCCAAACAAATTTCTCTCTCTTCAAACTCTTTTCCCAAGAGATCTTCGGCCTCAAGATCATCTTTTTTCCTTTGGTATGATCTTTTTCACTCATTCTATCATGCATTTCATGTTTTCTAACCTAACTTTTGGGATTTTTAATAAACTTTGGGGTTTTCAAAATTAATGGAGTTTTTGTGAAATTTTTGGGATGGGTTTTGTATATTTGATCATAAAACATCATGCATTGCATCACATGTGCATTATAACATTGCTTCATGCATTTTAGATGTGTGTTTGCATTGTTGAAATAATTTTGTGCCGGTAGGATTGGATTGGGCTGAGCCCATAATGTCTTTACTATTCCATATCACATGCTCATGCATTTTCATGCGTACGTACCTTACATTCTCTATATTCTTATATATTGATTGTGTTTGGTGCTTTTCTGCGTATTTCTCTCTCCCTCTCTCTTTCTCTTGTTTACGTTAGTTACATCATGGCACGTAAATGTAAGTCTACTCCATCCCATAACCCTCTTCGTTCCAGGGCTTCCATATCTTCTGATCCTACTCCCTCTCTTGTTTGGTTCCGTGATGAGAAGGCCCGTAAGGACTTCTCGGAGAACTTTTCTAGAAGAGGCGTTCATTCGGAATGCCAAGTCATATTGTCGGATTTCTCTGATACTGACCTACCCACTGTCATTCACATTAGGGGTTGGAAGTCACTGTTGGACGTCCCGGTCACTTGTCCATCTATGCTTATCCAAGAGTTCTACTCCAACATGCATGGATTTGATTTTCCAGTACCTCTCTTTGTTACTTGCGATCGAGGTATGCGTATTGTGGTCACACCGGATATCCGAGGTGCTCCATGTCCTAAGGGTAGAGCATTATGACTACCCTAGCTGTGAGCGTTTGAAGACTGTGTCCAAAGACAAGCTTATGTCCGCTTTTTGTGAGCGTCCCTCTGATTGGGGTAAGCGTTAGTTCACTCCTTGTTCGGCCTTTGCTAAAGGTCCTCATTTTCTTAACATTATTATGAATTTTGTTCTGCATCCTCTTTCTCACTATAACTCTATTACCAAGCCCCGTGCTCGATTTTTGCTTTCTCTTCTAGAGCATCTCACTATAGATTTTCCCTCTCATTTTATTCTTTCCATCTTAGATGTATTGAGCAGTAACCTATGATAAGCTCATCTTCCCTTCGGCTATCATGAGGATTTTTTTTCTGTTCCCTTTCTCGTTTCCGACCACTTCCATATTATGTGTGCCATAGATGCCGCTACTGTTAAACGGAACGAGGCGCAGCTACATTCGAGGTGGTCCGATACAGCTTCTCTTTCCACTTCTTCAGCTTCATCCACCTCTACTCCCTCTTCTTTTGCAGGTGGTGTGACTCTTGATGTGATCATGGCCCAGCTTCAGCGCATGGATGCTTGCCTTGACACTCTCATTAATGAGTTGTGTCAGGTGAACACCCATGTCGGCCGTATTACTAGACGACAGGCTCACCTTAGTGGCTTCGTAGAGTCTCCCTCTCCCCCTTCCGAGGCATCCAACTCCGACGACGATGATGATGAGGATGAGGATGAGGATGCTAGCTCACCCAACGATAACCAAATGTCTACTTGATACTTACCCTTTGTCACTCGTGACAAAAAAAGGGAGTAGTTTTGATATAAGAGTAGTCATACTCATTGGGGGAGGGTTAGCATAGGAGATTTTTGTTAGGGGGAGTGTTCATATTTATTTGAGGGATGTAGTGAGGATTCTATGTATCTTTTTCTTTTCTCTCCATTTCAGATACATTATATATTGTATATTGGTCTTGTGACCATTTTGACATACATTGTACTTATATTTAGTTTATATATATTGGTGTATGTTCTTTCACCTATCGCTTTATGTGTTGTTTCTTTTCTTTCTTTATACAAATGTTTCTTATTAATTGTATGCAATCTATTATTTCTGTTTCACACTAAGATGCCTTGATGAGTTTTGTTTAAAGTGTTTCAGAAATACAGGTTGTCAAAGTCTACTTGCCATAAACTCTTTTCTTGCAAAGTTTTTCAAGAGTTTATGTTAGGATAGATTTTATTGTATTCAAAAGTGAATATGAGTTGAGTGATTTATGACTTCTCTCATATCTCATTTGTTTGTTGTGATTTTGTCACGGATTGCCAAAAGGGGGAGATTGTTAGGACATATGTGATTCATGCTAGGAATATATGTCAATATTTTATGTAATCGGTTAATCTTTTGACAAAACGTACTTTACTTGTAATTAGATAAATCTAGGATGTGTTTAATGCTTCAAGAAACAAGGTTTCAAGTTCAAGTGTTAAAGCCATGCAAGTCTGTCCAAGAATCAAGGAATGAAGTGCTGGATTTTAAAGCTCGATAGCTAGTATCTATCGAGGTTTAAAAGCTGCTGAAGCTTGTGGCTCGACAACTAGCTTGATAGATAGGGTATCTGTCAAGATTTATGAAGTTCAGTTTTTCAAGTTGATTTTCATCCAATCCGTGAATGTATGTTTGAGCTTTCTTTTCTCACAACCCTAGACATATATAAGGATTGTTTAAGGGCCGTCAAAGGTTGTACGAGTGTGATGCAAAGTTTTGTTCATGCAAATTGTGACCGAAGACAGAATTTGCCCTCGTTCATCTTACTTCTGAAGAAGCTGATGTATTTATACACCATAGGGTTTTGTGACCAAGCAATTTCATGATCTTCATCGTGTGATGAACTGAAGAACTTTGCAGCCAACATTCTTTTCTAGTTGGTGATCAAATCGCGAACTAGGATCTACGTAATTGGTTAGTCACGTACTAGGAGCCGTGCATTGAAAAGGAGAGATTGTCACTACAGAACAAGTCCAATTGGGTATTGGGGTAAAGGTTCAACTGTAGGTTGGTATAAGGTACTAGGATTCCTTTACTTGAAATCGCTTGTTTTGATAATAGTGAATTCTCAGGAGTGGTGACCTTAAAATCACCCAGTGGGGTTTTTGTCATGTAGGTTTTCCCCATTTGTAAACAAATTACCTTGTCAATTTATTTTCAGCTACATACTTTAGTTAGTTGGTGATTTGTTTGTGCTGCCACGTACAATTGCCTGTTAATTTGATTAATTAATAAACTTGGCTAATTAATCAATTAATTCATCATAAGGGGTTAATACGTTTTTTGGCTTATCACTTTTGGATGGTTTGTATTAGGTATATATCATGTCGTGTACCATTCGTCCTTATCTCTAGAGTATGGCGACCCCTGTTTATTTTCTTGCACCTATATTTTGGGCTATACTCTAGGGATGTAAACATTTACTTTCCTGCTCTGTGCTTGCATGGTGCATGATGTATGTATATTTTAGGCCATACTATAGGGAAAGTGTACTTTTTTTTTTTTTTTAAGAAACAAGTGTAAGCCTGAGGTATGCAGAATTTCTTTTATAATCATTGTGCTGGTGAATGAGTTTTTGGTTTGATTATTATGCAAAACTATCTAATGGTTCATTTGGATGAAGTAGACGAAGAGAATGGCATTTAAGTTTTTAGTTTAAGTGGCTTGAATAAAATTGGAATAGTAAAATAATTTTCTTTTGATGATGAAATTCATGGATTGAAGTAACCGTTACTAATCTTTGTATTGGAAATAATTAGGCTTAATATGTTTTTTAAAATATATAGCACTAGTTGAATGCATGTGGCTGACCTAATCTTAGTTGTCAAGGATCTATAGCCGACCCCAAATTTTGGGACTAAGGCTTTTGTTGTTATTGTTGTATAACACTACTGTTTTTATTGGAGCAAAATCCTTCAAAATCAAATCCATCACGTGGGATTAAAAATTATATTAAGCAATTTAAACTAGCAATTATAATTCCAATACTAGCAACCATTATTTAATCTATCTGCTACTTTTTTTTAATTGTTCTACTTATTTTTTGCAGGTTTTCTGGGGTTTGGACAAAAAAATTGCCTAGAGGAAACATTTCCCTTTTGTAAACTGGCTTATTTCATATTCAAAGTACTCAGGGGTGTGTTCTTAAACTGTTTCCACATCTTGCTTATCAAATTCATGGTGTAACCTTTTGTGTACAATGATACTAGTCCTATCCATTAATTAGTATGTTTCTCATGTTTCCAGGCATTAGAGTCTTTCTATGATCAATTTGATCCAGATTTTATTAACATCAGGAAAAAGGCCCGTGAGGTGCTGCAAAGAGAGGATGCCAATTTCCAACTTAGATGAGTTTGGAGGAAGTCATATGACGAAATAACGATGATATTTGTGTGAGTGTCTGAATGGACATGGATAGGGGTTTAAGTGTCCACTGAAAGACAGTTTCCTTGAATTTGTTCAGAGCACGGTTGGAGGGTAGGACTATGCCATGTAGTATTTTCAATGACGAACCTTAGGAACCAATACTCAGGTCAAATGAAAAACTACCAAAAATTTTGTTTCTTGCCCTTTTAGAACTCAGTTTCTGTTTTCCTTATCTTCATCTCGTTAATTATCTTGTCTTGAAGAAAGTTCAAAAAGGTCTTGAAGGGAGCCTTAAAGGTCGTTTATTTTCATCAGCTCCTCTGCCACTTCTGCAGGAATAACCTCCACCTTCTCTATAAGCCTTCCAATCTGTTCAAAGAGACAATGATGGCAAAGCTCCAGATACTTAAATGCAAGTTGCTTGAACGCAAAAATAGTGCAATAGTAAAAGCAAATATGCATGTACATACGTCCAGGTCTTAACAAAGCAGGGTGAAGTTGTTCTCTATGATTAGTTGTGAAGATAATGATACGTTCATCACCACAACATGACCAAAGACCATTAATAAAATTGAGCAGTCCTGAGAGTGTCATCTATTGAAAAGAACACTTGTTAGAAAACATGTTTCTTCAGACTATGATATAACTTGTAGGAACAAATATGCCTAAATTTTACTTAGTTTAGCCATGATGTTCCCCTATAGGTTAATCCACCAAGACATATCATTTCAGACTATGATACAACAAGTATTAGCAAGTAGCAACAAATGTCCCAAATTTTAACTCGTTTTAGCCATGATGTTCTCCTAAAGCCTAAACCACCAATGACTATCTCTTACCATTTTCTCTCTTAATCTTAATGAGTTTTGTTAATTAGAGGGCATTGTTACATTCTAACCTTATAACGACATTTTTAAGAAATGGCAGAGCGAGGCCTAGCTTCGACCGAAGCGGCCACGAGTGGAGATGACTGATCTTGCAGCTTCTGCTGTTCTACCCTCTTCCTCGGCTCCTTCTACCTCCATTCCTTCCTCCTCTGCAGCTAGTGTCACTCTCGATGCCATCATGGAGTAGCTACAACGGATACATGCTGATTTTGGTGGTCGTCTTGACTATCTCACTGATGAGATGTGTCCAATGAACACTAGGATAGGACGCATTGCACGCTAACAGGCTCACATCAGCAGCTATGGACTTTCTCCCTCTCCTTCTTCGGAGTTCTTTCTTGCTGATAAGGATGATGCTGACTCTTCTGGTGATGATGAGATGACAACCTCTCAGTGACTTACCCTTTGTCATTCATGAATAAAAGGGAAAGTAGTTTTAAGTTTGAGAGTAGTCTTGTACTTAGGGGAAGAGTAACTATAAAACATTTTTTTGATAGGGGGAGTGTATACAGCTTTAAGGGATGTAGCGAGGACTTTATGTATTTTCTTTTCTTCTTTATTTACATTAGCCTCCTGTACACTAGTCTTGTGACCATTTTATTACATACATTGCACTTTATTTTCATATATATGATGATGATGTATGTTTTTATTCACCTACCTTTACATGTGTTGTTTCTTTTCTCTCTTTATATACATGTTTCTTTATATATGCAATCTTTATTTCTGTTTCACACATGATGCCTTGATGAGTTTTGTTTAAGTGTTTCAAAAAGACAGGTTGTGAAATTGTATCTTGCCATGAACTCTCTTCTTGCAAAGTTTTTCAAGAGTTTATATTAGGGTTAGATTTGTTTTGTAATCCAACAAGTGGTTATGAGTTTAGTGGTTTAAGACTTCTCTTATGATTCATTTGTTTGTTGTGGTTTTGTCACAGATTGCCAAAGGGGGAGATTGTTAGGGACATATTATATGTAATTGGCTAATCCTTTGACAAAATGCACTTTACTTGTATTTTGGTAGATCTAGGATGAATTTAGTACTTCAAGAAATAAGAGTTCAAGTTAAGTGTTAAAACCATGGAGATCTGACTAAGAAACAAGTGAAGAAAGAGCTGTTCACTAAAACTCGACAAAAGTCTTGACAGAATCCTTTCTATCGAGATTAATGTTGAAGCTTGACGCAAGCTGCTTCTGTCAAGACTTACGAAGTCAAAAATTTCAGATTTGATTTTCGGCCTATGCTTGTATATTTGTATAGGGTTTCTTTTCTCACAACCCTAGACATAGATAAGAATTATTTTAAAGGCTATCACAAGTTAATGAAAAGAGAATACATGCAAAAAGTGCCCTAGTTCATTATTCTCTCTAAAGAAGTTACTGCGTCTTTACGCCAAGGGTTTTATGACAAAGGAGCTTGATGATCTTTATTGTTGATGCACTGAAGAACTTTGCAGCTAACAATCTTCTTCCGGTTGGTAAGTTAGTCACGTATTGGGATTCATGCATCATTGGTTAGTCACGTACTGGGATTCGTGCATTGAACGGAAAGATTGCTGTTACAATACAAGTCTAATTGGATATTAGGGGAAGGGTCTACTGTAGGGTTGGTATTTTGGGATAGGCCAAAGGGTTTGGTAAGATTCCTTATACTTGTTGATAGGCCAAAAACGTATTGACCCCTTGTGATGAATTAACCAAGTGAATTAATTAGGTTCAATTACATGCAATGAACGTGGTAGCACAAACAAATCACCAATCAACCTAAGTATGCAGCGGAAAATAAATTTACATGATGATTTGTTTACGAATAGGAAAAACCTACACGGCAAAAACCCCACTAGGTGATTTTAAGGTCACCATTTCCAAAATTCCACTATTATCACAACAAGTAGTTACAAGTAAAGGAATCTCAGTACCTTATACCAACCTACAGTTGAACCCTTACCCCAATACCCAATTGGACTTATTCTGTAGTGACAATTTCTCCTTTTGATGCACGGCTCCTAGTATGTGACTAACTAATTGCGTGGATCCTAGTACGTGACTTCAATCACCAATTAGAGAAAGTTGTTGGCTGCAAAATTCTTCAGTTCATCACACGATGAAGATCCAGAAGATGCTTGGTCACAAAACCCTACGGTGTACAAACACAGCAACTTCTTCACAAGAAAGATGAACTAAGGAAAAACTTTGTTTCCGATCACAATTGCTTGAGCAGATTTTGCTCAATGCTCATGCAACTTATGAACTCTGTGACGGCCCTTAAAATAACCATTTTATATGTCTAGGGTTATGAGAAAAGAAGACCTAAACACATAATCACGGATTGGAAGAAAACAGACCAGAATTCTGTTTTTCATAAACCTTAACAAATAGCATCTATTAAGAAGCTGTCGAGTAACTATCGAGCCACGGGGTTGGTACAACTTCTTAGGCTCGATAGATGCTAGCTGTCGAGCTTTAATGACAGGCACTTCTTCAACTTGTTTCTTGGACAGACTCACATGGCTTTAATACTTGATCTTGAAACAAGGTTTCTTGAAGTATTAAACACATCCTAGATCTACTCAATTACAAGTGAAATGCGTTTTGTCAAAAGATTAGCTAATTACATAACATAATGACATATGTTCCTAACAAGTGAAACACATATGTCCTAACACTTGTAACCGCTTGTGATTGATAATAGTAAATTCTTGGGGGTGATGACCTTAAAATCACTCGGTGGAGTTTCTTAAAGTATTAAACACATCCTAGATCTACCCAATTACAAGTGAAGTGCGTTTTGTCAAAGGATTAGCCAATTACATAACATAATGACATATGTTCCTAACAAGTGAAACACATATGTCCTAACACTTGTAACAGCTTATGATCAATAATAATAAATTCTTGGGAGTGGTGACCTTAAAATCACCCGGTGGGGTTTTGTCTCGGTAGTTTTCCCCATTTGTAAATAAATCACCCTTGTCAAATTTATTTTCCGCTGCATTTAGTATTATTGGTGATTTTTTTGTGCTGCCACGCTATTGCATGTAATTGAACCTAATTAATTAACTTGAGTAATTAATTAATTTACAAGGGGTCAATTAATTTTAACCCAACAATGACCAAAATAATAATTCACCCAAATAAACTCAAACAATCTATTTAAAACAAAGGTTCTAGATTATGCAACCACAAAGTATTTGGGAGGGAAGATGATGACAAAATTTCTGAAGTGTGTTAAACTTAAACATGCTTTTTGAAGTTTGCTAATTGACTAATAGAGGCAATGTAATTTCAAGCATTCATTTCACAAAAACTGGCCTTCAAGAACTCTATATCATGAATTATGTTATGATTTCTTGAGAGTATCACTTAAAATTTGTCCATACTAATTCAAGTAATTTTTTAAATTATTATTATTGTTATTATTTTGTTTAGTTCGTATCCTGAGACTTGACGAATAATGGAGATGAAGACAATACTTTTTTTCTTTTTCTTTATATTTTTCAATTTGGTCTATTCAATCCATTTGGTCCACATTTGTCCTATTCTGTATATTCGGTCAACTTCAGTTCATTTTGTTCCATTCGGTCCACTTGATCCAATTTGGTTATCATAATAATCTCCTTAAAAATTTAAAAATTTTAGTTGTATAAAAAAAATTAGGAAAATATAATGCATAATGAAAATAGTTAGAAGAATATAGACCATTTCAAAAAAGAATAATAATATCAATAAAAAAAAACATATAAAACTATATATTTGTAAAAATAGAGTATTAGAAATTACTTTTTGAAATTGTTTAATTTTTAGGAAGAAAAAATTATGTGCAATAAAATTTAGATAATAAATTATACATATTCAGTATAAGTTTGTTATGAATTTTGATTATCATGATAATTTCCTTTAAGAGAATGAAGAATTTGAATAATTTATTTAAAACCTAAAAAGTTTAGTTATAGGGAAAAAAAAATATAGTATACTATAAAATAATTTTGAAAAATATGGACTACCTTATACAAGAATAATATCAATCAAATACACCTAAAATAATAGAATGATATATTAGTAGAGATAGAAAGATTAAAAGTAATTTGAAAAATTGTTTAATTTTTAAGGAGAGCAAAATTATCTTTAACAAATTTTAGATAACAAATTATAAATTATATTACAATTACAAAATGATTATCTATTTTCACGCATTGTTGAGTCTGCAACTAGCTTTAGGCGAAAGATAAAACCACGAGTATCCATCATCAGCAACAATGATATTTTTTGTTTGGCATTAGTGTAAGAAGTTTAGACCCCTGTAAACTAGATTGTTTAACATAATTAATTAACCAAGTGAATACTTAGGTTTATTATTCAAATCTAGGTTAAACACAAATAGTCATAAACAATAAAGCAGCAGAAAATAAAGAACATAAGATCTGATGACCCAAGAAAACCAAACCGGTAAAAAACCTGGGGAGGATTTAACCTAGCTATCCTCAAGGTAAAACAGCAAATCCACTAGAAAGAATTGAAGTTTACATAATAGTGACTTAGACTACTAACATCCTATTGCTACCTCGAGTAGAAAACTTACTACCACGACCTTATGATAGTTCCGAGTCTACAGACTACGTCTTTTTTTAATCTTTGCAAAACACAAACACCCACGCTTGTGATTTTGAGATCCTACTCAAAGGTTTAGCAACACAAACTCTCTTATTTTTGACTCCAAGACCACCCTTGAAGGTTTAGATCATCAGAACCTTTGATGACTAGAGAAGGCAGCAACTTCAGCAGTACTGGATCTTGAGATTCTTCAAGGAACAATACCGGTAGAAGTTATAAGAGAGGTTTTAGGAACAAAATCCTAAATACAAAAGAGGTACACTCTTCTCTCTCTAAAAAAACCTTATAAAAACGTGCTTAGGGTTTTCTTTATATAGTGGGAGAAGTAGATCTGAAACCCTAATCCTTAATGGGCTTGAACTGCTGTTTGGGCCAACTTAAAATTTTGTAGATACGATTTTCGATCGGTCGAGCCTGTTTCTCAATCGGTCGAACCAGATAATTTCTAAATTCTTCTTTTTGTAGCTTATATGTTCTTGAATCTTGACTTGAATCAACTTGAACATTGTCTAATAAAACCTATAGACTCTAAGATCTATATCTAGATAAATTTGTGTTCACGATTTACCAATTGTTCTAAACTTTTAGAACTTAACAATTAGGTATATGCTGAAGTAACTAAAAGTGATGTAAAAGTTAAAGGAATGATTGTTATTATGGTTTTTTTGAATGCCCCCAAATTGTCTATAGATAAATACTCCAAACAAATGCTCGTTTCTCTCTTCCACTGTTGGTGAAATTTTTTTTTTTGATTTTTATTTAAGTGACTCAGTAATTTATTTCCCAGCTCTCGTCTTCTCCCAGCAGTGACAGACATTCCACTCAACTCAAATATCTTCGTGTATTACTCTCTGCCAAACTTGATTAGGTGAGGTGAATATTCCATCTTATTAGTCAAATGAACACTAACATAATGTGAAGGCCGAAAAGTATGAGTAGGAGGTAGGTAATTGGCTTGCAGTGACACAACCAGAATTGAAGCTATCACTATCACTACAATTCTCTCTATTCCGCTCTGCTCTTGCCCTTTTTGTTGAAATCTTTTGTAATTTTATTTTATTTATTGGTAACCCAATGGATCATGAACCCCAGTAAGAAAGTATAAGAGAAGCTGCATATATAATAGCTTCTAGTTTATATGCTTCATATCACTAGGAACGATATCGATATCTTCATTTGGGCAATAAATTAGTCAATGAACAAACGAAATACTTCAGCACCAGAAAAGCACGAAGACAACATACAAAACAGCAATAACATACATTGTTCCCCTTCATTTGTAAATGTAAAGTGTCCATCAACAAGCAAAACATTGAAAAATTAAAGTATTTCGCTTTTTTGTGCATTGTTATTGTATACTCCATGACACATTCTCTGGAGGAATCTTTTTATAACAGTAGAATGGAAATCCTAGTGGTTGGGAACACGCATAGAAATCTATATATATATATATATATAAGGTTTATATACAAGTCAAAGCACAACTAAATTACAATAGATAAAAAGAATTCTATATACGCAACTAAAACTTCAATAAGCCAAGAATTAATCCAAAAAGGAGTAAAAAGAGAATATCCATAGTCGCAGTTAATTTAATGGATACAGTCCTCCCCAACATTTGAGCTCACAGATCAACAGGTTAGTCTAACCAGGTTATCAGTTATGATGGTTAGATGGACAGTATGCTGGTGCCACAAAATTCTGAGACCACTACTGATAAAACATAACAGAAATTTCAATGCCAGTGAAATTTAGATAAACAGTAAAATTGTGGTCTTCCTATAGCCAGAATTAACATCATATCAGTATCATACTTGACAAAAATAAAATCTAAGATGTAATGCAATTCAAAAGTGAAATCAGAGTCTATCAAATGAATAAGGTTGCACAGATTTGCTTGATTGTGGACGACTCTCAGTAATCCATCCTCCTGTGCAAACTAGCCATAAAGCTTCCAAGGGAATGATCCTCAGGCAAAGCACCATGTTCACTGAAACACAAATGCACAAGTTACTTGATTCCAAGCTCCCTCCTACCCAATTCCATTTAAAATAGCAGAAAACACAATAACAAAAATGAAATTGAAAGCTTAAAACTGAATGCGTATAACTGAACAGTAACAGCATGCTTAGTATACGAAAAAAGATAAGATGTACCATATATGCATGATTCGAAAACCACTATTAAAATGACTGGTCATAGTTTATTTCATTCCAAAGACAAAATTTAGGCAATGGAAAGAAATATAATACAGAATAGAACAATGGATCATCAATAAAGCACTCAATATATCAACTAAGGAGGCTCTAAAAAGAAATAACTATATAATATGTCTATAACTTGCAAGTGAAATGATGGAAGCTGTTACAGGGTTAATTAAGGACCATATGCCTGAAGCAGTGAAGAAAAGCTCGTTAAAGAAGTAACTGAAGTAGAAATCCAGCAAACAATTTTCAGCTTGGGTAGTGACAAAAGCGCTGGTCCAGATGCGTTTACTGCCAAATTCTTCAAGGTTTCCTGGCTAATAGTGAAAAAAAATCTGTATGTGCTGTAATTTCTTAATTTTCTCTTCTGGAAAGTTTCTTTAGGAGTTTAATTCCACAGCTATTTCTCTTATTCCTAAAGTCCCCAATTCCTCCTCTATCTCAGATAACAGATCTACAACCTGCTGCAAAGTAATATATAAGTCATAACTGTATCACAAAATTCCTAGCTAACAGCTGAAAATCTATCTTGGATGAGTTTGTGAGCTCCATCCAGACTGGCTTCATAAAGGATAGGAATATGTTTGAAAACATATTGCTGTCTTGAGCTGGTGAAGCACTACAAAAGAAATGACGGTCCCGCCATGTGTGCTATCAAGACTGATAGGAGAAAGGCTTATGATTCTTTTGAGTGGAACTTCATAATCATGTGCCTAGTGCCTGATGGGTTCCCTCCCTAGTTTGTTCACTGGATCATGTTGTATTACAACTCCTAGATTTTCATTTGGCCTTAATTGTTCTTTTGTGGGGTACTTTCAGGAGGCAAAGAGCTAAGGCAGGAGAATTCCCTGTCCCCCTACCTTTTTGTAATTGCCATGGAGGATTTCACAAGATTGGCTCACTAGAAGGTCTAAGAATCAAACTAGTAGGTTAGATGATTGTTCAAGCATTGGCCAATAGGTTTTAGACACTTGTCAATCATCCAGAAGGCTGCCAATGCCACACAAATAGTATAAGTACCATAATGTAAGCACTTGTAAATAAGTTTTTGTATGTGAATGAAGCAAGCTTTTAGAGCTTTTCTTGAGAACTTTGTGTTCTTTGGAGAGGTGCCTAAGGACCTATCAATTTGTTCAAAGCAACTCACCTCCCATTTAGTTCTAAATCATATCACAGCCCATCACTTTCCCTGTGTCTCTATCCTAAACTAAGACAGGAAACTGGGAAATTCCCGAGTTTTGAGGTTGGAGATTGAAAAAGAATCTTCCTATGGTATGAATTTATAGCATCTTAATGGTGTTTTGTTCCAAAAGTATGGGCATAGGGTTACCAATGGACCTTTGTTTGAACTCATATGCCAAGTATAATTGGCTGGACATGGTGGGTTGGGATACCAATTATCTTAAAGAGAATAGTCTGAGACTGGTGATTTGCAAGATAGCTTGGTGGGTTGCTGTGCATCACATCTGGCAGCAAAGAAATTCTGTAATCCATTCAAGCAGGATTAGGAGTGATAAACAAATTGTCTAAGATATCAGGAGAGATGTTGAGGGCATGTTGGAAAGCAAATGCAGAGCCAATGACTCTATTTTGAACAGGATCTTGTGTTGTAAATGGGGCTTGAATCCTAGCATGCTCTTTTAAGAAGACATAGTCTAGTTTTGATGATGGCTGCTGTTTCTAGGCTTCTTCAGGATGGTGCATTTGTTTTCGTTCACAAGGTGTCATGATGTTACTAGGTTTGTATTGCTCTGTAGGTTTGTTATTTTGTTTTTCAGGGTTAGGCTGACTTAGTCTGTTAAACCAGCATTGTAGTGACACTATTGTGCTTGTATTTTCTGTGCTCACAGATGATTCCTCTGTTTGGTGTAGTGCCCTCGGGGTTCTGACTACTATGGTTTGTTTTTAATAAAATTGAATCATTTACAGATAATGAAAAAGGGTACTCAATATTTCAACTAAGGAGGCTCTAAAAAGTAATAACTAGAATAGTCTATAACTTGCAATTGAAATTAGGTTTCCATGGTTGATACAAGATAGCTCCTACTAGCAAATTGACAAATATCTTCCTGGCTAACTATTTAAATACAATGTAGATCAAGACGTTGCCTTTTACATAAGACACTAGATACTATCATACAAACATAATGACCATTTTTAAGCAAAATAATTCTTCATACGGCTGCCGTCTAGAAGCGGAAAAAAACTGTCAGCTTTGATGGAAACTAGCTTGCCTAACACTTTCCCATGGGAAATACAACTAGTATGCGTCAAACCCTTATCAAAAAAATTCAAGCTTAAATCTTGTGCTGCTCAATGAAATTAAGTACATTTCACAATAACCAATAGCTTTTCTATTCATCCCATATAGGGACCAAAGGAATATTGACAATTATAACCACTTTTGGAGGTCTAATATGGCAGGGGTGGGTGTTTTCAGCAAAGATAGCAAGGGCATGGTAATTGCAACTTTGAGCAGGAAAGCAATATGGTAAATATGCTGAATCTGCTGCTTGGGTTGTCTAGCTAGTCTCTAACGAATTTGAAAGTGTGAAAAAATATTTTGGAAGGGAATTCTCCCAGTGTAAATGTATTGAAAGTTAGCCAAGTCCCAGCCCTGTAAGGTCTCATTACAGATAAATCATGGTTTCCTTAAAGAAATTTTAAAAAATAAAAAGAACCATGTAGGTAAATAACGGAGCAAGATATTCATTGTTACAAAACAAAACATGTAGAGGGTCTGTCTCCTTGGATTGATAACATTCCTATTTTTCTCAACCGTTTCTTGTCCATTTGGACGTACCTATGATGAATCATAAAACCATTTACCACTCTCCAAGTAATATTTAAAAAAAAAAAAAAAAAAAAAAAAAAAAAAAAAACCTCTAGTTGTACACTCAAATAAAATAATGTATGCTCTTCATAGAATCTTAGTACTAGACTATACAAAATATTTGAGATGATTAATATCCTATCTGTGGTAGGCATTCTAGTGTATCCTCTGTTGGAAAAGAAAGATCAGAATTGGGATGTAGAGTACTGCCGAAAATCAAATGATAGAGATAAAACAACATTAACTGTAAAAGATGACCGGTAAAGGGCTCCCTGGGTTGAAAGATGGCTATATAAATAGCCACTCAAATTCATAGTTTGATCTTTAACCTTGAAAAAATGAATTTATCCCTTGTACCTGAATTCTGAACCCAACAAGGTTTATATACAAGTCAAAGCCAATAGTAAAAAGATTTACTTGCTTGCACCTTCGGAAATCAGCTCTGACCAAGAATTCAAGCACTTCTCTTGACATTGAAGACCCACAGGCAGTAAGATGGAGACAAAAATTCAGGGGGAAGACATCAAAAGGACTAAATATTGAGAAATCATCCCCAGTAATCCTCATATTGTCTTACAATGGCAGGATGTTGTACTATTAGTAATTATTAGATGTTGGCCTTATGTATAACTGTGAATTTCAAAGTATGGAAGCTTTTTACTAAGAAATCGCTTCAATTTTATGCATAAAAAGCAACCACCCTGTAAGTAGCCTATAAGATTTATACTCCTTTCTCACATATAATTATTTTAATTCTATCTTTGCCCTTTCTTGATGCAATTCTCAAAAGTTTCACACCTTGATATTCCTTTAAGCTGAACTATATCCAAAATAATATCATTTCCTTGCTCTATATCAAGCTCAACCGTATCTAAAATACAGTCAGGCTCAAAAAATCTAAATTCAGCCAGAATATTAAAATCCATTGCTTGTTAACAGTATGCAAATTAATGCTCATGTTTCCGTGCAAATTAGACTAGCAGCTAAACAATGAAATAACATAAGTATGAAAGAATTAAATAGTTTAAAAAAAGAAAAGAAAAAACAAATCTCTGTTTTCAACAATATATAACAAAACAAAGCACCATTTACAGATATGCCACAATATGCTTTGCCTTACAAACATATGAAGACTAATATTTAAATAATTTTAAACAGTAATTTGACCTTAAGAAAAGAAAAGAAATTAAATAAAGTGCCCACCTCAGAACTAAAGGGAAAAAAAATTAAAGCTTTACAATAGAGACACGTAACATGTAATTAGTTGGAGACAAAAATCGCTAACTCACCGTATGTTCTGAACTTTTATCTCCAAATCATAACACCCGGCCTACACCAACATTGTCCTCACAGCTACAAAGAAAAAAAATGAACTGTTCAAATAAAAACGTGCATGTAAATGAGTCAATCAATATAAATGACCATTCTCTGATGTAATTAACATTAAAAAAAATGTCAAAATAATCAACGTGGAAGGGTAAGAAAGAGAGAATTTGAATTGATATTTATATTGGTGTGCATGGTGCTCACTGTGAGATAGATAGAGAGAGAGAGAGAGAGAGAGAGTATTGAGCTTACATATGCACAGAACTCGAAGCCATCTACGTTAGTCAACCGAGATATTTGGAATGTGCTCAATTTTGTGTCTTCTGTCACCACCTTCTCGGTGTTTCACATCAAGAGTCCCACACTTTTTAAGAGTGAGAGAGTTGAGGGTTCTAGGGAGGTCAGGCAGATTTTGAAGCCTAAGACATCTTTCAATGCTCAAAAGCTGAAGCGAAATAAACAACTCAAAATTGGGAAGAGCAGTCAACCGGGGGCAATGACAAATGCTAATCTCCCGTAGCTTTCGACAGCAACCTTCGGTTGGTCCTTCCCAAGATTTGAACTTGGGCATATTTTTTATCAAAATTGACTCTAGGATTGGAAATCCTACAGTCACACTATGATCCGTGATCAAACCAAGATTTAATTCTTCCACCTCATTCAAACTATCTAAACAGAGAATTCGAAGGTTAGGAAGTTTCTTAAGGTCCGGGAAGCTACGGCAGTGATCACATCTATAGAATTTAATGCTTGCAAGATTACACAATGACTGATCTTCAATCCAACTGGGAATAGTCAAACCACAGTAACCTGATATTTGTAGCTCCCTAAGATTAGCATGTGGTTGAAGGACTTCAAGGATAAGTTTTTGTTCAGGTCTTTGTTCTCCTAGTTCAGACGTTGTGCTCCAATGTAAGTGCAACTTTCTGACATCTTTCTTCTCATTCAACAAAGCCTTCCTGGCTGCTTCCACCGTTGAAACATTTTCTAACTTTGATATTCCAAGTGTCCCCCTAAGTTTTTTCAAATTTCCCAACATGTCCAATACGTCATCTTCACTTCTATATACAATAAATGTTCCCAATGTACGAAGATTTGGAAACCGAGACAGGTCTGGCATTGATTGAAGCTTAGAATTTACATCAATGCCAAGGCAACTCAACTGAACAAGGTTATATATTTTCTCAGGCAATTCGGTAAGCTTCTCACAATTTTCGAAAATTAAAGCCTCAAGATTCAGAAGAGAAGTTAGTGCCACTGGTAACTCCTTTATATTGGTACCGGAAAGATCAATGTACTCTAAAAATTTCAACATTTTGATGCGATTTGGTATATCGTCTACTCGAGCTCTATCGAGATCTAGCAAGCGAAGCAGTTGAAATTTCTCAAAAAAACTGTCATTAATTTGTTCACTCCTTTCCAGATTTCCAAGTGCAAGAAAAGTTCTTAATTTCTTGAACTTCCATGCAAGGTCAATATCTGCTTGAGGATTGAGAATCACAGCATGGCGGAAACTTCTGGAGACATGTCTCAAATGCAGCATCTTTGAATCAGTTAATCCCAAGTAATTATCCGACGAAACATGAGTTGCCAAAGTATATATAGCTGGTGGTAAGAAAAAACTTGAATTGTCAGAAAAATCAACAAGTTGCAACAACGACATACTAAGTAATTGATCAATAATTTCATCTCCAATGTCTTCATATCTCTTGTCACCTTTGGAATGTATATAACCTGCTGCCTTCCACATATATATCAACTTATCTCTTTGGAATTTGTGACTGAAAGGATATAATGAACAGAATGACAAGCAGTGTCGTATCTGAGCAGGCATGTGGTAACCTGCTAGTTGAAGTCGGGAAAAAATTTCATCATTTTTCTTTGATAATTCAAGAACTTTTCCATCTAAGACTTCCCTCCATTCAGTAGGATTACAAGAACCTAAAATTCTTCCAAGAGTGTTTGCAAATAGTGGATATCCCATCCCATCCTCTAGAGGTTCCCCATCTGTGAAAGCAAATCTAGCCATATCCATTAACTCTTGTTGCTCAGATTTGTATCTGAAAGCCTCTTGCTTAAAGAGTGTCCAAAAGTCCCCATTAGACAATCTACCCAAACAATAGCATTCAATAGCACCCATAACCATTGAAACTGTTTGGCTTTGGGTGGTAACTAAAATTTTGCTACCTCTCTTTCCACCTCTTAGAGGAGCAAATAGGCGCTCCCAGTCACTATGACTTCCATTCCATGCGCCATCAATTATAAGTAAAAATTTTTCTGAAACCTCAGATTCAAGTTGCTTCTGAAGTGTATCCAATTCAACAACATCGACACTTCTATTACGGAAGGATTCAAGGATGGCTTTTGTGAGAAGCCTCAGGTCAAAAGTCGTGGGCATGGACAGCCAAACCCTCTGTTCAAAATGTTTTGCAATCTCAGGATTGTTGTAGATGATTTGGGCAAGAGTTGTTTTTCCAATTCCGATTGTACCCACTATTGAAATTATATCAAAGCAACTAGTTGCATTTGCGTCTTTGATTAGCATCTGGATCATCTCATTGGTATCTCTCTCCCGCCCTAAAATAGGGCTTCCCTGCAAAAATGAACTTGTTATAACGACTCTCTCTTCTCTTGACAGCCAACTCCTTTTTAAAGTTTCCCTGGAGAATATGTCATTTAATTCCCTTGAAAACTCATCTAACCTGTTGTTCAATGTATCTGTATCATGAGCACTGAAAAGCTTACGTATAAATCCAATCCTACCAGGTTTATCATCTATGGAAACCAAAAAGTCTTCAAAGTCTTGAACAACTTCTTTTAGATTTTTGGACAAAGTTAATAATGCCGTGTCAGGAAATGTATACTTCTCCATGTCATCAACGGCTGTCTGTAACTTAACTAATAATCTCTGAATCTTTTCAATTTTCTTGTCAGAATCTCTATGTGTTTCTTTGCCCACTGCATTAGCTACTACTTCTGTGAGAATTTGTATAGCTACCGTTGCGTATCCAGAAAAGGCCACGGCACTCATTGCAAACCTGTTGCATTATATAGATAAAGAAATGAATAAATGAAAAAAAAAAAATCACAATATTAACGTCTACATAAAATCTGGTGTCAAAGAAGTATGATAATTTGGGAGGCCAAATCCTAAATGAATAGATCCTAATAAGGAATGTTTGTTGGGAGATAAAGGCTAGAATTTTGGCAACAGGAGGTTTCAAAGATACATCACAGAATAGATAGACATGTTGTGTATTCTTCTGTTGTGTTTAATGAAAGTAATTTTCTTCATAAATAAATAAATAAACACATGCATATTCCAATGATGATTTTGTTTTTGTGCTATATATTTATATAAACAAGCATTTCCCTTCAAAATCACACACACACATATATATATATACATATATATATATATATATATTAATATATCAATAGTGAGCAAGAATTTATGGAAGCCAAATTGAACAGGAAAGCATCCTAATCTCCTAGTAATAGTGGGCTTTGACTAAGTGTATCTCGGAATAGTAAGTACATTGATTGTATAGGCCCTGTAATGGGTATTTAGGTGTAGTTTAAATACAATTGTGTTTAGATTAGTGTGTTGTTGTGCTTTGTACATGTAATTCCGATCAATATACACAATATAATAATTTAATTAAGACAAGAATTGCAAAAAAAATCAAAATGATTTGTGTAATTTAAAGCTAGAAAATTTTCATAAAATTAATTTAAGCAATAATTGAACTATTATTAGTAATAAAATTGAAGAAAAATATATAGAAACTCAATAAAACAAAAAGGATCCACATGGTTGACATATATCCTATAATGAATTTAAGAATTAAAATTTTTTATTTTAATTTCAAATGAAAACCAATTTTTGTAGTTGTTAGTACGCATGATTGGAGTAGAATTCAAGAGTTTCCTTAACGTCACCTTTTATTAACTTATACTACAGGTTTCTCAAAAAAAAAAAAAAAAAAAAAAAAAAAAAAAAAAAAAAAACTTATACCACAGGATTTAGAGAGCGAGGCCTATCCAACCGTCCAACCAATTTTCAACCCATATAAGAAAAATGAGCAAAACATAATTGATTGCACAAAAACAAAACCCCAAGTCCGATGAATTGACTTGATTATTATAGGACTAAGATTTCCCTAAGTTTTACCACGTCCATTTTGTTGGAGATTTGTCTTAAATTTCTATTGTGACTTGAAAAGCTTATTTGATTTTTTTTTAATTAAAAAAAGAAAAAATCAGTTTGGTTATTTTTAGGGTTTTCTTAGTGTGAAAGAAAAAACCATTCTTTAAAGTTGAAAGAAAACCTACTCCTTGTCAAAAATATAATATATTCATTGTCCACCAAAGAATGAAATTTGAAATCTTATAAATAGATAGTATTGCAAAGAATATAATGGTTCAGGTCTAGGGGTCTTTTCGATGAGGAGAGGAGAAGAACCATAGACTTAAGCAAGGAACTAAGAGTTTTATGGTAGGTAATGCAAGGAGAGAAACAACAAAGTTTTCATTCTCTCAACAATATTTAATTTTAAAATACATAATGAAAAGCATCCAACCCTATTTAAGTTTCCCCAAGTCATCACTTTTAAGTTTAGTCTATACATTTCTAAAAAAAAAGAGTCTCGTCTTTACCTTTCCTTTTTAGCTTCCCCTCACAAGTTCTTCCTCCTCCTCAGTCAGTTTCTCTTCCACAGTGCAGAAGCAGAAGCAAAACAAACGGTCTCTCTTACACAGTGCAGAAGTGCAGAATAATCCTTCTCAATCTCTCTTCCACCAAAACAACATGTTTAGCAATCAATGCAACAAAACTTCATACTGCTAAAAACTCAAAACAAAAACACCCAATATAAATTATTCCAATATGTTCTAAGAAGACAAAATACTCAAATCTATCAAAACAATAATAAACATCTCATTATTTCAATAAGCTACAAGTAATTATTAAGTTGGAATATTCACTTACCAAAGATTTTTGCGTTGAGTTGATCAACAGAGAGAAGCTGGGAAAGAAATGCAGAACAGAGAGAGAGTCAGTCACGTAGAAATGCTTCTGGTTACGCTTTTTGTTTTTAATCTCTTTATTGCCACTATTTTACAGGCTTACAACTTTTGTCTCACTTGATCTTTTGCTAAAAACTTAAAATGGCCCACTCCAGGCACCCCTACTAACCTTTTCTTTTCTTTGTTTTGGAAAAACGGCACACCTACGGTCCTACTACCCCACCCCCAAGTCTATAATGGTTTTTTTTTTAATTTTTAATGAAAAAAATTTACTAATGTTAAATGAGTCGTAAAAATTTGGTAACAGACATATTTGGCAAAAATCATCATTAAATCAATCCTAAATACCATAGACGTGATCAGAATAATTCAAAACTAATTGGCATAATAAGAAATGGATAACACTAATTGGATACTCATTAATTATTGCATTTTATACAAGAGAACTTTATAATAAACTTGTATTATAGTTTTCTATTTCTCTATACATATATTTTACTACTTGATAAATATTTTTTTGGAAGGATTATGACTTAATTTGTTTGGGTATTGTCTATATGTGTGTGTGTATATGTATATATATATATATATATACACACACACACTAACAAAGATATAAAATAGTGAAAAAAATTGTTTTTGTATCATTAAAATCTTTTATAATAGACAAAACTAGATTTTAACTTAAAAGGTGGCAACGCTTGCATGAACCAGCAATATTTTTTTACTTTTGATTTTTTTTTTTTTTTGGAGAAACTATATTTTAACTTTATATACATTTTTTTTCTTGTGATGTTAATATATATATTCAAAAAAAAAAAATATTTTATTCTGTATAATTTAAGTTTCTTAATGATTGTTCTAAAAAATTTCATAAAAATGCCACTGTACTTGCACACTATTAAGGCTCACAAACTCTGAGAAGCTAAATGTATAGTTGTATACACCTCTGGCATAACATAGTTTTTCGGCCGGTAGAAACCTTTAGCTATAATAGTCTAACATTTTGATATGTGGTGCATTCTTTAAATGATATATATATATATATATATGTGTGTGTGTGTGTGTGTGTGTGTGTGTGTGTGTGTGTGTGTGTGTGTGTGTGTGTGTGTGATTTTTCATATCATGTAAGACTTTAAAAAATCTTGTAAAAATATGCCATAAATTTACGTTTGTACGTATATATAAGGTGCGTTTGGCTCAATGTAAAATGTTTTCCAAGTGTAAAATATTTACAGGGGAAAATACTTTTCGGAAAAGAAAATATTTTCAGGTGTTTGGTGGCATTTTAAAAAATACTTTGAGAAATATTTTTTAGTGTTTGGTTGTGTTCTTGAAAATGCCATAGAAAACACATATTCTACTTGTTGCTCACATTTTCTCACATTTTCCCAGCTTCCAAACATATATATAATATCATTTCTCAGCAAATAAAAACAAAACCCAAAAAAAAAAAAAAATTTCATCAAATCTGGTCAAATTGAGAGAGAAAGGAACAGAGGGACGCGACTGGGTTCGATCTAGAGGCGCGATCAGATCGGATTCGATCCAAATGCGCGATCAGACCGGGTTTGGTCCAGAGGCGCGATTAGGTCAGTGAGGACGAGGATGAGGGATGGGTCGATGAGGATGAGGGATGGGTCGGCGGAGGACGAGGACAAGGGATGGGTCGGCGAAGTGATGGGTCGGCGAAATGATGGGTCGGTGAGGATGAGGGATGGGTTGGCGGAAGACGAGGACAAGGGATGGGTCGGCGAAGTGGCTTGCATGCGATGGCGGGGCTGTGTGTCGAGGGGTGGTTCTGGGCATCACTGGCGAGGATAGGTTTGAACAAGGATGGGTTTGAGCTCTCTCTCTTCAGGTGTGTATTTTTCGGAAATTGGTTGAAGGTAAAATAAGAAGGGAAATGGTTTTACGGGGGAGAGGGGTTATTTTACGATCAACATGTATTTGAATTTTCGTTTGACCGAATTTTCTGCACCTACCAAACACACCAAAGGCTGTAAAATAATTTCCTGAAACCGTTTTCACCCGAAACAAACGCAGCCATAATCACAAAGTTTTCCTCTAACATCTAACACTAACTCATAAAATTATCTTTGTATTATTCATATAAGGCACCTGATTATCAGGGGTCTTGTAGTTTAGTTAGCCCCTCCCATGCAAAAAGTGTTTGGTATTCTGGGGAAAAGTGATTCAAAAAATAAATATTTTAAAATTCAATGATGAAAAACAAACTTTTTCAAATGTTAAGGACTAGAGTAGTATTTACCCTATATTTTATGTTCTTATTTTAAGATCTTTTAATTGTAAAAAAAAAAAATTATAAGTAAATATAATTTCAATAATCGCATATCATGTGCTTGATGATATATAAGTACGTATAGTGGATTTCATAAAGCACATGATATATAAGAAATATGAATATTGCATAAAGCACTTTATTTAAAAATTTGATGAGAAAAAAGTTGACAAAAATCGTGATTAAATGAATCCTAAATCCCATAGACTGGTAAAAAAGAATTGAAAACTAATTGGAATAATAAGAAATGAATAACATTAATTGGATACTCATTATTACATTTTATACGAAAGAACTTTATCATAAATTTGCATTCTCTCTCTCTCTCTCTCTCTCTCTCTCTCGATATATATATATATATATATATATATATATGCACACCAATAAGATTATAAACTAGTAAAAAAGTTGTTTTGTGTCATTAAAATCTTTTTATAAAAGATAGGATGATATGTGTGTGTGGAATTAAATTTTCTATTATCAAATTATTTAATTTTCGCATCTACTTAAAATTAAATTTTTCTCTAATAGATTTTTTTGCCATCTCATTAGTGCAACCTGCTGGTGGAATATGGGACAACAGACTTAGTCCAGAGGATATTCAAGTGAACCCATGGAGAATAAACAAGAAGAGGCCGAAAGCCAAAGCTGGACCTGCAAATGGAAACACCAAAAATTAAGGGAAAAGCATCAAGCAACTTGTTCAAACTTCATTCCTTGCCAAATAAGTACAGCGCTCACCACTCACGTGATGCTGCTCTTCCCAAGCCCAAGCCGAACTCTTGTTGGGAGACCAATGTAATCTGTCTTACATATTTAAGGAAACCTGTTGCTGCACCTTCAAAATGTAAAAAGAAGACTTCCTCTTTTGTGAAAGAGATAAGTTTTGCTCTTCTCAAGATATGCAGCACAACATTTTGATGAAGGCTCTACAAGACAAGCCCAAAGTTTTGTCCTTGTAAAAGCAAAAAAGGTGTCCAGGATGCTACCTTTTATTTTTATAGTCTTTGGGCCATAGAATTCACTCTAAGAAGTGCCTTCTTTTGAGTCATGATTCATGAACATTGGGGAAATGGATTAATGATGACACAAACATGTTATTAGGGGTGCGAAGAAATCCCATTTCAGTTTTGGCCACATATTAATGAGAGTTTGATAGTCATTGCCAATAGATATGTGATATATATGTCCCTTTATCTATAGAAGCAAAACTGTTTTGCCGTTGATTTCTTTGTGGGATTAACTTTTATAATTTTTTGAAAAACCTTTTGTATATGGTCGGCTCATCAAATTTCCCAATTCAAAAAAACAAGAGATGGTTTCAACATACTCATCATTGTATAAATGTAGAAAGATAAAAGTGATAGTGGTTGATTAGGTAATAGAGAAAAGTGGGGAATTCACGTGAAAGTAATTGTTCAACACTTACAATGTACAATCTCATTAAGTTGTGACAAAAGTTATGGTCATAAAAATATTCACGTAAAAAAAGACGTCAAACAACTAAATTGATTTGAGGGATTGAAATTCCAGTTAATAAAACTATTAGCAATACTCACTTCATGTCTTACCTTAAAAAGAAAACGAAAAAGTTATGATACACGTGATGCCAATTAATGAAACTAGTAGTAATACTCAACTCCATTTCTTACATTAATTAATCGAGTGGAGCTAATAATTATATTAAACTAATCACAAAATCATGTGATGCATGAGAATAGATTATTATTTTATAATTGTAATATAATATATAATTTGTTCTCCCTAAAAATTAAACAATTGCTATTCGGTCCCATTCGGTTGAATTGGGTTTACTTTAGTTCCATTCAGTCCAATATGGTCTACTTCAAACCACTTCGGTCATATTTAGTCTATTTTGGTCCGCTTGGTCAATTTCGGTCCCCTTCAGTCCATTTTGGACTAGTTGGGCAATAAATTAATTTTTTTCGTAGGTTACCTTTTAAATTTTAGCTCAAAAATTCTTTTTTTTTTCCCTTAATTTTTCGGTTGAAAAGTATGAAATTTTATTATATCTGGGCTAAACTCTTTAGTTTTGAGTTAAAAACATACATACAAAATAGACATTAGAAATATGAGCCCTAAAAATGCAATAAAAATGATAAATATTCAAAAATCTTATTCAATTCATTTTGTCCTCTTCAATGCACATTGGTTTTGTTGGTCTATGTTGGTCCTATTGGGTCCATTAGGTCCACATTGATCCTGTTCTATCCACTTAAGTCTGATTCGGTCCACATTGGTTATATTCAATCCATTCAGTCCACCTCGGTTCTATTTGGTCCATATTTGTCCTATTTAGTCCACTCTATTCACTTCGTTCCTATTTAGTCGATATTGGCCCTATTCAGTCCACTATGGCCCTATTTGTTTGTATTTAGTCCATATGTCCACTTTAGCCCTAATCTGTCCATTTGTTCTTATTCAGTCCTATTCGGTCCATCTTGTTTCCATTTAGTCCTATTTTGTCCATTCGGTACACTTCGTTCCATTTGGTCCATTTGTGTCCACTTCTTTCCATTTGGTCCATTTATTTCCACCTCAGTCCATTTTGATCCACTTCAGACCATTTATATGCACTTACATATAAGGAAAATATATCGTTGGGTTGACAATATCTATTCTGAATCCAAATTTATTAAAAGGGGTAATTACACATAACCCACTTATGGTTTGAAAAATGTCACTTAACCCACCTGTGGTATATTTTCGTCAATTTTCGTAACCCACCTCAAGCCTAGCCGTTACAAAAACACCTCTTAACCCCAAAACACAATATAACGCGAATCAAAACACCCAAAACTAGAAAAATTTTCGAGAGAGAGACCAGTGGTGAGATCGACATGTTCTTCGTGGTTTGGAGTATCTAGAGGGGGAGAAAACACAAGTTTCGCAACATCGTAGCTAGGGAAGGTAGTTTCGGTAAATAAAATCAAGGTATTTGTGTCTGTTCTTGATTTAGGGTTTCAGATTTTGTTCAAGTGCCAACTTACAGTGTGAAACTCTAAATTTGTACTTCCCAGGAATTGTGTTTTGTTGATATGTCTTCATCAAGTGGTAATTTCTCGGGTTCATGTGGGCATATGTGCAATGAGCAGATTTGTGTTTTGAGAACAAGTTTGAGTTTGTAAAATTTTGAGAGGCGGTTCTTGGGTTGTAGCCATTATAATGTTGGTCTTAAGTGTCCTTTCTTTGTGAAAGGACAGTTCTGGAAATGGCGGATGTAGCAAGGCAAATGGCAAAAGAAGTTAGGCAAATGGCAGAAAAGGCTCTTGAAGAGGAAGCCAAATCCAAGGAGAAGGAGAAAAAGGCTCGAGCTGTCTATGCAAAAGCTAAGGAAAAGGCCATGTTTCCTGAAAAGAAGCAGAGAATGTGGAAGTTTGCATGCATTTTGTCATGGATCTTCTTTGTTAGTGTTATGTTGTTGTTGTGTTTTGGCTCAATTGAGTTCTCTAGAGTGAAGAGACTGAGGTTGTTTCCTTGAAGTAGTTAATTGGTTAGTAGAGATAGTTATGGAAATGGTGTTAATGAATTTGCATTGTAATAGCACTAGCCTACTGATGTAATGTTTGATGTGTCAATGAATGAAGAATTAGTCAATTATTGAGTATTTTGTGCATACCATAAAAATCATTCAATGAAAGAAGTATTGGTCATGCCACTAGTCTTTGGGCATATAATGAAAGAAGTATTGGTCAATTATCAATGACCTACGCATACCATAACAACCACTCCACAATAAAAACTTCCATACACTCTGTATTGGAAAAATCTACTTGGACACAATCTGTAGCAGCAATAAATAAACTTTCATATAATCTGGTTTGGACAAATAATGTTTCATACAAACTAAATTGAATAAGTACCACAAATTCCATACCATAATACCACAGCTTCCATATAATACCACAAAATTTCATACCATAATAACAACTCGGAGTGTATTGTACCTTAACTTCTTGTAAATTACAAGAAAGCACATTCCAAGGTCAGCTACATATATATATATATATATATATATATATATATATATATAAGAGCAAAAGGTTTACTACCTTCTTCCATATCATAACCAGAAGTTAACACATTTAAAGTCAAAGCTTTAACAATATTAGGATCATCAAGAGCAAGACAGATATCAGGGTAAACATCAAAGTAAATAGGACCATCATACAAAGATGCAGTAATCATGCCAAGAATGCTATCTTTAAATTGCCTAAATCTAGCATCTCTTAAGCACATCAAAGCAGAAGCATTAATACCTTTTCTTGTGAGAGGTTTAACAGCAACTTGAACAAGACCAATGTGTAAATATTTTAATTTAGTAGCAAGAAATTCGTTAATATTCTTTTTTGAAAATAAACAACATTTTTCATGGTGTCTGGAAATAGAGAATGTTTGTTCTTGTTTACTCTAATTCTATTGATGAACACTGGAAACATTTGCATTCGTTTCTAGATACCATCAAAAGAAATGGTCTTGTTGTCTCTGCCAAGAAAATCAAATTGTTCCAAACTAAGGTTCGTTTTCTTGGTTTTGATATTAATGACGGTCAAATTCATCCTATTGACAGAGCTATTCAATTTGCTGATAAATTCCCTGATGTCATTATTGATAAAACTCAGCTCCAAAGATTCCTTGGTTCCCTTAATTATGTTGCTGATTTTTATAAAAATCTGAGGAAACAATGTAAGCCTCTTTTTGATCGGCTTCAGAGTAATCCTCCTCCGTGGACGGATGTCCATACTACTCTTGTTAAACAAATCAAGGTTCATGTCAAAACTTTACCCTGTCTTGGCATTCCCACTGTTAATGCCTTCAAAATTGTTGAAACTGATGCTTTTGATATTGGTTATGGTGGTATTCTGAAACAGCAAGTTTCACCAGATTCATCTGAACAAATTGTTCGTTTCTACTCTGGAATCTGGAATACTGCACAGCTAAACTATAGTACTATTAAAAAAGAAATTTTATCTAAAGTACTATGCATATCAAAGTTTCAAAGTGATTTGTTAAACCAAAAGTTTTTACTTCGTATTGACTGTAAAAGTGCTAAATATGTTATTGAAAAAGATGTTGAAAATATTGCTTCAAAACATATTTTTGCTAGATGGCAAGCTATTTTAAGTGTTTTTTATTTTAATATTGACTATATTAAAGGCTCCCAAAATGCCATCCCTGATTTCCTTACTCGTGAATTTCTGCAGAATTCACACATGGCGAGTAGGCGGTCGAAAGACAAAGGCCATTTTTGTTTGGAATAGGGTACCTAATCCATTCTAAGACCTTGTTCAAAGGCTTGTAGTTAATAACCAAGCGGGGTGTTCCTCTCTCAATCAAAGGTTTCTCAGCTTTTGTGGAAACAGTTTGATTAACAATTTTCTCTTCAATACGATCAAGTTGCTGACCAATAATATGCAAAGACTCATTTGTAAAATTGTTTTGTTCAATAATTCCAGAAGCAAGAGTCTCAGCATCAGCAATCTTGAAAGGAGAAGCTTTCACTTCCGTCTTTTGACAAGTTATCATAACCGTCTCAAGAGGAGGATGGCTAGACCTTACAATTGTGTTGTCATGTTTAACAAAAGTTGATTTCTTAATTACGTTCAAATGATTTTGTTGAATAGGGTCTTTTGAAAAGTAATAATTACAATTGTGTCATTTGAACGTAATTAAGAAATCAACTTTTGTTAAACCTGACAACACAATTGTAAGGTCTAGCCATCCTCCTCTTGAGACGGTTATGATAACTTGTCAAAAGACGGAAGTGAAAGCTTCTCCTTTCAAGATTGCTGATGCTGAGACTCCTGCTTCTGGAATTATTGAACAAAACAATTTTACAAATGAGTCTTTGCATATTATTGGTCAGCAACTTGATCGTATTGAAGAGAAAATTGTTAATCAAACTGTTTCCACAAAAGCTGAGAAACCTTTGATTGATTTACCCAGTCAAAGAAAAAAGATTGCTTTTAAAACTTCTCAGTCAAAAACCCTTGACATTGTTGACAAAATGCTTTCTGATTTAAAAGTTAAATCTGAAGGTACTTCTACTTCTAATATTGCTGCTGTTATTTCAAGAAATGATAGAGAACCTGTTTTTGATAACACAGATTCTGAATCATCCTCTTCTGTTGACTTAAAAAATGTTTTTGATAATGGTCTACCAGAAATTAAAAGATTTTTTGGAACCAACCCCATGTCTTTTACAAAAAACTGGTTTACTAGACCTACTCCTCCTGACATGCAGTTTGAAGAAAGGATTTTCCAATCCCAATTCTCTGTTTCTGCTGATAAACTATATGAATGGAATATTGATGGTTTTCCTGAACAGGAAATTATTAACAAAATGGGTCACATGTCTATGGTTGCTATCACTTATATGAACAACCATGACCTTGACCAGCTTGAGATTGTTGAACTTCTGTCTACTGGTTTTACTGGTACTCTTCGCGGATGGTGGGATTCGTATCTCACTGAAGACTCCAGAGAATCTATTAAACGTGCTGTTAAACTGAATGATGAAGGTCTTCCTATTTTCGATGAAAAAAGGAATTCTGGAATCCCTGATGGTGTTAACACTCTTATTCACACAATATTAAAACATTTTGTTGGAACCATCACTAATGTTTCATCTCGAGTTTCTGATTATCTGAATAATTTGAGATGTCCTACTATGTCTGATTACAGGTGGTATCATACTGTCTTTCTTTCCAGAGTAATGCTTATATACACACACACATACATACATGTAATTGCTCAAAACAAGGTGATTGTTTTTTACACTAATTGATAATTACAAAAAACCAACAGTGGTCTTCACAAAAAACACTAGTTGCAGGCCCACATGTTCTCCTAACCTTGCCTTTACTCCCAATGCGGGCATGCGTACCGAATAGCTTCATTTCTTGCCTTTACTCTTTCCACCCACTAAATTCATTTTTGGTTGCCTTGTGCTGCAAGCTGTCCTCTAATCCTCGCACCACCAATGCTCCTATTTGGAGCAACAAATATGTCATCACCAAAGTCCTCCCCCTATAGGCCTTCATATAGCCAATCGTCATCATCTTCTCCTTCAACATTCTATTCTTCAACCCTTGCACCAACCTCAACATCCTGTTCTTCAACTCTTGCACCAACCTCAACATCCTCAACGTCCTTAACATCTTCTTCTTCATCATTCTCAACATCTTCTTCTTCCTCCAATACAACTTCATCATAATCATTCTCCAAATCTATTTCATCCACCCCTCCATCACCACCTACACCACTTACATCACCACCTATTTCTGCCACTCTCCCTCCATCAAGATGCTCAACTGCCAGTGGCTCCACATCTTTGTCTATATAGATTATGATTTTGTCAACTAGCAATGCCTTATGAAGGGTAGTCATGTTCACCACATCTGGATCTGTTTTTATGACCCTTAAATCATGCTCTAGATCACCTTCAGGAAGTAAATACCTATATCTACTGTGTTCTTAAGGAGCACCAACTAGATGGCTTAAATCTCGAATTTCAAAGAAATTCAACTTGTTAGGGTCAATTTCTATCAATGTATATACAAACCCACCCATATATCGTAGGGTTGGGTCTTCCACAAAACATCTCCCAACATGAATATCAATGTCGAATGTGAAGTCAACTATCCGCAATTAAAATAAGTAGTTTGCTTACATACTGACATGCAGAAAACGACAACAAGCCAAAAGAGACAACAAGCCAAACATAGTGCTGTTTTGTTTTCATATAAAATTTGTTTTGTTGTTGAGAGACAGCACGCGGACAAAGGACCACATATAGCACATGCAAAACTAGATTCCCAACAAATTTATAGGGACCACACTACCCACAGTTCACAAATAAGTGTAATCATTGACAAATAAACTTGATTCTTTCAAGTATACACATTATATAAACAACCATAGTAGTACATTAGCTACGTCCCAAGCGATTCTACGTATAAATAGCAAAATGCACATTTAACATACACCAATTTTGAGCAAATTTTACAAACCCTAACTACGTGGGTGGGTCGCAATAAAAAAAATGCCATCAAGAACCCAAATGCAGATCAACAGCAGTCACACATACCTTCCCTAGCTTTGATGTTGCGAAACTTATGTTTTCTCCCCCTCCAAACACTCCAAATCACGAAGAACACGTTGATCTCTCCAAAGGTCTCTCTCTCGAAAAGTTTCTGAGTTTTGTGTGTTTTAATTCTCGTTATGTTCTGTTTTGGGGTTAAGAGGTATTTTTGTAACGGCTGGACTTGAGGTGGGTTACGAAAATTGACAGAAACATATCACAGGTGGGTTAAGTGACACTTTTCAAACCACGGGTAAATAAAGTGATTTTCGCCCAAACTACTGGTGGGTTATATGTAATTACTCCTTATTAAAAATATATATAGATCTTAAACTCATAATATCTAAAATCTAAAGCATAACATTTATTTTTGCAACACTTTTGTTGAGCTACATTATCCTAGTCCACTTTGGTCTAGCTAAATTTAAGTGAAAGTTTTTTTAAACTTTAAGATTACAAATATACAATTCTAATCTTTAAGGCGTTTACTTGTTTGTCTTAACATCATTACTTTTAAATTAATTGCATGAGGTTGATTATACCTTCAAGCAAAATAAATAAACAAATATATATATATATATATATATGTAAGTATGAATTTTATTTAAATAAATCATTCAAATTCCTCATTCTATTAAAAGAGATTATTGTGATAATAAAAATTCATAACAAAAATTTATAATGAATATTTATAATTTATTTTCTAAATTTTATTGTAGAATTCCATAAAGTAATTTTCATCACTCTATTTTTACAAATATATTATTTTCTAATTTTTGATGTTTTTGATTGATATTATTCTTTTAGGAAATGGTCATATTCTTCTAACTATTTTTTTATTCATTATATTTTCCTAATTTTCTTTGGTACAATTAAAATTTTTAATTTTTAAAGTTATTATTCAAATCCTTATTCTCTTAAGGATATTATTATGATAACCAAAACTTATCATATAATTACAGTTGATATTACTCAAACAATTAATAGTACTCTTAACCTAAACTTGTATTTCACTATTCTTAAGTATGAACACCAAATTTGACTGAAGTGATCTAAAATGGACCAAATGGATTGAATTGTTTGAAGTGGGCCGAATAGATTGAAGTGGAATGAGTTGACCGACTGGGCCAAATTGGACTGAAGTAGAATTAAAAGATCAAATGGACTTTAATGGACCTAATAGACCGAATAGGACTAAATTGACCGAAGTAGACCGAATTGGATCAAAATTGACCAATGCAGATTGAAGTAGACTGAAATGATGAAGTGGACTGAAATGCATCGAATGCGATTTTTTTTTTTTTTTTTTTTTTTTTTTTTTGGTGAAATGAATGCGATATGTTATTAGCATAGCAAAGATTATTACTTCCAAAATTCAAATTCTTACTTTCAAAATAATCAAGTATTAACTCAAACAAAATCAAATCAACCAATACTATAAGAGAGAGAGAAATACTACTTGTAATGGGGAAATAAAAAAGATAACACCAAAATGTATGAACTCAAAATAGAGTTATAAAAATTGCAATAATTCATCAATATAAAATAGAGTCACAAGAAAGAATCATAAATGAATAGAGAGAGAGAGAGAGAGAGAGAGAGAGAGAGAGAGAGAGAGAGCTACCGCTTTTTAAAAAAGAATGTGAGAGAGAATAATAAGAAATTTATAGAAAAAAATATGAGAAGAAAAATAAAAGCAATAAAATAAAATAAAATATTGTAATAAATACCAAATTATCTAAGTTATGTTATGTAATAAAATAATATTATATTTTTCTATACTATCTTTATATATAATTCAATAAGATAACATCCATGAAATCAAAGAAAAGAAAAAAGATAACAATATAAAAACAAACTTAATCACATCAGCTGAAAGTAAAGTTCCAAATTTCAATATATATATATATATATATATAAATAGAGTAGAGATGCAAGATAAAAAAATCCAACAAAAAATGAAAAAAAAAATTAGAGAGAGAGAGAGATTACCTTTTGTGTGTGAGAAGACTATGTATAAGAATCTTAGATACTTATATAAGTTGAAATCATAAAATATTATAATAAGGTAAAAATAATTAATTAATTAATTAAATTGTTTCCTTAGATATTGCAATAACACAAGTAAGACAATGTATCACACGTATCAAATATATGCAACTTTTCACAGCATATGGATTATAGCACAATTAAGGATGGCAATGGAGTGGATTTAGCAGGTCTCCCTAATAATAAGGATATATGAGATTTATTTGGAACATGGAATTCTTGCTCAATATTAGTTGTTTTACTTATTTAGCTTCGTGTGAGACAAATTAAATTTCCATAAAATTTTACTCAAAAACAACTCTATCTCATACCAATTTAAATAAAGAAAGTTAAGAGATAATTTTTTTTTTTTTTTTGGTAAATTGGAATTTCATTAAAAGAAGCTAGAGGCAAGAAGCCAAATCAGGGACAGCCCTGATACAAAAAACACCCTCCTTGTCTGCATCAATAAGATCTAGCAGGTCCACAGGAGGATCCTGATACACACAAACACAACAATCTTGGAACACCCCTTTCCTAGCTAAGAAATCAGCACAATAATTCGCCTCACGATAGCAATGCCCAATCCGGACTTGGCCAATCCATCGAAAGCGCTAGTTTCTTCAGTGGCTTTGTGGGTCAGGCTGAATGAATTGCCAATAGAGTACTATGACGCCACTGTTCTTAGACAGATTGGGCAAGCATTAGGGACGGTCTTAAGGGTGGATACGCATACTGCCTTGGAAGCTAGAGGACGATACGCACGTTTGTGCATTCAAGTGGACATGAATAAGCCGTTAGTCACCAATGTGCGTATAGGACGGCGGTGTCAGCCTGTTGTTTATGAAGGGGTGAATCAATTGTGCTTTGACTATGGTCGCTTGGGACATCGACGGGAGCTCTGCCCTTTCACCATTAAGCCATCCTCATCGGCAGGTCCTCGTGATGCCTCTGCGACTGATAGCGATAACAGAGGGACTCATGAGCCAACATCCACTGGAACACAACCCGAGGGTACACCCGTAATTCGAGATATCTTGGAGGAGGAGAACAGCGGTGCTGCTTTCGGCCCTTGGGTGGTAGTTTCACGGAAAAGGAAAGACACCAGACTGGGCAATAAAAGTCGTAGCAACCATGTAGCGGATTCGAGGTCTGCTTCAGATCACGTGAATTCTAAAGAGACGTTGGGGAGCAGGAGTTTAAATAATAGAGATGGGCTGAGCCGCGTGAGCAAGAATGAAGTTAAAAGAAAAGCCCAAACTGAAGCGGGCTTGAATATGGTAAACAAGGAGCAAGTGAGTGATAAGGTAGCTTTTAGCACGGGTTCAGGACGTGATGGGCTTGGGAATCAAGGCCAGTTTAGTCATGGCTCAGCTAAAGGTAAGCCCAACTCCAATTCAGTTAAGGGGAAAAAAGAATTTGCAAGGAGTAGGGCCATCCACTTAAATTCCCCTCAGTCTGGCCGCACTAAGGAGGTCAACAAAAGCAGCACTGAGTGGACTCTAAGCATCTGCTCGATCCAGGCAGGGAAAAATGGTGAGTTCAAGTTTGGAGCTACTGCAGGGAAGGAAACGAGTGATCTAAATGGGCAACGGGTTTGTGGAGGACCTGAGAATGACTTCGGTGGAGTTGGAAGTTTGCCTCATCCTCACCATGATTCGGTTCAGGCTGAAGTTTCAATGGGTATGGAAGACCACAGACCCGGCTTGGTTAAGAATGGCAGCAACGAGGTTGATCGTGCGATGGAGGAGGGTGGTCAACATCCAACAAAAAATTCTGGAGAAATGGATGGGTGTGCTGCTGCTTTGTGCGTCAACAAGGCCGGGCAGAGGTATGATGATGGCGATGATATGGTGGATCGGTTGGATGTTGATGATGGAAGCGGCTTTGGTCCGTCCAATTGATTTTTGTCTTTCTCTTTTAATTTGGTTAATGATGAGTATTATTGTTTGGAATTGCAGAGGAGCTTTAAAGCCCTCTTTTCAAAATCATGTTAGGGAGCTGGTTCATAACCACGATCCGGCTATTATGGTTGTTATGGAAACTCGGCTCAGGGGTGATAGAGCTAGGGATATATCGGATAGATTGCCTTTTGATGGGGCCATCTACTCGGATACGATTGGTTTTTCTGGTGGAATATGGCTTCTTTGGAACTCAGACAAGGTGCAGATCACTCAATTAGCTATGTCAGAGCAAGAGATTCACGTTTTGGTGAAGGTAACCTCATCTTCCTTTGAATTTATTTTTTCCGCTATTTATGCTAGTCCTAGATTTCATGAAAGATGCATTTTGTGGAACAATCTAAAAAATGCTGCTGATTTGCACGAAAAGCCTTGGATAATAGCTGGAGATTTTAATTCAAACAGGTCTTTAATTTTTAAAGATTGTCTTGACTATTGCAACATGATAGATATGGGGTTCACTGGGCCTCGGTTCACTTGGACGAACAGACGTAATATAAATGCTTTTGTCCAAGAAAGAATTGATCGTTTCTTTGCCAACCCAAGCTGGTGTGCAGCCCACCCCGATGCGAGGGTGACCCATCTCACAAGATGTGTTTCTGATCATTGCCCGGTGCTTCTTGAATCCAACCCGAGTAATGGAATTCGCCTTCCCAGGCCTTTTAAGTTCCAGAGCTTTTGGTTGTCGGACTTATCTTTTCCTGGGATTGTTTCGGAAGCCTGGGGTTTTTCTCGACCTCTTCAAGTGGCTATTGATTGCTTTTCCAAGAAGGCTTCGGATTGGAATAAGCACCATTTTGGAAACATTTTTAGGAGGAAGAAGAGAGTTTTAGCCCGGCTGAATGGGATTCAGATAGCTTTGGCAGAAAATCCTTCGCATTCTTTGGTCGAAATGGAGAAATCCTTGCATAGAGAGTTAAATGATATTCTCTGTCAGGAAGAGGAGTTGTGGGTGCAAAAGTCCCGCATTAATCGTTTGATTGAAGGTGATAGAAATACTGCGTTTCATCATATGTCTACAATTGTAAGGAGAAGACGCAATCGTATTTCGCGTATAAAGAATGATTTGGGAGAATGGATCACTGATGAGGGTGGGACTATGTCTTTCATTAGAGAAGGGTTTTGCAAATTGTTTTCAACTACCCTTGATTGCTCTCCTTTACTTATTCCCCAACCCTCTAGGTGGCAAGCGGTTTTGTCAGAAGAGGATAAGGACAGCCTGATTTTGCCGGTGACTGATGATGAAATCAGGGAGGGATTGTGGGCTCTCAAGCCTTATAAAGCCCCTGGTCCGGATGGTCTCCATGCGGGGTTTTTCCAAAGGTTTTGGCCTACTGTGAAGGAATCTGTGAGGAATGAAGTTATGAAAATTTTTGAAACAAGTAGAATCCCTGATTACCTCAATAGAACTAATATTGTTCTAATCCCTAAAATAGAGGGCCCAGAAAGTTTGGGGAATTATCGTCCTATTAGTCTTTGCAATACGGTGTACAAGATTGTCACAAAGATCATTGTAGCAAGGCTTAGGCCACATCTTGATAAGTTGGTCTGCCCTCTCCAATCAACTTTTGTGCCGAGGAGGAGTAGTGTTGACAATGCTATTGTGGTGCAAGAGTTGATACATACTATTAGTAACAAGAAGGGGCGGGGAGGATACATGGCGATTAAAGTGGACCTTGAAAAGGCTTATGACAAAATTGAATGGAGTTTCATCCGGGAAGTTTTGACTAATGCAAATCTACCTCACAATTTGGTAAATCTCATCATGAGTTGTGTATCTTCTGTTTCCACTTCTATTCTCTTTAATGGTGGTAATGTTGAGCCTATTTTCCCCTCGCGCGGAATTAGGCAAGGTGATCCATTATCACCTTACCTCTTCATTCTTTGTATGGAAGTTCTTGGGCACCTCATTGAAGATAAGTGCAGTAAGAAGAGGTGGGTTCCTGTCAAAAGTTCCCAAAGTGGGATGGCATTTTCTCACTTGTTCTTCGCGGATGACTTAGTCCTCTTTGCGAAGGCGGACCATGTGAATTGCGCTACAATAAGGGATGTGCTTGATGATTTTTGTGGTAGGTCGGGTCAATCCATCAGTGAGAGTAAGTCTAGAGTTTATTTTTCCCCAAATATAGATGTGGATACAAGAGAATCCTTGTGCGATATTTTGGGTTTTAAGTCTACCCCAAATCTTGGAAAATACCTTGGTTTTCCCTTGAAGCATCGGGGAGGGAACAATCAAGATCTAAACTTCATTCTAGATAGGGTTAAGCAGAAGTTGGCAGGGTGGAAGGCTAATTTATTATCCCTTGCAGGTAGAACGGTGCTCATTCAAGCTTCCACCTCTACTATTCCTGCTTATGTCATGCAATGCACGGCTTTACCCAAGAAGTTGTTAGATGATATTGATAGAGTTAATCGTAATTTTCTTTGGGGATCCTCGGATTCCTCAAAAAGAACGCATTGGGTGGGTTGGCACAAAGTGACCAAAGCTAAAGCTCAAGGGGGTCTTGGAATTCAATCGGCTAGGGGAAGGAATCAAGCTCTCCTTGCCAAACTTAATTGGAGATTCTGGACGGAGAAGGATGCTTTGTGGGCTAAGGTTTTGAGAAGTAAGTATTGCAATAGTCGTCGGCTGCATGCTAGAGCCAAGGATAAGCTTCCTTGCTCTAGAGTTTGGAAAGCAATCCAAAAAGGTAGTGAGGTCTTCCATAAAGGCATTCGGTGGATTCCGGGGCATAATAGTAGTTTGAACATTTGGCATGATTCTTGGTTTGCAAAGGCCCCTTTAAGAACTTTAATTCAAGGTCCTCTCCTTGAAGAAGAAGAGAGTCTCCAAGTTAAAGAGGTTTTTGGGCCTTTTGGATGGGATTGGTCAAAAATTTCTATCCAAATTCCAAATGATATTCTTATGGAAATTAATGCCATGCCTTGTTCTTTAGGAGCTTCTATTGAGGAAGATAGGTTGATTTGGAATGGTGATAAGCATGGGGACTTTACGCTTAAATCAGCCTATTCTTTAGCCACTAGATGCAGCGAGGAAGAAGAGGAGTTCATGGGGTTTTGGGTTTGGAAGGTGGATACCTTACCGCGTATTAATTTCTTCATGTGGCAATGTTTGCATAATAGCATTGGTGTGGGAGATTGCCTTGTTAAAAGACATCTTAGTGAGTTGGACAGGTGCCCCATCTGTTTAAGGGAAGTTGAGACTATTATCCATAGGCTCAGGGATTGTGAGATGGCGAAAACTACTTGGACCAACCTGGGGATTCAGCCAAATAGCAGCTTTTTTGAGGAGAGTCTCCACATTTGGCTTGAAAAAAATTGCAAAGTCAATGGGTGTAGAATGCCCAATCAGCCCCCTTGGAGAATCCTTTTTCCTTTTGTCATTTGGTTGTTGTGGAAAGAAAGGAACAATGTCGTGTTCAGAGGCCAAAACTTTCGGCCTGGTATTCATAGTGAAGCTGTGTTCCAGGCTCTTGAGTTTTTGCATTGTGTTGTGAATCCTAAAATTTCAGGTAGCAGAAGGATTATTCGGATCAGATGGGAGAAGCCTTCTCCTGGCTGGGTTCGTTTAAATATTGATGGTTCAGCCTTAGGAAACCCAGGTAGAGCTGGCTGCGGTGGTATCATCCGGAATGACCTTGGAGATTGGCTTGGAGGTTTCTCTAGATGCATCGGAATCACCACTAGCTTTATAGCTGAGCTTTGGGCTCTCCGCGATGGCCTTAACCTCTGTCACAACATGCATTTTCAAGCTGTTGATATTCAAATAGATGCTAAAGCAGTTGTTGATGCTATTAGTAATCCTTCTTATTCTAACCGGGTTGTTATGCCTATAGCGCTTCCGATAAGAGATAATTTTAATACTACCAAAGACAAGGAAATGCAGAAAATTATCTTCACATAAGGATATGAAACCAACAGAGCATACACTTTACGTCCTATTCTTGCAGCTCAGCTGGAATAAATTACAAAGCAATACCGAACATAAACCTAATTGATCGAACAGGGACTCTTTTTAAGTTCCTATCAAATAATTCGGCAAAGGAAGCTTAGAGCTCTAGTTGGTCTCATTTTCACATCCTAATTTCGAGTGATTGTGAAGCTCCTTTCTCTACAGATTCTGTCAAAGAATATCCATCTTATAATTTAATAATAAAAGCTGCCAAATCTTCCCTAAACTATCGGTTTTGGACAAAATAAAAGAATTACTTTGTTGGGAAAATTATCTTTACCCTTCATAACATTCATTGCAGAAAACAAGCCTACCATTGTCCATTGTGTGAGAAGAAAAGAGTATATTACCAATAGTACTTTCTACTAAATCAGGAGAAAGAGCAAATATCAATGAGAGAGAGAGAGAGAGAGAGAGAGAGAGAGAGAGAGAGAGAGAGAGACCACTTTTTATGAAAGAATGTGGGAGAGAATAATAAGAAATTTATAGAAAATAATATGAGAAAAAAATAAAAGTAAAAAAATAAAATATTGTAATAAACACCAAATTATCCAAGTTATGTTATGTAATAAAATAACATTATATTAGTATATACTATCTTTATATATAATTCAATAGGATAACATCTACGAAATCAAAGAGAAGAAAAAAGATAACAATTTAAAAACACAACTTAATCACATCAGCTTAAAGTAAATTTCCAAATTTATATATATATATATATATATATATTCATAAAACTAGAGTAGAGATGTAAGATAAAAAAATCCACCAAAAAATGAAAAAAAAAATTAGAGAGAGAGAGAGAGAGAGAGAGAGAGAGAGAGAGAGAGTTTGTGTATGAGAAAACTATGTATAAGAATCTCAGATACTCATGTAAGTTGAAATCATAAAATATTATAACAAGGTAAAAATAATTAGTTAATTAATTAAATTGTTTCCTTAGATACTGCAATAACACAAGAAAGACAATGTATCACATGTATCAAATATATGCAACTTTTCACAGCGTATGGATTATAGCGCAATCAAGGATGGCAATGGAGTCACTACAAAAAACGGGGCCTTTAGGCCCCGTTTTTTTTGGGCCGCATTTGAGAAAACGCGGCCCAAAAAGGACTTAAGCCGCGTTTTCTCAAACGCGGCTTCAGTCCGGCTCAACAGGCCGCGTTTTCTCAAACGCGGCCCAAAAAGAGGGATAAGGCCGCGTTTTTTAAACGCGGCCCAAAACAAGGGCCTTGAGGCCGCGTTTTCTAAACGAGGCCTGAAGCTTTTTCTGAAGCCGCGTTAACAAAACGCGGCTTCAGTTTGGTTTTGGGCCGCGTTTATTAAAATGCGGCCTCAAACTTCGCCTATAGCCGCGTGTTAGACACGCGGCTTTAGGGAAAATATATATACTCTTCACCGGGTTCAACAAAACCCTAGCCCTCATCATATCTCTCGCGGCTTCACTCATCACGTACGCCTTCATCACGCCTTCGGACTCATCAAGCCCTCATCACGCCTTCACCGGCTCGGAGATGGAGCTCCAAGCGTCGATCTCGATCTCCGATCCGATCGGAGATTGAGATCGACGCTCGGAGATGGAGCTCCAAGCCTCGAGGTTGGGTATTTCCGATGTTCTTGTTCTTGTTCTTGTTTGTGTTCTTGCTGTGTTCTTGTTCTTGTTTGTGTTCTTGTTCTTGTTTGTGTTCTTGTTGTGTTCCGATGTTCTTGTGCTTGTTTGTGTTCTTGTTCTTGTTTGTGTTCTTGTTGTGTTCCGATGTTCTTGTGCTTGTTTGTGTTCCGAATTTGTTCCGATTTGTTGGTGCTGGGTTTGTGTTCTTCTACATGTTTAATTTATCAATTTTGTTTATGTTCTTGTTTAAATTTTGTTCGATTTAAATTTACTGTGTTTAAATTTTTGTTCGATTTAAATTTGCTGTGTTTAAATTTACTGTGTTTAAATTTTTGTTCGATTTGTTTATGTTTAAATTTTCTGGGTTTAAATTTTTGGCTGGGTTTGTGTTCTTGGCATGTTTGTTTGTTTTAAAATTTGCTGGGTTTATTAGTTTTTTTTATTTCATTTATTGTTTTTTCAAAATTATTTTTTTTTGAATATTTTTGGCAATTAGGCCGCGTTTAAAACGCGGCCATAGGCTTTGGTTTTAGGCCGCGTTTCTAAAAGTGCGGCCATAGACCCCGAAGGCCTATAGTCGCGAGGTTTGGGCCACATTTACAAACGCGGCCTAAAAAACCGCGTTTTAAAAACGCGACTATAGTGCGGCCGCGTTTTAAAAATGCGGCCTAAAGTCCTTTTTTTTGTAGTGAGTGGATTTAGTGGATCTCCCTAATAATTAATAAGGACAAATGAGATTTATTTGATATATGGAATTCTTGCTCAATTTTAGTTTTTTTTTTTTTTTTACAACAATTGTACAAAGGACGATTAAATTATCATTTTCACATCCTAATTTCAAGTGATTGCAAAGCTCCTTTCCCTGCAAATTCTGACAATGACTATCCATCTTATAATCTATATATTACTAAAAGCTGAAGCGTAGCATTTATTGTTACTACGCTCCAGTTCAGCCACCTCAGCCGCTATGATATCTTTATAAAAAAATATTACATATTTTTTTAAAATATTAATATCTAAGGATGACTTTACACATTCTAAAATAATAATTAAATACATGTAACTTACCAACTATAATAAAATATTAATATCTAAATATCTAAAGATGACTTTACACGTTCTGAAATAATGATTTTTTTTTTTTTTTTTTGGAAGGCTTTCTAAAATAATAATTAAATACATGTAACTTACCGACATTATAATGCTATAATTATTATCATTGAAATCATGTAGTCATAAAATACATTATTTATAAATAATAATAAACACCAAAATAAAAAAGTAGGAATTCTTCACCAGACATACCATCCTTTTTTTTTTTTTTTTTTTGTTAACCCTTTTCATAGGCATTTTATCAAACATGTGACATAGAACTACAAATGGTGGGATTATCTTCAGTATACCACTTTGTTGGTGGTAAATTATAGTAACAGAGATATGATAGAAATAGAAATACCACTTAACACTCCAAAATATTTAACAATATATATATATATATATATAATATTAAACATATTAAATATTAAAATATTCAATATTGGACATAAAAAACTTAAAATTGCATTATTAGTTTATGACCTTACGCATTCTCTTGAATGAACATATGAATACTAAACTATTTCCAAGTGCATTATGGCAAAATAAATTGTCATATGAACTGAATATTTTTAAAATATTAATATCTAAGGATAACTTTACACATTCTAAAATAATAATTAAATACATGTAACTTACCAACTATAATAAAATATTAATATCTAAATATCTAAAGATGACTTTACACATTCTGAAATAATGATTTTTTTTTTTTTTTTTTTGGAAGGCTTTCTAAAATAATAATTTAATACATGTAACTTACCGACATAATAATGCTATAATTATTATCGTTGAAATCATGTAGTCATAAAATAAATACATGTAACTTACCGACATAATAATGCTATAATTATTATCATTGAAATCATGTAGTCATAAAATACATTATTTATAAATAATAATAAAAATCAAAATAAAAAAGTAGGAATTCTTCACCAGACATACCATCCTTTTTTTTTTTTTTTTTTTTTGTTAACCCTTTTCATAGGCATTTTATCAAACATGTGACATAGAACTACAAATGGTGGGATTATCTTCAGTATACCACTTTGTTGGTGGTAATTTATAGTAACAGAGATATGATAGAAATAGAAATACCACTTAACACTCCAAAATATTTAACAATATATATATAATACTAAACATATTAAATATTAAAATATTCAATATTGGACATAAAAAAATTAAAATTGCATTATTAGTTTATGACCTTACGCATTCTCTTGAATGAACATATGAATACTAAACTATTTCCAAGTGCATTATGGCAAAATAAATTGTCATATGAACAGAATATTTTTAAAATATTAATATCTAAGGATGACTTTACACATTCTAAAATAATAATTAAATATATGTAACTTACCAACTATAATAAAATATTAATATCTAAATATCTAAAGATGACTTTACACATTCTAAAATAATGATTTTTTTTTTTTGGAAAGACATTCTAAAATAATAATTAAATACATGTAACTTACCAACATAATAATGCTATAATTATTATCATTGAAACCATGTAGTCATAAAATACGTAATTTATAAATAATAATAAAAACCAAAATAAAAAAGTAGGAATTCTTCACCGGACATACCCTTTTTTTTTTTTTTTTGTTAACCCTTCTCATAGGCATTTTATTAAACATGTGGCATAGAACTACAAATGGTGGAATTATCTTCAGCATACCACTTTGTTGGTGGTAATTTATAGTAAAAGAGATATGATAGAATATTCAATATTGGACATAAAAAAGTCAAACATATTAACACTCCAAAATATTTAACATTATATATATATATATAATACTAAACATATTAAATATTGAAATATTCAATATTGGAAATAAAAAAATCAAAACTGCATTATAAGTTTATGACCTTACACATTCTCTTGAATAAACATATGAATACTAAATTATTCCCAAGTGCATTATGGCAAAATAAATTGTCAGGTGAATAGAATAGTAGAAAACACACCCAATATTGCATTATGAGTTTATGACCTTACACATTCTCTTCAACGGTCATATATTAAGTTATGCCAAAGTGTATTATGACAAAATAAATTGTTATATGAAAATGAACAGTATAAAACACACCCACGAAAAAAATAAACGAAAACACACCCATCAAGAAACTCTGGATTTTCTTTACTAAGGTTGAGATGATTTCTTCGATCAGAGATAACAATTCAACAAAAAGTCATCGTCTCAATTTGGTAAGTATTTCAATGTGCTTACAATACTCTTGATCTTCACACTATTTTTTTTTTTTTTTTTTTTTGGGTACATTTTAAATGTTTTCCACTTCTTCTTTTAAGTAATGGTTATTTTCCTTGATCACAATTTATCAAATCGCTTCCATCATATCGAAATACATTACCATCTTGCTAATTTCTTATTTTGTTTTAGTACATGGTCTTTTGCCTTCCATTTGTTTATTTTATTTTCTGAATAGCTTTGTTATTTTTTAAATTAAATATTACACAAATTCTTGCTAAAATCCTTTAATCTCATCTAAATATATGCTAATTTATAATTTTTTTTCTTAGGATACCTTGGGAGAGGAAACAAAATCTTATGATTTATAGGTATGGCGTTTCTCTTTTTCTTTATATTTGGGATTATACCCTGTATTTCTCTTTTTCTTTGTATTTGAGATTATACCTAATCTTTATATGGTTTTTTCATTAATTTTTCAACAAAATACAATGCAAATAACATTATGGTAATTCAAACACACTAAAGGTTTTTTAAAATTTTATTTTAAGATCTAATCTCTAAATCTTACTATTTATAATTTTCAAGGAAACAATTTTGGGACACTTACAATGTTTAAGTATTGCATCCATTTTATGACTATGGGCATGCATGCAATATTTCTTTATGTTTTTCTTGGTTAACCTAATATCAATTTCTTTGGATTTAAAAATTCTTTCAACTGAAGCATATAACTTGATGTAACTTATTCCTAGAAAATTCCACAACTTAATTCAAATCATGCTAGCCACACACACACACACACACACTATTATTCCTCACCTCAGTTAGCTTAAACTTATCTCATTCTCAAGAGGAAAAAAATGCTTCAAATTATCTCTTTTCTGAGGTTCAATATGTTCTTTGTATTTATTAAGACAGAGCACAATGATTTTGTACCCTTCTATATGAATTAAATCATCATACCTTATTTAGGTTAAACTTATCTCTTATTCGAAGTTCAATTTGGCTACGACATGTTGCTCTTCAATCCATAATACTCCTTAAATATTTTATTGTAATACATATTTCTTTAGTACTTTTTTCTTATATTCATCTGCATAAACTTCTTATAAGTTCTTGAATTGATTAGAATTTAAGAAGGTCATATCAAGATAATGACAACAATCTTTTGTGTTAGCACTACTCAAAGAACCAAAACTATTAAACACAAAACTACTACCATAATTTTTTTTTTCTTTAGTATAATAAGTGATAAATGGTTGTTAGTTTGTTTACATTTCTTTGTAAATAGTTTGTTTTTTGTTATTTTGGGTGATGATGTAGGTATTACTAATCAAATTCTCTTACATTTTTTTTTTTAATTTTTTTATTACTAATATTATGTTTCACATATGTCACACTTTTTAGCAAGTGTTCTGAAGATATATATATATATATATATATATATATATTATTTCATTGGCAATTCTACAATCAGCAATGCAATACTCTTGCGGTGCAATTTATAATTTATTTCATTGATTGTTTACACGTGATAGTTTATCATTTAATATCTTTCTCTCTTCCTTCTTTCTAGAACGTATAGAACGTATTTAACAATTGTTATCATATTGGAAAACACAATATGAATTGGATATATTACACTTTTTTTTAGGCTTTGTGCTCTACAAACAAATATGCTCTTCTTCGAAGTTTTTTTTTTTTTTTTTTTTTTTTTCTCTTACTATTTTCTTGGCTGATTTGTTAAAATTTAGAAATTGTGTTCGGCTTCATCTTGCTAGGTTCATTTTGCATGATCATTAGCTTATATGCTATAATTTGGGCTAAAGTTGTAGACCTAGAACTGGAAGAGATCAAACTAGATATAGTCATAGAGAACAAGAGTATTAAATGTATAAATTTGTGAATAGCTCAACAAAATGAACTGGTTCTATGGTATTAAAACACAATTATGAGCATGTATAAACAATTCTTTCATGACTAATTTTGCTTTCTCCTACCCCTTTTGTGTTATTTATTGATTGACTAAGATTTACTACATACTTATATTCCTCTGTTTTCAGGTTTATTAAATTGTGGAGAAAAAACTCTATAAAATAAGTTATTTTCATATATGAGTTTAGTGAATATCAAAATATAAATTGTTATAGCTTGGTTTAATAAACAAAGTTTGTATAAATTGCTCATTAACTTCTCAAAAAATGAAAAATAATGTTAGCTTCCATATGAAATAATCAAGATTCATTTTCATGTTCTAATCAAAATTGAACATTCTCCAATTTTTTTTTTTATTGTGTTGGATTTTGATGCATATTTCGCTATATTATAACATGTTACAAAATATCTTGCTGTATATAATAATTGAAAGCAAATTGCAACATGTTTCCTTGGATATATATATATATATATATATATATATATATCAAGATATAGACTTCTTTACCTACAAAATATATACTACTCTATATTAGAATGTAATCACATTATTTTAGATGAGTTTGTGACTATTACTTATAAGTCTCAAGTTCAACTTAGGTCGCTCCATCTATCCATTTTTAAAAAAAAAAAAAAAAAAAGTCACCAGTATTATTCTCATTTTTAACTTCACCACAAAAAAAAAAAAAAAATTATGATGTCAAATTTTTCCGCATACCACTTTGTTGGTGGTAATTTATAGTAAAAGAGTTATGATAGAAATAGAAATACCATTTTCCGCGCATTGCGCGGGTTTGCGACTAGTTTAATAATAAAAGCCTTATCTCCACTGCCAAATCTTTCCTAAACTATCGGTTTTGGACAAAATAAAAGAATTACTTTGTTGGGAAAATTATCCTTTACCCTTCATAAAATTCATTGCAGAAAACAAGCCTACCATTGTCCATTGCGTAAGAAGAAAAGAGTATAATACCAATAGTACCTTCTACTAAACCAAGAGAAAGAGCAAATATCAATGGAGCCAAAAAGAACACGGTCAGAGGCTGAGAGCCAATAACTGAGTCATTCCAAGTTGCAGAAAATCAATATAAAATATTACTATTTAACAACTCCAACTAGCAAATTCAACTACTATCCCCACTAATCCTTGCCAACATTCACGCCACCTGCATTTTTAGCCATTCCAGAGCCCTTTAAATTCTTTATTAACGTTTTGATCTCTTACTGTCCTGCAGAGAAGGAAGAATAACTGCATACTTTAGGAAAAATATATATATATATATATATATATTGAGTCTCAATAGTTAAATCCAAAGATAAGACAAAGAAGTAAAACTGGGGGGGAAAGACATTGAAAAGAAATGCAGTTACAAAGGAAAATAAAGGAAGAACTTCTTAGCTAGTAATGCACTTGAATTCAAGAAAATGCATAATATGACATGAACAAAGTTGGCAGAAACTAGTCTAAAAGATTAAATCCCATCTAATGGGTCTACCAGTCAATTCTTCCTAAATATAAGCTTTAGGTTGCATCTATGATCATAGTCTACCTAACTGTTTATCTTTGATTCTCCTTCAGTCCTTTTTATCTTTTTAGAACTAAATTAATCTGTCTTTTGCAGTAATGTTTTAACAGGTGCTTGTCACAAACGATTGAAATATTTCAGTCCACTTTTGCTCATATATCTTCAAGAAGAACCATGGTCTGGACCGAGCACTCATTAATGCAAAATAATCATATATCACCTGAATTGTTTTTATTTTAATTTTTATTTATTTATAGGGTGGAACCTCAGCAAGGTAGGGCCCTTTGAACCTATCCTAGGGAGTAAACTACAGATACATGACCCCACCAGTCAAAACCGTGTATCAGGTCATCCAAGAGAACTAGTAGGGATTGATATATCACCTGAATTGTAATCCAGGTGAAATAGCAAGCTAAAATTAGCTAAGTTTAATAACTCATTGAGATTCATTTTTTAGTATGAAAACCTTAATATGTTTTGAAGATCACTCCTAATCTTGGAAAATAAGCTAAGTTCAAGGCAACCAGAATCTTTCTTGCTATGGAAGTTCTCACAGCTTAGTATTACATCGTTTGTTTTTTAGTTTTAAAATATTACCAATCATGCCAAATGGGCATAACCAAAGAAGTATGCAAGAATATACACCCACGGAAATGCAAGGCATCCTAAGACTTCCAAATATTTCTATATGAAAATTAACATTTATCTTGTATACTTCTTGTGGGGTAGGGTGCACCCTCTATCATTCATATATAATTTTTTTCCTATAACTCACAAAGCTGACACAAGAGGCCAAGAAACTTCAGGGGAAAAAAGAAGAAAAGAAGCTAGCATTGACAATAGGACACCGCATACAAGTTGAACTTTAGCCTTCAGGTTACAAATCAAGTTTTTATTTTTCATTGGTAGGTTAAAGTCAGTTTTGGGCTCATAAACTCAGATTCAACCCAATTATTATAAAGGAAGGAAACTACATTTGAGTTTAGAGTTCATTGGCAGGTACAAACTAAAGCTCATAACAAGAAGTCAGGATTTTTATTTTTTTTGGTAAGTTACACACATCCAATGGGTCCTAAGCCCACAACGTCACCCTTCACCAAGAACTTAGAAGAAAAGAAGCATGATGAGTCAAGTTTATATTTCCCAAATCACTCAAAGCAATATTTACATACTCAATATATTAATCAATGAATATCTTTTTTAATAGGTAAGTAAGAGTTTTATTGATCAGAATATATTAATAAAAGCCCAAAGACAACATAAAAAAGAACAACGTACATTGTTCCCCTTCAATTGTAAATGCAGCTTCAAATTTTACCGTGTTCACTGATAACAACCATAACATTGTGAAATTCTACAAAAAAAAGAAAAGAAAAAAGAAGTAGATAACATATATACTAAACCTGGTCAAATTAAGAAGCTAGTTTACAAAGGAATCATATTACTTGAGGAAAAAAAAAACAGAGGAATATTGTACCTGATAAAGGATTACTATATGTCTGAAAGATCAATTTGAACCACTAACATGTGAAAATTTCGGGCAATCGAAAATCTTTATTTTGACAAGTGGCCGCATCTTAGGGAGATTCTTCAACTTCTTGCAGCCGCTCAGATAAATTTCCTTTAGCACTGGGAAGTCAGTGGATTCGCACTGAGCCCAAGTTTCCAAATCATTCATATGCCAAATTTTCAGTGAAAGTAAAGATGGGAAAGCAATTTTGACAATTCCCCATCTGTAGAACTTGGGGCCAATATGTTTGACCCCATTAACATTCACAATTTGAAGAGATTTCAGGAGAGGCAATGGACCAAATGGTGGGAGCTCTTCACTTAAACAGTTGGTCAGGGTGATAGATATAAGGTGTGCGAATGAAGGATTTGACACCCAAGATGGAAACTTTGAATTATAGTTGAAAATCTTCAAAACCTTGAGGTTGCAATGAGGCCGAAGACCTTGGGCAATGTCAAAATTTGCATTAGGTTCGTTTTTGGACCAAACCAAGGATAATTTGTGAATACCAGCCTTGAGATGCAACCTTGCTCCCTTAGCCTCATCCAAAGTTGCCACATTCTCGAGATTTTCAATGCTAAGCTCCCCACAAAGGTTATTTAGGTTTCTTAGCTCTCCAATTTGACACCCATCTTTCCTTAGGACGGTGAATTGATGTAGCGTTTGAAGAGAGGTCAATCTCCCAATAAATGTAGGCATCGAATTCAATTTAACAGGACTAATAACAAGATGGCGCAGGTTAGACAACAAGTACAGGTTGTCAGGAATGCTGGTCAATTCATGACAACAAAAGAGATTCAAGGTTTGAAGACGGAAGAGACTGATGATTGATCTACTCAATGTCTCGATTGGATTATAAGAGAGATTTAGAGACCTAAGATGCAGCAAGTCACAAACATAATCTGGAAGACTTTTGAACCCGGCATGTGACAGATCAAGTATACGTAGGTATCTTACCTTTAGGAACAAACGCCCAGCATCATTCAATGGAGAGTTGGAGTAACAGTGGGTGCCTCTCCTCCTAAGGAAGATTGTGCGTAAACCCCTTGAAGGTTGTAGCCATCCTTCAGATATGGAACAGCGACCCACAGATGCATGGCGTGCCTTCTCTGAGACAAGACCATCAAACAGACAGTGGCGCACGAATTCATGGTCCATGGTAAAGCGATCAATGTTTATCCAGTCAAATCTTAGTTTGTACAGAGGAGGGTCTAGGTCTAGGTCCAAAGATGTAAGACCCGGTTCAGGGTGATCTGGATATGCGAGCAGAAAGTAGTTCCAAGACACCATTAGATCAAAGTAATGGCCTGCTTCCTCCTCCAAGCTACGTCCAGCAACAGGGTGAACAAGTCCCCCAGCTACCCAAAATAAGACCAAATCTTTCTTGTAAAAGGTGAAACCAGGGGTGAATATGAAGCAGAATTCCAGGCATCTTCTCAAGTACCAAGGAAGTAAATTATATCCTGGGTCTTCTTTGTTACTACACGAGGAGGAGGAGGAGGAGGAGGAGGAGGAGGGCGGGGGCAATGAGGGTGAGGGTAAAGAGAGCATTTCTTCTACTAGATTTTCTAGATGTGCCATAATAAGGGACATTCTGTTTACCGTACAACGCATATCGGCAGGGATATAATTTTTGAGAAAGAGATACTCATTTGCCCTCCGTTGCCTTCGAAGCAATAAAGACCACAATGTTAGTGGTTGTGAAGGAGGAGGAGGAGGAAGTGGAGAATGTGAATGTTTTTGGAGAGAACAAAGGTAGTTAATCCTAAATTCCAAATCCATGCCGTCTTCATCCTCAAGTAACTCTTGAAAGAGCTCACTAGATAACGGAGGAGACTCGTCCGACCCGGCTCTAACCTCCAGTTCAATGTCTTCAAATAAATCTTCTACTTCATATACCAAATCCTTCACTTTGCAGTACCACTCACGGAATGGACGATTGTTTTTGCTTGAGCTGTCAATTTCCCTGTGCGCAGTTATCAACCCAGGCCTTAACATCAATAACCACTCCTTCAGCCTTTCCACATAGAAGAAGCGTTCAGCATCTTCTTTTTTCAACAAATACGTGTTCTGAAACTCAGTAATGAAATTCACCAACCAAACGATGGTGCCAGTGAACGGATGAGAGGGTACTGGTAATAGGCATCTCGATGTTGATGTTGATGTTGATGGTGGCGAGATATCGCCCTCCGCAGTATACTTGAACATCGCTCCCCTTTTCAATTCAAACTTCCCTGTTACCAATAACAACGTTTCCCATCATCAGCAATTTTTGAAAAACGAAAACGAAAACAAAAATATACTAGTAGTATTATATACATGTATAACTCCGTAGCGTAGCGTAAGCTAGTTGCAGTAAATCCAATTCCTAATTTTTCTATCCTTATCCTTATCCTAATAGAAAATAAAATACTCTTCTCTAATAATAAATTAAATGGAATCGTTCAAAAATCAAAACCTGAATTCAGAATCAGATGCTCGTTGTAGTAGCTAGGTAACTTCAAAACGTCTTCGCTATGTTTGTGGTGGCCCTCGTCAATCTCCAAAACCCTAATCCATTCCCATTTTTCCCCAATTCGAAACCCTATTGTGAAATAGGTTACTACACTAAATCAGTGGAGAAGTGAAGGTTTATGTAGAAGTTGGGAACACCCTTGTAGAATATTCAACAGGAAAGCATCCTAATCTCCTTGTAAGAGCAATTACATCAGCTCGTGCATAATGCACGGTCTATTTTACACTTAAAACTTACTTTTTCTATTTTACACCATCAATTTTATAAAACATTCACATCAGCTTATCTATTTTACAAGAAACTTTAATAAAATATTCACCTTCCCAATTTTTTTATTATTTCTCTCAACTACCTATGCATGTACGCGCTCTCTCTCTCTCTCTCTCTCTCTCTCTCTCTCTCTCTTTCCATTTTTACAGATTTGTTGCTCTCTCTCTGTACCCATCTCTCTACCATCTCTATACCAGTATACCAACACAGATCAACTCTCCCTCCCGGTCAAATCTCTCTAGCTCCGATCAGGCAAGACCCACGAGCTCCCTAGCTCCTTTATGATTTTCTGAGCAGCCAAACAAAAACCCAGAGAAAAAAAAGCAAACGAAAGGTTCCAACAGCTCATCACCTTCAAGCTCATCACCTTCTCCCCCGGAGATCTCTCCCTCTTCAAGCTCATCACCTTCTTCTTCCTCAACAGCTCTCATGTTTGGGTTTGGGTTTGGAGCAGCGTTGGTGTTGCTCTGTTCCTCCAAGGTTCCAGGCTTCTTCTTTTTTTTTTTTTTCTGCTACTGCTATAGCCGCTACTTCTTCTTCTTCGTCTTGACTGCTTCTTCTTCTTCTTCTTTGATGATTCACATAGATTTGTATATGGGTTTGATGATATGGTTTTGTAAATGGGTTTGAGGAGCTAGAGGAGATCGCCGTCACCACCGCCAGGAGCATCAAGATTGACGGCGAGCGGCGAGATCGACGGCGTCTGAGAAAGAGAGAGAGCTGCGCCTGAGATGAGAGAAAGATGAGATGAGAGAAAGAAAGGAAAATGAGAGAGAGAGAGTCGGTACAGAGAGAGAGAGAAAAAACTATTAAAAAAATAAATAAAGGAGCTACAGTAACCGTGCATATATGCACGGTTACTGTAGCAAATGTGCAAAAATGCACAACTTTGCACGATCTGATGTGGAGTTTTTTTGGGCCAGAATGTGTAAAAACACCACCTTTTTCTATTTTGCAAGACTATACATGATCTGATGCAATTGCTCTAATAGTGGGTTCTAACTAAGTGTATCCTGGAATTGTAAATACATTGATTTTATAGGCCCTGTAATGGGTTTGTAGAGGTTTATAAATATTTTTAACCAGCATTTTAACCTGTCCAATACATGTACTACTTTTATTTATTATTCAATTTTAAATATCTTGTTAGCAAAAGCATGTAAAATCCAATAATTTTTTGTTTTTTTTTTTTAACTTTTAGGGTTAATAACTACCAATATCTAGACCCACCAGTACTACCATATTTCAAAGATCAAAGATATATAAATCAATGGACGCAAAGAGAAATTGTGAATTTTATTGCAATATAAATGTAAAAGAAACCAAATAAATTATCATTTTAATAGTTGTCATAATTGAGGAAATAATCAACACCGGTCTTGATATACAATTAAAGAACACCAGGGACGGAACCAGGATTCGTACCTGAGGGGGGCCAAAGCTTAAAACCAAAAAAAATTTATGAAAATAAAAACTAACATCTATTTCATATTCAACAAAATGCTACATACAAAATAAGTATTTCTTATACATTTCATATTATAAAACACATCAACAAAGTATAGCATACAAAATAAGTGTTTATTATTTTGTGCGCGATTTTTGTTTAGTCTATATTTATTTTTTTATTTTGTTTTTGTAGTTAAAGGGGCATGAATTTGATTTATTTATTTCTTTTCTTGTAGGTCAATATCTAAACGTTTTAAAGGAGGAGAGACAAATATATATATATATATATATATATATATATTTAAGGGCCAATTTTAATTTTTTGTATACCATTTTTTTTTTAATTTTTTTGGGGGGGGGGGGGGGGGGGGGGCAATGGCCCCCCTCTGCCCCAACGTAGGTCCGTCCCTGAAGAACACCAAATTTTTTATAGCTGCATTGGGGAGGGAGGATTTGAACCTTGTGAATGACTTGAAAATTAACACACAAAAAATGCCAACTGATTAAGTTACATGACTCTTAGCGGAATTCAAAACACCAAATTAAAACCACAATATCAATAATCAGTATTATTTAAAGCTAGAAAATTTTCATAGAATTTAAGCAATAATTTAACTATTATTGGTAGTAAAATTGAAGAGGAATAGAAACTCTATAAAACAAAAAGGATCCACATGATTGACCTATATCCTATAATGAATTTTAGAATTGAATTCTTATTTTAATTTCAAATGAAAACCAATTTTCGCAGTTGTTAGTACCCACGATTGGAGTAGAATTCAAGAGTTTCCATAACATCACCATTTATTAACTTATACTATAGGATTTAGAGAGATGGCCTATCCTGTCCCACCAATTTTCAATCCCTATAAGAAAAATTTGCAAAACATAATTGATAGCACAAAAACAAAACCCCAAGTCAGATGAATTGACTTGATCATTATAGGACTAAGATTTCTCTAAGTTTTACCACGTCTATTTTGCTGGGGATTTGTCTTAAATTCCTATTGTGACTTGAAAAGTTTATTGGAGTTTTTTTTTAATTAAAAAAAGAAAAAATTAATTTGGCTGTTTTTAGGGTTTCCTTAGTGACAGTATGAAAGAAAAGGTTATTATTTAGAGTGGAAAAAAGTCTATTCATTATCCAAAATATAATATATTCATTGTCCACCAAAGAATGAAAATTGAAATCTTATAATTTGATAGAATTACAAAGAATATAATAGTTGAGGCCTTGGGGTCTTTCCGATGGGGAGAGGAGAAGAACTATAGACTTAAGCGAGGAACTAGGAGTTTTATCGGAACGTAATGCAAGGAGAGAAACAACAAAGTTTTAAAATATTTCACAACAATATTTAGTTTTAAAATATATCATGAAAAGCACCCAACCCTATTTAAGTTTCCCCAAGTCATCACTTTTAAGTTTAGTCTTTACGTCTCTAAAAGAAAAAAAGTCTGGTCTTTACCTTTCCTTTTTAGCTTTCCCTCACAAATTCTTCCCCCTCCTCAGTCAGTCTCTCTTCCACAGTACAGAAGTGCAAACGCAGAAGCAAAACAAACAATCTCTCTTCCACAGTGCAAAAGTGCAGAACAATCCCTCTCAATCTTTCTCCCACCAAAACCACGTGTTTAGCAATCAATGCAACAAAACTTCACACTGCTCAAGAATATTGTAATAGTCAAAACTCAAAACAAAAACACCCAAAATAAATTATTCCAATGTGTTCTAAGATGACAAAATACTCAAATCTATCAAAACAATAATAAACATCTCATTATTTCAGTAAGCCACCAATAATTATTAAGTTGGAATATTCACTTACCAAAGATATTTGAGTTGAGTTGATCAATGTAGAGAAGTTGGGAAAGAAATGTAGAAGAGAGAAAGAGTCAGTCACTTAGAAATGCTAAATTAAATGAGTAGTAATGAAAAAGAATTTTTTTTAATGAAAAAAAAAAGTTACTAAATTAAATGAGTAGTAATGAAAAATAATTTTTTTAATGAAAAAAAAATTTACTAAATTAAATGAGTAGTAATGAATGTTATTGATAAATATTAGAAAGCATAATAAAAAATATTAATATTACTTTTATAAAATAGGTGACACGTCTATAAAATTGCCTAATAAAATTACTTTAATGCAAAAGTACGCGTTGTTATATTTTATATTTAGAATAATTTTTTAAGAAATTTCTTTTTATATTTATGTTCTTATTTTAAGATATTTCTAATTGTAAAAGAAAATTGTATAAGTAAATATAATTTCATAAATCACATATCATGTGCTTAATGAGATAAATTTATAGTGGATTTCATAAAGCACATGACATATAAGTAATATGAATATTGCATAAAGCACTCTATTTAAAAATTTGGTGACAGACATGTTTGACAAAAATCAGGATTAAATCAATCCTAAATACCATGGACGTGATAAAAATAATTCAAAGCTAATTGGCATGGTAAGAAATGAATAACACTAATTGGATACTCATTATTACATTTTACGCAAGAGAACTTTATCATAAACTTGTATTATATTTCTCTGTTTCTCTACACATATATTCTAACAAAAATATAAAATAGTGAAAAACTTGTTTTTGTATCATTAAAATCTTATATAGAAGATAGGCTAACAATATATATATGTGTGTGTTTTGAAATAAATTTGCTATTTTCTTACCAAATTATTTCTAACAGATATTTTTGCCATCACATTAGTGCAACCTGCTGATGGAATAGGGAAAAGCCCGTAGATTTACTTGTGAAAACAATCAAAGTCTAGAGGATAGTCAAGTGAAGCCCGTGGAGAAAAAACAAGATAAGTATGGTCACTTATATGTGTGTGTGTTGAATTAAATTTGCTACTTTCATATCAAATTATTTAATTTCTTCTTCTTAAATTAGATATTTTTTTCTAATAATTTTTTTTGCCGTCTCATTAGTGCATCGGCTGGTGGAATAGGGTAAAACCCCTACATTTACTTGGGAAAACAACTAGAAGTCCACAGGGCAATCAACCAAATTTAGCAACAATGAAAAGTATTAGATTCACTATTTAGCAAAAATAAAGCAGAAAAAAAAAAGGAAAATTTCACTAAAATTAGACAAAAAAGAGTTTCAAATATATTCTCTTCCTCATTCAGAAAGAAACTTCTCAAGCTTACTTGGCAATAAAGACCGAGTGAGGTTGTGTTTCTGTGTGAATCTTTGACTCCTTTTATCAGTTTCTCTCCTTCCCTTCTATCTCTTCTTTTCCATGAATTTCTCAGTCTTTCTCTGATATATTTTCTCTTCAAGTTGTTTTGTTGATTTGTTTTCAAACTCTTTAGTGCTTTACAGTGGTAAGCACAAAAGCCAAAGATCGGTCTATGGAAGAAGTACGGTGACTAGCTATGTTTAGTCACCAAAAAAAAGAAGCCAAAAGCCAAAGCTAGCTATACCTGCAAATGGAAAAGCATGCATCAAGCAACCTGCACTCACGTGATAATGGTCTTCCCAGATTCAGATTGAGAGATCAGCGTAGTCTTACATCTTTAAGGAAAGATATTACTGCACCTTCAAAATTTTAAAAAATAAGACCTTCTCTTTGGTGAAAGAAATATGACATGCTCCTCAACATTTTGGTGAAAGATCTTCTTTTTTTTTTTTTTTTGGTAAGAAGGATAATGCATTAAACAACTAAAAGACCTCTAAACCAGAGGTAACAAGCCGATCATACAAAGTTCCAGCAGAGTCTAAACTCAGCAAAAATACAACATCAGATGGAGGGTTCAAAAAAATGGTAAAGTCCTGGTCCATGAGCGCTCCCCTGCGAGCTAGTGCATCAGCGCACTTATTTGCCTCCCTGTAGCAATGTTAGATTTGCACCATAGGAATCTCTTTAAGTCCTTCTTTGCAATCAGCTACCAACACATCAATGCTATTGGATTTCTCCATATCTTTCTTCAAAAGATCAACTACCAATTTTGCATCAAGCTCAAACACAACCGCTAGGAGTTTAAGGGAAATACAAAGACGAATTCCGTCTCTTAAGGCCCACAATTCCGCTGCAACACTAGTGGCACAACCTATTGATCTTGCATAGCCTTTCACCCATTCTCCATCCTGATTACGAATCAAACCACCCCCTCCGGCCAGGCCAGGATTTCCCATGGACGAACCATCAGAATTGACCTTAAACCAATTAAGAGAAGGAGGAAGCCACCTTACTTGGATCTTTGCTTTTGTCTGCTTGTGCTTTTCGATGATGCCCATGTAGGCCATCTCAACAGCTTTGGCTAGAGATTCAGCTTTTAAGTCTTTATGTATGCTTGCTTTTCCAAAGATAGTGCTATTTCGGTGCAACCAAAGCACCCAGACAGCTTTGGGAAACAAAATAGCCCAATCCAGATCAGCAGCATCACAATGCTGCATCGACCTACAGTTTATCCTCAACCAATCCAAAATTTGGGTGCCATAAAAATTAGAAGTAGAACCCGGGGGAGAGAAGGAGTTCCAGAAAATTTGTGCCTTTGGGCAGTCCTTAAGAGCATGGCTTATGGTCTCAAGGGCTGCATTACACATGGGGCAGATCGGAGAAATATTCATACCTCTTTCAGCGAGGAGGGCACGCACAGGAATGCTTTGGTGACAACACTGCCAAAGGAAGCACTTAATTTTTGGAAGGCTTGGAATTTTCCATACCCACACTCCACTGAAAGGCTAAATCGCAGACTTGTTTTCCTTTGCATTGGCTATACGATAAGCATCTTTAAGGTGGAATTCTCCACTAGGAGAGGAGCTCCAAGATAATCTATCTTCTCTTAGCTTGGAATAGGGAATCGGAGTGGCTTTTATTTCCATAAGGATCTCTTTGGGAAAGGAGAAGGAGATCCCCTCCCAATTCCAACTGAGGAAGCTAGAAATATCCCTCAATCTGACCTCTTCTTCACCTCTATTTAAAGGCCCAGAGATGCGGCTTCTGAGGGTGCCCTTATCCAGCCATTTGTCAAACCATAAGGATAGGCCACTGTCTTTCCCAGCAACCCACTTAGCACCTTTACTGACAATGGCTTCACCTTTCCTAATGCCAGCCCAGGTGGAAGAGCAAGAGGTGGTTTTGAGAAGGTTAATAAGTCCACTCCTCCGCCCTTGGTATTTATGAGATAACACACGAACCCATAATGCTGATTTTTCGGTTTTGAATCTCCAATTCAGCTTAGCCAACAAAGCTGTGTTCTTTGGTTTGGCTGCTTGAATACCTAATCCGCCTGCCTCCTTGTCCCTTGTGATTTTTCTCCATCCAATAAGGTGGATCTTTTTCTTCCTATCCGATGAACCCCACATAAAATTCCTGTTCAATCTATCCACACCTTCAAGGATTTTGGGAGGGAGAGCCACACATTGCATCGTGTAGTTAGGAATGGTGGACATCACCGCTTTAGTCAATACAACTCTGCCCGCAAAAGATAATAAATTAGCCTTCCAACCAGCCAACTTGCTCTGAATACGATCAATAATAAACTCGAAATCTTGAGGAATTCCCTTATGCTTGATGGGAAAACCCAGATACTTCCCAAGGGATGGGGTAGAACGGAATCCCAAAACCTCACAAAGATCTTCCCTCATGTTTTGATTCACATTGGGAGAGAAAAAGACTCGAGACTTCTCATCACTAATTTTCTGTCCCGATAATGCACAAAAGGAGTCAATAACATCTCTTATTGCACTGCAATTTTTCCGATCAGCCTTGGCAAAAAGCATAAGGTCGTCCGCAAAAAATAAATGCGAAAAGGCAAGTCCTCCCTGGGAAGACTTGACCGGATTCCAAAGCTTCTCATGACATTTATTTTCAATAAGGGCTCCCAATACCTCCATGCAAAGAATAAAAAGATATGGCGAAAGAGGGTCGCCCTGACGAATTCCTCGACAAGGATTAAATGACTCTAAAGCACCCCCATTGAACAAAATAGAATATGAGGAGGAGGAAATGCAACTCATGATTAGAGAAATCAATTTGGTAGGCACTCGAAAGAGCTTAAGTGTGTCTCTAATAAAGCTCCATTCTAATCGGTCATAAGCCTTCTCCAAGTCCAACTTAATTGCCATCACCCCCCCTCTTCCTTTCTTTTTGGCCATTGAGTGAATAATTTCTTGAACTATATTGCATTGTCCAGGCCTTTTCTCCCTGGAACAAAGGCTGATTGATAGGGAGAAATAAGCTTAGACAGAAAAGGCCTAAGGCGACCAACAATAATCTTCGTCACCACTTTATACACCGTGTTACACAAGCTGATAGGACGGTAGTTGTTCAAGGTTTCTGGACTCTTGCACTTTGGTATAAGCGTAATGAGGGTCTTGTTAAGGTAGTCCGGAATTTTCCCAGCAGTAAATATAGATTTAACCTCCTTTTTTACAGACTCCCCAACAACCAACCAGAACCGTTGGAAGAACCCCGCGTGGAGACCATCCGGTCCGGGTGCTTTGAAAGGTTTCAGCCCCCATATACTAGCTGTAATCTCCTCATCAGTAGCAACAATGTCAATAGAGTTCGCTTCTTCCTCATTTAAATAAGAGTGCCAAAATGGAGGATTCCAATCTGCTAGTGGGGCCGAGCAATGTTCTGAAGTAAATAACTCCATAAATCCCTTCCTAATGAAATCCGCAATCTCTCTATCTCCATGCAACCAATTCCCAACTCTATCCTTCATACATAAAATACGGTTTCTTCTTCTTCGAATCAATGCTGAAGTATGGTAAAAAGCAGTGTTACGGTCACCCTCAACAAGCCAAAGGATTCTAGCTTTCATTGCCCAAAACTCTTCCTCTAACTTTGTCACTTCTGCATACTCTGTCCACAACTTCCTTTCCAAATCCACCAAGAAATCATTAGGCCGAATGGAAAGGTTAACTTGGATTCCTTTAAGCCTGGCCAAGATTCTCCTTTTCCTATGAAATAAATTCCCAAATTCAGCCTTATTCCAAGCATTGGCCTTTACAATAAAAGAAGATATAGCTTGCATCAAAGGAGGTTGGCTAGACTAGGCATCTCTTACCACACCCGAGAAAGAAGGGCGGGAGAGCCACATTGGTTGAAACCTGAAAGGCTTTGGAAATTGAACAGTCCGATTATTATCCATGCACAGCTTGACAGGGCAATGATCCGGTTCAGTCATTTCTAGATGGAAAACCGCTGCTTCAAGATAAAGAGAATTCCACTCAGCATTGACAAACACCCTATCTATTCTCTCTTGGATTAGACGAGACAGCGGCCTACGATTAGACCAGGTGTATCTAGGCCCAGAAAAGCCAATATCAATCATCTTGCAGTTATCCAGGCATTCTTGGAACCGCAGAGCTCTGCCTAAGTTAACTGGTCTCCCACCAAACTTATCATCCCCCACTAGAACTTCATTAAAATCGCCTGCAATGACCCAAGGCATGGAGTGTAATTCAGCTACAGAATTGAGGTTTTCCCAAAGGAGACATCTTTCTGCAAATCTGGGGCTGCCATAAATAGCTGATAAAAGCCAGGGAGGCTTGCTTGAGGAGGAAACAGTGGCATGAATCTCTTGTTCAGTTAAGGAAAGTTCAACCACCTCCACCTGATTGGAATCCCAAAGTAACCACAATCCACCTGAAAGGCCAATCGAGTTAGCAATAATCGCCCCATCCATAGGGAGCTTATCAACGATCCTTCTAGCTCTATCTCCACACACTTTGGTTTCCATGATGATCATGATGGCAGGGAAATGAACACGAACCATTTCTTTAATATTATTACAAAAATTTGGGCTTAGAGCACCCCGACAATTCCAGATCAACGTATTCATAATTAACACAAAGGAAAGGAAAAAATATAAACATCAAGTTTAATTGGAAGGATTAAGAAGCTCACCTCCCTGTTCAACTTGCATATCTGTCTCTAAATGAGACCCATCTTCTACTTGAGGACAATCCTCTTCTTCAGATTCTGTTCGCTTTGACCGAAGTGAAGGATCAATTCTCTTGAGCTCAAGCTTGGTTATCTTCTGGACCTCCTTCTCCATAGTTGAACCCGATTGACATTCCTCCCGTGGTGAAAAGTTTGAGGTATCCTCCTTTAGCTTCCTTTCCATCCCTTGGCAATGAACCACCTGACCCATTCCTTCGCCTCGCCCCATATTGGGCGCCAGATTTAATGCCATCTCTGATCCTTCAAGAAAGGTACCTTCTTTTCGTTCTTTAGCATCAGCTAGGATCGATTTCTCCATCGGTGCTGAGTTTGCTTCCTCAGAGCTCCCAGCACGAAATCCCTTGAACTCCATTCCTATTCTGGCCATGTCAGCTGGAACAGAACCAAATGTGAGCGGCGAGCTTGACCCTGAAGGTCTCGAATTGGTAACTTTCCACTCAGAGTATGCTTTTTGTCTAATAGCTTTTGATCCATCAGTCTCTGCCTGGCTCTTTTTGTGTTGTTGTCCACGCCTGAGATTCTTCTCCTTCTGAATTTTTTGCTTCAAGGTAGACCTTTCACGGCTCAAGGATAAGTTAGTGCGATATGCACGCAACTGACTCCCTTTTGTCTCATCACTGAGATGCTGAATTTCCTTACTTACCCCCAAGTCTGGCCGCATGGTTTCTTTTGTTGGGCTCAAGAAGTTAATGGGCTGGTTTTGACTGGAAAAGGAAGTGCCTAATTAGGTTAAAGACTTCTCTTCTTTACTTGTATTTTTCCTAGGCTTCCTGTTTCGTGTAACTAATACCCAGGGCCCAAAGTCTTCACTGGCAGTGGCAGATTCTACATGATTCTTCTCCAAGCCTTGACTTCCCTTTGCATCAGATTCTCCGACCGTCTTCTCCACTTGCTCCGGCGACTTCGTTCTATACGGGCATCCCTCAGTTTTGTGGCCCACACGTCCACATGAAAAACATAGGGCGTTAATTCCTTCATACTGCACAGGCTGTCGAATACCGCCTATCTTGATGAGTTTGATGATAGGTTTATCAAAGTTAACTTGGACACAAAGTCTCGCAAAGCGTCCTCTCGCCTCCATCGCGGTTTGGGTGTCAATTCTAAGCACTGGTCCTATTGCTAGGCCAATATCCTTTAGAACTGATGGTTCGTAGTACTCTATGGGCAATCCCGGCAGTCTTATCCACACTGCAACTGCCGAAAGCTTGGCGGTTTTTGCATCGAAGTTTGGTTCCCAACGTCTGATGGAGAGGTAATGGCCACCAACAAACCATGGACCACCTTTGAGCACTTTTGCTCAGTCCTCCACAATGGATAATCTAATAAGAAAAAACTCATTGCCGAGGTCGATGCATTCCATTCTACCCGTCGGTTTCCATAGGCTTACCAACCTTGAAATAAGGAAGTGGTAACCTACGGTTTTCCCAAAGACTTTAACTATAAGCGCATTAGTCCAGGCAGCCCGTATCTGACCTTTCCTATCATCGGAGAGACGTACTGTTGCCTCGCCTGGAAGGTCTTCCTCCGTTTCATCGTCTGACATAGTGTCCATCTCCATAGTATTCTCAACTTCAAAGACTTTTTCAAAAATTCCTGAGCACTCTCCCACGAGTTTATCTCTATATGATCTCCCTTCCATTTCCGAGTTTGGCCTTTGATTTTCATGTCCCAAGCTGTCCCAGTGGCTCTCTTTAACCTTCTTAGTACTTCTTTGCAATACATCATCTTCTTCTCTGGACCTAACGCTCGCCTCACTCAATTGTGGTTGTTCTGCATGGTTTCTTTCCCACACCCAAAGTTGTGTTCACGGAACTTGCCTTGCTGAAATTATCTATATTGGTGAAAGATCTTCAAGACAAGCCGTAGCCCTAAGTTTTGACCTCTTGTATAAAACTTTCCTTTTTGATATACAAGACACCTGAACCAATTCACGCTCATCGATGCCAAGATTAAGCTGCTACTATAGACAAAACTAGATCTTACATTTGATTTTTTTTTTTTTTTTTTTTTTTTTTTGCAAAACACATTTTAACTTTATTTACATTTTTTTTTTCTTGTGATGTTAATATATATATATATATATATATTCAAAAAAAATTATTTGATTCTATATAATTTAATTTCCTTAATGATTATTCTAAAAAAATTTCTTAAAAATGCCACTGTACATAGACACTATTAAGGCTCACAAGCTCTGAGAAGCTAAATGTAAAGTTTTATACACCTCTAGCATAACATAGTTTTTCGACCGGTAGAAACCTTCAACTATAATAACATTTTGATATGTGGTGCATTCTTTAAATGATATATATGTGTGTGTATGATTTTTCATATCAAGTAAGACTTTAAAAAATCTGGTAAAAATATGACATAAATGTACTATGTACATATGTCTCTTTTTTTTTTTTTTTGGTAAACTAGGATTTTATTAAACACAACTAAGCAGAGGAAATAGCAACAGCAATGCTGCAGTCATACAAAGTTTCATCCGAATCAAGATTCAAAAGTAAAGACCTTCGACGGAGGTTTAAGAAAAACTACAAAATCCTGTGACAGATAAGCTCCCTGTCTAGCTTAAGCATCCGCACACCTATTTGCCTCTCTATAACAATGCTGAATCGCCACCAAAGGGGTCTCTCTAAGCCCTTTCTTGTAGTCAGCCACTATATTATCATTGCTATGGCTAAGCTGGTCATCCCTCTTTAGCAGGTCTACAAACCGATTTGGCATCCAATTCAAACACCACTGCCTTGATTTTTAGAGCAATACAAAGTCGTATACCATCTCACAGTGCCCAAAGCTCTACTGCTACACTTGTGGTTGAGCCAATGGCTCTTGCATATCCTTTGATCCACTTCCCTATTTCATCTCTAATGAGACCACCTCCCCCAGCAAGACTCGAGTTGCCTAGGGATGACCCATCAGAGTTTTCCTTGTACCAGTTTGTAGGGGGTTTGGTCCATTTTATTTGGATGGTGTTGCAGCTAGCTGCATGCTTTTCATTAATTCCAAGAAAAGCAAATTCCATCACCTACAAAATGGTATTTGCCCTCACGGATCCTTGGGTCCTACCATCATTGAACACCACTGCATTTCTATGCAGCCAAATATTCCAAATTCCTAGAGGGAAGACAACTTTCCAATCAATATTCTGTAAGGGTATGTTTGGTTGAGATGAAAATGGGGAGAGGAAAATATGGTAGAAAATTGAATTTTCTTTTGTTTGGTTTAGGAGAGAAAACAAGAGAGACAGAAAATGGGGTGGAAAATAATCCCTCCGGGCCCACATTTTTTTGTCCTCCCAAATTGGAAGGAAAACTAAGAAGAAAAGATGATGAATGATATAATTTACACAAATACCATCATTTTATTGCACTCACATACCCCTCTCACTGTCCCACTACACCTGTGACCTGATTAACCTTTCGCCTCTTCATCCTTATCACTTTCTAGCATCTTCACAACACAGCAACATGAACTCCAGGTTCTCTTCTTTCTCTTTTTTTTTCTTTTCTTTTTTTTTTTTTTTTTTTTTTGCCTTGTTCTCATTATATTCCTCATTCTATTGTTTCTTGTCCTCATTATATTCCTCATTAATCTATTGTTTCTTGTTGATTTTTTTGTTTCGTATGACATTCAATTTTTTTTTTTTTTTTTTTGGTCATCATTCATTAATCTACCTTGTCCTCATTAGTTTCCGTTTGTTTTTTTCTCCAGCTAAGGGGTCTTTTGATTTCCTCTCTAGTTGAGACAAGTATGACATTCTCCACTTTTTTTGCTATTTGATTTTTTTTTTTTTTTCCTTTCTTCCTAGAATCTTTCTCCTATATTTTTTTTTTTTAATTCTTTTTCCTTTAATACACACACACACACACACACACACACACACTATTGTGCTATTTTTATTATCTATTTCTTATTTTTTGCAAACCCATTTGGGATTATTGAATCTAAGTATATAAAGAATCCATGTATTGTGTGTGAAAGAGAGAGGTTCATGTGCTTTGATGAGGTTGGATTTTATTGTTTGGTATTAGTTGTGATTCTTAGAATCTGTTGGTGTAAGGTTTTGATTTATTAGTGATTGTGTTTTGTGTGTGAAAGAGACTATGTGGATTGTTTAATGCGGTTGCAGTTGGTTTTTATTATCTAATTTCAGTTTTGCTTTTTTGGAACTTGTTGGTGCAAACTTTTGATTTATTAGTGCAAGTGTTAGTGGCAAGAGCAGCACTTGCTAATTAAGATTCATGTCTTTAGTTATGTTTCATATTATATATAGACTTATTTCAATAAACTTTCTACAAATAGATGTAAAGAATGATTTTTATTTGTATTATTATTCATAAGTAGTCTATTTTACATGATTCGTTATGTGTATTAGTTTTTTTTTTTTATAGTGTTTCTTTGCTAGTTATGTTTGGGATGATAAGAACGAAAAAAAAAAAAAAAAAAAAACAAAACAAAAAACAAGGGTAAGGTGCTTTAATTAGTAATTATTATGACCAATGTGTTGATTATTTCTTACTTGTGATGGATATTTGGTAAATGGATAATCCAACTAATTGGGATGGTAGTCCAGTCTTCCTAGTCTACATATGGTCATGTGGATAAAGTTTTTTTTTTTTTTTTTTTTTTGGAAATGTCTTTCCAGTTAACGCATAATCAATTTTTGTTGCCCATAAATTTTAAATTTGTATAATAATAAAGAAAGGTAATATAAATGTATACGTATTTGTGTTAATTTTTATATTATTTAATGTGTAAATATATCTATTTCTTATATATTATATAACAAGGACATAATAGTCAATTTATATAAACTACATTTTCCATCCTCTCATTTTTCTCTCTAACCAAACAAAAAAGTTTTCCACCCTCCCACTTTTCCACCCCTCCAACCAAACACACATGAGGGAAAACCAAATCTTTTCTATCCTCCAACTTTTCCATCCTCCTACTAAATTTCCATCCTCTCACTTTTCTACTCCTCCAACCAAATGGACCCTAAAGGAGAGCGAGGGGAAAAACAACAATTTTGGCGGACCCACTCCATGAGATTGCTCCCATAGAAATCATTATGATCAGTTGGAGGCTGAAACTGTTCTAGAAATTTTGGGAAGAGGGGCAGTCTTTGAGCATGTGAATGATAGTTTCAAGGGCTAACCTGCATAACGGGCAAAAAGGGTCAATTTCGATCCCTCTTGCAGCAAGCAATGCACGAGTTGGGATGCTTTGATGGCAGCATTGCCAAAGGAAGCATTGCACCTTTGGAAGCGATAAGACTTTCCACACCCATGCACCATGGAAAAGATTATGGTCACTTACTGATTTCACCATACATGCAATCCTATAGGCTTCCTTGATGTCAAAATCTCCATTTGTGGAGGATATCCAAGAGATCCTATCCTCAAAAGTTGACGAAAAGGGAAGAGGAGTAGCTTTAATTTCAAGAGCCAACTGCTTGGGAATAGAGAAGGAAAGAGCATGCCAATTCCAACCATTAAACCCCACAATGTCCTTGAGCAGCAACTGGTCCTCACCTTGATTCAAAGGCCCCTCAATTAGATTCATCATTGTGCCTCTAGAAAGCCATTTGTCAGACTAAAAGGAAAGGTTACTATTTTTGCCAGCAATCCATTTAGAGCCTTCCATGAACACATCAGCTCCTTTTTTTCATTGCCGCCCAAATGGTGGAGCAAGTTCTGGACTTTAGCAAGTAGTTTGGGGTCCCATTGCACATACAATATTTTTTGGATAGGACTTTGGCCCATAAGGAGTCCTCCTTTTTGAATCTCCAATTTAGTTTTGCTAGAAGCGCTACATTTTTCTCTTTGGCTGCTTACAAACCTAATCCCCTATCTTTTTTTGTTTTGGTAATTTTCTTCCAGCTGATCAAATGGAGTTTCCTCTTATTCTGCGATGACCCCCAAAGAAAATTTCTGCTAACTCTATCCACGTTTTAAAGTATTTTACATGGAAGCGCTACCCACTGCATACAATAGTTTGGGATAGTTGAGATAACTGATTGGGTAAGGACCAATATGCTTGTAAACAAAAGAAGATTAGCTTTCCACCCTGCAAGCCAGCTTGGCATTCGCTTAATGATAAAGTTGAAATCCTGTGGGGATAAGGAATGCTTGATTAGGAAGCCCAAATATTTGCCCAGGGTTGGAATGGATTGAACACCCAACAGCTCACACATCTACAACCTACTCTCAGAGGATATTTTAGGGGAGAAAAACACCCAAGATTTTTCCATGCTCACCTTCTAGCCAGAGAGAGAGAGAGAGAGAGAGCAGAATTTATCCAACACATCTCGGACAGCCACGCAATTTTTCCTATCTACCTTTGCAAACAGCACAAGGTCATCCACAAAGAAAAGGTGTGAAAAGGCCAGCCCACCTTGTAATGTCTTGATTGGGTTCCCAAGCTTCACATCACACTTATTGTTGATCAAAGCTCCAAGCACATCCATACAAAGAATGAACAGGTAAGGGGAAAGGGGGTCCCCTTGCCTAATGCCCCTTGAAGGATTGAAGGAGTCAAGCGCTCCCCCATTAAAAAGAATAGCAACTGATGAGGAGGAAACGCGAAGCTCATGATCAGAGTTATAAGGTGCTTCGGAAATATAAAAAGGTTGAGAGTGTCCCTAATGAAACTCCATTCCATTCGGTCATAAGCTTTCTCGAAATCAATTTTAATTGCCATCACCCCACCTCTCCCTTTCTTTCTAGACATAGTGAACCAATTCCTACACAATCTCTGCTCGAAACAAAAGCCGTCTGCAACGGCGACACTAAATCTGCAAGGAGGGGTCTTAGTCTTGTGACTATAATCTTGGTTACCACCTTATAGATGGAGTTACAGAGTCTGATAGGACGATAATTCCCAAGGGTGTCTGGGTTGCTGCACTTGGGGATAAGGGTGATGAGAGTCTTATTTAGGTAAGCTGGCATCTTGCCTAATGAGAAAACCAGCTTCACCTCTTCCTCAATCGAGTTACCGACCGTATGCCAGAATCTTTGAAAGAAGCCTGCATGGAGACCATCGGGTCCGGCAGCTTTGTAAGATTTCAAGGACCACAAGGCGGACTGAATCTCCACATTTGTATGAGGGCCTTCAAGATGGGTGACATCGACTTCATGAAGACTAGCTTGCTAGAAAGGTGGGGTCCATTCAGCTAGCTGGGAACTACAATGACTGGTCAAGAAGAGCTCTAAAAAGCCATTCCTAATATGATTAGCTATTTCAGAATCTCCATGGATCCAATTCCCCATTCGATTTTTCATTGCTATGATGCGATTCCTTCTTTGGCGGACAAGCGCTGAAGTATGATAAAAAGCAGTGCTCCTGTCTCCCTCAACTAGTTTGGATATGTGAGCTTTCATAGCCCGAAATTCCTTTTCCAGTTTCAGAACTGTTGAAAATTCTGCTCTCAGATCTTTCTCAAGATTGATGAGGTAGTCATTTGGCTGATTTGCCAAATTCTTCTAGATATCTCTTAATCATGCCCGAATTCTATTCTTCCTTTCGAATAGGTTACCAAAAATATTCCTATGCCATTCTCTTGCCTGCAAGGTAAGTCTTGAGATAGCAGAAGGTAAGGATGTCACTTCACCCCATGAATCCCGAACCACCTCTAGGAAAGATGGGTGGGATAGTCACATAGGCTGGAACCTAAAAGGCTGGGTAAGCCTAAGCCCAACGTCATGGTGAATAGACAGTATGATAGGACAGTGGTTAGAGTGAACTCTCTCAAGATGCTTGACAATGGCTTCCGGATACAAAGCATTCCACTTAGCATTAATGAAAAATCTATCAATTCTTTCTTTAATAAGACCAGTGAGAGGCCTGAGGTCAGACCAAGTATATCGTGGCCTTCAGAACCCTAAATCAATCATCTTGCATCTGTTCAAACATTCTTGAAATCTAATTGCTCTGTTAACATTGACCAGTCTCCCATCAAATTTGTCATCCCCCATCAAAACTTCATTAAAATCTGTAGCGATAACCCAAGGGAGCGACTGAAGAGACGCCACATGGGCTAATTTTTCCCAAAGCAACTTCCTTTCAGCATAACGTGGGCTAGCATATACTGCAGAAAGCAACCAATTTTGAGCTGGGGAGTTGGTAGAAACTAGAACATATGTATATTCACAAGGTTTTCCTCTAACATATAACACTAACTCATAAAATTATGTTTGTATTATTCAAATAAGGCACTTGATTATCAAGGGTCTTGTAGCCTAATTGGCCCCTCCCATGCAAAAAGTATTTGGTAGTTTGGGGAAAAATGATTTAAAAACTAAATTTTTTAAAGTTCAAGGATGAAAAACAAACTTTTTTCAAATGCTAAGGACCTAAATAGTATTTACCCTATATTTCATGTTCTTATTTTAAGATCTTTTAATTGTAAAAAAAAAAAATTATAAGTAAATATAATTTCAAAAATCGCATATCATGTGCTTAATGATATATAAGTATAGTGGATTTCATGAAGCACATGATATATAAGTAATATGAATATTGCATAAAGCACTTTATTTAAAAATTTGGTGAGAAAAAAATTGACAAAAATCGTGATTAAATGAATCCTCCCATAGACTGATAAAAAGAATTGAAAACTAATCTATATATTACTAAAAGCTGAAACGTAGCATTTAATGTTGCTACGCTCCCGTTAAGCCATGTCAGCAGCCATGTCATTATAAATTTTTTTCCAATTTTTTTTTATACAATTTTTTAACATTTAAAGTGAATTAGAAACTCTATTATATTACCATCAAAATATCATTTTTAATTTATCTTATTTTTAATTATTCTTATTTATTATTAAATTTTTAATTCCATTTTAACTTTTTATATTTCCACTACTCTCTAACTTAACTTTCTTCAACCTTTCTCATTCCATTTCAACTTTTCATATCCCCACTACTCCCAATATTAATAGTATTGTATCTTTTTATCTTTTTTTATTTTTACTCTTCTTCTTTTTATCCTCATACTATAAAATTGTCACTCTCCATCTTATTTCATAATTTCTATTTTTCCACACACAAAAGACCCTCTCTCTCTCTCTCTCTCTCTCTCTCTCTCTCTCTCTCTCTCTCTCTCTTTATATATATATATATATGTATTTTTTTTTCTTCAATTTTTGGTATATATTTTTTTAATTTTAATGTAACAGGTTGACCATCAAAATATATTGATGCAATATTGAAAGCTCCATCAAATGCATCGCAGAAATCAGTTTTAGATTACTAGAAGTCAGTCAGTTTGCTAAAATTGGAATTGACAGGTAATCCAGCTTGATACGATTTAGTTTTATGTTTTATGTTGTTATCTTTTTTATTCTCATTGGTTGTTAAATGTTATATTATTGCATTATAAAGATAGTAAATAAAGATATAATATTATTTTATTAAATACAATAACTAAAATAATATGGTGTTTATTGCTATACATTTCATTTTTATTATTTTCTTCTCATCTTATTTTATTCAACATTTATTTTTAGTAACATCCTCCATATCATAATTATTTATATTTTGTCTCATTTAAAAAAAAATTAAATGTATAATATTTTATTCAATAAATAAAAATTGTTCTTATAAAGTCTTCCCATGAAATGTTACAATGCATCAATGGAAAAATGAAATACAAAACAAATATCAATTTAGAAACACTCAATTAAAAAGAAAAAAAAAAGAATAAACAATTTTCTTATAAAATATTCCCATAAAACGTTACAATGCATTAATAAAAAAAGAGAATACAAAACACATACTATTTTAGAAACACTAAGTTTATAATAATAATAATAATAATAATAATAATATCAAACCAAACATATCATAAAATAAACTAATAGTTATGGATGTACTAACTTCATGGCAGCAAAATGGAATAAAATAAAAATAAAAATAAACGTTACAATATGCATATTTAGTACATTAAAATTATCATCAAATTTGGGGAAAAAATAGGATATTAACAAAAACAAACAGAAAGAGATTAGTAAAAGAAATCAAATGTCAATTAAATAAATAAATTAGTAATCGTTAATTGGAAAACAAAGAGACTGACGGCTAAAGGAGTAAAAAATTAATTAAAGATGACCTTATATATGTTATTATAATCTTCACAATGTTGCTACGCTCCCGTTAAGCCACGTCAGCAGTTATGTCATTATCAATTTTTTTCCAATTTTTTTTATACAATTTTTTAACATTTAAAGTGAATTAGAAACTCTATTATATTACCATCAAAATATCATTTTTAATTTATCTTATTTTTAATTATTCTTATTTATTATTAAATTTTTAATTCCATTTTAACTTTTTATATTTCCACTACTCTCTACCTTAACTTTCTTTAACCTTTCTCATTCCATTTCAACTTTTCATATCTCCACTACTCCCAATATTAATAGTATTCTATCTTTTTATCTTCTTTTATTTTTTACTCTTCTTATTCTTATCCTCATACTATAAAATTGTCACTCTCCCTCTTATTTCATAATTTCTATTTTTTCACACACAAAAGCCTCTCTCTCTCTCTCTCTCTCTCTCTCTCTCTCTCTCTCTTTATATATATATATATATATATATACATGTATTTTTTTTTCTTCAATTTTTGGTATATATTTTTTTTAATTTTAATGTAACAGGTTGACCATCAAAATATATTGATGCAATATTGAAAGCTCCATCAAATGTATCGCAAAAATTAGTTTTAGATTACTAGAAGTCAATCAGTTTGCTAAAATTGGAATTGACAGGTAATCCAGCTTGATACGATTTAGTTTTATGTTTTATGTTGTTATCTTTTTTATTCTCATTTGTTGTTAAATGTTATATTATTGCATTATAAAGATAGTAAATAAAGATATAATATTATTTTATTAAATAGAATAACTAAAATAATATGGTGTTTATTGCTATACATTTCATTTTTATTATTTTCTTCTCATCTTATTTTATTCAACATTTAAATTTACCAACATCTTCCATATCATAATTATTTATATTTTGTCTAATTTTTAAAAAAAAAATTAAACGTATAATATTTTATTCAATAAATAAAAATTGTTCTTATAAAGTCTTCCCATGAAATGTTACAATGCATCAATGGAAAAATGAAATACAAAACAAATATCAATTTAGAAACACTCAATTAAAAAGAAAAAAAAAAGAATAAACAATTTTCTTATAAAGTATTCCCATAAAACGTTACAATGCATTAATAGAAAAAGAGAATACAAAACACATACTACTTTAGAAACACTAAGTTTATAATAATAATAATAATAATAATAATAATAATAATAATAATAATAATAATAATAATAATAATAATAATATCAAACCAAACATATCATAAAATAAACTAATAGTTATGGATGTACTAACTTCATGGCAATAAAATGGAATAAAGTAAAAATAAAAATAAACGTTACAATATGCATATTTAGTACATTAGAATTATCATCAAATTTGGAAAAAAAAAATAGGATATTAACAAATAGGAAGAGAAAGAGATTAGTAAAAGAAATCAAATGTCAATTAAATAAATAAATTAGTAACCATTAATTGGAAAACAAAGAGACTAACGGCTAAAGGAGTAAAAAATTCATTAAAGATGTCCTTATATATGTTATTATAAACTTCACAATGCAAAATAAATAAATCATTAAATTCACTTAATTAAATCATATAATCAACAATTAAATAAAATCATACAAAATTTTGTCTAATTTTTTAAAAAAAAATTAAACGTATAATATTTTATTCAATAAATAAAAATTGTTCTTATAAAGTCTTCCCATGAAATGTTACAATGCATCAATGGAAAAATGAAATACAAAACAAATATCAATTTAGAAACACTCAATTAAAAAGAAAAAAAAAAAGAATAAACAATTTTCTTATAAAGTATTCCCATAAAACGTTACAATGCATTAATAGAAAAAGAGAATACAAAACACATACTACTTTAGAAACACTAAGTTTATAATAATAATAATAATAATAATAATAATAATAATAATAATAATATCAAACCAAACATATCATAAAATAAACTAATAGTTATGGATGTACTAACTTCATGGCAATAAAATGGAATAAAGTAAAAATAAAAATAAACGTTACAATATGCATATTTAGTACATTAGAATTATCATCAAATTTGGAAAAAAAAAAATAGGATATTAACAAATAGGAAGAGAAAGAGATTAGTAAAAGAAATCAAATGTCAATTAAATAAATAAATTAGTAACCATTAATTGGAAAACAAAGAGACTAACGGCTAAAGGAGTAAAAAATTCATTAAAGATGTCCTTATATATGTTATTATAAACTTCACAATGCAAAATAAATAAATCATTAAATTCACTTAATTAAATCATATAATCAACAATTAAATAAAATCATACAAAATTTAATCTTGAAACTAATCAAATTTTAATCTAGAAAATCATATTTATTATCAAAACTAAAAGGAATACGTTCTTCAGTATTAATAATTAGCATGTTTAAGTTTAACACAATTTGGAAATTTTGTCATCATCTTCCCAACCAAAGACTCTCTGGTTGCATAGTCTACAATCATTGTTTTAAATAGTCTGTTAAGTTTATTTCGGTTCATTATTATTTTGGTTATTAAATTTATTTTGTCATTTTAGTCCTTAAATGTAACATTTCTATCAAATTAGTCCGACCATCCATTAATATTTATAAAATTGTTGAAGTATAGTAAAACAGAGTTGCATCATATATGTAATTTAAGGAGTAAAATGGCAATGGATGGAATGACCAACTTGACAAGAATATCAGAGTTTCAGGGACAAAACAAAAAAAGTAAATTAGGGAAGAGGATGACAATTCACTCTAATTTGGAATTTTGCCAATCATATACATTTTTGTGCTGACAAAAAGGAGATGTCATTTTTGAGTTTCTAATATTCTGCTTGTGTTGCTGCTGACTTCAACCTTGGCTGCTTGCTGTCTTTCAAGCTGGTCATATCCATGTCTTTCCCTGCAAGTAATTTGACAATACCTTGTAGTCCAAAGAAGCTTCTCTCATTGATTTCCTTGTCAAAAGAGATAAAGGACAATATGAGACCAAATTACTTTTCAATATAAGAATTTAAAAGTCAGCTTAGAAATGTCAGGATCATTTCTATGAAAACATATTCATCAAAAAAAAAAAAGTCTTTGTAGAGGAATAGTAATACAAAATTTTTCAAGACTCCACATTATAAATTCATTGAGGCATCCCACAAAAATTGTAGGAGAGTTTTTAGTGTCCCTCAAGAGCATAAATCTTGTAAAAGCCTTTTTCTCAAAAAAAATATTTCAAAATTACTTATTGCCAACAAGATCGTGCTCTGTGAAAATGTCCTTAAACCAAAGAATTTCCAATGCTCAAAAACTTCTGTCAACAGCAGCCACTGTTGCTGCAACAGCAATGCTGGTTAGGAGCATTGCCCATGATTACATACCAAGTGATATCCATCGCTACCTATCCTGTCATTTACATAACCTTTCCAGACTTTTCTCTTCTCGATTCACCATTGTGATAGAAGAATTCCAAGGTCTCTCAAAGAATCAAATGTTTGATGCGGCAGAGGTCTACTTAGGCACCATAACTAGCTCCTCAGTTCAAAGAGTTAAGAGTGGGCAAAGACGAGAATGAAAAAAGTTTAGTAGTTACCTTGGATCGAAACGAAGAGATAGTTGATGTTTTTGAAAATATACAGATGAATTGGAGCTTGGTTTGTACACAAGTTGAGCCATCAAATTGCAGAAATCAACACGAGTGAAGCTACACGAGAAGGAGGAGGACAATAACGGGGGAGTGAGGGTGAGGGTAAAGGGAGCATTTTGCTACAAGATTTTCTAGATGTTCAATAACGAGGGACATTCTTTTTACCGTACAAAGCATATGGGCAGAAATATAATTTTCGAGAAAGAGAAACTCATTTGCCCTCTGCTGCCTTTGAAGTAATAAAGACCATAATGTCATTGCTTGTGAAGGAGGAGGAGGTGGAGAATGTGAATGTTTTTTGAGAGACTAAAGGTACTTAATCACAAGTTCCAAATCCATGCTGTCTTCATCTTCAAGTAACTCTTCAAAGAGCTCACACGATAATGGAGGAGACTCGTAAGACTTGGCTCGAATCTCCAGTTCAATGTCTCCAGTTCAATGTCTTAGGATTAAGTACCTCTGGTCTCTCATAAAAATGCCACTGTATGTACACACTAATAGGCTCACATACTCTAAGAAGTTAAATGTATAGTTGTATACACCTCGAGCATAACATAGCTTTTCCATCGGTAGATACTTTGACTATAATAGTTTAACATAGATACTTTGACTATAATAGTTTAACATTGAACTGGAGATTCGAGCGAGTCTTACGAGTCTCCTCCATTATCGTGTGAGCTCTTTGAAGAGTTACTTGAAGATGAAGACACACTACAAGAAAAGAGTCTACTAGCGAGGGTAAAATGCCCTCGCAAAAATTCCAATATCGTCGCAAAAGGCTATTAGCGAGAGCATATGGCCCTCAATGGCCGTCGTATTTGCTCTTGTTGCTAAAAGAGATTTTGCGACCAAACCTTCGCAAATAGATAATTTACGAGGGCAATCTACCGTCGTTATTGAACAAATTTGCCCTCACAAATATATTACTAAACGACGAGAAAAGTCGACAACTTATTTTCAGCGAGGGGAAGTAGTTGTTATTAACAACTATTTGTGAGAACCGTCATACCCTCACAATTAATTATTTGCGAATTCCAAATTGACGACATACTTTTTAGAGACAAATAGTGTCGTTGCTAAAATTTATTTGTCAGGGCTTTAGCGGCGGACAATAAGCGCCACTATAGGGCTTATTAAACAACAAACTCTATGCACCTTTTAGCGACGGTTACGCCTGCCACTATATGTGTGAAGCTTTAGCCATAAGCTATAAACACCGCTATAGGTCTTCAATTATATCATAATTTTAGACCTTTAACGGCGCTTTTTGCAAGCAACTATAGGCTTTTTTTTCTTTTTCTTTTTTTTTCTCTTGGGTTTTAAAACCATAGTCCTATTACAAACAATCTGTAATAATTTTAGTTCTACTGAAACAATACCACAAATGTAACTAATTATCAACACCACAAATGTCTCCAAACTAACATTATATTAACATAAAAATATATTATCAAATACATAATATTGTCTATAACTATCATCAAAATTTCAAGCTAATACCACAATCAAAGTTCCAAAGTGTTTAAAAATATCCTTTAACACTTCCAAAAAATGCAGTTGTTCAAATGTAGTTCTTTGTACACAAAAAGTCATCAAACACCAACATAAAACTTATAAGCAGCTTGGTTGATAGGATGCAGCTAATGATTTTTGAAGAGCTGGAGATTGTTGGATCGGATGAACGTCCTACATACAACCAAGATTACTCAATAAGTGCATATAAATGGATAGAATAGAATGACAAGAAAATCTTAGAGATTTTGGACTTTTCATCTTGCTCATTCAATAAGTGTGTATAAATATTAGCTCATCAAGCCTGTTAAGACTTTTCCATGATTTTTTTTTTGGGACTTGACATGGTTCTATGTATTTAGTTGCGCTTCTTCATTTAATTTTATCAACTATTTCTCCATTGCAACACCATTAGCATGTAATGGATATCTCAATACATTTAGTAACTATAACATCATTACTAGCAATATTCTTTAGTAATGGATATCTATTTAAATATCTCATTTCATTTTAGTGTTCCACATGTGTGAAAAAGATAGAGAGAAGCCCCTAAAATAAACTAATCAAATAAAAACAACTCAACAAGAATCATCTAAAATTGCCTAAAACAATCAACACTCCCAATATCAACTAAAACTACCTTATAACTTCATGCAAGCCACCTACTTGCCCCAATTCAGCAACTCACCACAAATAGAGAGAGAGAGAGAGAGAGAGAGAGAGAGAGAGAGTACTTGAAGCATGAGGAGATAGACAGCTGCTCTGGAAGTGTGTAGTAGTAAGTAAATTAGGCAGGTTGCCTATGGATGAACCAAATCCAAACTAGCACACAGACATGAAAAAAAGGTAGCAAGAGACAAAACACTCAAAATCCACAATACTCTTTTCATTTTTTTTTCTTAGAACCCATTAGAAAAAGAAACACAAAAAAAATTTAAAAAAAAAAAACAAAGAGAGAGTACCTGAAGCAAAAGGAGATAGATAGCTGCTCAAAAAGTGTGTAGTAATAAGTAAATTAGGCAGCAGGCTAATTGTGGATGAACCAAATGGAGAACATATTATTCTAGCATCCAAATTCAGGTCCTAATTCCAAAAGAAAAGAATATAAGAGCAAGTACAAATGTAAACTATAACCTCTAAAGGGGTTACCAAAGAAAATTAAATATATTTTAGCATATAAATATTTTCCCTATGTTTCATAATAAGTTACTCAGAACACAGGTTGTTACAGACAAGATATGAGTATTATATAGCCACAATGACAATGACATCTACATTTATATCTCCACTAGTATCCTCCATGACACTGGACATAGTGGCTCCATTCCCTGCCTCATTTCATAGGGAACGTTATTTAGTTGACATTTGGCTCTTCACAAAGACCACGTTTGGTGTAATGAGCCCAATTTTGTTTTAAAGTAGCAAAAAACTTGCAAAGATGATAGTTAATATCTTCCACTATATATAAGCTATTTTTGCTTAAAGATCTTCCAAGTTGGAACTATCAAATAATCAAACTCTTAATTCTCCAAATCTCCACTATTGCTCAAATTTCCATTTGCTAATGGTACAATGGAAAAGAAGTACTTGCCATATCAAATCTTTAAAAGTGCTAGTTCCATAGTAGCTTTTGCATCTTCAATACTGTCATGGCCATTGCTTGATTGTTGTATCTCCTAAGAAAGAAATTTCCTGGCAAGAACTCTTAGAGCAGTTTTGTAAGATGCACCGCGGGGGCTCTTGTACAATACTGCAATATCTATCACCAAACCATGAGAGATCTTTAATGCTAACAAGTCATTCTCCAAGGAATGCCCAACAAGGATGGTCTCTTTGTAAACCAGCTTTAGAAAAACTTCCTAAACATGGATGCAACTGTAAATAATAATAAATTAAAAAAAAAAGTAGTCTTAACATGCAATCAATCAGTGAAGCAACAGCATACAATCATGTTAATCAAGTAAGCATACACCCAAGTTACAAACCTGAATTTCCTTAAGGCTTGTTGTCACCCCATTTAGCAACTCACATGTGATTCCACTAAACTTGAATATCCACAATGAATTATTATCAATGGAAAATAGTCAAGTCAAATCACTTTTGACACACTGATAACATATATGCTTTTATATATATATATATATATATATATATATATAGGAAATAAAAATTTTATTGAATAAAATAAACATCATGTTCATGATGATAAACACTCTGGACATGAAAACTGATAACATACATACACAAAGAGAGGACATCCAATTGGCACAGTCACAGCGTGTAGGACTAAACTTTTATTATATAGTATATGATATATAATATAAGAAAACAGTCCTACTTAAAAAATAAATAAAAAGATAGTATTGATGATACATACTGGGAACATTAATATGTATCATGGGAAGTTGCTAAAACCCCAACAAAGTTTCTTAGCATTACAGCTTGCTTTAATGATGAAAACCCAAGATATCCAAAACCCAAATATTTCTGTTGAGTTCATTTCTTAAAAATCAGCTCAAAAAATATCCAAATAAATGTCTACCAAAAGCTCAAACAAAAGTGTATAAATGTCTACTAGAAGCTCAAACAAAAGTGTACCTGGTGTTGTAGTTAGTGTTACTGTTTGTTGCTTTAACCAATTTATCTAGCGCGACCTGGAAAAATTTAGTCATGGCTAAATAGACATCCAAGAAAAATAACGTTGATTACCAAATCTTGTATATACTGTAGGAAGAAATAAACATGTCCACGTAATAGACTTGCAAAATGGAAATTTTACAAAGTTAGATACTACAGAAAGAAGAAAACATTCAGGTATTCTATCAAACAATTTCCGTGCATGTAATAAAAAGTTTGTCAGTTAAGTCCACCCTAGCAACAACAAATTTTTTTGAGAAAAGGGGGTGATTGGTAGAGAGAGAAACAAATTAAACTTTATAGAATAGAAAATAATCAAACCTTGAATTAGAAGGTGAAATCAATGTGACCAAAACATTCTCCGATTGAGTCAAGGAAAGTAGCTATGAGAAGGAGATAAAATGCTCTAAGCAGAATGGCATCGAAGGAGTAAAATGCTTGAGTGTGATATATAATTGGCTGAAAGGATAAGGGAAAGTGGCTGGATTGAAGGCCAAAAGACCAAATACTAAAACTAAGTCACACCTAACGGCGAGATTGGAGGTCGATGACGACGGCGGCGGTGGCTAGCTTTGGTGGTAGAGGGTGGCTGTGCAGTGGGTGACGGTGGCAGATGGGTGGCTGTGCAATGGGTGGCGGTGGCAGATGGGTCCGATGGAGGGGAAAAAGAGAGAAGAGGAGTGAGGGGAGAAAGAGAGATTACCGTGAGAGAGTGTGAGAATGAGAAGGAGGAGAGCTCATGAAATCCCTAAGTGAAAGACTGAGAGGGAAAAAATTTTGGGGAAATTTTGTGAGAGGGAAAGAGTGAGAGGGAAAATTTTTTTTAATGTTGGTGAAAATATAATTTCAGACTTTTATAATAGATTTAAATTAGAAACAATAACAACTTACCACATAAAATTTATTGTAAAAATATTGTAGACAAAATACTTCTCTTGTGATAATGAGTTGGTATTAAACCCATCGACTTAATAAATTAGAGCCAACATAATCTAACCCAACACAACACTTTAAATTTGTTTTCATGGGTTGATAGATTCTTTTTAAAACGCACAAATTGGAGTTGTTGACAAAACTTTCAATCTAACCCATACCATGTTGTTAATTCTAAAAAAATATGTATATTTGAAATCATTTAGTTTAATTTAATTAACATTTAAATAAATAATAAATGACATAAAAATTAAAAAAATTCTATTTAAAAAAAAGATAATTAAATTAATTTTTTTATTCCTTTCATTATTATTAATTTTTTGGAAGAATATGTTTATGTTCTTTGTGTTCTTCCTAAAATATAACTCATATTCTTAAATCAATAAAAATTAATCAAAATAACATTTTATTAAGCATTTTCTCACACAATCACATACTCAAAAGAAAACTTTAGCCCTAAAATCTCATTCTCAAACTGGTTTTCCAACTCTTCTAAGACATTCTCAATCCTTCCTCTCTCTCACTTGACCAAAAATATTAGATCTCTCTCTAACTCCATGACCGAGCACCGCCACCTTCACTCATCACATCGCAACCACCAGATCTCTCTTTAACTCCATGATTGAGCACTACCATCTTTGCTCTTCGCTCATCACTCATCGATTTGCTCTCTCTATCTCTCAATTTTGCTCAAAATCAAACCCAAATGTCTTAAACTTCTCTCTCCCTCAGATCAATGTCTCTCTCTCTCTCAAAGATCGGTGCTTCACTCTCTCTTTCACTCAAACAAATGTCTCTCTCTTAGTGGGGCTCTCTCTTGATGGATCTCTCTCTTTTTGCCTCATCCCTCCATGGTAGTGGTGGTTGGTGGTTGTGGAAGTGGTGGTTAGTTGGGTCTGGTGGTGAGTCGTGGGTTGGGTTTGTTGATTGCTTGGTTTTGGTCTTAATGGGTTTTAGTGTTTTGGATTTGAGATGTTTTGGTGTTTTGGAGTTTGCTCGATTTTGTTCTCAATGGGTTTTAGTGCTTGGTTGCTAAGAAAATGCAAGAAAGAAACAAAAAATCAAACTTAAATGTCTCAAACTTCTCCTTTCTCAAATCAGTTTCTTTCTCTCTCAAATCGGTGGGTCTCTCTCTCACTTAGATCGATGTCTCTCTCTCAAAGATTGGTGCTTCACTCTTTCTTTTGCTCAAATAAATGTCTCTCTTTTAGTGGGTCTCTCTCTCGATGGATCTCTCTCTTTTTTCCTCGTCCTTCCATGGTGGTGGTGGTAGGTGGTTGTGGAAGTGGTGGTCATTTGGGTCTGGTGGTGAGTCGTGGGGTGGGTTTGTTGATTGCTTGATTTTGGTCTCAATGGGTTATGGTCTTTTGGATTTGAGATGTTTTGGTGTTTGCTGGGTTTGTTCTCAATGGGTTTTGGTGTTTGGTTGCTAAGAAAATGCAAGAAAAGAAACAAAAAATTAACTAATCCAATTTTATATTCGTGGCAATGAGGATGCGTGTTGGTGAGGATGCATGGTGGTGGTGGTGGTGTATGGTTCTGATGAGACTTTTTTGGAATTTTATGTGTATCTTTGTCATTTTAATTGTTTTACCGATATTTCAATCTTTTTGAACTTTTCAATGTATTTTTCATGTTTTGTGGAGTATTTTGGAAATTTTGAGGTTTTAAGGATATTTTGATCATATTAGGCATATCAAAGGTATTTGAATCATTTTAGTCATTCGTGTAGTATTGTGGTTGTACGTGCTCGAATTCCCTTAGTGGACTGGATTTGGAATTAAGCTGACAATTAATTTATAACGTGGGCTATGGATTTCCTACTATGGGTAATTCCTAGCCAGACCTAGATTATGTGTTGCTTTTCCTTAGTAGAGCTCTCTTCTCCCTTTAAGTTACTCTCCCTTCACTAGTGTTCTCTCTCTTTCTCTTGATCTCTCTTTCGCTCAAAATGACCAACGCCTTCTCTCTACTCATTTTTCTTATTTATAGCTTGAGGTTAGTGGGGTGCTCATGATTACCTTCTGGTCTCACTCGTGTGGGTGGGGTCCAATCTGATTATTCTTGACAAGAAATATGCTTCATTGGAAACAATGGTAATGGCATTGGAACTGGTTCTAGCCTCCAAAAGGTTCCTCAGCAGTGATATTCCCCAAGCCAATACCGAGCTGCTGAGGTCATGGGATGCCCTTGGTAAGTACAGCCCTCGACCAATCCATACATGATCGGCATGAGCCTGTCTAGCTTGCAATCAATGGAATGTGCATACCATTGGGTTTGGGCTTAAGAAAGTCTTAGGAGTGTGTTTGGGGCAAGGCCCAAGGCCTAATGGGCCTAAGGCCGTATGCCGTACAGTGGTTATTTTGAAGAGTTAGTGTGATTGAGTAAAGTCAATTATTTAAAAGTTATTGAATGGTAAACCATTTAATGCCTACTTCAAATGGGTAATAAAATAGTGAATATCATTAAACCAATTTATCAAAATATAAAACTTAGGTACAATACATTAGGTGCACTATATTAGGATCTCCAATTGAATTCAAATGTTTGGCTGCATTGAATTTAATTGTCATTGGAAAAGACAAGACTATTTTTATTTTTTTGTTAATGCCCCAAGGTTTTGAATTCAATTAGAAAAAAGAAAGGAGAAAAAAAAAAAAAAAAAAAAAAAACCTAGTGTACTACACCTAAAAGACTATACCTAAATTTACCCTTTATTACATGGGCAAATTATTACCGGGAATAAATTTATCTTGAATCTTTTGTAGAAAAATATTTTCAACTAGTCTATTATATTTATTAGAAAAAACATATTACTAGAAACATAGTAATTATTTGGTTCTATTTTGGTTTAATTTAAAAAAATATTTCTTTCTAGTCACTAAACCAATAAACTTAACCCCCTTTGTTCTACTTTGACTCAAATTCCAATTGATTTTGGTTATCTTAGCCATTTTTAATCAATTCGGTAGGTATGCATTTGAAATATTATTTTTGTTTAAGTTATAGCTTCACATCTAATAATTTTACTTATTAATTTTTAAAAAACAAGATAAAATAAAAACTACAATGAATAAATGTTTGGTAAATGTGTTATGAGAAGCATTAATTTATAATTTGATATTCTAATGATTAATTCGAAAGGCTAATCTTGGTCATTAAAATGATTTATTATTAGTGGATGTATATTTTTAACCATCACAAATAATACACTTTTTGTGAGGAAATTCTATTATCCCTAGCAAAGAGTATGGAGGGGAAATTTCCCTCCAAAAGTTTTAATATTTTAATGACTATTTGCAAAGGCCAATCTTAATCCTCACAAATAATTATTATTAGTGAGGGCATTTTATTAACCCTCACAAATAATATCCTTTTCACGAGGGATTTTCATTGCCCCTCGCAAATAATTTGACGGAAACTTTTATCTCCAAAAAAGTTTATATTTTAATGATTATTTACAAAGGCCAATCTTGATCCTTGCAAATAATATAGTATTAGTGAAGGCATATTTTTAACCCACAAAAAAATAAACTTTCTACAAGGGATTTTTATAGTCCCTCGGAAATAATTTGGTGGGAACATTTCCCTCCAAAAATTTTAACATTTTAATGATTATTTGCGAAGGTTGATCTTGGCCCTCGCAAATAATTTAGTATTAGTGACAGCATATTTTTAACCGTCACAAATAATACACTTTCGCGAGAGAATTTTAATTGTCCCTCGCAAATAATATGGAGGGAAAATTTCCCTCCAAAATATTAGCATTTGTGACGGCTGCAACACATAATTGCGACAGCTTTTTTTGTTGGTCACAAATGTTTCACATTTTACCAAGTATTTGCGAGGGCTTTATTTTGCCATCGGAAATAGGATTTTTTGAGAGGGCTTTTTGGGTCCGTCAAAAAATTTTCGTCGCTAAAAGGCATTTTTTTTGTAGTGACAGCATGGATTTGAAACTTAGGATTAAGTACCTTTGGTCTCTCAAAAAACATTCACATTCTCACTTCCTCGTGCTCCTCCTCCTCACAAGCATTGACATCAGTGGCGGCGCCACTCAGTGTCCAGGGTGTTCCCAGGAATACCCTGACCTGAAAAAAAAAAAATTATATATAATAATTTAAATTTTTATATTTGTTTACCCTTAAAAAAAAAATTAGGAACACCCTCAAATAAAAAAAAAAAATTGTTTACCATTGTTGAAGCTTCTCAACCACGGTGACATGCTGGCAGACCATGAGCTTGCATCTCCATTTCTTCTTCTTCTTTTTCTTCTTTCTCTCTCTCTTTCTTTCTTTTTTCTGCGTTTTTGCCGTTTCTGCATTTTTGCTCTTCTGCATTTTTGCTCTTTCTAAACTCTCTGCTATTCTTTGCCATGAAGACGAATTTTTTATTTTTTCTATCTTGGTCTTCCACAAGTCAGTAAATGCTTGGCTGTCAAAGTGTAAAGTGTCAACACTATCTTCTTTTACTTGTACTAGATGATTGGCTGTCAACCATTTACTTAGGCCTTGTATTGGTATTTATTATTTAATTATTTTTTTTTTTAGGGAGATTTGATTAATTTTTTAAAGGGCAAGTCTGCCACTCTTCCGGATTTTATGATATATATTTTTTTAATTTAATAAATAGCTAACCATTTAAATGGTCTTGGGTTGTTGGGCATAACTTAAGATTAATTTAAATATAGACTAGCACAAAAATATTATATAAGTATGTGGGTGTATGTATATATATATATATATATATATATATATACATACATATATATATATATATGTGTTATCTCTTCTCTAAATTAAAACAATTTCCATGATGTTATCAACTCCTTGATTAAGAAACTTGATATTTAATTTATGTTTGCTTATAATTTAGTATTTCTTATTTTTCTTATGAAAGTTATGATATAAAAAATACACATGAAAGATAAACCCCAATATTTATTTTGACTATTTTAGTCAATTTTTTTACTTTTACTAATTAATGTATTTATTTATTTTTTTAAAAAATCTTAAATTAATTATGACGTCAACACAGTTCATTAATTTATTTGCTTGTAAAGTTAGTTTTGACCATTTTTGTCGCTACTGCAACGATAGAAAAAAGTTTTTCAGCAATGAAATATATAAAGAATGAATTGCGCAATCGAATGGGAGATTAGTGAATGAATGATTGCTTAGTTGTGTATATTGAAAGAAAAGTAACTTGTAGCATTGATAATAAAACTATCATGCAACGATTTCAAAATATGAAAACTCGTAGAAGGGAATTGTAAACTTTATGTATTTGCGTGTTTTTTTATTGTTGTTGTTGTCAATATATGAATTTCTCTTTTTATTAGATTGTGTAATTTATGTTTCTTAAGGAACACCCTGAAAAAAATTCCTGAAGCTGCCACTGATTGACATTGTGGTCTTTATTGCTTCAAAAGCTGCGAAGGGCAAATGAATTTCTCTTTCTCGACAATTATATTCCTGCCCATATGCTTTGTACGGTAAAAAGAATGTCTCTCATTATGGAACATCTAGAAAATCTTGTAGCGGAAATGCTCTCTTTACCCTCACCCTCACTGCCCCCATTCTCGTCCACCTCCTTCGCGTGAACAGCGTCAGACAGTGTAAGCTACTGTGTTCGTGCGTGTGCTCCGCGCTCAGGTGAGCAAAAATGGGAGCATGCATGCATGTAGGTGTATGTAAAACTAATAGACAAACTATGAAGAATAAATATAGATATATGTAATAATGAGTATGAATTGAATTCCATACTAATTTGTATCAAAGTAGATTTTACAAATCTTCCTACAATCCTTCTTTGAGAGTTATTGAGAAAATTAAAATTAAATAAGAAAAAATATAGTTTATGTTTACGTATGACAATTATAGTTGTTTATAATTTTTTTTTTTTTGTTTATTTTGTTATAATATTGAAATTTTTTAAGGTTACTTTTTAAAATATTTTCTTTAAAACTTCTCTCGAGCTAATTTGAAATTTAGGCTCTGCCACTATTTCATGGGAGAATATAAGAAAACGTGCAAATAAAAAAATTTCAGAAAATGTCCTTTCTATGATTTATAAATATTTTTTAACTAGCTCCTTTTGTAATTTTTTTTAATATGTTTTCACCCATAATACTCCAACCAATAACCATTAATTACCCCCGCCCCCAAATTTTCTTTTTTGGGTGTTTCTGCTTTAAGCTTTCTTGTATTTTCTAAACCCTAGTTGGAATAAGGTAAAGTAGAAAAAAGAGTATGCATAATCAAAAAAGCTGGAATAGCTCAGTTGGTTAGAGCGTGTGGCTGTTAACCACAAGGTCGGAGGTTCAAGCCCTCCTTCTAGCGTGCTTTTAAATATTTTTTCCTTCCATGAAAAAACTGGGTTCTGGGCCGAATAAAATAAACTTAAAACCCAAAGGGAAGTCCAAAACTCCTTCTAGCGTGCTTTTAAATATTTTTTACTTCCATAAAAAAACTGGGTTCTGGGCCGAATAAAATAAACTTAAAACCCAAAGGGAAGTCCAAAATTCTTTATGTTTTTAAAAGTAAAAGTTGGGTTCAAATTTTCTTCACCACATGGAATAGGATGAAAAACTAACATCGGTTGTGTCGAGTTGAGTAGATTTTTAACCTAACCCACCATAGTGGGTAAAAAAAAAAATCTAACTCATCACAAAGGTTTAATAAAACCCATGTGGATTGGGTTGGGTCAAGTTAGATCCATGGGTTGGACAACTTTTTTTTTTAATTATAATTATTATTATTAATAATAAATTGAACATTAAAATAACACCACCACAAATCAGAGTAAGTTTCTAACTAAATAATCATGAGCATATCATTAATCAAACACAAACTATTTGAAGAGAAAACAAGAGTAACAGAAAATGGAGAGGAAAATTTTTCCTCTAGGCTCACATTTTTTTTATTCTCCCAATTTGGGAGGAAAATGGGAAGAAAAACGTGTTAAATAATGTACTTTATACAAATACCTTTCACTATATTCATCTCACCTGCCCTTCCCTTTATTCATCTCACCTATAAATGATTATTATTATTATTTTTCCATTATTCCCAGAGGTCTTCACGCAGCAGTATATAATATAACTAAGCAATAGACACAAAAAGTGCAAGCCAATAGTTGTTTGTTATGTCATTCCGGTTTTTTTTTTTTTTTTTTTTTTTTTTTTTTGAAATTGTCTTCCCAGGTAGTAAGCAGAAGCAGTAAATTTTTAATTATTATAATAATAAAATAATTTATATAAATTTATATGTATTTGTGTTAATTTTTATATTATTTAATGAGTGTAAATATATCTATTTCTTATATATCATATAATAAGTACATAATAGTCAATTTATATAAACTACATTTTCTTTCCTCCTTTTTTTTCTCCAACCAAACAAAAATGTTTTCTACTCTCCCACTTTTCCACCCTTCCTACCAAACACAAATGAGGGAAAACAAATCTTTTCTATCCTCTCATTTTTTCATCCTCCCACTAATTTTCTATCCTCTCACTTTTCCACTTCTCCAACCAAACGAACCCTTAGAGTTTTGGTTTTATTTAGGAAGAGAGGCAAAAAAGTAAATACCAAAATTATATAATATATATTTCAAATTTTAAATATATATGAACTAATATATATATATATATATATATATATATATATATATATATATAAGTTAAACACTTAACCAATTAACCCAACCAACACTTTTCATGTATAATAATGTTAGTTTTTTTTAGAGGAAGTTGAAGCCAAAGACTACAACTAAGTTTATAACTAAACTTTGCTCTTTAAAAAGTTTTTCAATCCTTATTTTTAGGGTCAAGACCCACTAATTACAATCCAATAACATCTTTATTTGTGCAATGGCTTATATGTTGTGAGAGAGATGATACATATATTTGATACATGAAATATATTGTATTACTTGTGTCATTATGTAATCAGCAAGTAAACAATTTTTTTTTTATAGTAATATTCTATTATTTTAACTTACGAAAGTATCAAGAAGTCTTTTTGACAATTAGACTAACACAACACCAAAAGCTTGAGAAATTTGAGTGTTCCGACACCTGAAATGTATGCATGCTTTTGTGAATTGTGTTTATTTCATCCGTATTTTAGGGAGCCGACTCAATCTATTTTGAGCGTTGATGTGCCAAGTTATAAATGTCAAGGACTAATTTTCTAGGGAGTGGAGGGCAAGAAAACGGAATATTTGATGGTCAAGATGATTTTGGATTTTGCTTAAGCTATTCATTTTTTGAAATATTTTCTCGAGAATTGAAAAAGTATTGACAGCTTTTTCAATTCTCGAAAAAATGTTTCTAAAAATGGATAGCTTAATGTGTGCCTTAAGGATATACATTAATCAGTCCCTTTTTTTAATAGTCTTTATAATTTTCCAAAGTGAATACTATAAAGTTCAAGTGAGTCACTCGACACAAGATGCTAGGAGAGAGGTTTGCAAACCTTGCATCCCTTTTTGACAAACAATTAAAACTCCTCGTAGTTTAAAAATTCATTTTTAAACAGTTATACAAGCTACATATCACCAATCAGGCAATCACATATTAAAAAGTTCGTATCAGTGCACTCAAATCCTATTTTTGCCCAATTTTACTTGGCAAAAATGTTGTCATACCAAAACATGACCAAACCAAAAACACTTTTGGCTACAACAGCTTCTGTTGCTGCTTCAGCAACGCTTCTTACGAAGAGAAATCCGGAGTTACTTCTTCTCTTGCGTACATAAGTTTTCATCATTTTTCTTCTCAAGTCACCATTGTTATTGAAGAATTCCAAAGTCACACTAGAAAGCAAAGCATTGGGAATCTTAATACCTCTCTCAAATCGGAAATCAGATCCTATGAGCTATGCTTTCACAAGAAATACAAAGAGAAGATACTAAGTTCCTATCTTCAATTCATTTTAGAAAAGGCAAAGGCCATTAAAGAAGATGGCAAAATAGTGAAGCTGCACGTTATGGAGAATGGTAATAGATTTAGATCAGGGGCCATGAACGTGATCAATCTCAATCAGCCAATGACCCTTGAGACCCTTGCAATGGACTCAAATCTCAAGAAGACATTGATTGAGGATTTGAACAAATTTTCGAGTGGGAAGGAGTACTACAAAAGAATTGGGAAAGCTTGGAAACGAGGGAGGGAACTTGTTTTATGGCCCTCCTGGCACGGGCAAGTCAAGCTTGATTGCAGCCATGGCTAATCACCTAACCTTTGACATCTATGACTTGGATCTAACCGACATCCACTCCAACTCTCAGCTCAAGTCTTTGTTACTCAGCACGTCTGGCAGATCAATACTTGTCATAGAAATATATGTGTGTGAAACTCCCTCCTAGAGACTTGAACCCCGACCCTTGCCCCCCACACCCCACAAGCACTTATACTTGTCATAGAAGATATTAATTGCTCTATCGAGCTGGAAAATCGGGATTCAAAGTCTCAACCATGGAATCATGACAACAGTAAGCTTAGTGCGATTATAATATCTGCCATTTCTTAAAAATGACATTATAAGGTTAGTATGTAACAATGCCCTCTAGTTAACAAAAGTCATTGTGATTAAGAGAGAAAATGGTAAGAGATAGTCCTTGGTGGTTTAAGCCTTAGGAGAACATCATGGCTAAAACGAGTTAAAATTTGGGGAATTTGTTGCTACTTGCTAATACTTAATTGTATCATAGTCTGAAATGATATGTCTTGGTGCTATTGGGGAACATCATGGCTAAACCAAGTAAAATTTAGGCATATTTGTTCCTACGAGTTATATCATAGTCTGAAGAAATATGTTTTCTAACTAGTTTTCTTTTCAACAGATGACACTCTCAGGACTGCTCAATTTTATTGATGGTCTTTGGTCCTGTTGTGGTGATGAACGCATCATTATCTTCACAACTAATCATAGAGAAAGACTTAACCCAGTTTTGTTAAGACCTGGACGTATGGACATGCACATTTTCATGTCCTATTGCACAATGTCTTGAGTTCAAGCAACTTGCATTTAACGATCTGGGGGGCTTCGCCATCATTGTCTCTTTGATCAGATTGAAAGGCTTATAGAGAAGGTGGAGGTTACTCCTGCAGAAGTGGCAGAGGAGCTGATGAAAATAAACGAACCTGAAGGCTCCCTCAAGGCCTATTTGAACTTTCTTCAAGACAAGATAGTTAACGAGATGAAGATAAGGGAAACAAACTGAGTTCTGAAAGGGCAAGAAAACAAAATTTTTGGTAGTTTTTCATTTGACCTGAGTTTTGGTTCCTCAGGTTCTTCATTGAAAATACTACATGGCATAGTCCTACCCTCCAACCATGCTCTGAACAAATTCAAGGAAACTGTCTTTCAGAGGACACTCCCCCGTCCATGTCCATTCAGACTCTCACACAAATATCATCGTTATTTCATCATATGACTTCCTCTAGACTCATCTAAGTTGGAAATTGGCATCCAATGGTTCCTTAGGAAACATTGGTATTATGGTATTATAACTTTAGGCTTCATAACTATGGAAAGCTCTCCTAGTTACTGCTGATTAAGTAAAGAAAAGTCCATAAGGAATCATAACTACTTCCGAGGCCACGTCTAACAGAATTAAAAAATTGTCAGATTTTACAAACAAAATTGAGTAGCGCAGAGGAACAAAATGAATGGTAAAGAAAAGTAAATGAGCAACTTCACAAGCACTTTAATACTGAAACTACAGCTCTTATTGCTCAACACAATAACAACAAAAAGGTGTATCTTTTCTTATTTATCAATAAATAACACAAGGTAATTATTGGAATACATAACAAAAATTACAGCTATAAACCCCACCTAAAACAAATCCCATACAAGCAGAAAATTCGCTAGAGATATACCTAACAACACAGCAGTTCTCCATACAAAAGTGAAAAACAGAAACTCAATCCAAGGATATAACTGCCACTTTGACAATCGATAATAAATCATACATTTAAGACATTTAATCACCGAGTTTCATCCTCAAGGTTGCGGAAACCATTGGTCAGGTCCTCATATAACTTATTGAATTTGGCCACAAGAGCTGCTTCTCCCTCAGCCGGATCCTCAAATTTCTGAGACCTGTGATGCCAATAAATCACCAGATTACAACCAGCTTCTCATACATTATGAATAGACCATGTTCACTTATTTTAGCACCATTATTACTTACACTAAACGGTAAAAGAGATCTCCCAATCGATGTTTGATAAGGGTATAAGAAATCTTTTGACCATCCATACCAGCTGCTCTCTCCACCGCCTGCATATTTCAAGCAGCATTACATTAGAGCTCATTTTGCACTCGTGCTCCAATTAGTTATTACAAGAAAATAAATAAATAAAAATAAAGAGGAGAGAGAGAGAGAGAGATAGAGAGAGAGAGAGAGAGAGCGTAATGATTAAACAAAACAGAGGAAAAAGGAATGTTAAATCCATTCACTTTCAATTTGCTTCCTACATCCTCCCAAGAGCCCAATGAAGCACTAAGGAGTAAGAGAACCTTTACGATACTTTCGGATCTCAAATCAGGATATCAAATATGAAAAAGGGGGGAGTACATAATGAACTCTTTGCCCTGCCCTTAATTTTCCAAGAACGAAACTTGAAATTAATTAAGCGATTAAGGGAGCCAATTTAAAATCTCTCTCTCTCTCTCTCTCTCTCTAGAAACAAAAGAGACCCTTGGGTAAAACAGGCGAGAAAAAACTTCAGTCAATGATGAAGACATGATGTAAGTGGTAGATCAGTAGTAAATGGGAATTGAAAAGATATAAAACAAACAAAAAATCTACCTGATTGGCCAAATTAAAAAAATGGATAATGTTGCGCATCATCCAAACAGACTTGTAGAAAGGGCAGAATTTGTCGTATCTGTCATAGCCATACAAAATTCATGTATCAGATTAGGTAGAGGCTACTCTGTCATATTAAACTAATTTTTACAGGATGGATTTTAGACAGATTGACTAATGAGCAGAGACTTACGGAGTAAAAGCATTCTGAGCAAGATAGTCTTCCCTCAAAAGCTTAGCAGTCTCTAGGGTAATCTTGTCTCCTTCAGCTAAAGCATCCTTTCCTACAAGCTGCAAAAACAAGATAGTCATAGGTGTTAAGTAATTAATAGAAGAAACCATTTAAATTAGCTATAAACGCTTTGCTCCAAATGAAAGCAATAATGGACATTCTAATTAATTTCACCCTGGCTTGGGTTCTGTGCTTTGTGTAGTACAGATAGCTGAATATAGGTGGTTAGGTACATAGGGAGGGTGGTGGTACCACTCAGATTGCAGTCAATAGGATACCTTTGTATCCAAAAATCAATCCGAACGTGAAGTCCATATGTCACTTACAAAACTGTGTATGTCAGGTAATTAGTCCGGCTTTATCTTAATGATTAAGGACCTCTGAGACACCCATTAGAAGAGAATTCTTTTATCTCCAACTAAAAGAAAGACCAGGACAAATGAAGGCATACCTGGACAATTTCATTCAGGTCATCCTCTCTCTGCAGCACCTCACGGGCCTTTGTCCTGATGTTAATAAAATCTGGATCAAATTGATCATAGAAAGACTCCAATGCCTGGAAACATGAGAAACATACTAATCAATGGATAGGACTAGTATCATTGTACACAAAAGGTTACGCCATGAATTTGATAAGCAAGATGTGGAAACAGTTTAAGAACAGACCCCTGAGTACTTAGAATATGAAATAAGCCAGTTTACAGAAGGGAAATGTTTCCTCTGGGCAAGTTTTTTGTCCAAACCCCAGAAAACCTGCAAAAAATAAATAGAATAATCAAATAAAGTAGCAGATAGATTAAATAATGGTTGCTAGTGTTGGAATAATAATTGCTAGTTTAAATTGCTTAATATAATTTTTAATCCCACATGCTGGATTTGATTTTGAAGGATTTTACTCTGATAAAAACGCTAGTGTTATACAACAACAACAAAAGCCTTAGTCCCAAAATTTGGGGTTGGCTATAGATCCTTGACAACTAAGATTAGGTCAGCCACATGCATTCAAGTAGTGTTATATATTTTAAAAAACATATTAAGCCTAATTATTTCCAATAAAAAGATTAGTAACGTTTACTTCAATCCATAAATTTCATCATCAAAAGAAAATTATTTTACCATTCCAACTTTATTCAAGCCACTTAAACTAAAAACTTAAATGCCATTCTCTTTGACTACTTCATCCAAATGAACCTTTAGATAGCTCTGCATAATAATCAAACCAAAAACTCATTCACCTGCACAATGATGAAAAAAGAAATTCTGCACACCTCAGGCTTACACTTGTTTCTCAAAAAAAAAAAAAAAAAAAAAAAAAAAAAAGCACACTTTTTTTTTTTTTTTGAGAAAGAAAAGAAAAGTACACTTATTTCTCAAATTGACTTGCTATAATATAGAAAAATATTAATGGAGAAACAATCCAATTAATGCAACCTATGGACGGCAATATTGGACTCAAAATTGTTAATTTACCACACTCAGTTCCCAACTTCAGAAATGTGCCCATAGAATGTTTTATATTTTTTTATAACATCAGGAACTGTTCTAAAGAAGAACCCTTTGGACTTGCTTTTAGCCAATAAAACCTACAAGCAACTGAACCCACCCACCAGAATTAGTGCACATAGAAATTAATATGTGATATGCAGAAAGCATATCATAATCATTTACCTGAACAATGCCAAGCGTTGCAGATGTCACAGGATCTGAGAAATCACCTCCAGGGGGTGAAACAGCACCAACAATTGTGACGCTACCAGTACGTTCTGGACTACCAAGACATTTTACTTTACCAGCACGTTCATAAAATGAGGCTAAACGTGCTGCCAGGTAGGCAGGATATCCACTATCTGCGGGCATTTCTGCCTGTGTAAGAAATCAAGACAAACACCATTAAAGTAGGCTGAGGAAGTAGAGTGGATGACTGAGATGTGCATAAAATACAATTGATCATGTTTCTTTAATCACTTTAAAATATTAAACATAAGGCAAATAAAGGCCTACATGCTCATATTTATGACCTCCAAGAAAAACAGAAAGGAGAGTTAGGCTAAAAAATTAAACCAGTGACAAGATTGCAAAAGTCACTTAATCATAAGATTGGTGAAAGATAAACCAACTTCTCTTGCGGTTGAAAGATATACTGCCTATTAGCCTAACAAAATTGAATATGGATACTGCCTCCAAAAGGCAAGACTCAAGGATGCATCCAACAGTAAATGGGAGTCAATCACCAAACCAAGACCTAGAAAAGAAAAAGTACTAAGTACCTACAGAACGCCATTAGAAGTAGCAAGGTACATCTCAACCCAATCACAGAGCAACAAATACTGAATATGAACTTGATTTCACTCTAACAAGAAGATGTACTTTAGTCTCCAGAAATTGAGAAAGAGAACACTCCTCACCTAGCAAGGTACATCTCAACCCAATCACAGAGTAACAAATACTGAATAAAAACTTGATTTCACTCCAACAAGAATATGTTTGACATTAGTCTCCAGAAATTGAGAAAGAGAACACTCCTCATCACTTTGTAAGAGCAAAGGCCACAGAGAGAGAGAGAGAGAGAGAGAGAGTGAGAGAGAGAGATAGTAAAAGCAAAACCCATACAATATGGGATTAACGAACCATTATCAATGTAGCACATAAGTCATTGAACTGATTCCTTCAAAAAGTCAAGAGTACAAACTCCTGTTACATGAGTTAAAATTAATTGAGAAAACTAACCAGCCGTCCAGAAATTTCACGCAATGCTTCTGCCCATCGAGATGTTGAATCTGCCATCATGCTGACATTGTATCCCATATCTCTGAAATATTCAGCTATTGTGATCCCTGACAATTCAAGATTAAGTTGTAAACTATCATGACACAGCCTTCAGTAAATAGTGGACTAGTTTTGCCAGACCAGCAAAAGCAGCCACATTGAACATACCCACAATAATGTTCATATAAGTGCAGTATAGATATGAATCATAACATACACGGACTGTAAAATGAACTTGTAATGAATAAATCTAATTAATTCATTAAAAATATAATATACTGGAAGACATAATACTTAATAATTAAAGAACAATTAAAATGATGTTCAAAAAGTACCTTCCATCTACAACAGCAATTCAAAAACAAAGTAGATCAGAGAAAGAAAATCAAAATCGTATAATTCATTATGCACTAACTTCATTGTTTCAAATAATATAATAAATATAATGCTAGAAACCCATCTTCACATCAATTTTGAAACATATTGCACCAGAAGTTAACAGAGGAGGAGAGGATTAAGACATACGCTGCATGAAGAACATATTTTCTTAATTGGTAGGTTACACAGGTATCCAGTTGGTTTTGAATCCACAGCCTCACCCTCCACCCATTATTATGGGAGAATGAAGTGCATTAAAGGACATATATAATATTGAGATAAATATTATGTTAAAAAATTTCTACAATTGTAACACCAGATGACTAAACAGAATGAAAAAAACTATAACTCAACTGCAACGCATTAGCAGAATATGCATTTAAAATTCATGATAGACGTCATTTCATCAAATTATTAAGTGTTCAAACCTTAACAAGCTGAACTAATTAGGGTTGCACAGGACCTAATACAAATACCTGTATAAATTGAAGCCTCACGCGCAGCCACTGGCATGTTTGAAGTGTTGGCCACAAGTGTTGTACGCTTCATGACAGATTCTTCACGGCCATCAGGCAATGTCATTGTCAATTGAGGGAAGTCCATAAGAACCTGAAAAATTGGTAACACCTGATTAATCAACTGCAAAAAAATAAAAATAAAAATGATTGATTTATGATCAACATAAGAAAAAACAGACCTCTGCCATTTCATTTCCTCGTTCTCCACAACCAACATAAACTACAGTATCAGAGTTAGAGTACTGCACATATAAAGGTATGTTAGAAACTCAAAAAATTAAAATATATAATCCAAAATATACACAATAAGCCTCTATAGGTCAACAAGTTCACCTTAGAAAGAGCTTGACTAATGACTGTTTTGCCACAACCAAAAGCCCCAGGTATGGCACAAGTCCCACCAAGAACTGAGGGGAAAAGGGCATCAAGAACACGCTGAAATGAAACAAAACCATAAGACATGCACAATTCTCAAAATAAAAATTAATAGATAAAGCAACCAACAAGACATTTATATACCTGACCAGTAAGTAGAGGGGTATCAGCAGAAAGTTTTGATGCAACAGGCCGTGGTGTACGTACAGGCCAAGTCTGCATATGGGTAAAGTACAACAAAACACATATAAGTTTATCAACGGTAGAACAAAGCTATAGCCATTAAAGTGAAAACAAAGGAACAAAGTCAGAAACCTGAAGCATAGTAAATTGCTTTTTGACACCCTGGAACTCAAGCTCTAAGACAGTATCCTGCATATAAATTTAGGAAAAGTTAATAAATTGCATGCTAAAGTGTGAAGTCAAAAACATGGCTTTGAGTTTATTCTCTTATTTGTTAAAATTATAAGTTTCAGTTTCTATTTAAGAGACTAACAGAGTTTATTCTCTTATTTAAGTTCATGTTCAAGTTCAAGAAACACTAGGGAAAAGCCCTAAAGATGCAAACAAATGTATAAACATTGACAAAAAAAAAATTTCATAAATGTCATTCCGATATCACAAAATATGCAGCTATAACCGTCACAAAATAATTGCAAATAATTCAGAAAGAAAATGTTAACTTGACAATGCCGATGGACTAGAAAGGCACACAAGATAGCATGCCAAAGAAATTAGACTGACAAACCTTCAGCGAATATTGACCAGGTGGTGCAATATAAGTAATTTTTCCCATTGCATCAGGAGGAAGTGCAACATGATGTTGCATTAGACTGTTTTCAATGACGCTCTGCATTGGAAAAATCTTAATGTTAGGCCTTAGGAGAAACTTAATGCTAGAAAATAAACAGTCGAGTACTACTCTAATAAGGGTTTATTTTTTAAAACAAAACAAAGATCAAATCTTAAAAAACTTACAGCATACAAGTCTCCGCCCGTTATGGCATCTCCCTCACCTGCCATCAGTGGATGACATTAGATGCTACCACAATAAAACAAAATCAAAATAAAAATCATTTTTAACAGCTATGATTAAATTTTCGTATATTACCTATCTTTTTAGGCTGGAATTCCCAAAGTATATCTTTGTCAAGAGCAGGAACAGACACTCCACGCGGAATATAGACATCACCGGATATTTTTGCAATAGTTTTCAAAGGCCTCTGTTTCAATTACATATAAAAATTAAAATAATGCAAAATCAAAAACTGATTTGTTGCCAGCAATGGCAACATTCTTAAGGCTTGCTAGGAAAAGCAGTGCTTAAACCTAAAGTAGATTTAAAAACCAAAGAAATCATCAGATTACAGTTGCAAGTATAATTCAGACAAACCTGAATTCCATCAAAAATATTTCCCAATATTCCAGGTCCCAACTCCACTGATAAAGGCTGTAATCAACATAGCATTTGTTAGCTGATGTTTTCAACACCATTAGAAAAGGTGGGAAAAAGACAAGGTGGACTCACCTTGTGTGTCCGTAGAACAGGGTCATTCACTGTCAACCCAGCTGTTTCCTCATAAACTGAAATAACCATAGGCACAAGGGTTTTTCATCAATTCTAATGTTTCTCATATCTTCTATCAACAATTTTTTTTTTTTTTTTGGATAATTGTATAATTGGGGGTGGGGGATTAGAATTATGAATGTCTCCACTGGAAACATCAAGAAGGTGCAAAAGCTCTTGGCATCTCTATTGACCATATTACAGCAGTGAAAATTTTCTGATATATATATTTTTTGATAAGTAAAAAAAGAAGGATGTTTAGATTTTACCATGTCATCACTATTTTTTTCATTTTCTTATGCATCGATAGTTGGGGTGGGAGATTTGAACCCAAGATGTCTCAATTGGAAACAACGGGAGGTCTTGACATTGCTAATAATATTAATAATGACGCTGATAATGATGCTATTATTATTTAATTGTTCAACAGGGCAGATCAACATGAATCACCAGGAGAGAGCATAAAAGCGAAGGATAATGCAAGGAAGAATGAATTACAACAGAAAGATTATTAAGAGGTGAGATATGGAAAAATAATGCTACATGGCAGACAAATTTTACCTTATCAGATGGCCAAGAACATTACCAAAAAAAAAAAGAGTTGGGACAAAAGCAAATACCCTGGATGGTAGCAGAATCTCCTTCCAACCGAATGATCTCACCAATAAGATTATCATGCCCAACACGGACAAGCTCATACATTGCAGCCCCAGCCATGCCATCTGCGATGACGACAGGTCCAGATACCTGTCAAATTATATTTTGTAAGTGCAAAACAAACAATTTTTTTTTTTTTAGATATCACTGTCAGTTCTTTACATTTATAAATGATTAGAGAAATTCAACCAATAAGTCAATCCAATACACGCAAATTTAACCAATTTCCAAACTAGTAAACCAGCAACTTGAAGCAGATATATATTATCAAAAGAAACAAAACCCAATAGAGAACGCATTAAAATGATGCAATCGATCTTTGATAATTAAAAAAAAAAAAATAGAAGTAAGAAAAAGGTCCCACAGAAACACTAGCAGTAACAGCAACATCAATTCAACAACACTAACCATTGTAGGTCAACTAATTCATGAATGGAAAACACAGGTATAAAGGCAGAACCCCATTAACCATAATATGGGTTAACAAATTGACTTCATAATGACTTCAACGTACGAAGTGAGTCACCATAATAGGTTGACTCACTTCTTTCATTCAAATTACTGCATAACTATCAAAAAGCATCTCAAAGTAATACAGTGAAAGAAGAGATACATGACAACCTAATACTTCATTAGTCTAAAAGATTCATAACACTTTGAGAACTAGATTGATAGAAGCTCTCATCCCTATAATAGAGAAAGTTGCAATTTTTAACGGAAAAATTAAAGTGATGTTAACTTTATCACCCCATCCATTTTCCCTTAAATTCATTCCACCCCATACCAGCTTTTAAACGCGCCATATTAGCATTTCTTCTATCACATATGCAATTTCTTCAACGACAATCAATAAAACAAGGAATAAACATCCTTGAGAACTAGATTGATAGAAGCTCTCGTCCCTACAATTTCGTCCAAGCTCGATTATCATCATTCAAATTTAAAAAGTTGCAATTTTTTCACTAAAAAATTAAAAAGATGTTAACTTTATCACTCCATCCATGTTCCCTTAAATTCATTCCACCCCATACCAGCTTCTAAACACACCATATTAGCATTTCGTCTATCACATATGCAATTTCTTTAACGACAATCAACAACACAAAGAAATAAACATCTTTGAGAACTAGATTGACAGAAATCTCTCATCCCCTATAATTTGGTCCAAGCTCAATTATCATCCCTCAAATTTAAAAAGTTACAAATTTTTTTCGCTGAAAAAACTAAAAAGATGTTAACTTTGTGCTTCCATCCATATTCCCACATCAGCATTTCGTCTATCACATATGCAATTTCTTTAACAACAATCAACAACACAAGGAAATAAACATACCCGCAAATCATAAAACAACATAATCATGGCATGTTCCAAGTTACCAAAAGGCCTGAAAATCCACCCATTCAAACCAATAAAGCCGAGCCGGGTAGCATCAAACAGCAAGAAGTCGAAATTCGGTCACATTTTCATTTCCCAATTCTCTCAATCATTACACACACACACTCTCTCACTAACTAAGATTGTCAACCACATGATCATGATTATGATTAGATCTAAAAAAAAAAAAAAAAAAAAAGCTTAACAAGTTCAAATTCAATCCAATTCGAATTACTAAAAGCATACAAATTAAACCCAAAATTGACAATTCAGATCAATCAAAAAAACCTAAAATAACTCAGGGAAAAAGAAATGTAACGAGACGATCTAATCAAAAAAACGCACCGTTTAGCAATTCCGATCTACAACTAAATCAGATTTGTTCCAATCCCAAACAAATTAAAATAAAAAATAATAAAGTGTTGTACGGACCTTTCGGACATAACCGTACTCGCTCTCTTTCTCGGAATCTTCAAACGTTGTCAATCGAGCTCCGTACACGGCCGGCATGGTTGGGTTGTGTTTGTATTTGTTAACAATATGGGATCGGAAAATTTGAAGATCTGAGAGAGTGTTTTACTAAACTAAACTAAACTCGACAGACAGACAGACAGACAGAGGATTGGACGAGAAACAGAGAAGTCCCTCTTTCCGATTCTGAAAAAGGTTTTGGATCGAATTATATACAAAACGACAGAAACTTAAAAGAAAGAGAGATGTAGATAAAGAGAGAGAGTGATGATGCATGTGAGTCGTGAAATTAATCAAAATTATAATGTAGGAGTAGGACACGAGGTTTTTGTTTTTGTTTTTTTTTTTTTTAAGCTACAAAACTTGGTTGCACCCAGAAACTACAACATTATTCAATATTATTAAAAATATAACTACTGCATTGCAAGTTTTTTAAGCTTTTAATACACGAATCAAATTTTGTGTCAATCAGATATTATTTACTAAATGATCTGTAAAATTATATTTTATATATAATATTAAACTATAAAAATTTGCAATTTAAACAAGTTATTGACAACATAGTTACTAATATTTAATTTTTTAGAAAATTTGCAAGCATGGAGAATATAAAAAAAATGTAATTTAATGGTAGATTTGCAAAAACTCACTTCCAAGAAAAAAAAATTAAAGTTGTAGTCTTATACTACAACTAATTTTATAGCTAAACTTTATCTATAAAATAAATAAATAAATAAATAGACACGCATTGAGTTATAGAAAAATTTTGTTAGTTTTCAAATGTTGTAAAATTTTTATTAATTTTTATTGTGTTCTTAGAAAGACTATTGTAAAATAAGGTTTTTTTTTTTTTAACCATAATGTATAATGAAATTAAAAGAGCTCAATATCAAAATAAAATATGAGTAAAGGGCGATCACTTGTAAAGTTAAATATATGAGAAGTGACTGAAGCCTTGTAGGTTTAGCTTAATTAGTACCTCCTTATATTTTCAGTGGAGACATCTAGAACTTAAATCTTAAAAAATTATATGAAAATTAATATTGAAGTAAAAAAAAGTTTATCAGTTTCACAAGTGAGATTGGATGGTTTATGACAGGATGAAGCATAGTAACTAATCTAATCGGTTGAATTAGTAGAGAGAATATTCCTTGCTATTGATGAACTTACTAACATCAACCTGTTGATAAAAAATGCTAACTAGCAATAAAATCCCAAATCAACCTTTTTTTTAAAAAAAAAAAATCCCGACTCAACACTTTAAACTCTAAATCTTTCCTTTAAAAAAAATATCTAAGTTAGAGCTAGTCAATATGCCTCCATGTATAATTAATTCTGGTTAGAGTGGTTATGTGACAAAAGGATTCAATTACGTAATGGTACAATAGACTTTTAAGTTCTAACATAAAAGCACACCATAAATTTTACTCAACTATCATGATATGCTAATGCTATGACATTATTTATATGGGATAATGATGAAGTAATGCTTTAATGGGCACGTAATTGATGAGAAATATTTATCTCTCTTCAAAGAAAGGAAGGTGCTCTTGCAAATGGACAACAATGTACGATTTCTGCTTTAGAGAAAGTCCAATCTTTGTTGTTATTTTCCACACAAATCAAGGCCAAATTTGGTGGTTACCGAAAGCAATCCTATTTCTTCACCACCACCCAAAAAAAAAAAATGGTAATCTTATAGAAAAATTTTCACTTTTATTTTACTCCTTATACTTTTAGTGTTGGAGTTGTAACAAATTTAGAGTTTAATGTTACAAATTAAACTCTAGATTTTGTTATTTTTAAATAAGAATTAATTTAAATAGAATATGTATTACTTTCATATTGGAGAAAATCCGCACAAAAAATAAGATATTTATTACTTTCTGATGATGCACAGAAAATTAGTATGCTGCATGCTCCGGGCTTCAAAATGCTTGTGGTTGCTTGGAAGACCTAAAAAGAAAGAAACACAACATCAAAGATAACCGGGGTGAACCGGTCAAAAATCCTCTAATACTTAAGTTAATTTTCTTTCTAGAACTCAGGAATTCTAACTTTAGGAGTGGTGAAAACATACCTTCATTTGATATGGATGAGTCATTTTATAGTGAGTTTTGGAGTGGTCATTTGTTTAGTAGCTTCCTCAACATGGATGGAAGTTAGAATGTTCAAACTTAACTTCCACAATTGCTATGGAAGTTAGAAAGTTTAGACTTATCTTCTATAACTGCTATTAGAAGTTAAGAACTTAGTGGGAAGTTATAGCGATGAAAAAAGATTTTGCTCATACCTCAGAATTGTAGAATGTGATCCGAATTATAAGCCATGGAACACAAATTTACTCTAATAATTTCAAAGTGTTGGGAGGTCGTCCAGGTGCTTCCACTCTGGATGACCTTCTTACGCTTGGACAATACTCTTGTATTGAGTTAACCTTTCTGGACTTGGATGACACTATGGACGAACTGGAGATAGTCTAATTTTTGGTTCACCATCACTTTCAATTCCTTTAAGCTCATTCAAAGGGCGGTTAATCTCGTTTTTTATGTTTGGAGATAATTTGGAAACTTTTTGTGTTTGTGAGAAATATGGTTTTTATCATGAAATGAGTATTAAGGTGATGAATTTTGTGGCTTTGAATTCAGTAGTTTAGAAATTTTGTGTTGGAAGGTGTTTTTGAAGGATTTTGTACTTGTGTTTGCATAAAAATCATTGACGGGTTAGAGCATTCACAGTTTAGCAACTTAAAAACTTACTTTATCAATTTTAACAACACATTTTACAATACACCTAACATCAAAACTTCTATTTTAACATACACTGCATTAAAATAATATGAACAACTAATAAAATAAATATAATAAACAATAACTCACTGCCACCATCAACCTCAAGAAATAAATTTACTACGCCACATTAAGACATTTCTTTTGAATGGTGGAAAGGTGGTGCTTGGGAAATGTTGAAGCCAATTTCATGGTCTTGGAAGGGGTTTGACGAAGGTGAGAGTGGAGTCTTTTTAAATTAATTTCAGAACTTTTAGGTGAGAGAATTCTAAAATTGACCAAAGTGGTTCCCTTTTATTTGTGATTCCTTTATTAATGATTTTTTTTTTAAGATTTCTAAAAACTTAGGGTCTATTTAAGATTCACTTATTTTACTGAAACTGAAATTTTTTTACTGAATATATTGTAGATAAATGTAAAAATTAGCTGAAATAATACAGTGAAATCCATAGATAATATCAAAAAGTGTGGTGAAAATCATAATTAATAACAAAAAAAAAAAACAAAATAATAAAATAAACTGACAAAAAAAATGTATTCAGGTAAATTTAAGGAACATTTTCGAGAAAAATTGGACAAATAAAGATTTTTTTTTTTAAGGCCTGAAATCAGATTGCGAATCTGACCCATCAGACTATCAGAATACCAATCTACTTGTAGTGGGCTCAAATCAACACATCAACTCAAGGCCCGGTGAAGTACGGCACTTTGACTCCCATTTTCCATTAAAAAAAAAAAAAATCCACTTTTCTTCTGATTTTTGGTATTTTCAAAAGTTATATCAATTGGGACTCGGTTTATAATTTAAATGGAATTTTTCTTAATTAGCAAGGATAATTTCAATTGGGACTGGGTTTTCAATAATCAGTTTACTTATTTATTTTTGAAAAGCAAATTATTATATTTAATAATTTTTTTTTGAAGGGATTATATTTAATAATTGAAAATTCCACAATCATCTTGTAGGATCTTCCCATGCATATAAGTATTATTGATAATCTTTCAGAACCAATAGAATCAATATTTTAATTGAATTTCATATTAAGTCAACAAATTTTTTTATAGAAAAAACCCAATTCTTTGATTTTTTTTTTTTATGGGAAGAATTTTTTTTTTCTTCTAAAGATAAAGAATGTTTTAAAATACAAAATACCTTACATTTTTTTTAAGCTCTCCAACAACTCATGTTTAGTAAATGATTATAAATTTTATATTTGCATTCAACTTCAAAATACCTAAGGGCTAAGGATTTAAACAGAAGGCAGGGCCGTGTACATTAGTGAAATGCAGACTTGTAGCGCTGATAATAACATTGATTATGTGAAAAACAATACTAATAATAATAATCATAATAATTTTATTGTAATTTATTTAAAGTAACATGGATACATAGAACAAACCAGTAATAAACTCCGAACAAAAATAATGCTTACAATTTCATTGGAAATGATGCTCCCCTTCACTCGGAAATGAATATAAATATTATTTGAATTGCACAAAGTCTCTTACTTTGTTTACTTTCTTTTGCAAAACCATCAAGTCCACTGCCGTCAACGGTGGTGATTTCGTTCTAATAATATTTTCCTCAAATTTTGGTAAGGTGAATAAAATTTGAGTGTTTTTTTTTTTTTTTTGATAGCTTTAAATAACAGTTTTGATAGTGGATTGATAATAGGGCAGAATCCTAGCCTTTTATTTTAAAAGGAAGGTGGGGATTTAAAGAATTCTATATGGTAGAGTAATATAAGAACTTTAGAGGATCATAATCCATGGACACATTTTATTTTGATTATTTATCAACCAATACGTTAGTTTGCATACTTGGTATTTTCATGTTGACAAGTCATTTATGGTGCACAATATATAAATTTCCAAACTAGTAAACCAGCAACTTGAAGCAGAAATATATTCAAAAGAAAGAAAACCCAATAGAGAACACATTAAAATGATGCAATCGATCTTTGATAAAAAAAAAAAAAAAAAATAGAAGTAAGAAAAAAGTCCCACAGAAACACTAGCAGTAACAGCAACATCAATTCAACAACACTAACCATTGTAGGTCAACTAATTCATGAATGGTATAAAAGCAGAACCCCATTAACCATAATATGGGTTAACAAATTGACTTCATAATGACTTCAACGTACGAAGTGAGTCAGTTACTGATCACCATAGCTCTCATCTTCTTTCATTCAAATTACTGCATAACTATCAAAAAGCACCTCAAAGTAATACAGTGAAGGAAGAGATACATGACAACCTAATACTTCATTAGTCTAAAAGAATCATAACACTTTGAGAACTAGATTGATAGAAGCTCTCACCCCTATAATATAGAAAGTTGCAATTTTTTAACTGAAAAATTAAAAAGATGTTAACTTTACCACTCCATCCATTTTCCCTTAAATTTATTCCACCCCCTACCAGCTTTTAAACGTGCCATATTAGCATTTCTTCTATCACATATGCAATTTCTTTAACAACAATCAATAGAAGGAAATAAACATCCTTGAGAACTAGATTGATAGAAGCTCTCATCCATACAATTTGGTCCAAGCTCGATTATCATCACTCAAATTTAAAAAGTTGCAATTTTTTCACTAAAAATTAAAAAGATTTTAACTTTATCACTCCATCCATTTTCCCTTAAATTCATTCCACCCCATACCAGCTTCTAAACACACCATATTAGCATTTCGTCTATCACATATGCAATTTCTTTAACGACAATCAACAACACAAAGAAATAAACATCTTTGAGAACTACATTGACAGAAATCTCTCATCCCCTATAATTTGGTCCAAGCTCAATTATCATCCCTCAAATTTAAAAAGTTACAAATTTTTTTCGCTGAAAAAACTAAAAAGATGTTAACTTTGTGCTTCCATCCATATTCCCACATCAGCATTTCGTCTATCACATATGCAATTTCTTTAACAACAATCAACAACACAAGGAAATAAACATACCCGCAAATCATAAAACAACATAATCATGGCATGTTCCAAGTTACCAAAAGGCCTGAAAATCCACCCATTCAAACCAATAAAGCCGAGCCGGGTAGCATCAAACAGCAAGAAGTCGAAATTCGGTCACATTTTCATTTCCCAATTCTCTCAATCATTACGCACACACACTCTCACTAACTAAGATTGTCAACCACATGATCATGATTATGATTAGATCTAAAAAAAAAAAAGTTTAACAAGTTCAAATTCAATCCAATTCGAATCACTAAAAGCATACAAATTTAAACCCAAAAATGACAATTCAGATCAATCAAAAAAACCTAAAATAACTCAGGGAAAAAAAATGCAACGAGACGATCTAATCAAAAAACGCACCGTTTAGCATTTCCGATCTACAACTAAATCAGATTTGTTCCAATCCCAAACAAATTAAAATAAAAAATAAAAAAAGAGTTGTACGGACCTTTCGGACATAACCGTACTCGCTCTCTTTCTCGGAATCTTCAAACGTTGTCAATCGAGCTCCGTACACGGCCGGCATGGTTGTGTTGTGTTTGTTAACAATATGGGATCAGAAATTTTGAAGATCTGAGAGAGGGTTGTACTAAACTAAACTCGACAGACAGACAGACAAACAGAGGATTGGACGAGAAACAGAGAAGTCCCTCTTTCCGATTCTGAAAAAGGTTTTGGATCGAATTATATACAAAACGACAGAAACTTAAAAGGAAGAGAGCCGTAGATAAAGAGAGAGAGTGATGATGCATGTGAGTCGTGAAATTAATCAAAATTATAATGTAGGAGCAGGACACGAGGTTTTTTTTTTTTGCTACTTGATGTTTATAATAGTGAATTTTGTTATTTATTTATTTTTCTAACATTTTAAGAGGAATGTTGATGCTGGATGTGGATGTGGATTTTTTTTTTTTCTGTATACCTTAAAGTTTGGAAGTGATTGAATTTTACATCAAAATTTAGTGCATTTGTATTGTATGTGTCTTTTTAGAAGAATTTTGATATGCTCAAATTTGGATTATTTGATTTTTCTGTGTATGATGGAGTTATACGACTTATCTACCATGTTATAAATAATACATGTAGATAGTTTTATAGGTGGACATGTATTATTTATATCAAATAAGGATAAAATTTAGCTACAATATTGGTTGTAGCTAAAAACTACAACATTACTTAAGATTATTAACATTACTATATATTTCAAAAATATAACTGCTGAATTGTAAGTTTTTTACGTTCTTAATACAAGTGTCAAATTTTGTGTCAATCAGATATTATTTACTATATAATATATGATCTGTAAGATTATATTTTATGTATAATATTAAACTACAAAAACTTGCAATTTAAACAAGTTATTGACAACATAGCTACTAATCTTTAATTTTTTGGAAAATTTGCAAGTATGGAGGATATAAAAAGAAAATGTAATTTAATGGTAGATTTGTAAAAACTCACCTCCAAGAAAAAGATATTATAGTTGCAATCTTATAGTACAACCAATTTTATAGCTAAACTTTGTCCATAAAATAAATAAATAGACATGTTTTGAGTTATAGAAAAATTTTGTTAATTTTCGAATGTTGTAAATTTTTATTAATTCTTATTGTGTTCTTTGAAAGACTATTGTAAAATAAGGTTTTTTTTTTTTTTTAACCGTAATGTATAATAAAATTAAAAGAGCTCAATATCAAAATAAAATATATGAGTAAAGGGCAATCACTTATAAAGTTAAATATAGGAGAAGTGGCTACAGCCTTGTAGGTTTTAGCTTAATTAGCACCTCTTTGTGTTTTCAGCGAAAACATCTAGAATCTCCATTTTTCCCATTGTATCTATCTGATTAAAAAAATGATATGAAAATTAATATTGAAGTAAAAAAAGTATATCAATTTCACAAGTGAGATTGGATGGTTTATGACAGGATGAAGCATAGTAACCAATCTAATCAGTAGAATTAGTAGAGAGCATATTCCTTGCAATTGATGAACTTACTAACATCAACCTATCGCATAAAAAATGCTAACTATCAATAAAATCCCAAATCAACCTATTTAAAAAAAAAAAAAATCCCAACTCAACACTTTAAACTCTAAATCTCTCCTTTAAAAAAAATATCTAAGTTAGAGCTAGTCAATATGCCTCCATGTATAATTAATTCTGGTTAAAATGGGTACGTGACAAAAGGATTCAATTACGTAGTGGTACAATGGACTTTTAAATTCTAACACAAAGACACACTATAAATTTTACTCAACTATCATGATATACTGATGCTATGACATTATTTATATGGGATAACGATGAAGTAATGCTTTAATGGGCACTTAATTGATGAGAAATATTTCTCTTCAAAGAAAGGAAGGTGCTCTTGCAAATGGATAACAATGTACCATTTCTACTTTAGAGAAAGTCCAATCTTTGTTGTTATTTTCCACACAAATCAAGGCCAAAATTGGTGGTTAGAGCATCTCCAGTGGGAATGCCAAATGGGAAATGTAAGCACTATTTAGCATTAGAAGCCAAAAAACACCCAGCATTTGAACTTGTAAACATTTGGAATTGTAAAAGTTTTTACAATTGTGCTACAGTAGCATCTTATTAATAAGATGCTACTGTAGCTCAATTGTATTTCTCAAAATGATTTTTTTATTGTCTCTCTCATGACTCCGACCAACTTTCTCTCTCCTCTCTTTGTCTCATTATTTCTTTTCTTTTCTCTATCTTCCTTCTCTCTCTCATTTTGCTCTCCTCTCTTCAGACTCAACCCTATAGCCACCATATCTCAAAAAAAAAAAAAAAAAAAAAACCCAGAGATCGGCGTTAGGCGCGGGATGTGGTGTTCAACGTTGGGCGTGGGATGTGGTGATCGGCATTGGGCGTGGAGATCGTGGGATGTTGAGATCGGCGTTGGGCGTTGGGTGTGGTGATCGGCGTTGGGCGTGGAGATCGTGGGATGTTGAGATCGGCGGGCGTTGGGTGTGGTGATTGGCGCAGAGATCAGAAATGGGTTTTGTTCATTTATGGTGCAAATTGTTCATTTATGGGTCTGATTTTGCTGGGTGTGGTGATCGGCGTAGAGATCGAAAATGGGTTTTGTTCATTTATGGTGCAAATTGTTCATTTTATGGGTCTGATTTTGCTGGGTGTGGTAATTGGCCCAGAGATCGGAAATGGGTTTTGTTCATTTATGGTACAAATTGTTCATTTATGGGTCTGATTTTGCTGGGTTTTTGTTGGTCATTTGTGGGTTTTGTTTTGGAGGTGGTGGGTGATGGGCAGTGAAGCAGGTGGTTTATTTGAGTTTTGTTGCCTTTTTGGACGGTGGTGGTGGTGGTGGTTTCAGTGGAAGAGAGACAGAGGAAGAGTTAAAAATTAGAGAGAGGAGAGAGATGGGAGAGAATAGATATGAATTTGGAAAATATTATTTTATTGGTTAGAGATATTATTTTAAAGAGTAGAATAGGAAAATAAAAGTTGGGATGTTGGTTATGTTGTAAAATGGTATGGTATAAGTGATAAAGTAACTTTTTAGAATGGTAAAATAAGATAGGATGAGGATTCCGGATGTGGATGCTCTAAACTGAAAGCAATCCTATTTCTTCACCACCACCCCAAAAAAAAAAAAAAAATGGCAATCTTATAGAAAATTTTTCACTTTTATTTTACTCCTTGTACTCTTAGTGTTGGAGTTGTAACAGATTTAGAGTTTGATGTTACAAATTAAACTCTAAATTTTGTTATTTTTAAATAAGAATTAATTTAAATAAAGTATGTATTTTTTTTTTTAATACAAGATAGAATTTCTACTCTAGTATAATCTAAGTGTATATGTGTGTGAAGCTCTCTCTTGGAGACTCCCTTACCCTCTACACTCTACAAGCATTTATACTTGTAGAGTGACCACTGCACCAAGGGTGTGCGGTAGTATGTATTACTTTCATATTGGAGAAAATCCGCACAAGAAATAGGATATTTATTACTTTCTGATGATGCACAGAAAATTAGTAGGTTGCATGCTTCGGGCTTCAAAGGGCTTGTGGTTGCTTGGAAGGCCTGAAAAGAAAGAAACACAAGATCAAAGGTGACCGGGGTAAACCGGTCAAGAACCCTTTGATGCTTAAGTTAGTTTTCTCTCTAGAACTTAGGAATTCCAACTTTAGGAGTGGTGAAAACATACTTTCATTTGATATGGATGAGCCCTTTTATAATGAGTTTTGGAGTGGTTACTTGTTTAGTAACTTCCTCAACGTGGATGGAAGTTAGAAGGTGCAGACTTAACTTCCACAATTACTATGGAAGTTAGAAGGTTTGGACTTATCTTCTACAACTGCTATCAAAAGTTAAGAACTTAGTGGAAAGTTATAGTGATAAACAAGGATTTTGCTCATACCTCAGAATAGTAGAATGTAGTCCGAATTATAAACTCTGGAACATAAATTTACTCTAATAATTTCAAAGCGTTAGGACGTCGTCCAGGTGCTTCCACTCTAGACAACCTTCTTACACTTGGACGATACTCTTGTATTGAGTTAACCTTTCTGGACTTTGATGATAATATGGACGAACTGGAGATAGTCTAATTTTTAGATCACCATCACTTTCAATTCCTTTAAGCTCATTCAAAGGGTGGTTAATCTTGTTTTTGATGTTTGGAGATAATTTGGAAACTTTTTGTGTTTGTGAAAAATATGGTTTTTATGATGAAATGAGTATTAAGGTGATGAATTTTGTGGCTTTGAATTCAGTAGTTTAAAAAATTTGTGCTGGAAGGTGTTTTTGAAGGATTTTGTACTTGTGTTTGCATAAAAATCATTGACGGGTTAGAGCATTCACAGTTTAGCAACTCAAAAACTTGTTTTATCAATTTCATAAACACATTTTATAATGTACTCAATATCAAAACTTTTATTTTAACATATACCACATTGAAATATTATAAATAACTAATAAAATAAATATAATAAACAATAACTCACCGCCACCATCAACCTCAAGAAATAAATTTAATACGCCACATTAAGACATTTCTTTTGAATGGTGGAAAGGTGGTGCTTGGGAAATGTTGAAGCCAATTTCATGGTCTTGTAAGGGGTTTGACGAAGGTGAGAGTGAAGTCTTTTTAAATTAATTTCAAAACTTTTACTTGAGAGAATTCTAAAATTGTCCAAAGTGATTCCCTTTTCTTTGTGATTCCTTTATTAATGATTTTTTTTTAAAAGATTTTTAAAAACTTAGGGTCTGTTTAGGATTTGTTTATTTTGCTGAAATTGAAAATTTTTTGCTGAATGTACTGTAAATAAAAGTAAAAGTTAGCTGAAATAGTACAGTAAAATTCATGAATAATATAAAAAAGTGTAGTGGATGTCATAAATAGTAACAAAAAAAAAGTAAAATAAGTTGGTAAAAAATAAGCTATCCAAACTAAGCTATCCTGGTGTGTTTGTATTCAGCGTTTTCTGCCGCAGTGTTTGCTGCGTTTTTTTTTTTTTTTTTTTTCTTCCCTTGACACGCATCTGGTACTGTTCATTGTCCATAAACAGTGATTTTAGGCATGTGAACAGTACCAGACGCGTGAATAGTAATTTTTTTATTATTTTTATTTTTTAATTTCCAGTAAAATAAGCGATATCTAAAGGCATACTAAACCAAGGAACATTTTCAGCGAGGAGAAAAATTGGACAAATAAAGATTTTTTTTTTAAGACCTGAAATCAGATTGCGAATCTGACCCATCAGACTCTCAGAGTACCAATCTACTTGAAGTGGGCTCAAATCAACAGATCAACTCAAGGCCCGGTGAAGTATGGCACTTTGACTCCAATTTTCCCCAAAAAAAAAAAAAAAAAAATCCACTTTTATTCTGATTTTTAGTATTTTCAAAAGTTATATCAATTGGGACTCGGTATATAATTTAAATGGAATTTTTCTTAATTAGCAAGGATAATTTCAATTGGGACTGGGTTTTCAATAATAAATTTACTTATTTATTTTTGAAAAGCAAATTATTATATTTAATAATTGAAAATTCCACAATCATCTTGTAGGATCTTCCCATGCATATAAGTATTATTGATAATCTTTCAATTGAACCAATAGAATCAAGATTTTAATTGAATTTGTTTTTCTTCTAAAGATAAAGAATGTTTTAAAATTCAAAATACCTTACATTTTTTTTATGCTCTCCAACAACTCATGTTTAGTAAATGATTATAAATTTTATATTTGCATTCAACTTCAAAATACCTAAGGATTTAAACAGAAGGCAGGGTCGTGTACTTTAGTGAAATGCAGACTTGTAGCGCTGATAATAACATTGATTATGTGAAAAACAATACTAATAATAGTAATCATAATAATTTTATTCTAATTTATTTAAAGTAACATTTTTTTTTGAGAAGGATTATTTAAAGTAACATGGATACATAGAACAAACCAGTAATAAACTCTGAACAAAAATAATGCTTACAATTTCCTTGGAAATGATGCTCCCCTTCTCTCGGAAATGAATATAAATATTATTTGAATTGCAAAAAGTCTCTTACTTTGTTTGCTTTCTTTTGCAAAACCATCAAGTCCACTCCCGTCAATGGTGGTGATTTCGTTCTGATAATATTTTCCTCATATTTTGGTAAGGTGAATAAATTTGAGTGTTTTCTTTTTTGGATAGCTTTAAATAACGGTTATGATAGCGAATTGATAATAGGGCAGAATCCTAGCTTTTTATTTTAAAAGGAAGGTGGGGATTTAAAGAATTCTATATGATAGAGTAATATAAGAACTTTAGAGGATCAAAATCCATGGACACATTTTATTTTGATTATTTATCAACCAATACGTTAGTTTGCATACTTGGTATTTTCATGTTGACAAGTCATTTATGGTGCACAATATATACATTATTTATTTAGGGATTTTTTTTTTTGCTACGAATGATATATATATATTTATTTATTATCGAATCCTATAAAAAAAAAACTATTCATTATTGAATATAAATAAATGTTATATTAACTACTCATTATTTTCATCATTATTCAATATTAAACTTCATTCACACGTGTAACTCAACATGTGTTACTCAACAAGAATCACATACTCTAATACATGAGATCCTTATTTTTATATACAGATAGATAGATTTGTGTTAACAATCAAGTCTCTCAATTTCTTCTCCAAAAATAAAAAATAAAAAATAAAAAAGAGACTCTCAATTGCAATGCCACATATGGTATCATTTGTATCAAATAAAAGCATCATAACTTATGTTATATGATTTGCAGTATCGGTCCAGCTAAGGTTATCAAAAATTCAAAATAGCAACCCGATTGGAATCCCACTTGCCACTTTGTCCGTTCGATTAGTGATGGTAACGAGAAGTGAAAAAGACATCTTATGTTGGCTTAAAATATTACAACTGCAAATGAAATTAGATATATAATTACTTTTCCAAATATCTAAGATTCAAATCTCCATCTTTCCCACTGTATATCTATCTGATTAAAAAATTATATGCAAATTAATATTGAAGTAAAAAAAGTTTATCAATTTCACAAGTGAGATTGGATGGTTTATGTCAGGATGAAGCATAGTAACTAATCTAATCAGTAGAATTAGTAGAGAGCATATTCCTTGCAATTGATGAACTTACTAACATCAACATATCCGAAAAATGCTAATTGGCAATAAAATCCCAACTCAACCTATTTAAAAAATAAATCCCAACTCAACACTTTAAACTCTAAATCTTTCCCTTTAAAAAAAATATCAAAATTAGAGCTAGCCAATATGCCACCATATATAATTAATTCTGGTTAGAATGGTTATGTGACAAAAGGACTCGGTAGGCAGTGACATAATAGACTTCTAAATTCTAACACAAAGGCACATTATAAATTTTACTCAACCATCATGATATGTTGATGCTATGACATTATTTATATTAGCTTATAACTCCATGCATATGCATGGATACATTTAAAGATATACAATAAGATTCATAATATAATTCCTATATATATAATTTAAATACTATTAATAGTCATTTATATATTTTGTTAACTCCTTAAAAAGATTTGTAAGGATATTATTAGGTATAAAATATAAATTGTCCATTTATTTTTGGCGAAAAGCCACTTTTAGTCCCTACATTTTCAGGCTATTCTCATTTTAGTCCCTACATTTTATTTTTACCGCTTATAGTCCCTGTTTAGAAAAACGCCTTCCACTTTAATCCTTTCCGTCAGTGCCCTAATGGCACTGACCTACGTGGCAAACGGAATTATTAAAATAATAATAAAAAAATTTATTTTATTATTAAAAAATGACATGTCAGCATATAAATTAAAAAAATAATTTATTAATTTTAACTAAATCAAAAAAATCAAAAACTTAAATAAAACTAAAAAATCACAATAATTGAGATCAAAGTGTATCTTACGCAAGAACAACAAGAAAACATGAACATGAACAAAGAATTAGACATGAAAACAAACACAAAACACAAACCCAAAAAATTAAAATAAAACCAACACAACACAGGAACTCTCATTTTCCACTTCTTTTTCTTCGTTCTTTCCAGATCCATTTCTTCATTCTTTCCAGATCCATTACTTGCTGTGTTTGTATCTTTGTTTTTCTCCTTTCTTATCAGATCCATTTCTTCGTTCTATCTGTTGTTGAGTTTGTGAACACAAACCCAGATCGACGCCGACTATGATTTGGGTTTGTGTTTCCCGGTTTGTGTTTCAAGAACACAAACCCAGATCGACGTCGGCCGGAGATCTGGGTTTGTGTTTCAAGAACATAAACCCAGATCGACGCTGGCCGTGATCTGGGTTTGTGTTTCCCGGTTTGTGTTTCAAGAACACAAACCCAGATCGACGCCGGCCGGAGATCTGGGTTTGTGTTTCAAGAACACAAACACAGATTGACGCCGGCCGGAGATCTGGGTTTGTGTTTCAACAACACAAACCCAGATCGACGCCGGCCGTGATCTGGGTTTGTGTTTCCCGGTTTGTGTTTCAAGAACACAAACACAGATCGACGCCGGCCGGAGATCTGGGTTTGTGTTTCAAGAACACAAACCCAGATTGACGTTGGCCGTGATCTGGGTTTGTGTTTCCCGGTTTGTGTTTCAAGAACACAAACCCAGATCGACGCCGGCCGTGATCTGGGTTTGTGTTTCATGGGTTTGCCGGAGAGGTGTTTAGGTTTGTGTTTGGGTTTGTTTCTGGGTTTGGATTTAGGTTTGTGTTTGTTTTCATGTTTAATCTGACGGGGATCTATAGATGAATTTTTTGTTCTTATTGTTTGAGTTTGTAATTTTTGGATTATAATTTTGTGTTCTTAGATTTGAACTTGTGTTCTTGTTGATCTTGTCTAAGACACACTTTGATCTTAATTATTGTGATTTTTTAGTTTTATTTTTGTTTTTAATTTTTTTGATTTAGTTAAAATTAATAAATTATTTTTTTAATTTATATGCTGACGTGTCATTTTTTAATAATAAAATAAAAATTATTATTATTATTTTAATAATTCCGTTTGCCACGTAGGTAAGTGCCGTTAGGGCACTAATGGAAAGGACTAAAGTGGAAGGCGTTTTTCTAAACAGGGACTAAAAGCGGTAAAAATAAAATGAAGGGACTAAAATGGGAATAGCCTGAAAATGTAGGGACTAAAAGTGGCTTTTCGCCTTTATTTTTTTATTGTGAATAATTTTTTTTTTTTTTTTTTTTATGATTCCTTTATTCCAAACTCTTTGGTTTTTGTACCTAATAACTCACTTGGATGAATATTTATGATGTGGTCTCACATTTGATTCTAAAATTAAGAAATAAAACACTTTTAAGAATAAATAATTTAGGACACATGGTGCAAAATTAAAACTCTAATTTGAAATTCTAATTTGACTTTCTCTCAGTTTTACCTATTATTATTATTATTATTATTATTATTATTATTATTATTATTATTATTATATATATATATATATATATATATATATATGATACCAAAAGGGGAGCAAGTTACAACTGAGCGGAAGACTGGGTTACAAGTGTAAAACTATCTGGGGTAATACAAATGTAAGCTGAGAAAACTAACTGGGATACAACAACTGAGAGGAAGTTCTAAAATTGGTTCTTGCAATTTTTGGTCCTGCCCTCGACTGAACTGAGCGTCTGTATTTATAGGAGGTTGGGAGCCTCGGATGCTTGGACTGATTGCTGAAATTACGGAGAGTGAATTTGCTTTTACCTGAGTGAATTTCTTTTCACAAAAGCAAATAGTGACTCTGAAAGATGCTGTCGGGTACTGTTTATGAATAGTAAAAAGTCACTATTCATGAATAGTATTCTGTCCCTTACTGTAGTGTCGGCTGAGTGCTGATTTACTGTTCACCCATGTTGACTGGTACTGTGGATGAATAGTAACTTGTCTGGAGGACTGTTCTGAATAGTGACTGGTGCTATCCAGAATCTTACTTTAAGGACTGTCTAGCCTATAAGCTTCGTTTGGATCCTGGGAATCCTGGAATAAAGGATCATTTGGATCAAAGTTTGCTGAGGCTTCTGAGGAAACAGGGGAACCTTTCTCCTGGGACTGTAACTCTTCTGATTGGAGGAGTAGCTGATGAGCCAGATCTTTTAATTCTTTGCTGGACTTTCCTGCAAAGGAATCTAAACTAGATGGAGACCTTGTAACTATATTCCTCTGAACTGGAGGAGGAAGATCTTGATGAACTTGACTGATGATGGTGTCGATCTTGAGACTATCCCACCATTTAACTGAAAATTCTCTGTCTAAAAGATTTCCTTTTATCTCATAGTTCCACATACTGATCCAATGGATCCTGTACATGAGTGACATATGCAGAATTGCTGGAAACTGAGCACCATGAGGTGTAACAAGAGACTGGCTTCTTGAACTGAAGTACCGTAGGGCATCTTGGAGGGGTTCTGGGAAGATCTGGGGTACTGATCCAAACATGTCCCACCATTTAAGGAACCATACTGGAACTCCGGTACATGAGAACTTTTTATCAAACATTATGAACCAGGAGTGATCAAATTGCTTATTTTGGTAAAAAAGAACCTTTTCAAATGCATCCATATAATCATAATAACTGTAATGGAGATTTGAACCTGTGGCGGACTTGAGTCCTCTGAGAGTCCTTAACAAAGAGGGATGCTGTCCCCATTCCTTGCTATTGATAAAACCTGAGATAATGAACTTATGATAAAGGACTGCTGAGGGGTCCCTTTTGTTCATGATATCTTCAATTCTGGCAGACTCTTCCTCAATGAGGATTTGCCTGTAATATTTAATGTTTTTCTCCGGATGTTTTGGGAGAAAGTGCCATCCTTCTGGGAATACTTCCATGGCCAAGGCCAGAGGGTCTTTTATATGAACTATGTGGGGTTCAATATAAGAGATGTGCTGGATGTATGGCTTCTTGAAGTAGGGTGACCTATTTTTTCTGGACAATGGTTGGGATGACTTTTGGGACTGTATGGGGCCAAAAGGATCATCAACTATGTAAGGTGAGATTTGCCTAGGGGCTGGGGATGCTAGGGCTGAACTATAACTGGGCTGGACTGGTCTGTTATAGTTGGGTTTAGGGATAGTGGATGTGACATATCTGGTGGAAACTGAGGCTGAGGATGCTGGAACTAACTGGCCAGGGTTCTTTGCCTGACTAGTGCTACCTGGGGTTTGCTGTTTAGGCAACTTTGGGGGGACGGGTTTCTTGCCCGACATCTTGGTTTGGACTCTGCAAAAATTCACGGGTGAGGAAATCAGGGATACTGTTTTGAGTTCCTTTTATGAATTCTATGTCAAAGTCAAAAACTGAAAGAATGGCTTGCCATCGGGCAAAAATCTGTTTTGATGCAATATTTTGAACATCCTTTTCTAAAACATGCTTTGCCGATTTGCAATCAATTCTTATTAAAAATCGTTGGTTCAAAAGATCACTTTGAAATTTTGAAATGCAAAGTACAATGGATAAAATTTCCTTTTTAATAGTACTATAATTTAACTGAGTGGAAGTCCAAATCCCTGAATGGAAACAGACTATCTGTTCCGGAGAATTAGGACTGACACGCTGGAGGAGAATGCCACCATAACCTATGTCGGAGGCATCAGTCTGAACAATCTTGTAGGAATTGACTGAGGGAATTCCTAAACAAGGGAGTATCTTGACATATTTCTTAATGTCCTGGACTATTTTTGTGTGAACTGGGGTCCATGGGGATGGATTGGTCTGAAGTCTATCAAAAAGGGGTTTGCATTGCTGCCTAAGATTTTGATAGAAATCTGAAATATAATTTAGAGATCCTAGAAATCTCTGGAGCTGGGTTTTGTCTAGGATTTCATCTGGAAATTTGTCTGCAAACTGGATAGCTCTGTTAATAGGTTTGATGACACCATGTTTTATATCAAAACCTAAAAACCTGACACTAGTTTGGAAAAGCTTGATCTTGGGGGCTGAAACAACAAGTCCATTAAGCTTGATGGTTTGAAGGAAAGCACGTAGGTGCTTCCAATGCCTTTCAATGGAATCTGAGAAGATGAGTACATCATCAATATAAACAATGGTATGACTGGAGAATGGATTAAAAATCTCATTCATGATGTGCTGGAATTCTGAAGGAGCATTTTTTAGGCCAAAGGGCATTACATTCCATTCGTAATGTCCAAAGGGTGTGGTAAAGGCTGTTTTATACCTATCAGACTCTCTGATTTGTATCTGCCAAAAACCACTCTTCATATCAAACTTGCTAAAAACTACAGCGTTACTAAGTCTGTTAACAAGGTCTTTCTTGTTGGGGATTGGGTACCTTACCCATTCGAGGACTTTGTTAAGCGGCTTGTAGTTGATAACTAACCTGGGTACTCCTCTTTCTATCTCAGCGTTTTTCTGGACATAAAAGGCTGGACAAGACCATGGTGACCTAGAATTCCTGATGATCCCTTTTCTAAGGAGATCTTCTATTTCTGTTTTACAAACATCCATGAGTTCTTGGTTCATTTGGATGGGTCTAGCTTTGGTTGGAATGTCTTTTTTCATTGAAGTCTTTGGTATAAGGAAGAGCTACCTCATGCTTCTTTCTATACCAAAAGGCTGTGGGTAAATCAGAGCAGACTTCCTGCTTGAGTTTCTCTTCAAACTTTCTGATTTCTTGTTGGATAGTTTTACAAGTTAGTCTTTCTTCGACCTTCTTGTATCTTAAATCTTCCTGGAGATACTTAATCTGCTGTCTTTTGGCACTAATAAGGTTAAGAGTCTTGGAAACAGAAACATCATGGAGTATACTAATATCTCTTGGTTCTGGACTCCTAAGAAACTTAAACTTAACTGGTTGGCCAAAGGGATGAGTAGTGATACCTTCACTATCTGTTGTAAAAGGATACAGAAGACACATGAATGGATTTCCTAGGATAACTTTGTCTGTCATGTTCTTGACCAAAACAAATGTGGTTTTAAAGCACGCATTATCTTGGCAAACGTGTGCTCCTGGAATTTTATACTTAATCTGCATTCTTCCTCCGCTTGCAGATGTCAACCTTTCTCTGGTTTTCCTAAAATACTTGGAGGGGATAATTCCTTCTTGGATACAATTGAGATCAGCTCCTGAGTCTATCAAGGCAACTGCTTTAAACTCATAATTTTTGCTAATCACAATCCTAACCTCAGAATGCCATTTCTGGAAATATATTCTATTCAATGTATCTAAAAACTTCGTTGTTTCTAGCTGGTCATCTTGGGCTATATCTGCTGTTGGGTTTTCTATTTCTTCATCATCAGAGGTTTCTATCTTCTGATAAGATGAAGTGCCTTCGAGGTTCTTTACTCTTTGATCTAAAAGAGTATTGTCTATCCTAAGGATGGTTAATTCCTGTTTGAGGGTTCTTACCTCAGACTTGGTTTCTTTGATATCTTTTTGGAGATCATTGATAGTGATCTCTTTCTTAGATCTAGAAAATCTTTCATAGATTTTCTCTAAATCTACCTTAGGTTCCTTAATCCGGGGAGGTTCGGGTTTGGGTGTTTCCGGAACTAAGGTCGCACGAAATGCACTGAGTTTTTGGGCTTTGAGGACTGGATCTTCGATCTGTTCTATGAGATCTAAGAGAAGTTCTTCTTGCTTACTGAGGGTTTTTACTTCACAAACCTTTTTCTCGTGATAGTTCTCAAAGTATTCAAAGAAAAAGATATGTTCTTGTACCTTCTTCATGAATGCTATCCAAGCATTGAGAACTTCAACCTTTTGTTCTTTGGTATGGTTGGCTTTATAGGCTTCTCTTTTGGCTTTGTTTCTATCTAAGTCAAATTCTTCGCCTAAAAGCTTCATGTCTAGCTTAAACTCTTTTCTTAGAGTTTTGAGCTCATAATCCTGGTATGGGTATTCGTCATCAGGATTTTCCATATCTGTTCCTGAAGGTGATCCTACTTTCTGACTGTTATTGTCACCGTGATCAATAACTGAGTCATTCTTGGCTGTATAGCAGGGTGTGCTAACCTGAGATCTGTTTTTAACTCCTTGAGTTTTCCTGAGGTGACTGAGAACTGGTTACTAACATTCCTTTCCTCATACTGGAGGTCTGGGGGTGTAGGTCTGGGGTACCAATTCTTGGTTAAACTAGTTGAGGGCGGCTGGTAAAGTCTTTTTACATTTATCCAGTTGGCTGGTTAATACCGCCTTCATATCCAGTTGTATTTTCAAGTTATTTTCAAAGTTAATCAAGTTGGCAGGTTATACCGCCAAAGTTATCAAAGTTATTTCCAGTTAATACATATGTTTTCAGTGCATTATTTTCATAGCATTATTCTTCATAATATTCCAGTTGTGTATTTCTATATTGTGATCTTTATCCTCTGTTTAACCTGTTGATTCAGTTGCTTATCTTCAGTTTATTCTATATCCTGTTTATCTGTTTGAGTTAACCCAGTTATTATCCCAGTCTTCTTTGTTTCCAGATACTTGAATTTCGCCAATAGCCTAGTTACGTGTGTGTTTGGAACGTAGGTCCTGATCTGTGCTTGTCCCGATCTACTTTGTCCACGGTATCCGAAAGACTGTAGCCGTTTAGCCGGAGTGAGGCGTCGAGGCGTTGTGTCGTCAGGATAGTGGTTTTGTAGCAATTGTTGGGGTAACCAAGTGAGACAGTGAGGGCAGGTCGCAAACATGCTCCTATGGCAGACTATTGCTCATTGACAAGTTTTGGAGATAGAGAAAATTAGGATTTAATTGTGTTAAATTTTACAGATAGTCAAGATGTTGAGTAAGTTGTTTAGAAGTAACTCAACCTCCAGTTTAGCCAGTAGATCTACATCACTCCCAGAAATTCCACAACAGTCTGGAATTATCAATAGTGAAGAATATGAGGTACAGGATTTAGACCTCAAGTTAGGAGATTGGAACCTCCCCAAAGTACCCCTTAAAGAGTTCTATAAGTCTTCCACATGGAACTTCAAGTCTTTTAAGACAGATTTCCATGTTAGAACCATAGAACAAGTTTATGGAATAAACAAGGAGTACGAGACGTGCTACTTGTTTAACCCAGATCAGATTAAAGCCCATGTAAACAAAGGTTTTAATTTTATCCACATAGGTTTAGTTCAAGTTGGAGTTAAACCTCTCATTAGGTCAGGATTGAACAATTCAGTTTTGTTAGCTCTTAGAGACACTCGTCTTGTAAGGTTTGATGATAGTCTCTTAGGAACAGTTCAAGCCAGTCTAAGTAACGGACCAGTCCATTTCGACTGTTTCCCGAACTTTACAGTTCACATCCATGATAAGAATGTCCTACAGGCCTTGACCCTTAATATCAAGACCCATGGAACCTTAGCCACTCAAGGAACCAGTCAGATAGCACTTATATACAGGGTATATTATAAGTGTATCAAAACAAACATGAATGTTGGAGCCTTAGATAGAAAGAAGGTAGGAGAAACCCTTCTCATCCAAACCAACATACATGATGCCAAGATCATGGTCCCTAGAACCCTTAGATGGGATGAAATTTCCTTTCCAGACGATTGGAAACTTCATAATGAAAATCACCCCTTATTGATCCAAGAAGTTGACAAAGATCCAGAAATAGATTTTGTCCAACAACTAGCAGATGGTTCTGTTAGGCTTAGTTTTGACAAATCTAGGTTTAGAACACCCTTAGATGATTATAGACTCAGATCCCCAATAGATCTTAGTCGATTTCCTTCTAAGAATCCACCTATTCTCTTGAAAGACAAACCTGCATCCCAAGCCAGTTCCTCTAGACCTCTAGTACCATTCCCTAGATCTAGAAGAGACCTAAGTGCAGACTTTCAAGGAGTAAAGAATAGATCCCAAGTTAGCACACCCTGCTATACAGCCAAGAATGACTCAGTTATTGATCACGGTGACAATAACAGTCAAAAGGTAGGATCGCCTTCAGGAACAGATATGGAAAATCCTGATGACGAATACCCATACCAGGATTATGAGCTCAAAACTCTAAGAAAAGAGTTTAAACCAGACATGAAGCTTTTAGGCGAAGAATTTGACTTAGATAGAAACAAAGCCAAAAGAGAAGCCTATAAAGCCAACCATACCAGAGAACAGAAAGTTGAAGTTCTCAATGCTTGGATAGCATTCATGAAGAAGGTACAAGAACATATCTTTTTCTTTGAATATTTTGAGAACTATTACATGAAACACAAACAGGCTTGTGTCCTCACAAAAAATGATTGGGTAAAGGAAGACACCAAAAAAGTTGTCAAATCCAATCATCCACCAGTTGCAGCCATTACATTCAAGTATAGAAACCAAGATGTTACTGCTACACCTTTTAGGTTTCCTTCAGGAGAAGAAAAAATAGTTAGAAAGGTCATAGAGCAGAACAACTATACTAACCAGTGCCTTGGAGTAATAGGAAAACAGCTGGACAGGGTCGAAGAAAAGATAGAAAACAAGGTTATCCTCCAGCCAGGAAGCCCCAGTAAACCTATCATAGAAAAACCTTTAGTCAAACTACCTACCGCCAGGCAAACTAGTATCAAATCTAAGGAAGTAACAGCCTTAGAATTAGTCAACCAGAAACTTGAAGAACTTCAGAGATTAGTTAAAAAGGAACCCAGTACTTCCTTGCCTACTAAAGGTCTTCAGCTTACTACCTTAGATGTCCATACGGCAACCAGTAGTTCTAGCAGAACCTCCTCAGATAATGAAAAGGAGATAGAACACGTGGAAATCCAGTTTAGGGATTTAAATGTAAAAAGACTTTACCAGCCGCCCTCAACTAGTTTAACCAAGAATTGGTACCCCAGACCTACACCCCCAGACCTCCAGTATGAGGAAAGGAATGTTAGTAACCAGTTCTCAGTCACCTCAGGAAAACTATACGAATGGAACATAGATGGATTATCAGAACAAGAAATTCTGAATAAAATCCAGCATATAGCGATGGTCGCTAACAATTACCTCAATGAAGAAAAAACTCATCCCGAAGTTATTGACCTTATAGTCTTAGGTTTCACAGGAAAGTTACTCCAATGGTGGAATAACTGTCTTACTGATGGATCCAAAGAAGCCATTAAGGCTGCTGTCCAAAGAGACGAGGAAGGTCTCCCCGTCTTCCAAGACCCACCAGGAAGAGGTGTCCCTGATGGAGTCAATACTCTGATCTATACGATGATGAACCATTTTATAGGAAAACCTAGCCACATCACATCTAGGATCTATGACCAGTTGAGTAACCTTAGGTGCAGAACCCTAGGAGATTACAGATGGTATGAAGATGTGTTCACTACTAGAGTTATGAATCGAAGTGATTGTAACTCCCCATTTTGGAAAGAAAAATTCATTAATGGATTACCCAAGTTGTTTGGTGAGAAAGTGAAAGAAACACTTTGTAATTCCCTTGGTGAAATTGATTATGACAGCCTAACCTATGGTGATATCTCTAGCACAATCAGAAGTGTAGGAATGAAAATGTGCAGAGACTTCAAGATACACAGTCAGGCCAACAAAAGCCAAGCCAAGTACGAATTAGGAACCTTTTGTACCCAGTATGGCTTACCTTCAGTAGCCCCTTCCAAAAAACATAGACACAGGCGGCCAGAATCCCCTGAGAGGCATTATAAGAGAAAATCTAGAGATTCTAGATATCACAGAAAACAAGGATATAGTCATCCCAGAAATGATGATTATTATAGAAAAAGAAAACCTTCTAAGTCCAAACCTCCAAGCAAATATGAAAAAATACCAAAAGCATCAGGAAAATGCTTTAATTGTGGTAAAAAGGGTCATTTTAGGAATGAGTGCAAGGAAGAAGCAAAGATACTCATAAACACCCTTATCAGTGACCAACCCAGCAAAGACAAGCTTTTCAGACTTCTAGAACTTGACCATATAGAACATGAGTCATCCAGTAGTGAGCGTGAACTTTACCAGTCTTCATCCGATTCTTTCAAGGATCACAGTTCTTCCAGTGAACCCAGAATTAATCTAGCCTGCAAAGATAACTGTTGTCAAAACAAGAGTCTTAGTACCCTTACCAAAAAGGAATCTATTCTTAATCTCATAGAACAGATTGAGAATCCAGTCATCAAAGCCCAAAAGCTTACTCAGTACAACAAAACCAAGTTTAAATCTAAGGACAGAACCCTTAGACAAGATTTAAACATTTCAAAGGTCCAAGGAGGAATCCTTATCAATCCCAAATACCATGGACCTAGTCCTGGGTATTTAACCATTATTCCTTCAAAACAAAAACAGGCAAAGAACCCTGTTCCCATTCACAATTCTTGTTTTGCATGCATATTGCATAAAAGAATTTTCAGCATTATTAAAAATATTTTTACAAACAAATGTGTAACAGGTAACCATTTTGTTTGCCCAGAAAACCCAAAACAAGAAAACACCAGATGTCCCACTAGTCCGTGGAAAATGGCAGGAAACAGGGACAAAGGAAAAGCTCCTCTCCAGGAGTACATTTATGAAATGCATGAAGGTGCTTCTTCAAACCCAGAAGCAATATCCCTTCAGGAATATGCCACAGTGGCAGATTCTAGTGGAACCACAGTCATCACCCTCCAAGAAACCCCTACACCCATATATTCCAGTGGAAATCCAGTAAATGATGTCTTAAAATTCACCCTAGAAGAGAATTTGGCCAAAGATTCTTATGGCATAAATTCAAATTTTCCTTACCCTACCAAGACAATCCTGGATCTCCTCCACTCAGCCTTTATCTTAGACAATAATGATCTTTTCCAAAGAACCCTCAAGACCACAAAAAACCACATAGAAAACCTTGAGGCAAGAAATGATCACCTTACCAGTCTTCTCTTTGGCAAAGAGAAAATCCGTTCAAAGGATAAGACTGTTCTTATGGGCACGTGTTTTGCTAGGCTAAGTCTTAAGACCCAAGCCTTAGTAAGAAGTGCATTTGCCAACTTACCTTCTGAAATACAAGTACGTATTTTGGGAAATAAGGTTATGTCCGAATCAATTGATCTATGGTTCAGACATTTTAGAGTTTTGGTTACTTCTAGGTATTATGATTTAGAAGATCCAGATCTTGATCATACTACCAGCATAGACTATACAGTTGAAAATGCTCTCACAATATCTAGATGGGAAGCATACTTTGGTAACAGTCTTCGAGTTTATGAAAGGGAAAAGCACCCCTTTCCAGGATTATTGATTAATTACAGTGATCTCCCAGAAGATGAGGAAGAAGATAATCAGATGAATCCTCATTGGTTATCCCAGATGTTTGAATATGGTTTTGTAAGGTTTATAAAGCTAACCAATCATCACCAAGTTAGCCAGCTCCCTGCTATCATCAAAGACACAGTTAACAAGTTTTCAGGATCTTATACCACGATCAGGTGTTGGAGTACTCTCCCAGAATGGGAAATGAACCATTGGGCAACAGTACAGCCATCAAAGCATTTAGTCCTTATTGGAGGATATTCATACCAAGGACCCTGGTTTCAAGGCGATACATTCCTCTCTTACAAGGAACCCAAAGCTTTAGCAGACTGCTGGAGAAGTTTCTACAGCCATGAAATAAGAAAGTTTGCTCAAGAATTATGGAAGAACTATCATTTTGTGGGAAGCACGGGAAGAATTTCAGTCTTCACCAGCAGACCATATTATGAGTCCATCCCTCAGATTCCATGGTATGCAGAATGTAACCCTAGACAGTTCCTAACTCCTGGCAAGAATCCAGAATATGAACCATTGATTTATTGTGGCCTCTGTGAAAAGTTCACCACCTACCATGAACATACCTGCGACAATGATCCCCCTGGGATATCCCAAGACGATGATCTTAGCTGGTATGATGACTACATGGGAAATTGGTAGTTCCAAATAGCACCAGTCACTATTCGGAACAATCCTCCAGACAAGCTACTATTCATCCACAGTACCAGTCAACACAGATGAACAGTAACCAGCACCCAACCGACACTACAGTAAGGGACAGAATACTATTCATGAATAGTGACTTTTTACTATTCATAAGCAGTACCCGACAGCATCTTTCAGAGTCACTATTTGCTTTTGTGAAAAGAAATTCACTCAGGTAAAAGCAAATTCACTCTCCGTGATTTCGGCAATCAGTCCAAGCATCCAAGGCTCCCAGCCTCCTATAAATACAGACCCTCAGTTCAGTTCAAGGCAGGACCAAAAATTGCAAGAACCAATTTTAGAACTTCCTCTCAGTTGTCGTATCCCAGTTAGTTTTCTCAGCTTACATTTGTATTACCCCAGATAGTTTTACACTTGTAACCCAGTCTTCCGCTCAGTTGTAACTTGCTCCCCTTTTGGATATATATATATATATATATATATATATATATATAGATGGGATAATGATGAGGTAATGTTTTAATGGGCATGTAATTGATGAGAAATATTTTTCTCTCTTTAAAGAAAGGAAGGTGCTCTTGCAAAATGGACAACAATGTACCATTTCTGCTTTAGAGAAAGTGAAATCTTTGTTGTTATTTTCCATAAAAATCAAGGCCAAATTTGGTGGTTATTGAAAGCAATCCTATTTCTTCACCACCACCAAAAAAAAAAAAAAATGGCAATCTTATGGAAAAATTTTCACTTTATTTTACTCCTTATACTTTTAGTGTGGGAGTTGTAACAGATTTGAATCTTTTGAAATTTCAAATGTTACAAATTAAACTCTAAATTTTGTTATTTTTAAATAAGAATTAATTTAAACAGAATATGTATTAATTTCATATTGGAGAAAATCCGCACAAAAAATAGGATATTTATTACTTTCAATTCCTTTAAGCTCATTCAAATGTTTGGAGATAGTTTGGATATTTTTTGTGTTTGTGAAAAATATGGTTTTTATGATTAAATGAGTATTAAGGGTGGTGAATTTTGTGGCTTTGAATTCAATAGTTTAGAAAATTTGTGCTGGAAGGTGTTTTTGAAGGATTTTGTACTTATGTTTGCATAAAAATCATTGACAGATTAGAGCATTCACAGTAAGAGAGTTAAAATTTTTGGCTTTAGTAACTCAAAACTTACTTTATCTATTTTAACAACACACTTTACAATACACCCAACATTAAAACTTCTATTTTAACATACACCACATTAAAATAATATAAACAAACTATTAAAATAAATATAATAAACAATAACTCACAGCCACCATCAACCTCAAGAAATAAGTTTAATACACCACATTAAGACATTTCTTTTGAATGGTGGAAAGGTGGTGCTTGGGAAAAACATACACCACATTAAAATTGTTAGTTCGTTTAGACTCCTGTAAACCTAGATTGTTTAACCTAATTAATTAATCAAGTGAATACTTAGGTTTATTATTCAGATCTAGGTTAAAACAATATCAATCATATCAAGTAAAGCAGCGGAAAAATAAATAACACAACGATATGATGACCTAGGAAAACCAAACCGGTAAAAAACCTGGGGAGGATTTAACCTAGCTATCCTCAAGGTAAAATAAGCAAATCCACTAGAAAGAATTGAAGTTTACACAATAGCGACTTAGACCACTAACATCCTATTGCTACCCAAGTGTAGGAAACTTACTACCACGACCACGTGACAGCTCCGAGATCCACGGACTCCTTCTTTCTCCAATCTTTGCAAAACACAAACCCCACCGTTTGTGACTTTGAGATCCCACTCAAAGGTTTAGCAACACAAACTCTCCTGTTTGTGACTCCAAGACCACCCTTGAAGGTTTAGATCATCAGCACCTTTGATGACTAGAGAAGCCAGCAACTTCAGCAATACCGGATCTTGAGATTCTTCAAGGAACAACACCGGTAGAAGTAATAAGAGAGGTTTTAGGAACAAAACCCTAAATACAAAAGAGGCACACTCTTTTCTCTCTAAAAAGCCTTAAAAAAAACGTGCTTAGGGTTTCCTTTATATAGTGGGAGAAGTAGATCTGAAACCCTAATCCTTAATGGGCTTGAACTGCTGTTTGGGCCAACTTAAAATTCTGCAGATACGATTCTCGATCGGTCGAGCCCGTCTTTCGATCGATCGAACCAGGCAGATTCTAAAATCTTCTTTCTGCAGCTTACATGTTCTTGTGTGCTCACGATTTGCCAATTGTTTAAAACTTTTAGAACCTAACAAAAATAATATAAACAAACTATTAAAATAAATATAATAAACAATAACTCACAGCCACCATCAACCTCAAGAAATAAGTTTAATACACCACATTAAGACATTTCTTTTGAATGGTGGAAAGGTGGTGCTTGGGAAATGTTGAAGCCAATTTCATGGCCTTGGAAGGGGTTTGACGAAGGTGAGAGTGAAGTCTTTTTAAATTAATTTCAAAACTTTTACGTGAGATTATTCTAAAATTGACCAAAGTGGTTCCCTTTTCTTTGTGATTCCTTTATTTATGATTTTTTTTAAAGATTTCTCAAAACTTAGGGAACATTTTCAGCTAAGAGAAAAATTGGACTAATAAAGAATTTTTTTTTAGGCCTGAAATCAGATTGCCAATCTGACCCGATCAGACTATCAGAGTAGCAATCTACTTATGGTGGGCTCAAATCATCACATCAATTCAAGGCCCGGTGAAGTATGGCATTTTGACTCCAATTTTCAAAAAAAAAAAAAGAAAAGAAAAAAAAAGAACCACTTTTATTCTGATTTTTAGTATTTTCAAAAGTTATATCAATTGGGACTGGGTTTAAAATTTAAATGGATTTTTTCTTAATTAGCAAGGATAATTTCAATTGGGACTGAGTTTTCAATAATCAATTTACTTATTTATTTTTGAAAAGCAAATTATTATATTTAATAATTGAAAATTCCACAATCATCTTGTAGGATCTTCCTATGCATATATGTATTACTGATAATCTTTCAATTGAACAAACAGAATCAAGATTTTATTTGAATTTCATTTTAAATCAACAAATTTTTTTAGAGAAAAAACCCAAATCTTTGATTTTTTTTTTATGGGAAGAAAAAAAAATTTTTCTAAAGATAAAGAATGTTTTAAAATACAAAATATCTTACATTTTTTTTATGCTCCCCAACAACTCATGTTTACTAAATGATTATAAATTTTATATTTGCATTCAACTTCAAAATACCAAAGGATTTAAACAGAAGGCAGGGTCGTGTACATCAGTGAAATGCAGACTTGTAGTGCTAATAATAACATTGATTATGTGAATAACAATACTAATAATAATAATCACAATAATTTTATTGTAATTTACTTAAAGTAACATGGATAAACAGAACAATCCAGTAATAAACTTTGAACAAAAATATTGCTTACAAATTCCTTGGAAATGATGCTCCCCCTCTCTTTGAAATGAATATAAATAATATTCCAATTGCACAAGGTCTCTTACTTTGTTTACTTTCTTTTGCAAAAGCATCAGGTCCACTGCCGTCAACGGGGATTTTTTTTTAAAATATCTATAAAAGCCAAACTATTTTATTAGTTAGCTAAGGTTTGAAACTATTTTGGTATCTAACGACCCGAGATTTCACTATTGCAAATCGAGTTTTAAAGACTCGATTTCTGGATTAAAAAAATCCAGAAATCATAGCAACGCAGGAAGAAATCACAGCAACGCAGAAACGCAGAAATCATAGCAACGCAGAAACTCAGCAACTCTGCGCAGAAATCACAGCAACGTAGAAACTTAGCAACGTAGAAACACAAAAATCACAGCATGCAGCAACGCAGAAACCCAAAAACGTAGCAACACAAAAACACAGCAACACAAAAAACCCCAACGCAGAAATCACAGCAACGCAGAAACCTAGAAAACACCAACGTAGAAACCCAGAAACACCAACGCAGGAAGAAACCGTGATTTTTGGGTTTGGATTTTTGCTCCGATTGAGATCGTGATTTGGGTTTGGGATTTTGAGAAATGGAATGGATTTAGTTGAAGAAG